>CM057844.1:46390380-47890380 GCA_030068075.1 Paguma larvata | reverse complement strand
ATCGTATTTTTTGTTTCAGGTACCTTTGGTGATAACGTTAAACATTCCTATTTTTGGTTTCTCCCTCTTTGCCCCGAGTTGCTGGGGTCGCCTCCTGCCGACATGCTGTGTTGGCTGCCGTGTTGTGTCCCCGCCGGGCCCTGGACTGGAAACCGTCACTCCGGAGCGGTTCTGTGAGGGCCTTCGCCAAACATGCCAGGGCATCACCAGCCCGGCATCACTTTTTATGTTAATTTTTGGTGCCCTGACAGTGTGGACTGTGAAGAACCAAACACCGGCTGCGGGCCCCATGTTACGGCCCCTCAGCTGGGGCCGCCGCTCTGTGTCAGGCCATTCCTGCTTCCTCTTCCACGGAGGCCTCCCAGATGTCCCCTGGCCCTGAGGGTCGGCAGTGTTAATTCCTGAGGCTCTGCAGACACTCTGGGGGGAGGGGCTAGATCCGTGTGATCTGAGGCCCGGGCCTCTGTGGACTGGCTTCTGAGGTCCTGCTCAGGACACGCACAGCGCCCGCAGCTGCGGTGCTGGCCAGGGACCACAGAGTCAGCGGCCTGGGGCTGCGATTCCTGCCCCCGCCTTGGCTGAAGGATGGAGGTGTGTGTCCGGCGGGGCTTGGGCACGGGCGCTCTGCAGCCTCCGTCCTCAGCTGCAGCCAGCTGTCCCCCTGACCGCCGAGCCAACAGGAGCGGCTCTCCGGCCCAGCAGGCAGGGTTCCAGCCGTCCGACTGGTGTCCGCCCCCTCTGGGAGAGGAGGCAGTTCCTGGCCGCTTGCCCCTGGGGCGGTGCCCTGGATGCCTGGGGGCGTCTGGCCGAGCTCATGCTGCTGAGTGAGACCTGGGCCTCGGAGCCTGCCCAGGGAGGCTGTGGGCTTGGTCTCAGGGCCCGGCCATAGGGAGGAGGGCTTAGCTCCATCCTGAAGGACCCGGACCTACAGTGGCCACCGCGTGCCGTGTCCCAACCCCCCCCCCGACACATATCCTATGGTGCCCTGCTCCCACACTCCGTGGAGGCTGTGCACGGCCCCTGCCATCTCTGTCCTGGCGTCCCTCTGGGTCCACAGCGGAGCCCCTCCTGTCCCGTGTGTCCCCACAGGCTTCAGTGCACCTGTCAGCACAATACGTGTGGGGGGTCCTGCGACCGCTGCTGCCCCGGCTTCAACCAGCGGCCCTGGAAGCCGGCGACCACCGACAGCGCCAACGAGTGCCAGCGTGAGCGCCCTGCATGTGCACACGCGCACACACGCCTGCACACATGCGGGCACACACATGTGTGCACACGCCTTTGTGGCCGGCGTGCTCTGGCCACGTGGCATACTCCCTCCCCCACCCACCCCCCCCCCCACCTGTGGTCTGTGAGGCACGCCCCCGGGGGTTCCCGAGAAACGGGGTCACGGAGGGCCTGTGCAGAGCCACGTCCTTTCCCTCCAGCCTGCAACTGCCACGGCCACGCCCACGACTGCTTCTATGACCCTGAGGTGGCCCGACGCAACGCCAGCCAGAACCCGGACGGCAGCTACCAGGGCGGGGGCGTGTGTATCGACTGCCAGGTGGGACGGGGCTGCCCGCGGCTGGGAGGGGAACCAGGGTGCGTGCGGGGCGCGGGGGCGGGGGTGGGCAGGGCCCCAGGAGGTCTGTTCACCCAGGGCGGGGTGGGGGGAGCGTTCCCGGGCTCAGTGGCCCCGTACCGACCACCCCAGCATCACACCACCGGCATCAACTGTGAGCGCTGCCTGCCCGGCTTCTTCCGTGCCCCGGACCAGCCCCTCGACTCTCCCCACGCTTGTCGCCGTGAGTGGGGGTCCTTCGGGGGACGGGGGCGTCCGGGGGTCTTCAGCTCCCTGCTCCCCTGGGGTCCCCACACGGCTGTGGGAGGCCCGGAGCCGGCCCGATGACCCCAGGATTGCCGTCTCACGACCCCTCGGCCCCCGTCCAGGCTGCGACTGTGAGTCGGACTTCACGGACGGAACGTGCGAGGACCTGACCGGCCGCTGCTACTGCCGGCCTAACTTCACCGGGGAGCACTGCGACATGTGTGCCGAGGGCTTCGCTGGCTTCCCGCACTGCTACCGTGAGGGCGTCTGCCGGGGGGGTGGGGCGGGAGAGGGGGCGAGGAAACCGGGGTTCGGGTCCCCGGGGCCCTGGCAGGGGGAGACCCGCGGTGGAGCCTCTGGTCCTGCCCGAGTGTCCAGCGGTGCCGAGCCGACCTGGCTGACGCTGTGTCTCCCCCCCTAGCGGTGTCCTCCTCCTCCCCCAACCACACCGGGGAACAGGTGCTGCCGGCGGGACAGATCGTGCGTAAGTGTCACCCGAAGTCCCCGTCCTGGCCCGGGCTCCGCTAGAGCGCGGGGCAGGGGGCCATGAAGGACCCCACCCGGCCCGGGCTCCGCTAGAGCGCAGGGCAGGGGGCCCATGAAGGACCCCACCCGGCCCGGGCTCCGCTAGAGCGCGGGGCAGGGGGCCATGAAGGACCCCACCCGGCCCGGGCTCCGCTAGAGCGCGGGGCAGGGGGCCCATGAAGGACCCCACCCGGCCCGGGCTCCGCTAGAGCGCGGGGCAGGGGGCCCATGAAGGACCCCACCCGGCCCGGCTCCGCTAGAGCTCGGGGCAGGGGGCCATGAAGGACCCCACCCGGCCCGGGCTCCGCTAGAGCTCGGGGCAGGGGGCCATGAAGGACCCCACCCGGCCCGGGCTCCGCTAGAGCGCGGGGCAGGGGGCCCATGAAGGACCAAGAGGGGGTCTTCCCTGTGCTCGCCTGAGTTTTGGTTCTTGTGGGATTTTTTTTTTTTTTTAAGTTTATTTTGAGAGACGGAGTGGCGCAGGGGAGAGGCACAGCGGGGAGAGGATCCCAAGCGGGCTCCACACGGTCCGTGCTCAGGGCCTGACTCGGGTGGGATTCGATCCCACAAACCGTGAGATCGTGACCTGAGCCGAAATCAAGAGTCAGCCGCTTCACTGACGGAGCCGCCCAGGCGCCGTTCGGTTCTTGTGTTTTTATGCAAACAATGCACATTCATGCTAAAAACACCCCTCAGAAGCATAAGTAAGCATAAAGCTGTGCCCGGTGCGCCACTTACAAATAACCCCTCTTCCTGCAGCCGGGACCCCCCGGGTGCCCGCACGCTTCTGCAGACGTCCGTGTATATGAGCTTCGTGGTTGGGTCTCCACCCACCACGGCCCTGCAAACATGTCGCTTCCGAGTTGTCCCAACAGATGTAGCATTTACTTCACTCCCAATTGTTAGAAATTTAGGTTCTTTCCAATTAAAAAAAAAATGCTACGATAAACATCCTTGTGGCTAAAAGATTCCATCAAGTCTCCATCGTTTCTGCAGAACACTTTCCTAGAAGGTTCTGAGTCACTGGACGTGCGTGTTTGGGGACAGTTTTGGCTGCAGGTTGCCAAACCACCCTCTGAGACGAAATACGTACAGCGGTCACGTTAGCGGCATCAGCAGATGCTCAGGGTCGCACTGCGACTGTCAGCCCGGCCGGCGGGACGCTCCCCCGTCAGAGACCACCTCCCCCTCGTGTTTCTGGAATCGGGCGCGGTTCAGTGGAGGGCGTGCCCTGGTCCGATGGGCAGGCGTCAAATGTTACTGGCGGTGCGGAGCCCTCCGCACAGCCACCATCGCGCCTGCACCCCATGCCTCCACCAGCAGCGTCCTCTGCCCCGTGTCTTGGGGACTCTTCTCTCCTGTGCTGGCGTTTAACCCTTCAGTGCTGGACGTCGTTCTTGCCTCCGCCTCAGCCGCATGGAGGCGGCATGCCCTCAACTCACCTATTGTGTCTCTTAGTCTTTGACGGTTTCTTCTTTACATTGGAACGTCCGTTTTTCATCAGTGGTATAAACAGCAGTCAACAGACTTCTTCCAGAAAGCGCCAGACAGTGCCTGCCTTCGACTTCGAGGGCCGGGTGTCGTGTCGTGGCTCGTGAGCCCCGCCGTCCTGTGCCGCAGCTGGAAGGCAGCGTGAACCGTGTGGACGTGAACGGGCCTGGCTGGGTTCCAATAAAACGTTATTTGCACAGCAGGCAGGGGAGCCCTTGGCGTTTGCTGAGCCCCAGCACGACTCCTAAAAGCACTCCCAGCCCCGCGGCCCAGGGTGGGTGCTCCGTCACGGCCAAGCTGGCGGGGCGCCTGGCGCGGTCTGCTCCTTGTCTGGGGAATTCTATTGTGTCTTTCCTAACGCAGACCTTTGTGTCTGCATTTGTCAGGGAGATTGGGCGAAGGGTTTTTTGCTGTGTGCGTGCCATCTCGTTTTGGTTTTGTGATTCACTTTGTTTAAAAATCACAGGAATTACCCATTTCTTAAAAGCGTGCTGGGACTTCCGAGGCCACCTGGCCTGACGCCTGTTGTTCAGCGGAAGTCTTCGACTGTGGTTCTCGTTTCTTCTGCGGTCACCGTATCTGTTGATTTCCTACCCCAGCATGAGTCCATTCTGGCTGTTTATCTTTCTTAGCAAATTGCTTATGGCCTTTGGATTTTTTTTATTAAAGATTTTTTTAAGTTTATTTATTTATTTTTTTGAGAGAGAGAGAGAGCATGAGCAGGGGAGGGGCAGAGAGATAGGGAGAGAGAGAGAATCCCAAGCAGGCTGAGCCCTGTCAGTACAGACCTGAGCCAAAATCAAGAGTTGGATGCTTAACCGACTGAGCCACCCAGGTGCCCCTGGATTTTAAAAAGCAGTGGTAGAAACCCACGCACAGTGGTCTGCCGTGATTTTTACCTTCCCTTTTGGTCCTTTTATTGTCTATTTTAATTTTCTCTCTTTTCCTTTCTTCCTTTATTAGACCTAGCGGAAGTTTGCTGATTTTATTGGTATTTCCAAAATACAGCTTCAGAGTCCAGCTATAAGATCTGCTGGGGTTTTCCTCTTTGTAGTTTGGGAGAGAGATTTCGTTTCCTAGTATAGAAAACTTGGAACTAAAATCTTTAGTTCCTTCTACTTTCTTCTTTTCCAAAACATTAAAGTGTAGTTGATATTCAACATCAGAAGGGTTTCAGGTGGACAACGTCCTGGTTCGATTATTTGTTCATTTTGCAAGATGATTATCGCAGCGAGTCCGCTTAGCGTCTGTCGCCACCCAGAATTCCTACCGAACGGCTTTTTCCTCACGGCGAGGCCTTCGGAGACCCGTTAGCAAGGTGCCTCCTGACACCTTCACGCCTGTCTCCCACCCCCCACGCGGCAGCCACCAACGCGTGCTCCGCGGCCATGAGCTTGTTCTAGATTCCACATAGAAGTGAGATCCCATGGGAATTTTCTTTCTTTCTTTTGTTACCGTTTGTATCGCTTCTTGAATTTATTGTTTTTGTTGCGTCTTAATGACTGACAAGGCGTGAAGCGTTGGTCCTGGACCAGGGGCGGTTCTGATTCGCAGGAACCTGCCTAGGGACTGTCTCGGCCGTTAGGACTGCGCGGCGCCAGTGGCATTTGGTTTTTCTTCGGGAGCCAAATGGAGGCCTCCGGGTGTCCTCTCGTGAAAGACGTGGCCCGGGAGGGACGCGGCCGTCAGCCGGGGCTCCTGCTCGCGCCGTAGCCCCCTCCTCCGCTGGGGGGCTTCCTTCCCGTCTCAGGCCGGGTCAGGCAACAGAACGTGTTTTGGTTTTGGATGGCTTGTGTTCTCTTCTTGGGGGGTCACAAGTTCCGCTTCGGTCTTCTCATCTGGCCCGGGGTCACCCTTACACCTCTGACAAATATCAAACCGCGGTTTTCCATCAGCGACAAAAATTAAATAGTATTTGTGACCTCTTCTCGGGCGCGAGGCAAGACGCTCAGCACACTTTCCTTCCTTTTTTCCAACCTGCGGAGTTATTTATAAAGATTACAGCGTTCTTTGTTACGATTCTGTTTGCGCATTTTCTCTGGTCACGTCGGCGCCTACGGCTGACTTAGTTGCGCGTTACCGACAGCAAATTGCCCGTACTTACAGGCATCCTGAACCCCAGTTTTCCAGAAATGTGGGCTTTGTCCTCTTGGGATCTTTGTCCTTTCGTTCTATGTGAGCGCAGCACAAAGTGTCAGGATATGAGTTTGTGGAGAGCAGAGGTTTCCCGGCGGGGAGGGCTGGGGTCTTCGGGGCACCTGAGACACCCCCCTTCCCCCCCTCCCCCCAGACTGTGACTGCAGCGCCGCTGGGACCCAGGGCAATGCCTGCCGGAAGGACCCGCGAGTGGGACGCTGCGTGTGCAAACCCGCCTTCAGGGGCGTCCACTGCGAGCTGTGCGCCCCGGGGTTCTACGGCCCGAGCTGCCAGCGTGAGTGCGGCCCCGCGTCAGTCCTCGCCAGGGCCCCGGGAGCCTGTGTCCTCTCTGACTGAGTGTGGCCACCCCCTCCCCCCCCCCCCGCAGCGTGCCAGTGTTCCAGCCCCGGAGTGGTGGATGGGGACTGCGACCCTGACTCAGGCCAGTGCGCGTGCCGGGAGGGCTTCGAGGGGGCCGCGTGTGACCGCTGCAGCCCGGGATACTTCCACTTTCCTCTCTGCCAGCGTGAGCGAGGCTGCCCTAGCGGGCGTGGGTGGGCGTGGGGCCCAGGGCGTGGCCTGCCCGGCTCAGGGGGCCCCCGTGTGCTCCTTCTGTCTGCAGTGTGCGGCTGCAGCCCCGTGGGGACCCTGCCCGAGGGCTGTGACGAGGCTGGCCGCTGCCCATGCCGGCCGGGGTTCGATGGCCCTCACTGTGACCGCTGCCGCCCGGGCCACTACGGCTACCCTGACTGCCGCGGTGAGCGGAGGGCCAGGCCGGGGCCCGGGTGGCGTGGGAGGGCCACCCGCAGGCACCCGGGGCCTGACCCCGTGTCACCCGCAGCCTGTACCTGCGACCCCCGGGGCGCCCTGGACCAGCTCTGCGGGGCAGGAGGGGTGTGCCGCTGCCGCCCCGGCTACACGGGCGCTACCTGCCAGGAATGCGGCCCTGGCTTCCACGGCTTCCCCGAGTGTGCCCGTGAGTGTCCTCTCAGGGGGAGGGAGGGCGGGCGTGTCCCTCCCGCCTGCCCACACCCTGCCTTCCTCGCCCAGCCTGCCGCTGCTCCGCCGAGGGCTCCCTGCACGCGGCCTGTGACCCCCGCAGCGGGCAGTGCAGCTGCCGGCCCCGCGTGACGGGACTGCGGTGTGACACTTGCGTGCCCGGCGCCTACAACTTCCCCTTCTGCGAAGGTGAGGCCAGCGCGGTGTGTGTGGTCCGTGTGCTCGCTCCTTCGCTCCTGTGTGCCCACGCCCGTCTACGCACTGCGTGTGCTCATGCGGCTGTCCACGCACTGCTCACGTGGGTGCCCGAGTGCCACGTGAGTGTGTCCGTGGGCCTCGTGAGCGCGCACACACATTGTCACATGATTATTCCCGTGCTGCGCTCCCGGGCTCTGTGCACGGATGGCACGTGTTTACACACGTTTGCATGTTCTCTGTGGTTGGGGAGGGCACGCGCCCTCGTGGCCGAGGGGACCGGAGTGCGGAGGCACACTGCACGTGTTTGCACGCCCGTTCACACGAGTTGGAGGCATGCATGCTGGCTCCCACAGAGCCGTGAGTGCTGGCTGGGCCCGGGAAAGCCCTTGGCCCTGAGTCAGTGACCACTGCCGGGTCTCTCCACAGCTGGCTCCTGCCACCCTGCTGGCCTGGTGCCGGCCGATCACACCCGTCCTGAGGTGAGCCCGGGTCAGCCCTCGGTGGAGCTCAGCCCGTCACCCCCAGGGAGACCATCACTTCCCCGCTGCTCTGTCGCCTTGGCGACTTCAGGCCCCGCCCCCCCCCCCCCCCCCCCCCGCCCCGTTCCTCCGGCTCGTCCTCAGGCTGCATTTCAGGACATGCCCGAGTTGGGGCAGGGTCGGGGCTCCAGGGCTGAGGGTTCTGGGTAGAAGGGCAGGGACGCATTCTGACCCTCGGTCTCATCTCCCAGGCACAGGCCCCCTGCACGTGCCGGGCGCGCGTGGAGGGGCCGCGCTGCGATCGCTGTAAGCCCGGGTTCTGGGGGCTGAGTCCCAGCAACCCCGAGGGCTGCACCCGTGAGTCTGGGGGGCGCGGTGGGTGCCGGAGTGCCGGGGAGGCTCTGGGGCAGGGGAGTGGTGTAGGGAGGCAAGTGCCAGCCCCGCAGGGTCCAAGCCGGCTCTGCCTCTCCTCTAGGCTGCAGCTGTGACCCCCGGGGCACGCTGGGTGGAGTCGCCGAGTGCAGACCGGTGAGTCTGGGGGACGAGGTGCCCCGGGGCTGTGGGGCAGGCACATCCCGTCCCACCCCTCCCCCCATGCTGCGTCTCACCCCCGCCCCCGCCCCCCGCCCCGCGGCCACAGGGCGACGGCCAGTGCTCCTGCAAGCCTCACGTGTGCGGCCAGGCCTGCGCGGCGTGCCGGGACGGCTTCTTTGGGCTGGACCAGGCTGACTACTTCGGCTGCCGCAGTGAGTGACCGCGTCTCGCGGGGGAGAGCCTGGCTGTCACGTGGGCACTCATCGGGTGGCCTCTGAAAGCCCGGCCAGGCCCGTGGTGGGCACCGGGGAGGAGTGGAGTTCTGCCCCTGGTCGCCGTCTCTCCTGGGCCCCTGGCAGACATCACTAGTCGGCCCCAGGGTCTCATTACCGTCCGGAGCCCCGAGCAGCCCCCGCGGGTCACAAGTGGGCTTCCGTTGCTCTCCGCAGATGGCGGACGGAGAGCCAGCGGCCTGGAGGCCGGGGCCTGGTGTGGGAAAAGCGCCAAGGCCGGCTGGGGGTGGGCGGCACGGACCTGGCTCCCTCTCGTTGCAGGTTGCCGGTGTGATGTTGGCGGTGCGCTGGGACAGGGCTGTGACCCGAGGACGGGCGCCTGTCGGTGCCGCCCCAACACCCAGGGCCTCACCTGCAGCGAGTGGGTGTCCCGCCCCGGGGCTGGGGGGAGGGGCCGGAGAGGCAGCTCCCCCAGTAGAGACCCCGGGGCGGGGGGCTGCCCTTGACCAGCCCTGCCGTGGCCAGGCCAGCACGGGACCACTACCTCCCTGACCTGCACGGCCTGCGCCTGGAGCTGGAGGAGGCGGCCACGCCCGAGGGCCACACTGCCCGCTTCGGCTTCAACCCCCTGGAGTTTGAGAGTTTCAGCTGGAGGGGCTACGCGCAGATGTCCCCCATCCAGGTGGGCGTGCGGCTGCCCGGCCCGGGTCTCGGCCGCGGGTTCCCGCTGCGGCCGGCGGTGGGGCTGGGCGGGCGGGCCCCTCGCGGCCGGGGGACCAGGCCGGGAATGGCCAGGGAGGGGCGACCCCAACTCTCCATGCCCCGGTTCCCCCCAGCCCAGGATCGTGGTGAGGCTGAACGTGACCTCCCCTGACCTCTTCCGGCTTGTCTTCCGGTACGTCAACCGTGGGCCCACCAGTGTGAGCGGGCGAGTCTCTGTGCAGGAGGAGGGCAGGCTTGCCCCCTGCACCAACTGTGAGTCCCTGGGGGCCATCCTGCTGCCCACCCCGCCCCAGCCCCATCACACCTCCTGCCCCAGCCCTGCCCAGCCCAGCCCAGCCCCACTCCAGCCCTGCCCCAGCTGCTCCGGACCCACCCCCAACCCGCCCCCACTTTTCCCCCAGCCCCGCCAGGGCATGTGTGGGTGGGGGGCCAGCCTGTGCCCAGGGTGGCCCGTGGGCTGACTAGGAGTCTCACGGTCCACGTCCCCAGGCACGGAGCAGAGCCAGCCTGTCGCCTTCCCGCCCAGCACGGAGCCTGCCTTTGTCACCGTGCCCCAGAGGGGCTTCGGGGAGCCCTTTGTGCTGAACCCCGGCACCTGGACCCTGCTCGTGGAGGCTGAGGGGGTGCTCCTGGTGAGGCGGGGGCTGACGGGGTGGATCGGGGCCCAAGGACGGGGCCCTAGTACCTACCTCTCCCCCCGCCCGCCAGGACTACGTGGTCCTGCTGCCCAGCACCTACTACGAGGCGGCCCTGCTGCAGCTGCGGGTGACTGAGGCCTGCACGTTCCGGCCTGCCGAGCAGCGCTCCAGGGAGAAGTGCGGGCCCGCCCGGCGGGGGTGGGGCCTGACCTCCCCGTGCTCACCCAGTGTCCCCGCTGGCTACATTCGGTGTCTCCCGCCCTCCCCCAACCCAGCTGCCTCCTCTATGCGCACCTGCCCCTGGACGGCTTCCCCTCAGCTGCGGGAACCGAGGCCCTGTGTCGCCGTGACAACAGCCTGCCCTGGCCTTGCCCCACGGAGCAGCTCAGCCCCTCGCTCCCGCCCCTGGCCACCTGCGTGGGCAGCGACGTGCGTGTCCCTGAGACCCCACGGAGGGGCGGGCAGGGTCGAGATCTGGGGAAGGCGTGCCCTTGGCCTGGAGGTTGGGGGAGGAGGGGCCCCTGCCGCGGTGAGGGGACCCCGGTGCAGGCGAGGCCGCAGTTTGACATCGGGGGTCAGGACAGCCTTGGGCCTCATTTGTAAACGGGGTGTCGCTGACCCCAGCCCTCCAGCCTCGGCAGCGGGGTCATTTGTTCACTCTGAAGACCCGGGCTGGGCCTTCGGGCAGAGGTCGGAAGGCCAAGTGGCCATGGGGGTGTCCTGGGAGGAGTGCCCTGGGCAGTGAGGACTCGGACCTGGGGGAGGAGGCTGTGGGGGCAGAGGGTGCTCAGGGCCGTGGCCAGAGGTCCAGGGAGCACACGGGTCCATGTTCCGCAGGTGGGGCCTCTGATCACTCTGTCCCCCCCAGGTGGACGTGCAGCTTCAGGTGGCCGTGCCGCAGCCGGGCCGCTACGTCCTGCTGGTGGAGTACGCCAACGAGGACGCCCGCCAGGAGGTGGGAGTAGGCGTGCACGTCCCGGGGCAGGCCCCCCAGCAGGGGGCGCTCACTTTGCACCCCTGCCTCTACAGGTCTGCGGGAACGGGAGAGGAGCCGGGTCTGGGGGAGCTGCACGGGAGGGCTTGGGCCCCCGGGGGCTGCCCCGCCCGCCCGCTGACCGCCCCGCCCCCGTCCCCAGCACCCTGTGCCGGGGCACCGCCCTGGACACCCAGCACCACCTGGCGGTCTTCCACCTGGACACGGAGGCCAGCGTCCGGCTCACGGCCAAGCAGGCCCGCTTCTTCCTGGTAAGGCCCTGCCCCCTGACCTGCACGGGCCCCAGGCCCCTCTGTGGCGTCAGGCCTTTTGGAAGATTTCAAACAGCACAGAAGCAGAAGAGTGTGGTGAGCCCAGGTGCCCAGCACCCGCCCCACCGTTAGCGCGAGCCCGGCGTGCGGGGGGGCGCGTGGCGGATTGGAGTGGAGAGAAAGTCACTCTGTTAACCAAAAACTGCTTTCTGGTGTGATTCACAAGAACATCCCGGCGCGAAGGGGTCTGTTCGGCGGGGCTGTTGGCTCCGGGTCGTCCTCAGTGCTCTGGGGACAACGTTGTGGTGAGACGGGCCTCTGCACCCGCCCGGGCACGAAGCACTGCGCGGTGGCGCCGTCGAGGACGCCTAGGAGCGAGCGGGGGCGTGTGGTCGGCGCAGCTCAGGGCGGGTGACGTTTGCTCTGGCCAGAGCGGTTGTGCTCTTACTGTGCAACTACGTCTCCTGGGCCTTTAAGAACTGGATCCCTTCTGCACAGATTAGTATAAAAGCATCACACGTCGAGAGAGACTCACACGGAAAGGGAGCCCCGCGGCTGCCCGCCACACTCGCTCAGTGCGCTTGCTGGGGCTGGTGCCTTTCGTGCGTGTTGCTGAAGACGCGGCCCACACGGCTTCCACCCGACTAACTGCCGTCAGGGCGCCTGCGTCTGCTCTCCCTCCTGTCCACCCCCCCAGGCCAGGAAGCAGCACGCCCCACCCCCACCCCCCTCGGACCCCCGCGGCACCCCCCTCCAGCACGGAGAGCGTCACTTCGTCCGTGTGTTCTGGAATTCCGTAACCGGAATCACACGGGACAGGTGTTCGTGCTGCGGTCACGTGGCATCCCCGCCTTCGCCGTGGGGTTTCCTAGAGAGCTTCGGTGTCTCGTGTTTGTTGTTTCTGCCACATAAAATACTGTCACTGGAGCAGAGGGGGAGGTCGTGCCCGAGTAGCCTCGGGGAGTGACAGGGCGGATGGTGGAGGGGAGACAGGAGGGTGGCCCCGAGGAGAGCTGAGAAGGGCTCCTGGTCCAGACTGCGGTCGCCGGAGGAACCAGGGACTAGGCACAGAGAGCAGGACGCGGGGCGAAGTCAGGGTGTGGGAGGGCCCCACGTGCATGCCCACGCCCGGCCCTGTGTCCACAGCACAGTGTCACCCTGGTGCCCGTGGAGACATTCAGCTTGGAGTTCGTGGAGCCTCGGGTCCGATGTGTCAGCAGCCACGGTGCCTCCGAGCCCAGCAGGTGGCGGGGCCGGGGGAGGGGCCCGGGCGGCCGGCGGGGTGCAGCGGCCGGCCCTCGGGGACTCACTCCCGCACCCCCTCCAGCGCCACCTGCCTGCCGTCTCGCTTCCCGAAGCCGCCCCAGCCCATCATTCTGCGGGACTGCCACGTGCTGCCGCTGCCTCCCGGCCTCCCCCTGGCCCGCTCGCAGGACTTCACGCCCGGCGTGCCCCCGCCGGGACCCCAGCCGCGGCCCTCCACTGCCGCGGACCCCAACGTGGAGCCCACCCTGCTCCGCCACCCCCAGGTGAGGGCCCCGGCCGGGGGGACCGCACCCTCCACCCGGGGCTCGCGCTCCTGCCCCCGCGCCCGCTCAGCGGAGCCTCTCCCCGCAGGGGACGGTGGTCTTCACCACCCACGTGCCCACGCTGGGCCGCTACGCCTTCCTGCTGCACGGCTACCAGCCGGCGCACCCCACCTTCGCCGTGGAAGTCCTCGTCAGCGGGGGCCGCGTCTGGCAGGGTGAGTGGCTGTGGTGGGCGACGGGGACGGGTCCCCGGACGAGGAGCCTGCTGGGGGCGTCCTCGCACAGCCCCTCGTGTGCTCCGACAGGTCCGTCCGGCTGTAGGTTCTCAAATGGGGCGCCCGGGACAGGCGGCAGCCCCAGCCTCCTGGCCCCTCCCCCATCCTGCTCCCGGTCCCTTGTCAGAGGCCAGGCTCCCCCTGTCACGCAGGCGGTAACCCAGGGTTCCCTGTGGGACATGCGTGGACGGCACGTGTGTTCTCACACGTGTGTCTGCTTTGTTTTTGCTTGGCCAAACTTGGGACCTGTGCCCAGTGGGCCTTTGTCCTCGGCCTCCCCTGATTCACGCGGCGCCAGCAGGCCCGGCCGAACAGGCCTCCCGCGCGGTCACACATCCGAGTTGTGCACCAGAGATGCACGCCCCTTGGTGGGCGGGGCACTGTCCTGCCGGCATCTCTTCCTCCCTGGTGGCTCCAGGAGCGACCCCGGAAAGAGGCCACAGGGCTACAGCTGGTCCGTGGGGTGTGGAGGGGGCGCACCAACCTGCCATTTCATCCCCCTCCAGGCCACGCCAATGCCAGCTTCTGCCCACACGGCTATGGCTGCCGCACCCTGGTGGTGTGTGAGGGCCAGGCTGTCCTGGACGTGACCGACAACGAGCTCACCGTGACCGTGCGTGTGCCTGAGGGCCGGTGGCTCTGGCTGGTGAGTCCTGAGGATGCCATGTCCGCGTGCAGACTTCTCGGGCCTGATGTGGGGCTGGCACCTCTGGGTGTGGACGTCCTGGACGCGTCGCACCGTCGGTCACTCAGGCAGGGCGCGTCTCCGTCTGCGTTGGCCCAGCCCCAGGCCAGGTGGCAGGGAGAGCAGACTCCAGGGCCGTCCAGGCCGAGCCGCGAGGCCGGCGGAGGTGGGAGGGCGTCAAAGAGCCAAGATGTTGCCTGCTGTCCCCCTGGAGCCCTGCTGGTCAGGGTGGCCTTTCCGGAGGGGGAGGCCTAGAGGGATGGAGAGGGAGGGCAAAGGCACGTCTGGCAGACAGGGATGGGAGGGGGTGCCAGGAGGCCGGGCACGTCTTTACTGCTGAGCGTCACACCCCCCGAGCTTCCATTAGGCCCCAGAAGCCCACCTCCCTCTGAGCGGCCCACTGGGCACCCCACACCTGCCAACCTTGCTGGGGCCTGGGGTTGGGGTGTGATGGAGCCGCTACTGTCTTAGCTGCCTGGCTGGACCCTGGCCAGTCACAGAGACCCCACTTGGCTACGTGCTGCTGCTGGCAGGCCCTGGTACACTTCCCCAACTTGGGTCCTCGCCGGGGACGCCGCGGGAAGGTGACCAGGCCCTGATGCTCTAGGAGTATGTGCTGGTGGTCCCCGAGGAGGCCTACAGCTCCAGCTACCTCCGAGAGGAGCCCCTGGACAATTCCTATGACTTCATCAGCCAGTGTGCCAGCCAGGGATACCACATCAGGTGGGCGGGGCTCTGGGTAGGGCGGGGCTCCAGCTGGGGCGGGGCTCGGGGCGGGGCTCTGGGTAGGGCGGGGCTGGGGGCGGGGCTCTGGACGGGAATTGGCCTCACCACCTGATTCTCACCCCAGCCCCACCAGCTCGTCCCAGTTCTGTCGTGATGCTGCCTCCTCTCTCTCGCTCTTCTATAACAACGGGGCTCGGCCTTGCGGCTGCCATGAAACGGGAGCCACGGGCCCCACATGCGAGCCCTTTGGGGGCCAGTGTCCCTGCCGCGCCCATGTCATTGGCCGAGACTGCTCCCGCTGTGCCACTGGCTACTGGGGCTTCCCCAGCTGCAGGCGTGAGTGATTCAGCCCCAGGGGTGCTGGCGATGAGGGGCCCTAATCCTGAGGAGGCTTCCTGGTGGAAGGAAGTGTGGGTGCAGTGGCCAGGAGGAAGTTGTAGAGCTCGGCCCCGCCCCTCCTGCCTGCAGGACCTCGGGCCGCCCATGGCCTGGCTGTAAGTCCAGGGACCAGACGGCAATTCTGGGCAACTGACCGCACATCAGAGCCGCCTGAGCCTGGGGGCCTGGAGCTGGGTGACAGCAGGCCGGGGTGGGGTGGGGTGTCCTTGGGGCAGGAACCCCGGCCTCTGGTGGGACAGAGGGCTCACCGCGCCCGTGTCCCCACTCGGCAGCCTGTGACTGCCGAGGCCGCCTGTGCGACGAGCTCACGGGCCACTGCATCTGCCCGCCGCGCACCGTCCCGCCCGACTGCGTCATCTGCCAGCCCCAGACCTTCGGCTGCCACCCCCTGGTCGGCTGTGAGGAGTGTAACTGCTCGGGGCCTGGTGTCCAGGAGCTCACAGATCCCACCTGTGACGTGGACAGCGGCCAGTGCAGGTGAGCTGGCCAGCAGGGCTGTCACCACGGCCCGGGGTCGGTCCTGGCTCGGGGTCGGCATTGTCCCTGAGTGCACTCCCTCCAGGTCCGGGGGGTGGTGGCGTCTTGGGGATCCACCACCTCGGGGAAGCGCGGAGGGGAGGCCTCGTCAGCGTCCGCTCTCCCTCTGCAGGTGCAGACCCAACGTGGCGGGGCGCCGCTGTGACACCTGTGCCCCTGGCTTCCACGGCTACCCCAGCTGTCGCCCCTGTGACTGCCATGAAGCAGGCTCCATGCCCGGCGTGTGCGACCCCATCACAGGCCAGTGCTACTGCAAGGTGAGGGCCTGGGGGGACACCTAGGTGGACTCCGCGGCCTGAGGCCCCACCTCCCGTGTTGTCTCAGCCGCCGAAACTCCTTCTCTGGGAGTCGTGGGGGCTTCCTGGACGTGTCTGGTGACAGCGAGCCAGGGTGCTCGACCCCACAGCACATGACCGACTGGCCTGTCCTGTCCTCCTGCCCCAGGAGAACGTGCAGGGCCCAAGGTGTGACCAGTGCCGCCTGGGAACCTTCTCCCTGGACGCCGCCAACCCGAAAGGCTGCACCCGCTGCTTCTGCTTCGGGGCCACCGAGCGCTGCGGGAGCTCGGCCCACACCCGCCGGGAGGTGTGCAGGCAGCGGGACCCGGACCCGGGGCAGGACCACCTCCTAGAGGGGACGCATGGCCCCAAGCGCGGGACGGGCCCCGTGACATGTGAGGGTGTTCACCCCGCGCCCCTCCGTGTGCCCACAGCTCGTGGACATGGAGGGCTGGACGCTGCTGAGCGGGGACCGGCAGGTGGTGCCGCACGAGCTGCGGGCGGAGGCGGAGCTGCTGCACGCCGACCTGCGGCGCGGGCCCGAGGCCCTCCCCGAGCTGTACTGGCAGGCCCCGCCCTCCTACCTGGGGGACAAGGTGAGCGGGCGAGGCCGGCCCTGGGGATGGCACCGTGAGGGTGCCCGGGGCCTCGCCCAGCCCCGTTGCTGCTGGCCCCGGGCCCAGGGTCATGTCTCTCTGCGCCTCCAGGTGTCCTCCTATGGTGGCACCCTCCGCTACGAACTTCACTCGGAGACCCAGCGGGGAGACGTGTTCATCCCCACGGAAAGCAGGCCGGACGTAGTGCTGCAGGTAGCCGGACGGGCGGCCGTGGCCGCGAGGGCTGGCGGGCACCGCCGGGCAGGGCGGCGGGCAGCCCGGCCGCCGGCCCTCACTGCCCACGCGCCTCCCCAGGGCAATCAGATGAGCATCATGTTCCTGGAGCCGGCGCACCCGGCGCCCGGCCACGCCCACCGCGGGCGGCTGCGGCTGGTGGAGGTGAGCAGAGCCCGCCCGGCCTCCCCGCGCCTACCTCTCCTCCCAGCTCGTAGCCCGTCCGGGTCCCTGTCTACCGTGTCTTCGGATGACCGGAAATTCAGACGTTTAATGTACTCGAAGGTCTCGATTTTTCACGTGCAGTTAGTGTTTTTGTGTCTCACTTAAGCGTCAGTCTCTCTGGAATCAGAAAGTACCTGCCTGGGTTTTGTTCTAGAGCTTAAAGCCTCTTCTCTGTGTGTTCGAATTCTTGCCTCTGGAGTCGGTGGACGTGGGAGGTAGGGGGCCGGGGGCCAGTCTCTCCACGGGTGGTGGGCTGTCCCGGCCCCGAAGTCACCCCTCCCGCCCCCCTGAGCACCGTCCCGGCCCGCAGGGGAACTTCCGGCACACGGAGACCCACAGCGCCGTGTCGCGCGAGGAGCTCATGATGGTGCTGGCGGGCCTGGAGCAGCTGCACATCCGCGCCCTCTTCTCCCAGATCGCCTCAGCCGTCTCCCTGCGCAGGGTGGCGCTGGAGGTGGCCGGCGGGGCGGGCGGGGGGCCTCCGGCCAGCAACGTGGAGCTGTGCCTGTGCCCGGCCAACTACCTCGGGGACTCCTGCCAGGTGAGGGGGTGCGGGCGGCAGCCCCGTTCCGTCTCCCCGGGTCACCTCCCGCCCGCCGGCTGGTCCGTCTGCCACTCCCCTGTCACCCGTGTCCCTGCCTGGCCCTCCGTGCACACGGCTCTATCCCTTCGCCGCCCGCACCCCTCCCCTCCCCTTCACGCGTTCGTCCGCTACTGGCCTGTCCGAGGGGTTTGTCACTGAGCACCCGCCCGCTCAGGAGAGGCATCTGGAGGAGAAAGGGGGCCCAGCCCATGTCAGGGGGCTGCTCACCAGAGTCAGGGCATCCATATGACCAGAGTCAGTCGGGGGTCTGACTTCACGTCTCCGGCCAGTCGGGGCTGGGACTCCTGAGGGACCCAGAGCATCGTCCTTGGTCTGCCCTCAGAGCGGCCCCGCCTCCTTTCCTGACCACTTCGCCCCTGCCCCCCAGGAGTGTGCCCCCGGCTACTACCGGGACATCAAAGGGCTCTTCTTGGGTCGCTGTGTCCCCTGTCAATGCCATGGCCACTCAGACCGCTGCCTCCCTGGCTCGGGCGTCTGCGTGGTGAGTAGGCCCCAGCGGAGGCTGGGCAGCCAGCGGAGACACAGACTGGGGGAGACCAGGGCCCTTGGGTGGGTCAGCAGTGATGGACACGCTGGGGTGCGGGTGGAGGGAGGTGTCCTGGGTGGGGCCCTGGCTGGCCTTGGGCACAGAGGCCCTGGCACGGCCGGCCCGGGAGCTGAGCAGGTCCCGCAGAGCCTCCCCTCTCAGCTCCCCCATCTGGCCCTTCTGCCCCAGGGCTGCCAGCACAACACCGAGGGCGACCGCTGCCAGCACTGCCAGGCTGGCTTTGTGCGCGGCGGGTCCGAGGACCCAACGGCCCCCTGTGTCAGCTGCCCCTGCCCCCTCGCTGTGCCTTCCAACAAGTAAGATGGGCCAGCCGGTCAGGGGGTCCCAAAGGGCGGCTGGTGGCCGTGCTCCCTCACAGGCCCGGTGGGGAAGGTCACCATCCCCTACCCGGTTGGGTCGGCGCCGCCCTCTGGAGGCCTGGACGGCTGAGGCGGGGGCCCCGGTGGGCGTGCAGCCGTCCCAGGACCACCCCGTCTCCACAGCTTCGCCGTGGGCTGCGTCCTGCGAGGTGGCCGCACACAGTGTCTCTGCAAACCCGGCTATGCGGGCGCCTCCTGCGAGAGGTGAGCGGGGCCTGCGGGCCTGAGGGCGCGGGGGCGGGGGCCGGGCGTGCGTGCGGGTCAGCGTGCGTGCCTGAGGGGGTGCGTGCAGGTGGGCGGAGGGACGCAGGCCCACGACCCCGCCCCGCCCCCAGGTGCGCGCCAGGCTTCTTCGGGAACCCTCTGGTGCTGGGCAGCTCGTGCCAGCCCTGTGACTGCAGTGGCAACGGTGACCCCAACCTGCTCTTCAGCGACTGCGACCCCCTGACCGGCGCCTGCCGCGGCTGCCTCCGGCACACCGCCGGGCCCCGCTGCGAGAGCTGCGCCCCCGGCTTCTATGGCGACGCCCTGGTGCCGGGCAACTGCACCCGTAGGCGCGGGCGCTCCGCTGGCGGGGGCCTCGGGGGCGGGCCGCGGGTCTGGCGAGCAGGCCTCGGTGCGGTCCGCCCTGGGATGGGGGAGGGGGCGGCGGGCAGGTCTGAGTGCCGTGTGGAGGAGGAGCCCGGTAAGGGGGGGTTCAGGGCTCTTGCCGCTGCACCCCTTCTGCAGGGTGTGACTGCTCCCCCTGCGGGACGGAGACCTGCGACCCCCACAGCGGGCACTGCGTGTGCAAGCCAGGTGTGACAGGGCCACGCTGTGACCGCTGTCAGGTAGGGCCGCCCGGGGGGCGGGGCCTGCAACGGGAGGGCGGGGCCTGCGGTTGGCACCGGCGGTAAAGACGGTCTGTGTCGCAGGAAGGCTACTTCGGCTTCCAGAGCTGTGGGGGCTGCCGCCCGTGTGCCTGTGGACCAGCCGCGGAGGGCTCTGAGTGCCACCCCCAGAGCGGGCAGTGCCACTGCCGGCCAGGGGCGGGAGGGCCCCAGTGCCGAGAATGCGCCCCCGGCCACTGGGGGCGCCCCGAGCAGGGATGCAGGCGTGAGTACTGGTAGGCGGGGTGCTGCGGGCTGGCCGGCACCCCGGGGCCTTCGGCCGGCGCTCACCCCACCCCTCCACACCTAGGCTGCCAGTGCCAGGGGGGCCACTGTGACCTGCACACTGGCCGCTGCACGTGCCCCCCGGGGCTCAGTGGAGAGCGCTGTGACACCTGCAGCCACCAGCACCAGGTGCTGGTGCCCGACGGGCCTGGGGACCGCGGCGTCCACTGCGAAGGTACGAGCCTGTGCTCTAGCCCTGTTCCGTCCAGCCACGCCCGTCCCCAGGTCCTCCCAGGTCTGCCTGTGGGCGTGTGGGTCCCAGCCCCTCAGGACCCAGAAGTCCCTGCACTCACCTCGATTCTTTTTTGGTTCCCAAGTCCTGGACCCCCAGCCGGTCCCTACCACCGCGGTCCCACCCTGACCTGTACCAGGCACCTGTCTAGTTCCCTGGTGACTTTCTGACCTTGCTGGCCTTTGGGCCGGTCCAGCAATTCCCGTGCTCACCTCTGACCCTCACTAACCGTGTCACCGTCAGCATAGCTTGACATTCCTGTGCCAATTCTATAATCCTTGGCTGACCCATCCCTGTCACACCGTCCCGATTCCTTTCCTGGCCCCACACCCACCCCGGCCCCGTACTGACATCCCCCCCCTCCCCGTGCCGCCCGCAGTGTGTGACCACTGTGTGGTCCTCCTCCTGGATGACCTGGAGCGGGCCGGCGCCCTCCTCCCTGCCATCCGGGAGCAGCTGCAGGGAGTCAGCGCCAGCTCGGTGGCCTGGGCCCGGCTGCGCAGGCTGAACGCCTCCATCGCTGACCTGCAGGTACGTGTCAGTCCGGTCCCCCAGCCTGTCCTCCTCGGGTGCAGGTCCTCACCTTTTCTCCTCTCCAGAGCCAGCTCCGGAGCCCCCCGGGCCCCCGCCACGAGACAGCACAGCAGCTGGAGGCCCTGGAACAACAGAGCTCAAGCCTCGGACAGGACGCACAGGGGCTGGATGGCCAGGCAGGACCCTGGGAACCCTTGCCCGGGAGGCCCCTCCCCTAAGGCTCCGGGCGCGCTCCTCCCCTGGAAAACCCCTTCCCACAGTAGAACGCAGAGGTCCTCTCCCGGGGCCCCAGACCGTCCGCGCACCCTCGATACTCCATGCTGTGTCCTGATGGGATGCTGTGTCCACAGGCCACGAGAGCCCTAGCCCGGGCTAGCCAGCTGCTGGACAGCACCGAGGCCTCGCTGGGCCGGGCGCAGACACTGCTGGCATCCATCAGGGCTGTGGACCGCGTCCTGAGTGGTAGGGTCAAGCCCAGCGGGGCAGGGGAAGGCGGGCAAGCAGAATGGTGCTCAGGGTCTGAGTGGGGAGGGCTGCCTCCAGGGGGCGTGGTGCCGAAGAGCTCACGGGGTCGGCGTGTGGACCGGGAGGTGGGGCCGTGGCTGAGCGAGCTGCAGGGTGCAGAGGAGGAGGCAGGAGGGGACGCAGGTGTGGCTGGAGCAGAAAGGGCAGGTGGACACCATGGGGCCTGCTGGCGCCCTCTCTGGGGATACCGTGCCCCCCTCTGGCGGTACCCCACTTACTGGGAAAATTCGCCAGCAGATGGCCTTAATTACAAACAGACCCGTCACACAAGAAGAGCCTGGGGGGAGCAGGCCCGGCCCGGGGTTCAGGGAGGACTGAAGTTTCAGCCCAGTGCTGACCTGGAGCAGGAGGTGGCCGGGCGAGGAAGCCGAGGGGACAGGCTGAGCAGACGGGCAGCAGGGTTTGGGGTGGGGGTGAGGAGGTCAGGCGATCTGGAGGCCGAGCACAGCCGTGGCTCGGAGCCAGGGTCTGGCGAGTCGTCCAGGGTGTTCCCGCGTCACATGCCGGTGCCCCGGGGGTGCTCAGGCGGGGTCTAGTGGGCAGAGGTCGGCCTGGGCCGCAGGCTGGCCCTGACAGCACCCCTCCCCCACTCCCGTAGAGCTTCAGTCCCAGACAGACCGCCTGTTCCCCTCCAATGTCTCTGCCCCGTCGGGCGAGCTCGCACGCCGGACGCTGGCCGAGGTGGAGCGTCTGCTTGGGGAGATGCGGGCCCGAGACCTGGGCGCCCCGAGCGCAGCGGCCGAGGCTGAGCTGGACGAGGCCCAGAAACGTGAGTGGCGTTGGCCCTGGAGGGGCAGGGGCGGGGAGAGACCGGGCCAGGAGCCCTGGGGGTAAGGTCGGCAAGGAGTGGCTGAGATCGGCTTGAGGCAGGGCAGGTGGGGGCTGGGCGGGCGCCAGGCGGGGACCTGGGACTGAGGTCTACAACCGTCCCCATGTGGGGTCCTGGCCAGTGCTGGCCCGTGTGCGGGAACAACTGACCAGCCGCTGGGAGGGGAACCAGGCCCTGGCCGAGCGCACCCGAGACCAGCTGGCCCAGCACGAGGCTGGCCTCATGGACCTGCGAGGGGCCCTGAACCGGGCAGTGGGCACCACCCGGGAGGC
This sequence comes from Paguma larvata, assembly GCA_030068075.1. Lineage (NCBI taxonomy): Eukaryota > Metazoa > Chordata > Mammalia > Carnivora > Viverridae > Paguma > Paguma larvata. Next base: position 47,868,832 of record CM057844.1, on the reverse strand, counting down.
AGAGGAACTCAACAGCCAAAACCAGGAGCGCCTGGAGGAGGCCTTGGTGAGGGGCCCGCCTCCCCTCCCCTCCCCTCCCCCGCCCATCCTGCTGCCCCGCGACCTCCCCGTTACATCTCTGTTCCTGATCCCCCCTCTTTGCCCACGGCCTCCAGCGACGGAAGCAGGAGCTCTCCAGGGACAATGCCACCCTGAGTGCCACCCTGCAGGCGGCGCGGCACCTCCTGGCCCAGCTCTCTGAGCTGTTGCACGGCATGGACCAGGCCAGGGAGGTGAGTGCCGCCCCTCCCGGGCGCAGGTTTGGGTGGGGCCCTGCGCGCAGGGCACGGTCTCTGGGTTCCCCCCATCAGGCGAGAGTGAGTAGGGGTTCGGGTCGAGGGTCCCATTTAGCCCTCCCCACCCCCAGGACTATGAGCACCTGGCTGCCAACCTGGATGGGGCCCGGACGCCGCTGCTCGAGAAGATGCGGGCCTTCTCCCCGGCGAGCAGCAAGGTGGATTTGGTGGAGGCCGCCGAGGCCCACGCGAGGCAGCTGGACCAGCTGGCCCTCAACCTGACCAGGTGCGAGGCCCGGGCCTGCCCGGGGCACAGCGAGTCTGGGAGGGCTCTCGGAGAGGCTGTCGTCCCCCACAGGGTCCAGGCGGAAGCCCTGGCCCCAACTGGCCGCAAGGACTAGGGAGGCACGCGGGGCAGGGAGCAGGGCAGGGATGAAGGGTGGCGGGCTGGAGTAGGCGGGCAGGCTGGCCTGGCAGCTGGGACGGCAGGAGGGCCCCCCACCTGCACACCCGGTGTCCCTCTCCTGCCTCCACGCAGCATCATCCAAGGAGTCAACCAGGACCGCTTCATCCAGCGGGCCATCGAGGCCGCTAACGCTTACGGCAGCATTCTCCAAGCTGTGCAGGCCGCGGAGGGCGCCGCTGGCCAGGCGCTGCAGCAGGCGAGCCGCACGTGGGCGGTGAGGCCCTGACCCCCCCTTTCCACAGCCCTGCAGGAGCCCCTGCCTTCCCCGCCCCAGCTCCTGCCGGGCAGGCGCGAACCGTGTCCCGTCCCCATGTCCGCAGACGGTGGTGCAGCGGGGCCTGGAGCCCCGAGCCCGGGGCCTGTTGGCCAATAGCAGTGCCCTGGTGGAGGCTGTCCTCCAGCAGCAGCAGAGGCTGGACCGCGGTGAGCGCCGGGGGGCCCTTTGTCTCCACTTGGCGGGGGGGCGTAGGTGACAGCGGGAGGGAGGGCGAGGGCTGCCCGCGTGGGAACCCTGCTTACCATCAAGTGCCGCCCTGGGAGCCGTGCACAGGGCCACCACCCGTTCTGACCCTGTGACAGGCCCGGGAAGGGTCTCTCCTGCTGTCCTGACTGGGGGCTGTGTGCACACCAGCCTGTGGTGTGAGAAAAGGCGGCGGGAATACCCCCTCTGCCGCTAGAACCTTGGGGTGCTGGCAGCCCATGGGCAGCGGCCCAGCCTTTTTGAGGTTCTGTTATTTTATGTACGAAGTGGGGATAATTACCTCTACCGAGGGGCCTGGCGGCTGCCTTGAGCCCATCACCCCAGCGCCTGCCCAAGCCGAGGTCCCTCACGTCCAGATGTCCCCGACTGTGTCCATGGCCGCCTGGGTCCATCCTTTCTGGTCAGGCGGGCAGAGCGGGATGGGCCTGTATGCCAGGAGTGGGGAAGGGGAGGCTCCTGGGGCTGAGGCTGCCTTCCGCCACAGCGCGGGCTACTCTCCGGGGCACCGGGACCCCACTCCAAGATGCCCAGGCCAAGAAGGAGCAGCTGGCAGCCCGAGTCCGGGAGATACAGGCCATGTTGGCCATGGACACAGGTAGGTTGGTCCCCATCCTTGAACTCTGTTTGGCCCGGGGTCAACAGACCCCTCCCCGACATGGGCACCATGCAGGTCAGTGCTCCCCAGTGGGCTCTGATGGGGGACACGTCTACCCTTGGGCAGCCCCAGTGCTGGGAACTTGCCTCTGGTCAGGGGACCGCACAAAATCGCTCTGAGGAGTGAGTGAAAATGGGAAGGAGACAGGAAGTGCTTCGGAGACGGAGCAAAGTGGGGGGGCGGCACGGGGAGTGTGCAGCCGGGGCGTTTCACCCCCAGAGGTTTGGGGCATCGGGCGGGACCGAGGGGGTTGGAGGGCATGGGGTGCAGGTGGGAGCGAGGAGGCCAGGTGGGGGCCGGAGCCAGGCACGCAGGCAAGGCCTCTGGGCAGGGAGCCGTGTGCCCGACCACCCAGGTGGGACTGTGCGGCTCTCCACTCGAGGGTAGAACGTGCCAGCAAGCTTGGAAGTGGCCGTGGAGGCTCAGGCAGGGCTCTGGGACAGATGATGCCGGCCGTGGGGAGTGGGCGCCAGGGCGACCAGGCTGCGGTCTGAGAAGCTGGTGTCAAAGGAGCGAGCGGTCTGGTAGAAGCCAGGACAGAGTAGTGGGGGGGCAGGCGGCCCTGTCAGGGAGGGGCTGGCCACCCCCCCAGGCGGGCCGTCCTGGCCCGCGTCCGTCTGAGCTTGCCCGCCCGCTGCCCACCACAGATGAGACGAGCAGGAAGATCGCTCGTGCCAAAGCCGCGGCCACAGAAGCCCAGGACACGGCCGCCCGCGTGCAGTCCCGGATCCGGGACATGCAGCAGAACGTGGAGCGGTGGCAGGGCCAGTTCGGGGGCCTGCAGAGCCAGGACCTGGGCCAGGCGGTCCTAGACGCAGGCCGCTCAGGTGGGCCTCTGGGGTGCGGTGCCCCTGAGTGGGGGGTGGCCCGGGAGGGTGCGAGGCAGGGCCGGCAGGGTCCCCCCCTCTGCTCCCTGCAGTGTCCACCCTGGAGAAGACGCTGCCACAGCTGCTGGCCAAGCTGAGCCTCCTGGAAAACCGCGGGGTGCACAACGCCAGCCTGGCCTTGTCCGCCAACATCGGCCGCGTGCGGGAGCTCATCGCCCAAGCCCGGGGAGCTGCCAGCAAGGTGGGCGCCAGTGCAGGGAGCCGCGGGTATCTAGGAGACGGGACGGCGGTCGCTGATGGCCACGTATCCCCGCACAGGTCAAGGTACCCATGAAGTTCAACGGGCGCTCGGGGGTGCAGCTGCGTGCCCCTCGGGACCTCTCCGACCTTGCCGCCTACACCGCTCTCAAGTTCTACCTCCAGAGCCCAAAGCCGGCATCCGGCCAGGTTGCTGGGGACCGCTTCGTGCTGTACATGGGCAGCCGCCAGGTACCAGGCGGGCACGGTGGGCGCGGCGGTCTGGGCGGGGCCTGGAACCAGGCTGGAGCCGGGGGGCTGTGCGGGGGTCCCCCTCCTGCTGAGTCTCCTGCCGCCGCAGGCTGTTGGCGACTACATGGGGGTGGCCCTGCGCGACCAGAAGGTACACTGGGTGTACCGCCTGGGGGAGGCGGGCCCTGCGACCCTGAGTGTGGACGAGGACATCGGGGAGCAGTTCGCCGCGGTCAGCCTCGACAGGTGGGTGGCCGGGCCCCCTGTGCTTCCCCCGCCACCCGGCGGGGGCCACTCCTCACCACCCCCTCTGCCCTCAGGACCCTCCAGTTCGGCCACATGTCCATCACGGTGGAGAAGCAGATGGTCCACGAGACCAAAGGTGACACCGTGGCCCCTGGGGACCAGGGGCTGCTCGGCCTGCAGCCCGACGACTTTGTCTTCTACGTGGGGGGCTACCCCAGCAACTTCACGGTGAGCCCGGGCCTGCGCCCCGCCCCCCCCAGCGGGCCCTGCTCCGTGTCTGGCTGCGGTCCCCTGTGCCGCACTGCGAGCGCCCCCACTCGGGTCCGTCCTGGGCGAGGGGCGCCCTGACTGTGCGCTGCGCCCACAGCCCCCGGAGCCCCTCCGCTTTCCCGGCTACCTCGGCTGCATCGAGATGGACACGCTCAACGAGGAGGTTTTCAGTCTCTATAATTTCGAGGAGACCTTCCAGCTGGACACGGCCGCAGACAAGCCTTGTGCCCGGTACGTGCCGCCGGGGCCTGGCCCTCACCTGGCCTCAGCCTGCTCTTGGCTGACCCCTGTGACCTCTGACCTGTAGCTCCAAGGCGACCGGGGACCCATGGCTCACTGATGGCTCCTACCTGGACGGCTCAGGCTTCGCTCGCATTAGCGTGGGGAGTCAGATAGGCCAGACGAAACGCTTCGAGCAGGAGCTCCGGCTCGTGTCCTCCAGCGGGATCATCTTCTTCGTGCAGCACCAGGCACGCCCGTGGCCCGGGACCAGCGCACCCCCCCAACCCCGGACCGACCCTGCCTCCCCTCCCCAGCCCCCCCACCCCGGACCGACCCTGCCCCCCTCTCCAACCCCCCAACCCCGGACCGACCCTGCCCCCCCACCCGGACCGACCCTGCCCCCCCCATCTGGACCGACCCTGCTCCCCCTCTCAACCCCCCCATACTGTCCCCCTCCCCAGTACCCCCGACTCCCTTCACCCCATACTGACCCTGCCTCCCCTCCCCAGCCCTCCCACCCCATACCGACTCTGCCCCCCCTCCAACCCCCCCCACCCCGTACCGACCCTGCCCCCCTCCCCAGCCCCCCAGCCCATACGGACTCTGCCCCCCAGTCTCTGCCAGCCCCCACCACCCCATACCGACCCTGCCCATCCCCCCACCCCCCAGGACCAGTTCCTGTGCCTGGCAGTGCGGAAGGGCAACCTCACCCTCTTCTATGACTTTGGCGACGGCCTGCAGGAGGCCCAACCTCCACACGACCTGGCGCACAAGCTGCAGGCCCTGACCTCGGCCAGCAAGGCAGTAAGGCTGGGGGAGGGCCGCGGGGCACGGGGCTCACCCCAGGCGGTAAGGCTGGGGGAGGGCCGCGGGCCACGGGGCTCACCCCAGGCGGTAAGGCTGGGGGAGGGCCGCGGGGCACGGGGCTCACCGCAGGCGGTAAGGCTGGGGGAGGGCCGCGGGGCACGGGGCTCACCGCAGGCGGTAGGGCTGGGGGAGGGCCGCGGGGCACGGGGCTCACCGCAGGCGGTAGGGCTGGGGGAGGGCCGCGGGGCACGGGGCTCACCGCAGGCGGTAGGGCTGGGGGAGGGCCGCGGGGCACGGGGCTCACCGCAGGCGGTAGGGCTGGGGGAGGGCCGCGGGGCACGGGGCTCACCGCAGGCGGTAGGGCTGGGGGAGGGCCGCGGGGCACGGGGCTCACCCTAAAGCCCCCGCACGCGGGCACCTCGCAGATCCAGGTGTTCCTCCTGGCGGACAGCCACAGCCGCAAGCGCGTGCTGGTGCGTGTGGAGAGGAGCACCGTGTTCAGCGTGGACCAGGACAGCACGCTGGAGCTGGCCGACACCTACTACCTGGGGGGCGTGCCCCCCGACCAGCTGCCCCCCAGGTGAGCATGCCGTGTCGGGGGCAGGTGGGGGTGGGGGGGTGGCTCCGGCCTAGCGGCGCCCTAACGCCCCTCCCCTGCAGCCTGCGGCGGCTCTTCCCCTCCGGAGGCTCCATCCGCGGCTGCATCAAGGGCATCAAGGCTCTGGGCAAGTACGTGGACCTCAAGAGGCTGAACACGACCGGCGTGAGCGCCGGCTGCACGGCCGACCTGCTGGTGAGCCCGCCCCCCGCCCTGGCCGGCGGCACCCCTCCGGGCCTGTGTCCTGGGCCCTCACCGGCACCGTCACCCTCCCATAGGTGCAGCGGGCTGTGACTTTCCACGGCGACGGCTTCCTGTCCCTGGAGCTCCCTGACGTCGCCCCCCTCACGGGCGACGTCTACTCCGGCTTTGGCTTCCGCAGCACCCGGGACAGCGGTCTGCTCTACCACCGGGAGTCCGAGGTGCGGCGGCCCCCAGCTCCCGGCCGCGGCGGCCCCCAGCTCCCGGCCGCGGCGGCCTGGGGCTCGGGCGGCTGGAGGGCGGGAGGCGCGCCCTGGCCTGCCCACTGACCTGGCTGCTGTCCCCAGGACGAGCTATGCCAGGTGTCCCTGCAGCAGGGCCGTGTGACACTCCGGCTGTTGAGGACAGAGGTGAAAACTCGGGACAGCTTTGCTGACGGTGTCCCCCATTATGTCGCTTTCTACAGCAACGACACAGGGTGAGCCCAGCCCAGGTGTCCAGGGACAGGGTGGCGGCGGGGCCGAGGGCAGGGCAGGGCCGGGGAAACGCTGCTGCCCCCTGCAGGGTCCAGCTCTACGTGGATGACCGACTTCAGCAGACGAAGCCCCACTCGGGGCCGCCCCCCCGGCCCCAGCCGCGGCCTCCTCAAGCCGGCGAGCTGTCCTTGGGGGGCAGGCCGGAGCGCGGCGACTTCTTCAGTGGCTGCATCAGCAACGTCTTTGTGCTGCGGTGAGCCTCGGGCGGGGGGCATGGGGGCCGCACCCATCCCCCCCACCTGCCGCTGCCGCTGACCACACTGCCCCCCTCAGCCTCCTGGGGCCGCAGCGTGTGTTCGACCTGCAGCGGTACTCCAAAAGCGTCAACGTGACCTCAGACTGCAACCCCACGCCGCGTGCCCAGACCCTGGGGCGGGCACCGCAAGGACGGCGGGCTGCGGCGCTGCGGAAGGTAGGGCGCTGGGAGGGAGGCGTGAGGCGGAGCTGGGGACGGTCGGAAGGCGCCCCCCTGCCCGATTCCTTCGTCCCATCTCACCACCCCCCCCACCCAGGCTCCCCGACGCAGCCGCCAGCCCCCCCGGGACCCTGCCTGCACACCACCCCGGCCCCTCAGGACCATCTGGGATGCCTACCAGTTCGGGGGGCCCTTGTCCAGCCACCTAGAGTTTGCCCATGTCCCAGCCTCCCCTGGTAACTGGTAAGTCGGGGCCAGGTGGGGCGGGTGTGGAGGGGCCGCCCGGGCTGATGGCCCCGCTTGGCTTCCAGGTCCCACGTCTCGATGCTGGTCCGCCCTCGTGCCCCCCGAGGGCTCCTGCTCCTCGCCGAGCCCCTCAGGGCCAGCAGCCCTTGCCTGCTTCTCCTCCTGAGCCACGGACGCTTTGTCGCTCAGACAGAAGGTCCTGGGCCCCAGCTCCGAGTCCAGAGCCGCCAGCGTTCACGGGCTGGCCGGTGGCACACGGTGAGGTGCTGAGGGCAGGGGACGCGGGCGGGGCCCTGGGAGCCCCACTTGACGTGCCCCTCCCTGTCCCCAGGTGTCTGTGCGGTGGGAAAAGACTCGGATCCAGCTGGCGATAGACGGGGTCCGTGCCCAGGACCGGGAGCGGCCTGGCCAGCAGCACCCGGAGCCAGGGAGCCCCCGGCCCCGAACTCTCTTTGTGGGGGGCCTTCCTGCCAATGGCTTCAGCTCCGGGCTCCCAGTGAGAAGCACCTCAGTGTGCCCCTCCCCCACGCCCCCCGAGAACCAGCTCGCTCCCCACCCACCTCCCAGCTGAACTGCTCTCCCTGGCCGCCAGGACCCTCCCCCACACCAGCCTGTCTGTGCCCCACAGGTGGCCGTCAGCAGCTCCGGCTTCAGTGGCTGTGTGAGGAGACTGAGGCTGGATGGGCGGCCTCTGGGGACGCCCACGCGGGCAGTGGGGGTGACACCGTGCTTCTCAGGCCCCCTGGAGAAGGGCCTGTTCTTCGCAGAGAGTGGGGGAGTCGTCACTGCAGGTCTGTAGGGCATGGCTGTACCCCGGGCCCTGCAGGGTGGGAGTGGGGCTGGCTCTAGGCAGGGAAGAGGCCAGGCACCCGCCTCCCTCACGGCCCCTCCCCACAGACACCCTGGGGACCGCTCTGTCTGCTGTGAGCCTGGAGCTGGAGGTGCGGCCTCAGGCTGCCTCTGGCCTCATCTTCCACCTGGGCCGGGTCCAGGCGCCCCCCTACCTGCAGCTGCAGCTGTGGGAGAAGCAGGTAGGCTGGGCGGGCATGGGGTGGGGGCAGCTCCTGCAGGGTGGGACCGGGCTGAGGGAGGCCCTACTGACCCACCCCACCCCAGGTCCTGCTGCGGGCGGATGACGGCGCAGGGGAGTTCTCCACGTGGGTGACGTGCCCTGCAGCCCTGTGTGATGGGCAGTGGCACCGACTGGCAGGTGAGCCAGGCTCCCAGCCTGTACCTTTCTGCTCAGGGGAGTGTGCGGGGGGGGGGCAGCTGCAGACCACCCCCCTCAAGGCAGGCCACATGGCAAACCACCCCCGGCCCCTCCCAGCCCAGTTACAAGGACCCTGTGCCCACAGTGACCAAAGACGGTAACGTGCTCCAGCTGACGGTGGACACACGGAGCAACGGCACCCGGGGCCCTGCTCTGGCAACCTCCGGGGACGCCCTGGCCCCTCTGCACCTTGGGGGCCTGCCCGGTGAGTGCAGCCTCTGCCTGGGAGCGGGGGCTGCCCCTCGGGAACCAAGCGCTGTGATCGCCCCACTTTTACCCCATCTTCTGGTGATGGGGCAGGCGGGGAGACCGAGGTTTCATGGGGGATGCTGCTGGGACACTGGCCTCTGCTCCAACCTGTCCCCCCATCTTCCTCTGCACCCCCAGGGCCCACGACCTCCCAGGCTGGGCCTCTAGCCTACCACGGCTGCATGAGGAACCTGGCAGTGAACCGGTCCCGTGTCACCTGGCCCCGCTCTGTGGGCGTCCAGGGGGCAGTGGGGGCCAGCGGCTGCCCTGCCACCTAGCGCTGCGGCCCCTCCAGCAGCCGCACAGGACGGTCTTCAGGGGCCCCAGGCCTGAAGTCCACAGGAGGGCCGCCCCAGGCCCTGCCCTCGGCCGCTTCCGATAGTTTGTGTCCATCTGGACTCTAGGTTCTAGGGGTGATGAAGCTTCTTTCTGGAAAAGGTTTTAAGTTCTGTCTCTTTACACAAAAGGGTAAAATTCTGTAAACTGGGGTTTTTAATACATTTTATCTTCCAGCCTCGTTACGACTTTCCTTCCAATTTTTAATCACATGAGAAATCTGCCCTGCTTCTTAAAAATTAAAAAGTTACTACTTCTGGTTAACGGAGTGTCGGCTTTAATTGCGAAGGAGCAGAGCAGTCAGAGGCAGAAGTAGGCCCTGGCCGTGCTCGCAGGGGAAGCACCAGCCCAGGGGGCTCCCCGCATCTGGAGGGGCAGGGCTCGCACCAGCTCCCCTCCTGGGTGCGCGGGAAGACCAGAGGTGGCAGGTAAAAGACGAGACCTTTATTTGCCAGCAAGCTGAGCGGAGGGGACAGCGTGCTCCGCGCCACAGGCGCCATCACGGAGGCCGCCGGCCGCGGATCCTGACCCCCCTGGGGACAGCGGGAAATTAATCTAAGCTCATGTCTTCCTCTTCGTCCTTCTTGTCCTTCCCGTCGCCTTCTTGCTCGGACCTGGCGCTGTTCTGCATGGCTTTGGCAAATGCCTCCACATCTGAAATACATGTAAAAACACGAGGCGACCTTTCTAGACCCTGGCCTGAGACTGCCAGCTGGAGGGCACAGGAGATGACAACGTGAGACCAAGGCCCAGGGCCACCGAGACTCCAGGGCCAGGCCAGCCCCGTGCTGCGCAAACCCCGAGGAGAAAAACAGACGGGGCATGGGGGTGGGGGGGTGCAGCAGGCACTTACCGCCCTTGTTGGCGGCCTCCACGGCCTCCGCGGGCAGGCCGAACTGGCACATGAGGGGGCCCAGCTGCCCCGAGGCCAGGGCCGCGCTGAACATGCCCAGGGCCTGCGGAAGACACCGACGCCCTGAGCACACACCTGACGAAAGCACGGAACGGGGGTGGGGTGCTCGGGCTGGCTGCAGCTGCGGGGACACTCAGTGATGGGGCCACGCTGAAGTGGCCTGTGCCCCCTTCCCCCGAGCACACGGCAGGGGGCACCCAGGCCACAGCGTCTACCTGCTGGAACTGGGGCGAGGTCAGCGTGTTCTGGATCTCCTCCGCCGTCTGTGGCAGTGACTCCCCGGAGGGCAGGTAGGGCAGGAGGCGCTCCTGGACGTCCGCGTTGGCGAGGATAGGTGCCATGATCTCGGGCGTCAGAACACTGGCCAGGTCAACTGAGGCAAAAGCACAAGCCACCAGCGGCTCAAGGCCGATGCAGACACCCACGCAGGAAGCCAGCCTCGGACGCTGGAGACATGAAGTTGCTGGGCGTGGCAAGGTGAGGGGAGCAGAGGCGACACACGTGCAGGGCAGCGGCTCAGTCCAGGGACATGCTCGGCCCCGGGCCTTGGGAAGCCAGCAAGCGAGCAGGAAGGGGGCAGCAGGCACCTTCACCCCCCCGCCCGGGGCCGAGGAGCACGCGTTACCTTGCTGGCCTCCTCCTGGCCCTGCCGGCACGTTCATAGTGGCTAGGATGCTCTGAAGGTCGCTCAGCTGGATGGGCTGGGTTGGGCTGGCTGCCGTGCTGGTTCCATTCCCTGAACTGGGTGCGGGGCTGGGGCTGGTCACCGAGGCAGCTGCTGGAGCGGAAGGGGCAGGGGTGGCTCGAGTAGAAGAGGTGGTGGAGGACGGGGTGACCGCTGCCGACTGGCTCCGCGAGCTGGGAAGAGCGAGGGCGGCGATGGAGCGGCCTCCCACCCGGAGGGCACCCGCCTCGGTCCTGCTGCAAACGTCCCTGAACTCCTGGGACTGCAGGCAGAGTTTAGGCCCTGAAAGGACCCTCCCCAGGGGTCTCTGTCCTTCGAACAAGGGGACGTCCGGGGGCACACAACGTCGTGGGGTGGAGCGCCGGGCTCACCTGGATGAAGAGCTGCTCGCCGGAGGCCCTCCACTCCCCAGTAAGCTGGCCAGGCCTGGCCCCGTCAGGGCCCCCAGGCCCCCTATGAGGAGCGAAGAGACATGAGCTCAGATGTCACACTCTCCTAAAGAGCCCACCTCTCCCGGCCAAGCACCCTGCACAAAACCCAAGGGAGGAAAAGGAGAGGCCACGGCAGGCTGGGGGGGGGGGGGGGGGCCGCAGCGACAGCCCCATTCCACTAGGTCCGGCCACTTCCGTCCTGGCCCACAGACGACACACTTAGCTCACAACAAGCAGTGCAAACCTGGCAAGGCAGCAAGCGCTTCCCAGGTGTGGGAGACACACGCCCACCCCAGCGCGGTAGCGGGGAGCCAGAGGACCCCAGGCAGGAGCCCCACCCCGGCAAGCCGGGCACCCCTGCAGCATGGGGACCCTTCCCAGGGAAGCTGGCACAAAGGACGCAGGTTCACAGAGCTCACTCGCAAAGCTTAAGGGAAGCTTAAACGAGAAGCTTAAGGGAAAAACTCGAATCGCAAAGCGACCCTAACTATGGCTGCGCGCTTCCAGCGCAGGCCGCGGGCGGCGGGTTACCCAGTCCTCCGAGGCCGGCGGGTCCGATGAGCTGCATGAGCTGGCTGTGGCTCATGTTCCCCAACAGACTCTGCAAGCCGCCCTCGCCTGTAAGACAGGAGGTGCTCAGACTCGGGCCTGCCGCCGGCTCAACACCCACGGGGCCCGGGGAGGCCGGGGGACTCCGGCTGAGGGAGCGCACACTGGGATCCCTCCCCTCGGCTCGCCCCAGAACTGCAGGGGAAACGAGCCGGCAGGGTGGACTGTTTCACCCCCAGAAAGCGGGGCCAGGGACGGACGTGCACTGGAAAGCCTCCACGTCCCCTTAGAACCAGCCTCCACCGTCAGGGATCTGAGTCCTCGCCATGTGCTCGAACACCCCAGCGCGTTCTGGGAGGTGACCGTTACCGCCCAGCGCGGAGAGCTCATGGCCTCCACTCCCGCCGGCCCCCAGCGCTCCGGGCATCGGGGGGTTGTTCAGACACTCGTTCACTTTCCGGCAGTGCTCTTCGTCCTGGTCCGTCTTGGGCTCCTGTGGGGGGGGGGGGGGACAACCAAGGCTACAACAGGGCAGCCCGCCAGCCGCCGATGGGGCTTATGCGCGAGGGCGGGGCTCAGACAGGTGAGCCCCGTTACCAGTCCGCAGTCACACGGCACTGGGGACAGGGCCCAGCCGGGCGGACAGGGACAGCAGTCCCACCAGATCGCCGGGGCCACACTGGTTCTCAGGGGCGGGACACCAAAGCACTGAAAGCGCCCCATACGCACCGGGCAATGATGCCTCCTGACCCTCCAGAATCGGACCCTTTACACAACAGTCTTTAGAGCCACGAAGCCTTCCGGTAACTCGTGGGAAACCATAAAACCGCCCAGTTATGGCCCCACTGCACACAAGGCAGCCCTAGCCGTGGCCCCTCAGGGTCCGTTGTTGCTCAGTAGAGGCTCCCAGGCACTCGCCAGCCGCGACGTCCGAAGTGCCCCCTGGCCCACAAGGCAGAGCACCCACGACTCATTCACCCGCCCCTGAGCACACGCCGTGGGCCTCCTAGGAACACAGAACAGGGCAGAGCCCCTCGCCGCCAGGGCAGAAGGAAGTGGGGAGGAGGGGCAGCGGAAAAACTAGAACGGTAGAGCTGGTGGAACACTTGTTTTTATTATTATTATTATCATCGTATACCTTATTTTTCAAGAAAGCGTGCCTGTGGTGGAGGGACGTGACAGGATCCCAAGCCTTCTCCCAGCTGACAGCGTGGAGCCCAACGAGGGGCTCGAACTCACGGACCGTGAGATCATGACCTCAGCCCAAGTCCGACACTTAACCGACTGAGCCTCCCAGGTGCCCCCCTGGGGAAACGTTCCTTGGCGACACTAGAGAACCCAGCTCAGGGCCCCATCCCTATCCGCACGCGAGGTTTTACTGGAGCACGGCTGCACCCCTCCACCCGCGTCTTGCCCACAGTGGCTTTCACGCTCCTTCGGCAGAGGCGCAACCCTCTGGGAGAGCCCTCAGGGAGGAAAACCTTTTGTGCCTCGCTCTAGGAAGTGCTGGGGAGGGCGGTAGGTCCGACCTCTGGGGAAGGGAAGTGGCAACATCTGTCAAAACCGCAAATGGGGGCACCTGGGCGGCACAGCCGGTAAAGCCTGGGACTCCTGAGGTCAGCTCGGGTCACGATCTCACGGTCGTGCGTTCGAGCCCCACCGTCAGGCTCCACGCTAAGTGCGGAGCCTGCTTGGGATTCTCTCTCCCTTCCTCTGCTCCTCCCCGCTCACGCACGCCCTCGCAAGCACTCTCAAAATACTAAAACAAAAACCAAAAAACCGCAAACGCACGTGTTCAGCCGCTCCCACCAAGCCCACCTCTGGATTTGAGCATGGGGAGCCCCGCCCCCCGAGGGAAGCGAGCCTGGGGTGAAATTACTCCTCAGCACCCCGCGTGCGACAGATCGGGGATGCGAACGGGCCCAACGGCCGGCAGGTGGGAGGCTCGGCAGCTGCTACACCCGGCGGGCTGCTCCCCGCCGCCCCGGCCCCGAACACCCCGGAGCACACGACTGGGGGAGGGGCAGGCAGGGCTCAGAAAAGCTTGGGAGGGAGCACGCCGCTTCTGTAAAAAGACCAAGTACACGGTCCACCTGGCTTCTCCCGTGGGTGTTCACGGCCCCGGGGGGTGGGGGGGGAGGACAAGCCCGTCACGGGCCGCGTGCCCGCCGATGCATCAAGACCGGGGCCCAGCCCAGAACCCACTCGGTGTGCCAGGGAGTTCCGGACCCCCAGAGGGCACCGGGAGCCCAGCCACGGGTGTGCGCGCTCCGCAGGAGGCCCCCTGCTCCGCCGCCTCTGACGCCAGGAGCTCCCCGGAAGCGCCCGGCCTCGGCGGCGGTCCCAGCGGGCCAGCACCGGCTCTGCCGCCGGGCGAGCGGGCTTCTGCGCGGATCCGAGCCGCAGAGAGACAGCACGCAAACGACGCCCACATACCTGCATCCAGAAGAAGAGCCGTTTGGACCCCGCCTTGAACTTGAGCACGTACACCCTCCCGCTGGGGCACTGCGGCACGCGCTTGAACTCACAGTCGTCGGGAAAGATGATCAGATCCTTCAGGGAGCCACAGGGGAGTCAGCGGCACACAGACGCTGCCGAGTCCCTCGGCCTCCCGCGAAACACGCTGCGCCCGCTGTCGGGGGAGGGGGCAAGCCACGGGGCAGGGTCTCCCCCGGGTCACAGGCACCCCAGCAGGGGCGTGCGGGCCGGGTGAGGGGCTCGTGCCGGACAGGGAAGGCGGTCTTTCGGCTTTTCGAGACGTCTTTTGAACAGAGACGTCTCGGGAACGACGTTCCCAGGTGGGCGGCGAGGACCCGCACTGCCCTCCACGAGGAACGCCCGAGCCGAGGAGCAGAGCGCCGACGGTGCCCGTGCAGCGGTGTTTCCGCGGCTCCTGCGTCCCAGGCACGGTGACGGGAGCAGGCTACGGGAGCTGGCGGGGACCCCGACGCCCGAGAGCCAAGCAGAACAGCGCACCCCCACAGTAACGGGCCGCGGCGCGTCCAGAACCGAGGGAGGGCAGCCACACGTCCTTCCGGAAAACCCGACCATCCTGACCACACTTACGTCCTCCACGTTCCCGGAGGTCCTGTCTTTCCAGCAGAAATGAATGAGGGAGTCGTCTGTCTGCTGAATGTACACGAGCCCTTTCCGTTTATCTGGGGTGACAGTGGTTCCTTTCAACGACATCTTTCCTGCGCGGAACTCCACCAAGTACTTGTTGGAGGAGCCTCGGGAGCCTGGCACCAGGCTTGGAAACAGAGCGCCTGAAGTCGTCATCCTGGAGGAGCGACCAGCAAGCAAACCCGATCAGCATCGAGGAAGCCCCAGCCTCGTCCTCCGGTGCGACACTGGCGGGACATAGCGGAAGGCCGCCACCAGGCCGGGAGACAGGGGGCCCGCGGCGGCGCAGTCCCCCCGGAGCGCGGCCGCGGGGCCGACCGCACCTGAGCCGGCGCAGCCAGCAGGTGCGGGGACGCGGCCGCGGCTGCTTCTCCGGTTTCTCCGCGACCGGAATTAACCTGTGCACCCCACCCGCGACCCGCGCCCCGCTCCCCGCCGAGACTCCCCCCTCCTCAGCGCCACTTCTGCGGCCCGGGGCCCCGAACAAGTTCAACAACGTGAGCTGGGCGGAGACGGCGGCGACACCTCGGACGGGACCGAGACTCCGGCCGGGCTCGTCGGGACACGCCCGTTAAGCTGCGGCTCGGCAGACGGGCGCCCTCACATAAACGAGCGCGGCGGGGGGGAAACGGGGCAAGCCCCAGGGCCGCGGTCGCGCCGCCCCCGGCTGCCCGCGACTAGGCTCCTCCGCGCGGGGCACACGGGCCCACCCCGACCTCGCGGCCCCTGAGGCCCCCGCGTCGCGCGGGGCTGGCGGGCCGACACGGCCTCCGCCGGCCCGAGAGCCCGAGGCCCCCACAGCCGCCGCCCCGCGCACGGCCCCCGGGCCTCCGCCGACCCGACCGCGGCTCTGGGACCCCAACGGCGCAGGCTCCGCCCCCGCAGACGTCCCCGCCCCCCGGCGACCCCCGCACCTGGCCCGCGCCGCGACTCGGCCGAGAGGCGCCGTCCGGGCTCGCTCTTCCTCCTCAGCGCCTGCCGGGCCCCGCCGGAAGTTCTCTCTCGTTCCGCCCCTCCCGCCGCTCTCTCTGCCGATTGGACCGTGTCAGGGACGTGGCCCACGCTGAACCGTCAGCGATTGGAAAGGCCGGCCGTCCATCGACCCGCCCCGCCCCGCCCCGCGCCCCCTTCCGGCGGAAGCGCGGGCGGGCGGCGCTCGGGCCAGAGCGGCCCCTATTGTTGCTGTGTCATAGGGGTGCGGCGGCGGCCCCTGGCGGCGGCGCCCGGGGTGGCGTGGCAGGCGCCGACCCAGCGGTGGGCGTTGGAGCCCGCATCCCCGCAGTCGCGGGAGAGCGACGGCACCTGTGGGGCGCGAGGGGGCGTCTCAGGTTCACGGTCAGCGCTGCACGCCAGGTCCCAGAACGTGGAGGAAACAGTCCCCGGGTCAGGGGAAGGGCGTCTTAGGATCCGGGGGCCGGGGAGGCCCGGCTTAGCGACCGCGGGGGTAATGGGACCGAACCACAGCCCAGGACTCTGAGGCCTGGGCTCAGCGCCCGCGACATCAGCGGTGGTCCTCGGGGGCCACAGAAGTCCTGTGCAGTACCCCCGGCCCCGTTCCCCCCCCACCCCCCGTAACGGTGCTAACAGGGGTGCCTCCCATTCTCCCCCAGGGGTCCCCTGTTCCTGTGATGACAGTGCTAGCACGGCTGCCCCCCATTCTCCCCCAGGGGTCCCCCCATTCCCCTGTGATGACAGTGCTGGCATGGCTGCCACCATTCTCCCCAGGGGGAGGGGGTGCCTCTACTGCCCCCATTCTTGTCCTGGGGCCCCCCATTCCAGCGAGGACAGTGCTGGCACCGCTGCCCCCCACACTCGCCCTGTGCCTGGAGGCCCCAGAGGCTGGTGTGTGTGCTCAGAGTGTTGGGCAAGAAGCCCGACCTCCATCAAGCTGGACTCCATACTCACAAGTGACCGGACGCCCTCCTGCTGGCCTTTGAGCCGCCATTTCCATCCTGCACTTTGCTGCCACAGCTCTGGGGCTCTTCGCAGCGGGGGGCACACAGCGCCCTGCGCCCTCCTGGCCCCATGCTAGAGACTCCCTCCCCCACCAAAGCAAGGCCACTGTGCACTGAGCTCCCTGACGGTTTACCAACTAGATGTGTATACACAGGCTTCGCTTGAAAGCTTTCTGTAAAAAGTATAAAAGCGGAAAGCAGTTTTGTTCTGAAGGTTTATTCGCAGTGGTACGTGTAGGTCTGGTATTATTTTAATTCCTGTATAAATAACCTTCTGTGTCCGTTGCCTCGAGATCTAAAGACTCACCAATTTTGTTTTGGAAAATATAGCTGTTTTTCGTTAAAACGTGTTATTTAATAAGTAATGAGTTCGTTGTTTTCTTACTAGTTACGTATCTTTACTTTTCTTCATTTCGTTTCCAGTGGGGTGAATCCCAACAGATAAGACCCTCCCCACACAAGTTCCACGGAGCCCTCGATAATTCCTGAGACCACAGGGGAGAGGGGCGCGGCCGCCAGCCTGTGACCATGACTGCCCTCTCGGAGCTCTGGGGGAGCCAGAAAAGACGACGACGGGAAGGTGCGATTGACCGCCCCTGAAGACGGGCCAGCGGGCGGGCGGCGCTCGTGCAGAGTCAGGAAAAGTTAAAAAGCCGGCACGGGAGGCTGCAGGGAGTCCCAGCTTTCCAGACCCTGCAGAGCAGTGGCCTCGAAGGGCACTAACCCGAGCCTCTCCTTAAGCAGGGGGTCGAGTCCGGGGCCGGCCCTGTGACACGTGAATGAGAAACAGGCATGGCCCCGGCCCCGGCCCCGGGCACTGCGGGAGACACGGCATTGGGGTGCGCCCCGGCAGCCCCGGACAGCTCTCCACGCGTCCCAGCAGAGCTGGCAGCCCCTGAGGCTCCTCCCGCACCAGGGCAGACCGGGCGCAGCAGCTGGAGACGGGGCAGGACGTGCCCAGACGCAACACCGGAGGGTCTGCCCGGCAAGACGCACAGGAAGAGAGCCACGCCGTCATTCTCGAGAGTGCAATTCAAACAAGCCGATCAGAACCGTCAGCACAGGACAGACACGCGGAGATACTAAGTGTCGCTGGAGAACACAGGTGTGGCAAGTGGGTTGTTTCTTTCTTTCCTTTTAACGGTGCGTTCCTTTTCAGAGCAATCACAGATCCACACCGCACTGCGACTCGTCGCTCCCCACACGCGCGCAGCCTCCTGGCCAGGAACACCCCGCAGAGGGCGCACCCTGACAGCCCGCGGCCCCCAGGGACCCGCGGCATCGCCAAGGGCCCATCTCAGCGCGCAGCCAGTGGGTACCATCTCCCTGCCTGGAAACGCCCCACGCCTTCCTGGCCACCCTCCCTCTTCCCTAACCCCCCACAGCTCCTGGTAGCTCTTCTCCAATTTTCTTTTATTGTGGTGAGATACACGGGGCATAAAATCTCCCGTCTTAACTATTTTTGAGTGTGCCATTCGGTGGCGGTAAACACATCGGCGAGGTTGTAATGTCTCACTGCCGTCCACCTCCAGAGCCCCCGTCACCTCCCGAGACACCGACCGCCTGCCCCGTGCCCCCTACCCCAGCGGCCACCACCCGACGGCCTCCAGCATCGTGTCGGCTCTGGGTGCCTGATGCGATCGGTGGACTCAGGCGGCATTCATCTTTCTGGGACTGGCGGGCTCCAGGGAGTGCGGCGCCCTCAGGCTCACCGGCGTGGGAGCAGGCGTCAGGACGTCCCTCCTTTGTGAGGCGGAGTAACAGCCCCTCGTCCGAGCAGGCCGCAGCTTGCTCCCGCGTTCATCCAACGGGGGCACGCGTGGGTTGCTCTCGGGCTTCGGCAACGGTGCGTCACGCCGCTGTCGACCGAGTGTACGAATCTCTCTCCCAGACCCTGCTTCCAAGTCTTTTGGGCCTGTAGCCACGGTGGAGTCACTGGATTCTCTGGTAACTCTATTTTTACTTTTTCGAGGAGCTGTCATAACTGTTTCCACAGCAGCTGCCCTGTTTTCCGTTCCCACGGCAGCGCACGGGGCCTCCGATTTCTCCACGGCCTCGCCGACACTCGGTGTTTGCTTGTTTTCGCAGCCGCCAGCGAGGTGGGTGTGAGGCAGTGCCTCGGTGTCGTCGTGATTCACGGCCCCACAGGATGAGCGACATCGAGCATGCTCCCGCGGGCGCACCGGCCACTTGTGCGTCTTTGGAGAAATGTCTAGTTTTCAATCAGTTTGTTGTCTGTTTGCTCAGTTTCAGGCCCCGGCTCCGGCAGCGCCGAGCGCTCCATGGTGCCATCACCAGACACGGCAGCGCCTGGGGGAGCCCCTCGTCCGTGCCCCTGGGCATCCCGAGGGCGCTGCCACCTCGTGGACCGTCTGTCCCTCTGACTGGAGCCACCGCGGCTATTCTGATGACTGTCTCCACTCAGCTCCTCCTCCTGTGAAGTATGTAGCTGCTGGGCACCTAGGCCGGCGCCCAGGCACCATGGACCCTCCGGTCAAACTAACACCATGTTCTGGGCATGTCATTGCTGTCGGCGTGGGCTCGGATCCCCAGGAGAGAAGGGAGACGGAGCTCCCCACTGCCCGGAGAACGCAGACCCCGTCACCCACCCATTGTGCCCACCCGGTGGGGTCACAAGTGTCCCCCAACCGCCACCCCCCACCGTGACAGTTTTCTGAAACAGTCCGTGTGCTGGGCCAACCCTACAGAACGCACGGTCCGATCTGACACCCGTGTGTGCGGACTCATCTGTAGCCGATCGGCAGTCCTTTCCAGAGAGGCCACAATGACGGAGACAGTGAAAAATCGCTCAGCGCAAAGCAAACGTCAGCCAGCGCCCGTTTCCAGGGAAATCTGTATGTGGAGCTGGGGTTTGACATTTATCTTCACAGATCCGTTCGGTCCTCCAAAAAACCCTCTGAGAGCGGCTGATTGTTTACATGGCTGGGTTCTGACAGCCATTACGTATTGTAAAAACAAATCCATTTCACAAGCGAGTATTCTTGCCTGACATTTTCAAGCCGCTCTGACAGGATAAACACTCCGCAGACCAGCCGAGCACGTGCACGGCAAGGGAGGAAGGACTCGTGTCTGTGTGTCGCCGCCGGCTGCAAAGACCACAGGGGCCTTTACGGATCGTCTGACACGGGACCGTTTGGTTCTCAAAGGGGCAGGCAAAGCCGTGCAGCCAGGGAAGGGCTGACTGTCCAGTAAACTCACAGCAAGAGACACGTAAAACACTTTTACTTTGCAAAACCCTCCCAGCGCGAACGCAGGAGACAGTGAGGCCCAAACAACACAGATGGAGGGAACACCACCGGCGGGCCTTGTGCCTGGCTGCACGCTCTGATCCGGGACCCCAGTCTCTGCACCACCGTGGGCCCAGAAGGCCCTTCGGAAGCTGTCTGACAGTCCAGATGTCGAGATGGGAGAAACCAGGACCCGCGGGAACTTTGCACCAACCGAAGTCTCCTCGCCGCCCGGCCCTCCCCTCGGGACGCAAGGGTGAGCAGGAGAAGGGCTGCTGGTGCTTCCGAGCCGGGGATCAGCGCGTCCGTGCTCCAGGCGCCTCCTGCACACGGGAGGCCGGAAAAGCGGGGGAGTCACCATCTCCGCTGGGGAGCACTCCTTCCCGAAGAGCCAACGTCCCGAGAGGAAGCTGGTGGCCAGGGCGGCCCTCTCGGTGTTTCTGCGAGCTCTGCGGATGGGGTCTGGAGGGGATGCGGCAGCCAGCAGAGCCCCGGGAGCTGCTCCTCAGGGGCTCCCTGCCTGCGGCCACTCGGGCTCTCCACGCCAACACTCCCTCGCGGCCGCGGCCTTCCTAGAGCAGGGTGCTTGTGAAGAGCCGTCTGCCCCCTCGCACTTCCCTTCTGCCCGTGCGGGGAAGTGGCAGCCGGCGTGGCAAAATGCCGTGGTGTCCCTGAGGGACCGGGGCCTGCTGGTCTGCCACGTCCTCCCGAGCACGAGCCACGCCCAGGCTGGTGCCCGTGACGTCCTGACCCTGGCCGCTGGGGGACAGACTCATGCCCGCCCCCCCACCCAGGCAGAGCCGTCTGTCACCAACGCCAGGTGGCCTATGAAATCTAGTCAGCGCCATGGGCCCCGTGACATTAGGCCATGTCACACACAAAACATATTCTAAGACGGTGTCTGTCTGTCCGTGGCTGAACCTCCAGGGACTCCTGACAGTGGGGCACCAAGTCAAGGACGTGGCACGGATCCTCACCTTGAAGGGGAGCAAACTCAACATATCAACTGAGCATACGGGGGGGGGGGGGGTCGGATGCGCCACTGTCCCTGCTGCACGGATGGCCAACGTCACATCAGCCACAGAGCTCCTGGGCCCATCGGCAAAGCCACATCGACCTCAATGCGTGGCCGAGAAGCCAGCACTTTCCACACGGGCCAAACGCATTGATTGGTAGCAGATGCCTGTTTTTTAAGACGCATTTTCTCGTGAAAAACTCGTTATTAGAGACCAGCCTCTGGCATCCGTGACGATCGAGGGACACGAGGTTGAGGCAGTGGCTTCCCACGTTAGCATTTGCAGAGACCGAGGCTTAAAAACCATAAGCTAAGTGACAGCGGCCCCACAAACACACTACGTTCTGGTGTCCACCGTCCTGCCCCCCTCCTCTGGCGCCTGGGCCGGGCGTGCGCTGAGAACCGGCCTTGGCAGCAGACTCAAAAGCGCAAACCTTGCTGCCAGTTATCGGTGGCAGGGAGACACGGATTCATCTGTAAGAAGTTGTTCAACTGCCTGAAATACTGTCATTTTAAATGTGTCCCAGGACTGCGTCCTTCGCCATTTTCCGCTTGCCCCCCTTTGTTGTGGACAGCGAGCCCGCCCACGGCCACAGGCGCACGGAGCCCCCACTCGGGGAGCAGATGCGCCACGGCCTCTCGGGACAGCGTCACAACCGTAAACCCTTGCGCGCCTCTGCCTGCCGCCCGCGGCTCCGCTCAGGTCTCTGCAGGGCAGACACTCAGTTTCACCCAACACCTCGCCTTCCGGTTTCCGAAGCTACAGAATCAAGGCTTCCGAACGAGGATTTGCTTTTAGAAGTGTTTTAATGACAGATGTGACGCTGAAGCCCGGACACACAGCGACCCTGCCGCCGAGAACCCAGCATTCCGCGTGGCCACACGTGCGCTCAGCAGACGCTCTCCATTCAGAGCGCCACAGCGGCCTGCGGTGTTGATGCTTCTACAGAAAGACAAGAGCCGCCCAAAGGGATGTTTCTAGGCTGGACACACACCTATTTTTTTGTTAAGTAACTTTAATGACACGGCCGTAGCGGCTGTTGCTTCGGACCTCCCGCAGGGCGCACCCGCCATGGGCACAGTGGCCCTCTGTGACACGGGCCTGGCCTGCTGAGGCCACAGAGCCCTGGAGACAGAGGTGGGGCCCCTTTCGAGGCTGCGGCAGCCTGGGGAGGTCTGTCACGACTCTCGCGGTTTCCGGCCACCCCAGGATGTCACGGGAACGCTGCGTTTCAGACAGTATACAATCGGTGATTAATGCCTATCTTGCTCTCCAGCAAAATACTATTCAAGTAGTTTTAACTTAAATATTTTAAAAGTAACCTTTACATTATTGAAGATTGGTAAAAAATACAGAATCTGACAGCTTCTCACTTCACTCCCTCTGACACTCTGCAAGTCCTCATGTCTGCGTTACCGCCGTCGAGGAAGCCGCTTCCGGCCAAACGAAGCTTTCGAAGGGTTATTTTCAAGATCCGTCTTCCCCTGTTACTGGTTCCAGTTCACAACGGTCTCGGAAACCCTTTGCCACTGCGTTAGGAGGAGGGACGCGGGGGGGACTTAGAACTAAAACCCCTCCTGGTTACTTACTTTCGTTACAAACTCTGTCATGAAGGGGCCGCTGTGCAGCAAGCCCGGCCGAGTCCCGTCACGGGAAGGGACGGCACGGGACTGTCCTCCTCCGCCCTTAACGAACACATGATGAGGATCCCAAGTGAAGCTTTGTGAAGAGGCTGCAACAGTAGTAAAATGTTTGGCAATCAAAAGTTAATTAGACTCCAATCCTCGCCCGGGGACGGTGCTGTCTCCAGGGACTCAGTCGCTGGAAAAGCTGGCTTCTGCTGTGACCGAGGCTCCAGGCAGCGGCTCGACGGAGTCCAGTCTCCGGTCCCGGGTCCCGGGGGCCACTCCAGCCCCTCAGTAGATATCTGGGCAGCGTGAGAAATTCCGTTCAAAGTAACCCCCCGCATACAACCAGTCGGGAGCCCCCGTGTGCGGGTTGCTGCCTTGGTGAAACCACCTGTAACACAGAGGAGGCGGTCAGGAGGCGAGCGGACACGGCCCGGCTCGTGGTCCCCGCAGGGAGGGCGGCACCACTTCAACGCGCAGCGTTCGGTGCGGCCCGGGGCAGCGACCTCGAAGGCTGTGCCCACAAGGGAGCCCGCTGGGGGCTCCGCCAGCAGACCCTCGAGGACTTCCCAGAAACACGCTGGGCCGTTCGCGGAGAAGGGCCCCTGTCCCTTCGGAGGGAGGAAGGGCACAGCGCTGTTCCCCTCCCCGGAAGCAAGCCCGGTAGTTCTGACTGGGGAAGGGGACGGCCTGCGGGCAGGAGGAGGTGGGGCGCCACCCTGAGCGCGTGTCCGGCGTGCGCGCTAGGATGCCCCCCGGCCCCTCCGCTTCCGGCGCCCGTGGCGAAGACGCCCAGAGACCCGGGGGCTCGCGGGGCAGAGGAGGCCGCCTGAGGACAGAACGCCGCTGCTGCGCAGTGTTATCTTTTAGACCGATTCCCTGAAGAGAAACCACCGCGGGTGGGGGCTCCCTTCCAGCTTCTTCTGGAATGAAGCCAATTCCAGATGTCAAACTACTGACAACGTAAGATTGAATCCGATCGGAAGCCCGAGCACAGAGAGGTGGTCTTAAAAATGTTAGTCACAAAACGGTCCCGGGGGGCAGTCGCGACCAGGCCTTGAGACCGAGTCCTGCCGACCTCCGAGCGCGGCTGGGAATGATCTTCCCTGAACAGCTCAAAGCCACCCAGGATTTCTGTGGGACTAACGTTTTAATGGGCAAATAATTTTAACTCTGCTCAAGTATTTCGTGACTTACCTGACTGACCCTCACCGACCGGGCTGTTTTCACGTTACGACTACTGACAAACCACGCTCTTCCAGTGAGACAGCGGCAGGCCCAGGGCCTGTCTCTATCTCTCCGTCTCTGACCCTCTCACCTGGTCTGAACACAGGTGTGTCCCCACCTGCGGACGCCCCCGAGCACTGCGCTCCACCCCCTCGCTATCCGCTCGCCCACGTGGCTGGCCGTGGCTTCTCCGCACATGGCAGGGGACGTCACGTGGCGGGGGCGTGGAGAAAAGCGGCCTCACAGCAGTGCCCCAGGGCGGCGGCTGAGCACGCCATTCCCTCCGCAGCACAGCCTTTCCAAAAGCCATGCTTCCCTCCAGCTGGTGGCCTGGTTCAGACTACAGCTTCTTTTAAACCGCGTCCTAGCTGAGAAGCGTGCTGGGGGTCGGATGCGCCGTGGGCAGGACCGCCCCAGGCCGGGGTCGGAGGTGAGCTGTCCCTACACCGGCGCGGTGCATACTCGCCTCCTGGGACATTCAGCCCGTCTGTGTCATGGGACCCAGGTTAACAGGACCCGTTAGAACACCCGGGGCCCTCACCGCCGCCCCCTCCCAGCCACGGAGGCCTCACCTCGTCTGCCACTCGGCCTCCTGTTTGGCTCGCTCCCTCCGGGCCTCCCGCTGCTTCTCCTCCAGCCGCTCCTTCTCCTGGCTCGCCAGATCTGGGGGCCAAGCACACGGTGCGGGTAAGCACTCGGGGCTGACGGCGAGGCCCCCGGCTTACACCAAGCAGAGGTGAGGGTTGAAGGAAGCAGATGCGGGAACGCCCCCACCCCCAGATCCTAGGTGAGAAGTCACACTGGTTAGAAAGTCACCATCTGCAAGTCAAACCTGGTCACAAGGGTACAGTGGCACCCCAGCCCCAGCGTGGCTGCGGGGAGAGGCGGGCCGTGTCCCCACACCACGCGAGCGCGCGCAGCACGGCTTGGGGAGAGCGCGGCGCAAAGGCGACCTGACCCGCGGGGCATGGTCCACGGGAGCCACAGAAGACCGTCCCCGTAACCTGACCCTCGGGCTCCACGGCCCGGTCCCGGGGGCGGAGACTGGTTCTGGAGAGAGGGAGGCTCCCCGCCCCTCGCAGTCTCTCCACTCGACACCGACTGTGTACACAAAATCCGGGACCCCTTGGGACAGCCCTCCAGCTAGCGGCCTGCGGCACGATGATGACATAGGCAGGTGAGCCAGCGGGTGGCCGTGCCCTCGGCACATGGAGACACCCGAGGTACGGGGCGCCCGAGCCTGGACGCGGTCCCACGCCGACTTTGGAGAAACCCATCCAATCTTGGAAACGTCACCCTAATTTCGGTCCACGCTAACAAACTGGGGGGCTCCTGTCCTGCACGTAACCGTTTGCATCTTTCTGTTAATTTCATGTGTTATAGCTGCAAGAGGACTGGTCTGCAGCAGGCCACGGAGGGCGTGAGGCACGCTGTCCTCGGTCTCCCGTCTGTCCGCCTGCGGCACAGGCGCCCCGAGGCCCCGCCAGCCCGCGCACACGCACCCATGTCACCGTTCTCCATGCCGCGGATGTCGGGGCGCAGGCGGCAGTCCGTGGGGGCCAGCGTCTTCTCCATGCCGCTCTGCAGCTCGTTGAGGCTGACGGTGAAGCTGGTAAAATTGTACATCTGGGGAGAGAGGCGCGGAGGCCCGTCACCACGCCGGCATCTGTTTCCACACTCCGCTCGCTCTGCAGCCGCTCGGAGCAGCTGAGTGTCCCCTGCTCTGGCTGGCCCACCCTCTGCCCGGACTCGGCCCCACAGCCGCACGGCTCACCCCCGCCCCCCATCAGGTCCCGGGAAGGCCCCCGGCGCCTCCTCGAGCACAGACGGGCAGGCACTGTCCCGCACCCGCCCGGTCCTCCGGCTCCACTCCTGGGTCCACGGGCACGGAACCACGGGATGGAGGACCGAGGGCTGTTTTTAAGAGGAATTCCCTGGAGAGAAAACACCTCTTCTCCTGTTAGGCTGTACTATCTTACATTCTGCCAAGAGCGCGCAGCGGCTGCGTCGAGGTGACGTGTGCAGAGGTGGAGGTTCTGTTTCCTCCTACTTATTTTACAAGTGTTCTGGTCGAGTAACGGGGTGTGACGGTGCATTTCACATGAAGTTCATGTGTTTTACGTGTGAACAAGGTAATTAATGATAAATATTAAGATAAAACTTATTATACAAAATTATTACATTTATATAGTCACCCTATATGTTGTGTGCTATTATACATGATGTAATAAGCTTATTACGTACAATATAAATTATAAGCACAAATTTTCAAACATGAATATCAAAACGCATCTAAGCATCTATATCGACGAGTTGGAAAAATAATCTCTCAAAAGCAGTCTGGAAGCCCCTTTCGGTGAGGCCCGGTCGGTGCAGGCCGCCTAGAGAAGGCACCGTGTGCACGCAGGGCACCTGTGTCACCACCCGCGCCAGGGGTGTGTCAGCACGCGCACACGACACGCCAGCGGAGCACTGCCTCTGCCCCGGGGAGGCCAGGCCACGGGCACAGCTCGGCTGGGGCTCCGGGAGCGCAGGGAGCTCCTGCGGGTTCACTCGGCAGAAGCACGGTCCTAGGTGGCACAGACACGGGGGCGGGAACAGCTGTGGGCTGCGGAGGGGGGCAGGTGCAGGAACAGGGGGTACAGACCTGGGCAGAGTTGGGGGGCCGAGAGTTGACCCTCCAGAGTAGCTTGCTTCCTGGAATGACCTGCACCGTCTCCTGAACCTCGGGCACAGCATCGGCCACGTCGCCGTCAGCTTTCTGGGAGCCGTCGTCCTGAAACACAGAGCACCGTGGGCCGGCCGGCAGGGAGGGACGGCTACTCCCGGAGCTGCCGTCAGGCAGAGCCAGACGGGCTCTCCAGTGAAGCAGAAGATGCCATGGTGCCCTGTCTGCAGGGACTCACCACGAAGTCAGCAGTGCGGGAGCGCACCCCCAGGGAGCAGGCTGGCCAGCAGACGCGGCCAGGCAGGGGGTGGCCCTCGGCAGCCAGAGCCGGTCCCCACACGCCGCACCTCTGCCTGCCGCCAAGAACCGCTCACGCCTGGGGACCTCAGCACCTCTAGACCAAACCCCAACTGCGGACCACCTCTGGAGACAAGACACAACCACCACCTCACATTTCCCGACCGGAGGGACCCGGAGAAAGCAGCGAGTGGTCGCCCCCGCAGCTGCTGCGGGGGAACTCGGGGCTACGAGACGTGGCTTGGGGACCCTCCCTACAGACGTCCAGCAGGGCTTGGTACCGCCGGCTGCGGGCCGCGGGGCTTGGCGCCAGAAGCTAGAGAAGGCTGCTCTGGGGTAACTTTCTCCCATGTCGGGTTACCCAGGGGACAACAGAGCTAAAGTACGGCACTAAGAGCCGCCCCCCGGTGGATTTCATGTTCTAAGTCTGTGTGGTCTTCCAGTGGGATTTCCTTTGTTTTTAAGTCCAAGAGCGCCATTTGAAGGTGCCCAGCAGCACTCACGCGATGCCGCAACGCCGGCCACCGACGCCCGCGGGCAGGCCGAGCCTCGGGTTTGTTCCCCTCTCTCTTCTTACCTCGAAAAATCTGACACTTCTTTCGAACTACCATTTCTAGTTTGAAGCCCTAAGATAATGAATCTTCCAAAGCTCCAGGGGAAAAGTTTCCTTGCCGAAACTTCCCGACTGTGGAATACATTACCTGGTGCTCAGAACTAAAAACACAGACATGACAGTCTCTTGATTTTTTAATAGGTCTAAGCTAACGAGGTGCATGAAGACAGGAGGTTTATGAACAAGAACCCAGGACACAGCGTTCCCAGAAAGAAACGTAGGTGCGCCTGGGTCGCGCCAGGCTCGGGGGGCACGGGCACCAGGCACGTCCCGAGCCCGGCTGGCGGCAGCGGCCTCTGCACAGAGAGATGCAGACAAAGCCGGGCCCCCGGCAGCACGCAGACAGACCGCAGGTTCCAGGGCCCACAGGCTCGGCAGAGGGAAGGCGGGTTCCCCCGCGCTCCACTCTGCACCTGACTCTGGACACCCTGGCCCGCCCCCCCGGGCGCCGCTGCCCCGCGGGGCGCCCTCAGGGCAGCACCTTACCGGCCGCGGCTGGCTCAGGTGGTCGCCTCTCCTCTCCCGCTTCTTGAAGGACTCGTAGGCGGCTGGCTCTATTCCCCACAAACACTCTGTCCATTTCCCGTAGATCATAAAGAGCTTCTTTTTGCTGTAATCAAACGGAATTTTTTTTTTTTGATTTATTTTTATTAATCTCTACACCCAACGCGGGGCTGGAATTCACGACCCGGAGATCAAGAGTCGAGTGCTCTTCCAACTGGGCCACCCAGGCGCCCCAAAGGGGATTTTTAAAACCACGTTTGTAGCAATTATAAACCAGTCATCTAAACAGGTAGCACCTTAACTGTGACCGTGACCATGGCGCACATTCCCTTTCTGGTTCGTCTCCTTGTGCATCTAAGGGTCTCTGGACAGAGGTGCAAAGAGGAAGATCTGCCTCTCAGGGTACCTCCTGGGGCCCGACTTGCCAGAGCAGGAAGAAGAGACGGCGCGAGCCCTACAAGTGCGGATGGCGGGGCTCCGAGGACGGGAAAGGGTGGGGAAAAGGGAAGGCTTCGTCCAAGCCTGCGTGCCATCCGGTCACCGTGAACCTCCACGACTGTGTCCATCCTACAAATCACATAAACAGCCCTCCAATTTCAGCCGACATTGTTTGCTTCATCTTCGTAACCACAAATCGGACGCCCGCATCCTAGCTGCCTGCTCGTTTCGGTCACTAAGCACCTCTGGAGACCGTCCAGACCGAGCGCCAGCCCCGCCGGGCTCCGAAAGGAACAATGCCAACAGCGCCGGACCGTTTGTTTTTCCTTATTCTCCTGTTCGCATCCTTCTGCGGGGAGAGCACGACGGCCGTGCGCTCCCTGGAGATGCCATTCTGCCGAGCGTGTGACACCGCGGGAGGGCGGGCACCCCTGCCTCAGGCTCAGCCCCGAGAGCAGCCGCGCGGGGATCGGCGGGCTCCCTGGCCGACATGTTCCGCCCCCAGGAGGCACGGCGTTAGGCGAGAGCTCACCCCAATGTGGGACGGAAAACCAAAAAATCAGAGCGGGGTCTGCAGCCCCTCCAGGCTGGCGCGCGGCTGCGCGGAGCGGCACCTGTTCCTGCGGGCACGCCGCCCACCGTCTCCGTCTGGGCTGTTTCCGCCGCCAGGGAGAGGCTGCTCGGGGCGCTGGCCAGCGCCCTTGTCACGAAGCGGGCTGCTGCCCTGCAAAGCCTCCCAGCTGAGCCCCGGTTCACTTCAGGGGAGCGGTGGTCAGAGTCTAAAGTCTAAAAGCACCTTCCAGGCCGTTCGAACAGGTGACGGGAGGAGAGAGCACCCACCGCTTCACACTGGAAACTGGCTTCTAATGAAAGTGCAGTGGGCCGCCTGGCTGGCTCAGTGGGCAGAGCACCTGACTCTCGATCTCAGGGCCCTGAGCTCACGGCCCATGTTCAGCACGAGGCTACTTCAAAAAAAGAAAAAGGAGAAGAAGGAGAAGAAGAAAGAAAGAAAATATCTAGCTTTTAAGAGATGGAAGGAGTTTCATGATACTATATAAGGCCCAAATTCCTGACGGAGGCCAAAGACGTAAGATGAAACCACCCAGAGGCCGGGCGCCGGGGCGGCCCCGTCGGTTGAGCATCCGGCTTCGGCTCAGGTCACAATCTTGTGGTTCCTGGGTTCAATCCCCGCATCGGGCTCTGTGCTGAGAGCTCAGAGCCTGGAGCCTGCTTCGGATTCTGTGTCCCCCCTCTCCCTCTGTTCCTCCCCTGCTCATGCTCTGTCTCTGTCTCTCTCTCTCTCTCTCTCAAAAATAAATAAACATTAAAAAAAAAATTTTTTTAAGAACCCAAAGGAGAGAAAACCCCAGAGCATTTGTTGTGAACTCCTGACCGTTTCTCCGGTCACGAACACTTAAAAAGTCCCTAACTCAAAGACTGGAACGAGCCAGCCCATGGAAACGGGGCTCCCGCTACGGTTTGAGTGTGTCTGACGACATGTGGCAGACGCTGCTACAGGGGAGGAGACACGTGGCCACGTTTTCAATCTCAGTTCTGTCTGCAAAACCGCCGCGCGCCCTCCCGGCGAGAGCACCTCCTCCCTCACGCCCGTCTTATCAACGGAAACCAGACCCAGACCTGCCACCCTCAGGTGAGGGAGAGATACCCCGATCACTCACCGCCCAGAAACGACACTAAACTAACCCTCAGTCTGTCCACAGACTCGATGAGGAACTGTCTTTTCTAAACCAGAGCCATAGTGTTTTCTAGGCCGAACAGATGTCGCTGGCACGACTACGCTGCCATCAGGGCGCACGCGCCGCCCACGGGGAGCCACCTGGACGGGACGCGGACCTACTTTTTGTCCTGGATGTGCCCCTCCACTTTGTGAAGTTCTTTTCCGAACAGTCCACATGGTTTAAAATGAAGCACACACTTGTCTCCAGTTCTGCGGGAAGAACAAACAGAGGCTTCCATTGAAGGCGTGAAATGTCCGGGAGAGGAGAACCGAGACCCCAGGGGCGGCCGGGGCGGGGCGGTGGTACGGTTCAGTAAATACACCAGAAGTCACTTAAATGCGTGAATTTTACGATATGCAAATTGTATCCCAATAAAACCGGAACGCCGCGAACTTGCAGGAAGGAGGTCCGAGGTGGACAGAGGTCCAGAATGAGGACAGTCCTGACCTTTTCACGTGGGAATCACATCATTCTTTAGTTTTAGGTTTCAGAGTAAATTCACTATTGTGACTGAAACCAAAACAAGAGGGAACCAGGGCCCCAAAGATGATGGCACCGCTGGCCAGCGCCTGTGGCGGCCACCACCGGGCCCGGGCACGCCGAAGCCCGACAGTCTGAATGGCAGCCGGGAGCAGGGCGGAGGCGCGCCCCCGGGCTCCCGGCAAGCTCGGCGCCGTTACCTGTGGTTGACGATCTCCACTGTCCCGTACTGCTCTATCCAGAGCTTCCCGATAATCACGTTGTGGACACAGCAGGTAGGGTTGGTCCAGGTGTAAGCTTCATTGTGTCTGCAAAAGATGCCAGAAAACAAGCAGGTCAGACGCCGGCAAAGCAAAAGACACTGCGTGACCCTAAAAAGCAAAAGACCAGACAGAATTAAGCCGTAATTGCCTTAAAACCTGTGCAGGAGGGGATATTGCTTTGAACTCCCGCGAACAGCAGCATTGATTTAGCATTTGTTTGAAATGTATTTCTGCTTTCCTTTGTAGCATCAACAAAGCTTTCTACTGAAATGTCAAGACAAGTTAATAAGCAACAGGAGACCACCGAGACAAAGAGAAACGGCTGTCCCGGGAAGCCGCCCGCACAACGGCCGAAGAGGCCGGCGCCTGCGGGGAGCCGCCCGGCCCACACCCTGCCCGCGGTCCGGGAGCAGCTCCCTTCGGAAAGACATTCCAAACAGCTTCGCTTTTATCCCTCATCCTCTCCAAACGGCCTGACTCAAGGAGAGAAGAACCCTACAAACGTGAAGCAAGTTCACCAGACTCGTGTCTCGAGGGAGGCCGTGTCGGAGAGCCGTTGCAAAGAGCAGAGACTAGCTTAGAGCACAAGTGTCTCAGGACGACTCTCTGGAGTTTCCAGCGGGACCCCGAGCGCAGCAGTCGATGAGGCCTGCCACTTTTCAATTCTGCGCCTCCCCCCCCCAAGACGGGCACGCTTCCCAGGACCGGTGCGCCCTCACCCCGCACACGTGCGTCTGGCGCACACGGGGGTCAGGGGCCGGTACTCTCCGGCAGCCAGCTAGGCTGGGCGGACGGGGAACAAAAATTAGACGCCGTGCTTTATCACGGCAGGCCAGGCCAGCAAGACGTGCACCTCAGGGCGCCAGCGGCACGCCGCAGCCAGGGCCACATCTACACTGATTTTGCGATATCCAGGCGACTGCTAGAGATTGGGCGAGGTGTCGGAGCGATACCGCGCTGGGGAGCGTTTGGGCGGAGATGTAACGGGCGAGCGAGCACCCACCAGGGCACCCCTCGAAGTCTCCCCCTTCCCGGCATTCAGCCGCGTCTCCCTCCCGCCCTCGAGCGGTGTGGTCTGTGCGACCAACGAGGGTTTCAGGTTAGGGTGAGGTCACTTCTGAGATGAGGTCGTAAAGACACCATGGCTCCTTCCCCCTTGGGTCCCCGGCGCTGGCAGAGGCCAACACCCCCGTAAGTGTCCCCACGTCGCCCGCCAACCACCACGGAAGGGAGCCAGCAAGAAGATGCCCCGCCTTCAGGACGCAGCCCGGCCCTCGTCCTGCCCACCGCCTCATGGGACCCTGAGCCACGGCGCCTGCCACGGTGCTCCCCTCAGCCCCCCGCTGGGCCCAGCCCTCGGAAACCACGTGGGAGAGAAGAGAGCGGTTGTTCTAAGCTGCTACGTGCGGGCTCGTCACCAAGCGTAAGAACTACCACAAGCAGTGACTAAAGCCACCCGGATCCACCGAGCACTGTCCCGATGAGGGGGTCCGAGGGGCGCGCCCGGCTGAAGGAGATGCTGCCGTGGGAAAGGCCTGAGCAGCAGCGGGGCGCGGCCCCCCACCAGAAGGGAGAGTGCTGGGACCCAAGACACGCACACCGCCCCCCCAGCCGGCCCTGCTGCCCACACTCACCTGAGCAGCTCCAGCGTGATGGTGCCCCGGGGCTCGGCCTCCACGCTCTTGCCCCAGAACTTGAGCTTCGGGTAGATGGAGCCGTGGAACAGGAAGTCCTGATGGAGGCCTTCTGAGTAAAACGCGCTGACGGGGGGGTGGTGGCTCACCTGCTCGGATATAAATCTGAACCCTAAATCCTCCCTAGGCACAAAAACGAGAGGGAGAGAGCCACGTTAGTGACAGCAAAATCCAACAAAGGCCGGCAGGGCACACCTCTCAGGTTGCCCCACAGCCCCCGGCTCGGCCACCCCGAGCGACAGAAATATCCAACACTCGCTCTCCGACGCCACTGTCGGCCTGACACACACACACGCTTCTACGCACACGTAGTGTCTCCGGGGCAGATCTGAACCCCGCACAGAAGGAGAAAGAGTGTGAGGGGCCTCTCACACGACCCCCAGCACTTGCAGGTCTAGATGAACCTCCTAGAACCAGTGACGTAGATGCGGCCACCTCAGTCCTCAAGGGACACCAGCTCCCAGGAACCACAAGAGTGGGGAGCTCGTGGCCTTCCCGAAGGGCCCTCCTCCCGCCCCTGCTGGGGCTCCTGGAAGTCTGGTGATGCCCCAAGTTACTCCTGGGCCAGGAAATAGGATTTTTAGTACACGCTCTTTTTCAATAAAAATGTCAGTTTTTAATTGTTCCGGAACTGTGAGCACACCTACAGTTGTAGTCGTTAAAAATTATAAAGGCTAAACCACATAATTACTAACTTAACTGGAATCAGAATTTCCAATCATTACAGAGGAAGGAAAGTTGAAAAATTAGATTTTAAAAGGTTGCCTACCAAGGTATGTAATTTACAAAATGAATACTTGTCTAAGAAAAGAAAGTGCTATTTTTGGCTGTTCAGGAGCAATCTGTAGGGAAGAAGACACTGGAGAGCGACTCGGTTTAGTTACACAGCTCCTCAGACCAGAAGGCCCTTCGGGGCCCTGCGCGCAGCAGACGCGGCCTCGAGTGTGACCTGGACCCGAAAGACGGGGTCTCGGCGTCTGCACGCTCAGGGAGATGCTCGGTTCTCGGTCTGGAACTTCGCCTCGGCCCCTCACCTAAGTCCTGGAAGCGACTGAGGGTCGGGGCGGCGGCCTCCAGCACCGCTGGGCCGCTCAGTCTCTGAAGCCACGTGCTCCCTTCCCGCCGTCTAGAGCTGCTTTCACACTAGGCTTTAAGTTCTCTTTTCAAGAAATGTTGATGGTGCTTTTTAATAACGAAAATGCCAGTAATTTCCTAGGAGCCGGACAACGTCAGAGCCTGCCACACCGGCACCGGGACACAAAGACCACGGGGAGGCCGCTGCAGGGGCAAGGCTGCTGAAAAAAGAGCGCTATCTGTGAACTCACCACAAAGGTTTCCCTGAACAGTGACTCTCGGGGCAGGTCCTTCCCTCACCTGGGCCTCAGCTCCCCGTCTCTGAACAGAAAAAGCAGGGACTTGCCATGGTCACCCAGGGTCGCCTGCACGGACCCCCATGGCAGCACTGTGCCCTCTAACCCGCCCAGCCGTCTCAAAGGCAGTGGGGTTCCAAAAGCAGGTGCCCGGGCACCGGGTACCAGGCAGCACCTCCGTCCGTGAGGAGACCAGGCCAGCGGCACCCAGTGGGCCGGCAGCAGGGCCACCGGGTCAGCCGGAAACCGGTCAGAGCCCGGGACTGGACGTCCGTGTGGCTGTCCCACGCAGTAGGTGGCTTATGCCTGCGTTACTAACGCTGACAATCCTTCCCACAAAGGTGTGAAAGCCGTGCTGACACACACACCCTGGCACACGCTTCCCAGAGCCGCGTGCGCCCAGAGCGCTGACTCAAGCAGACCCACCCCCAGGCCCACAAACATCTACTCACTTTGGAGAAACTCTAATCTTTAATAACACGGCTATTAAGGGCAACAGAGGGTCCAAGTGGCACGACCTGCAGGACTCCCCGGGACGCGGGCGGCCTCACGCACCAGCGCCTGCGTCCGTGTGGGCTCCAGGCGAGCCGGTGCCCCCCGGCCGCCCCCCTCCTCTCCAGAGCCCGGTGCTCCGCCTCACCCCCTGCCACCGTGCCGGGCTCCCGCGGCCACAAGGCACCTCTGGCCAGGCGGCCCCAGCCCCGGCGGCGCCGCGCCCCCTCGCCCCTCCCTGGGCGCTGCGGCCCAGCCCTCACCTGACCAGCTCGTACGTCTCTCCCAGGAGCGGGTTGAAGGGCTTGCCGGTCCTCTCCCACTGGGACGCCACCGCCGACACCGCGAAGGCAGCCACACACTGGGAGCAACACACAGGACGGTGAGCGGAGGGCCTCGGGCCGCAGACGAGTGCCCTCCCCACGCCCCGGTGTGCCCCTGGGGGCGCCGGCTCCCTCGTCACGTGCTTTGAGATCATGGAGCTCCCGGGGAACGCCCTCAGCACGAGCACCTCCTCAAACCACACAGTCAGGGACCGGGTGCCGCCCTCCCCCAGCCGGGGCGGCCGGAGGCCCCCCCAGGTCGGTCGGGGTGGCTGGCACACGCAGCCACACGGGGGGGGGGGGAGGGGCGGAAAGGACCCAGGAGGAGCCGAGGCACAGGGCCGCATGGCACCCGGAGTCGGTGTGAGCCACGCGGGCCCATCGCCGCGGGGCCGGTGGCGTGGTGTCCCGTTCGCTGACACCGCAGGCTCGGTGTCTGGCGCCCCGCGAGGAGCCCCCCCGCCCACCTGCATCCTCTCCAGGGCCTGCGGCTGGCGGGAGGCTCGGTGGATGAGGTACACGTGCTCCATGTACTCCGTGATCCGCTGCAGGAAGCTCAGGGGCTCGTTGAAGGCGATGGGCATGGTGATCTTGGACAGCTCCTGGAGGGAGCCGGTGAAGACCCGTCACCGCTGGACCGTCCCCGGGGACCCGAGTCCCACGCCCGCCCCGCTCTGAGTGCGGGGAGAGCGCGCCTCGCTCGCCAGGAGAAAGGCAGTAAGCGACGGGGAGGCCCGGCCTGCTCGCCCGCTCAAGCGCAGCGCTCCACACCCGCCACGGGCAGGGCGGGCGGCTCGAGGCCGGGGGTGGGGGAGGGGGGACGCAGGCGGTGCGGGCCCCCCGCAGACGAGGCCGCCGCGGCAGAAGTGCGCGCCTGCCCCTTGGTCCCGCGGCCCCGTTTCCGGGAGCCCACCCCACAAATGCTCTGGCAGACACATGGCAGACGTCCGACAGGCATGGGCGGCCACGGGACGCGGCGCGGCGGGGTGGCCGCAGGAGTGGGCAGTGGCTCTGCACCGCTGCGGCCGCCGTGCCGCAAAACGGAAGCAGGAAAGCCTCCAGCTTCTCTGAAGAAAGAGGGCGGAGATGACGCGCGGGCTGCTCCATGACGACGCATGGGAGGACTGACCACGAGGGTGGAGAGGGTCCCCTCAAGGGGGTGCAGGGCGGGGACGGAAAGTAGAGTTTTGGGGTCTCAGCCCACAGACCCGACCTCAGATTTGCAATTCTGAACAGCCATCATTCAGAACAGCAATCTCCAAACATCGGAACAAAAGGAAGCAAATGAATGCACACAAGCCTTTCGGGGCGCGGCCACCTGGACGGGGCCTCGCAGGTGCCTCCGAGCACAGTGGCTGGAGACGCACCCTCAAGACGAAACGACCCACAATATAAAGCAACAAACTCGCACGTTTCAGTGAACACCCTAGTGGTGGCAGAACCGGTCCCGCCCTCCAGAACCGTCGTGCGTGTGGGACAGAGCGGGTGAGTCAGTAATCAAGGGCTAGCCTAAATCGGTCACCCCACTGTGGCCAGACACTGGGATCGTCGGTGCCGGGGGGAGAGGCACAGACACTCAGCCGCGGGGGCTGGAGTAGTCCCATCACCCCGAATTTAAAGCATCGTTGAAACAAGTCAAAGCAGCTCCTAGCTCCCCCGCTGGAAAGACCTAGAAGAAGCAATTCCCAGCCTGTGCCTCCCCCGCCTTGCCCGGGCCCAGCTGGGGTCCTGAGTCTTCCCTCTCCCTGGACAAGTGGCTGTCTCCGGACCCCGGACAAGAAAGGCATGAGCGAGCCGGAGCCAGCGGTAAAGGCCGGCGGCCACGCTGAAGAGGCCGCGGGCCCGACGGAGCAGCCGGGGCCGGAACACATCAAGCAGGTTTCGCTCCGTAAGTCTGAAAGCCAAAACCACCCAGCTGGTGACACCGGTCACGCTGGGTAATGCCAGTGAACCGAACGCGCTACGTGGCGACCGTGACAAAGCGAGAATCCCTCGCCGACACTGCCTTTCCTCTGCACACCGCACTGGCGGCAGCGGAAGGCACGTGCTCGGCACAGAGATGTCCTAAGAAAGAAAGGAAGAGTGACAGCACCGCGCCGAGTGCCAGGAGCGCTTAGTCGGGGCGGGGGAGGGGTAACACAACAGGCGCAGAAGCCCAGGCCCGGGAACGGCGCTCTGAGCGCCGGGGGTTCGAGCGCGGTGGGCAGCGGATGGGATTAATGAACTGCGTGTGGTGACGAAGAGAACCTGTACCCTCTAGCAACGCTGGAAACATTCATGAGCGGGCCCCAATGGCCCACTGGCCAGCACGTGACCAGCACGTGACCAGCGCGTGCCTAGTGTGTGGCCAGCGTCTCAGTGAGCAAAGCAGTAGGAAGAGGGCTGTGTCACCACCTCAGGGGCAAAGCCCACGGATGCTGAGCCAGTGTAGCACCGGAACGTGCTGAACCACGTGTTAATCTGGGTCCCTTCTACGGTGGGTTTCTCGGGGAATCAATGTCACGGTGTCACTTTGTGACAAGAAGCTTCGAGACCAAGGAGCCAGTCATGTTCCATGCCTATCTTCAGACAGACACGCCTGCCTAGACCCGACCTGCTCGCACGGTCAGAAACGGAGGAGACACCGCTAAGAGAAAAGAATCCCAAACGTGCCGTTTTAGAAGACGAGGCGCGCGGGACGCCTGGCTGGCATGCGACTCTTGATCGCGGGGTTGGGAGTTTGAGCCTCATGCCGGGTCCAGAGATTACTTAAAAATAAAAATCCTCAAATACATTAAAACATCAAAAAGGCAAAAGAGGTGCGTACACAAGCGTGTGCAGAAGCAGGGTCAGAAGGCCTGCTGGGGTCCTCCAGCTCTGTCTGCTGAGGCCCGGGGCAGGGCCACCCCGGTAACGCCAACCACCTCCCGCACCAGGCCTGGGGTCTAAACTCCGGCCGCCAGCACAAGGGCAGCAGGGGTTCTGCGAAAGCCAAGCCGAGCGTGCGGTGCGCGGCGACGCCCTGACGAGAATGCCGGCGTCTCACTCGCTGAGCTCGGCTGCTACGTGAGACCACGCCGGGAAGCCGGGTGAAGGGTAAACGGCTCAGTGTGCCACCCTGCAGCCTTCTAGAAGTCCAAAGTTACCTCAAAGTAAAAAGTGGGAGCAAAGACGCAGCACCCTCCAGGAAGGGGCTGAGAGAGACGAGGGCGGAGACAACAGCAGAGGCAGCACGCGTGTGAGGCGCAGGGGACAGGGCCGCGTGCCTGTTGGTACAACTCAGGGCCCGCTGGGCACGCACTGCCCTCCCGAGGGGGCACGGCTCACAGTCCCACAGAAGGGACCGTCGAGTCGGTCACACAGGACCACAAGAAGCCTGTGGCCCCGGGACACCACCTCCCCAACCATCTCTTCTGAGCAAACTCTGAGCATCTGAGCTGTGCCCCAGGTCCCACACGCCTGCCCGCGGCTCGCCCTCCACGTGTGTCGGGGAGCCCCCCGAGGCTACCCACGTCATGCGGACTACCCGAAGCCGACTGTGAGCCCGTCGCAGAACGCCAGGGCCGACGTAACCCCCCGGGACGCGTCTCCGTCAGGAGGCTCCCCCGTGGGCCTGGTTCCTGCCGCGTCTCTCCTCCCCTCGCGTCGCTGCCCCTTTCCCATTTCACAGTCCTCGTGTCACGAATGCGCGAGCGCACCTCCCTAAACCATCGGCGATGGGACGAACCCCCAGGAGCTGACGCCGTTTCAGCTTCGGGCCTCGGGACGGCCCTCGGAACTTACCAGGCCGATGCACTTCTTTAATATGCTCCACACGCTGAAGTCGCTCCTGGTGAACATGGGGGCGGGCAGCGACGTCCTGTGCAGGGACAGCCAGAGTCACACGGCTTGGTCCCTCCAGCACCAGATTCACTTACCACCGAGGATGTTGCCCAGGGATCTTTTCCTGTTACTTTTGCCGGAGTGCTGGGGGGTCCCACGGAAGGGTTTCTGCATGGGCACCTTGGGGGGCCTCCCGGGAAAAGGTGGTGACCACAGGCAGAGGCCGGGCCAGGAGGGCACGAGAGGGAACCGCATTAAGAAAACCTCTCCAGAAGCCTGCCGGGAGCCCCTTTCAAACACAAGTTTGTTTTCGTGAGGTTCATTCCTTTCTAGGCAATCTTCCCGCCAGCTTCCCAAGGAAGCCTGGCAGTCCCTCTCCTGGCACCCCGGCTGGGCTGAGCCGCTACTCCGCCTGGGGGGGCGCCTGAGTGGGCTGCGACGCCAGAGCTGGTGGGAGGTGTCTGGACCGACACGCTGCAGACACTGAAGACAGAACCCAGTGGCAAGGCAGCCATGGCATGGGGGGGCCCTCGAAGGCGCTGCCGGGGTCCTGGGGCCCCTGTGGCTGTTCTGCATTCCCCGAGACCCCCCAGCGCTGCCCCTGATTTCTGGCTCTGGGGAGGACCCTACTCCACCTGCCGCGGGAGACCCCAGCCCAGCGCCTCCGCTTGACGGCTCTGGCCTTTGGAACAAGGCCAGGACGCGCTCTTCCCGGGCGGGACCCGCACTCTCCCCGGCATGTCACGGTAAGGGCGGGTGGGTCAGGGCACACTGTTTATTTCCGGGGTAAGAGGGACGGGAGCAGAGGGCTGCTGGGACAAAATGGGAAAGAGAACTCACATTTAGGCAGGGCCACCTGCCAGGCTGCCGGCACCCACCTCCTGGCTCCTCCCTAGCCCTCCTCTGGCTTCCAGGAGCACTGGGGCCAGGTGACCACTAACCGGGAGGGCCAGGAAGGGGTCCCTAGGTGAGCCCTGCAGGGGTCAGGAGGGAAGAGCAGGAGCTACAGAGACGCAGGAGAGGGCCGGGGGCCACGGGAGCAGGGCAGACGGAGCTCTGCTGCGAGAACGGCCGGGAGCACCCAGGACTGCAAAGAGGCCCCTGTCGGCTGGGACCAGGGATGACACACGGGGGGAGGAGACAGAGGAGTGGGGAGGGCCAGCTCTCATCCCAAGAGGACGGTGACCCTACAGTCCCGAGGCGGCGAGGTCAGACCTGTCTGGTGCCTGCAGGGTGGAGAGGAGACCAGAGGGTGTGGAGGCAGTTACAGGCGCAACAGGGGCACAAGAGAGGAGGCCGGACTGGGATGTGGCAGAGGAGCTGGGGGCGCCGCGGGGCCCGGACGTGCCGGAGCTGGGCGACAGCGCGCAGGGGAAGGAGGGCGGCGTCAGGCCGACACACGAACCAGATTCACGGGGCGCCGAGCGGAGGACGGCAGAGCCCAACCGGCTCTGGACAGGCCGTCGGAGCACGCGAGGTGCTGACACCTGCCGAGTGAATGAGCGGAGGGCGGAGGCAGGGGTGGGGCAGCCAAGTCCCTTCCGCATGTGCCCGGCAGGCGCTGGGGTCTAGGGCTCAGGGCAGGGGCTGCGGTGAGGCTGCAGGGCTCCCTCGAGCCACAAAGCAAGTCATCGTGGGGTGGATGGAGGCCGCCTTCCCACCACCCCCATCCCGTGTCCTCGCTTCTGCTGGGGAAGACTCAGGTCACTTTCTTCAGAACCTAACTCGGCACGAAAAGGAAATGCAGGGAGAAGGAACGGGCTCTCGCTGCTCTAAACAGCCCTTCCCGAACCTGCAGGGCTGAGAGGCAGTGCGGCACGGGGAGGCAGGCGGTCTGCAGGGGGGGCAGCAGGGGGGCCATCCTCCCCGCCGGCCCAGCCCGCCAGCCCTGGCGCGGTCAAGGAAGTTCCACCACTGTGTCCCGGAGCCAAGGGGAGCGGCGTCGGGGCTCAGAGTCTGTGGCTGCACAGGGCACCAGGGGATGCTGTCCGCGGGCACCGCGGCCGGGTCACCCCTGGCTCGGGACTCAGGAGGGCCGAAGGGGCGCCTGCGGCGCAGCCAGGGGCGTCAAAGACACAGCGGAAGATTCTGAAACGCGCGCGGGACGGCATACCTGTGCTTCTGGACTCCGTTCTCCCGAGGGGGCCTCTCCCCGACCTTCCCGACCCCATTACTTCTGCCGCCGTCCACACACATCACCGCAGCGACCCTCGGGTTTGCCTCGGAAAACTCCCCGGAAGAGTTCTCAGAATCGAAGCCTGCACACGACAAGCAGAGTGGCAGTTTCTGCAGGACTGGGAAGACACGGAAGCCCGGCCCCAAGCGTTCTGACCACGCGGAACGCCTGAAGCTCTCCTTCGCTTCTGGCGGGCACGTTTTATAACCGTTAGCCCTGCTCCCCGAGAACCCGAGGCCGAGGACGCGGAATGCTTCCGGGGGTTCCCCAGGAGCTCGGATGGAGCCGGTGCCCCGTGCACCTGATGCGGCCTGGCCGCCTGAGGCCCGGCTGCGAGGCTGGGGAGCACGGCGTGTCCGTGTCTCGGCCGGGGCTCACACCCTCTGGGGCAGGCCGCCTCTCCAGTCCTCAGAGCCGCCCCCGGGCTGCAGCATGGCCTGTCTCTGCACGAGGTCTGCAGGCAGCTCCGTGGAGGCGCCTGGGGGGCTCAGTGGGTTCAGCATCCAACGCTTGATTTCGGTTCCGGTCATGATCCCATGGTTCAGTTCGTGAGATCAAGCCTCACATGGGACTCTGTGCCGACAGCGCAGAGCCTGCTTGGGATTCTCTCTCCCTCTTTCTCTGCCCCTCTCCGGCTTGCGTGCCACTGCCCCCTCCCCAAATAAATAAACTTAAAAAGTAAATACATAAAATAAAATAAAATACAGGCCACAGCACTGGTTTCTACGGAGCAAGAACCTGCACCACACGAACGCGCCATCAGACTCTCACGCCCGTGAGCAAGAGCCCAAGCACAGAACCAGCCGGAGCTCAGAGCACACTCCACGTCCACGAAGAGCGAGACGTGGCCAGTGTGTCCCCCGGGCCCTGCGGCTAGCCCGCCCTGGGCCCTGGGCCGCGCCCTCCCCCGCAGGAGGCCTCCTCCCACAGGCGCGGGCCGCTGTGGGGCACCGGAAGCCACTCCCTGTCACGTCGGCCACTACAGCTCAGTGAGCCGCAGCCGTCGGCCATGACAGTGGCCGTTTCCGGGAGGACGCAGGCTCACTTCACGGGCAAGGGGAGGCCCAGGGCGCAAGCCCAGGCGGGTTGAGTGCTGTCAGGCCCCAGACCTAAAGAAATTTGCTGCTACACTTTCCTGAGGAGACACAAAAACCCCGTCTCATACTTTTCCACACTGACGGGTTCGCGAGACATGGTGCTGAGGTCTGCACACAACGGCTTTGAAAGGATACGTTAAGAACGAGCCTCTTTAAGGATCGATATTTCCTGGAGGGGCCTGTCACCTCTGATCTTCGTACCGACCCAGAAGCAACACCGACTTAATCCCCAGTCCAAACTTGGCTTCCTCAGGAGACCCCCGCCCTGCAGGGCCTGCCCGCCCTCCACCGTGTGTCCCTGTCCCCTCGGACCCCCCTCGACGCTAAGAGGCTCCAGGCCGCCGCCGTGAAGGAGAACAGCCACTTAAATTACTGCCCGAACCTGCGCCCAGGAAAACAGGGCGACTCAGGACTGACGACCGTGTTGAAGTCTTTTCTCACATTCGGCCCGTGCGACATCCGCGGTTTAGACGTTTTACCATACAACAGATGTTTGTTACAGAAAAAAGTCAGATAAACAAGGGAGGAACTTGAAATCACCTGTAATCTGATCACTCAGAGGTACAAGCTGTTAACAGGTCTGTTTCTGTAGCCCTCGATCTGTACAAGTTCTTCACGGACTTTAAAAAATTCCCTTTTAATAGAGCTGATTCTCGGAGGAAATAATTGCCCACGAAGCTATTCCTGCGGTAACCGCGGGGCTTAGCCTCTTTCCCTCGATGACACAGGATGGTGAGTCCGACAGTGAAGTGGTCGGGACTCCACGGTGCTTCCCTGCACGGGGGGCCTGCTGCTTGTCATCTGCTCTGGTTTGGAACCAAAGAGCTGAGGTGAGGCATTATTTCCAGGGACAGCTGCATCCCCCCGTGTTTCAGGGACGCGCAGGGAAGTGCAGCCGTGCGGGGGGGCGAGGAGGGAGGGGGGGCTTCTCTAAACCACGGGCTACACGAAGCTCGGGTCCCGTCTGGGGAAACGTCTCCAGGCAGAGTCCGGAGACGCTCAG
The DNA here is from genome assembly GCA_030068075.1 of Paguma larvata. Taxonomy (NCBI): domain Eukaryota; kingdom Metazoa; phylum Chordata; class Mammalia; order Carnivora; family Viverridae; genus Paguma; species Paguma larvata. The sequence continues at coordinate 47,826,510 of CM057844.1, read as the reverse complement.
GGAACCCGGTCTACTGGTCCCGGGCGGAAGGAAGCCGCCCACGACTCTCCTAAGGGAAGAGCACGCCAAGGCTGGCTCCTCTGTTACAGGCCTGGTCGCCCCGCAAGGGCCACGTGGCCCAGGGCACACGTCCCGGACACCGCAGCGGTCACTGAGGAGCCTGCAGGTTAGGCAGGCAAGCGCGTCTCCTAGGCGCACAGCCGGGAGGAAGACCGCCGCGGCGAGACTGGGGAAGAGGACTTCACGGTGACGGAGCCCAGCCCCTCCTGCTCCTTGCGTTTCAAACAAGAGTAAGTCAACCGTCCTGGGCCGTTGGTCCACCAACCCGGCGGGGCCCCGATCCGGGAGCAGGCGCCGGCTGGTGAGTGACAAACGCCCGGGCACGCTGACCGGGCTCCAGGAGACGGGCGTTCACACAGCAAAGCGTGTCCAGAGGGGACAGTCACAGCAGTCACGACGGAAGTAGCCCTTTTAGCCACTCCCGAAAGACCGTCACTAAAATCCTGGCCCGGAGAATATTTCAAAGTTGCTATTTTTATATTTCTCCACCTAAGGAGGAGGGAATTGGACTAGAATAGTCTCTTGAAGTCCCTTTCCACCAATATGAGTCCTCAACAGGTGACAAAGGACGTTCCAAACGTTGACCGCGAGGGCTGGAGGCCGAGAATGAACGGCCATCTTGACCTTGAAGAGTCTTCGGGCCCATACGGCTCCTGCTCACTTGTTCCTCCAGGTGCTCAGGGCTTCGCCCCGGCGACGGCGAGACGCCAACCTGGGCCCGTGCCAGCCCGGCCTCCCCTCCCCTCCCCTAGCCGCCGCTGCGTCCCGCACAAATACCCGAGCCCTGCAGCACGCCGTTTTCCATCGGCACACACTGTGGCCTTTCGGACTACAGGCTATGTACCAGTCCTTTAAACGGTCCCAGGAAAAGCGAAACGGCGGCGCTCTGAAACAGGACGAGGTACCGTGGACGCACACACGCCCACGCTCTTCGGGACACGCATGCAGCACCGAACAAGATCCGGTTACGACGTAAGACAGCGAGGCTTTGATCGGTACGTGCAGATGGCATAAGAGAACTGCCCGTCTCACATAGGATCCAAATAGCACTACTCACACCCAGGGAAGCTCTTCTAAAGACTAAACCCCAGCCGCCCTTTCCTGTTACCGCCTGCGGCCCGGAGCTGAGCTTCTCCCCTGCACCCTCCCCCACCCCCGCTGGGACTGGGCACGTGGGGGCCAACGCCCAGAGACACGTCCCATCTCCCTCCTGCATGGCTTCACGGAGCCATCCCCGCATCCCCAAGGCCAAGGCCAAGGCCAAGGCCAGGACCCGGACCCAAGGTTCCGTGTCCACGAGGCGCCCTCTGAATCACTTCCTGCTCCACTCACCTGTGACGGCATCAAAGAATTCCTCCTCGCCGTTCATCCTTCCGCAGCCCGGCTCCCTCGCCACGCAGTCTCAGCTCTTCTACTGAACCATTGTGCCAGCCCTACATGGACAGTGTGAGTAATCGTGGGCGGCGATCTTTACTTCTGGTAAACACCCGACAGGCGCTGGAAATCTAAGGGGGAAACATTTCGGTACACTTAGCTTTCGGAAGTTTTATGGTTTAGAAACATTTTAAAAATACCCAATCACCATTCTTGAAATCAATCTCAATTACAATGTAAGCAAAGAAAGCGAATGATCTGTCTACGGCCAAACCACCCTGAACACGCCCGATCTTGTCTGACCTCGGAAGTAACGCAGGGTCGGGCCTGGTTAGTACTTGGATGGGAGAAAACGGATGATCTAACAAATACATGATTTCAAAAAATATGAAACATTCATAATATAAATATCTATCAATGAATAATAGATCAATAAGTAATCATTAGAAGTTATTAGTATTTTTTTAAGTTTATTTTTGAGGGGGGGGAGGGGCAGCGAGAAAGGGAGACAGAATCCAAAGCAGGCTCCAGGCTCTGAGCTGTCAGCACAGAGCCCAACACGGGGCCCAAACTCATGAACCGTGAGATCATGACCTGAGCCGAAGTCGGATACTTAACCAACTGAGCCACCCAGGCGCCTCCTATTTAAGGTTATTTTTAAAAATCACTATCTACAGTTGTGTAAGAAAATGATGAAACACTAGAATTAACGCAAGAAACAACAGGTGCTGGCAAGGATGCGGAGAGACAGGAACCCTCAGGCACTGTGAGCAGGAATGCAAACTGACACGGCCACTCTGGAAAACAGCGTGGAGGGCCTCAGAAAACGACAAATAGAGCTACCCTAGGGCCGAGCAACGGCACTCCTGGGTATTTACCCAAAGAAAGTGAAGACACTAATTCTCAACGAGAAATCCACACCTACGTTTATTGCAACAATATTTACAGGAGCCAAGACGTGGGTGCGACCAAGTGTGCACAGATAGACAAACGGACACAGACGATGTGGGGTGTGCGTGTATGTGTGCGCGCCTGTGTGTGATGGCACATCTCCGGCCATAAAGGATGAGATGTCTCATTTGCAACAACGTGAACCCACCCCGAGGGCAGAGCGCTGAGCGAAAGAAGTCCGAGACAGATGCCCTGAGACGGCGCTAACACGCGGAATCGAAACACACGTGAATGAACGAAGAAACCAAAAGCAGAGACAGACCCGTCAATACAGAGACCACACAGGGCTGCAGGGGGAGAGGGATGGGTGGCAGGGAGAGGGAGGGCCAGGCTTCCCAGTGGGGAGTGAACGCGTCAAGGAACCCAGGGCACAGCATGCAGAACGTAGGGGGTGGCGGTGTGGCGACAGGTGGCGGCTACTCTCTGGGGAGCACGGCGCACCCCAGAGTCCTCCCGTCAATATGCTGTACGCCTAAAAGTGATGCAACATTGTGCCAACTATACTTCCATTTTTTTTAAGTTTATTCATTTATCTTTGAAAGAGAGAGAGAGAGAAGGTGAGGGGCAAAGAGAAAGGGAGACAGAGAATCCCAAGCGGGCTCCACATTGTTAGCGCCAAGACCGATGAGGGGCTCGATCCCCTGAACCGTGCGATCGTGACCTGAGCCAAAACAAGAATCGGATGCTTAACTGACTGAGCCACCCAGGCGCCCCTATACGGTGCTTCCATTTTTTAAAGATAAGAACAAATTTTTAAAAAGGAAACAATGAAAAGATAGATTTGGGGAGAGTTACCGTACTGGCGGACGGGCAGGTCAGTTTCGGTGAGTGCTCACGCGTCTGGGGCTGGAACCTGCCCCGATGTCCCGCTGAAGGTCACCACAAACCCGCACGGAAGCTACAACAGGTGGTTACAGGCGAGTGTGCAGAATGGCGTTCAAGTGTTTGTTTCACACCAACTTAAAATTTGCTCAATGTTTATTTTTGAGAGCGTGGAGAGGAGCAGAGAGAGAGGGAGACACAGAATCCGAAGCAGGCTCCAGGCTCTGAGCTGTCAGCACAGAGCGCGATGTGGGGCTCGAACTCACTGACCTCGAAATGATAACCTGAGCTGAAGTTGGACGCTTAACTGACTGCGCCCCCCCAGGCGCCCCAAAGAGCAGGATTTTATAAATGGAAGAGACCAGAGCAAAAGATCGGCCTTGTCCCAAAAGGTTTGACTTTTTATGAAAACAGACTGGGTCCATCTCACTGTGTTCGTAACAGAGCCGGAGCCCCAGAGCAGGACGTGCCCTCTGCCCTCAGAGTGGGGACAAAGCACTGGGCCACGCCTCCAGGGCGGCTCATCTCTGGCCCTGTCCTGAGCTGCGCGGCTCCCACACTACAAAACAAACTGGCAGTAAGTTCTTCCACTCTCCCTGCCTTGAAAGGCTCTCTCAGAGATGCCTTTTCCCTTTCCAACCGGCGGAACCAGGCACCAGGCAGCTTCTAGAAACACCCACACAAAGCCTCGCTCACAAGTCCAGGATTTGCTGCCTGTGCACGTTAGAGAAGTTACCACTTACTTCCAATTCCTCTGGGACGCACCGTGTCCCCTCTACAACACGGGGCAATTTGCCCTGCCCCCCTGGAAGCCACCCAAAGGAACCAGGGTTCCCGGAGGAGAAATGGCTGAACCCAAGACTGGGAACCCTCCAGGGCGGCAAGAAGCTGGGGGTCCCGGCCCCAGATTCAGAATGAGGCTCCCACTGCAACAGGGGGGCCTTCCGAGCACCAAGATGCTGCAAGACACTGAGACACGTCGGGTACAGCTGAGTCCTCGCTCATGAAGATGCCAGGGGGGCCGCGGTGGCCGCCCGGATGATGCCCGCACGCCGGGCCGGGCCGTCCTGGAGCGGGGGCCACGCCAGTCTCCGCTGTGTCGCTCCCACGTCGGAGCACGTGCTGCGGGAGGGAGCGCAGCCGACACACCCGGGAAACCCAGTCAAGGACGGGAGCACCCAGCCGCCCCCCTGCCTCCTCCCCTGCACAGCCTCTCTGCCGCCCCTGCCTCCTCCCCTGCGCAGCCCCTCTGCCACCCCCCTGCCTCCTCCCCTGCGCAGCCTCTCTGCCGCCGGGGGCCGGGTCACAGAGGCTGCTTCGGAGCAGGTTCCGGCGGATCCGCACGGGAGGGATGAGGCTGTGCGAGAGGCGAGGGGGGCGTGAGTCCTGACCCGTCTGTGCGGGGACACCTCGCACGGTAAAGGGGGCAGACCTCACACGGGCACGAAACGCGCCCCCGACGGCAGCAGCGGGACGCGCGGTCTCCGGGGCACCGGACGCCAGGCCACGGTTTACATCTCCGCGGATCTCACCGAACACGTTCCCGCCGGTCACCTCCTCTGCCCGTCAGACAACGAGCTAGAGACCGACGACGGCAGGGAAGCTGGAGTACTCAGAGGCCGGAGACCAAACGGCAGGCTGGCGGCGAGCGACGGTCAGAGACGGAATCACGAGGGCAGCGCGGAAACACTTAGAAACAAATGGAAATGAAGTTACGATGCAGCCGCACTCAGAGACGCCGCGAAGGCGGATGCGGAGGGAGACGTGCAGCTCCCGGCGCCGCCATCGAAAACTGAGCAAATTCTCAACTCGACGACCTAACTTTGCGAGCTGAGGATAAAGAACAAACGGCAAGGTTAGCAGAAAGAAGGAGACACGAACAGAAAACAGAAAATCGATGAAACTAAGAGTTGGGTCCCTGATACGACCAGCAAGAGCGTCACCTCAGCCAGGGAGACCGAGGAAAAGGAGAGTACTCAACTAAAGTCGGGCATTCTCACCGACTCGACACAGGCACAAAGGACCCGTGGAGAACGCTATGAGCGACGATACGCCGACCGCCTGGATGCCCTGGGCCGAAAAGGACAAATACCCAGAAACACAAGACTCACCGAGACTGACTCACAAAGAACCGGAAAATCTAGGACTCGTCAGGAGACTGAATCAATGACCGAACATGTGGCAGCAGGGGCGCCGGGCGGCTCAGGCGGTCACGTGTCCAACGCTCGATTGTGGCTCAGGTTATGATCTCACGGATCGCGAGCTCAAGCCCCACGTCAGCCTCCTCACAGACAGCACGGAGCCTGCTTGGGATTCTCTCTCTCTCTGCCCCTCCCCCTGCTCACATTCTCTCTCTCTCAAAATAAATAAATAAACTTTATTTTTTAAAAATCTCACAGCAAAGAAAACTCCTAGGCCTGATGGCTTCACTGGTATATTCTACCGAACATTCAAGGAAGAACTAAGACCAATTCTTCTCAAACTTTTCCAAAAAACTGAAGAGGAGACAACATTTCCTAACTCACTCTCTGAGGCCAGCGTGACCCTGAACCAAGGCCAAAGACACTACATGTAGGAGAAGAAAACTACACTCCAGTAGCCATTATGAGCACAGAGCCCAAGGCCTCAACAAAAGAACAGTAAAACAAACACATGAAAACACGTTCAGCAACACTAAATTAGAAGGACTGTGCGCCGCGACCAGCTGGGATTCCCTCCTGGAGCCCGTGGACGGTTCGTCACGTGAACGCTGGGTGATTCGCTGTGTCACGTCAACGGAACGATGGGGACAACATACAAGCATCTCGGTTGACGCATAAAAAATCATTTGACAGAATTCAACACATTTTCCTGATAAAAACTCTAACGAGCTAGAAACACAAGGACACTACCACCACCTAGGAAGAGCCGAACACGAAAACCAACGGCAGATACAGTCAGTGGCGAGAGACTGAAAGCTTCTCCTCGGAGACCAGGAGCAAGGCCAGGATGGCGGTTCCGCAAAAAATTAAAAGCAGAATTGCGGCCTGAGCAGCCACCCCCAGGGGCCTCCGCCCCCCGGAATGGAAGCCAGGTCCCGAAGAGGCCCCCGCTCAAGGCCCAATCGTGCGCAGCGGCCCAAAGGTGGGAGCAACGCGGTGCCCGCTGGTGGTGAAGGCGCCAAGTGTGGTCCACCTGTCCGACGGACTATCGCTCGGCCTCGGGAAGGAGGGAAACCCCGCGCCCGCGCATGGGCCTCGAGGGCACCGCGCTCAGGGAAATAAGCCAGGCGCGAAAAGACAACCACTGTCTGATTCCACTCACGTGAGTGCTTAAGGAGCGGTCGACTTCACAGAGACAGAAAGCAGGGGCGGGGGGCGGGGGATGGGGATCAGCGTTTACTGGGGACGGAGTTTCCATTTCACGAGATGACGACAGTGCCAGGGAGGGGTGGCAACCAGGGTTCCACAACGTTACGGATTACTTTCGAGCACTGAAACGCACACTTAGAAATGGCTGAGATGGGGACGCCCGGCTCAGTCAGAGGAGCGCGTGACTCCTGATCGTGGGGTTGTGAGTCCCAGCCCCGCCGTGGCTGTAGAGACTATTTTTTAAGAACGGTACAGATGGTAAATTTTATGTTATGTATGTTTAAAAAGAATTTTTTTAATGTTTATTCTTGAGAGAGAGAGACAGAGACAGAGCATGAACAGGGAAGGGCAGAGAGAGACAGGGGGAGACACAGACTCCGAAGCAGGCTCCAGGCCCCGAGCTGTCAGCACGGAGCCCGACGCGGGGCTCAAACCCACAAACCGTGAGATCGTGACCTGAGCCGAAGTCGGACGTTTAGCTGACCGAGCCCCCCAGGCGCCCCACGTTATGCATATTTTACCACCACTTTAACAACTGGAAAAAGTACGGAAGCGAGCGGCGCAAACGAGACATGGAGGGTTGTGCACGGAGCTCAGGCGCACTCGCTGCTAAGCTTACTCAGGGTCGGCTGGAAGGGGAGAGCTGCCGCTATTGCCAGCGACGGGATTCCTTCTAAGAAGGGACCCAAAACCTCTCCCACTCCAACTTCGGAGAACGTGTCTCCTTCTGACGGTTCAAAGTGGTGGAGCGGGAACGGTGCGGCTCCTTCCCACCAGGAAACCGCGCGCCGTGTGAAATCAGGGACCCGCAGAGCGAGAAGGGCGCCCGCGTGGGGAGAGACGCGGACGTGGACCCCAGGCCGGTCCGAGGGGCGGTCCCGGAAGCGGTCCCAGGGCGATCCCCGGGGAGACGCGGAGGGCCTGCCCGTGCACCGGCCCGCGCTCCCACCGCCGCCTGCCTGCAGCTGGGTTTCCATCCAGCACAGGTCAGAAGCGGAGGCCCCCCAGCGCTGTTCCTTCCAGAGCACGGTTCACGGCAAGGCTCTCATGGCCCCGGCTCTTCAGGTCAACGCGTGTCCACGGTGCAGAGTACACGGCGAGCCTCAGGCTCGTGAGGGGCCTCTGCCTGGTCCTCGTGGGTGAGGCCCCTGGAGAGGCGACAGTAGCGTTGAAAGTCATCGGAGAGCGTGGGCTGTTCCCCAGGGGCCCCGGAGCAGGAGACACCGTCACTTCTGAGCACAGAAGCCACACGGTTCGGCACACGCAGGACACATTAGCCAGAAGCAAAGAACAGGACGGCGGAGATGGGAGAGAGAAATCATGAAAAGGGAAGCCAAGGCTGCGTGGTGCCGCTAGCGCATGGCAAGGAGGGCGCTGGCCGTGTCGGGGTGGGGGGGCGGCCCCCAGCTCTTGGGCCCTCTCCACCAGGCGGCTCCGCAGCCACGAGTGAGGGGCCCGGAGCCGCCCCGTCCCGTGCCCCTGGAGACCTCGCTCTTCCCACAGCAACGCCACTGGGGGAGTGGGGACACCTCCCTGGGGTCGCTCATGGTCCATCTTTCAATGTCCGCTTTGCGCACGAAGCACACTGTTGCCTGGCTGCCTGAAGACCCTTGCCCTACGATGCCGCTCCGCCCCGGTTCCGTCTCCTTTTGTGAAACCTCAGAAGCTAACGCCAGCACACACTCCACCCGCTGGAAACCACTCGTGCACTCTGTCCGGCGCGGGAGCCGCCGGCCGCCGGTGACCCTGAGCCCCCAGGACGGGGCCGATGCGGGAGGCAGGGTGAACACTCGCTTCTGCGTCACGCTGATTCCCTGAGCTCCGTCCACTGAGGCATCCGGCCTGGACACCGCGCTCTGGGCCTCGCGGGGCTGAGACCCCGGGGGGCTTTCCCGCCGCCCACCCGACGGCCCTGGAAGTCCCGCCACACAGAAGGAGGCGGGCGGCGAAGCGGGGAGGCGCCGAAGCTCCAGGAGCCTTCCCAGAACCCAGCCGCCGGTGCCACAGAGCAAGGACACCAGGCCGGGCCCGCTGCTCATGCTCCTCTCCAAGACCGCCCCGCGCCGCTCGACTTGCACTCACGGACACATGGCTTCGGCCGCCCTCCCGTTCCCACAGCCGCCCAAGCTGGGCGGCCACGCCTCCCTCACAAGGTGAGCCGCACGGGGCCCTCTGCCTCCCTCCCAGAGAGCGCCGCACACTCGGGCCTCGGGGACCACGGCAGGAGCAGGCACTGCGTCCTTCCACCCGTGCGGGGCCTGGTTCCATCCGGTTGTGCCCGACGCTCTACTGCGTGTCACTTCCAGGGCCCAACAGGTGAGCTGCGTGTTCCTGTGTGTGTCCCCGCCCTCCCCGGGTCTGTGATCGTCCTCGAAAAGACCAGCCGCCTGGCCCTCTACAGAACTGACAGCGTCTCCACCGATGGGCAGATGTTGGCTCTTCTTTCCAGCAGACTGGTGCCAAGTAGCAGCGCTACCGTCGGAAGGCGCCACGTTATGTCCAGACCGGCCAAGCCGGTTGACCGGCCGGCGTACAAAGACTGGGGGGTTGGGTCAGGAGTCCACGCAAGGAACAGAGAGCTTCTGGGCTTGAGGAAGGTACAGGAACCTCTCGCGCTATGTAAACAAACGTGTTCGTGTCAATCGCTGACTATTCACCTTTCTCGAGGCCAACAGGGTGTCCTTGAAAGGCGGGCAGAGGTGAAGCAGCCGGCCCCCCCACCCCCCCAAGGAGCAGCGGCGGAGAGCCGCACTTCCTGCTGGACTGGGCCCGGCCGGCCGGCTCAGTAAGGGGGAGTGGAGCGCCCCGCCACCCAGGACCGCCCCCCTCCAGCGCCCTGCCTCCACCGAACCAAACTCCTTGTCATTCAACAAGTCCCGGAAACACATCACACACTTTGAGGAACAGGAGCTTAGAAGCCGGCACCAAGTGTTTCCAAACGTGCCCAGGATGAACGCGAGCCCTTTCACACACACACACGTTTGCTTTAATCGACCTCATCCTTCCGAAACACAGAAGAAAGGGGTTCCAACGCAGCCTGAGAGATTGGGTGAGAACACTCGGGAGCTCCGCCCATGGCCTACGGTCTGTGTTCACAGAGAACCACCGAGCAGCCACCACGCCAGAGGGCACCGCGCAGGACCCCGGGAGCCCGCAGGGCCGGCGGCCCGCGCTGCCTGGCAGCCTTTGATGAGCAGAACCAAATGCCGTGGACCAGCAGCAGCGAGCGCGGTGGCTGGGATGCTAGGCACGGTGTGGGAGCAGTGGGAGGGGGTGCCCCCGGCATCCTCAGGGCGCCCCACTCCCGCAGAGCCCGCTGCCAGCCTCTGTGGCAGCTACGCAGTCCAGCAGGTGCTTCCGATGCCATCTCCGTCAGGGCACAGAGTCCGGAGCCCAGTTTGCCAAGCCTGCCCTTCCGCCTGCTGCCCTGTCCTGTCCCATGTCCTTCTCGGTCACCTCCAGGTGCAACTTGCTCCAGGTACGACCTTCTCACTGCATCGACAGCAGACCTGCCCGGGCACTCCCAGCTGTACTTCCTGAGCACTAGCGGCGGGGAGGGGCGGTGTCAGGGATGAATTTCTAACCAACCTCCCAAAGACAAGAGAGAACTAAAAAGGGGAAAACTGCAAAACTCTGTTTGTGTTCATTTTTTTTCCTCAGGAAGGTGACTTGGATCTCCACCAAGTCCTCAAAAGGGCTCTTGATCCAAACCTTGGCCCCGCGCTGGGCCCCGCGTGCTGGCGAGCACAGCAGGCCCCTGAGACCGGTGGGGGCGGGCTCATGCGCGTCCCTGGAAGCCCAGGTCCAGCAGATCTGGGGCCAGGCCTCGAACCTGCACTTCTTACAAAGCTCCCAGGCTCTTCGGGTGAGAAGCCAGGTTTGAAACCCCTCTGGCGCTACCCAGAGAGCCTTCAACCCAAAGCCCGGCCGGTGCAGAGACAGGCTGCGGCACCACTGAGGGGGCTGGCTCCCCGCACGCGGACCCCTCCTACCCTCCTCCGTCCTGGGGACCGGCCTGCTCTCCCCCTGGTCAAGGACTCTGGAAGACAGGTCTTTAGTCCTAACTCACACAGGGGTAGTTAGGCGACGCCTCTGGCCCTCTTCTCCCCTGTCCAGCGTCTGCAGTGTGACATCTGTCGCCACTGCCCTTCTTCCTGGTACTTCTCTACACTCCAAAGGGTTCCAGTTTGCACATCAAGTCAGTCAGCCAGCCTGGTTTTCAGGCAACAGCAGAAGTCACTTTCCGGCCGAGCGTAGCGGCTCCACGCGTCCGACCGCGGCTGGTCTCTCCTCACGCTCAGCCCTTGTCTGCTCAGGAGCACCCCCTGCCCCCGCCGGGCCAGAGCTGTTTCCAGAATCTGGGTGCGGTGCGGCTTCCCTACAGACCCTTCTCGCGCATCACACTCTCTCCCCAGAACCTCTGCGCCGGGCTGGACAAGATTCTCTGGGGGCACCTTTAAGGCCAGTGGGCCCCGCTCCCCCCGCCCCCCCACCCCCATCAGACAGGCCTGCCCACCCAGGAGCCGCTCAGATGGTTCCCACCGCTGACAGGCCTCAATGTTGGGGACGGCCCCAGACCCAGCACCCAGCACCCGAGGGTTCTTGAACAGACTCTCAGTCACGGGGGGACAAGGCCCCGGAGAGCCCCACGCACACCCCCACCCCCCGCCCCTGTCGGGTCCCGAGGCTGTGGAGCATGGGGGCGGAGGGGGGGAGGGGGAGGCCAGCTCAGCCAGGATTGACCCCAAAGTCTGTGTCTCCAAACATCCGCTTCTTCAGGACAATCCTTTTTATTTTTTTTATTTTTAAGTCATCTCTACCCTCCGTGTGGGGCTCGAACTTACGACCCGAGATGAAGAGTTGCACGCGCCACGGACTGAGGCAGCCGGGCGCCCCAAGACGGCCCTCGGTAAAAGCTTGCTGCCACTCTTGGGCTCGACACAGAGGTCCCGGCATTTGCATAACCTGAAGACTCGGGTGAAAGGACGGTGGTTTGGGGGAGACCTCAAGGTCTTTTCTGAGTTGGGAAAGAAGAGGAAGAAACGCCGCGAAGTCCACCGGCCGGTCCGAGCGCCGTTAATCACGCATTCCCTCCGGAGAACTGCGGGCATGGGCCACACTCCACGCCGTGTCTCCCAGTCCGGGCTCGACCCCGACCCGGGCGTGACGCAGGGCCACACCGAGCACTTGGAGAAAGGGAAACGGCGGACGCAAGACGACCAGTGCGCACGGACGGTGCATCTCAAGCCCCCAGTACAACCTCAGATGCTAATTCTGAGAACGGAAGTCCTTTAATTGGTCAGTCAAGTTCACGTACTAACTTCCTTTCGGTCTCGCTACACCGCGACTCCGCGGTAAAGTGCACCAAGTTCAGAGGGAGGCGGCCCGCGCTGAACAGTCAGAAGTCCGCCTCCGCCAGGAGAGCACGGCAGCGGCCGGGGGCACGTGCCGGCGGCCCCCGCGCCCAGGGCCCTCGGCTTCCTCGCCGGCCCACGCTGTCTCCACCAGCACCGGACAACCTCACTTGAACAGTCCGAACTTTGAAGTGTTCCTGTAACTCGTCTGGACAGAAGGCTCAGCTGCCTACCGAGGACGTCCCTGGCTTCGCTGCGAAACCACGTCCGTGCGCGCGTGTGTGTCACGGCCAGCTTCAACGCTCTCTGGCCGGGACCGAGGGGGCACCCGGCACCTATCGCGATACTGCACGCTGCGTTCATTTGCAGACACTCCTTCTACAGCCACAGGCCCTGGACGCAGGGAAGGAGAAGTAGCTCTGCCCCCGTCAGTCACGGGGCCGCGGCCTGAGCCTGAGGGCCCCACCGCCTGCAGAACGAGTCTTCGGCTCCGGAGTGCGCCCTCCTCCTGGCTCTCGCTCACTCGTTAAGCCCTACCTGCCTCATCCCTGCCCCGGCCAAACTCCCAGGAAAAGACGAGGCCTTAGCTTTTCACAGCAACACTAGAGAAGTCATTTGTAAGAGACAACTAGCCCCGTTTGAAGACAGCACGGAGTGCGTAAGCGGTTCGAAAACGTCCCCACTAAAAAACCAATGTCCCTTTTGCAGTTACCTGCCTGTAACAAAATCGCAAAAGTCGAGCGAGCTTTAAGTACACGTCCGAGCCTCGTTTGCTAGCACTTCCTGGAGGGCACGGCTAAGGGACGCTAGGATGAAAGTCAAGTGGCACTTTTTAAACCTCAAAATAGCGCCGTTCGCCAGAGCGCTAGACAAACGGGAGCCCGACCCCCCTGAACGCGCCGGAGACAGGAAGGCCCTGGGCGTGCTTCGCGCTAACGCGGTGAGTCTGCTCAGACCTGGCTTCGGAGCCACGGCCTTAGGCCTGCACGAACCTCCACCATGGCCCTGCTCCTGCGGTTCAGCCTTCCACACGGCGAACACCGACCACCTTGCGGCCAACCCAGCAACTGGGCGGCAGGTGGAATATTTCAGGAGAAGCTGGGGACAGCCAGACGGAGAATTACTTTATTTTACAAGAAATAAAATGGTTTTATAAACACTCGTGCTCACAAAAAAGTGAAAATCTAGCAGGCACATATGCTGTGAGAAATACAATTCTGACACGTGGTAATGCAGCACACGTAGAATGTTCCAGAAGAAAATATTAAGTGGCTACTGTAAACGATAATTTTGGTTCTAAAAGGCCAGACGGAGAGGTATATAAGAGCGTAAACTCTGAAGCCAGCGTACTTGGGTTCAAATCCCTGCTCTGTCGTCTACTGTGTGGCTCAGAGTAAGTCACCTAAGCTCTCTGTTCCTCAGCTTACACAGGCACACGTCAAGGATGTCAACCACACGCATAGAGAGTATAACGTGCTCACTGCGGTCCTGGGAAGACAACTGTTACATGGTATCGCCACCGCCACCGAGTCAGGAGCTGTTGTTAACATTACGGGCATGTGACGCAAACAGGAAAAGCAAATCAACCAAAGAGAGTCAGTCCCTGCACAGTCACGTTTTCAGTGACAACACCACACCAGGCACCGCGCTGGACAAGGAGGAAGTGGAGCCGCTAAGGTTCCTGTTCTCGACAAGAGGAAAGGGAACTGAAGGTCTGGAACACCTACTGTGTGCCAGAGATTTCGGGGGCGATGGGGCGCTCTGCTCCTCAGCCCTGCAGGTGAACGACACAGGTCACAGAGGAAGGAGCTGAGGCACGGGGGATGGGAAAACACCGCCCAGCAGGCGGTCGGGAAGGGCCTTCCACTTTGCTGCCCTCAAGCAACCACGAGGACACGGGTCCTGCACCAGCCCCCAGGGCCGTGTCCTTCCAACATCCCCAGTGGGTTGGAGGGGTCGGGCTGCATACGGCCGGGCGGGCAGCGGGCATGCCAGAAATGTAGGAAGCAAGCGAGGCCAGGTCTCCAGATGTGCTCAGGCAGTCCCAGAAAAGGGGCTAAGGCTGAAGCTGCTGGCTCAGGTGGGCAGCTGGTCCCGGACTGACATTCAGGATACCGACCTGGGACGTGAACACGGCTCCCGGGAGGTGACCCTCACACTCAGGAGCACCCTGAAGCCCCTGGCTTCTCCTCTCGCACACGCTGGGGGGACTGGCCAGAGACTGCCCCAGGCCCCGTTCTGCGAGGGTGCGCTCAGTAAGTACGAAGGCTTGCACGAGAGCGGAGAAACAGGGAGGAAATACGTCCGACCTGTGTGACATCGGAGTGCGGTCCCGAGCGCCCCCACGGCACGACGGGCAGCGACGGCTGACACCCGGACGGCGAGCCAGGCGCGGGCGCACCAGCCCTCCCACAGGTGGTCGCCCGAGCGGCGGGGGCCCCGGCGGGAGCGCGGTCCCTCCCCTCCGCTCGGCCCGCGTGTGCGCCCCAGGCCCGCAGCCCACCCCGCCCCGGCCCAACCCGCAGCCCGCGCCCCCGGCCCGCCCGTCACCCGGCGGGGCCGGCAGGCGCGCCCAGGCCTCGCAGCCCACCCGGCTTCCGGCGCCGCAGTTGCCCAGCGACGCGGGGCCTCCGCCGTCGTCCCCCGCCCGCCGCCGCCAACTTTCCTCCCAAGTTTCCCCGGGGCCGCAGGGCCGACAGGCGGGCGGCGGGGTTCGGGCGGGGGGCGGGCAGGGTCCAGGCCTGGCCGGCGGGTCGGTGGGCACAGGACTCCAGCTCCCCACCACCTCCCCGCCCGCCCGGCCTCCCGCCCGCCCGACGCCGGCCCGACCCCCGGCGACGTGGGGCCGGGGTCCCGGCCGCTCACCTGGACCTGGGTCCCTCCTGCGCCGGCCGAGCCTCGCCGCCCACCCCGCCCCCGCCCCACAGGCCCGCGACCCGCTGACACCGAGGCGGAAGTGCGGCCGGCCGCCAGGCAGACTGACAGCCGGCGCTCCCCACTCGCCGCGCCCGGCGCCGGAACGTCAGCGGCTGGCCGCCCAATCAGCGCCAGGCGCGAGGCCGCGCCGGGAGGCGGGACTATGCTAATAACTTGGCTGGAGCGACAACCCCTGTTGCCGCTCGGGAGTCCCGCCCACACGGAGGAGTGACGTCAGGAACAGCCAGTCACCGCAGGCAGAGGCGGGGTTATGCAGATATTGACCCTAAGTGGGTGGGAGAGAGGGAGGAAGGGGCGTGGCCGGACGGGTTGAGTTTACAAACAGGGAGTCAGGTGGCAGGGGAGCTAGGCAGGCTGGTAGTTCTGCGCCCAGCGGTTCACGACCCCCAGGGGACCGGCGGCAACGGGACTCCTCCTCTCAAAGCTGTCTTCCTTAGCTCAAGCATGTTGCGGGCTCCCCATTGTCCACCCTCCTTGGCATACCATTCATCGTTCACCAAAATCCGGCGCCAATTTACCCTCTGGCCGTATCCCTGACAGTTCATTCCCCTGTTTAAAACCCACTGATACGTAGTGGCTCCGTGAATGAGCCCAGAAGCTCTGGAGTCAGACCCCGAGTTTACATCCTTATCAGCTGTGTGGCCTCGGGCAAGTTAACTAACCTCTCTGAGCCTATGAGCACCCAGATTTTCCTTTGCAAACCAGGTTTCTCCCACCCTCACCCCATTTGGTAGGTCTGGTTTTGGGTGGGTGGAGGAACAGGAACCAGGCTGGTTGCTCAGTCACAGTGATTGGTTCAGGGGTGAGCAAGTCACCCTGTCCTGGCCAATGAGGGTCCGCCCTGCGACTTCTGCTGGGGGTCCGGGAGCTCAGGCCAGAGGGAAGGCGAGGCCAAATGACTCTCCCATCTGCCCACAGACCTCTCCAGAACCGGGCTGGCTGAGAGAAAGACGCTGTCTGGAGCTGCTTACTACCGGGCGTCTTGCCACCGTAAGGGATGCGGTGTCCGGGAATGAGGCCAGCCCAGAGGAAAGTGAGAGCAGACATCCTGGGTCACCCGGAACAGCTACCCCCTAAGCAAGCTCTATCCTGGACCTTTCAGTTACAGGAGCTACTGTATTTTCTTTTCTGCTGAAGCCAGTTTGAGTACAAAGGAGTACTGAGTCCTGCACCCTTAACAGTACTGACAGAGTACTCGTGACCATATGGCACATTGAGACGGTCCTGCTCCCGGCTGCCTCTTCCACAAAGCTGGACCCCCCCCACCGTGCCCTCCGGGTTCCTGTCCACCCCCCCGCCCGTGCTGGCCTCGGCACCACCTCCTCAGAAGGCGATTCCCCATTCCTAGCAAGGAGGAAGGACTGACAGGTCACCCCCAGCAGGACTAAGGGTGCCGTGAGGTCAGGGGCCGACCTTGACTGAGTGGATGGGGTCTCTGGCAGGGGTGGGGCGCAGAGAGCCCATCATCCCCCACCCTAGAGGCTGGCCCAGCTCACCGGTGGGCCCTGGCAGTGGCGCCCGCTGACGTGCAGGGACTGAAAAGGAGCTCTCCCAACCTCTGTTGTAGAGAGAAACCAGGAGGGGGTGGGGCCAAGCCTCGGAAACAAAGGCGTTGCCATGGTTACCCCTGAAGAAACCGACCCCAGCAGGCGAGGGAGGTGTGTGCAGGCCCCCAAGCCAGGACAAGGACAAGGCCTGTTGCCATGGAGATGCTCCAAAGCTTCCCCCGTGGGCCTGGCCAGAGTCCAGTGCAGGGTCCCAAGGCCAGCACCCCTCACCCTGACGGGGCTCGAAGATTCTGACCTCATGCAAAGGACATGCCCCGAGGGATTCAACCTGCCGCCCCCCCCCCCCACACCTTGGCTGTGACCTCCGGGGTGAGTGCAGAATCCGAGAGCTAGGGCCCGAGGAGAGGCTGGAGCGGACAGTCTCCCTCCCATCTGCCCACGGACCATGCCAGGCCTGAGCTCGACCACCTCCGCCCTGGCCTTGGAGTGGAGTCGGGTCGGACCCCCACCGGGCCCTGCAGCCGGCAGAGCAGTTTACCCCCTTTCAACAGACGCACTAAACCGAGTTCCGAGGATCAGGCGCCGGTCCTCCCTGGCCCCCCTGGCCAGGACCGAGTGGGAATCCTCGGCTGCTGGCTGGGAGGACGGTACCTGGGACCCACCCAGGAGCCTTTTTCTTGATCTTCACCAGGTCAAGAGGCCGATTCCAGAGGCAAAATCGTCTAAGAATGGAACGGAAGACGGGAGCGGGAAAGGGAGGTGGAGGGTCTGGGCCCGCACAACGATGACGGTGGCAGTGACGGCTGATATCACCCACGGCCCAGAGGGTGACACGTCTCGTCCACTTTCATGCCCGCAACAGCCAATCGAGTAGATACCATGTGTCGTTCCCACGGTGCAGATGAGCAGACCGAGCCTGTGCCAGGAAGTGGCCCGGGCACGGTGTGTGGTTGTGCAGACCCGCGGCCAGGCATGGCCCCCGAGCTTGTCGGAAAGGCAGAGACCTGCCCAGACCGCTCCACGTGGGGTCTGCACCTGAGCCAGATGCCGAGGGGTTCCTGGGTTGGCTGGGCCCCTGGGGGACTCACGGGTCATGATATCAACCACTGAAGACCTGCCCAGTGCGGCGGAGGGAGGGGGCAGAGTATTGTCACAGAGTCTCCTCCATCCTGAGCTCTCAGGCCTGCCTTGGCTCCCAGAGTCCCCTGGGGATCCCGGGGGTCCGTCCCAGTGTGCTGGGCTGGTACATAACTTTCAGGGTACCCGCTCCCACGGGAACCGCTCCCTGACCAGCCAACCCCAAGAGTGAACACTACAGTCGTGTCTGTCACTCACCACCGCAGAACAGGAACCTCCCTGTCCCAAGTCCTGTACGAGGATCGGTTGATGCCACGACCCGGCAGCCCTATGGGCAGCTGCCCGACCTCCCTTCGGCGGCTGGAAGACTTGTGGGCACGGCGCCCGGAAACGTGTGCCCTTGTGCCGTCAGGAAGCACACTCCCGCGCTACCCTCCTTCCGGCTGTCTCCCCGTGAGGAGGCGGAGCACAGACGATGGCTCCCCCTTCCGACGGGGAAACTGAGGCTCAGGGAGCACAGCAGCTGGTCCGCTGCAGAGCGGGCCGGCAGCCAGAGCTGCCCCGTGAGCCCCACAGGGCCGGCAGTCCAAGAGTGCCCGGCGCCCCACAATGCCAGCCGGCCTTTGCCCTGCCCGGGCGCGGGGCTCGGTCCTCTCCCCGCCACCCCCAGGCCCCTGCCTGCGGAGACATTTCCCACTCCCTTCCCTGGGAGGCCGGGGAGTCTTCTTCTCTCTGGTCGAGGCCCGGGCGGCTGGAGAGCGCCGGCCACCGCGGCCTGGCCCCCGCCCTCACGTGGCCCGAGCGGATCCTTCCCCGGGCAACTTTCGTCTCCTCTGCAACGTGACAGCGCTCGGCTTCCCCGTCGTCGGAGGAGGGTATTTTTAGTTTTGAACCCACCACGTGAAGAGAGACAAGTTATCAATAGCTGCGGCAAAGGGCTTTTTCTTTTTTTTCCCCATGGCTTTGGGACCTGAGCAATCTGCGCCCGTTAAATTCTGCCAAAGGAAAAGGCAATGCGCTCCCCTTATCCGCGTGCCACCCCGCTGCGCCCTCCCCGCCGCCGCTCTGCCAGCCAGCTCCTCCCGGCCCGACCCCGCCTGACTCAGCAGCACGCCCGGCCCTGGGGCAGGAAGGTGGCCCTGAGGTCGGGGTGCCCCCTGAAGGAAGGGGTGGGCGGGGGTGAGCCGACCACCCGGGGGGCCGAGAAAGGGCAAGGCAGACGCGGGAGACCCAGGACCGGCAGGCTCATGGGGGCCGGTGGCACCCCGACCTCCATGCTCAGAGTTGACACCGACCCCACTTCTAGCTTCAGTAGCAGCCCTCGCATTTATTGAGCACTTACTGTGTAGCCAGCAGCGGGCTGAGCCTCTCTGAGTGCCCTTTCCCGAACCCGGTGCCACGGAATCCCAAGGCCATTTTGGCTGTTATTGGGTGCTTCTGGAGGAAAGGATTCCACGGTTGAGTAGGTTTGGGAAAGCTATTCAAGTGAAGCCAATAAGGGGGCCCCTGTTGGGGCTCAGTCAGTTAAGCATCCAAGTCTTGATTTCGACTCAGGTCATGATCTCACGGTCCGTGAGCCGCAAGACCCACGCTGAGTTCAGTGCAGAGAGCAGAGCACGGAGCGTGGAGCCTGCTGAGAACTCTCTCTCTCTCCCTCTCTCTGCCCCTTCCCTGCTCGTTCACTCTCTCTCGAAAGAAATAAATCAACTGAATAATCCACGCATAAATAAATAAGGCCAACAGGTGCCCCCCCCCAGGGCAGGGCTCCCCGGGCCGCTCACTCTGGGGCGCGTGGGAGCCTCTGGGACACAGAGGGCCCAGCTGCAGACGCAGGATTTACTGGAACTGAGAACTTTTCTTCCCCGGAGTGTCCTGCAGGATCTTGGAGGGACCCTACCTCGCTGGGGGCAGGGACCTTCGGACCAGCGTGGCTGCCGCCCTTCAGTTGGAGCTGCGTATACAGAAGCCCAGAATAACAGAACCGTCCCCAGGACGGAAATGTCCCGGCTCCCGTGACACAGCCCAAGCTGGCCAGGGCTGGCCGGGTGCCTCGGGTCATCAAAGACCCACGTCCACCCTGTCGTGTCGGCTTCCATCCTCAGATTCACCTCACGGCCCCAGATGGCTGCTGCTGCTCCAGGCATCTCAAGCGTATCTGGCCGGGAAGAAGGAGGAAGGGAAAGGGCAGAGGTGCCGCCCCGCCGGGTGAGTCAGGTCCCTTTGAGGATCGGCCCCTGAAAGCAGCCGGCGCTTCCGCCCACTCCTCAGTGGCCAGCACCGCATCCCGTGACATTCCTGGTGGGACGGCGGCATTTTAGGGGAGGGTATGGCCAGCCTGAACGAAACAGAGGCCCCGTGGCCTGTCGCCTGTGCCCGGTGGGATGCTCAGCGCTGTCCCTGGACGCCGAAGTGCTCAGCGTGGGCCTGTGGGCTCCCCCTTCCTGGCCGCGCCCTGACTTCAGGAGGGCGAGTCCTTGTGGTACCCGTCAGCCACCTGCTGTGCCGGCACCGTGGCACTGCTGGGAGACCCTGGTTCCAGGAGGCCAGAGGGGCCCCCAGCAACGGGAGGGACAGGCGGGCTCTGCTCCTTCTCTCTCCACCCTTCCTAGGGGCCCACATGGGGCGGGAGGGGCGTGGCGCATCTGTGTGTGGGGAGTCATCGGGGTGAACAGAAGCAGGAGGGACAGCTTGGGCTACTTATATTGAACTTGGCAGAGTGCTGGCCAGCCACGGAGCCGGGGGAAGCTGCCAGCCTGGGGTGTGGGGAGGGGCTGGGCACAGGGGCACCACCAGCAGGTGGGGGTGGGGTGTTGGGTAGGAAACGCTGGGGCATTTGGGGTTCTTCTGGGGTTCAGTCTGCCTCCTCCATGCCATCCCTGGGAAGTGAAGGCAGGGGAGGGGAGAGGAGGGGACAGCTAGCAACCGTGCGTCAGGCGCACCCCAGGCCCACCTTCGTGTCTCCTGGAGGACTGTGCCCCAGGAGGGGGCGCCGCGGCTCACGGGCGTGCGACCCTGTGCAGTCAGGCGAGGCTCTGTGCTCAATTCGCTGTTGCCGCCTTGAAATTCTTCGTTACTGGGGAGGGGCCCACGTGTTTCTCCTGCGCGAGGCCCCACAAACTCTGCAGCTGCCCTAGATGGAGAGGCCGGGATCAGGGCCCACGGGTGCTGCCTCTCCTCTCCCGGGCCCCATGCACGCAGCAGGCAGGGCGGCTCTGTCCCCTCCAGGCGGGGCGGCAGGCTGGGCGAGCAGGTCGGGCTTGTTCTGGGGAAGCGGCAAAGGTGCTGAGAAGAGGCTTCATGACTTAGCCAGAGCTGCCCCAGCTCAGGGAAGGCTCAGGGAAGCTCAGGGAAGGCGGTCCGCCCTGGCACCAGCAGAGAGGAAGCCATCGGGCACCTCCACCCACTCACTGACCGCAGGAGTGACCCTGCTCTCTGGGCTCCTAGCCGAGGTACACACAGTAGGTGCTTAATAAATGCCCCTGGTGCTGGCAGGAGGTGGGTGCAGGCGGTCTGGACAGGCAGCCGGGGGGTTGGCATGGAGCCTGGAGCCCTGTGCCTCTTCTCTCTCTGCAAGCCTGCTCCCCCAGGACTTGGTGAAGTCCAGAGGAGACCGAGTAGGGTGGAAGCCCCTGTGAAGGCAGGACCCAGGTGCGGCCCCGGAGCCCTCGCCCCGGTGGCCACTCCTGCCTCCTAGGAGTGGCTGGATTCTCCTGTGCGGTGTCAGCCCCGGGGCTGGCCCTGTCCCGTGCCCTGCCTGGGGCGTCACTGCATCACTTGGGGGGGGATCAGGCAGACGGGGGTGAGGGAGGGGAATCTCGAGGCCTGATCCCTGTCCTATGCCATGGAGAGGGGGACAGGGCTGGCTCCAGGGCAGGGATCGCAGGCCTCCAAGCCCACTTCTCCAACTCGGGGAGGCCAGGCCTCTGGAGCGCTCCTCTCCCCATCGGGGCGTCCCAGGCTGGGGCCGCCCTTCCAGACGGTACACCGGTGAGCCGCTCAAGACAGACTCCAAGGAGCGCCACATGTTTCCAGGGGCATTTAGCCACTGGCTTATCCAGTGTTGCACCATTGTACAGATGGGGAAACAGAGCCCAGGGAAGGGATCATTATTCGTCATTTGGGCGTTTCCAGCTCTGCATGAGTCAGCGGAGCAAAGTTAGAAAATCTGAGAGGACTATGTGAGGCCAGGGAAAGGTAGATCCAGGCTGAATCTGGCAGGGGCGCGGGGGAGAGGGCAGGGGTGCAGGGGAGAGGGCAGGGGCATGGGAGAGGGCAGGGGTGCGGGGAGAGGGCAGGGGCATGGGGAGAGGGCAGGGGTATGGGGAGAGGGCAGGGGTGCAGGGGAGAGGGCAGGGGCATGGGAGAGGGCAGGGGCGCAGGGGAGAGGGCAGGGGTGAGGGGGAGAGGGCAGGGGCATGGGAGAGGGCAGGGGTGCGGGGAGAGGGTGGGGCATGGGGAGAGGGCAGGGGCGCAGGGGAGAGGGCAGGGGCACAGAGGAGAGGGTGGGGCATGGGGAGAGGGCAGGGGCGCAGGGGAGAGGGCAGGGGCACAGAGGAGAGGGCAGGGGCATGGGGAGAGGGCAGGGGCACAGAGGAGAGGGCAGGGGCATGGGGAGAGGGCAGGGGTGCAGGGGAGAGGTCAGGGGTGCAGGGGAGAGGTCAGGGGTGAGGGGGAGAGGGCAGGAGCTGGGGGAGAGAGCAGGGGTGTGGGGGAGAGGGCAGGGGCATGGGGAGAGGGCAGGGGTGCAGGGGAGAGGGCAGGGGCATGGGGAGAGGGCAGGGGCATGGGGAGAGGGCAGGGGTGCGGGGAGAGGGCAAGGGGGAGGGGGAGAGGGCAGGAGCTGGGGGGGAGAGCAGGGGTGCGGGGGAGAGGGCAGGGGCTAGAGGGGAGGGCAGGGCATCTCCCCGGGTAAAAAGCAGCTCTCCCCCCAGGGCCCTGGGGAGAACCCAAGTGCCCCGTGTGCCCCTGCAGAAGGCAGGCCTCTGGTCCGGGCCTGGGTGCTGGGACCCCATTGTCCCTGGTCAAAGCTGAGCCGGCCACTCTCAGCCGTAGCCTCAGTCAAGTCTCTGTTGGAAGCAGTCTCCCTCAAGGACCTGGGGACGTCTCCACTGTTGGGTCGGCGCTTATCTTCCTGACAGGCACCAGCCCCCCAAGGAGCCTCCCGAGCCCTGGGGTCTCTGGAGCACCCAGGGGCGCCTCGCCAGGGCCAGGCCCTGTCGCCTCCCGCGGGAGGCAGCCCCGGGTGCTGCGGGCCCCTCGAGCAGGCTCCGGGGGCTCCCCTGAATGCCGGCCGCCTCAGGGGGGAAGCGGGCCAGGGGCTGCAGGCGGGGGCAGGGTGATGCCGGTGCTGGGGGCTGGGACTGGGCGCACGCGGGCACTCACACTTGGGGCTTCAGCGTCAGCAGCGGCAAGACGAGGCTTCTGGGTGGTGACAGGGGCCCGGGGACCCTTGGGGGAAGGTGCTGGAGGGGGGGGTGTGGGGCTGGGAACAGAAGCTCAGCCAGGCTGCAGGCTCCAGGCCCAGGGCTCAGCCTTGGGGACCCTCACGGGGCCTGAGATGGGACCTATCAGCCCCCCGACCTCACCCCAAGAGCAGAGCAGGGCAGCAGCCAGTCAGGGGAGTGGCCTGCACAGCAATCAATGTCCCAGGGCAGCCCCCTTCGGGCCCCGCCCAGAGGTCACCCTGTCCTCTGCCCCCCGCAGACTCCTCTACCTGTACCGCGCTGACCTCAGCGGTGCCCTCCAGGGGCGAGGGCATCGCCGGCCCGGGTGCGGAGCGCGTGGCCCCTGCCCCGCCTGCCTGGCCTCGAACCCCAGGCCTGGGGTCTGCAGACGGCCTGCGGTCAGCAGGCCCACCCCGCCTGATCCTCGTAGGATCCGCGGGGGACAGGAACATCGAAGGGGGGGGAAGGTCAGCCCCTGATGACGCATTAGGAAGCTAGGGCACTGTGGCCGTGGTGCCGCTGGGCAGAGGGCGCGGAGCGGACATGCGCTCTGGTCAGGACAGGGCCTCCGAGGGCAGGCAGATGGCAGTCAGCAGCTGGCCGGCTGCCAGCCCGGAATCCAGACCACAGCTGCGGGGTTGGAGCGCGGCTGCCGGCGTGGGACAGGAACCCGGGACTGTCCTCCCCATCACGTGGGCCCACCCCTCCCCATTAGCCCACCGCCATGAGCCCCGGGCTGGGACCCGGGTCAGTGTGGCCTGTGCCCTCCTCTATCCAGGCCGACGACCCCCAAGGTTTGACATTTACAGGACAGAGGGAGCTCTGGTCGGTCCAAAGGCCCCAGAGCAGTGCCGGCTGGGGAGCCAGGGCATCAGCTTGGCCCAGGTCCTCAGGCCCAGGTGACCTGTGGCAAGGCTGGGTCACCCCACCAAGTACTCTTGGGGATGGCCAGGTCCCGCCCCCCGCAGGCCGGATCCAGGTTCGCAAGGCCCCACGCCAGCTCCGGTGCAGCCTGACCCCGGGCCCTGGAGGGGGGACAGTGGGCGAGAGCTGAGTTCTCCGTTTTCTCCACCCCGCATCCAGTCTCCGCCCGCGGCGGGGAGCTGCACAGAGGACACATGCCGCGTCCACGCAGCCCGCCCGGGGGGTGGGCGCATCCAGAGAGACAGCCTGGGTCTTGCAGACGGACTTTCTGGAGGAACAGGTGCCTCTGTCCTCAGAGAAGGGCAGTTGTGACCCCTTGGGCCCCTCGGGTGTCCCTGCCCCACCCCCAGGCAGCTGTCCACATGCCCCTCAGACCACACCTCTTCCAGGCTGCGCCTCCTCGGGGAGCCCCCCCCCAAGATTATCCTTCTTTTGTGTTTAATAACTTCACCCAGGCCCCTCCTTGGGGGGAAAGAACACAAGGTGAGGGCATTTCAGACCCAAGCCGAGTGCCGACGCCCCCTCCACACTCACCGTGCTCTCCGCAGCCTCGGCCTCAGGTGCTCCTCGACCTGCCCTCAGCCTCTCTGCTCCCCACAGTGGAGGCCAAGGCCCCGGAAGGGGTCTCCCCAGCAAGAGTGAGGCAGGAGGGGCTGAAGTGGGGCATGAGCTTTTCTGGGGGCCGCTGACCAGGCTGTGGGCCAACCTGACCCAGCCTCCGAGCCGGCAGCACCGGAGTAGCCAGAAGTAGGCCAGGAAGGGCTGCGGGCTTCCTTCCCGCGGGCCGAGCCGGAGGCGGCCTCCAGAGCCGCCCTGCCCAAGCTCTTACGGTCTGCTGGCCCTGACGGGGCACAGAGCCACCCTCACCCCTCGCGCCCCTGCCCGCTCTTCTCACTCTGTGCCCTGCGCCCGCAGCAGCCACTCCGGAAGAGAGCTGTCTCTGCAGTCGCAGCTGCCCCCGGGGACCCCCACCCAGGGGCTCTGTCCCAGGGGGCCTCCCACCGAGCTCTCGGTGCCCAGACCCACCCCCAGGAGCATGCCTGGGCTCCCTGGGCCCTGCCGACAGAGGCCCTAGTGGGGGAAGGGCCGGGAGCCCCCCACGGGACCCCCGTGGCAGCTGTAGGGGGCCACCTGGGCTTCCCCGCCTACTACCCTTCCCCCCCCATCCTTCCTCTACCTCCACAGGGGTGGGGTTCTAGCGATGTCAGCCCACGCTGCCGCAAGCTCAGGCACTGCTGCCAGCCACCAGGATTAGGTCTGAGCCAGGCCAGTGGCGCTAATTCTGGGTTTCTGCTGGCAGCCCCTCCTTTCTCCTGGGGAGTGAATGAGAGCACAGAGGGCAGCCCGAAGCTGTAGGCAGAGATCTCAGGGACACGTTCCCTGCTGGGAACGGTGAATACCGGTGGTGGGGGGGGAACAGATGGAAGGAAGCTGCTGTTCTTTGAGCTCCTGGATACAGCTGTGTCTGAAACCTACCCCCTGGACTGTTCACCACAGGCAACAATAAATACACTTCCCTTAGGGGGACTGAGTCGGTTTTGTCATTTGCAGCCACACTACAGCGACTATAACGCTGGTCCTCCCGTCCCCTCTCTCCTTCCTGCCACCTGGGCCCTGGGCCCGGTTCAGCTCTGTTTCTGCAGGCGGGGACGTCAGACTCCGCTCTTATTCCAAATTGGTGGCCTCAGAGCCATTCTGGTCACACCCGGGCCCTGAACTCATCAGGACGCACCAGGAGCTGGCTCAGAATGTCACCAAGAAAAAAAAAAAAAAGACAAGGAACAAAAAAAGAAAACTCCGCATTCCCATATTCAAATGAGCTCCTGCAGAAAGACAGAAAGCAAACAGCAGCGGTTCCTCTGAGGAAGTGTCACCGCGCTGGACCCGGAGTCCTGACGAGAGCTCTGGCAAATGTGCCCGGGCCGTCACCAGCAGGACAATTGCCCTGCAGCTGGACCCGGCCATCGCCACGCCTCCATTATTCCTCATTAGCGGGCCATGTCCCGCGTGGCAGGGCAGCGCGCTGCGGGGACGGCAGCGGGCACGCGGTTGGTTGAAGGAGAAAGGTTTTTCCAGCACAATGAGGGTGGCTAATGGCAGGGCCTGGTGACAGCGTAGGACGCAAGGGACGGCGGCCTGCTGGTCTGACACGGGCAACACCTAACTTTCTTTCTCCAGCGTGGAACTCCTCGAACCCAGGACCCAGGAGGAGGGGGCAGGCTGCCAAGGCGCCAGGTTTCCGATTCCAGAGCTGGGGCTGGGCCCCGGGGGCCTGACGACCTCTGTCCCAGAACGTCCAGTGGGCAGCCGAGTCTCAGGGCACCCCGTTGTCCCCCAGTGTGCCCCTCCCGTATGCTCCTGGCCCACTGGGGCCACACCCTCTTCTGAGCCGCTTGGACCCAAATCCTGAAGTCAGCCTTGACCTCTGCCTCTGGGCCACACACCTCATGGGTCAGCTTCAAAAGACACCCAGAATCAGGCCAGATTCTCTGCCCACACTGCCATGCGGGGCCGGGCCACCGTCACTCTCACCTGGAACACCCCATAGCCTCCCCCGGCCCCCGGGCCTCGGCACTCCACCCTGCCAGGCTCTATGTACACTGAGGAAGGGGCCCCGTCACAGTGTCTCCAGAGCCCTCTCTCTACACGGTGTGTCCCCCCCCCACCCCCCACCCCCGCTCTAGGCCCCAGCCACAGACACACGCTCCCCCGTCCTGGTCCTCTGCTTCTGCAGTTCCCTTCCTGGAATACCCTTCCCTTCAGACGCCAAATGGGCTGCCCCCTCCCTCCTCAGTCCTCGGTGGGAGGGATAGCTGAGCCCGTCTGAGCCCTGCAGGTGCTGTCCCCCGCACGTGGCACCCCCCCCAAGACTGCCCAGCCTCTCTCCTGGGGGGACAATGGGAAGACGGGGATAGAGGGCGAGCCCCTTCCCTACGGCCGGTCTCGGGGCTCAGCTCGTGCTCACTCCCTCCCTCCTCCGCTGTCTAGCCAACCCGGCCAGCCTCACCCCACCTCTGCTGCTGTCACCTCTGCAGGTCTTGGGGGCCTATCTGGGGGTGTGGCCCACATCCTCGTTCCTGAGGGTCTGAGCCCCTGGTTGCTGTGCCTTCTCAGGCTGGGACAGCTGCACTGTCCACACACGTGATAGTCACACAGGGGGCCCCACGGCGCCAGGAGGTCCCTGCACTCCACACGTGTCCCCACGGCAGCTTTAGGTCCCAGCAGCCCCACCCCTCCTGCTGACAGAGCCGTGACTGCTCCTCTGCTCCTCCTCTCTGGGCCTGAGGGGCTCGCAGTGCCAGGGAGGCCCTTGCCCATGTGTCCTGGTGTGAGTGTGCCCTGTGGGACGGGGCCTGGGACCCTGCAGAGTCCCGGGGGGGGGGTGCAGGTACGAATTCCTGAGTGGGCCGTGGCGTTCGTTCTCCTCCCGCTGGAAGTGCGGGGCCGAGTCCGGAGATCTCCGGTTCTTTCCGCTGGGTCCCGTGGGACGGCACCCACCCTCTCAGGCATCGCCCTGCTGTGGTGCCTTGGAAGGCTGTCCCCGTCTGTGCTCTTTGAAGCGAGCCGCTCCAGGCTGGCGTGGCACGTGGTGCAAGCAGCAGGCTCTGCGCCCATGGGCCCTGACGGGGCGCCGAGAGGCATGGGTTTCCCTGTTGCCGGATCAGGCTTCCGTGAGGCCCCGGGTCGTGGTGACCAGCCCACACCTGAGCGGGCACGTGAAGGCCCACCAGTGTGGAAGGGGCCCAGTGCAGCCAACTCGCCAGCAGGTGGCGATTCGTTCTCCACACACAATGTGCCATTTTGGGGACTCGGCATTGGTCTCTGTTGCCGGCAGGTCAGACATTCAGAGGTGGCGGCGGCATGGCCTCCAGTGTGACCACCCTGTGCTGTTGTGCCATTCCTGGGGACACACGCCCCTTCACGCTGGGGCGCACGGTCACATGCCCATCCACAGGGCCCCAGCCTGGAGCCCTTGTCCCCACCTCCGACCCGACGAGTCCGGCCCCCGACCAGCCCCGCAGACTTTGGGCACTGCCACTGGAAATGTCGACATTCTCCCCCGGGCCACGTTCTGGCTCATACGGCACGTGCCACCAGGGGCTGGGGGTCCCGCCCGCTGGGAAGACGTGTGCCTTGCCTCAGCTCAGCTGCAGACCCAGAAAGCACCGCCCCTGTGCCCCACTCTCTTGAAAGGTGAGCCGAGTGGCACACACCAAGGCTACCCCAGCCCTGCGCCCTGTCCCCGTCTGTCCCCTGCCCTGCTTCACTTCTTACGACCGTCTGACGTAGGCATTGCTTATTTGCCTCCTCATGCTCGCCTCCCTCCATCAGGACAGCTTGGCGCGGTGCCCGATGTTGAGTAGGTGCTCAGGAAAACCTGGTTGAATGGACGAATGAACAAACCAATCGATCGGTGGGTGAACGCTCTCCTGTGCGTGGGGTCTGCAGGAGGTCTGGCTTTGCTAGAGTTCGTGTGAACGGGGCACTTGCTCAAGGGCCTCTTTGCTGGACGGGACATCCGGCACACCGAAGGCCGGCTATTTCAACCAGTGGAGAAACTGGGGCACAGGCCACTCTCTGCAAGGGTCTTGGTGAGCCCAGGGCCCGGTCTTGTCCCCCAACCCTCAGCCGGCCTTGCCCAGGGCCTTGGAGGTGCCCTGCCATCCAGGGACCTGGATGCTCGCTTCTTGGGACAGAACCCCCAGGACAAGATACCCCGTGCGTGGCCATGTGAGGACCTGCCCCACTCACCCCAAACTGCCTTGGCCACATCGGGCCCAGCCCAGACGACATCAGGCTTCTGTCCAGCCAAGGGCAAAACTGGCCTCAAGGACCTTGACCTTAGAGCCGGGCCAAGAGCGTGGCTGTCAAGCGAGGGGCCTCGTGTGACCTTGGCCAGGTGGCTTCCCTGCTCGACACAGAGACCTTCAGTCCCATTCGCTGCTGAGGGCAAAAGGGAGTTGATGAGGTCATGCCCATAAACGCATGACCAGCAGGAGGTGCTCGCCAGCCTTGGCCACGGTCACCCTCAGACTTGCGGGTCAACCCCGGCCCTCCCACTCCCGACGGCCTCAACTGAGGAAGATGTCCACCTCAGAAAAACACAGAACTCCTTTGAGCACGTGGCTGGCCCCCCAGTGCCAGGGTCTGAACTGCATCCATGCCCCCTCCAGCGGCTGTGGGGACAAAGACTGCCAGGGAAGGCTCCAGAATATTGACAGCCACAAGGACAACCGCAGCCAGCTTCACCGAGACCTCAGAGGGGCTGCCCTCTGTATCGACTTCCCCTTGACTTGGCCCTCCATCCTGTACGGTAAGCAACACGCAGTCCCCCTCCAATGGGGATTCCGAGGCTGGGAAGGAGGCTCCCAGCTAGTGAGAGAGAGCCAAGGCCCCCTCCCGTCCCCATCAAGCTCCATCTCCCAAGGCCAGGGGCGAAGGGCACCCACACAACACAGTCTGGCCAAAGCCAGCCTTGAGTAGTTGGGGAAGAGCAGGGCCTGGGGGCATCCGCTCAGCAGGGAGCTGCTGGCGGAGCATGGCGGGGGGGGGGGGGGGGGGGGGGGGGGGGGTTGGGGGGGGGCAGAGTCCTGACCAGGTCCAAAGGTGCAGGAGGACTTGGGGGATGGCGGTGATGGGGTCCAGCATCACCCCACTGCTCCAGAAACTCTCCACATGGCTTGTCTCACCACCGACTAGCTGCCTGGTCCTGGCACAGCCCTGCCCGTCGGGCACACTGGGGTACAGTGAGGGGAAGCTGGGGAGCCTGTGAGACGAACAGGGCTCGCTGGTGGAGGGGAGGCGGGGTCCAGCCAGGTGCTCAGAGAGGGCTTCTGGGAGGGGAGCTGGAGCCCCGCACTCCTCCTCCGGCACAGGCTGTGAGAAGCCACGGAAGAGCGGGTCCGCCGGGGCCGAGGTCTGGGGTCTCCTGCTGCAGCCAGCTCTGAAGAACGGATAGAGGGAGCCTAGCCTCTCCCACTTCCCAAAGTTTCTGAAGTATCTCTTGGGGCTAGGGAAAGAGATGGGTCCCCGCGTGATCGGGAAGCTACCGTAAGTATGGGGGTGCCTGTGTGCGCTGTCCGGACAGCAGCCCCTTCCCCCAGCCTCACTGCCCCCACCCTCCACACGCCAACTTGCCCCTTTCTGCCGCCCTCGAGGCTCCCGCAGATGTGCGCTGCTGGAGACAGAGCAGAGAGTCGCTGCTTTTCTCTCCCTCGGGCACTGTTCCCTGGCTGTCTGCTGTCTGATGTGTGTGTGTCTAACTGCCGTTCGTGGGTCCCCAGCCTGACGCTGGGTGGCTGTTTCCCTGGTCTGTGGGTGTCTGTGTGTCTGAATGTGGGCGCATCTGTCTGTCTCGCTGCGAGCGTCTCCTGCTTAATCTGTCCTTGACCCTGTCTATCTAAGCGTGTGTGTCTGGGGGGAGGGGGTGTTCCTTCCCGCCGCCTCTCCTCCCCCACCCCCTCCTGCAGGCGCTAACGCAGCCGCAGCAGCTGCTGCCTTGGCTGCGCCCTGAGCGCAGTGACCTCGCCTATCCCTGCAGCAGTGACCGCCTCACTGTGCTATCAGCAGGGGGAGGGGGCCATGGCCGGGCTCTGGACCTCTGGCCTCTCCCCCCTCAACCTGGGGCCGCCTGAGCCCCGGGTGGGTGTGCTCCCTTCCCGGCTGGGTCCACTGGCTCCCCATCTTCCCTTATGTAACTCCACAACTGTCTGCTCCTGGCAGGTCACCCTAGACTCTGTGCTGGGCTCTGCTCACGGGCAGACTGAGACCCACCGTCCCACGCATATGGGGGCTGGAGTGACCCCTGGCCAGGGCTCCTGCTCTCGCAGACCCCTCCCACCGTTTCTCCATGGGATGGTCCTTCCCCTGAAACCCGCTTGCCTGAAGCATGACAGGAGGAGGGGTCCCGCGGGGCAAGTTCCCCCGAGAGCAGGAGCAGGCGCGCCCCCCCTCCCGGCTTCATTTCAGGTCCCCACAGTCGCCCCGGCTCTCGACGAGGGCCGGCCAGGGTCACCGGGGTTGAGGGCGCGGGTTCGGGCCTGCCGGCCCAGGTACCGGCTCCAGTGCGCGCGGACCGGCTGGCGGCAGGCGCGCCCCCCGCCCCGGCGCCCGCCTGCTCGGGCCGGGCTCTCCGCCAGCCGCCGAGCGCTCCTGGCTGGGGCTCCGGCGGCCCGGCGGGCACGCGGCGCTGTCCGTGGTGCTGCCGGCGCCGGGCGGGGCGGGGGCGGGGCGGGGGCGGGGCGCGGGCGGCAGCCAATGGCGGGGGCGCTGCGCGGGGCGCGGGGGGCGGCGGGCTGCGCGCGGGGCGCACTCGGCTGCGCGCTGCACTCGGGGCGCACCGGCGCTCTGGCGGCGGCTCGGGCTCCCGCTCCGCTCCGGGTCCGCTCGGGCTGTAGCGGTCGTGCCGCTGGCCCCATTCGGCTCGGATTCCGGCCCGAGCCCCCTCGGCGCCGCCAGCCCCGGCCCCGTCCCGGGCCTCGGCGCCCGTGGACCATGCGCCGGGCACCCCCCGGGGAAGCCGGCCGGGCCGAGAGCCCGCAAACACCAGGCTCCCGGGCCGGGGTCCCTCCCGGCCGCCCGGCCGGCGGTCCGCACGCTGCCCCGCGCCCCGGCGCCGCCTGAGCCGGCGGGTCATGGAGCGCACGCCGCCCGACGGGCCGCTGAACGCGTCGGGGGCGCTGGCGGGCGAGGCGGCGGCTACGGGCGGGGCGCGCGGCTTCTCCGCCGCCTGGACCGCGGTGCTGGCCGCGCTCATGGCGCTGCTTATCGTGGCCACGGTGCTCGGCAACGCGCTGGTCATGCTCGCCTTCGTGGCCGACTCGAGCCTCCGCACCCAGAACAACTTCTTTCTGCTCAACCTCGCCATCTCCGACTTCCTCGTGGGTAAAGCCCCCAGCCCCCGCCCGAGCCCAGGAGTGTCCAGCCTGGCCCGGCCAGCAGGGATTGGAGCATGGACCTAGGGTGCCTCTTTGCACGGGCACACGGCCCCGCCAGGGAGCCCTGTTTGGGGAGGGGGCGTCCGGGACCGGTGGGGCGGTGGGCGCGGGCGAAGTTCCTGGCCTCGCCCACCCAGGACCGGGGCTGGGGAGGGATGTTCCTCGGGAAGGGACCCCGGCGGGCGGGCGGGCGCTTGGCGAGGCGCAAGGCGCAGCGGCCCCGGGTGCAGCGCGGGCTCCTGCGCCTTAGCCAAACAAAGGCTGCTGGCGGACTCAGGACGTGCGGAGGGCGCTGGGAGAGGTTTGGGGGAGGGGACATGGAAGGGAGTTTTTAGAGCCGTGTTGGGGGAGGGGGCGTGGGGGAAGCGGGGTGGGGGTGGGGGAGATGCTCGGAGGAGCGCGCTCTCACGTGTCCGTGCGCTGCTGCCGACTTGGGGGCGGGGCGCGGAGGGGGCCCGAGCGCCAGACACCTGTTGGGGCTGCTAGGTGCGTCTGCCAGACACTGGGCGGTGGGAGCGGCTGGCGTGGCGGCAGCCAAATGCCCTTTGAGTCAGGAGAAAGCCTTTCTTGCTTTCTGAGCTGAGAGGAAGGGCTGTCCAAGGACCGTGTTAGGGGCCGGGTCCAGCAGGTGGAAGAAGAGGGAGGAAATTCTGCCTCCCTTTGGGGCCTGGGAGGACAGCAGGGAAATGTGGAAGTACCGATCAAGGCTCAGAGGCTCGTCATGCCCGGAGGTCCCCACGCCTGGATCTTCCCTCCTACCCCCAAGTCCAGGGAACGCCAGTGGGACTGGAGGCGAGGCAGGCGTCGAAGGCCAATCACAGGGTAGAGGGTGTGCCTCAGAGACACGGTGGAGGGGAGGGCAAGGTCAGGGTTGCTGGTCCCAGGAAGGTGGCCACTGTGCGACCCCCGGGTCCTGCCTACCTCTCCACCGGTGGGTTTGACCCCAGGCCCCTGTCCAGCCGTGGCCCACCATGGCCCTTCTCCCCACAGGGGCCTTCTGCATCCCGCTGTACGTGCCCTATGTGCTGACTGGCCGCTGGCCCTTTAGCCGGGGGCTCTGCAAGCTGTGGCTGGTGGTGGACTATCTGCTTTGCACCTCGTCCGTCTTCAACATCGTGCTCATCAGCTACGACCGCTTCCTGTCAGTCACCCGCGCTGTGAGTCTGGGACGAGGTGCCCGTGCTCGCTCCCGGGAGGAGGGATGGTTGGGAAGTGGCCGCGGCAGCGCATGGCGACTCCCAGGTTGTGGGCAGTACCAGGTGGGCTGGTCTCTGCTGGCCTCACCCCTGACATACTGGCTCCTCTGTGGCCAGCTGCCCACTCAGCAGCCATTCGCTGCCAGTGGGACGGGTCCTGAGACCAGCAGGAGGCGTGTCTGGACCCGGCATCCATCGGGTGTCCCTGAAGGACGGGGGCAGTCCAGCCTCCCCCCCCCAGCAGGTCCAGAATCCGGAGGGCTGAGGGAGGATCTGGGCCAGAGGCCGTCGGGGGTGCCCTCCCCACCGCGAGGGTGTGTGCACGAGTGTGCGTGCATGTGTGCACGAGTGTGCCCCAGGAAGTCAGGCATCAGCTTCTGGCTCCACAAGCTTTTCCTGGGGTGAGGAGTCACTGTGAGCCGGGGACGCTTCCTGCGTCAGGGCCGGGCAGACACAGGGGCCGCCGGCGGAGTACCGGCTCACCCTCTTCGAGATGCCTCTGCCAGTCACTCTGAGCGCCCTCTGCTGGGGGACGCATGTGTCCCTGCCTAGAGAGGCCACGGGACAGAGTGCAGAGCAGGGACTCGGGGTCCCCTTGAGCCAATCCACCTGCGGTCTCCACCTCTCTCCCTGAGCCACCAGGGAAGGGAGGACGACTTCCATGGTGAAGATTGCATGAGACACCCAGCAGGTGCCGAGCACAGCGCCTGATGCAGCGGGTGCTCGGTGGAGGGCGGCAGGACCCCGCCAGGGTGCCCGCGGCTGGTGGGGGTAGCACGCTGAAGCAGCCTGGCACACAGTTAGCTTTCGGGGTTGATCTGAAGGGGGTCACAGGACTGTTGGCAGGCGGACCCATGTAGGGAGCGGGGAGAGAAGGGAGGCCATGCACAGAGGCCCGGAGGCTGCGGGGGGGGGGTTGGGGGGCAGGAGGAGCTCCCCGGCCCGTTCTGCTGCTGCCCGGGCCCCTTCCCTCCTGACCCAGCGTGTCCCAGCAGGTCTCCTACCGGGCCCAGCAGGGCGACACGCGGCGGGCGGTGCAGAAGATGGTGCTGGTGTGGGTGCTGGCCTTCCTCCTGTACGGGCCGGCCATCCTGAGCTGGGAGCACCTGTCCGGCGGCAGCTCCATCCCCGAGGGCCACTGCTACGCCGAGTTCTTCTACAACTGGTACTTCCTCATCACGGCCTCCACCCTCGAGTTCTTCACGCCCTTCCTCAGCGTCACCTTCTTCAACCTCAGCATCTACCTGAACATCCAGAGACGCACCCGCGTCCGGCTGGATGGGTCGCGTGACCCCGAGCCCCCGCCCGAGGCCCGGCCGTCCCCCCTGCCGCCACCGCCGCCGGCCGCGCCTGGCTGCTGGGGCTGCTGGCAGAAGGGGCGCGGGGAGGCTGTGCCGCTGCACAGGTACGGGGTCGGGGTGGGCGAGGTGGCCCCGGGCGCCGAGGCGGGGGAGGGGGCTCTCGGGGGCGGCAGCGGCGGGGGCGCTGCGGCCTCGCCCACCTCCAGCTCGGGCAGCTCCTCGCGGGGCCCGGAGCGGCCTCGCTCGCTCAAGCGGGGCTCCAAGCCCTCGGCGTCCTCCGCGTCGCTGGAGAAGCGCATGAAGATGGTGTCGCAGAGCATCACCCAGCGCTTCCGGCTGTCTCGGGACAAGAAGGTGGCCAAGTCGCTGGCCGTCATCGTGAGCATCTTCGGGCTCTGCTGGGCCCCATACACGCTCCTGATGATCATCCGGGCCGCCTGCCACGGCCACTGCGTCCCCGACTACTGGTACGAGACGTCCTTCTGGCTGCTGTGGGCCAACTCGGCCGTCAACCCTGTCCTGTACCCGCTGTGCCACTACAGTTTCCGCCGCGCCTTCACCAAGCTGCTCTGCCCCCAGAAGCTCAAGATCCAGCCGCACAGCTCCCTGGAGCGCTGCTGGAAGTGAGCCGGCCCTTCGTGGGCACCGGGGTGCCGCGGTGCCGGGGTGGGGCCCTCCCACTGCCGCTCCCCCGCCCAGGCGCTGGTTTCCCGGGCGGCCGGCCACGCTGCCCCCTCCCCCGTGTGAGCCCGCCCTCAATGCCGCGGCAGAATCTCGCAGACCGTCTGCTGGCGGTGTAGGCAGCTTGGTGGGCCGGCCGGAGCGGCCCTTGCTGCCTGAACGGGATTGTGGTCGCCCGCCCCGCCACTCAAACCCTAGCTCCGCCCCAGGAGGAACAATCCCAGCCACGCCGCCCACGCCCCACAGACGGTCTGGTGGCCGGTGGTGTCCGCCCTTTTGCACATGTGCTGCTTGGTGTCCTTCTCAAAGCGAGTGATCGGTGTGTGCTCCGGGCCAAGTGAGCAGTCTGCCCCTGCACGTGCGCACACCTGCGCACACCTGCGCACGCCCCCCCCCCCCCCCACCACAAGCCCGGGCCATTGGCTCTGCTGCTGTCTGTCCCCTGCTTGAGCCCAGGCCCCGGTCCCCTCCAAGTCTCTACGCCCCCAAGGTGTCCAGTGCCCCCAGGAACCCGCGGCCGTTCTCTGCCCTTCCATTCTGGGTGTTTCAGGAAGACGAAGAAGAAAACACGTCTGTGAACTCCGTGTTCCTTGGCTGTTTAATCAAGAGAGACAAAATTGCTGAGGAGCTCAGGGCTGGATTGGCAGGTGTGGGCTCCCACGCCCTCCTTCCTCGCGCTGCTGCTTCCGGCTGAGCTGCGCCAGCTGCTTCTGCCCACCCCGCCCCCGGGCTCGGGGTGCTGGGCCCTGCCTGGCGGCTCTGAGCGCGGCCGGAGCCCAGGACGCCTGCTTGTCCGGAAGGCCGTCCCTCCGGTTCCAGCTGTTCCACCGGCTTCCTCGGGCTGGGGGGGGGGAGGGGAACCGGCCGTGCCGCGAGGGTCCCGGGGCTTGCAGGGGCAGCCCCAGGACACCGGGGCCCGGGAGGTCCGGTGGAGGGGCCGTTGGCCACGTCCTGTGCACCCCGTCGGCGCCGTGCATGCCTCGCTCCCTGCGTGCCCGCTGCACTGCCCTGCAGACTTCAAGGTCCACAGTAAAGTGTATTTTTTTATTGGTGCTGATTCCTGAGGACTTCCTGGGGGGTGGGCTGAGCTCCTGTCCTTCGGTTGGGACCCCAGGGAGACGCAAGACCACTCAGCAGGGGATGAGGAACAGGTGGAGAGAGAAGGCTGGCCTGGCCTGTCATACCAGGTTGGGTCCCGATCAGGGACACGCGGTGTCCCCACGCATGCACACCTGTTCAAGAAGGCAGCATGGGGCTGGGAGGGGCTCACTGCAGCCCCGAGAATATGACCCATGGCCCCACCCCCTGTGCGACCTGCCCACCCCTCCAGGACCAGGGTTCTCCTCTGTCTCAGGATCTTCCAGCTGGGGGGAGCGTCCAGGAGACGTGGGGAAGAGCTGAGCTCCAGGGGTGGAGGGGAAGGGATGGGCCCAAGGAGGGGAGCCGCCTTGGATAGAAGAGCGTCCTGGGCAAAGGCCTGGAGGCAGGACTGAGGGCGAGAGATGAGAAAGGGAGAGTGAGGGTGGTTCCGGGTGAGCCCGTGTCCAAGGAACAAGCAGTCCCCGCATGCTCCCTTCCCTGTCCCCGCCTCAGGTGCTCAGACTCCACTGGGAAAGCGGACAAGGCCAGCACAGCTCAGGGGAGATGTGAACTTGGGAGGTCAGAAGCCACCTCCTTCAGGAAGCCTTCCTTCCTTTCCAGCCACTAGAGCCCTCCCTCCCCTGATCTCATGCTCTCTCTCCAACACGTGGGCTCTACTTCCATAGCCCTTCTGACCCCTTCCCTTCTTCCCCACGGCCGACGCAGGCTGTGTCTTACAGCCGCAAGCCACGGGGCCCTCGGCAGTGGTCAGCAAGCTCTGATTCTCTCCTCTGCAGGGCGAGGCTGTGCGTGGCAACATTTCAAAGCCTTCCTCCTCCAGACACCTCTCACCCCACAGCTCCACATGCACCTTCATTTCCCAAATGCCCCAGGAAACTTCCCCCAGAGCCCTAAGCTGGCGCCTCTTCCCTCCACACTCTCAAGAGACCCCCCCCCCCCCCCGCCCCGGCCAAGGCCGGATGCTCTTCTTGTCCTCCTCCTTGGTGGCCAGAGCCTGGGGGCTGGGCGCCGTCTTGAGCAGAGGTCGGAGCAGGGGCCGCAGGGGGAGTGGTGGCAGAGACAGTGGGCACCACCCTCTGCGGGGCCTGGAGCTCAGGGAGGCCCGTGTGGCTCTGGATGCCCCGTGCGCTGCCAGCAGGCCAGCCAAGTGGCCTCCCTGCTGGCCCCGCGGGACCTGGCCCGGCGCCCCCGGCGGGGTCTGTCCCCGCGGCCCAGAGCTGTCTAGGGAAAGACAAAGAGCCCGTCCCCCTGCGGTGGTGGGCGCCTCCGTGCCGGCAGTGCAGCCGGAGCCCTGGCCGCCCCTCCGCCCAGCCCTGCTAAATGGCTACAAATTGGAGGATAAAAGCGCAGGCTTTCAAGCAATTTTGTCTCCAATCTCTGGAAACTGCTGCTCCCCGAGCTCCTGCGTGAGGCTGGAGGAGGAGAGAAGAAAGACACGGAGTTTACTGGGCCTGAGTCCTGCAGCAAACAAACACGCCAAGGGGGCCTTTCTCCTCGGAATCGGGCGCGCCGGGAGGGGAGACGAAGCTGGCGGGCCCGCAGCAGGAGCGGCAGCCTCTGCAGGGGCTCGCCCACGCCAGCGGCTGTCGCTTATTGAGTGCCTACTGTGTGCCAGGCCCTGTAAGGGGTGCTCGTTAGCTGGGAGGCAGATCAACAGCCAACCGACTAACAAGGTTTCCACGGGGACCGAGGACTGCAGGGGACATAAACAGGGCAGGGGTGGGAGAGGAGGAGTGGCCGGCTCGCCAGCCAGGGGCTGGGGGCCTGCGTGAGGGGTGGCGGTTCACGCGTTCACAGCATTCCCTGACCCCCGTGGCGGGGCGCTCCAAGACTCTGTAGGAACCACGTCTGGGGCCGGAAGGAAGGGTGTGCAGGCCTGGGAACAGGTTCCTGGCATTGGGCTGGGGGAAGGTCCCTCCCAGGCTGGGATGAAGACCTTATGTTTTCAGGGTGCCGTGCAGGCAACCCCCACCTTCCTACAAAAGGCCAAGTTTCCCAGTGTTTCCTCTGAGGAGCCAGGGCCACGGCAAGGGACGGCTGGGGCCCCTCCAGCCACGTGGCTGTTTGTCCTCCGCCCCCATCCGTCCTCATACCCACGGCTGGGCTTGTGGGTGCCAAGAACCTTTTCCAGCAACACTTGCTGGAGCCCCTCTGTCTTCACAGCCAGCCCACGAGGGGCGCTCCTGCTCTCCGCTCCGCAGATGTGGGAGCCAGGGCTCCGGGGATAGGGAGACTCACCCCACATCTCAAACCCAGCGTCCAGCAGGGGCCGGAACTCCACCCTCCCGTTCCACTGGGGTCTCCCCTGGGTACCACGGGGCTCAGCGTTGTCCGGGAGGGGCCCCTGGGAGCCTTGGAACCGGACCTCAGCGCCGTTGACCTTAACATAAGCACGCGTTGAGTACCCGCTGTTTGTGCTCTGCCGCGCTGTGCACAAGGAGCCGGGAATGGTCACCCGTCCTGAGCCAGCAAGTACAGGAGAGAAGGGAGAAGAGGAGACGCAGGCTGTGGAGTCGGAAGGCCCAATGCCCAATGCCCAGGCCAGGCAGGGAGGGTGCTTGGAGAGGAAACCGAGGCCTGGGGAAGGGGACTGCCCCAGGCTGCTCAGAGGGCGTGTGTGGAGTGTGGGGCTGAAGCCAGGCACCCTAAGGAAACTTGTAGCCACTTCCCTTCCTGTCCCAGTAGGTCCGAGGGGCCAGGCGGGGGCTCCTGGGCCTCCGTTTCTTCCTCCGCAGAATGGGGCCAGTCCTGGCTCGGCGGGGAGATGCTGGGTCGCTGAGGCTCTCTCCTGGCTTCTGCCCGCCCATCATTACAGCATCGGCCCCACCGTCCACGGTGTCTGCCCTGTACCCAGCGGGTAGGGCTGTGCTGACCTGGGCCTCCCGCCTCCCAGCAGGCAGGGCTGGCTGGAGGGGCTCTGGGAGCCCCCGTGGCGCTGCAGGGCTCACCTCTGCCCCCGCTTTCCTTCCGTTCTGTGGAAACGAGCACGGGGTGTGGGCTTGCTGGACGGGCAGGGGGTCTGAGCTGAGCCACTTTCCAGCCGCAGGGCCCTCGGCCTGGTCCCTCGGCCCCTGCAGACCTGACGGCACCTGATACCCGGGGGCCTGGCCCTCCAGGCCTCATGGCACATGCGGTGACGGTGACCCGCACTGGCCCTGCACTGGCCGGGGCCACGGAGCTGGGGATCTTAGAGGAGGGGTCAGGGTCAATGCCCAGGGTCAGGCCCGTTTCCTCCGGAGCACACAGGAGGGTCAGCGGGGGTGGGGGAAGGAGCCAGGGACTGGGCTCCAGCAGGTCAGGGCCAGGGACGGGGCAGGCCTGGGGCTGGAGAGGCCTACGGAGGAGGCATGGCCACGGCCCTGGCGCCCGCAGTGTGCTCTGCTCCAGCAGGAACAGCTCCGGTTCTAACGCTCGCTGGGCTCCAGGCGCCATTCGGAGCCCCCTTCTCACCGCCACCCACCCGGCCCTCAGCCGGACGAGGTGCTCCTGTTCCGTTTTACAGGACACCGAGGCACACAGAGGCTGAAGGACCTGCTCAAGGCCACGCAGCGAACGAGTGGCTGACTTGGTGCTGGTTTCCTCCCGTGGCCACTTATCCAGCCCCCAGGGGCCACCTTCTCGTCCAGTCCCGAGCCCGACAGCCCAGGCCCCTCGGATATGCACACAGGCGTCTGGCCCCCTCTGTCCTCGCGGAGGCTGCCCCCTGGCGGGAGCACCGCCGCTGCGGCTGCGGCAGCTTCCTGGCGCCACCGTCCGAGCGCCTGGATCCAGCCTTGCCTGCAGCTGGCGCCCGGACCCGGTTCATGAGTCACCGAGCACCCTTTCCTTCCTATGGCTGACACACACGGGGGTTTGCAGCACGATGTCTGGAAAAGGTCCTACCTAGAAATACGTGGCCTGGGCCGCATCCCTCTGTCTCGGGGGCAACAGGGCACTCCTGCCCGTGGGAGCTCTGTGTCTTTAAGAAAAAACGGGGAAGCGAATAAGTTCTTCAGTGAAATAAGAATTAGCGGTCTGTAACGGTCACGGGCAGGGAAGCAATCTTTTTTTTTTTTTTTTTAATTTTGGGGGGGGGGAGAGAGAGAGAAAGAAAGTGCACAGGAGGAAAGGGGCAGACAGAGAGCGAGAATCCTAAGCCCTGACTCCCGGCTCGATCTTCTGACCTGGGATCATGACCCGAGCTGAAACCAAGAGTCTGGCGCCCCACCGCCCACCCAGGCGCCCCAGAAAGCAATCTTTTAACACGTTAGACTCTGAGGGTAGAAAAGTCAGGAGGCGGAGGCCACATGCCTGTGACACCCGTCCTGTCCACGGGGTGCCCTGCAGGGACCTGGCCAGGGCATCCTGGACAGCCCTTGGTATCCCGCCCCCCAGGGACGCAGACAGCTTGCCGGGAAATCTGTCTGAAACGAATTTCTCAGAGGGGCCCCCAAATACAAGAGCCCCCCCTTACCTGTGGGGACCCCGCTCCAAGACCCCCGTGGAGGCCCGGGGCGCGGGGGGCACCGAGTGTTCTCCTCGACACACACCCCGAGGTCGTGCGGTTTATAAAGCGGGCGCGGCGGGAGGGTAACAACAACTAACAGGACGGTCGGAACAGTGTGCCGGGATCCGCGTCGTGTGACCGCGGCCTCTCCCCGGGAAAGCACCTTCTTGTCCCCTGCTCACCCTCCTCGTGACCCGGTGACAGGACGAGACGCGATGGGATGACGTGAGGGACGCGGCACGTGACGCAGCGCCAGGCTGCACCCGATCGGACCTCGCAATGGGGGCGGGTCGCCTGCTTCCCGACGGAGGGTCAGGAGGGACCACCGCGTCCTTCAGAAGAGGAGGAGGGAGAAAGGAGAAGGCGCCCTTGGGCGTAAGGAGAGGAGGTGGCGGGCTGCGCCGGGTGCAAACGCATCTGTGACACACCAGTCACACCAGTTTCCAAATTCAACCATGACAAATTTCATGATCTTTAAATGCTGCTTCTTTAAATGCTGATGATCTTTAAGCGTCCAGTACACCCTGGTCCCTCCTGGTGTAGGAGTCGGGGCAGCGCCCAGCACGGGGAAGAGCCTGCCTTCTGCCCTCCTTCCGAGGCCCGGGCCCGGGCCGGCTCCCCGGCTTGCAGAACCACGTACTGCTGGGAAGCCAGGGGGCTGGGCAGGTGGGCAAGCTCTCCCCGGCGCCCCCAGGGCCCACAAGCTTTCTTTGCCAGCCGAGACTCTGCTCTGTTCTGCTCCCAGGCCCACCAATCTATTAATTCACACTAAAGTGTGATGGACTACTCAAGGAAGGATAGAGGGCGTTCTTTAAGTCCAAGTGAGTCAAATTCAAAGGCAGGTATTTCAGAGAGGAATATACAACGAGACGATGAAGGGATGGGGTCAGTGAACTTTCCTGAGCTCCTACTGCCTGCTGGGCTTCATGCCAGACACTGACTTCACCAAGGGTTCCAGATCTATCCAGCTGGGAGGTCAGAG
Organism: Paguma larvata; assembly: GCA_030068075.1. Classification (NCBI taxonomy): domain Eukaryota; kingdom Metazoa; phylum Chordata; class Mammalia; order Carnivora; family Viverridae; genus Paguma; species Paguma larvata. The sequence goes on along the minus strand of CM057844.1, from coordinate 47,785,025 downwards.
CCCTTGGACGAAGGCCCTCTGGTGACGCAGGGGCTCTCTGGGGGCCACCAGGCTACGGGAACCTGCTGGGGTCACATGGGTATTTCCTATGGGCTATGGGGTGGGGATAGGGGGCTACGGGGTTGCCCCGCTCCCCTCCGGCTCCCCCTCCAGGCACTGAGCTTTGTGCCCCCCCTCCCCCACCCCCTCACTTGGAGCGGGCAGATAAAAGACAGGAGCCCATGCTATCTGGGTTTCAGATCCGCAGCAGATAATGCTTTAGTGTAAGTGCACACGGTTCTTTGTTGTGGATCTGAAATTCAAATCAACACATCCGGCAACCCTCCGTCCCTTCTCAGGGACACGACTGTGGGGGAGGGGATGCAGGGGAGGGCTGGCTCTAAGGAGCTGTGGAAACGACAGGGTGGGTGGGGGGGACGGGAGGGGCGATGGCCCGTGGCCTGGACCCCAGATGTGCCCCCTGGAGTGTCCTGGGTGGGGTCAACCTGAACGAGCGTGAGACGCCCAGGTCAGGCGTGACCCTGCTCCCCTGGTCTTACTGTCCCCTCTGGAGAGACGAGGGAGACCAGGATGGGGCGGGGTTAACACAACTCGCAGTGGAGTGTACCGGGCATAGCACACAGGTACAGGAATGGAGTGCGGCCAAGGCAGAAATTAGAGCGATTTCCCGGCTCTGGGGGAAGTATCGGGATGCTGGTACCCACCAATTTTTTGCAAAGACTTTTCCTTTAAGGAACCAAATGATCACAGGACAGAGACTACCCCACGGTGCCCCATGGACTGTGCGATCACTAGGTGCGTGTGGGCGAGGTGACTGCGGCTCCCCTTCGCCTGTGTGGCACTGTGCTCGCTGGACCACGTGGCCCGGGGGTCCCCCCGCCCCACCTGGCCTTGCGGAAGCCTGGAGCGATGCTGACCATCGGAGCCCCGGTGCCCGGCGGGCCCGGGAACTGCCAGCCGCACCCATTTACCCGTGAGGTGCCCGGGACTCGGGAAGGACGTTCCCTGCAGAAGCCTGATGCCCAGGGGTCACTACGTGTCCCTTGAACCTTATGGGTCTGCTTTCAACATTACTGAGGAGTGCCAGGCCCGGTGACCGAGGGGACGCCGCAGGCCCCATCTCCCCGTCTCCGCGGACTTCATCACAGAGCAGCGTCTTCTCTTTCTCTTCGGAGGCTGTTGTGGATTCACACGCAACTATAAGAAACAACGGGGGCCCCAGCCCCTCACTCCGTTTCCCCGTGGGAGCCCAGTGTGGGACCACGGAGCGGGACCACAGCCCGAGGGCCACCTGCACCCCTTCGCGTGAGCGTGGGGTGGGCGCCTAGTTAACTCACTGGGGTCAAATACACACAGAATCTCCCCTTTGACCTTATGTGACGCCGGGCACAGTCACGCCCTGCCTGTCACTGCCGTGCAGCTCATCTTCCCAAGCCGAACTGGGCTCCCTGTGAAGCACGAAGTTCTAGGGGATTTTACTGCCTGTGCAGATTCGTGTCACCACAATTGAGGACGGGACAGCTGTCACAGGGGGCCCTCGTGCCACCCCCAGAGCCCTGGGCACCACCTGTCCGCCACCCGCCTGGGCAGGTTTTCAGGAGCACCTTGGAAACGCAACCCCATGTGTGGCCTTGGGGGTGGGGTGCAGTGTCGTTTGCTCCTGTAAAGTGTCGCTGAGCAGGGCCCTCCGCTTGGGGGCCTTCCGTGGCCTGCCCCAACACACAGATGTCGTCCTCTCGGGCACCGGCACCGTCCTGGCACAGCCCACATCAGAGGTGTCTGTTGTCGGCGAGCCCCACGGGGGCAGGAGTCGCTGCACAAGCCAGGTGGCCCCGTGAGCGGAGACAGGCTGACAAGGCCCACGGTGGCCCCTGCGGGGGAGGGCTGTCTTTGATCGGGTGCCCGGGAAGGCCTCCTCAATTACATGGGGTACTGGGGAAGGGCACGGGGACCGCAGGGAGCGCCAGCGTGGCCCAGAAACACCTGGAGCAGGGGGGAGGGGCAGCGCAAGCAGCGGGGGGGGGGGGGGGGGGCGGGGGTGTCTTTGCTGGGAGGGAGCCGGTGGCCCAGAGCATGGAGGAGGAGGGTCTGGGACGTGCAGGGCAGAATGCTGCTGGTGGGCAGAGGAGGGGCCCGGCACCCTGGAACACACACACGGGGCCAAGGTGAAAAGGGCGCTCTCCCGGTTTGCCTGGCCACCCCCCCATCCGCAGCCAGCAGAACCTCCGGAGATGACCTTATTTCGGTTTGGAAATAGGTTCTTTGCAGATAGAATGAAAGCTCTCAGAATGAGGTCGTCCTGGCTCCGTGTGGGCCCTAAGTCCAGTGACTGGTGTCCTCGTAGGAGGAGGGGAGGCACAGAGAAGCCGCGTGACTACGGGGGTGGACTGGAGGGGCACGGCGTGAGCCCAGGACGCCCGGGGGAGACGGGATCCCCCCCCCAGGCTCCCGAGGGCGCACTGACCTGCCTGCGCTGTGACGTTGGACTTCGGGCCTCCAGAGCTGGGACGGAATGAGGTTCTCCTGTAAGCCCCCAGCGTGGGGACTCTGTCACGGGAGCCCAACTCCCCCACCTCGGCCCCCGGCCTGCTCCCCTCTCAGGAGGGTGCTCGCAGCCGGGCGGAGCAGGCTGGGGCTGCAGGGCTGCCGGGAGGGCCTTGGGGCCCACGGCGCCTGGGCTGCCTGCCAAGAAGCCTGAGGCCATTGTCCCTGGATGGCTGAGCTGGGCCGCAGGAGAGATCAGAGTTGAAAGGCGCCCGGAAGGAGAAGCCCCATCCCCTTGCTCTGCGCCTGAGCTGCGCACCGAAGTGGACCCCAGCCCCGCATTCCTGGCTTGAACCCGAGGTGCGGCCCGGACCCCGTGCGGGTGGTGCGGGCAGCATGGTTTTGCCTCACCCGGGCCTGCTGCCTGCCAGCAAGCCGGCTGGAGGCCTGTCGGTCCCTGCCCCACATTCTGCAGGTTAGGACAGGTCGCCGTTCAACCTGGGCCGAAGGCAGAGAGAGTCACCTCTTACAGGCCGGGCCGGGCCGGGGCAGGCAGCACAAAGCGGCGGCCATCCCGGTTACCTTGCTGTGGTGTTTACACGTGCTCCCGAGGCCGGCTCCCAGCTTGGGGTGGATGGCGGGCTCCCCGTCCTCCTCCCGAACTCCCGTGCCCATCGCACCCACCAGGCTGGGAAAGGCGTGGGGGACAGAGCCAGCTTCCCCAGAGGCCAGCAGAGCAGGACCACCTCTCGGGGTGGGGGGGGGGGTGGGGACACCCTCCGGAGCCATGCCGGAGCCTGGGGACTCATTCTCCGGAGCAAGTGGGTGTAGGAGCTCCGGAAGCGGGGGTGCCAGGCCATGGGGACAAAGTGGGTGGATCTGGGAAACGCCACATCCTGAAGCTCAGGCCCCTGTCTTCACACCCACTTTCAGAAAGGCCACGAGGAACCAAGTGACAGCCACCTCGACGGGAGGGAATGACGCAAGGGGCAGAGCCCGGGAGGCAGCCTGCACAGGCCACGTAGGCAACGGAGGTGGAAAGCACCGGAGAGGGAATCCTCAGGGCAGAGGGTGGCCGGTCACCAGAGCATCTGGGGGACAGGACCGACAGGGAGAGACAGGGACGGAGGCCAGCATGCAGGGTGAACAGAGAGCGAGGCCCCGGGCAGAGGTCGCTCCAAGGAGAGTGACGGGCTGCACGGAGGGCCGGGCCCCTCAAGTCACAGCGGCTTCTCTGCCAGCCCCACGTGTCGGTCCCAGATGGCAGGCATGTCCCCTATCCGTGGGCCGGTGCCTGGGGACAGGGGCAGAAGAGGTGGCCCTGGCGCGGGGCTGGGACAGGAGGGGGGCGGCACTGGGGCCTCGGCCGCTCAGTAAGTGTTCCTGCCAACCACGTGCCTTTACATTGTCTTTTTTTAAAACGTCCATTTATCCTGAGAGAGTGCGCACACGTGGGAAGGGGAGGAGCAGAGACAGGAGAGAGAATCCCAAGCAGGCTTGTCGCTGTCAGTGCAGAGCCCGACGCTGGGCTCGACCTCACAACTGTGAGATTGTGACCTGAGCCAAGATCAAGAGTCAGACGCCCAACCGACTGAGCCACGCGGGGGCCCTCGAGATATTTTCAAACTAAAAGACACTTAAAGTTACCCAACATCAGACACCATTCCTTTCTTCGTTCCATAAATATTTATCAGAGCCTCTTCTGGGTCAGGCGCTGAGGCTGCTGGGGGCCCGGCCCAGAGCAGGGCGGACGCGGGGAGGCGGCCAGAGTCGCCCGGACACAGAGCACCGCGTGTCGGGGCCCAGCCAGAGATGAAAGGCCACGATAATTAGCACTGCCCTACGAAACCCTTTGTGGTGGCCCCAGAGAGAGCAGAGAGATCGCAAAACCCATCTCTGTTTCCAGAACACAAGGACCTCGGAAATTATGAGACATTAAAATAAAGCTTCAGGCAAAGGACTCCGGTTCCAGTTGCGGATTTGACGGCAGATCAAAACGGAACTGTTCCCGCAGGCTCAGGCTCCAGCTTATGATCTGAGGGACGCCTGGCGCCCAGCCCCCCCAAGCGCCCGGGAGCCGGTGGCAGGGACTCCGTGGCTCGTCCCCACAGGGCCCCGGGCCCCTGCTCCCCATTACCTTTGATCCCCGTCCACTGTGTTCCTAAAGGGCCCTCAGGGCCGTGCCCCAAGAGTCAGACTTTATTTGGGGGGGAACACAAGTCTGCGCCCTAAGTTAATAAGCCGCACGCAGCCGGGAGCCAGAAACCGCGTCCCCGGGTCGGATATTGGGTGCATTCAGTCGTGAAGCACGCGGCTCCCGCAGAGCACAGCTCAGTCTGGGAACAACGGGGGAGGCGTCGCCCTTCCTGCTTCTCTCAGACAGGGGCATTCGAGAAGAGCCTCGCGCCGGCGCCCGGTCCCCGCGCCCTCCTGTCCCCTCCGCAGGGCGTGCGGGCCTCTGGGGCGGTTACGGTTACGGGGTGGGGGCTCCTGAGCCTGCGCCTCCTGCTCGGCTCACCCAAGTTCCGGCGGCTCAGCCGCAGCTGACGGCTGCAGGGTCCTCGCCACTGAGGGGCGCTGAGCGACAGATGAGCCCACCTCAGCCCATGGGCACTCGAGACTGAGGTCCTGGCGAGCCCGCTGGAGGGCGAGCCCCGGCTGACCCCGGAGGGCACAGCGCCGACGCCACGGAGTCTTTATAAGCGACTCTCCGGTCTCTGTGCCGAGCCGGTGACGCAGTCGGTCGCCCTGGGGCGGCGGCCCGGCTGCTACCACCTGAGCGGCTGGCGGCCGCGCTGCAGCTCGGTGGCCACGTGCTGGCGGTGGAGCTCCTGCAGACGCAGCAGCAGCGCCTCCACGTTCTCCCCGGTGACCGCCGACAGGGCGAGGGCGCTGGGGCCCAGGCGGGCCCGCAGCTGGGCCACAGCAGCCCTGGCCTCGGGGAGGTCGACCTTATTTGCCACGACCACGTGGGGTCGCTGCGACAGGCCGGCCTGGTGCTGCTCCAGCTCCCGCTTCAGGTCCTCGAGCTGAGTCCACGGCTCTGGCTCGGAGAGATCCACCACGAACAAGAGGACGCGGCAGCGCTGGATGTGCCGGAGGAAGGTGCTCCCCAGGCCCCGGTTCCGGCGCGCGCCCCGGATGAGGCCCGGGACGTCGGCCACTGCAGGGGAGACAGAGCAGAGGGCTGCCTCTGCGGCCCGGTCTCCGGACGCCCGGACACGGACGCCGCCGGATTTCCCGCCGGAGCTGGCAGAGGCCCTGGGGTGTGCGGGGGACAGGCTGGTGGGGGGGGGGGGGGAGCGTGAACACACGCGCTGTAAAAATGACTCGGGAAAGGGGAAGACGGACCTCCGGTAAACTACTAAGCACCGACTGCTGACAGAAATCACCACGGAGGGCTCTGCAAACAGGAAGTGCGCCGCGAGGGACGTCGGCAGCAGGCTCACCACTCTCAACGCGCCCCTTCCCCCCGGGAAAGAGCGTCTTCCCTTCACACGGCACAGGGAAAGCTTTTTTAAGTCCCGTGTCACCTCCGCGCCCGGCACTGAGTGGGGAGACAGGCCCCCCTCGGGCCTGAAAGGTGCCTGGCGGGAAGCGGACTTTGACGGGGGCGGGGCGTGGGGAGGGGGCGGGGCGCAGCAAGCAAGGCCGACGTCATCGCGGCTCCGAGGGGCACCGCCCACACCCACCCTCGGGGAGGATCACGGAAGCCCCACCTGCTATTTGCTGGTGGTCCTCACAGTGAACAATCCCAACGTGCGGCTTCAAGGTGGTGAACGGGTAGGCCGCCACGGCGGGCCTCGCATTCGAGATGGCCCGGAGAAGCGAGGACTTCCCAGCATTGGGGAACCCGACCTGGAAGAGAGCGGAGACAGGGGGTCACCTCAGGGCGTCTGTGCCAGCACCGGCGACCGAGTTTCTATCGCTCAGCTGTGCAAAGGCCCCCTCCTCCCGCCCAGGGCCTCCCATGACACCCACCATCCCGGCATGCGCCACCGTCTTGAGCTCCAGGAAGAGGATGCGTTCCTGACCGGGCTGTCCGGGGGTGCAAGTCGCCGGCGCGCGGTTGTCATTGGCCAGGAAGAAGCGGTTGCCTTTTCCTCCCGCCCCCCCCAGAGCGGCGATGTACTCGGCGCCCGGGCAGGACAGGTCAGCCACGACCTCGCTGCCCTCCTTCACCAGCGTGCCCACGGGGACCTGAAAATCATCACGCAGAAGACGGGCGTGTAGCAGCGGGGAGGGGCACCGCCAGGCACCCCCTGCACAGAGCTACAAAGCACCCGCAGGATGGGCCCGACTTCAAAGGGACTTTACGGGGCTGTCACGCTCCCTGCAGCCTGCACAAACCGCTTTTTAAAAACGTGTTTCTAAAACACTAGGGTGGATGGAAGCATCTGGAAACACCGGGACAATCTGAGAGACGAGCGAAGCCTCCGCTCCCAGAGGATCGGGATGGGGGGAGAGTGGACCCTTGGGGCCCTGCTTCCTAAATGCAATTATTATGCGACTTCTGAACACGGGTCCTGCATGCACGTGGGATCAAATGAGGACCAAGTCTCGGTCTCGGGCAGCCGCGTGTCCGAGCCGAGGGGACCCTTGCGAAGCACCCCCGCGGCCTCGGCGGGCTCACCCGGACGTAGAGGACAGCGCCGCCTCGCCCGAAGCAGTTCTTCCGGCCGCCGGCTTGCCCGTGGAAACCCTGGTACCGCGACAGCACGGAGGACAGCGACTTGACTTGCTGGTCGGCTGCGAGTGAGAGCAAGGACCTTCACCTGCCTGCTCCCGAGCAGGGTCCTCTGCACGCTGCCAGCCTCCCCCGGCGCCGTCTGAGGACGTTAACAACGCTTGCGCACGGAAAGTGGACTGAAGCTGCAGCGCGAGTCACTGGACGAGCAAGGTGACATTTTAAAAAGCTGAATTCTCATTTTCTTTCAAAAAATACGATTTCGGAAAAACTTAAAATTACCCATAATGCCATCATCCATGTAAAAATAGTTCCACTTTCGGGTTTGCCGGGGCAGCTAGGTTGGTTAAGTGTCTGACTCTTGGTGTCGGCTCAGGTCACGATCTCAAGGGTTCATAGATAGGGTCGAGCCCCTCATCCGCTCCATGCCCGGCGTGGATTCTGCTTGGGATTCTCTCTCTCCCTCCCTCCCTCTCTCTCGCTAATAAATAAATAAACTCTTAAAAAAAGGAAAAAGGAAAAGAAAAACAGTTCCACTTTCGTGCCGGTTTAGCAAGCATTTGTACTCGACGTGGTCAGGGCGGCTCGGAGACGGCAACGCCGACCGTGTCGTTCGCAGCCCGACCAGAACGCTATGCTCCCCGAGAGCTAACACGCTCTGTGCTCCTCAGGTTTGGAAAAACCCACCGCTGCAGTGGTTTAGGGGCGCTCAGTGTGAGCACACAGAGAATTTAATGCAAATGACGTCCAAACGACACTTGACTTCAAATTCCCACGAGGAGAAGCAGCTGGAGACCCCCACCCCATGGACGAACAGACACCCCGTGCTTCTCACACTGCCCCTGGGGACACGTGCCTCTCAGGATGACGTGGCCACCGTCGCCTCCATCACCGCCGTCGGGGCCTCCGAACTCCTTCCGGGGCTCGCTGTGGAAGCAGCTCACCCCGTCGCCGCCGCGGCCCCCTCTGACGAGCACTCGGCGGTGGTCCACGAAATGCCTCTTCTGCAGAGAGCACAGCGGGCCGCTCAGTGCCCCCCCTTCCCCCCGCCCCCCGCGGTCCTCGCGGGACCAGGCAGCCGCCGGGGACCCGCCCTCGAATCTGAGACAGGTTTTCAGACCAGAAGTGAATGATGCTAACGTCACTAACCTCACCCACAAGGCGAATGTGAGGAAAAGGTTCTCACAAGTCCCTACTGTTTGCAGGCCGACGGCCACCAACAAGGCGGTCGGCACGGAACTCACAGTGGGATACGGAAGTCAGCATCCCCAAACGAAAGAAAACAAGAGTTGTTTAAAAAATATCCCTTCAGGGGCGCCTGGGTGGCTTAGTCGGTTAAGCGGCCGACTTCGGCTCAGGTCATGATCTCACGGTCTGTGAGTTCGAGCCCCGCGTCGGGCTCTGTGCTGATGGCTCGGAGCCTGGAGCCTGCTTCGGATTCTGTGTCTCCCTCTCTCTCTGCCCTGCCCCTGCTCATACTCTGTCTCTATGTCTCTCAAAAATAAATAAACGTTAAAAAAAAAAAAATTAAAACCTATCCCTTCAGTAATGCATCTTTCCAGGTTTTTCCCGAGAGGAGGTGTTGCCTGAGGCCCCTGAGGGAGGCACAATCGAGGTGAAGAATTAGAGCGACTAAATAGGTTCGCATTTAATAAGCATCGCTCGCCCTCCACGGGCAGCTCTCGGCGGCACCAGGGAACAGTGCCGGGGACGCTCCCGCCAGTGGGGGACCCGCCGGCCTCCTACACGCGTGTGCGGACGGGCGCGGCCATCCAGGTGGCCTCTGCGCCGGGACCCGGGCGTCTGCACCCACATCCGCCACTCCATGAGCACGTTTTCTTTTTTTTTTTTTTTTTTAAATACACGAGTATTTTAAGATCCTCTGGCACCACCACGTGGAAAAACCACGAATTACTATCTCAAAAACGTAAGGTATAATTTCGCTATGTGCCGACATAATCGAAGTCAACGCGATGAGGAAAAAGCACAACTGATGAGCATTCAGGCAAAATAAAACTTAGATTCAATTAGCACCTTCGGGGGGAGAGCTGAGCCCGTGTGGCAAGCGGAGAGACGTGGTCCGGCGTCCGCAGGAAACCCCGCCCAGGTGATGCCCGGCTGCCCCCCCCCCCATTTAGGAGAAAATGAAGTGTGTCATAAGGACATATTTTCTTTTTTTTTTTTTTTTTTTTTTTTTTATTAAAATTTTTTTTTTTTAACATTTATTTATTTTTGAGAGACATAGAGACAGAGTATGAACAGGGGAAGGGCAGAGAGAGAGGGAGACACAGAATCTGAAGCAGGCTCCAGGCTCTGAGCCATCAGCACAGAGCCTGACGCGGGGCTCGAACTCATGAACCATGAGATCATGACCTGAGCTGAAGTCGGCCGCTCAACCGACTGAGCCACCCAGGCGCCCCAGGACATATTTTCTTAAATTTAATCAAAGATCATTCACGGTTTTCACAGGTTTGGGTGAACAGAAAACCAAGTAAGGCTTAAAGAACTATAAAACCAAAGGCGTGTCCCCTTTCCCCTGCAGAGATTTTAAACTAAGAACTACTCAAGCATGCTTAAGAATGTACCTGTACACACATCACAGGGGCGCCTGGGGGCTCAGTCAGTTAAGCGTTCGACTTCGGCTCAAGTCATGATTTCTCGGTTTGTGAGTTCTAGCCCCACGTCGGGCTCTGTGCTGACAGCTCAGAGCCTGGAGCCTGCTTCTGATTCTATGTCTCCCCCTCTCTCTGCCTTTCCCATGCTTGTGCTCTGTCTCTCTCTGTCTCTCAATAATAAATAAAAAGCATTAAAAAAATTAAAAAAAAATAAAAGAATGCACCTGTACACACATCACGGGGCGCCTGGGGACTCAGTCGGCGGAGCGTCCGACTCTTGACTTCGGCTTAGGTATTGATTTCACGGTTGGGGAGTTTGAGCCCCAGGACGGGCTCCGTACTGGCAGTGTGGAGCCGGCTTGGGATTCTCCCTCTGCCCCTCCCTCATTAGTGCGTGCACCCTCTCTCTCTCGCTCTCTCTCAAAATAAATAAACCTAAAAAAAAAAAAAAAAAGAAAAAGAAGGCACCTAGTATACGTGTCAGCCACAGAGGCTGACGCCAAGTGTCCACGCGCCCTCCCGGCTGAGGGGAAGGAACGCGGCGCCTCCGCCGCCGTCCTGGGTTACGCGAGAGCACATGACTCGGCGCACACGGGCCTTCCTTCTGTCTCGTCATGTTAAGATGCTACCCGTGTCCCTTCAGGAACTGGATCGGAATGAACGAACACGATAACGGGTGCTCAGAGCAGTGCGCCATGCCTTCTGAGGGGGGACTGCACGCAACCTCCTTCAAGGTCAGAAATCTCACCAGCTTCTTCTCGGAGAGCAGTTTCTTTCCGGGGGGCTCCTGCTGCTTGGCGCGGTCCGCACAGCTGGCCGAGAGCAGCCTGGGGGCGGCGTGCTGCGGGAGCCCGCTGGGCCCGACCCGAGTCCAGCGCCCCGCGCCCCCAAACACGGTCCGCGGTCCTACTGAGAGAAGCCTCGAAGGCACCATGGCTCCTTAGGAAAAATCAAATGGGCAAAATTAGACGCCTGGTTTAAACCTGCAAACTGAGGGGCGCCCGGGGGGCTCGGTCGGTGGGTGGCATCTGACTCCTGATTTCGACTCGGGTCACGACGTCACGGCCGTGAGATGGAGCCCCGAGTCGGCTCTGTGCTGACGGAGCAGAGCCCGCTTGGGATCCTCTCTCAAAATAAATAAATTTAAGAAAAAAAACCAAACCCTGCAGACTAAAACTAAGGAAAAGGCCTGTGCACAGCAGCGCCTCGACGTGCGGTTTTGAAACACGTAAACGGACCCACTAACAGGACTTTCCTCTGTCGCCAGCCTCGGCTCCGGGCCAAGAAAGGCCACCTGCCCTCTTCAGCCTGTCTTACTTGGGAACAGGCTTGGTGTACGAAGAATTTAAATCGTTAAATCTCCCGCAACACTGGATACACTCCCCCGCGGGTTATCAAAGATCTGCTCAGTGAGAACATTGAAAACAAAGCCTGAGCCTCAAATAAAAATGTCTTAAAAGACCCAGGGGCACCTGAGTAGCTCAAGACGGTTGGGCATCCGGCCCTTGATTTCGGCTCAGGTCATGACCTCACGGTTTGTGGGATCGAGCCCCGCATCAGCGCGGGGCCTGCTTGGACTCTTTCTGCCCCTCCCCCCTTGCGTGCGTGTGCTCTCAAAATAAATATTAAAAAATACGATAACACACTCAATTGCTCAAATATTAGCGGGTTATCCCGTGCAGTTCAAAACTAGCCAAACCGGGCCAGGGAGAACACGGACCATGGAGTGCAGTGGTTACGCCCCCAGACTGGAAGCAAATGTCCCCTTTGCCCCTTGTCCCCAGTGTGAGCCCGGGAGCACTCTTCCCTGTGCGGCCTCACTCTGCGCGTCCATCGGCAGGACACGGCTGGCAGGACAGACGAGGTAATCCCCGTGGTCAGGCCGCCCACGCGCGTGCTCCGTGTGAGCCACTCGTCCTCAGGTGGGGGCTGCTCACGCCGGTTCACTCAACGGCCTGTAGTGGCTACACAGCTGCAGGTGCCAAGGACCCACATGGGGCAGCCTGAGACCGGGCCCTCTAGGGGTGACAGTCCCTTCTCCCTCTGCTGTGAGCACCTGAGACCCACCCGCGTGGGCACGCACGTGCGACATAAAAGGAAACTCAGAAGGCTTTCCTCCTGTTTCTAAGTATGAAATATATATGCAGACACAGATAGAAATATACATGTAATGTTTAAAATATAATTATAGGGGCGCCCGGGTGGCTCAGTCAGTTAAGCGTCCGACTTCGGCTCAGGTCCTGATCTCACAGTTCGGGGGTTCGAGTCCCGCGTCGGGCTCTGTGCTGACGGCTTGGAGCCTGAGCCTGCTTCGGATTCTGTGGCTCCTTCTGCCCCTCCCTTGCTCAAAAATAAAAAAATATTAAAAAAAAAAAAAATTAGAAGCCACCGTGTGTAGCACAGCAGGAGGAGGCACAATTTGCCTTGTCCTCAGAAGCCCCTGCTGTGTGCCTCCGGCTCCACACTGGGGCTCTGCATGGAAGGGATACATTCTTCGTGGGGATTTTTCTCTTAGCAGGGCACTGAAAATTTTGCTTCTCATTTAGAAACGGTCACAGTTACGGAAAAGCCGGAGCAGGGGGTGGAGGACTCTCTCCTTCCTGACTCACCTGCAGAGAAGCTGCCGCCCCGACTCCCCAGGCCCCGGATCACCCCACGCGGGCCCCCCGGGGAGCAGGCCCCCAGCCACACGCACGGCCCCCGTGTGGCTCCTCAGCCTCTCCTCGACTCTTGTGTTAGTGACGCTTCGAGGCCACAGGCAGGCGGCTTGCAGCAGGTGTGCGCCCCCCACCTGACGTCCCCTCCCCTCGTGACCCCACAGGGGGCTGGGTCTCCTCGGTCCCTTCCTGCTGCACTCCGCGCTCCAGCCCTCCGGGGTCCCTGCCGGCGCCCCCCTCCCCGTGAGCTCCCCATTGATTCACTGTCACGGGCTCCTGCTTTCCTAGTTTGCTCAGGGAGCATTTACTTCTCTGTCATGTCCGACCGTCTCCAGTTGGGCCAGTGGCGGCCCATCCATCTTCGAGAACTTCCCCGCTTCCGGGTACAAAACGTTCTGGGCTCACTTCGTCTCCTCCCCAGGCGGCCCTGAGATCAGCCTCTACTCAAGAAGCCCCAGCTGCTGCGAGTGGAGCCCGGGATCCAGAAGCCCCCACGCGCTGGACACGCTCCGGGCTACCGGGGTGTCACGGCCTGCGGGCTCTCAGGGGGACCACGGGGGGCAGACAAAGGTACGCACACCCACACGCAACACCTGCTTGTGCAGTCACTGCCACACCCGTCCGCCCCACGGCCAGCGAGCAGCGTCGGTCCAAACCCAGGAGTTCACACCTACGTGCCTGCTCGCACGCCCCAGGACGCACGCCCATTCCCTCCCTCCGTCCTGACAACCCCGTTCTGACTGCCAGAGCCCCGGACAGCGTCTTCGACACGTGTGTTCACTGGCTCGATCCCCACAGTAGGCAACCCTCCCCTCCCCCACGCCCCCATGCTGGGCTGTACCCCCCACCTCCGCGGGGACACCGTCCTGTGACCTTTCTGTAAATGTAAGTTGTTCTTACAATAAGCTTTTAGTTGGGAATGACTTTAAACTTACAAAAAAAGGGCAAAGATACTCCCATGTATCCCTTGGCCAGTTCCCCTCATATTAGCGTCTTGCGTGACTGGGGTACGTTTGTCAAAACTAAAACCCAACTTCGGTCTGTTGTTACTCAGTAAACTCCAAATGGCGTTCGGATTTCACCGGTTTTCCCGCCGGAACCTCCTTCTCTTTTCCAGGGCCGGATCTAGGTGCTCGGCCGCAGAGCACACGCCATCTTCGGGGCCGTGGAACCCCCACCGCAGGGACCCTCAGGGACGCAAAGCCTCAGGCACTGAGGCAAGAGGATGGGGAGCATGGAGGGTGCGTTCTCGCGCTACGACGGGACCGCAGTCGGTCAGGATACAGGGCTGAGGGGACCCCCACTACCTGGCAGTTACACGACACTCGTCTGTTTGGACGGAACAGCAAGGACGGCGTGCCCCGTTCGTGGGACCCTCGGAGCTCTGTGCTCAGCCTGGCGAAGAAGGACAATCTAAACCCAGTGCGCTGAGACCAAGAAACCAGAAAGTGCGGAGCAAAGTGGAAGGAAGGAAATAATAAAGAGTAGAAACCAACGCTGACGGGCGACAGGAAAACGCCACGGCCACTGAAGAGACTCGCTGACAAAGCTCCCGCCAGACTGATCAAGAAAAGGGTGGACGCAGAGCCCCAATGTCAGGAATTTAAAAGGGGTTCTCGGTACCAACTGTTCAGATCCGAAAAGGGCAAGAGAATACTACGGCCCAGTTTTTGCCAGCAAATTCAACGACTTACGTGAGAAATGGACAAATTTCTTGAAAAATGCGACTTACCAAACTAACACAAGAAGATGCAGAAAAGCTAAATAGCTCTGCGTCTACTAAAAAAGTTAAACTGCTTCTAAGAAACATTCCCCAAAAGACTCTAGACTCAGACAATTTTACTGGCAGATTCTAAAGAACATTCAAGGAAGGCATTACAGCGACCTTACGGAAACTTTCTCAGAAAAAGCAAGCGCGATCGCTACCTAGCGCACCTCACAAGGCCAGGGAGACTCTAGCACCGGAGCCTGGTGTTACAACGGAAACCACAGTCCGACACCCCTCGCGAACACAGACACGAAGAAACCTTACCAGAACAGGGCCCGGGGGAGCCCTTCGCACGCCGGGGCCCGTCCTGGGGCTTGTGCGAGCACCGACGACCCCGCGCCCCCTCCCACTGGCAGCAGCGCGCATCTGACCCACGTCAAGGGCCACTCGTGATCAGGAGAAGGGAACGCGGCAGCCGACGAGGACCGGGAGGGCGCGCCTCCGGGCTGACGCAGGCACCGGCAGCAGGCCCGCGCCGCCGCCACGTGGACCCGAGAAAGACGGGACTGTCACCCCGAGCTGGAGAAAAAGCCACTATGCTCACCACTTCTGTGCAACACCATCTTTCCAACGCCGCGATACAGAATTACAACAAAACGAAAAAGGAGGGGTGAGCGTGCAGAAAGTCCCAGGAAACCCTCTGAGACGAGGACTAAAATTAAAAGGATTAACCGCGTTTGCAGATTACAAGGTTAACACACAAAATCCGACTGTACTTACACACTAGTGACAAACAACTGGAAAATGAAATTAAGAAAACCATCTCATCTACGGCAGCGCCATATTCAAAAAGTGCCTAGAAACAAGCCTAACCATCAACACCCGAGACCTCCACCTCGCTGCAAAATACTGAGCTGCGGATTTTTAGGGACGACCCCCTTTGGGCCTCACAACTACTCTGGAAGGAAAGTACACTCAGTCGTGTCCCTCCCCCACCACCGTTCAGCGGATGGAGAGGGGAAGTGGCCGTCCCGAGGTCTGAGCGCTCAGGTGGCAGGCGGCAGCAGCAGAGTGTGGGAACCTGGAAAGGGACAAGACAAGTCCACCAGCAACGCTACCAGCACACCCTCGGCGAAGCCTGCCGCAGGACTGCGCAGTGCACGCAGCTGCGGCTGACACCGCGCGCACGGCACCGGTGACACGAAACCCAGAGGAGACCCGTCGCAGAGAAGGTCACCGGCTCCAGGGCCAGCCAGACCGCGCCCGGAATCCTGCCTACTGGGAATCCTCCTTCCGCCCCTTCCAACTCTGGGTGGAAAAGCCTGCGCGCCTGAGTGGCAGGGCTTCCCTCACTCCGTGACGAGTTCGGCTTGGTTTCACACTGCTGTTAGCTATTGTCCTTCTAGTGCCACACCTGCACTGCCCAAGGAGGCAACCACTAGACAAATGGGGCTATTCATTTTAAATTAGTTAGAAATTTAAAAACGGGTGGCTGGGTGGCTCAGTCGGTTGAGTATCCGACTTTGGCTCAGGTCGTGATCTCTCTCAGTTCATAAGTTCAAGTCCTTCGTCCGGCTCCGTGCTGCCAGCGCAGAGCTGGCTTCAGATTCTCTGTCCCCCTGTCTCTGCCCCTTCTCTGCTCTCTCTCTCAAAAACAAACATTTAAAATAAATAAATATGTAAAAACCCAGTCCCTCTGTTATATAAGCCACATTTCAAGTGCTGACAGCCACGTGTGGTCAGCAGGCCCCACACGTCCACTACTGCAGAGATTCCCGGAGAGTGCTGGTCCCCAGCTGGGAACTCAGAAAAGTGAGCTCGCATTCCTCCTGGGAGCATCCGTCTACCAGCCCGTGCAGCAGATCAAGGCCAGACCCGGATGGGAAGCCCAAGGGTCCAGCGGCCACTGGACCCTACAGTTACAGGATGGGGCTTTTACAATTGCTGGAAACGTGCTCGGACAGGGCCTGATGCGGGGCTGGAACCCACCACCGTGAGATCATGACCTGAGCTGAAGTTGGTTGCTCAACCGACTGAACCCCCCAGGCGCCCCTCCACTTTATTTTTAAAATTATTTGTTACTTTTCTCCAAGTCGGCTCCCCGTCCATCGTGGCGGGACTATGAACTCCCCGCTCCCAGACCAGGAGTCGGGTGCTCTACCAACCATCGGAGCCAGTAGCGCACTGGACACTATTACTACTTCACTCTGTAAAGCGTGAAGCTCAGTTGTACTGGTGCACAGAGTTATTCTTTGCCAGGAACCTCTTCTAAACCTTCTACGGAAATTTCCAGATTCATTCCTTACGACCACCTAAGAGCGCAGGTGCTGTCTGCAGAGGTGACCCGGTAAGACGTCCCTCTGGTAGGAGCCGGGGCCGCGGGACGGAGGCACTTGCTCTCCCTGCCGGCGGGGAAGCCCGCTCCGGGGCCCCTCTCGTCTGGTCTGGTGACGGCACCCTCCCCACTAGTCCTCTGGGTCCAGGGGCAGAAGCGACTCCGCTGTCGCAGCTCCAGGCCGGCGCCCCGACTGCGCTCTCTCCGCACACGTTCGCTCCTCGACGGCGCCGCGGCGATGCCGCCCGCCCCGGAGCCGGGAGCACGGCTGCTCGGGTCCCCAGCGACACCCGCCACACGGGGAGCGGCCCCGGCCGCGAGCCCGCCGCCCCGCGAGCGTCCGGCGCGGGTACGCGGAGCAGGGAGCCGCGGTGGCAGCAGCGCTCCGTCTACACGCGCTCCGAAATGCTTAGCGGCACGTGTGCGCGCTCCCGTCCTTTCTCGTGGCCGTGCGTCCCCAACGGATATGCAGACACGCACGGAAGGGCGCCGGGGCGCCCGGGGCTGGGGTTCAAGGCCGCTCCCCACACGGTGTGCCCGCCGTCCCCGACCCCGCGTCCCCGTCCCCGCGTCCCCGTTCCCTGGGCCGCCCCGACGCCCGCCAGCGCCCGCACTCACCGCTTCGCACGTCACTTCCGGGACCTGGACCTGGGCCGCCAGATCACTTCCGGGTCCGGACCCCGCCCCCGGCACGGCTGCGCCTGCGCAGGGCCTGCCCAGCGGGCGCGAGCGGAAGATCGCACCTCCTCGTCTGTGGGCGCGGTCCGCGTCAGCTCCGCTGCTCCTGTGAAGAGGCGCCGGCTGGCGGGCACCCGGCCCCCGCGTCAGACACCCGGAGCCCCGTCCGACCGACGCGGGTCATTCCCATCGGGGACCCGCCTGCCCCGGCAGGCACCGGCCACCCCCATCAGAGACCTGTCTCCCCGGTCAGACGCCCGCCTTCCTCTTAAGACACCCGCCGTTCCGTAAGACGCCCGCGGGCCGGTCCCGTGAGACAGACACCGGTCTCCCCCGTCAGACAGACAGCTGCCTCCTCCTTCAGACACTGGCCGCCGCTGTCAGACACCCGTCGTCTCCATCGGAGACCCGCGTCCCTGTCGGATCCCCAGTCGGACACCCGCCTCCCTCTTCAGAGGCCAGCTGCCCGCCGCCCTTTCAGACCCGCCTCCCCCGTCGGACACCGGCCAGCCCCGGCACGGCCGTCTCCCCCGTCGGACAGGCGCCAGCCCAGTGGGTCCCAACACAGAGGGGAAACTCGCCCGTCAGGGTGGGTTCGAAGAGCCAGTTTATTCACACATCACACGGAATCATGAGCAGTTTATCCGCGCCAAACTCCGCCTGGAAAAAAGGGACCCGACAGGCTGTTTCCCAGAAAACGTCCTGTGCTCGCGGAGAAGCCGGATTGGACCTGTTCCGTCAGGAGAAACGCAGGAACGGCTCAACGAACCGGAAGGGAGACGAAGCGTCTTCCTCCCGCGCAGCTGGGTGTGAAGGGACGGCTCGGACCGGCCGTTCCAGAACAGCGGCGGAGCCGGGGTCCGCCGGGCTGGGGGGCCCAGCGGCCGCGGCTGCCCCCCCGGGGGCGCCAGCAGCCCGGCCCCCACCAGCCGGCGGCCGCCCAGCAGACTGACGGCCGAGGTTCCGCACCCGCCCCGTTCGCCGGCACTTCCCGCGGGCGTCGGGCCACGGGAGGAGGAGGAGCTTCAAGTCCCAAGTGTCCTTTGCATCGTCACTGGCCTTCTGTGGAAGTAGTCATAAAAAACAAAGCACCATCGACCACACTGCACGAACAACTCACTTTAGCCTAAGCTTTGCAAACATATTACGGAAGGGAAGATCGAATAACATTTAATGAAAACAGAACCGCTGGCACCACTGTTCCCCACGACAGGACATACAAACGGACAACACGTTAAATAAACATTCTGTTATTAATCATTAAATATATTAATACCAAAAATCATGTATAAATTAGGAAATAAATGTACAAACTATTTCACAAAGTGCTTTTTAAAATATATACACAACATTCAAGGAATTCTTAATGTAAGACATTTCAGATTGAAGTTCTGGGATAAGTTTCAGTGTCCTTTTCTTTCAAAAAGTATTAATAACAGCACTTAAAAAAACACACACACATAAAAGGCATGTTCGCAGATTGGCAAGGAATAAAAATAAAACTACTTTCACAGTTATCTGAACTGTTTAACATTTTCTGTGGGAAATTCTAGTTCCCGATTGAGTTTGCAAATTACTTCTATGAAAACTGTCAGGGAAGAACGGAACAAAATCGAGGGAGACGCCTCCCTAAATGAAATTGCTGATGTCTGTGTCATTTAGCAATTAAGAACTCTCTTTCAGTAATTTAATATAATACGTATTTTTAAGCCCTTACCAGCGTTGAGAGTTTTTAAGACCCATAAGCCTATAAAACAGACACTCCTGTCCCGATGTACGCGTGCTTCCGTCCCCACAGGAGAGGGGACGATAGGCTAGGGCAGGACTGGTCCCCGTCTGGGGCCGTCTCTAACCCGCGCTTCAGTCCTCAGCTGTACACGGCAACGGTACTTGCCTCCGTATCTCCCAGTGTGGACTGTCAGGATTCATTCCAGCAACAAAACAAAACGAAATAAAAACAGCATAAAATGCCTTGTAAACTGTAAACCCTTCGACGACTCTGGATGGAGATCTTAGACTTTTAAAACATGAAACTTACCAATTTAAAAACACCATCTTCAGTAGACCTGATCTATCAAGAATCGGATATGTTTTGTATTTTCTTGGTTGTTCTTGGAAGTTACCTCAGGATTTATTCAAATATGTCTTTAAAGTCTTCACAAGGATACTATTATCCAGGTAAAAGTTGATACAATGTTTGTATTACTAACTAATGAAACAGGTTTTCTTTTTACTGCGCTTTTCCAAGTGAGCTGTCTTTTATGCTTGAGGAGAAGTTAAACGGGATTTGATGTCCTAGGAATGTAACATTTACTCAAATTTCCCAATATAAAAACTTCCTTTTCCTTAGGAAGAACACAGTAAAATTTGTGGGTTCTTTTTAAAAATAAGATGCGAATTCCAGATATCTCTAAAAGAAAAGGAACACTTACTTAGCTAAATGGTAGGTCCTGGAAGAAATAACATGAAACAAAATATCTGCCAACTGTTTGGAAAATTTGGTACAAATATTTTAAATTCTCAATTCAGAATCGGGCAATATCAAATATCCAAATCCCAGAACTGACCGTCAGATGAATAAGGGCCAAGGCCAGTCCTTTCAAAGAACGACCCTCTTTCCTCCCCGGGGTCAGGCTGATCGCACGTTTATTTGGAATACACTTGTTGATCCCTCTTTACTCTTTATACAAAAACACAAAACATTCTGGATAAACGCAGTCGGCGAGAGACACAGGTAACGCACGAGCTCTGGAAAGGACCGTTCCCAGCCTCCCCAAACGAGGCGTGTTTATCCTTTTCGCTGGGTACCGGAAACGGACCCGAAACAGAAGCTGCCCGCCCCCTCATCGAGGCACAGGGAGCGGCTGCCATCCAGGGGCGGGGCGCGCGTGTCCAGCTGCGGTGTGGCCAGTGAGAGACAACTTTACAACCCACGTTATGACAACTGCGTGAACAGAGGCAGACCTGAGGCCTGGAACACACGGACTATGGCATCTCGTAGATGTGTCCCATCGCTGGGCACAGAACATTCTGGTGACAAGAGGACCCCTAAAGCTAGCTAGAAACATCAAGGGGGGGGGGACAAAAAAGAGACAACCTCCCCGCCGTACGGACATACAATACTATACACAGCACCGAATATGTCACGCCATCAGAGCGCCGTCTCTCGCTAGCGGTGCACGGTTGGCATCGTACCCAGCATGAAATGTGCACGCTTCACATGCAGACGCCGCATGGGGCGGAGGGGCAGTCTAGAGGTCAGAGTTCATCAGAACTGCCACCAGCCCAACCATCCCCAGAGGGACGCGCCACCGCAAGGCTGTACCGAGAACGCTTGTCCCTTACTGCTGGTAATTTCCGTACTGGCCCTGTAAGAGACCAAGACACAGGTCACACCTCTGTAGGTCAGGCAGACCTCCCACCCCGAGCTCCGCAGCGGACACCCAAGGCTAGGGGCGGAAGCAAGTATGGAAAGCACACAAGCGAACAGGGCTCTGCCTAGATCTCGGGGGCATGCGATCGCTGGCTTCCCGAAGGCCATCCCTCCAAGCCTGTGGCTGATGGTTTAGCTGAGGGTCCGCGAGGCCCCTTGCCAGCTGCCCCCAGTAAGACCCCCAAGGGGCTGAGCTCCCACAGGTGACTGGTCAGCAGCAGGGCTGGCTGCAAACTTGGGCTGGGACCCTGACTCGGAGCCACTCAGCCAGCCATGTCTGACCAAGTGAGTGTACGGGTAATTTCTAAAAGCCTTAGCGAATCACAGAGTTCGCATTCTGGAAGAGACCTGGGGGCCAATTCCTTCGTCTCATTATTCCTCACGACCATAAGGGAACCCTTCGTCATGTTCCAACAGACGCGAGGGACCCATGCGTCTGAAGGCATCCCCAAATCTTGCCTGCTCGTAGCCGTAAGGCCGCTGCTGCTGGGCGGACGGGCCCGTCTGAGACGCTCTGTAGCTTCCATACTGCTGGCCCTGTCCTTGCTGGTAGCCGGAGTACTGCGAGGCGGCGCCCTGGGCAGGCCCTGTGAGAACACACACCCAGGCCGTGAGAACGACGCGCCCCCCCGGCCCTCCGGAAGCGTCTGTGACACCTTTCAATCCAGCAGTGCGAGCTCAGCTGAGTTGCAGGAGCGAGGCTGCCCTTGGCTCCCGCGCGGCACCCCACCTGGGGCTACTGGGCCGCTCCCCCGCGCACCTGCACCGGCTTCCCAGCAGCCGTGTGTCCGCCACGGTGGTCCCGCAAACCCGAGAGTTATAAGCATCACGGCAGCTGTTGAAAAGTCTCGAGTGAGAGGGAAGAGGTAGACGTTCCTGTGGAAACTAAGGTGAAGTCTTTGGGAAGGACGGATAAAGGCCAAGGGGGCGCCTGGGTGGCTCAGTCGGTTAAGCGCCGACGTTAACTCGGGTCATGATCTCTCAGTTCGTGAGTTGGAGCTCCAAGTCAGGCTTTCTGCTTTCAGCAAGGAGCCTGCTTTGGATCCTGTCTCTGCCCCCTGCTCACACGCTGGCTCTCACTCTCTCGAAAATAAACACTTAACAAAAAAACCCCTAGATTTTAAGACCAAGTAATTTTTCAAAAAACTGAGTTAGTCCTGGTTGCGAAAAGATGAACAGAAATCTTGAATGGGGGCTTTCCTTCCCCGTCGTGTCATGGTCTCCTGCGAGCTTGGGAAGGCACCTCAAATGAGGGCCCGGTCTGGCAGGTGACCCTGAGGTCCAGCAAGGGCCACGTCCCACGGCCTGGACGAGTTCCCTCGGAGAGGCATGCAGCTCATGCAAAGACGGGGCCCAGCTCTGGCTGGGTGCGCGAGTGGGGGCTCCTGTTTATGGTAAACTAAGACGTTTCAATACTGACAGACGGAGGTTTTATGAAGACTCTCACTGTCTTAACGACATAATCACCCACTCATTCGGGCGGTAAGGACGGCTTCCGTCGTGTATTTTATTTTATTGTATTTATTTATTTTAATGTTTACGTTTAGAGAGACAAAGCCGAACAGGTGAAGGGCAGAGAGAGACACAGGATCTGAAGCAGGCTCTGAGCTCCGAGCTGTCCACGCAGAGCCCGACACGGGGCTCAAACCCACGAAGCGCCCGATCATGACCTGAGCCGAAGTCGGACGCTCACCCAGGCGCCCCTCATGGTGGATTTTAAATGCCAATGGTTTGCCGGGCCGTCACGAGGTGGCCGCGTCAAGCCGGGATCCTCCTGTGACAGCGGCACCTGGGCTCTGGGGAGGGCGGCCCGGAAGCACCTCGGGAGCCGGCTGGGACTCCGGGAGAGCCTCGTGCAGCTCTGGGCTCTTGGCAGACATGACCCGCGGGCGGGAGGCCAGGACTGTGCTGTTTCAGGTGGACCTGCCTCGGGGGACGAGGCCGCAGGGGACTGGGCCCATATGCGGCTACACTCCTGGCAGGACCCTCTGCTGTGCTGCTCGGCCTGACCTCGGCGAGACTCCGCCCACCCTCAGTGGGCAGGGCTTCTTCCCTTGCGGCTGCTGTAGCTCAGAAAGTCCCCGTTTCTGTCCCTGGGGCCTGGAGAACAATGCTGGCTGGTGGGCTCCACGGCAGGGTCTGTGAAGGCCCACCAGCCCCTTCGCCCTCTCGGGAACGCCCGTGGGGTGAGCACTTCCAGGCGCCGCTGCCGGACTGACCCACACGCGGAGTGGCTCGGGTGACTGGGGCTCAGAAAACGCCCATGTGCACCTGGCTCTCAGTCCCTGACATCGCTCTCCCGTCAGGGGCCCAGAGCTCCCGTGAGACCGGGCTGCATCCAGGGCTAGAGCAGGGAGAGCGAAGTGGTCCCAGAGAATAAGGAATGCTCAGAAGGACGGGGACACGTCAAAGGGACTGGCAGAGCTCTCAGGAGGCAGAGCTGGACAATCTGAGCAAAACGGAGACGTACCTGCCGGAATAGAACACGATGCAGAAACTAATCTCCACAAACACGTCCTAACGAACAATTACTAACGGAGGGTGCCTCACAGAGGACTCCAAACAGTCTGCAGTGGACACTCCCCCAGAGTGCGGGCTGGACTCGGTGGCTTGCTTCAAAGTGGTGGGGGAGGGGGAGGAAAACGGGACAGCTCGGCGGTGGGGGGACCAAGTGGCCACAGGCAATCTCGGAGGCACAGCGCGCTGACGTGGGACAAGAAGGGCCCCTCGTCCCTGCAGTCCTTCCAGAACCCACAGCCCAGGCTCATCCTGGGCACAAGCTCAGACGAGCCGCACCCGAGGCCGGCCGACAAAGCGCCCGTCCAGTCTCCCTCACAACTGCCAAGGTCCAGAAAGACCACAGTCTCTGAGACGCCGTCCCAGCCCAGGTAGCCTAAGGAGACGTGAGACTCGGTGTCCTGTGGGATCCCAGATGGGTCCTGGCACAGAAGAGGACACCGGGGAGACCGGCAAGACCGCGTAAGCTGGGAGCTCCGTCCGCGGCAATGCCCCAGCGTAGTTTCTCAGTTGTGACGATCGTACTGCGGCCGGACGAGGCGGACAGCAGGGGGACTCTGTGCACTAGCCACGCGGTTTTGCTGGAAATCTAAAACTATTCCAAAAGGGGGACGCCGGGGGGAGGGGGGGGCTCGGTCGTCCAGCGTCAGCCTTTGGCTCAGGTCATGACCTCACGGTTCACGGGTTTGAGCCCCACGTCGGGCTCTCTGCTGACAGCGAGGAGCCTGGAGCCTGCTTCGGATTCTGTGTCCCCCTCTCTCCCTGCCCCTCCCCTGCCTGCACTTTCTCAAAAATAAATACAACATTAAAAAATGAATGAAACTATTCCAAAGCGAGTGTACTAAGCGTCCATTAAACGAACGGCGTTACCGTGTGTGGGGCCCAAGCGTAAAGGCGCACCCCCTCCTCGTGACCCCCTTACCGTAGCCTGGCTGCTGCCCGGGGTAGCTCTGCTGGTTGGGGTACTGCTGCTGGTACCCCGCCTGCTGCTGGGCTGCGCCCTGCTGGTACCCCGCCTGCTGCTGGCTGTACTGCGAGTTCCCTGCGGGGGGAAGGAGACACAAGGGTCGTTTCCAGAAACAAAGGCGGCTCCTCCCGCCACTCACGACACGGGCGCCTCGGAAATCCCTGGACCAGCTCAGTTGCTTCAGAGCCTTCTCTTTTCCACAACGAGTCAAATATTCTATGACATTTTTTCTTTTTGTTTCAGAAGGATACGAATAAACAGCCAACACGAAAGTGAACCGAAGGCAAAGGCTGATGCGAGTGTTTCGGGTGGAACCGCGTCCCCCCGAAACGTACGCTGGAGTCCAGACCCCACGAACCTGTGCACGTGGTCCTATCTGGAGCTAGGGTCTCTGCACGTGGCGTCAGTGAGGAGCAGGCCGTTCTAGACTAGAACGAGCCCTGATCTGACGACGGGTGCTACTGTAAGAGGACGTGTGCCGACGAGCCTGAGAGCAAGCACACCCAGGACGGCCGGGGCCACCCGAAGTGAGGACGGAGGCATCGGATCTCGGACCCCCGGCCTGCAGAACCCAGTGTGCCCGTTTCCCTGGCACCTTGTCACGGCAGCCCTGAGACACTGGGACAGCCAGAATCAGCGAGACAGGACAGTCCATCCCGGCAGCCAAGTACAAGGACTTGTGCAGGCAGCTGGAAACACGCCGCTGCAAAGGCAGCCAGCGGCCCGCGCGCGAGGGAACGGGGAAACTCTCACAGTCCTGGACGGAGAATCAGCACCTTCCGCACAATCGGATACATTCGCGAGACCCACGAGCGTAAAATCGAAGCCAGCCCACCTTTGAGATTCAGGGAAGAAGGCCACCACCGGCAGCCCCGCCCGGTCCCGCCCGCCCCGTCCCCGTCCTGGGCGTCTTCCCCGAGTTTGGTCGTGGGGTGCGTGGGCGGGTGCAAACATGCACGGTGCTCCACGGAAGGTGGGGCCCCGGACACCCTGGTCCTCGGCGCCGGCCTGAGCCCCTGGCACCACCTGGGAGAATCCGCCACAGCAGGAAGCACACGGGGGGCTTCCTTGAACAGACACTGTTTAACAGACACGCAGGCTGGTCACGGCAGACCCTGGCTCTGTCCGCTCTCCACCACCGCGGATCTCAGCGCAGCAGGACTTCGGAGCTTCCTCGGAGCACTCGGCAGGGGCCCTGACGGTGCCCCGTGTCCGCCTGGCTCGGCCGGCCCCACGCCCCCTCCTCCCGCCTCGCCTGGCACCAGCCCTCTGCACGCTAGCGCCCTCTCGTTCTACAGGCCCGCCCGGGGCCCCCGTCACGTGCCATCTCCCATGAACCCCAGGACCAGCCGCTGTGCCCCACGAGGCTCCCCATCCCACTGGGGGACAACGAAACGACTGGAAAATTATCTTGGCTTTGATCTATCCCCTCATCGCTTCCACTCCACGCCCTGCACCTCGCGGGGCCACGGGCCACTCACGCACACCCGCGTCCCCTCAGGAACACGACACCGCCCGCCTTTCACACCACACCCGGCACGGCCACCCACCGTGGGGTGACCCGGACCCTGCGACACGAGTACAAGAGATGCCGAGTCGGGGTCCGGTTAATGAGACGGAACAAAACGCGTCCAGATGCAGAAGGAAACCACTCCGTCTGCCACGGCTGCCTCAGAAGAAGTGGCCGTTTTAGCAAACGTCCCGTTGGTTACGGGAGGGAGGACACGTGACCCAGACGTGAGGGCATAAAAATGTGCACTCAGAGGTTCGAAAGGCTGAGCAGCACGTCCTGAACTTGTCTTTGGAGCAATCGTTTCAGCCCCTCCCCCTTCTCTCTCTCTCAAAAATAAATATTAAAAAGAAATCTTGAAAAACAAAGAGGTGTTACCTGTTCCCCAGCAACGGCCAACACTCGACCACCTGGCTGGTCTGGAAACACGACAGGGAGCGTGGAGTGCTCCTAAATAATTTCACCTCAAGGCGCCGGGACGTTTTGTTCTCTTGCTCTATACCCACTGTCGGGTTTCAAATCCAGCCGGGGCGACGGCCGGGTCACTGAACCTGCTTTGGGAACAGGCGGGGTGGCTGCTGGGGTAGCGGTGAGGACCTGCCTGGGTGCGGGACTGCACAGGCATGGGCCATCTCGGGGTCTCGGGAGCCAGACTCCCTGGGACAAGAGGGCTGGGTCTGAGCTGTGTTAGCAAGGGGACACCCAAACGTGGGCGCGGGGGAGCCACAGTGGGGAAATCCTTCTGACTCACTGGCCGATTCTCCCGCATTCTCCACACGTCCTAGAATCTGCCACCGCTCCGCCGTAGCTAAGAACAAAACCGCGCCAGGGAAGACAGGACGGCAGTTCTTCAAAAAATTCCACAGGGAATGACCAGATCACCCAGAATTCTACCTCTAGGTCCAAATGTGGAGGAAACGACAGGAGGGGCTGGAAGAGACATCTGCACACCAGTGTTCAGGGCAGCGTTATTCACAACAGCCAAGAGACAGAAACAACTCAAAAGTGTCCATCGGCTGGGGCGCCTGGGGGCTCAGTGGGTTATGCGTCCAACTTCGGCTCAGGTCATGATCTCAGTTTGTGGGTTCGAGTCCCGCATCGGGCTCCGTGCTGACAGCTTGGAGCCTGGAGCCTGCTTCAGATTCTGTGTCTCCCTCTCTCTCTGCCCCTCCCCTGCTTGCGCATGCACGCTCCCTCCCTCCCTCTCTCAAAAATAAACAGACTTAAAAAAAAAAGTGTCCGTGGACGGTTGAAGGGATGAACGAGATGCTTGTATCCACGCACTAGAAAACGATTCTGCCTTTAAAAGGAAGGACGTTCTGACAACCACTAACACACGTCTGAACCCTTAGGACGTTACGCTGACCGAGATGAGCGGTCTCAGAGGAGAAGTGCCGTATGATCCCGCATGACAGACGCAGAGTCACACGCAGACACGGAAAGTGGGTGCCAGGGGCTGGGGGAGGGGGATGGGGAGCCAGTGTCTGATGGGGGCAGATAATCGGTCCGCGAAGACGAACGAGTTTGGGGACGGATGGCGGGAGCGGCTGCCCAGTGTAAATGTGCCTGACGTCACTGAGCTCAGAGACGGCTCGAGTGGGGACCTTGGTCGTGGTTTTGGCCTCTTTTAGGAAGCCGCCGAGAGCATCGTGTTTCCTTCCCCAGCAGTCCCGCTACCAACCCTCCCGCTGCCCTGCTCCGGACACCCGGCCCAGGAACCCCGGGCTACAAACGGGCTGACATCCCAGTGCCCCCCGACCTCACGGCCTCCTCTCCTCTTGGGGTCTCGCGAGGGCAGGGGGAGGTGCCTCCACTCGGGGGGGCCCCGTCAGAGAAGCTGACGTGGAGAGTTCTTCCCAACTGTGTTGGTGACATGGTCTTGTGGCTAAGAGCGCGGGTGGCAGCTTTCGCGGCAGGAAGACGGGCACGTGCTAACTGGCTCTGTGTTGGCAGAATCCGTTTCTAGAGTGTCACCACCTCGCCCCACCTCTGCGGACAGCCCCCCCGCCCAAGCTGCACTCGACCTGGCTAGCAGGCGTTTGCAGAAACGCCCAGGCCAAACCCAAGGAAGCCACGCACCCCGCATGCATTGCCCACCCGGCTCAGGAGGGACATGGGGTGCCTGGACGCCCCGACTGAGTTGGGAACTCTTGAGGTGCCCGACTGAGCTCCCCCTCCACAGACGGTGGGGTCCCCATGACGCCTGCACGGCCAGTCGGACCAGCCTGCCCACGTCCTGAGCGCAGTGCCCGTGGCGGCCACAGGCACCCTCGGCCTCAGGGAGCACAGCGCCTCCCGGCGCGGCGCGGGTCTCGCTGGAGCCTCGGCCCCTGCACAGCTTACCGCCTTCGTAGTAGTGCTGCGTGGACTCCTCAAACGACCGGTCGTAGCTCTGCTCCGTGTACGACTGCTGATAGGCGTAGTCTCCGTGTCCTGCAGGCAAACGCACGCGGCCCGCAGTCAGTGCGGCTCCAGGCCGCCCAGGCTGGGAGTTCGGCATGAACCGAACGGGCAACGCCAGGCGGTCGGCGCACCCGGAGCCGGGCCTGATCCATCTCCCCGCGAGCCGAGACCGTGAAGGAGGTTCCTACCGCCTCCCGGCCTCTGCTCCCTCAAGATGCAGGCAGCCGCCCTGCGTGGGGATGAGGGTGTGGGGTCCGTCTGTCACGGTGCAGAGAGAGGAGACGACGTGCCCGGCACCGGACATGGGACAAGGTCCGGCGGCCCCCACCCCAGGCACCGCGAGCCCTCGGGAGGCCTCGTCACTGTTCCCAGGCGGCAACGCGGCCTGCCGTGCGCTGGCCTCAGCCGCCTCCCCACCGCCCGCCCCACACGTGCTCTGTGCCCGGGGTCCTTCGCCCTGCAAATCCCACCCATCCTCTGTGACCGCTTTCTGCGCCACCTCCACAAATCCTGAGACTAAACGTGACCAGAAGGCGGCCATCAAAGGAGAAGAATCTGCAGAAACCCAGCAGCAGATACAAACCGCCGGGTCAGGTCTGTCGCCTTCTGAAGGCGTTTTCCAAGGGCTCCTGTGCTCGCCTCCTAAAACGGCGGTACGCACTGACGCGGGACTGCGCGGCCCAGCCTCGAACCCCTGCCGCCGTTTGGGAAGGGAGACAAGGAGCCTCAAGTAGATGAGGGGCTGCGGCCTGAGCCGGAACCTTCTCTCGGCAGAGACCATACACGCCCTCACCCCCATTCCCAAAGGCACTCGGGCCAGGGGACTCCAGATGTCTGCTGGCAGAGGTGGGCGCGGCCCCCTGAGCTGGGAGCGACCGGAGCCCGGCGGGCGGGGGGGGGGGGGTGCTCACCGTCAGGGTAGTACTGCTGGCTCATGGGCTCCGAGGCGGCCTGGCTGTGTCCATACTGCTCGCCGCCGTAGTACTCCTCCTGGCCCAGGTACTGCTGCGACGAGCCTGGGGGCGGGCGGCCACGTGGGACGTCACCTCAGGACGTTCTCCTGCCCCGTGACAGCCTCCTCGATGGCCTGGTCAGGACCCCCCACGTCCGGCCCCCCCAGACCCCGGGATCATACTTACACACCCGACCGCCTGGCGCCTGCGGTGGACTCCGCGGCCCCCTTAACGGCCTACGGGCTCAAGCCCGGCCGCCTCCGGGAGCAGCAGCGGCCCTCGGCCTTTGTGCCCCACGAGGCTCCAGACCCCCACCGTCCCCGCTCAACACTAAAGGTCGTGCGAAGCCTTACGCCCCCCCCCTCTCCCGCTCCCCAGGCAGAGAGACGAGGTGTGGGCGTTACCTTGCTGGGAGGGCCGGTAGGGCGCCAGGGGCCGCTGCCCCATCATGCTGCTCCCCTGCCCGCTCTGGCCCATCATGGCGATGGACGCCTGGCCCTGGTAGTGCTGGCTCCCGCCCTGCGCCGGGCTGTAGTGGGACGAGGCCGTCTGCTGGTGCATCATGGACACTGGGCGGCACGACAGACCCCAATGACGCCGCGAAGCTCCCTGGGTGGGCGTCCTCGCCCTCGCCCCAGAACCCGGCCGCGCCCCTGGCCGACTCCAACTCCCGGGCCACCTCCACACACAGAGAAACAGGAGCCCTGTCCTGTCATCCCTGGTCCCCCAGGCTGGTCCCAAGGGAGCCATGCCTGTGCCCCCCGACACTAGGGCCTCTGTCTCTTGGGCTGTCCAGTCGTGCCGCCCCTGCTCGGAACCCGCTAGAGCGGCACCATCCAGCACAGTGGGGTGTGCAAACAGTACAGCAAACAGGCGAGATCTATTTTGTTAATATGTTTCGGCTCAATATGTCTAAAACATGCTCATTCGGGGGCACCTGGGGGGCTCAGTCAGTTAAGCGGCTGACTCTTGATTTCAGCTCAAATCGTGATCTCACAGTTTGTAGATTCGAGCCCCATGTCCGGCTCTGCGCCGACAGTGTGGAGCCTACTTAGGATTCTCTCTTTCTCTTTCTCTGCCCCTCCTCTGCTGGCTCCCCCTCCCTCAAAATAAATAAATTAAGAAAAAAAAAAGGTGCCAGGTGGCTCAGCTGGTTGGCACCTGACTTTGGCTCAGGTCACGATCTCACAGTTTGTGAGTCTGAGCCCTGCGTCAGGCTCTCCTTCTCTCCCTGCCCCTCCCCTGCCCGTGTCCTCTCTCTCTCAAAACACCCAGACGTAACAAAAAATACACAGACGTATGTATCTGCTTATTTTCAGTATACAGTTAGCGTGAAAAGTACACTAGAGAGATAGCTCCCGTCACCCCTGTCTGTGCTAAGCCTCTGAAGTCCAACGCACGGCGCTCCGGGACAGCTCGGCGGGGACCCGATGCTTCTGGTGCTCAGCGCCCCACTCCCCTGCGTCGGTGGCCCTGCGCCCTGCCCACTTCTGCACTCTGGCCACACCGCCCCCCACCCCGTGTGAGCCCCTCGGCACGGCCCTGCCTGAAGCTCCCGCAGGGGTCGCCGGAAACCCACCCCCCCCCCCTCCGCAAGGCTGGACCCCGCCTGGTCTGCTCCCACGGCCCCCGCCCCCTGGGAGCCCCGCAGGCCCGTGCGCACGGCCTGCACGCATCTCGGAGGGTCCCGGGGCTGGCGGGGCAGTACCTGGGTTGGACTGCATGTTGATGTTGGCCCGTGACACATAGTTGCCGATGGCGCCCTGGCCCTGCAGGGGCACGCTCTGCGAGGCGGGTCCCGAGTGGCTGTAGCCGGGGCCCGTGCCGTGGCCACTGCCCGACATGCTCATGGAGGTGGTGGGCAGCGTGCTCTGCGCCGTCTGCTGCATGGACACGTGGTTCGGACCTGCCGGGGCACAGGGAGGGCCTCGAGCCCACCGAAGACCGCCTCGGGCGAGACGCCCCGAGTTTCCCGCCAGCGCTCGCGGGGAGGGAGGGGGACCCGCCCGTGGTCAGTGGCGCCACAGACGGACGACACAAACGCGCATGCTGCCCAGGGACAGGAACCGCGCATTCGCTGTGACAGTAACAGTTCCCGGTGGCCACTGATGTGGTTCCTGAACCGAAGAGAACCCTTTTGGTCTCCTTGAAAAACCCCGCACGGAGCCCCACACGCGGCTGAGAAATGAAGCAGAGCGGGGAGACTGGAGTGCGCGTTACCCCTGCGCGCGGGCGCCCCTGCGGCCAGGGCCTCTGGGAGGAGGGACCGGGCACGGGGTGCTCTGCCGAGACAGCGGGTACCGGGGAGCCCCAGTTGGCGACGCGGCCGCCAGAGCTCCGGGCACTCACCGTTGCCGATCTGGCCCTGCATGAGGGAGGACGGGGGCAGGCCCGAGCCGACGGCGTCGCTGAGGCTGCCCTGCGAGTGCAGGCCCTGGCCGGAGCCGCCCTGGGACAGCGCTCCGGGGCCCAGGCTCATGTTCTGGGTTGGCGGCTGCGGGCAACAAGACGGCGACGGAGACGCTGGTTAACCCACTGGTGGAGGGACCCGGCGGCCCGTGGGAGCTACCGCGACGGCTCACGGCTCACGGCCGCCTGGCACCTGACTGTGACCGGCCGCTGCTCACACACGTGATCAGGTGACTGCGGACTACTAGACCCAAACACCTCAGGCCAGGAGATGGTACACCAGGTATTCTCGTGTCAACATTCAGACCTTAGGTGAGTACAAGCTTACCAACACACACCCGGAGATTCAAAGATGGGCCCTCCTTTCCGGGGGGTCAGGGGACCACCTCACCGGCCCACCCGACTACACCTCCTCTTACTCCACACCCCTCCGCCTCCCCCTTGGCCTCAGCTGGCCGGGATTCACTCTGCACCTCATCCACACCACCCCGTGCCCCAGGGCCTTTGCACAGACTGCCCTATGCCTTAGCACTGACACTCCCATTGCCCCTCCTGTGTGTGCGCCCTGCCCCACGGCAAGCCCAACTGTGATCAGGACGTAGAAGGCGATGGGACGTACAGGTGACCCCCACACCCTCACCTCCCAGATCCAGACCAAACGGCAGTCCCAAAGGTTCAGAGGCAGATGCTGTCTACACCTGGCCGACAAAACGAAGTTTCCAGCAGGGTCCACTGCTATCTCCGGGGTGAGCAAGCCCAATTTCATAGACCAATCAATGCTGGTTTAGCAATTTTATCAACAAAACACACCCTGGCACTTATGATATCACTTTCTAGGGGCCTAGGGGGCATCAGGTTTGTCTGTGAACCTCCCCACCCACCGCGGTCTACGTGGCTGATCCTTCTCGCGGCTCTGCCTTCCAGTCTGCCACGCGGGAGGCAGCCGCTGCCAGACCGTGCCTGGGCAGCAATTGATTTGGGGAACAAGGATTGTAAGAAGTTAAGCAGAAAGTGGAGCACACAGGCATTTAAAACGCTGACCGCACCGGGGGAGCCTCGCAGTTGTGTTGCTGACTCCGACACCGTCTGTTCCTGGACCTGCGCTTTCAAACCTCCTCAGAAGGGCTCACGATAAGAGCAAGGATCCCGCGTCCCCTGCCCTCCCCTGCTCTCCCCTCCCGCCATTTCTGGGTCTGCTTCCTCGGGGTCGCCTCCCTCTGCTACAGAAACTGATGTCACAACTCTGACCAGCCCACTTCGACTCTGGCCAACTGGCCTCTTGCCCCCTTTCTAGGCTCCTGTTACTTGCCTACTCCGGGTCACACGCTCAAACGGCTGCTCCCCGAACCGCACTGGGCAACCGTACTGGGCGAGGGTGGCCCACTGCCCTCCCCCCCGGCTCCCGCGGGCACTCACGGCGGGGAGCAGGGACTGCATGTTCTGGTTAGAAT
The DNA here is from genome assembly GCA_030068075.1 of Paguma larvata. Lineage (NCBI taxonomy): Eukaryota > Metazoa > Chordata > Mammalia > Carnivora > Viverridae > Paguma > Paguma larvata. The sequence goes on along the minus strand of CM057844.1, from coordinate 47,752,218 downwards.
CCGCGATCGTGGCCAGGTAGACCAGGTTCCGGTGCAGGATCTGCTGGTACCTGCAGGGGCGGGGCAGCGCACAGTGAGGCAGGGCCGCGGGCCAGTCGGAGGGGGCAGTTTGCCCCCGGGGGACGCTGACCCCGGACAACGTCCAGGGACAGCGCAGGCAACACGGTGCCCTGTGCTCCAGGACAGGGCCGGGCGGGGAACGGGACCCAGCCTGAGTCCCGAGTGGGGTCCCGTCTGATGACGACACCCTGAAAGACCCCTGGGCGGTGGCTCCAGGGCAGCTGCCGCCAGGCCTGTTCAGAGTGGCAGCGGAGGGGGGGGAGGGGGGGAGGCAGAAGACTGAGGGAGGCCGGGGAGGGGGAGGCAGAGGACAAGCCCTCCTCCATCAGATCCTGACATGGGCGGACTGGATACCTTCCCCCCCCCTCCCCCCCCCCCCCCCGCCCCGGAACGGGCCCTCGAACAGGCTGGGAGGAGGGGAGGAAGCTCAGTTCACACAGGAGCGCCCCCAGGCACATGGCGGTGGCTCACCGGCCACGCCTCCAGGAGGCTCTGACAGCCCTCCCGCACCTACTGCGCGTTGGCCCGAGGGTCCCACGAGGTCCCACCTGGGGGCGCGCACCGCACCGTCCCCTCCGGCCACGTCTCTTCCCCCCCTCGGGAGCGCCCTGGGGTGGGGCGAGACGGCCACTCACTGGGCGCACTCGGCCGCCTTGCCCTTGCTCTGGTAGTCCAGGATGCACTGAATCAGGTGGTGGTTCTCGTCCAGCATCTGGAGGGGAAGCAGACGGAACGGGGACACGGCTGTGTCTCTGGCGCCCGGCTGGAGGGTAACGGGGCGGGGCGGGCGTCGCTCCGTTAGGTGGGGGCAGTAACCGTCACCCCACCCGTGTGCAAGCGCTCCACACGCAGCGCTGTCACTCTGCCGTCACCCCGCTCGGCAGGACGAACGCTCTCCAGGTCCCTGTGCAGGGTCGACCCCTCCCCCCAGCCCAGGGGCGGGTCCCAGGACCTGCCAGCAGCCCAAAACCCAGTCGCCAGCTCCCCGTGTCCTAGGGCCCGTGACCACAGCGCGTCCGTCCAGCCGGGGTGGGCCCGGAGTCCGCGTGAGGGATGCGGGCCCCCGAGCCCGTCTGGGGTACCACACGTCACGGCCCGGCAGGCGGCCCCTCCCGGGGAAGGCGGCTCGCAGCCCCGCGGGGTGTCACGAAGCCCCACCGGAGCCAGCTTGTTGGGATGGCCGCGCCGGGGGGCAGCGCCCGGGAAAGCCTGGGGAGACCCAAGAGGAGGTGACGGAAGGAGCACAAGGAGGAGGAAGGCCTGGCGGGAGCAGGGGAGGGGCGCGCCAGAGCTGGGGGCGGGGCACGGTGGTGCGCGCAGGGTGGTGCGCGCAGGGTGGTGGGTGAGGCGCACTCGGGGTGACGTGTGCACACGGTGACGTGTGCGCAGGGTGATGTGTACACAGGGTGATGTGTGCGCAGGGTCACGTGTGCACAGGGTGAGGTGCACGCAGAATGAGGTGTGTGCAGGGTGACGTGTGCACAGGGTGATGTGTGCAGGGTGACGTGTGCACAGGGGGAGGTGTGCGCAGGGGGAGGCACGCGCAGGAGGATGTGTGCACGGGGGAGGCACGCGCAGGGGGACATGTGCAGGGTGACATGTGCACAGGGTGATGTGTACACAGGGTGATGTGTGCGCAGGGTAATGTGTGTGCAGGGTCACGTGTGCACAGGGTGAGGTGCACGCAGAATGAGGTGTGTGCAGGGTGACGTGTGCACAGGGTGATGTGTGCAGGGTGACATGTGCACAGGGTGATGTGTGCAGGGTGACGTGTGCACAGGGGGAGGTGTGCACAGGGTCACATGTGCATAGGGTGATGTGTGTGCAGGGTGAGGCGCGCGCAGATTGACGTGTGCACAGGGTGAGGTACACGCAAAATGAGGCACACACAGGGTGACGTGTGCACTGGGTGAGGCGCACGCAGGGGGACGTGTGCCTGGGGGAGGTGCGCGGGGTGGGCCATCCTCCAGCCGGCTGTGGAGACCAGACTCCGGCTCTGTCACCCCTGCCCCCGCGAGCAGCACCCCCCCTCTGGAAGGCGGGCAGGACGGAGCCCGAGGCAAGCGCTGCTTTCCAGGGACGTCTTCATCCAGAAACTCGACGGAAACTCGACCGACCGAAGGAAAACTCCACCCTCACACCCTCAGCGGCTGTCGGTCACCGCGGGGCAGGCTCTTCTGGGCGGGCTCGGCGCCACAGGCCCCTGAGCCAGGGGAGGGGTCCGCTGGCTGCCACCACCGGGAGGGAAGCCCGCGGGCTCCTCCCCGCACTCTGACGGCTGAGTCCTGCCCCAGAGCTCTGGCCGAGCCTGTCCACGGAGGGGAGGCCGAGATGCAAGCGGCCCGACCGGGCCATGCGGCAAGGCCGAGGCCGCCCTGTGGCCCTGTGGGCAACCGTCCCCCAGCCTCTACGACCTCGGGGCCGTTCTCCCCTGCTCTGAAGTTACAGCTCTGTCCCGTCTACACTCCGCTGTTTCCCCCACGGGGCGGCAGCGGAGGCGGGCACTCTGGGCCCAGGGGCCGCCAGGCGCTTGCTGTGGGCAGGTGGCGGCGTGGGCTTGCCGTGAGGGCGTTCCGGCCACTAGAAACTGTGGGCCAGGAATTCTCTCCCAAGGACACGAGCCACAGAGCTGAAGTGTTTTAGGATCAAGAGGTTCGTCGTAGCATTCTGCTTTTTAAGAGAGATTTACTTATTTTGAGGGAGACAGCGAGAGGGAGAACGTCCCAAGCAGGTTAGGTGCCGACAGCGCGGAGCCCAACACAGAACCCGGCCTGGGGCTTGAACCGACAAACTGTGAGATCAGAACCTGAGCCGAAACCAGGAGTCGGAGGCTTGGCCGACTGAGCCCCCCAGCTGCCCCACATCGTCCTCTTAACAGCCCCGAAGGAGCGGAAGCTGGAGTCCGGGCCAGCGTCACTTAAGCACGCAGTAGCAGAAGCAGCCGCCGCAGCAGTTCTACAGTTTTCCTACGCACGAGGACGTGTACCGGCAGGGTGTCGAGGAAAAGGACACAAAACAGAGCATTATCTCAGTTAAGCCACACTCGGAAAAAAAGGGCAGGCCGAAGTAGGTGACAGATGGCGGACTGGAGGCCCCTGACGACCCCGGTGAGCAAGGGACGGAACGCGGCCGCACACAGAGCAGGACTACGACAGCAGTGCCAGCAGCAGGGTCCTAGAACTGGCGAGCAGATCCCGGGGTGCCCAGAGACCGGGAAGGCGGAGGAGGCCCCAGGACCGGGAGCCAGAGGAGGTGGGTGGGGGAGAGGCGAAGCGCCAGGGCGCCGGAGGCAGGGGGCCGCACACCAGCCCACTCTGGGCCCTGGTCCCGAGCGAGAGCGCGCCCGGGAAGCCCGCGATCAGACAAGATTTAGACAATCTAGAGAAGCCGAAGGCAGCCGCAGACGCCAAACCAGGGGGAGACAAAGACCACGCGAGAAGGAAGCTTAGAGAAACAAAAAGAGAGAAAACCATAACTTTTACTCATATCCCCAAAAGACAAAAAGACTGTACTCATTTTTTTAAATGTTTTTTAAAATGTTTTTTTAATGTTTATTTTTGAAAGACAGAGAGAGAGCACGAGCCAGGAAGGGGCGTGGGGGGGGGGGGGAAGGAATCCGAAGCAGGCTCCAGGCTCTGAGCTGTCAGCACAGAGCCCGACCCGGGGCCCAAACTCATGAACCGTGGGAGCACAACCTGAACTGAAGTCAGACGCGTGACTGACTGAGCCCCCGGGCGCCCCTAGAGACTGTACTCGTTAGTAAGATGCCATTAAACGAAGCGAGAGCTCTGCGATGTTTCTGTATTGACCAGAGCAAGAATCAATCAATGCATGGTTGGAATATAAAGTTGAGAAAAACTCCTAAAAGCAGATTAAAAAGACCAAGGTAGAAAACGGAAAAGATGATAAAATTAGAACGATCTGATTGGCAAGAAACAATTCTTCCAGGACTTCCAGAAAGAAAACACAGGGAGAAAAATCATCCAAAAATTTGTTCAAGGTATTTTGTCCGAATTGAAGGATGTGAATTTCCATGTTAGAAGGCTCTCCAAGGGGCCAGCTTGTCAAAAACACCGAGGACAAAGAGAGATCCTAAAAATGAACCAACTGAAAAACTGGCGTTGAGTTTCTCTACACAGGCCAGAAGTTGGCAGACAGTGGAGATCAACCGTCTGATTCTGAAGGCAGGCTTCCTGAGGAGGGACGACCAGATCCGAGCGAGGCTTCCTGAGGAGGGAAGACCAGATCTGAGTGACGCTTCCTGAGGAGGGATGACCAGATCCGAGCGAGGCTTCCTGAGGAGGGCTGACCAAATCCGAGCGAGACTTTCTGAGGAGGGATGACCAGATCCGAGCGAGGCTTCCTGAGGAGGGATGACCAGATCCGAGCGAGACTTTCTGAGGAGGGCTGACCAGATCCGAGCGAGACTCTCTGAGGAGGGCTGACCAGATCCGAGCGAGACTTTCTGAGGAGGGCTGACCAGATCTGAGCGAGACTTTCTGAGGAGGGACGACCAGATCCGAGCGAGACTCTCTGAGGAGGGACGACCAGATCCGAGCGAGGCTTCCTGAGGAGGGCTGACATGATCCCAAGTGAGACTTTCTGAGGAGATGACCCGATCCCGAGGGGAGGCTTCCTGAGGAGGGATGCATCGGGAGGAGCCAGAGGTCAACGTCGAGCTGTGGCTGGCGAGCGGTGGGGAGGCCCTCCCAGAGCCGCTCTCCCCACCCAAGGCCAGCAGGGTGAGCCGGCCTCTGCCCCCCCTGGACCACGCCTCTCACTGTGGGCACACAGAGGCCATCCTCTTCCTGCTAGCCTCCGAGGGTCCCTCCGCGCTGAGGTCTCGGGGAGCGTCCTGTACAGCACGCGTGTCCGCAGCTCCTGAGCTTCCTGAGGGTTCTGGCCGGGAGCCCCTCGGCCTCCGCCGGCGCCGCTGCCCCCACGGCCACAGCGCGGGCCCGGCGCGCACAGGGGAGCCCGTCGGGGGGAAGAGCCCCGGCTACTCGGGCAGCGGGGGAAGCATCACCAGGAGCCAGGCCGGTGTCCGGTGTGCCGCCTCCTCCCACTCCGGCCTCGGGGCGGCCACCAGGGAGCGCGGGCGGGTCGGCAGGTGGCGAGCCAGCCAGCGGGACCTAGCTGCAGAATACGGGAATTACGCGTGTGGGTCTCAAAAATATACCAACCCCTTCCTGCAAAATGTCCGTGGGAGAAGCTGGCCCCAGCCTTGAGGTCCTGTGTGCTTGGCACACGTGTCCCATTTCCAGAGACTCTAAGAAACACCGGTGACACCAACACAACAGTACACTTTGGTCTTTCTTGGCGCAGGCGGGGTCCCTTCCCGCCGTCAGTGCTGGAAGCGCTCACAAATGCCAGTCCCCACAGGCAGCAAGACCGCCGTGCCCCCGGGGGCTTCCAGGAGGAAGGAGGGTGCGCCATGTCTGTGCACAGCTCACCTGACGGCAGCGGCCTCGTGTTCTCCGAGTGACCCTGGACTCTCCACGGTCACGTGCAATTGGGATGGAATCCTCGCGCCCTTTGCAGGATGCTCCTGGTCAATCCCGGTCAAGTATCCGCTCTGAAGGCTGAATACCCTCCGTTACAACGCCACGCGCCTCCGGTGCCAGGTCGCCTTGCTTAGCCGTGGGCACGGTCTGCGAGAAACATCCTTAACGTCCACATTTAAAACGAGGGAACCGAGGCACGGAAAGGCTCAGCCGGGGAGCCTATCAGCTGAAGAAGAATTTGAGCCCAGAAGCTCCACGGCCCCTGCCTCTGTGGGGTCCCGTCCTCCCCGCCCCTGCCCCAAGGGCCGAGCTGTTCCCCCACCTCCCAGCAGCCTCCACGGAAAAGGAACAGAAGCGCCCGTCAAGGCGGTGCCTTCCGCACAGGGTCTGGGCCGGCCAAGTGCAATGGGACCGAGTTACGAGAGCCCCCTCTGCATCCACGTCTTCTCCCTGAAGCCTCCTGGCTTCTGTCACGTTCGCGTGGCGGGGGGGCAGTCATGGTGCATGCCGAGTTTCGGGTGGGAGGGACGGGCCCGATCTCTTCGCGGGTCCTGCAGGACTTGGGGACACTGGCGCCGGGTCCCCCCATGCCTGCACTTTGGGACTGAGGGGCGGCACTCCCGTGGTCACAGCCCGGGATCGCGGGGCCACCGGCCTCTGACTCCAAGCACACGGGCCAGGCGCTCTGGCCCACCAGCCGGGGGACAGGTCAGGAGCACAGGGCCGGAGCCACGAGAAGGTCACGTGGCAGACCCCGGCTGCGGCCCTCTCCCTCGGTCTTGGGCTGCACGTGCAGCTGGTGTGGGAGACCAGCACGTGCTGGCGGAGGGGACCCCTGCGCTCAGACGCTTCCCCACCCCGGGGCCCGAGGGGCCCTGCGGAGCCTGGGCGGCACCTTCTCTGGAGGAGGGCCAGCAGGGGGGCCCGCTGCCGCGTTTCATGGGGCACAGGCCTGGCTCTTCCCGCCAGGAGACTGTGCTTCCTCACGCTTCCCCCACGGGGGTGCCACTCAGGGCCTCGCAGGGCAGCGCCCCGGGCCCCGGCTCCCCGTGCAGTTCCACGGGGTCCACCAGCCCCAGGGCTGGCCCCGCCAGGACCGGAGGCAGGAGGCAGCACCCCACCCATCCCTGGGGATGGAAAAACAGGTTCAGTCTGGGGCTCTGCTCCCTGGGGAGAAGGCTCTCGGTAACGACTGCCTGCGAGAGTCAATTAGCCAAGCTGGGGGCGGGGGCTCGGCACGCGCAAGCCGCTTGCAGCTGTAGGACAGCTAATTTAAAAATGGCCAATTTTACCTCCTTTACCAAATTAGCTCACTCTCTTTAAGACGAGTTCTAGGTCTGAGACCATATGGCACCCACCCCCAACCTGGACGGCCACCCTTCACCTCTGTGCCCCCTACCCCCCAGCCCCTGGGCACGAAGGACAATGGGTCTGATGCTGACCAGTCCCTGATTCTCAGACCCCGGGCATGGCACCTGCCCTCACGGGTCTCGCTTCTCTATACTGGACCCGTGCTAGCAGACACCCCGGGTGTCCACCTGTCCGGCAGCTCCGTCCAGATGCCACAGAGCCCGTCTCCCCCCCTGCACAACGTGCTAGGAATACAGAAAGACAACGCACGATTCCCACCCTCCAGCCCAGAAAACGAATTAAGAAAACCAACACAAGCAGTAACAATAAAACTCACATTTATTAAGCAACTACTGTGTGCTAAGAAGCAAAGAGGGGCCTGGCCAGCAGCCAAGGCCTGGTGTCCGGGGCCGCCTCCGATGTGCCCAAGCCCAGCCACACGGCCCACGGACGCGACTGCAACCCCACCCCGCTAGTGCAGTGCGAGCACAGTGGCGGGCAGCGGGGATTCCCCAAGCCAGCAGACGGCAGCCCACGCAGGCTGCAGGCCGGCTAGCCAGCTCCGGGGACCGCTGCAGTTCGCGGGGACACTGCCCATCTCGACCCCAGGGTCCCGGGCAAAGTCACGTTCCCTATGGTTCTCCCACAAGAGCCACGCTGCCGTCTCTCCCTGCACTGAACCGGTTTGGCCACTACCGGAGAAACCACCGGAGCGCTCGGCCCAGGCTTCCCAGACCAGGCTGGCTCTCCCCGCCCTTCCGGTTTGGGCCCTGTGAGCTGCTCCGTGCAGACCGCCGGCAGGACCCCCCCTGACTCCTTCAATCTGCCACATCCTTGTACGCAGGCCGCGTGCGGGCCGCTGCAACTGCCTGGATCTTCCAGACCCTTCCAACCCTCGCCCCTCGGTGTTCCCCGTCTGGAATATCCCGCCCCCACACGGCCTCCGCTATGAGTTAAACTGTGTTCCTCAGAATATCGTGTTCAAGTCCCAGCCCCCATCGCCTGCCAATGTGGCTCGATTTGGAAACACGGTCTTTTCAAACGCACCCGAGTCAAGGCGAGGTCACACTGAAGCAGAGGGGCCCCAAATCCTGTGAGTAGCGACGTTAAGAGAAAAGGGCAACGTGGACACAAAGGTGCACGCGGAGATCACCACGCACGACCGAGGCAGGGGTGCAAGCGAGGCCTCGACGAGCCTGCAGCGGCAGCTCGGAGAAAACACAGCAGGCCCCCACCCCCCCACTGCCTCACCCGCCCCGAGGGCCCCTGGAAAGTCACCAGCCCTGCCGACACCTTCATTTTGAACCTTCTGGCCTCCCGAGGGTGGGAAAATAAGTTTCTGTTGTTTTAAACGACCAAGTTTCCGACAACATCATGGCAGCCCCGGGAACGAACGCGTCTGCTTCTCCCCAACGCTTCCGCGGACGGGCCCAGTGGCAGAGATGCTCTAGCACGCACGGAGCACTGGCCAGCCCGGGCAGCGTGCCAGGCTAGGGACACGGCAAAGAGTAATTCGGTGCCGTGCAAACTCAGGAGCCCAAGCGACCAAGTGTCAAAGTGCCGCACTTACCACGTGACTGCCAAGGGCGGGTGGGGGAGGGGGCGTCTAAGTGGGCCTTGAAGGCCGAGGAGGCGTCTGCCAGGCAAACTCCTGCTCAAAGACGCTGAGGACGAGCTGTACACTTCCTGCTCTCTTGCCACCAGGCTGGCCCCTAAGGAGCCCCTGGCTTTCCCCAACGCTCTGAGCAGGAGTGTGAGGCCTGCGCCCCTCGGCCCCTCCCAGGCGGCCAGCAGCAGCCCCTCTGTTCGCTGCCTCGACACCAAGGCAAGTGCACGGACTGCTAAGCCCATCGGCACAAATCAGCTGCGAGCCTAACTGAAGCCCCACCTTCAACAGTCAGCGAGTCTCCCTCTTCCTGACCCGATGCCTGGGGACGTCGGGCACTCGGGCACACGGTTCTGCCTGAAGACTTCGGGGAGCTTTAACGGGGTGAGCACAGAGTGCAGATACCTAGATGGGCATGAGGCCGAAGGTGGCTTTGGAAACTGTGGGTGCTCGTCACATTCAAGCTCCGAAAAGGCAAGGTGCCAGGAGACCCCCCTGGATTGCCAAAGTGTTCCTCCGGGCCAGTCGTCTGACCCTCTGCCTCACCCAGCACTCCCAGAGCGACAGTCCTGGCTACAGGAGACCCCGGAGCCACTGTCTGGGTTGGTCTCCCCGCAAACCGCTCAACAGCAACCACAGCAACCGCATTTAGCTTCACTAGGCCTCAGTTTCCTTATCTGAAAAGCGGACATAGTAACTGCTTGCCACAAAGAAACGACTTATGAGCTGCGAAGTGAAGAGAGGGGGGGCCTGGCCCGCAGAAGGTGCTCGCTGTGTACTAAACAAATACAAATGTTGCACTTCTGCGCTTTTCAGGTCCTCTCTCTCTCCCCGTCGCAGCTCGCTGAGGTTCACTCGCCAAAACCGGCCGCAGCAAAGGTAGTCTGCAAATAGGACAAGGTCCACAAGGTCCTGACAAGTCCCTAAGGAAGAGGGGCCGCGGTGGGGTCACGAAGGCGAACGCCGACGGGAGAGAAGCAGCTAGTGGGAAGCAAGGCGTACTGCTGCCCCAAGAATCCCCAGGGCGAAAGAGAAATCAGGGCAGCTGCCAGAGACGCTGAGAAAATTCAAACGGGAATGGCTAACACCGATTTTCTTCTGAGGTTGCCTTCTAAGGAGAAACAGGAGAAAATTTAAAATCCCAGCTCCAAAGCGTAAGGCTTCTGTTAAAGGTGCCCCCACACCCCGTAGGCGTTATCTCGGTAAAACCACAAGGCCAAACTTACAGGACGCGGGGAAAGGCTGTAAAGCGAATCGGTAAAGTTTCTGTTAGGTGAGGAGGCTGGCCGGGGTGTCAGGCTGAAAAACAATGTGACACGCGAGTAAGGGCCGCGAAGCGCGGCGAGCGGGTCGACCCCGGGGCTGCCGCGCTCCGGGCAAGGCTCCGGGGCCGCGGGCTCGGCGCTCCATGCGCCCCCCGCGGGCCTCGCAGGGCCGGGTCCCCGTGCGCCCGGACCCCGCCACCCCCGCCGCCGCCCGCCGCGCCAGCCGGGCGGACCCGGGCCCGGTCCGCAGCCAAGCGGGACGCGGGCGGCGCGGGGGGCGGCGGGGTCGCGGCGGTCGGATGCGCCCCGGCTTTGTTCGCGCCCCGCGCCCGCCAGCAACCCGCGCGCCGGCCCCGCGCGTCCCGGCCCCGCGCGCCCGCCCCGGCCCACCTTCTGGATGGTTTGCTGCGTGACCTCCCCTTTGCCTCGCGGCCGGGCGGACGCGAAGGCCACCGACATGGTCGCGCGCGGGATCAGCCCGAGCTCCTCGGGGCTTCTGCTCCGGCGGCGCTCGGCGGCCCCGGGCGCTCATTCTCCGCAGTCGCTGGGGGGAGGGGGTGGCGGGGGCCGCGGGGGGCGCCGCTCCATGGGCTCGTCCGCCCCGCAGCCCCCTGCGTCCCCCCGGGCCCCGACGCGCCGCCGCCTCCGCGCGCCGCCCGCCCCCCCGGGCCGAGCCCCCGGCGGCGCCCCGGGTCGGCCGCTCTGCGCCCCGCGCCCGGCCCTCCGCCGCCGAGCCGCCCCCCTGCTCCCGGCCGCCGGTGGTTCGGCCCGGCCCCGCCTCGGCGCGCGCGCACGTCCGCCTGACGCCGCCTGACGCCGCCCGACGCCGCCGTACGGCGCCGTACGCCAGCAGCGCAGCGCGCGGCGGCGGGGGCGGGCGGGCGCGCGGCGCGGGCGCAGAGGCGTCGTGAATCGCGGGCCGTGCGGCCGTGAGTGTGCGCTTTTCCCGGGCCCCGCCGCCGCGCCGCCGGCATGAGCTACGACCGCGCCATCACCGTCTTCTCGCCCGACGGCCACCTTTTCCAAGTGGAGTACGCGCAGGAGGCCGTGAAGAAGGGCTCGACGGCGGTGAGCGGCGGCCGCGGCGGGTGGCGAGCGCGGGCCGGGGCGCTGCCGGGCGGGGGAGGCCGGGGCGTGCCGGGCTCCGGGGCCGCCCGTGCTCACGGCCTCCGGCGTAGGGATGCGTTTTGTTCGGGCGGCCCGCGGGGACGCGCGCAGCGGCTCTCGTGGAGCCCCGGGATCGTCGGTGTCGCTAAAGGAACCGGAGCAGGGACACGATAGGGACCTGCGGATGCCGGGACGGCCGCGCCGGCGGGCGGGCGGGCGCAGGAGAGCCTGGGGGCGCTGCGCTCGCGCCGGTGGGCTCTCACCGGAGGGCGGCGGTGCTCGACGGGCGCCCGCGAGGCCGGCCGCTCGGTGTGAGTGAGCCGCGGAGGCCCGGTTTCCCTTCCGCTCGGGCGTGTCCGGGGTGCGGGACGCCGCGGGACGGCCATTTTGGCGGGTCACCGCGCTCCGCCCTGGGCCCTGGGCCCGGCTGCTGCGCCTCGAGCGGCGGGGTGCGGGCGCCGGGCGGCAGGGCTGGGTCCTTGCCGGCGCGGTGACTTCCTTTACGTCTGTAAGCAGCTTGGGTGAGCCGCACCCCTGCGGCCCCGGCCGGGGGACTGCCCCCCTGGGGACACCAGCGGCCCCGCAGCCCCGGTGCGCTGCAGGAACAAAGGGAAGCAGGCTCTCCGCGCCAGCCGTGCCACCAGGAGCCCTCCACCGGGTCGGGCAGCCTGGCGGCCTTCTCCTGCTGCCGTCCGAGCACAGGCCTGCCATCGTTGGAGACGCCCGTGGTTGTGCTTGCTGGTCAAACGGCAGGGTGGTTTTCCTCTCGCCTGCCGCTGTCTCGAGCTTTGCCGGGGCGCGCAGAGAAAGGACACGCGGCTCTGAGCGATGAAATGCTTTCGTTTCCTGACTCTCTTCTGAAATTCAGGTCCAGAATCCATCTCGTGGCCCAACTTAGGTTAAAGAGCACTGGGAGACGAGCCCCTCGGACGCTCCCCCAGCCCCCAGTACTCCCTCGGGCCAGCCAGGGGCGGGGGGGGGGGGGGGGGGGGGTTGCTTAATCCTCCCAGTGCCTCTGGACCTGGCCGCCTTCCCCAGGGGAACTTGGAGGGTCACCAAAGACAACATGAAGGAGCCTTGAAATCAGAAACACTGCCCACCAGTGCTGCTCAGCCCTGGCGGGGTGGGGGCGGGGGGCTGGGATTTGGCGCCCCAACGGGGCATCTGGCAATGGGTGCAGATCTGTTTCTTTGCCGGACAGTGAAGTGCTGCCGGCCGACGAGCCAGGGGTAGTGGTGGGCAGGGCAGCCCCGGCGCCCGCAGCACTGTGGCTGAGAGACCTGCTCTGGGCTGAGACGTGTTGCCCCGTTTCCATCCACTCCTGCCCTGATGGGGTCGGGAGTCAGCTGGCTGGTGGGACTGCTTTCCACGTTTTGAATACATTCTCCTCCCCTCTACAGTCTGCTGTACGCGGAGAGCAGCTGATTCTCAGGAATAGTTGGCAAGAGTTGTGCTCCTACCTGAGACCAAATCGGGCCTTCCCCACAGCTGTGCACGGGTGTGCCACAGAGCAGTAGAGAGTGGGGTGGGTTTTTGTCGTTGTTTCAACCTTTTTTTTATTTTGAGAGAGAGGGAGTGCAGGGCAAGGACAGAATCCCAAGCAGGCTCCGCACTGCCAGTGCAGAGCCTGATTCGGGCTCAGCGTCGCAAGCCACTGGGAGATCACGACCTGGGCAGAAACCGAGAGTTGGATGCTTAACTCACTGAGCCACGCGGGTGCCCCCAGGGTGGATTTTAATGTAACTTCACAATGACAGAAACATTGCGTTCAGATCACTTGTCTCCAGTGTCAGGATCTCAGGTTTAAAAGCCTTGCATGTGTGTTTTTATTTCTTCAGGTTGAAGTAATACATATACATACATAATAGTTACTGTGTTGTAATTGAAACTTAGTTTCGGGGCGGGGGGGGGGGGTAACCTGCGTGGCTCAGCCGACTTCGGCTCAGGTCATGGTCTCACAGCTCGTGAGTTCAAGCCCCGCATCCGGCTCTGTGCTGACAGCTCAGAGCCTGGATCCTGCTTTGGATTCTGTGTCTTTCTGTCTCTCTCTCCCTACCCTGCTCACACTCTTTCTCTATCTCTCAAAAATAAATAACCATTAAAAAAAAAAAGAAAAGAAAAACTTAGCATTCAGATGTTCAGTGCACAGGTGCCGGCGCCTAGCCCATGACACCTGGGCTAGTTCTGCCAGAAATGGGTCAATGTCTGTGACCTGCGAAGTGTGGGGCCCACCCCCCGCCCGGTGTTTGTAGGACCCCATTACCGTCTGCTTAGCGCCCTGTGCCTGACGGCAGAACCTCGTCGCTTTCTTAAGCACCGTGTTGATGTTTATTGAAGGTTGGTGTGCGAGGAAAAGACATCGTTGTTCTGGGCGTGGAGAAGAAGTCAGTGGCCAAACTGCAGGATGAGAGAACCGTACGCAAGATCTGTGCGTTGGACGACAACGTCTGCATGGCGTTCGCAGGTGAGTGGGGCCCGCGCCCCAGTCCTTAGAGGTCGCTAAAGACTAGCGCTTGGACGGGTTGGCTTTTGGAAGCTCTACGAAGTGGGTTACCCGAAGTCATCTAAGAGGAGTCGGTTTGGACCTCCGCCAGCTTCACCCAGCTTTCAGGGCTGGGGGGGGGGGGCGCCCTGTGCTGTTGCCGGCGCACGACCGCATCACAGTTACAGTCTCCAGCCAGGCCTGGCGTTCCCCGGCCGCATCCCCCAGCCATGGGGCCTGCTGTGTGCTCTGGGCGCTCGCGGCTTCTGCCCCGCTCCGTGCGGGTCCACTCCAGCAGGCTCCCAGTTCCCGTAAACTAAACTGGGGCTGACGCGCCTCGTCAGAGGCCTCTGTGCAGCCAGAGGACGATCACTCAGCATCTGTCACCCATACGACCTGAGAGCCGGGCTTCAGAGGGCTGGCTGGAGCAGGGCCGCTCGTGGTCGTGCGGCCTGTGCGGCTCAGGCGCGGTCTCTGCTACCGCAGGGCTCACTGCCGACGCGAGGATAGTCATCAACAGGGCCCGGGTGGAGTGCCAGAGCCACCGGCTGACCGTGGAGGACCCAGTCACCGTGGAGTACATCACCCGCTACATCGCCAGTCTGAAGCAGGTGGGCCTCCCCTGCCTGGGGCTCCGCTCTGGTGACAGAGCAGCCACTGCCGTGTCCCGAATAGCGTCCGCCGCGGAAGTTCACGTTACCCGTGTGTACCCGTTTGCGTAGGTCACTTCAGGGATATCGACAACTATTCTAATTCCACGCACAGTCCCGATCTTCGTGCAGGTGTAACTTGCTGTAGCTTATCCACTTTGGTGGCATCGTTCTCATTGAGTGGCATGGGACAGCCCAAATTCATGTTTCCAGGGGAACAGGACAGTCTTTGTCTCGATGTCTTGAATGGTTGGTTACCCAGCATTAGGGAGGAGCTGAAAGCCAGCCCCACCCTCTGGTGAAGTCTTGGTCATTTTAAAAGCCAAGTGCATAGCCAGAAGCGCAGGTGTTGTCAGAGTGGTTCCAGCGGCCTTGGTTGCGCTCTGCGATGCAGTTCGGTCACAGGCCGGCCTTGCGCGCCTTTCTGAGCAGAACCGCGGTGGGGGGAGGACCGCTGCGCAGTCGGGGCTCACCTCCCTCATCGTTGGAACTGCAGATAATCTGAACGTCTTCATCCTCTCAGGGAATGCTCGGCTGTTGGGAACGTCGTGTGTGTGTGTGTGTGTGTGTGTGTGAGAGAGAGAGAGAGAGAGAGAGAGAGACTTCGGGTGAGTTCCATGGTTCTTTTTGCTGAGATGACATTAATGTGTTCCTTTTCCTGCCAGCGCTACACGCAGAGCAATGGGCGCAGGCCCTTTGGCATCTCTGCCCTCATTGTGGGTTTCGACTTTGATGGCACCCCCAGACTCTATCAGACGGACCCCTCGGGGACGTACCACGCCTGGAAGGTGAGGCCCTGATGAAACAGAGAGTCTTTGGGCAGGCTTGCCAGTACAGAGTTACAGAGGCCACTGGAAGGTATCGGGTCTCCTGCTGGTGCGCGTGCACGCATACTCACTACCTGTTCCATGACGCTTCTGCGGACGTGGGAGGGAAGAAATCATTAGACATTGCTGTTGGAGACCGCATCCAAGTAGAGGGAGGTGCGTGGTGTGAAATACAGTAGTCACCCGTGTGTCTTTCAGGAACAAAAAAGAATCCCACTATGGTAAGGATCAGCACCAATTCCAATGGCCCTTTGAGAAAGGAGCCCATAGGGCAGGGCCTGGAGGCCAGGCTGCCTCTGCGACACACGGCTGGTCCAGGCAGCCGTGTCCTTGGGTTGGTTTTGGATTGTTGTGCCCAGCACCGCACAACACGCTTCTCTTTCAGGCCAACGCCATAGGCCGGGGCGCCAAGTCCGTGCGTGAGTTTCTGGAGAAGAATTACACGGACGAAGCCATCGAGACGGACGACCTGACCATTAAGTTGGTTATCAAGGCCCTCCTGGAAGTGCGTTTGCGTTTGAAATCTGGCGCTTGGACTGGGCAGGATGGACGGCACAGAAGGGGAGGCGGTGCGGGAGCGGGGGGGGCGGGGGTACAGTACTGGGCGCTCGAGGGCTTGCTCTGGCTGGGCCCTGCTCCGGTGCTCCGTCAGCTCCTGCGTGCAGCTGGGGCCATCCGGCCGAGCTGCTGGGCCGAGAGCACGCTCAGGTGAGGAGCAGCAGAGGCAGGACAAGAGCCACCAGGTGTGGAATCTTCCACCATAGCACACAGCTGCTACGGTCGGGGGAGTAGGAGAATGGGCACCAGTGGCTGGGAGTCGTGGCCTTTGGGCTTTGTCAGCGCCCAAAGAGTTGGGAGTTGCTGGCAGGCAAAGCCCAGGAAGCAGAGGGTTGGCCAGAAGGCCAGGCTGGAGTCCAGTTGTCAGGGCTTCGAGGTGGGCTGGGCTGGGGGCGGCAGGGCAGGCGGCCCCAGTGCTGTGCAGGCAGGTGCCTGACCTAATTTGCCTTCCAAGGTGGTTCAGTCTGGCGGCAAAAACATTGAACTGGCTGTCATGAGACGCGATCAGCCCCTCAAGGTAATCAAGTTCATTTGCTGTCCTTCGTCCTGGAGCATTCCCGGGGATAGGGGGCGGGGACCCTACTCCTGTGGCGCTTGTGCACGAGGGGAGAGGCCCCTCCTAAGGCTCCCTGCAAACGAGTGGAAGAGCAGGCTTCGTAGCGTGGCTCTCTGGGGCCAGGCTGGCGGCTCGCATGTCCGCAGGCCTGCGCAGGCTCTGACCGGCACCACTTAGTGCCTAGGCGCACGGCCTAGTTTTCCTGCAGAAGCAGCTGTGCGGTGCATGTGGCTGGAGCCCCAGAGCTTTCCTCCCCAGAGGGGGTGCTGGCGCTTTGTGTGCCTTGGAGGCTAACCACAAACTTTCTTTGGTAGATTTTAAATCCTGAGGAAATTGAAAAGTATGTTGCTGAAATTGAAAAAGAGAAAGAAGAAAATGAAAAGAAGAAACAAAAGAAAGCATCATGATGAAATCTTGAATTGATTTTTAAATTCAAATCATGGATTCTCAAATTGATACATAGGCATTTCCATTCCACTCATCCGCTGTCCAAGGTCCTGCAATAAACTTCCTATTTGTTACCCTTTTCTTCATGGCGTGTGTGCGTCTCTTGGGTGCACTCAGGACGGCTCCGCAGAAAGGGGGTCTTCCCCTCGCTGGGGCTGAGTCCTCTCCTTCATCTCCTCACCAGGCTCAGAGTCACCAAGTTGCTGGTGGCCGGCCGGGCCTGCCTTGTTGGCTTGGGACTCCGGGCAGCGCTAGGAGTGTACGCAGTGTGACAGCTGCTGTGGACAGGCACGTGGCACTAGACACAGACGTGGGGGCTCCCAAATTTCTCTTCTTAGGGGGGCTAGCAGATGGACCTTGTTTCTTCCTGTGACAGACACACATCAGGGAGACGCAGCAGGCGTGTTCAGAACGAGTCCTGTTTCTGGTTTCCGTAGATCAAGCTCTCGAGATCCCGGTGCTGCCTGTCCCGTGTGCACTCGCTCTTGCTCGCTCTCTGGCCAGAGGTGGCCCTTCCAGGTTCCAGCCAGCAGCAGCTTCAGGCCTCATCCTAACCCCGTGCCTGCAGCTTTGCGGTTCTGCCACCAGTCTCAGTGATAGAATGGCCGTGTGGTGCCCTGCCCCACTAGGTGACGGCACAAAGGGCCCTTTGGGTCCTCGGGCTGGTCGCCCCTTCCAGCCATGCCTTTTGGATCCCAGGGCTCTGCTTTCCACCTGCGTCTACAGATGCTCGCTGGGTTCTCACTGAATGGCATGTATATGTTCTGTCTTCTAAAAAGGAGTAGAAACGCCCAGATACGTTTTAGGCTCAGCATAAAATGTACAATTGTCAAAACAGGAGTATAGAGTGATAGTAGCAAAGTTAGTCATTGTGGTGAGCTGTGACTGGACTATATTTAGTTTCTCTAAAGGAACTACCTGCCTCGTGCAACGCTGAGTCACCTGCTTCATTTAGAACTCGTGTCCTGGCTACCTGCATCTAACGTGTACGCTAGCGAAGGTTTTAACTTCTTGTTGGCCAAGCATGTTAGTTGTTCCCCCCAAAAAGGAAGGTTGCTGAGAACTTGTTGAAATTCTGAAACTGCCAACGGGGCCGTGACGTTGCAGGCCAGCTCCCCGCTGCCTGGGCCCGCTCTGGCCCCAACAGAAAAAAAGGCAGACTCTGAGGGAGCGGGCACACGGTGGACAGGGTGACCCCTTCAAGGTCCCCCAGAAACCCATTTCAGTGACATGGGGTGCTTTCAGTCCAAACAGCCACATCTGTTCTGCATGGCGCGGGGGCCCGGCCCTGGACCAGGCTGTGGGGCGCCGAGACACTCGCGCTCCGGGCAGCCTGGAGGGGGCGGGGGGGGGGGGGGGAGGGCAGTAAGCCAACGAAAGGGCCGTCGCCGAAGCAGGTTTATCTGTGGACAGAGCTTTTACCACTCGCTTGCGTCCTGTGTCTGGAGGGCAGAGCAGCTCATTCCGGGAAGGTGGCCCGCTGTACACTTGGGCTGGCTCGTGCCCTTTACCCAGACCAGCAGGGTCAATGTCACTCAAGAGCAGATGTCCCCCAGGATCCTACCAGCTCGAGGGCCCAACAGCTCCTGCCTCAGGAGGGCACAGTAGACAGGACAGGACTCCAGCAGCACGACCAACAGAACGATTTACTCTCAGAGCAGAGAAGAAAATTTTAAAGGTTTGCGTGTTTATTTATAATTACAATTTACATTACTCCAACAGAGCAACCCATTGCTATGTTCTAATTCTTAGCCGTTAAGTCCTACAAAAATAAACCCAAGCTTTTACAGTAACTGAATCAATACAGAACTAAAACCTTTATAGCTATGTAAAGGGGTTTAGTTACCAAGGTGCTTATGTTCGACACGATGCCCTGTCCCTCGGAAGGGCGCATGCTCATACTAAAGGGCTGACCCATTACTCATGCAGCCGGTTTATATTCCCCACCCCCCACCCGCCTGTAAAACAAAAACACAACTATTTACAATCGAGAAGTGTGTTCTCGGTCAACCGACCTTGCAAAAAAGACTGGCTCATTTCCAAGTGGATGAGACACTGAACGGTGGCCAGAGTCCAACACTGACTGGCCTGGGTCAGGGGGTGGCAGGGACGGGGCAGGAAGGGTGGAGACACCACAGGGCTTCGGTCCCCAACCCTGATTCCTTTGGAAGCCAGGCTCTGAGCGACAGCTCCTCGCTCATGCTCAGGACCCCTTCCTTAGCCTCTAGGACTCACCCCCCTCCCCACCCCAACGACCCCACCAGCCCTCAACCTTGACATCACGGCTCCGGATGTGAGGGTTGTCTGGTTTGCTTCTACAACATGATCCGGGGGACACCCCCACTCTCCCTGCCCAGGCCCACCCACCCCCCCCACCCCGCACGCCCCCAGGCTGGCCCTGCCTGGCTCCTGAGACCAGCCCACCTGGGGCACTGGGGGTGCCCGGCCAGCAGCACCAGAGGCCAGTTGGGTTATAAAGATGCAACTGGCTGCCACATTTGCCAAATGAGATTTGGTTCCACTTTAAAAAAGTCAAAGCTGTCACACACAAAAAAGTCACAAAGTGAGGATCAAGCTTTTGCTCTAGAAACCTTTTTCCAAAATACCAAAACCTTAGAATTAGGCTGTGTGCAACTAAAGAGGAAAGACAGGCCAAGATACCTCAAAGAGGTTACCCATGAATACTTCCCCCAAACAAGTGGTTCTAACTCAGACTGTGTCCAAGTCCAATTGAGTCCAAAACGTAAGTAGTAGTACGGGAATCTCCAAACTCGGTAAACAGTGACCCACGTCTCCCAAGTAAGTGCAGCGTTTTCCGATAGCCTGACACAGCTCCTTTCTGTGCTGCTTCCGCAGGCACCTGCAAGAAACGGACAGGACGCCACGTGAGTGCACTCAGCACCTTCCCCTAGGCAGCCACCTGGCAGGAGCCAGGCACACAGGCTCCCAGGGAGACCGAGGGTGCTCAGCCTCCCTCCCACCCCGATCAGGCCAGGACTCCCCAGGCTTTCCAGTCACAACCAACGATCCTCTTTGTATACGCCGGGCACAGGGAGCACGCTCCAGGTCCGTCCCACCCACCCAGCTGGGCGCAAGGCCAGCATCGGGCACAGCTGGAGCCACTCCCCACCCAGACCCACGGGGGCACACAGGTGGTCAGAACCTGGCTGGGGCACAGCTGGGGGTCCCTGTGGGGAGGGGAGGCCGGCTTGTGACAGCTGTCCTTGCCGACCACACTCGAGTAGCAAGCGCCCAGTCCCCCCACACCCGGACCCGCACCTCGGGAGCCTGTCATCCCTAGGAGCCCCCCCTCCCAGTGATTCAGAGGGTCAAGGCCCTCATCTGACCCCAGTTCCCAGAGGCTCCCCCTCTTGCTGGCAGCTAGGGCCGGCGGCTCCCGGACTCCTGAGCTCTTCCCGAGGAGGATGCCTACCAGGCAGTGCCCCCCCCCACCCCGATCCAGAAGCTCCCTTCCCTCACTCACCTGCAGCCGCATCCTTACACCCTGCCGGTCCCAGCTCTGTGGGAAGTTGGGTTGCGGCGGGTGGTACCGTTGCCCCTGCCCCCACGAAATCCACCCCTGAAGCTACGGCCACGAAGAAACCTTCCTGACACCCCGAAAGTCTCCGTGTTGAGCTTCCGCTCTTCAGCCCATGTAGTCCGCCTAGAACTGGACCAAAGACAGGTGCATGAGACCGCCAGCAGTGGACACCTGCTCGCAGCTTCCTGAGCCGGCCCAGGGGGAGGGAAGGGTGGGCAGGTCGAGCCATTAGAGGGGGCGACCCAGGCAGGACCCCGCAGTCAGAGAGCTCGCCCTGCGGGTGCTCCCAGCCACACTGCCAACCGGGTCTGCTGCTCACTGGACGGGGCTGCCCGGCGTGAACTCTCCTGCCTTTACCAACTAAGGTGAGTGGGTGACATTAGGCTGCGCCCGTGCAGGTTCCAGGACCCGGAGCAGACCACAGACCCCTCCGGAGAAGTTTCTACTACGTGAGGTGGTGGCTGCGCCAGACGGAGCAGGGTCTTCAAGAAAATGGTATTTAGGCTCTGGGGACAGTAGGGTCATGGCCGTGACCCCGCACACCACCCAGTACCCTTCGTACCGAGTATGCGGCCAGCAACTGCCTTTGTGCCCCCGATGAGGCCCCGCGGTCTGTTTAAAGACACGGAGCTCCGGCCCCACTACCCCCGCGGGCCTTGCTTGGGGCGCCAGCAGCTGCACACTTCACTCTGCCCAGCCCAACAGCCCGGACGGTCACTGCGGTTCCCCTCACGGCCTTACAGCAAACCCGGCCCACTCTCCCCGCAAAGTGCAGTCGGCAGCCACGCTCTCCCCTACGCCGCCGACACCTATTCTGGGACCCCAGGACGACTGCGGAGGCCTCCGGATGGGCTCCCAGGCCCTCCCGCCCGCCTACGGCGTTCTCAACGGAGATGGGGGAGGGGTCAGCTGGCGCCGCCCCTGGCTCCGACCTGGACAGTCGTCACTGTGACCTACTGAGCCTTGCTCGCACGCGCCCCCTTCATCCCCGACCACCTCTCTCGGACTCTGCCTCGCCCGGCAGCCCATGTGCAGAAGCTTCCTTTACTCACCCACACACGTGCTCGCAGCACCACACGGGGCAAGACCTCCATACTCCATTTACCTCCACCCCCACCCGGCACTGCCCAGCCTCCTCCCTGCCGCGCGCGTTCCTATCCTGTCTGTGCATGTAGTATCCGCTCTGCCCTGCCGGGTTATAAACGTAGGACAGCAGGGCTCCCAGCTTGCACTGTGCTGTGCCCTCGACGCCCGGGAGTGTGTCGGCACTCCATCTGCGGAACGAGTGGATATGGGTGGCCATGCCTGCCCGCTCTGTACTGTCCAGCTTGCCCACGGGGCGACGCCTGAGCCCCAGCTCCCCGGGGCTGATCCTGCATGCCCGGCGCCCCAGCCCCAAGCAGCCAGGCTAAAGAACACCCCGAACGGGACACGCAGGCCAGCTCCTGCAAGCGGCAAGGGCCTCAGGCCACCAGGCCAGCTGCTGGGGCAAGGTCGTGTTACGACTGAGCGACACGTCACTCAGCCTCGGAGCGCAGTGCGAAGCCCAGCCTCAGTGGACAAAACAGTAGTAAAGCCAAGACGGACGTCGAGGCTGGACCTCGGTCAGACCCTCAGGTGCCTGTGACTACCAGGGGTTCCGCACTGCCACCTGCTGGTGCCCCTGGGACCAATGTACTCACATGGCAGAAACAAAAGTCGGATCTCACATTTGTCCTGAACTGAGACGGGCGTTTGGTCTCCAAGAGAGCACGCCCCATGCTCTGGAGTTCTGAGGCAGAACGAGTCCCTTCCTGCCAGCTCGCCCAGGCCTCACCAGCCCTGAGCCCAGCCCCTCGCCAGGCCCCCTGACCTGGTCTTGAGCTCGGAGGAGATGTTGTCGAAGAAGGACTTGGACTTGTCGTAGTAGCAGTTGGGCCCCAGGTGGTCCTCCTCCGCGGGAGCCTCGTCGGTCTGGGTCACCACCGCCGGGTCCTTCTCGTCCCCCTTCTCGGCTTTGTCATCTGCACAGAGAAGCAGAGCTCACCTGGAGGCTGGATGCCAGGAAGCTGACAGCGCTCCTTCCACCCCAGGCAGCTGTCCTCAGGCCTCGGACACGAGGGGGGTGGGCTGTGTCAGCAGGGGCCCGCCCTCCCAGCCCACGTGGCCTGCCCCTCACCCCACAAGCAGTTTGCACGGCACCCCAAGACTCGTGCTCACTCGGGAATTCCTTAGATGGCGCCACTTCCACACGCGCCCCCACCCCCAGCCCCCTGTTCTGCACCTGCAGCTACAGGCGCTCTCTGGTGGGGAGGGCACTCTCTGCAGAACGACACACACCTTTAAAATTCAGTTTCTTCTTAAACTCCTTGTCCAGCTCCTCTCTGTTGAACTGGGCATTTGCACTCTCAAAGTCAAAGTCGCCTTCAAACTTGATCGTGTTCTCTTTGACGTTAGTCGGGCGGTTTTGCCCTCTGGAGCGATTCCTTGTTCGTCTGTTCCCTGTGGGAAGAAAGGAAAGTCATGACCGGTGAGCCGCCAAGCTGCCATTATTCCACGTGAGACGGGTGACAAAGGGGACGAGGCGCACGAGGCGGACACTGAGCCCTGGCAGCCCGAAGCCGTCGCCCTCCAGACACCAGGCGGAGGGGCAGGCGGAGCACAGCTGGGTGGTTCTCGGCGCCCCAGACCTCGAGGGGCAACAGCTGTTACCTGATCTCCTCCTCTGAGGTCTTCTGTTCTCGTCGTTCACCTGCCCTGGACTTTGCACAGCTACCGGCTGAACTACATCTAAGGCGCAAAAGGGAAGAGTGAGGCAAGCACCTCCCAGAGCAGAGGCCCCCGCCGGAAGCAGGGTGGCGCCGCCACGGGGGCTACGCGGCAAGGGCAACCCCAGGAGGCAGGGCGCCACCCGGAGGCCTTGAAGCAAAGCCCAGAGAGCAAGCACAAGTACCGCTGGAGGCCTTGCCGCCGGGCTGGGCCGGGCGCCCGTTCAGCTGCATCCCCACGGTGCCCTTGCCAGGTAACAGCTTTTTGGCGTTCAGGTTATCGACAGAACCAGTCTGGACGGCCTGCTCCACCATGGGGCTCTTGCCGACCGGGACGGATGGAAAACCAGCTCCTGAGGTGGAAGGGAAAGAGGGTTTCAGACCAGAGAGAAGAAAACCTCACGGCCCTTCAGCCACTCCCTTGGGGGGGAGGCCGGGCAGTTGAAGGCACCACCTGGAGACTCTCCCGATCCCAGCAAAGCCTCCTGTACCATCCCCTCTGACTAGCCAGGCGGCAACAAGGCCGGCTCCCCCGGGAGCCCTGAGCCCCAGCATCCCCCAGCTAGGTGACCCCAAGGAGACAAAAACACCCTGCCAGAAATGAACACCTCCCAGGCGGTTTAGCAAACAGCGTTCCAAAAACCACACAGGCTCTAACCCCGAGGGGGCTCCGTGGTTCCGAGACGCTGGCAAATTCACGGTCTGAGTTTGTTTCGTTCCGGCCCACGCTGGACATAACCACCCCAGTCTGGGATCTTCTAGTAAATGGTCATTCTTTAAAGTTAAGCTCTAGAACACGGTCGTTTCTGCTGGAGGCATAACAAAACCGCAAAGAACGACGTAATAAGAACCAACTACAGAAAAGTAACACATCTTGAAAACACAAAGGCTCCCAGGCTGCCCTTGGTGGTGGGGCCGGACCGGAGTCTGTCCTCACAACACTGCAGTCCCAGCCCTCGGCAGAGGTCCCAGCTCCCTGGTGTCCTCTGAGGCAGGAAGGGGGAGAGGGTATGCCACCCACACTGGGCCGTCCCCCTCCATCCCTCCCCGTATAGTCCAAACGGGGCTCTGTGGGGCTGGGCGGAAGTACACAGAGCTCTGAGGCAGGAGACCGGAGACCTGAGCCCTGAGCATGGAGGTCCCCATCAGGAGAGGTGGCCCGTTACGTGTGAACATTGACTATTTCGGCTTTCTGGTTTTGGTTTTTCACGTGGAACAGAAACTACGACAGTTACTGTGAAAAATTCCTCACGACCAGATCACGAGAAGAACTTCTCCCAAGGCAAACCGGAAGGCCTCACATACTGGCACGTGCAGGCGTGCTGTGACAGGACCGCCCCAGACTGCCCCTTGCCCAGCAGGGCCCTCCCAGGGACCCAGCCCAGCTGCTCCTGCCGCACTCTAACTGGATGGAGCGAGACTCAGGCTCATCCGTTCTTGATAAAACCAAACCATTAAACTACCCTCCCCTACGAGCAGCTTTACGCGGACACTCCAAAGAACAACCAACCGTCTAACATGTTTTAACTGGACAAATACATTACTGCTTCTACGTCAGGGACACACTGGCATCCACGCAGGAACAGAAAGCAACACGTGCAAAATAACCGACTGGCACGGACGCTCTGGGTGCGAGCCTGGACCGAGCCTCTGCGGCGGCGGGGACAGAGCGAGGTGGGCTACTCGACAGCCAGGCACGTGAGCCTCCGCTCTCCAGGGAAACGAGACCATCAGGAAAGGTCGAGAAGCCCCAACAGGTGCCACGGCCCTACGGAGACGGGCAGCACACGCCGGCATTAACAAGCCAGTTGGCACCATTCACCTGGTTGAGCGAGTCCCCCAATTCTAAAGGGGCTTCAGATTAGAAAGACCCCTGAAGCCCCTTGGATGGGTGATGGATGTGGCACACGGCGCCCAGAACAGCATGGGAGTTTCTCAGGGACGCTCCCCCGCAGCGTCACCCAGCAATCCAGAACCCATTCCGGACCAGCTGAAACCCCAGGGAAAGGCTTTCTGTGCAATCTCCCGCACTAGGCAGTCTCGGCCCCGGTCGAAGCAGACCCCGGACCCAGGGAGAGGGAGCAAGTGCAGGGTCACTTCTTTCTAACCCCTGCTTTCAAGCCGTGGGAGCTCGTTCGTAAGTCACGACGACATATTGAACCCAACAGAAGCAGCTTAATTGACTCGCGGGCTCGGCGAAGTCCCTGCTACAGCTACTGTCGCTCTGGGCTAGTGGTTTACCCCCTGGCTCTCAGGATGACAAGACAGCATGCAGCTCTCCCCGACTGCGGTTACCCTTGGAGGCGAGCTGATGCGGCTCTGAGGACATGTCAAGCTCTGAGGCGGGCTGTGGAGACGGAGAAGAGCTAGGGCTGGAAGCTGCGGCCGAGGCTGGAGGGCTCACCAGCTTCTCTAAAGGAAGACAGAGGAGAGAAGAGCAGAAGAGACAGTGCGCAGGTAAGTAAGGAGACACGGGTCCTGCGTCCAGCAAGCTCGGAAAGAGCCAAGCAACCTCTCCTAGGACACGTGGCTCAGACAAACCTATGCTAGAAACACCGCGAGCCAGGCGGAGCAGCAGTCCGGACAGCGTGATTCGCAAGTGGCCCGCCCGCAGCCCCGCGCTGGGGGAGGGGCCTCCCGACTCCAGGGTTTGAACACCTCGCAGAGCCGAGTCCGGGGCCAGGCCCACTGCCAGGCTCCACGTGCAGAAGAGGGCCTCACTCCGGGATCCATCCGCCTTGGGGGCGGGACTTGTGAGCAAAGCACGGACAGTAAAAGGACTGTAACGGATGGGGGGCGACTTAACTTTTGCGTCCACGGGCTTACAAAGGTGCCAATAGTTAGAACCCGTCTGTAATCACACAAACCAGTTGTTTCTTATTGAAGCAAACGCGCTGTGACTTCCGCCCAGACCCAGGCCGACGCTGCAAGTGAATTTTGATTGGATTCATCTGTCCCCAAATTCAGACGAACTTTTACTCCCGAGTGAAGAGTTACTCGGCCTTCTAACTGGTTCAAGTTGCACCGAGTAACGGGCTAAGTGTGCGGTACGGGCAGAACAGGATGGTGACGGAGTGTCCCCGCTATCCGGGTCCGCGGCCCCGCCTCCCGAGATCACAGCCCGAGGTTACCAGACAGAAACCGCTTACTCACCTAGGCCCAAGGAAGCGGCGTACTGCTGGCTGAGCAGAGAGCTGGCGGCCAGCTGGCTGTAGGGCGGCATCCCTCTGAAGGGGCTGTAAGGCACGTGTGGCTGGAAGGAGGAGGCCGAGCCCGAGCCCAGGGAAGACTGAGCAACGAGACACACAGATGAGAGCGGCGCAAGCGAGTCCGACCCGTCCGCCCCGGGCTCCTGCAGGCTGGGGGCCGCGGGGCGAGCTTCCGGGACCGACTGAGGGAGCTCAGAGCTGCCTTCCCCACACCTCGCAGCCAGGTCCGCCCGCCCGGGTGACTCTAGCCTGACTCTCCCCAATCTCCATGAGCCCCTCCAATGGCTCCCCACCGGCTGTCGGTCCTCAGTTTAACCTCCGTAAGAGAACGGACTCGCCACCCTTGAGCTGGCCCTGCGCCCAACACGCAGCTGCCCAGCCACACAGATCCCAGACGTGCAGCGTCTCTCCGGTCCCCGTACACCCTCAGGGACACTGCTCCCTGTTGCTCCCCAAAGACCTCTTTGTCCCCCAAGGCCTGACTCGGGTACCTGCCTCTTCTGAAGTCTCTGAGAAGTCTCTCTCCAGACCTTTCAGAGGTCTGGCCGGGGGCTTCTCCACGTGTCCCCAGAGCCCCCCACACACGCTCCTATCTTCCCGGAGCACGCTCAGTCCCGGAGCCTCCTGTGGGAGGAGCCTCGGAGGAGCCAACGAATATTTAAACTTGCAGGTCAGGAAACTACGCAGCTGGGCTCCCTGATAATCCTGGGCCAGCTGGGCCCTAACGCAGGAGGCACGCAGACGCCGCAAGAACCGCCAGTTCCGTGTCCCACACACCGAGATTTACACTCCGGACGATGTCGGGCGAGCAAGTCCTGCTGTCCCGACCCAACGCTAAGGACACACGTGATGCCCCAAGCCTCCCAGGAAGACCAGAAGCACCACCCCCTTCTCTCTCTCTCTGTCTCACAAACACACACTTTCACACAGACTCTCCCCCCTCCACACACTCACACACACTCTTCCCCCCACGCACACTCATTCTCTCCCAGTCTCCCCCCCAACATTTTCTCTCTCACACACACACGCTCTCCCAGTCTCTCCCCCCACTGCACACACACTCTCTCCCCCGCACACTCTCTCTCTGTCCCACGGTCTCTCCCCGCCACATGCACACACTCTCCCAGTCTCCCTCCCGCACACACACACACACACACACGCGCGCACACGGAGACTCTCACTCTCCGGCGTGCCGCATGCCGAGGGTGAGACCTCCCGCGGGGACGGCGACAGCCCACGCGGACACTACTCCACTTCTCACTCAAAGGCCGTCCCTCGAGGGGAGCGCTCCCGCCGCCCAGGACCGCGAGCTGCGGCGGAGGCCACGCGGGGCTTGCACTCACTTGGACGATGGCCGGGTCCTGAGGGAGCGCGTGCTGGGCTTTGGGAGGCTCGCACACGGTGATGTCCTTGATGTCGCTGCCCCGGAAGATGATGTACTCGTAGATCTCCTCCCGCGGGGGCGCCGGCCTGTCCGTGGGGCGGTCTTCGGTGCCGAAAGACCTCACTTGCGAGCCGAGAGAAAGAAGGGTTAGGCCGTCGTCCGCACCGCGCCCTCGCCCTCGGGCCCTCTGTGCCGCCCCGCGGAATCCACGGCCCAGCTCCCAACAGCTCCCCGCCCCCCGGGGTTGCAGCGCACGCTGCCTGCGAGACCCCACAGACCCGGGGCTGCAACGCCGCAGAAGGTTCCGGGTCCCAAACACAAGCTCACAAGTCCCCGACTTCGGAGGCCCACAGTCCCCTGAAGTCGGCGATTCTCAAGTGTGACCCCGGGAGGGCCAGCGCCCCCCAGCAAACAGTCCGCTTTGCAGAGCGCCCATCTCCGCTCGACTTCCAAGGTTAGACAGCCCGCCGGGTGCTTTGTGCCCGAAACCTGACCGCCCGCCGCCCCCAGGCATTTGTTTTGTTAGGAGAGAAGCCTGTGGGCTGTTTCCGAGGCCTCCCCGAAGGGGCTCACAGAAACTACGGGAGAAGCTGCCGGAGCCTGGACCCACCCCACCGCCAGCAAGGTCTGCCCCAAGGCCTTCCTGGGGTATGGACCCTTTCCAGCAGGGTTCGGGGACCCCCAGCCCTCTCCTCCTTCAGGCTCTAGGGGCAGAGCGGGGCCCGAAGCGGCCTTGACCGAGTCTGAGCGCAGCTCCTGCTAAGGACGGGAAGCTCTGGGCCTCAGTTTCTCCAACGGGGACGGCACGCCAGAGACACTCGAGGGCCAAGGGTGTACGTCAGCACATAACCTTGCAACTCTGGATTCTCCCGGGAGCCGCGCAATTGGTCTACCCCAGGACTCCAGCGCGAGGCTTTCGGAGAGGCGCCCGGAGCTTGAAATGACCGCGTCCCGAAGGCCGAAGGCCCCCTCTGACTCGGGAGGCCGTGCCCTGACCCCGACAGGCCTGAGGACACCCATCAAACACCCGGGGTTGCAGCGGCCCTGGCTGCGCCCGGCGCCTCTCTCCCAGAGGCAAGGGAAGGACACTCGCCATCTTCCCGGGGAGGACGAAGACAAAGAAACTTTGGAGCCACCTCCTCCTGCCTCTACAGGCCGGGAAAGGGTTCCGGACGCCCCTGAGCCAGGAGCCTTCCAGCCTCCTTCCTCCAAGTCTCCCGGGGGCCCGGGGTGCTTACGGCGCCTCCGGGGGAAGGGTCGGCCACAAAAGGGGGAAGCCACAGACCGCACGTCTGCACGAGGGCAGGAAGGCGCTCTCCGGGGGGCACCCAGCGGCCCACCGACGCTCCCCTCCCGGCAGGAGGCTCCATTAAGACGTGGTATTTGTTCCGGCTCAAGGCCCCAGCTGCTTAATAGGTTCCAGAAGGGCTCGCAGGAGTCGCGTTCTGGGGAGGCCCCGGGGAGCGGCAGGCCCCTCGCCCCGCCCCTGCTCGTCGGGGACCGGGATTCTCGGCGCCCGCCGGCCCCTCCGCCCAGCCCAGCTGCACCGGCCCGCCACCTGCAGAGGTGGGCTGCGCGGAGAAGGGGGCGGCGCGGTGGGAGCTGGACCCGCCCCCACCTCCCCTCCCCACCCTCGGGCTGGGCGGGCCGGCCGCGCACAATAACCCGCCGCAGGGGCCGGGGGAGACCATTGTGCCGGCCGAGCCCCACGGTGGGGGGGGGGGGTGTCTCCGCGGGGGAGGGGCGCCCGGGGGGGGGGAAGGTGGTGGCGGCGCCCACCGGCTGTTGGCGGCCCGGGGCCGGGGCGGTTGGGGCGGCCGCGGGGCGGCTACCTTTGGCGAGCGCCACGGTGGAGTTGTCCGTGTCGATGGTGTAGAGGATGCCCTCGTAGCGGATCTGCGCTTTGGAGATGAGGCTGATCTTGCTGCCCAGGTACGGGGTGCCCGAGGAGCCGCTCATGGCGGCGGCCGCCCGGCTGGGCCTGGCCCGCTCGCCTCCGCGCGGTCGCCTCGCCTCCGCCGCCCGCTCCTCCGCCTCGGTGCCTCCTCACCGCCGCCCGACGGGCCTGCGCGGGGACCAGCAAGCGAGCGGCGGCGCGCGGCCGGGGGCTCTGAGGGGAGAGCGGGGGAGGAGGGGCCGCAGCAGGCACATCCGGGGCCTCGTGCCGCCACGCCCCGCCCCCGCACGCTCGCCGCCCATTGGATAGCCTCGCCTGCCTCCCTTTAAATATGGCCGCGCCGCTTGCCTGGGGGCGGGCCCGCTCTCCGCGCCTGCGCAGCACGCGCAGTGGGCCTGGGCGGGCTTCCCCCGGCTCTCCGCCCCCTCCTCAGCCAACTCCCGGCGGGCCCCGCGCGGGATGGGAGCACGAGACCTGGCTGCCAAGCTCGAGGGGGAGGGGTGGGAATCGGGAGGGGCGGAGCGCGCGTGCGCGGGCCTGGTGGGCGGGGCCAGGTGAGGGGGCGGGGCAGGGGGCAGGGCGCGGCGGCGAAGGCCAGGGCGCGAGTGCCTTCAAGCGGTGTCGCTAGTTCAATATCCTCTCTGTAGAGGAAGACCAGACAGCTTCCCCTTCCCTGGGGTGGAAGACCGCCCGGCCGGGGTGCGCCCCGCCCCTCCCCTGCTAAAGTACCGGCGGGCCGGAGTACCTGCCCTGGGCGGGGGGGTGAAGGCGGGGTGTGGGGGGCCGAGGTCCCTAACCGCGACGTGGAGGCGAGGTATCTCTATCCAGCGAGGTTCAGGGCCTCTGCCTGTGAGGCGAAGGCGAGGTTCGGGTTCCTGTCTGCGAGTGGAAGCGGGGAGTCGGGAGCCCCTGTCCCGGAAGGTGAAGGCGGGGTTCGGGTCCCCTGTCCCGCGAGGAGAAGGCGGGGTTCAGGGTGTCTGTCTCGTGGGGTCAAGGCGGGGTTCGTGGTGCCTGCTTGCGACGTGGAGGCGGGCGCTCGGGAGTCCCTGCCCAGGGAGTTGAAGGCAGGGTTCGGGGTCTCTGCCCCAGACGCGGAGGCGGGGGCTGCCCTTTGGGCACAGTGGCAGCTGCGGGTAACGAGCGCTTCCGGCGCGTCAGCCGCTAAATATAAAGTGCTGAGCGCATCTTCTCCTTTAATCCCTCCCCTCCCCCAAACCTGCGGTAGCTTCGTGTCCCTTAAAATAAATCCCAGCCCGCCACCAGCGCCTCAAAGCCCCGCCTGGCCTGGCCCGGCCCGCCCGGGTTGAACCCGGAGGCCTCCTGGGCGTCCTTGGTGAGAGGCGGAGAGGGGGACTCCTACTGTCCCTGCTGCCGTGCTTAGCGGTCAGCCACTACGAGCCCGCACGTGTGCGCTGGCTTTTTGTCCATCTCTCCCTCCTGACCCGCCCGTCAGATCAGGAACCAGTGCTGGGCCCTAGAAGAAACCTGGTGGATGGTGACCAACATTTTATAAAAATGAAACAGAATAAAATAGAAAATATCAGGGCATCCCGCGTAGTGAGAATATTGTTTTGCGTTTAGGCCGCTTGTGTGAATATTTAAGTGGGTACTCAGTCGAACTGTGAAATGTGTTTTTTCTTACCGTGAGTGCCAAACAGAAGAAGAAAAGTCACTGCAAAGAACAGCTTAAGCGCCCCCCCACACACACACGCACACAGACTAGGCATTCTGACAATCCTGGTCTTAGAGAGGAGGACTGAGACCCAGCACAGGAGAGTGAAGCTGTGGGCAGGACAGGTGCCTGCCCATCCCAGAAACCTCGGTCCCAGCACCCAGCCGTCTCCAGGACCTGAACAGAAATGGCTTTGAGAAAAGGGAGCAGAAGAAATGGAAGAGTCTGCAAAATATATCTGCCAAGACTTACCTGTGCATTCTAGAACTGATTTTTGGCTCGTGGAAGCTTGCACTGGTGAGGAGAGCAAGGACAGGACAGCCCTGGAATGGGTCTAGCCCCACTGGGAGAGATCTCTGGGGATGGGGTGTCCTGCTCCCAGAAGGGAGGCAGGACTCTCCCTTGGGGGGGTGCAGCCTTTCCCTGGGAGTGCACCTGTCTGGAGCAGCTGCCGTCCCCGGTCTCCCGGTCACCTCCACAACCATCTGGCCCGGTGGTCCCCCTTCCCCCGACTTTCCAGCTCTAGAACATGACTTGGTCAAAGGTACAGATTCTGTGCCTCCCAGATCCCGGTTTCTGGGCCACAGGCCTCTGTGTGTTGGAGGTAGGGGAGG
This sequence comes from Paguma larvata, assembly GCA_030068075.1. Lineage (NCBI taxonomy): Eukaryota > Metazoa > Chordata > Mammalia > Carnivora > Viverridae > Paguma > Paguma larvata. Next base: position 47,720,742 of record CM057844.1, on the reverse strand, counting down.
ACTCTTCACTAACAGGAGTTGATTCTGTCTTGGAAAAGAGAGTTGAATCCAAAGCCTCAGGATCAGGAGGCGATGCAATTCCCAGAGACCTCCAAGATCCTGCTAGGCTCCTTGGTGTGCAGCTACTTGGTTCCCTGAGGACGTTAGCCACGAGGCAAATGCCCAGGCAGGGCAGAGGCTAAAAATAATATGGGGCATACAGGCCCAGGAATGCCAGCCCTACCATTCATTCCTTGGTGTCCTGCCCGGAGCGGAGGGTACTCACAGAAGGTTTGAGAAAGGGAGCAGTTGTGGCAGGACCTGAGCTGGGCTCTGGAGGACGTTGGTGTGGTCTGCGCCCCAAGCTGGGGCGCACCCATCTAGCACCTCCACCCTAAACGGCTCTTCACCGAGCCTGATCCACTTGGTAATCACCGAGGCTCAGACTCCTGAGCCTGGGGACAGAGAGACAGCTGAGGAGCTGGGAAACCCTGAGCAGTCAGGACTCCCTCTCTCAGTCTCTCCATTTGTCCAACAGAGACCTGCCTGTCTGATGCTGGCGAGGACCCTGGAAGACAGTGCCTGTGGGGGCCTTGGCAGGGGCCGGGAGCCCACCGCCCGGGCCCACCCAGAGGGAGACCGGCTGTGCCGAGGACTACAGAGGCAGCTGCCGAGATTCCCGCTGCAAACCGGAGCCGCTTACTAAGCACCCGCTGTGTGTATGGAGGATGGCCAAGTGAGCCCTCATGAGGACAGGGGTGAATACGTGGACGCGGGACGCCGCCCTCGGTTCCATCACAGGCTGGCAGCATCCCACGGCCAGTGTCCTGCAGTAGGAGGGCGCATCACCACAGGATATCATGGTGACTCCAGTGTCACCCTGAGAAAGAATGAGCCTCATGACCATTGGTGTCCTGGGTGTCAGTGCTTACTAGCAGCAAAGCGTAACAGGTGAGTCGATTCAAAGGCATGTCAGTAACTGGTGAGCTACAAGAGCAAAAGTCGAGTCGGTGGGCTGCAGTGTGGGAGCATGCCGGCGGGGCGGACCTCGGCCGGCCGCTGAGGCTGGCGGGAGGGAGGGCAGGTGCCCGCCTGCAGATCACGGGGCCGGGAGGCAGCTGGGAGATGGCAGGTGGGCCGGGCAGGGAGGGCAGGCCTGGCTTTGAAGGCGTCACCTACCAGGCGGTCTTCCCATCTGGGAAAGGGGCTGGAGGCCCAGGGTGGGCGTGTTCAGTGGCGGGAGGAGGGGGGAGGGGAAAGACAGGCAGGGGGGCCTTGTTGCTCTGGCATAGCCGGGAATTCTGAGGTCTGACCTGCTCTCTGTGAATCCTGTTGAAGTCCATTTCCTCCTGCCCGGGGCCCTACAGAGCTGTTTTCCTCAGAGACTCAGGGAGCACCGATAGGGGGGGTCTGAGGGTTACGCATCTTTCTCCCCGTTTCCTTCCCCCTCCCCCCCTTTCCCAGTTAAGCACTCTGGCGTGAGGGAGCTAGGGAGTGAGAAGTACAAGAAAGACGTTAGGGGGCACCTGGGTGGCTCGGTTGGTTAAGCATCCGACTTCGGCTCAGGTCATGATCTCACAGTTCGTGGGTTCGAGCCCCGCGTCGGGCTCTGTGCAGACAGCTCAGAGCCTGGAGCCTGCTTCAGATTCCGTCTCCCTCTCTGTCTGCTCCTCCCCCACTCATGCTCTGTCTCTCAAAAATTAAATCAACATTAAAAGAATTTTGAAAAAAAGGAAAGACGTTAGAATCTCGGTCCCGGTAAGCAGCCTTTCCTGTCTCCCCACTGGGCAGAGGGCTGAGCAGAGCTGGCAGGAATCCCCGAGGGGAGCTGCCCTCAGAAATTCGGAGGGAAACCCCTCGAGGTTCCGGAAACAGGAAAGGGCACCAGAGCGGCCCCGAGAGGCGTCTCTCCTGGTGGCGGTCAACCCCGCTCCTGCTACCCAAGGTTTGAAGAGGGGGACGGCGGGGGGGGGGGGGGGCCGCACTCCTGGGCCTCACTGCCGGAGCCCGGCCCGGCGCCTCCTGCCTGTGGGCCCTCCGAGTGTCCGCGACCTCCAGACCCCACCTCAGAGAGACGGAGCGCTCAGTGTAAGGAGGGGATGCTGCTCACCCAGGACCAGCACACAGAAGGACCCGGTCACGCCCTGTCCTGGATCCCTGCCTGCGGGGCCCTGGCGGTGAGAGTGACTGCAGGGGTGGGGTGCGGGTGGCCTCGGGCCGCCTCCAGAACTGTCCTCAGCCCCAGGGCCCTGCCACTTCTTCCCTCTGCCTGGGGCTCCTCTCTGCCTCTCTAGGGAAGAAGAGGCATCCCCGCTGAGAGACCACCTTCCTCGGCAGGTGGGGGGAGTGATGGGGAGTGGCCTGCTGAGGACAAAGCTGGACGGCAGACTGCCTGGGGGTGGCTTCTAGTTACCCTACCCCTGCGCCTCCTCCTCCGGGGGCCTCCCTCCCCTGCCAGTTGGTGGGGGCCCCTGAGAGCCCGCCCACAGCCGGCCTGGCCTGAGGGGAACATGCCATTGTTGGTTGTCGGGCTCAGCTTACAGGGACTGTGACAGCGGCCAGGGCAGGGAGTCGGCCTGGGCCGCCTGTCAGCCACCTGGACCTCGCCCCCTCAACAGTTCCCAAGGGAAGAGGGGAAGGACAACCAAGTGACCAGGGCCACGGCTGAGGGTGAGGAGCGGAGATGTGACAAACAGAAGGGGAGTGTATGGCCCCGTGCCCCCAGAAGATAGGCCGAGGGACCCAGTGACGGTGCGTCTGCTCACCAGTACTCACGCACCAGAATGTTTGCACGGTGAAACCGGAAACCCCGGGGCCCGCTGGCAGGAGATTGGACCTGCGATGGCCGCGTGTGCCCTGCTGGAAGATTCTGGGGCAGTGAGTGTGAGTGGACCTCAGCTGCACGGACAGGGTGATCGGAGAAAGAGACGGAGAACGAGTGGCCTGATACCCTGCACGTGCGCTCACAGGCAGGCAAGGGCACACGTGCTGTTACAGTGGCGGTCACTAGGGGCCTAACGGCTGGAAGGAGCCCTCCCGGCTTTTGGGAGGCAGCTACGCAGGGGTGCTGGTTACACAGGTGCATTGCATTTGTGGACACTGTGACCTGAGCACTTCTGTGTCTGTTATACTGGAGAGAAAGTCGACAGAGAGCCTTGTTCCGGGGCATCCACCACGCTTCTACTAAGTGCCCACGGCAGCCAGTGTGTACTGAGCTGCCCCGTGCCAGCACTGGTGCCCGCCCAGCCGTGCGTTCTCCTCCCCTGACCCCGGCCCCAGGCCTTGGAGGTATGACACCGCACCTTCGGAGGTGAGGCAGCCAGCCAGGGAGAGGCGCTCGGCCGGGGCCACACAGCCTGCAAGTGGCAGGGCCGGGACTCCCCCTGGAGTGCCGGGCTGCCGGCCTGCTGCCCTCGGCCCTGGGGGACAGGCGCCAGAAGTGATTTTTGTGCTCAAGGAGCTCACCCTTCAAAAGTGCCCCGGATGGTGGCTGCCCTGAGGCCAGAACTGGGCATTTGGGGAAGGAGTTATTTCAAGGCTCTATCCTCTCTCGACCCCAGGCGAAGGCTGTACCACACAGCTCCGGGAGTTGCCATGGCAACCCACGGCTTCCCCAGGAGCGTCCTAGGAGGCCTGCTCCAAGTCCCAGCTGAGGCTGGGCACTCTGTGCCGGCGGGGCAGAACCGCAGCCCCAAGCACGAAGTCGTGTAAGTAAAGAAGGGGTGGCAGAGGCCGGGAGAGACCGCCCGGGCTCCCAAAGCCTGGACTCCGCTGACAGTGCTCTGTAAGCCAGCCTGAGCGCCCCGTGTACGTTTACGAAGCAGCCCACTAAAGGGCTGGAGCGTGTGGATGAAGCACATGCTGCCAGGCACGCGGGTGTTTTCACTTGTGTGACCGTCCGGGGTGTTAACACCGTGAGCCTTCTCTTCCGCTGCTGCCTTAATCACCCTGAACGCAAAGGCCGGGTTCATGTACCGGGTGGCAAGAAATCATGTCCATTAGGAGCCTGGAGGTGCCCAAGTGGACACGGGGCCGTGCCCCAGGGAGACGGCTCCTCAGCCCAGGGCCGCTTCCAGCTTTCCCAGCAGGTACCAGCAGCCGGACACGGAGGACGATGCCTGAGGCCATAGCCCACGGCCCGTCTCGCGCCTCCGGGCCATCGCAGACCTGCGTGAATACGTGTTGTCTTTCTCAGGCTCTGGACCGGGGAGCCACGTTTGCCGCGGGACTCTGGCTGGGTTTAGGGGCGCGGTGTTTTCACAGACGGCATACGGCCTGCACTGCTGAGCCTCGGGGTGAGCAGACTCTGACACCGCCATGGTGGGCTGGACTGGAATTCATGCCTTCTTCCTTTCCTCGATGGTTTACAAGCTTTATTGAGGGTGTCTGCGTAGCTCAGTGGTTGAGTGTCCACTTTGGCTCAGGTCAGGATCTTGTGGTTCATGAGTTCAAGCCCCACACTGGGCTCGGTGCTGTCAGCACAGAGCCTGCTTGGGATCCTCTGTCCCTCTCTCTGCCACTCCCCACCCCCCCCGGCTTGCACTCTCCCTCCCTCTCTCTCTCTCTCACAATAAATACTCATTAAAAAATAAATTTAAGAAAAAAATAAAATTTTATTGAGATATTATGTACCTTAATATTAACTCATTTAAAGCATACAGTTTAAGGGGACCTGGGTGGCTCAGTTGGTTAAGCGTCCAACTTTGGCTTGGGTCTGTGGGTTTGAGCCCCACGTCGGGCTCTGTGCTGACAGCTCAAAGCCTGGAGCTGCTTCAGATTCTGTGTCTCCCTTTCTCCTCCCCTGCTCATGCTCTGTCTCTGTTTCCGTCTCTCTCTGTCAAAAATAAATGAACATTAAGAAATTTTAAAGTGCACAGTTTAGTGGGTTCAGCACTGGGGCTGTGAGGCCGTCTGTGGTGTGATCCCGGACCATTTCATCCCAAACCTCTACCCACTAGCAGTCACTCCACACTCCTCTCTCCCCTGAGACCTAGGCAACTGCTATGGGTTTGCCTGTTCTAGAAATTTCACTGCAATGAAATTCTATACTATGTGGTGTTTTTAAAATTATTTTGTGTTTGTTCTTATTCTTTTAGAGAGAGAGAGAGAATATCAAGCAGGACACTCAGCACAGAGCCCAACACAGGGCTCGATCCCACAACCCCGGGATCATGACCTGAGCCAAAATCGAGAATCAGGCTCTCAACCGACTGAGCCAGCCAGGTGCCCCTACACTACGTGGTCTTAGGCGACAGCCTCGCTCACCTGGCATCCTTTATAGGTGTTTTCAAGGCTCACCCACATTGCCGCGTTTACCGAAGCTCCCTGCTCATGGCTGAGGAACACTTCATTGTACAAAGTTGCTTGCGTTCTCAGCGTTTGGGTCGTCTCTACTTTGTAGCTACTACGAATAATGCGGCCGTGAACATTTGTGTACAAGCTTTTGTGTGGACTTAGGTTTTTATGTCTCCCGGGTATATACCTAGGAGTTGAATTGCTTGGTCATATGGTAATTCTATACTTAACATTGTGAGAAATGGCCAGACTGTTTTTCCAAAGTGGCTGTACCACTTTATATGCCCACAGCAGCATGTGAGGTGAACCGGCCCCGGCTTGATGTTATCTGGGGACAGGGTGTCCGGGTCTCAGTGGTGTTGCTCCTCCACCCGGGAACGAGAGTCATTTCCCTGCTCAGGCGAGTGCCTCGGTACCCGGCGTCCACTCCCTGCCAGCGTCTGCCCGGGGGGCAGACATCTGTGCTCAGATGAGCACATTGGCAGAGGGCTGGCAACCCCCTCCTGGGAGAAGCCTCTTATCCTGGCCCGTCATGCAGCCCAGAAACCCCCGTCTCCAGCTCCGAGTCTTCAAGCCTGTCTCCACCCCCATCCTGATGCCTGTAGACCGCACGTTCTGATTTCTCAGGAGAAAAATAAGGCCCACGTGGCAAATAGCTTCCGGAGAGCACTCATAGGAAAAGTCATAGCAGTTGAGACTCGTAATTGTTGAGTGTGTGCTGGGCATCGTGCTGAACAGCCTGACAGGCGCGGCAACATTCCAGGGTGGTTTTACAAACAGGAGGCCAAGGCCAAGGGCAGTCGAGGATGCCCACCGTCCGAGCAGAGCCCGGCTGGGAAAGCCACGGTCTCCAGTGTGCTGTTAGACTCCACCCCACATGTTTGCGGAGTGAATAGACGAGCTCTCCCAGCTGCCCTGCCTGTCAGCACGCAAAGTCCAAGCAGGAGGGTCCCAGGCTGGTTTCTCCAGCAAGCAGGTGCCGAGACGAGGGACGGCGCAGATTACTGGGGGTAATGCCCGTGGGGGGAGGCTGGGGAAGCCAGGCTGGGCTGGGAGCTGGCCGCCGCTATGCAGACCTGGCCAAGGCTCCGCCCACCCAGCCGGAGCTGCCCAGGAGAGAGTGTCCAGGGAGGAGCCCCACGCTGGGCAGAAATGGCCAGGCCCTGCCACTGCCTCCCACAATCTCAGCTGGTCTCCACAAAGTCTGAGTCGGAACCTCAGGCCGCAGGTGCTCAGCTCAGCCTCTCACAGCTGGGCTGCAAGTCCCTTTAGGAAAGGAGATCCGCGGCCGTAGTTCCCTCCTTGTGCCCACAGGTGCTGTGCCCTGCACGTGGGGGCTCCTCCAGGGCTGCCCCAGCCCCTCTTCCTGGAGGGAGAGCACCTAGAGGGGGTAGGCAAACCAGCCCCGTCGTTTCAGCTGGTCCTGGGGCTCAGCTCGTGCTCACCCCCTCCCTCCTCCGCTGTCCAGCCGACCCGGCCAGCCTCGCCCCACCTCTGCTGCTGTCACCTCTGCAGGTCTTGAGGGCCTACCTGGGGTCTTCGTTCCTGAGGGTCTGAGCCCCTGGTTGCTGTGCCTTCTCAGGCTGGGACAGCTGCACTGTCCACACATGTGATAGTCACACAGGGGGCCCCACGGCGCCAGGAGGTCCCTGCACTCCACACGTGTCCCCACGGCAGCTTTAGGTCCCAGCAGCTGACAGAGCTGTGACTGCTCCTCCTGTCTGGGCCCGAGGGGTTCAAGATGCCAGGGAGGCCTTTCACTTGCGGTTTCCACTTCCTGGGGGCTCTTCCTCCAGGCTTCCTGCGGCCTGGCCCTCCCTTCCTCTCTTCCTGATGTCATCCAAGCAGACAGGCCATCTGCAGCCCCCAGCCACCCCGTGAAAATGGCAAAGCAGTCCCCCCCCCCGCCTCCCTCCCTCCCCTCCCGGCCTCATCCTATCCCCACAGGTGGCTCTGCCCCCTAGGATGCCAGCCCCGCGAGGGCGGCCTTGGTCCCCAGCGCCTACAGCAGGCGTGAGCACCTCGTCCCGGTGTGCAGGGCGCACTGCCGCCAGGCGGGCAGAGGAGACAGGCGAGGGCCCCGGTCCTGCCCGCCGCTGCCCTAACTCTCCAGGCCCAGGGCTCGCACGCTCGCGGGCGGGGAGAGCCGTGTCGTGGTGGGCAGGGCTTGGACGGCATGGGTCTTGTTGGGGAGGGACGGCCGTTGCCCAGACTGGTTTTCAAAAAGTTAAAGTAAATTTTTATTTTGCAGATAAACGCGGAGAAACCCAGGAAAATCTAGTGGCTTGTGAAAGTACTCTCGGCTTTAAATGCCTGAGGCGGTGCTGGGTCAGAGCCGCCGGACCCGCTGGTTTTCACGGGGTGTTAGAAGTCTGGATTTTTAAAAATGTTTATTTGTTTTTAAGAGAGTGGGAGCAGGGGGGCGGGGATCAGAGAGGAGGGGAGAGAGAGAGAATCTCACGGCCCAGAGCCTGAGGCAGGGCTGGAACTCGCAAACCGTGAGATTATGATGTGAGCTGAGACCAAGAGTGGGACGCTTAATTGACTGAGCCGCCCAGGTGCCCCTGAAAGCCTGGGTTTCATCAGAAACCTGATTTTACTTGTCAGCAACTCATGCAACTGTGCTATGACGCCGTGCCCGGATTCTTCCTGAAGCGGGAGGAGCTGGCGGGTGCTCTTGGGCCCCTTCACCGCAACCCCACCTCCACCCCCACCCCACCCCCACCCCCCCCCACCCCCCCCACCCCCCGGCTTGCAGCTCTCGGGTCAGACGCTCACAGGTTTTTCTTCTTTCTCTTGCAGGCAGGCATTCAGGTGACATTTCTTGATGTTTCTAGAAGACGTGCCCCTCTTTGGCCAGTGCTCCTACTGAGTGGTAGGAGGTACGATGGTGGCAGTGGGAGATGAGGAACAGCCACAGTGAGAGTTCCTTCCAAAAATGCCTTTCAGACAAATCCAAACGTAAGGGCGTGACTTCCAGTTCAACCTAGCTCCGCGAGCACACGCACTTCTATCCCCTCCCAGGACGCGGCAGGGACCACAGAGGGACGCCGTGGCTTCACCTCTCCCTCGGCTGGAAGACAGGTGCTGCGCAGGCTCTGGGGGACCAGGGAGGGCCACAGAGCCTCTACGTCCAGGACACCAGGGGGCTCGGTGGGGGGACAGGGGGGGGACCGCATGGAGGGGGCTGAGAAAAAGCAAGAGCAGTTACGAGGCTTTTAAAGGAACACTTAGACCCCAGACCCGGGCCGTGCAGACTGGCAGAAGATCGGAGGCCCCAGGTTTGCTCTTGGTCAAGGCCGGGGGGCTCTGGGCTCGGGCGGCCCGGGCACAGCCACGCGCACCAGCCAGGCAGGAACAGTGAGATGAGTCCGCAGGCGCATCTCGAGAGGCGACCTTGGCCCCGGCTGCTGATTCCCGGAGTTCTGGCAGCCAGGCTCGCCGCCCATGCAGGGGATGGGAGGGTTCTGCAGAATCGGCAGGGCTTCCCAGGACCTCTGACCAAGTGTCCAGACCCCGCGGCTTCACCTTAGTGGCCTACCCTCGCCCCATCCAGCCGCACTGCTCCTGTGAGCACTTCGCGCCTCCCGTGAAGACCAGCAGGCCTCGAGGACCCCCAGCCCCTCGGGTAGGAGCATCTAACACGGAAGATAGATTCTGTACCTACCAAGATAAAGGAGTCCTAAGGAAACAGACCCAACAAGAGGAGCAAAGGATCGTAGAAAAGAGAAAAAAAATCTCTCAGAGAGAGAAGAGAGAATGCCACACCCATGACCTAAGAACAAGATGCTATAAAAAGGAACAGGCAGAGAGTAAGAGCCCATTTCGGGGGCGCCCGGGTGGCGCCCTGGTTAAGTGTCCAGCTTTTGATTTCAGCTCAGGTCGTGACCTCGCCATTCATGAGGTCGAGCCCTCAACGGGTCTCTGTGCTGACGGCACGGAGCCTGCTTGGGATCCTCTCTCTCCCTCTCTGCCCCCTCCCTGCTTGCACACACACTCTCTCTCTCTCTCAAAATAAATAAACTTAAAAAAAAGAGCTCTTTTTTTAATTAAAATCTAAATAGCAAAAGTGAAAATTCAGTTGAAGATAAATTTCCCATAAATCATAAAGAAGCAAGATGAGAAACTGCAAGAGAAAATGTAAAACTAGCTGGGCTGCCGGCGTCGGCGCGGTCTACGCAGCCAGTGAGTGAGGAGGCCAGAGGAGGGCGAGCGCCATCGAGCCAGTCTTCCACCAGAAAATGTCCTAAAACCGGAGGACGCGAGGCTCCTGGCCGAAGGAATGAGAACCCACCCCAGGCAAGGCGTCGTGACATTTCTAGAACCAGGGGATATTAAGCCGACTCGTAAAGCTCCCAGAGAGCAGGCCAGGTCCCCCGTGAAGAGCCGGGGCTCTGACTGGCGCTGGCGGCCATCACACGAGGACGCAGGTGACGGCAGCACGGCCTCCAAAGTTCTGAAGAAGCTGCTTTTAGTCCCAGAAGCTCTACCCCGCGAATCGTGAAAAAGCTGCGTAAAGCCATCTGCGGGTGACAAGGGGCCCCAGGCACCTGTCTCAGGAAGCCGCCGGAGGATGCATGAAGAGCAGGCAGGGGGCCCATGGAGGGGTGTCTCGCTGATACCAGGCGAGCTGGGGCACGGGGTCCCCTGTGAGCACAGGGGGAGGGGGGTGGAGGGCCCTGGAAAGGGGCAGCCCCCCCCACTCGGTGTCGGGTTAGTAAGTAGATGTTAGGGAATTGCTACAGGCGGCCACAGATGGCGGTCCGGCAGGGTGGGGAGGGGAGGTGGGCTCTGCTTCCTTAAGACTTGCTTCGCTTCGATGCTAAGTCCATTCTAAAAGAATTGGGGGGGTGCCCGGGTAGCTCAGTCGGTTGGGCGGCCGACTTCAGCTCAGGTCATGATCTCGCAGTCTGTGAGTTCGAGCCCCGCGTTGGGCTCTGTGCTGACGGCTCAGAACCTGGAGCCTGCTTCCGATTCTGTGTCTCCCTCTTTCTCTGCCCTTCCCCTGTTCACGCTGTGCCTCTATGTCTCTCAAAAATAAATAAACATTAAAAAAAAAAATTTAAAAGAATTGGGAAGACGGCCTTCCGCCTGTGCCCTGCCCCCATCCAGGAGAGCAGTCTGTGCGTCTGAGGGAAGGCAGGGCTGACGGGGCACCCAGGGCCAGGCGGGCTGTGCCGTCTAGACATGACCGGGTGGTGAGGATGAGCCCTCGCGAGGCTGTCACAGCCAACGGCCCTGGACCCTCAGGTCATCAAGCCACCAATTCTTTCGTTAACTACGTGATGGATTAGTCCCCGGTCACTGATGCCTCTGTGCCGCAGACATCCACTGGGTGCCTTCACAGGTGAGACCCTTGCCGGGGGACAGGATGGAGCCAGGATCGACGCTGGACAGCCACAGGCTGCCGGGAAGGTGGCCTGGGGGCAGAAGCTGGGAAGCGGGTGTCAGGGCGGTGAGGAAACTCCAGAGAAGCCTTGCAGCCACCGCGCTTTGCTCAGGCTCCGCATTGGCCGTGGCTGCCCCTCCCTGGGGGCAGTTTGTGAGCTGACCCCCCCTCCCCCCTCCTCCGGTGGCACAGGCGAGAACGCATGGCATGCCACCCGCTGCGGGCGGACCGGGCCTAGCGGTCCTGGATGGTGGGATGTTCTCCCCTCCTGACGGCAGGAGGGCAGGTCGAGGGCCCCGCTGGTCTGCTGGTGGGCTCGGGGCCCTGTCTCCACTCTCCAGCGGGATTGTGTGCCCTGAGGCACCTCGTCCTCGGCTGTGTGGCTGATGGCATCTGCACAGCCGGCCCGGGCAGGCTCTTCGCCTCTTTCCACGTGTCCCTCCTGCTCTGCGGATCAGGCCAGACTGGCTCCTTCCCCACACCCTGGTCCTTGCGCACGATGTGAAGGGCACAGAGGTGACAAACTTGAACCCCAGGGCCAGCCCAAGGCCATACAGCAGGAGGGGACAGAGGAGGGACCAAAGCCATTCTGGGTGACCATTACCTGCCTGGCCCTGTGTCTACACCACTAACCAGTGGAACAGTGAGGAGACCAGCCCAGGACAGATAATACGTAGCGGCCAGCCACCCCGCCTTTGCAGGAGAACCCTTTGCTTGAGCACTCACCTCGCCATGCCTGAGTAGGCCTTCTCCCACAACACCGCCTCCTGGGAGCCCTCCTGGCTCCCCTTCCAAAGCAGCACTTCTGTATCACCCTGCTGACTGCCCCTGTGCCACTCCGGCCCCCTGACTCACAGCCTTTCTGATTTCCCGTCACCCTCCCCGCCAGCACGCATCCCCAGAGCCCAGCACAGGCCTGGCCCCTGGCGGCATCCTGGAGACATCAGCCAAGGAATCAAAGAATACACTCCCCTCCCCACGTTGTGGAAGGAGATGCCTGCGTGCGGAGTCCCTGCCCAGGGAAGTCCGTCCCCGGACCCATTTCTCTCCCCCACCCCACGTCTGCCTGGGAAGCCCGCGGTGGTCCCTGCCGCAGGCCCCCAGGGCACGGGCGTCATGCCTGGTGGGGGGAGTGGAGGAGGCAGGCCGGGCACCTGAGAGGGCGAGCCAGGGGAGGGGTGTGCGCCTGTGTGCCAGCGTCCACAGCTAGTGGCGTTCCCGGGAGAAACGTGTGATTCTGTCCCCACTGTCAGGCAGGGAATGTTCGCAGTGGCTTGCTTCACGGTGGCCCTGCCACCCGACGGGCGGGTACACAGGCCGCGCACGCAGGCCACACCTCTTGCCTGGGAAAGGGTTCCTGATGCAAAAGAGAAGTCTGGGGCTCATGAACCAGACCCAGCGTTGCCCCCCAACCCCGACGTTCCTCTCCAAGGGGCGCCCAAGACAGTTGACAACCTGTGTCCACACATGAATGTGCACGGCAGCACCATTCCAGAGACAGAACAACCCAACGTCGGCCAGGCAGCCGACGGGTCCACCAAACACAGTCCATCCCCCGGCGGAGTGTCGCTCGGTCTCAGCAAGGAGCGAAGCATGGGCTGCCTCGTGGATGAGCCTTGAAAACACGGCTCGGAGTGAGAGGGGCCAGGCCCGGGGGGCACACGGCGAATGATCCCATTTGCAGGAAAATCCACAGGGACAGAAAGTGGCCTCATGGCTGTCAGAGACTGGGGAGACAGAGGGGTAAGGACTGTTTCCAAGTCTCTTTTGGGATGATGGAATGTTCTGGAATGAGATGGAGGGGACAGCTGCACCACAGCGCAAACGTACTCAGTGCCACTAAGTTGTACACTTTGACGTGGTTACGGCGGTGGATTTTATGTTGTGTGCGTCGTATCACAATACAAAATCAATGCCTCACAAAAATAACACATTGGGAATAAAAGAGAGTGAACTTTGCAAGGTTCCACGGACAGGAAGTTTCTGTATGAGCTCTAAACACAGCACGTGGGTTCGCAGGGAAGGACCTTAGTTTTGCCAACCGTCCCCGAGTCGTGCGGGTCCCTTTGATAGAATGGGAATATCAAAACGCACAGCGGCGTGAATTTCGGGAAAGGTTTTAACGTGTGAGAAGACAAGCCTCCAACCTCGCACTTCGGACACGTGCCGCTCACTTAGGCTTCCCCAGAGAAGAGCGAATGACTCATTCCAACCGTCCCCCCATTTCAGGAATCCGGACGGAAAAGATTGGGATTGTGTTGGGATTGGGATTGTCTTTTGTGTTAGAGCATCGAGTCTTCACGTCAGGGGATGGGGGAGTCGTCCGAATGGGCTTCTCGGGACGCAGGCAGCTGGATCCCTCTGCACCCGCGGCTAAACTCCAAGAGAGGCCGGTGCACCTGCGCGCATGGCTGTGCCGGTACATACAGCACCTGTGTCCATGTGTGTTTTTATTTTACTTTTTAGAGCTGACGTCTCATGCATATACAAAAGCATATACATCATTGTGCGCCTCTGATAATAAGGAAGCGAGTGCCCACACGCCCACCATCCAACCTAAGAAGTAGAGTTTGACCAGCACCTCTGAGTCCCAGAAAACTTCCTTGATGGTATCCTTCAATGGAGAGACCATCGCTAAGTCCACTTCCGCCCCGCCTTGCTTGGCTCCTGCCGCCGAGTCTGGGTGTCTTTGGCTGACGCTCCCCAGGGGCGGGGGTAGTGTTGCCTGGCTGCGTGAGACCGGGCTCGGGGGGGGGGGGGGCGGCACAGCGTCCAACCGCACTGGGGACTTCCAAGCAGGGGCCGGTGTCTTCTTGGTCCGAACACCAAGGAAGCTGGTCAATGTTATAAATCAAGGTCCCCTGCCCACTTAGGAAGACGGTTATCAAACAGTCACCAACACCTAACTGGGTAATTGATTGAGCCCAGGACCTCACCGTTCAGTGGAAGCAGTCAAACCTACAAGCATGAGATAACTTAAGAATCTTGGCAAGACCACCTCTGGGTATATCCCTTAAAGCACCGAGATCGGGGTCTCGAAGAGGCATCTGCACACCCACGTCCGCAGCGGCGTCATCCACGGCAGCCAAGAGGTGGAAGTAACCCAGGGCTCCACTGACAGACGCGTGGATGAAGAACAGGAGGTCCGGCCGTATGCCGGAATATTATTCAGCCGGAAAAAGGAGAGACATTCTGACACCTGCTACAACGTGAATGAACTTGAGGACCTTATGCTCAGTGAAGTGAGCCCGCCACCAAAAGGGCAAATCCTGTATGATTCTACTCACACGAGCGAGGCAGAGGAGTCAAGATCACGAAGCCAGAAAGCAGAGTGGTGGTTACCGGGGGCTGGGGGGAGGGGAAACGGAAGCTGTCTAATGAGTGTCGAGTTTCAGTTTGAAGAGATGAAAAAGTTCTGGAGGTCTGTTGCGCAACGATGCAAATAATGCTTCGCAGCACTGAACCGCGCGGTTGGAGACGGCGAAGGCGCTAAGGTGCGGGCTGTTGTTGTTCTTGCTGGTGTCGCTCCACAAGCAGAGGGGAGGAAAAAAGGAATTTTGACGGCCCCAGATTGCTGTAGCGGGGAGAGCCCTGGCCGGGGACTCAGGACACTTGGATTTCGGCCCGTGTTCTCCCGCTGCCTGGTGGCCTTGCCGTCTCTGAGCTCCGACGTCCTTCTCTCACGGGCTGCGGGGTTGGTTTTAGGCTTTCCCGCTCAGAGAGCTGAGTGCGCACAGCTGAGCCTGACACATTCCCTCATTGCCTTTCGCTCAAGTGTGACCTTCACAAAAAAACTACACACATCAACACATTCTCTCAAACCACACACACCCGTGTAATGCCATTGTGTGAAGAGACTGCCGTTTATTTACCCATTTTACTGTTGATGGAAATTTGGGTTATTTCCAGCTTGGGGTGTCTCCGAACAGGGCTGCTCGGGCCACCGCGGCACGTCCCCGGCGCACACGGGGCCCGCGCGTGCGGGACACCCGCTGGGCGGGCGGAGCTGGCGCACGGGCTCTGCAGAAATTACGAGCAGCTTCGCAGTGGCAGCCTCTCTGCCTTCTGGCCGGCTAGGTAGCGTCGGCCCTTTGGAGTTTGGTCTCTCCGGGGGTGGGGGTGGGGGGCGGGTCTTAATTTGTGTTTCCCTGGCGGAGCCCCTCTTGCCCCAGTTATCCTCTCCGTCTGCCAGGAGTGACGTGCCTCTCCTGTCTTCTGTCCACTTTCCCGCATTGTGCAGCTCTTCTCCCATCTGGCGGGCTGCTTTCCGTTCTTCCGATGGTGTCTTTTCAGGAGAAGTCCTTCACGCGGTCCAACTTATCGCGTTTTTCCTTTATAGGGTTTAGTGCTTTTTGCGCTCATTAAAAACAAAAACAAAAACAAAAACCTTACTCCACGGTTATAAATAGGTTTCCTTCTTTTTAGAATTAAAAAAAAAATGTTTATTTTGAGAGAGAGAAAGAGAGCGAGAGCATGTGCATGTGACCAGGGGAGGAGCAGAGAGAGAGAGAGAATCCTAAGCAGGCCCCGAGCTGTCAGCGCAGAGCACAACTGGGGGCTCGAGCTGGCGAACCGCGAGATCACGACCCGAGCCGAAGTCGGACACTTACCCGATTGAGCCACCCAGGCGCCCCTGAACATGTAGAATGAAACAATTCTGGAGGTTTTACTTGACCTTTTACAAGGAGCTCTTCCGATTCAGCGGGAATTGATTTTTCTGTACGGCGTGAGGTTTGGATCCACATTCATTTTTCTGCGTGTGGGCAGCCGGTTGACAAAGCACTAGTTACTGAAACCCGGAAACCATCCCTTCCTCACTGCGGGTGATTGTCTACTTTGTTGTAAGCAGGCTGACTGTGCGTGTGAGGTTTTTTTCCTGGACGATCTAGTCTATTCAGTTGGCCTGTTTATCCGTGGTACCCATACTCCACTGCCTTAGATACTACAGTCACAGTGGTCGACTATGCGCTGCCGTAATTCCTCCAACTTTGCCCTTCTTCAAAATTACCTTAGCTATGTTGGACCTTTTGCATTTCTGTATGAATTTTAGAACTAACGTGTCAGGTTTTTAAAAAATGTTTCTTTATATTTGAGAGAGAGAGGGAGAGGGAGAGAGAGACAGTGCATGCGTGGAGGAGAGGAAAGAGAGCTGGAGACAGGCAGAGAGGGAGACAGAATCTGAAGCAGGCTCCAGGCTCTGAGCTGTCTGCACAGAGCCTAACGAAAGACCTCAACTCACGAGTCGTGAGATCGTGACCTGAGCCGAAGTCGGGCGCTTAACCGACTGAGCCCCCCAGGCGCCCCCAAGGTGTCGACTTCTAATACAAGCATATTCTAGATGAAAACCCCCTCTGTGCTTTGCTTTTTTTTGCAGCCACACATTTTGGTAGGTGGTATTTTCAGCAGCATTCAGTTCAAAGTATTTTCCAATTCCTCTTGTGATTTTTTTCGTACCCAGACGTTAGTTGGCTATTTCCAAATATTTGGGGTTTTCAGAGCTATCTTGTTGTTATTGGTGTTAATTCAATTCCAGTAGAATCAGAGAACGTATTCTGTATGACTTGAGTCCTTTTAAATTTATTGAGACTTGTTTTACAGCCCAGCATTTGGTTTATCTTGCTGAACACACCGTACACAAGAGAAAAGAATGTGTTGGGCGCGTTCGATGAACAACCAGCTCAAGACAGATTACAGTGTTCCGAGCCGTTGTGTCCCTGCTGAGGTTCTGGTTCATTCGTTCTGTGCAGCGCTATGAGAGTGATGTTAAAATCTTGCAACAATGGTTGCCGGATTGTCTATTTCTCTTTTTAATTTTGTCCATTTTTTCTTTATGTATTTTGAAGCTGTTATGAGGTACATATTGATTTATGATTTTTGTCTTTTTGATGAAGTCCCAATTTTTCATGAGGCGGCCTCTCTGTTTATCTCTGACAGTACTCTGTGAAAGCCCATTTTATCTGATATGAACACAGCTCCTCCAGCCTCGGCAGGCTGACTGTTGGCACGATAGATTTTTATTTTTTTTTTTAATTTTTTTTAATGTTTATTTATTTTTGAGACAGAGAGAGACAGAGCTTAAGTGGGGGAGGGGCAGAGAGAGAAGGAGACACAGAATGTGAAGCAGGCTCCAGGCTCTGAGCTGTCAGCACAGAGCCCGACACGGGGCTCGAACTCACAGACCGCAAGACCATGACCTGAGCTGAAGTCGGCCGCTCAACCAACTGAGCCACCCAGGCGCCCCACGATAGATTTTTAAATATATGCCTCCCTCGCAAATAGCACATGGTAGAGTCTTGCTTTTATATCCTTTTAATTGAGGTGCTTAATGCTTTACGCTTAATATGATGATTGATTTGGTGGGATTTAGGTCTCGAATCTATTTGTTTTACTTGTTCCTTCTAAAATGTCCTCTTTTGCTTTCTTTCGGATGATCCAAATATTTTTTGACCATTCTGTTTTAGTTTTTGTTGGATTTCTAGGTGTACTCCTTTGTGGTTTTGTTTTTTTTTTAAGATTTTTAAAAAATTTTTTTAACGTTTTTATTTATTTTTGAGAGACATAGAGACAGAGTGTGAGCAGGGGAAGGGCAGAGAGAGAGGGAGACACAGAATCCAAAGCAGCCTCCAGGCTCTGAGCCATCAGCACAGAGCCCGACGCGGGGCTCGAACTCACAGACCGTGAGATCATGACCTGAGCTGAAGTTGGCCGCTCAACCAACTGAGCCACCCCAGGCGCCCCTGTTTGTTTTTTTAGTAATGGCTTCAGGGATTACAGGGCACAGTGTTCTGGGAGCTAACGTGGCACACTGCACCCCAAATGTAGAGCCTTTCAAGGTCCTACGCCCATTTTCTGCTATAGTCACGTGCATTACAGCTACATACGGTAAGAACCCCACGATCCAATGTTACAATTGTTGTTTTACACTGACGGACGTATGGCCTTCAGAGGAATTAAGAGGAAAGTACTCTTTTATGTTTCTTCAGCTATGTATCCTTTCTGATGTTCTTCATTCTTTCCTGATGATGGAGTTTCTGTCTGGTTATCATTCTCCTTCAGCCTGAGGAGTGTCCTGCTTAGCACGTGCTGGACACGGGTCTGCTGGTGACGACTTCTTTTCATTTTCTTTTATGTTAAAATATATTTACATACTCTCATTCTCGACAGCCGGTTTGACATCCTGCAAAAGTGTCGACAGGCTCTCTTTCAGTTCTTTACACATGTAGTCCCGCTCTCTTCTGGCACCTATAGTTTCTGATGAGAAGTCGTTTGACTCAGTGTGCTGTTCCCTGGACGGCTATGACCGCACGTCCTATGGCTACTTGTAAGAGCTTTCTCTTTATCCGTGCCTTCCAGCAAATTGACTACGATGGGTCTATGCATGGTTTTCTTTGAGTTTATCTTAGCTGGGAATCATGGAACTTCAAGTATGTAGATTCATGTCTTTTACCGCATATAGAAAATTCTAGAAATAATATTTTTCAAATACCTTTTCCTGCCCCATTCTTTCTCTCCTCTCGTTTTGTGATTTCAATGACATGCATGTAGACCTTTTGAAATGGTCTCACGGATCCTTGGGCTCTTTTATTTACTCCCCACTCTTTCAGATTGAATGAATCCTATCGCTCAATCTTCTAGTTCACTGATTATTCCTCTTGTTTTTTTTTTAAAACTTTTTAACGGTTTTTTAATTTATTTTTGAGAGACATAGAGACAGAGCGTGAGCAGGGGAAGGGCAGAGAGAGAGGTAGACACAGAATCCAAAGCAGGCTCCAGGCTCCGAGCCATCAGCACAGAGCCCGACGCGGGGCTCGAACTCACAGACTGTGAGATCATGACCTGAGCTGAAGTCAACCGCTCAACCAACTGAGCCACCCAGGCGCCCCTGATTATTCCTCTTTTGTTAGGCCCATTTAGTTAACTTTATTTTTATGATATTTTAATTTTCAGTTCTACAATTTCCATTTTTTAAATATAGTTTCTAGGGGCGCCTAGGTGGCCTCAGTCAGTTAGATGTCCAACTTCAGGTCAGGTCATGATCTCGCAGTCTGTGGGTTCAAGCCCTTCGTCAGGCTCTGCAATGACAGCTCAGAGTCTGAAGCCTGCTTCTGATTCTGTGTCTCCCTCTCTCTCTGCCCTCCCCTGCTCGCACTCTGTCTCTCTCAAAAAAAAAAGAAAAAAATTAAAAGTAATAAAAATATACATATAGTTTCTAGTTCTCTGTTGTGGTTTTTTTTAAATTTTTTTCACATTTATTCATTTTTGAGACAGAGAGAGACAGAGCATGAGTAGGGGAGGGACAAAGAGAGGGGGAGGCACAGAATCCGAAGCAGGCTCCAGGCTCCGAGCTGTCAGCACAGAGCCCGACACCGGGCTTGAACTCACGGATCTCGAGATCATGACCTGAGCCGAAGCTGGACGCTCAACTGACTGAGACACCCAGGCACCCCTCTGTTGTGGTTTTTAAAAAAATCTTTCACCCGTTAAAAGTATATTTTCCTTTACATCGGTGATTACAGTTGTAATAGTTACTTTAAAGTCCTTGTTTGCTAATTCCACCATCTGGGTCACGTTAGCGATCAATCTTTATTACTTACCTGTTTTGGTTTGCGAATGGCTCTAACATTCTCCTTTTCTTTGTATATCGAGTAATTTTAGCTTGTATCCTGGACACGTTGAATGTTAATTTCTGTTGACTTTGGAGTCCTATATACATATCCCCAGCGTTGGTTTTGTTATTTCGTGTTCGTGTTGGCATGAGGCTAAGACTCAGCTGTGCTCAGGCTGCGAACGCTGTCCTGTGGACAGAAGCTCTGATTTCATGTTAGACCTCATCTTGCTTTTTTCGTTCTTAGCCCAGCTGCCTGGAGTCCGCCCCATGCCTGTGGTCCAGTGTCACCGGGAGATTTAGGCCCTGTTTATAAACAGAATTCGGGCCTCTCCTTCTCTTACTCCTTCCCTTTTGGGATGTCCTTGTATCTCCCAGAGGGCGTCATTGCCCCAAGCTCTGTCTCCTAACTCCTCAGGCCAGGACTACAGGTGTCTTGTTGGCGTTATTGGCCCGGCGTGGCCTGCGCTCAGGCCGGGAGCGATGGAGACAGGCGGCCCCCTCCCCGGCACCTGCCTGCCTTGGCTCACTCGGGCGACTCCAGGAAGGGTGTTTTGGGTTTTGTCCCGAGCTCAGAGTGCTGTCTGTGGGGAGGTGAGGTCAGTACGAAGTTGCTACCCCCCCACGCTGGAAGTGGAAGGCCAGCTTTCGTTTCTGTGAAAAACCCGCTGGATCATAGAACCTGTCTTGGGCTGAATCTGTAGATCTCATTGGAGGAAATGAGTTTTACAATATCGAGCCTTCCAATTCTTGAACTTCGTGTCTCTCCCTCCACACATTTGTTTTTTCTGTAATTTCTCTCAATCATGTTTCACAATTTTTTTCTTCTTTTTTGAGAGAGAGAAAGAGCACGCATGTGTGTGTGTGAGCGGAGGGTGGGCGGGGGGTGGGGAGAGGGTCCGGGGGTGGAGAAGGGAGAGATAATGGGAGAGACAGAATCTTTTTTTTTTTTAATGTTTATTCATTTTTGAGAGAGAGAGACAGAGCAGAGCGTTAGCAGGGGAAGGGCAGAGAGAGAAAGGGAGACACAGAATCCAACACAGGCTCCAGGCTCCGAGCTGTCAACACAGAGCCCGATGTGGGGCTGGAACTCACGAACCATGAGATCATGACCTGGGCCGAAGTCAGCCACTTAACCAACTGAGCCATCCAGGCGCCCCAGAATCTTAAAGAGGCTCCACACCCAGCTCGGGGCCTGACGTGGGGCTAGGTCTCACAACCGTGAGATCACACAACCCTCACAACAGTGAGATTGAGGCCTGAGCTGAAATCGAGAGTCGGACACTGGGTCACCCAGGTGCCCCTGTCTGTGGGTCTTGTGGTTTATTTTGTTAGTTTTATATTGAGGTGTTTGGTCGGCTGATGCTTTTGTAAACGGTCTCACTTTTAAAGTTTAAATTGTTACGTCCTCACTGGCATTTCATGGTCAGTGCCTAAAATCTTGGCTTTACGCAAACAGTTAACACTAACGAAAGTTTCCAACGACAAAACCTATGGTTTGGTGCGTCTCCCAGAAGCTAAGGTTTTTCAAGAAGGTGACTTTTTAGGGATGGAGGCTGGGGCTTCATGCACTGAGCATTTAAGCTGAATGAGGGGCAAGGTATGCTAGGAATTAACCGAAGCGTAGGCAGTTCTACCTGAAATAACCCTCCGATGGGCATCATCCGTAGAAAATGGCAGTTTGGTAGCCTGACCCTTCCAGGGACAGGGGACTCAAGACATCACCAGGCTCCTCGGACTGGAGAGTAAGGCTGTTTCTCGCTTGCACTTCGAAGTGGCGAGGGAGACAGCCCAGGAAGGCTGACCTAGCGGAGTTCCCCCCTCAACTTTGAAATAAGCGCCTCCCTGAGCTAAACTAGTAAAATCCATCAGTGACGGCTGTCGTTAGCTATCCGCAGGAGCCAGCCGCGACACCATCGTACGTGAGTCATTCGAGAGTCTGTAGACGGTCCGCGTCCGGGGCCTGCCTCTGACTCTGACCCCGGAGAGGACATCGAGGCAGTGTACCGCGGGCCTGGTCCGCCTTGCCAGCCTAAAGAGCAGCGGCAGTGTGGCCGGCTTTAGGGTCCGAGTCCCAGGTTTCTGTCTCCACCGGGAGAGACCCTGGGCTGCTACGGTCCCGTCGGCCCCTCACCTGCTGCACAGGCTCGGCCCGGCTCGGAGGGAGGGCCCAGCGCGTCCGTGTCGCTTACCGGAGCAGATTTCAGCACCGCACTTTCTTTCCTCGGCAGAGGAGGGACGGTCAGCCTCGGCTGGCGGTTTCTACTCCGACACGGCAACTTTCAGGCTACCGTTGTGGGGCGAAGGGGCCGATCGGGGTGATGATGGCTTTCTGATTTGTCTGAAAGGTCTCCTCTCCATAAGGGGACAAACCGATCATCTGTTCTAGTGGGTTGAAGCGTCCCCCCAAAATTCACATCTACCCAGAACTTCGCCACATGTCATTAACCTGGAAATGGGGTCTTTGCATACGTAGTTGGTTAACGGTATTGAGATGAAGCCGGTTTGAATTTATGGTTTAGGCCCTAAATCCAATTAGTAGTGTCGTCTAAAGATGAAAGGAGGGGCGCCTGGGTGGCTCAGTTGGTTGGGCATCTGACTTCGACTCAAGTCATGATCTCACGGTTCGTGAGTTCGAGCCCCACTTTGGGCTCTCTGCTGTCAGCACGGAGCCCGCTTAAGATCCTCTGAACAGCCCCCCCCCATCGAAAATAAACATTAAAAACAAAAAAAGATGAAAGGACACAGAGACACGCAGAGAAGCCGTGTGACCACAGAGGCATGGACTGACGCAAGCCCAGGATGCCTGGGGCCACCAGAGGCAGAAGAGGCAGGAAGGACCCTGCACACGCTTTGATTTTGGCCTTCTGGAACTGTGAGAGAATGAATTTCTGTAAGCCCCTGCTTATGATCATGTCGACAGCCCCAAGAAGTCGCCCCTGTGACCCTGGGACAGGGATCCCGTCTTGATCACGGGTACACCCTGCTGGGCCCACGGGGCTGAGAAGCACCGTTGGCTGGGGTGGGGAAGTCCCCTGGGTGAACGGGACTGTGGTAGTGAGGCTTGGCTGGGTCTTTTTAAAAACTGTTTTCCTGTGCAGCATTCCAGGTAGACAACGAAAGCAAAGGGAATACAATCGACCTTGCGTATCCTTCACACAGAGCGACGCTGTCCTAATGCGTGTGTGCCCGATGCTTTCTCTATTTTATCCAAGAGACGCTGGAAAGGCGCACCCGGGGGCCGGCCCGGGGAGCTGCCTTCCCACGCGGGGCCTTGCGCGTCTGCGGCGCGGCAGGCGGCCAGGCTCCTGTTTTCGGTTACGGGGTTCTCACTCACGGCAAACACTTTTTCCTGTTTAAACTCAGTCTTTACACTTAGGCTTAATTTCCTTGTCCTTTTCTCTTTGTGCCAGGTGGGCGGTCCTTGTGGCGCAAGGAAAATCTCACAGGTATTCAAGGAAAATGTCGCGACTCCTACCCCCTATTTAGGAGGAGAGGAGCCCCCTGGCTTCCTCACTGCCCCTTCGCTCCTGAGGTGGGCAGTGCTCCGCGCGGAGCCCTGAGGCTCCCCTCTTCCCTGGGGGTGGGGGCAGGGGATGGGGACTCCCCTGGCAGGGAAAGAGGACCTCAGGGGGTGGGGTGGGGGTGCAGACTTCATCTCCCTCCCTTTCTGTCGGACTGGACAGTGCCCTGGAGCACTCTGGGGGGGGAGGTCAGCGCCCCCAGAGGGAGCAGGCCAGGTGCAGAGGAGAGCAGCGGCTGATGGAGGCTGGGGGAGGGGGTCCCTCAGAGTGCGCAGGAAGTCACCGCTGTGTGGAGGAGCCGGAGTGCCCCGGGATGGCACCACCAACCTTCCTTCAGGGAAGACGATCCTAATGCAGCAGGGGGCCCTGAGAGTGAGGATCCCCCTCCCCCCCCCACCCCCCCGCCCCCCGCAGTCACGCGGCCCTCCAGGACGCAGAGCAACAGAACGCGGGCTTCCCTTTCTACTCCCACCCCAATCAGAGTGCTTTGAGGGTGTAGACTATGGCTCACATCTCTGTTTCCCAGTACAAATATCATCGCGCGGGGCCTGAGATCAGCCTGCCTATGCTGTTGCTTGGCCTACTTTAAAATTTTCTAATTAGTGGTAAGCGTTTAAAGATTACGCTTTTATACAGAATTCCACTTTTCCGCTCTGTGAAAGCCAGACCCCAGCCCAGGCTGCGCTCCAGGCGCCGGAGGGGATGGGAACCGGAGCCGCGAGTCCCAGTCCCCCGCCCCCACACCCGCCGCGTCCCGTTCCTCCTGGGCGCGGAGGTGCAGGTGCACGGGCCCCCAGTCGCCAGGCGCGCGGGGTCGGGTCACGCTGCCCGGAGGCCGCAGCTGTCTTCGCCAGGCGTCCCGGAACACCGTCTTTTGGTAAAAAGCAAACGAGCAAAACCCGGCACCACGAACACTGTACCTGAGCTAGTTCTACAGCGGAGGTGCTCGTGCACAGTGTTTAGGTCACGCACTTTGTCAAAGGGAACAGAGGAAACAGGAAGAGAAGAGGCCGACCACACTGGACCGCTCCCCACTCGGGACTGCCGGTCGCCACAGGCGCTGTTGGTTCTCCCAATGATTTATGGACACCCGTGTGCGGGGGCCGTGCCTCCAGAGGCCGGGCTCCGCTCCCTCCGGGGAGGCTCGGGCCGCGGCCGAGGGACGGGGACAGGATCGGGGACGCGCGGAACCCAGGGAGCACCGCCTCGCCCGGCAGCCGCGCACCGACGCCGCGAGGCCCGTCCTCGGCCAGGCCCGGCCCGCCCGCAGCCGTGGCGCTGACGCCGCCCGCCCCTCCCGGCCCCGGCCCCACGAAGGCAGCGGCGGAGGGACCTCGGGGCCTCGGGAGCACAGCCTCCCTCCCTCCCTCGCCTGCCCGGCGCTCCCGTCAGCTTCGGCCGCAGCCATTTTGGAACGAGTGCAGACAAAGACCGAGTCACCGTCGTCGTCCCCAGCCGGCCCGGGCTGCGGACCCCGCCTGCCGCGCCGGCCGGCCGTCTGCCCCGGTCCCGGGCCCGCCCGGCCGCCCGCACCCCCACAGCCCGCCAGCCCGATACTGCCCACTCGCCCACCGCACCCAGGCCGCCCGCCCGCGCCCCGGCCTCTGCCGCTAGCAGCCATTGGCCGCGCCTTTTAAGTGCGCGCTGCAGCCAATGGCTGGGCGCCGGGCGGCCGGGCGGGGGGCGCCGTGACCAATGGCTAGGCGCCGGGCGGCGGGCGGGGGCGGGCGCGCCGCCGCGCCTGCGCACCGCGCCGTCACCGCCCTCTGCCCCCCCCCTTACGCCGGCCGCCCCCCGCCCGCCCGGCCGCCGCCCCCGCCCCGCAGGCGCGCGCCGCCCCCCGCCCGCGCCCGCCCGCCCGCCCGCCCGCCCGCGCGGAGCCTCCTCCCCGCCCAGCGCCGGCGAGCGGCGGCGGCGGCGGGCCGAGGAGGAAAGATGGCGGCGGGCTCGGATCTGCTGGACGAGGTCTTCTTCAACAGCGAGGTGGACGAGAAAGTGGTGAGCGACCTGGTGGGCTCGCTCGAGTCGCAGCTGGCGGCCAGCGCGGCCCACCACCACCACCTCGCGCCCCGCGCGCCCGAGGCGCGGGCCGCGGCCGCCGGCGCGCTCGGGAACCATGTCGGAGCCGGAGCGGCCGTGCCGGCCGAGGGCGCGCCCGCAGCGGCGCCGGAGCCGCCCCCCGCAGGTAGAGCGCGGCGCGGCCTGAGCGCGGGCGGGCGCCGGCCGGGCCCGCGTCCTCACCGCGCCATCCCGCTTGTCCCCGCAGGGCCCGCCGCGAAGCTGAGCGCGCTCGAGGCCGGCGCCGGCGCGGGGGCCGGGCCCGGGGCCGGGGCCTGCGCGCCGGGGGCCGCGGCCGCGCCCGCCGCCCAGCCCGCCGCCCGCAACGGCCCGCCCGGCGGCCCCGGCGCCGCGCAAACTTTGAATGGGAGCGCCGCGCTGGGGACCTCGCTCCGCGCCGCCGCCGCACCTGCTGTCAGCCTGCTCCACAACGGGCCCGCGCCCGCGCCGCCGCCCAAGCCCGTCGCCGCCGCCGCCACTGTCATCCAGACGCCGCCCTTCCTCGGCGCCCCCGCCGCGCCCGCGCCCCGCGCCCCCTCGCCGCCCGCGACCCCCGCGCCCGCCGCGCCCCCCGCGCCCCCCGCCGCCGCCGCCGCCCCGCCGCCGCCGCCGCCGCCGGCCGCCGCCAGCCTGGCCCGGCCGCCCGGCCCCCCGGCCGGAGCCCCGGCGGCGGCGCAGAACGGGGGCAGCGCCGCGCCCGCGCCCGCGCCCGCCCTCGCGCCCGCCCCGGCCCCCGCGCCCGCCCCGGCCCCGGCCCCGGCCCCGGCCCCCGCGCCCGCCCCGGCCCCCGCGCCCGCGCCCGCCCCGCCGCCCGCCGCCAACAGTCAGCCCGGGCCCGCCGCCGCTGCCGCGCCCGCGCAGGTGGCCAAGGCCGACTCGCCCAAGACGGCGGTGCAGCCGGCGCCCGCGCCGCCGCAGGCCCTGGCGGCCAGCTGCCCGGCCGGCGCGGGGGCCGGCATGATCCTCGGGCCAACTATGCAAGGGGCGCTGCCTGCCGCTGCCGCCGCCGGACTGCCGCCGCCGCCGGCCCCCGGCACCCCCACCGGGCTGCCCAAGGGCTCGGCCAGCGCGGGGCCCCAGAGCCTGCCCAGGACGCCCTCGGCCACCACCGGCGGGATCCGGGCCACGCTGACGCCCACGGTCCTCGCCCCTCGCCTGCCGCAGCCGCCTCAGAACCCGACCAACATCCAGAACTTCCAGCTGCCCCCAGGTGAGTGGCCGCGCCGGGCGGGCCTGGCCGCCCCCGCGGGGAGTCCAGGAAGTTGTGGGCCTGGCAGGGCGCTGAGGTCACGGGTCTTGCGCGGGCCTGCGGCGAACGAGCCGGGGCGCTCCCCTGCCGGGTGCGGGAGAGCTCTCCGTGGTGTGTGCGTGTGTGTGCGAGCGTGTGTTTGTGTCTGTGAGCACGCCGGGGGGTGCTGCGGCCGCAGGAGTCCCCTTTCCCGGGGTAGCGCTTGGCCGCAGCTCGCTCTTTGCATTGCAAAGTTTCTGGGCTCCCACCGTGCAGCAGCGGCTGCTCTCCCGGCTCCCCTCCCGGCTCCCGGTGCCCCTGTCCCGCTCCTCCCCTCCCCCTGCCGAGCAGCCCTCTGGCTGCCGGCCTTCGCTGGACCGGCTTACTGGGTTCTGCAGCCTGGGTCCGTGGCTCTCCAGGGTCTGCCGCTTTCCCCTTCTGGTTTTGGGGATCAGTTGCGTTAGGACCTGTGAACGGAACTCTTCTGCTCCTCTCTTACTCCGGGCTGTGATGGAGGGCTGGGCGCTCCCCTCCAGCTGGTGAGGTCAGGCAGAGTAGGGACACCTCTTCCTTGTGGCTGGGCAAGCGTGCATGGAAAGCTTCCGCTTCCCTGCTAGCGGCAGGATGGCAGAGATCCCAGGTGAGCCCTGGAGGGCTCCTTGGGCACACACCCTTCCTGGTCCACGTCCCTGCTTCCCACTGTGTCGTGCAGTCCTTCGGCCACAGTGTCCAGCAGCGCCGTGCGCGGGTTAAAGGATGCTCACTATCTCTGGTTAGTGTCATCCAGTGAGGTCAGCGGGTCTGTCAGAGGTGCAGAGGCTGCGGGGCGTTCGCAGCCACGGCCTGTGCGTTTTCTCCGTCCCCTGGGTCATCCCCGGCCGCTGGTTGGGGTTCTTCAGGTCTGACAGCGAAAGGTCCCCCACCGCGGCCCAGGTCACGCTGCTGTGTTTTGTGATTCTTGAGCAGAGAGAAACTTGAGCTGTTGAGGAGCCCTCTCTTCTCTCCCATCCCCTCCGCCTCGCCCGCGTGGACCGCGGAGCTTCTGGAGAGCTCCTCCCTGGCTGTGTAGTAACGTGTGCTGCTGTAGCGGCCAACGCGGTGGCGGGAGCGGAAACAGCACCTCCTGTGTCCCTGCGTGCTTTCTGGGAAAGAGCCGTTGGTCACCTTGACAGAATTTCAGCATCTTGACAGGGGAAGGGTTCCTTGTCAGAGCCCGCGGGCAGGGCTGGGGGAAGCGGGCAGCGCAGACTCTCGCGTCTTGGGGGTGGGAGTGCGGCTCGCCATGCTCGGAGGGAGAAAGGCGATGCGGGAGAAGTTGCTGGAGAGGTGCCGAGACGCCCCTCGCGACACGTTTAGTTTGGCGTTGGGTTCGCAGTGGGCGCTCTACTGAAGGTTGTGTTTTGCTCGTTATGTGTGTTTTGACCTTTCGGTGGAGAAGATGGCTGATCTTTTAGTGACCTTTAGAAAAGGGCATTTGGGGTCGTAGTGTGTTATGTAAAACGTGGGAATACCGTTTCCCCGTGTAGAAAAATCCTTTTCTGGGGGTCCCGCCCCGCTCACCGCCTGCCTTGCTCCTGCCAGAGCCCAGTCCCGTGCTGCGTTTGTGTTGTTGGAAGCTGGGGTGCGCTGGTCGGTAGTCGGTGAGGCAGGTGTGTGGCCTGGCCGGCAGGGCCCACGCGAGGCCTGTAGGTGTGGGGGTCTGGGCACGGCCGGGTCCTCTTGGTCTGCGCCTTAGCGCAGGCGAGGCCCCCTCCTTAGTCTTGCTGGGGGAGGAAGTCTGGTTGGGCAGGGGCATCTCTGCCGTGTTGTCACGAGTGACCCTGGACTCACTCTCGTCTTCTGTGTTAGTGTCACTCTCGGGTCTTCGTGTGCAAGTAGACAACTGCTTGAAAAAAGCTGTGAGCCTTGTCACGAGTGTTTGTGTTAAGTCCCCGGTATTTGAGAGCAGAGAGCAGGCCATGTTGACATTGGGGTGACAGATGCCTTCTAGAACATAAAAGATTTGTATCCGTTTTTTCTTTGCTGCTCCCCCCCCTCCCCCGGCCCCCACTGATTGGGAACTCCGAATAGTTACATTGCTTCCTTTTTTAATAGCGGGAGCAAACAGAGTATAGTTAGAAGCACTACCCCGCAACAAAGTTCTCGCTTTTATGTAGTGCAACTCTATACGCCGAAAGGACAGGTTATGAATGTCGGAGTTACACAGCTGATCAGGAAACGTTAAATTCCCGTCCTTGATGTGCCCTCTTCATTGAAATCTTTCATCATAAAGATGTGTAAAGCGGAGGTGGAAACAACTTATTAGAATAACTGTGCTTGGCTAATAGCCCGTTCTTGCTGCGACTCAGAGATGCAGACACTCGGGAAGGGCTTAGGGGCGGGGGGCCTTTCCAGGCTGCACACGGGGCTCCAGTGCGCGTGTGTGAACGAGGCCGGCCCCCACCTCCCCTCCTCCCGCAGGTCAGAGCTCCAGGTGGGGAGAGGAGGTATGGGGGTCCCACCAGGGCCCTGGGCCTTCACCCCTCATTCTCGTTGCGCTGCGAGCCCGTGTGGACTTTGGTTTTAGCGAGTTCCGTCTTGATCTTCGTCGTCAGGACAGTTTTGTATAGAAACGCTTGTGCTGCTGTAACCGATTTGCTCGTTGGAAGGCACCGGAGTGTAAGCTTTGTCCGCCGTGGGAAGAGCAAGAACAGAGGAGAGCTTTTGCCGCAGAGGCACTTCTCCCAAGAACTCCGAAAAGCCCTCTTTTCGTACAGCTTGGAAGTCTTAACACTCAAGTAATATTATGATTATCATTGAGAGAAAAAAAAAGTGATATGACACCAAAATTAGCACGTGCGTGAATGGTTCTAGAAGATCTCTCCGGATAGACGCAACGGTAAAGACGCTCACCTCGGAAGGTTGTCTCTTGGCGCGGCGAGGTCGCGCTTTCTGCGGCGTCGGCCTGGCGTCCTGCTTTTGCAGGGAACGCTCTCCGGTCACCCCGAGGTCTGGCCGGAGGGTCGGCTCTCATTTCAGCACGGAGCACCGTCTCCTCTCCGTCGGCCTCGATGCCGGGGCCTGGGAGCACTTGCCTGCTCCTTATTGGAAGTGATTGTCGTGACCGCAAACGTCCTCGGTTAAGGACGCGGCTCCCGCCCGCGAGGAGCACAGCTGTCTGCTGGTGGGGGGGAGAGCCCAGCGGTCGTCGACTGTGCTGTTCGGGTTCCTTCTAGGAGGGCTGACCCCGGGCCAGGCCGTAGGGTGCGGAGAGCCCAGCACTGAAGTCACGGGAACTGGACGCTCTGGGGCCAGCCTCGCCAGCAAGTGCCGTGGCACAAGGGGTGTGTTTGGAAGTTTAGATTTTGTTACTTGAGGGCACTCTTGCCTTCTTTCCTCGGAGCCCCGGTTGCCTCGCTAGAAAGCGCAGTTGACTGTTCTGCGAAGCGCCGCGGGATTCCGTCGGACGAACGGGACACGCCGCTGTCATGCGGCGTTTATTATTTATGTGCTGTCCCAGTTACGTTACATTTGTCGCTGGTTTCGAGCATTGCGTTGCAGTAGATGGAGCCCGGTGTCAGGACAGCACAACGCGTACCAACCTTGGACGCGTTTTCAGTCACCAGGGAGCCTGGCGGCATGGCTGATTCTGGCTGTGTGAGCGGGAGGGTTGCCGAGGTTGTCACAGGCGGGGGTCACAGACCTGGGGGACGTGTCCTGCCACTGTGGGGGCAGTGGACGCAGCTGCCTGCTCGGAGCGGGCTTCGGCCTGGGGCTCGCTTGAGGCTAAAGGCCTTAGCGTTTTGCTTCTGATACACTTGTGTGAGGGTGACATTTGTGCAGAGAAAGAAAAGGCACTCTTGGGGCGCCACACACGGCCGGCACTGGACGGCTCTGCTTGGCGTGGGACGGAGGTGGCTTCTCTGAGCACCTGCTTCTGCACTGCGGGCTTGGAGGGGAGGCTCTCGGGGGTGAGCGGGAGGCCACCCTCTGCCTGCGCCGTGCCCCTGGCTGTCACCACCACCTTGAGGTGGACAGAGCCGTCTTGGCGCCTGGGGGTGGGATGGTGTTTCAGGCACAAGTGGGGGTCTTTGGGAGCTGGTGGTTCTCTCCTTTTCGCAGTAACCGGGAAAGGGGTCCCTCAGACCCTCCGGGGACATCCGTTCTCTCTTGCTGCTTGTCCTCAGGGTGATGCGTGCCGTGCCCAGACGGCACTGGGGCTAGAGTTTGAGGAGTCGAGGACTCCCCGGCCCTCCGTGTTTGCCGGCGCGGGGTGGGTCTGTATTTATTAGCGCCCCCCAAGGAAGTGGTTAGCAAGCGGGATCTTTGCTGCCTGGACGGCTGACGAACCCAGGGGCCAAAGGGCCCGACTCGCGGGAGTTCTGTCGCCTCCGGGAACACGGCGAGCGAGTGCCCTCAGTTGTGCGGTGCAGGTCTCCCTTAAACAGCTGCTGGGAGTAGCTGACGGGTGGGCACGGGGTCCCCTCCGGCAGCAGCGGTGTTTGATCAGAAGGGGACTGGCCCAGACCCTGCCCCAGAAATGAAGCAGGCGGGGGCGGGGGGGCCCGCAGAGCAGCGGGGCGCGGACGTGGCCGTTTCCCTGAGATCGAATAAAGGCAGTTCCTGGTGTGTGTGCTCGGCTGGTCTCAGTGTGTAAACGTAAGCTCTCCCCATCTGAAATGATACATCTGAAGAAAGCTTTTTATAAATAGCTAGTTGTGTGTGAGTTGATCAGGATGCAATTAACAACTGGTTTTGAAAATCCCGAAGCAGAGATTTACAAGGACTCCGGAGAAACTTGCCTTGGGTGTGGGGAGTTGGCGAAGTTCTCACAGGCACTTTTGCGTTTTCCTCGTGTTGAAGACGAGCAGGAGTCTCGGGTGTTCCTCATCGTGCTGGGAAACGGTTGCTGTTCAGGCCTCTCGTCTTGGAAACTTGTCTTAGGCTAGAGATCGGCAGCCTTTTATTTGATCAGGCCTTTGATAGCAAGAAAGCCGGAGGGGAGAGGTACTTTTTTGCTGCTGGAGCCTCTGTCTTGGGCGCCGTGTGCCTCCGGGTGAGGGACAGTTAGTTACGGATGGGCTCGAGGTGGCCAAGGCGTGGGGGCACCGTAAGTGACCAACACGTGGCCTTTCGTGCTATCGATTTATGACAAATGCTTCTTAACACCGTGTGTTTGGAAATTGGGAACTTTGTATTTCTGCGCCAGGACCAGGACCACTTCCTGGCACGAGTTCGAGTCTTACGTATCTGTCAACATCTGCACTAAGTGGAGGAAACCTTCAAAACACAAAGAGAGGGGCACCTGGGGGGCTCAGTCGGGTTAAGCGTCTGACTCCAGCTCAGGTCATGATCTCGTGTTTGTGAGTTCGAGCCCCGCGTCGGGCTCTGTGCTGACGGCTCAGAGCCTGGAGCCTGCTTCAGATTCTGTATCTCCCCCTCTCTCTGCCCTTCCCATGCTCGTGCTCTGTCTCTGTCTCTCAATAATAAATAAAAAACATTAAAAAAATTAAAAAAAATCACAAAGAGATATGAATGTTGTCCACAATTTAGGCATCCACCCCCACATTTGAAAAGTGCATGGATACCCCCCCTTTTTTTTAGAGAGAGAGAGAGAGAGTGCAAGTGAGCGAGGGGCAGAGCGAATCCCGCAAGGGGCAGAGAGCACCAAATGAGGCTCACCTGAAGTGGGGGTCGAGTTAACCTGACTCGGGGCTCGAACTCACAAACTGAGATCGTGACTTGAGTCAAAGTCCGATGCTTAACCAGCTGAGCCCCCAGCTGCCTGCTCCCGTCTTCTTGTCCAGCTTTCCTCCGTGGCTGCCCGCCTGGCCACGACCCCCTGCATGTGAGTGGATGGAGGCCCTCCCAGTGTGGGTGTGCGAGCGAGGCGTAGACCGCGCTGGAGGCTCAGAGCCCCTCTGGAGGCCTTCCACGCTGGGTCTCTCACCTCGAGGTTGGGGTCCAATGGGGACCTCTCTGCCTCTTTCACGTGGCCTGGGAGGGGCGCGATGGACGCGCGTGGTCTGTTGAGCACGAAGCTCGCGAGGAGGGTGTGAGCAGGCGGTACAGGACCTCCTCGCTGATACTGGGGAACGCGTATCCCAGACGTGTATTTTGAGGTCTTTTCCAGCGCTCGAGGTGGGGGAAATCCTAGAACAGGCTTGTGTTGCCGTCGCAGCAGGAAGGGGACAGAAGGCCGCGGTTCCACCCTTAATCGTCGCGCGAAAGTGGGGGGAGGGGCACGTGCGCGAGGAGAGCTGTCCAAGGAGCTGTCACAGAGGAGCTCGGCCCGGGCGCCGTTTAATATAATCCGCGTGCGGGTTTGCGTAGACCGCCGCCGCGGCTTAGCGAGCACAGCGGGTGACGGGACAGGCCTGCGCGGCGAGGTTCAATCTTGTCGGAGCGCCCCCGTTGCCCCCACGTCGGGGAGGGGGAGAGGCCGGGGCTCCTGATGGATGGCGTGGTGGACTACGAGTGTTCTGAGAGTGTGAGTCACTTGAAAGGGACCTCTTTCCCACCTTTTTTCCCGGACACACGGTTTTATTCGTTACGGGAAGTTTGGGCAGAAAAGAAAACCGTGAGGGGGAAAATAAAGTTACTCATAATCTCACCTTGCCCGGTGGGTCACCGCCTGGTGTCCGTCATTTCAGCCAGAGGGATACCCTCGGTCATCGAGGTCCCCCCATGCCCCCTGCCTTAGCGTGTGTGGGGAGGACCCCCGCCTGGTGGTCTTTGAAGCCCCTCCTTTGGCGTGTTCCCCGCCGCCGCAGGCTGGCGCTTCCCCGCAGGCCCCTGTGACAGGCTGCTGTGGCTCACGTCCCCTTGTCTGCTGCGAATGACCCCCAGGCGAATGTCTCTATGCGCAGCTCTGTGTGCCGTCTGATGGGTTGAGCATTCTCGAGTCTTTGATACAAATTGCCTTCTTGAGGACTCAACCGTTTATGCTTTTAAAACGATGGTTTTTAGAACCATGGCCAAAATGATGACTTTTTACAAATTGCTAACGAAACCATTCTAAAGGTTTCGTTCAGAAGATTGTGTCTGGTTTCAGGGTGTATTTCTTTGGCCCAGTGAGGGTAGGCCTTTCCCCGCGGAGGCTGATGGAGACTGAGTCCCCCTTGCTCTAGGATGCACATTGAGCCAGCGAGCAAGGCTGTGTGGGTGCTGGGGTCCAGCCTGGGGGTCCCAAGGCCGACGGAGCTCCTGCCCTCGGGGCGCTCGAGTGGGGTGGGGGCCGGCAGTCAGCAAGTAGAGCGTGAGCGTGATGAAGGAATAAACGTGGCCAGAGACCGAGTGACCGAGGAGGCTGCTGGCTGGGTAGGGGGGGTGGCTTTCTGAGCAGCCGGCATTGGGGCGGAGACCCAGACACCTAGATGCGGAGAAGGGGCTCGTGAGTGCAGCCGGGACCGGGTTCCGGGCAGAGGAGACAACAGGTGCGCAGGCCTGAGCGTGGGCCTGGCGAAGGGCCTGGCCGGAGGGGCCCTGGGACGTGGGTGGGGCCCGGTCACAGCGCCGCCGTGCCCCGCCGTGCCGCGGGGTCGAGTTTGTCCCAGGTGCTGGGGGAGGCCCTTGGGGGGGTTAGGCAGGGTCCCAGTAGGATCTGAATTGTGTTTCGGGATCACCTGAAGCGCAGGGGCCGGGGGTCAGGGACAGCGGGGGCAGCGGGCGCGGTGGCATTGGGGCCGGGGGGCCGATCCGAGGTGCGGCGAGGACAGGGCATCGCTGGATGACTGAGACCGGGGACTGCAGTGAAGGGGGGCGGGGGCGGAGGCCTGTGGGCCCGTCGGCACGGGAAGCGTGTGGTGCCGTTTCTGAGGAGGCGTCAGAGGTAGTTGAGTGTAAGGTGCCGGCTGGGGGCCGAGGCCGCCAGGGGTCAGAATTTGGGAGTCACGTGGCATTTGATGGAGGTTTTGGCCGTGAGGGTGAGGGTGAGGCCGCCTCCTGGGGGACTGTCTTGGAGCAGGGGGACGGTGGCCGGAGAGCAGGCGGCCCCTGCCGCGGGTGGGCGGGGGGAGGCGGCGCAGGAAGGAGGGGCGACCTTGAACGCCACCTGCCCTTCGGGGACACAGGGCAGTTGTTGTTTTAAGAGCTTTTTATGAAGTAGGAGTGTTTGTCATTAAGGCAGCAAGTTCCTCCTGGCTTCTTTGCCTTTTTATGTGTGGAGATGGCTTGGGGTGGACGCTAGCACTTCCGACGAGGTGCAGTCTGGCAGCCCACGTGGTTCTGCACTCGTGTGTCCAGCCCTGGGCTTCCTGCTGTGTGCCGATGGACAGACGAGCGAGTCTGAGGAGTCGAGAGCCAGGTGGTCCCGGTGGAGACGCTGAGACCCCAGGAGGTGAGTGGCTTTTCAGAGACCCCCCCAGCCACTTACTCGAGGGGCTGGGCCCAGGGAGAAGCCAGCAGGGCTGGAGCCCCAGGACGTTCACGCCTTCCCGCCCACGTCGTCTCCTGCCCTCCTGCCCGCTTGAGGCCGCCAACACAGGGGCCGGGCCTTCTCGTGAGAAAATCCACGGGCCGGTGTGTTCTGAGCACACGGCGAGAGGCTGGCCGACCCGGTCACGGACACCGGCTGTAGGAGGGCAGCGGTGTGTCCGGCAGGCGCCCGACCCCTTGGGCCAGCAGGGGCTTGTGCCTCGTGCCACCAGACGACCCCCCTGGGCTCCATTCCGAGTGGGCCGCGGGCATTAAGGTCGGGGCCATCCCCGCAGCGGGAAGGGGTGCGTGGTCAGAAGGTCCCCTGGTCTCCAGAGCTGCGCCCGGGCGGCCACCCATCAGCCCCGCTCGCGGTCTTGAGGCCAGGGCCGTGCTGCGGGAGTCTGATTCGTCAGTCGGCGAGCAGACATTGAGCACCAGCTTCAGAGCAGACTTGTGCTGGAGTGGGGCAGTCCCGTCTCCAGAATCACTTCGCAACTGGGCCGTCGGCGAACCACAGAGATGGGTTTGCGAGGGGAGGAGGTGCGGGTGAGTGCAGCGTCGTTTCTGAGATGGAGTGTCATGAGTCGCTCCTTTTCCTGCAGCAGTTGCTGAAAATCAGCCTCTGTCTGTTAGGGTCCATTTTGGACACCCCAGCGTTTTCCATGCCGCTCCAGGCTGATTAGATAACAAGTCAGTGTTGTGGCCACTTCGGTGTGCATTTAGAAACTGTGTTCAGAGCGTCTCCCAAAGCTCCAGGTGATGTAGTACAGACGGCCTCTAGGTGGGCCGCGGGAGCCCGGAGCGGAGCTCACTGGGGGTCCTGCGAGGCCGGGCCGGGGTCCTGACCGCTCTGGGCCAGGTGCCAGGTGGGCCAGCCCTGGCTTGTGCTTCATGCGGAGCAGTTTGGACACCGCTCTCTGGGGTCCCGATGCTGGAACCGATGGTGGAGCCAGCTCCTCTCCAACTTTGGGGGTTCCACAGCCCAGATGCACCTCCATAAGGGTCTTTGACCGTGGTTGGCTTGGTGACCATGGGGACAGCTGGCAGAGTCTCCTGGCATGGGTAGGGCTGCCGGCCTGCGGAGGACACGCCACCCTCAAGGAGACTGTTGTGCCAGCGGCTTGGGAAGGCCGCTGGCCTGGCCTTCTCGAGACTGCCAGTCTCAGTTCCTCGGAGGCGTGGTCACGAGCGGCTGCGTGGACAGCGGGGCGCAGAAGCGCACTCCGTGCTGGCGTCGTGGACGGCAGAGGTGTGCTGTGCACGGAAGGCAGGCTGGGGGTGGTGGGAGGTGGCGTCCTCGTCTGTGAGAGGGCACACACCCTTCAGCCTCTGTGTCACGGATGCGTGTGCGTCCCGGTGTGGGAGGTAGCCGGAGGGCGTCCCCTCATCCCTGCAGGCGGCTGCTTCTGGGGCGGTGGGGGTACGAGCCTGCGGATGAGACCTTCACTTTTCTCTGTAGTGTTTTGTTTCTCTTAGCGAGACCTATGGGGAACTTTAACGGCCGCTGGTTCTGGGGGGTGGGCCGCTAGACTGGTTCCCCGCGCAGCCGCGTGTCCTTTAGGACTTTCCGAGCAGCTCCTGGCTGTCCTTGTCAGTAGATGTCCAGTGCGGGGTCTTGGGCAGGTGCCCGGCGGGGCTGCAGGCGTGGGCGGGCATGGACTCCGTCACGCGGGTGCCTCAGCGTCCCCACCCTGTCGCACTACTTCTCTGCATCCCCTTGCTTGGGCCGCTCCACGCACGGACCTCCACGGGCCCCTCGTTGCTTCGAGAACAAAGCTGACTCACGATGGGGGTCTGGCGTGGGGCATTCGCAGCCCTGCCGCCTGCTCCAGCACGGCCTGCTCCCTTCCGCAGCGGGCAGCGCACCGGGGCGCGGCGGCGCCGGACTACAGTGTCTTCTGGGCACTTCTGCTCGTCGTTCAGGCCCAGGCTCCGGCATCGCTTCCGGATGCCAGTCTCGCGGCCCCTGCAGCAGAGCAGGGCGCTTCCTCGGGACTGGCGTGTCCCCGTGGGGGCTGGCAGTGGGGCGGGCGGTCGTGGGTCTGTCCGGGCGGGCCTCTACCAGCCGGCGACGAGGAAGCACCCGAGGTCGGAGCGCGTGGCTTGTGCTGCGTTCGTTTTTGAAGCTCAGCGTCAGCGTGGCGCTCGCGTGGCGGGGATGCCTGTGGTGTGAGTCAGGGCGTCTTCTGGAGGCGTTCGTGGCCGCGTCCGCCCGGCACGCGGGCCTCGACTTTGAGAGCCCGTTGATCGAGATGGAAGGCGAGTGCAGGACAGGGCGTTTCTGGATCTTGGATGCAGAGAGTCGAGTTAGTCATCGTCTTTGGTCCCTGCGTGGCCTGCTTCCTGTGGCCCTTTAACTAGCCTAATGATCACTTGCAAACTCCGCCCTGCAGAACGGCTGGGGCCCTGGCAGCACCACGGACGTCCCGGCCCCGCCGCCCCCAGCCTGCGGCCGCCGTGGTCCTGACCACCGGTCTCCTGGCCTTCGCCCCTCTTCCCCACCCGCCCGTGGCCTCTCCCCGAGTGCCGCCAAGTGTGTGGGATTCTTCGGCTCTAAGCGCGTAGAAAGGGTACCGCACGGTGGGGCGTCCTTTGGGACCTTTGCCTTAAGTGATTCTTCCGTCCCGTGCTGTGTGGTATTTTGTCACATGGAGACGACCACGGCTCCTTCAGCCCCTCCGGCGGTGTTTGTGCGAAACGCCTCCTGCCAGGGGTGGGGTGGCCAGCTCAGGAGACACTGGCTACTGCAGAGCCACACGCAGGGGAGATTCTGAGAGCAGGCCGTGTCTCTTCACGGAGACTCACCTTCTTGGTTCTAGATGCGTACACGTAGGAGAACTGACGTGTGAGTCTGGAATTCAGAGGTGGGATCGGGGGTGGGGGTCGGGGCTGGGGGTCGGGGGTGGGGGACGCTGATGATATTTGAGGAGATCCGGCTGGCTCAGCGGTGGAGCGCATGACTCTTGATCTCAGGGTCGTGAGTTCAAGCCCCATGTTGGGTGTAGAGTTTACTTTAAAAAAAATTTTTTTGAGGGTGGTGTGAGGGTTTGGAGTAGGGGCAGTACAGCCCAGAGGAGGGGAGACCGGCCAGAGACCCTTTCGGGGACATTCCGACAGAGGAGGGGCTAGCGAAGGATGCGGAGGAGGGGGCGGGGCCGCAGCGGGGGGCCCGTGGGGGGCCTGCAGGGCTGCCAGGTCCCAGGGTTGGGAGCGTGTCAAGGAGGTGAGTGTCTGTGCCTGTTGGGTGTCAGTGGCCTGCTTGGGAGGTGAGGG
The DNA here is from genome assembly GCA_030068075.1 of Paguma larvata. Lineage (NCBI taxonomy): Eukaryota > Metazoa > Chordata > Mammalia > Carnivora > Viverridae > Paguma > Paguma larvata. The sequence continues at coordinate 47,682,994 of CM057844.1, read as the reverse complement.
GACGGACCTGCTTTTGCATGTGGCCTCAGGAGGCTGGGACAGGCCGGGTCTCGGTGGAAGGTGGGGAGGTGACCGCAGGGTGGTCAGACAGCGTTTGGGGACGCTGGTTTCGGAGGGGGAAATGGAGCCATGTGCTTGGAGTGTTGCTTCTGGACTTGCTTCCCGAGGACGGGAGGCTTCAGGGCCGCGGTCTCCAGGCCGCACGCGGGGCTTGAAATTTGTGGTAGCGCCTTCAAGAGGACAGGAGTGTGAAAGTGCGACAAGATGAAGTCCGTGTTAACACGCCGGGTTCAGCCCCGCCCCCCAGGCGTGGCCAGGCTGACGTGCTGTCCCCGTGCGCAGTGTCCCGAGCCACCGGCACCCTGCTTCCTCCGGCCGCCGAGCCTGCACACGGCTCGCCCGGGGCTGGTGGCTGCTCTGGATGGATCGCAGACGCGTCAGCGGTTGCCACAGAGGGGGACAGTGGGGGGCCAGGGCTGGCTGCAGAGAAGGGGGCTGGTCAGGCATCCACGGAGGCGGCCGAGTGACAGGACGGGAGCTGGGGAGGAGGAGCCGGCCTCTTGGGTGAGGGAGGGCGAGGGGCCGAAGCGGCCGAGCCCCACCTCTGCTGGGGGGTGAGAGGGAGAGCTCGCCCTGGTGGGGGCAGCAGGTGCAGGTGGGGGCCGCTGGGTCGCAGGGAGGGGACATGAGAGGTGGCATTCCTGCCTCCTTCCTCGGGGGCGGGGCGTGGGGGGCGGGTGGCTGTTCTGGGGCTTTGTGCCGGGCCGCGCGCGGCCATACAGCACTGCGTGCTCCTAAGAGATCGGCGTCCCACACCAAACCAGAAGTGGGGTTCTGTTGGAAGAGGGGCACCCTGGCGGGAGGGTGTGTCGCCGTGCGGAGGGCCGGAGGGTCAGGTGTAGACTGTCTCGTGGGGTGAAGGTAGCTGCCCAGCAGGGGCGGTTGGAGAGTGAAGGGCGGATGCGGGACCGTGGAGCCTGGGCGGCACGTACGTGGCTTGCTGTGGCGGCGTGGCCCGGGGGCCGGAGGGGGCAGCCTCCCCAGTGCCGACGTGTGCCCGAGTGCGCTCGTCCGTGTGCGGTGAGCACGTGTCCCCATGCCCGAGACCCCTGCAGCGGCCCTGCCCTCGCCCGATGCTCCAGGTGTCCGGGCTGAGGGCAGCGTGTGCAGTCCCCTCTGCGGGGGTTTCCTCGCTTCTAAGCACCGTCCTGCTGTTCTCTCTCTCTCAGATTCCTGTGACTTTGTCAGTTTTCTTGTGTCTGGGGTCTTGTTTGCCTGCTCCGCGCCCCCCCCCCCCCCCCCCCCCCCGTCCTGGGCACCCTATCTTCTCAGCTCTTCCCCAGGCTGCTTCCTGAGAGAGGAGCCCCTCGATGCCTGGGGTCCAGAGCGGTGCTCGTCACACAGTAGGTGCACAGGTCTCTGTCTCCTTGGAGCCTGTTACAAAGTGTCTGCTGGTTCTGCCTTGTGTGCGCGTGGTCCAGGGGTCGGAGGTGTACGGATGGAGGGCTGTCGCGGTGCCCCGGGTCCCCTCGAGGTGGTCAGGTGGGACTGGACGGGGGACCCCTTGACGCAGGAATGTCCTCTGTTTCTTAGGAAAGGGTCTTATGGCCATAAATTCTTCTGCCTGGTGTGCGGACATCCTGCTTGGAGCCCTAGGGCTGCTGGAGAGGCCCCTCCCGTGCTCTCAGAGAGAGTCTGCTCTCTCTTTCTGCCTCTGCGGGCGTCCTGTCCTTCCGTCGGCTGCTCCTGCTGGGGGCAGGGGGCCACGTCCACTCGTTTACCCTCGGCCTGGCGGGCTGTTGGAGGGGCAGAGCTGCGGGACACAGGAGAACTCTGCCGGTCAGCCAGGCCGGCTCTTAGGGCGGTCGAGGGCTCGCCCTTGAGTCTCCAGGTAGCACCAAAAGCAGGTGATGTGTTTTTTGTTTTTTCTTTTTTGTAAAGAACTTAATTTCTTTAGAGCAGTTTAGAGTTCACAGCCAAATCAAGAGGACAGTACAGCGATTTCCCATATGTGCCCCCCCCCCCCGCCCGGCCTCCCCACCGCGGACGTCTCCCAGCAGCGCGTGAGCCGGCACCGACGTGGCAGCCCTCGGGAGCTTACGTTACGTTCATCTCAGAGGCTTGGACACACGGAGAAAGACACGTAGCCACCTCGATAGTGGCAAATGGTGTTTTCGCCACTCTTAAGATCTTCTGTGCTCCCCCGTTCACCCCTCCCCACCTCCTGACCCCATCTTTTGAACGTCTGTAACTGTGCCTTTTCCAGAAGGTTGTACGGTTGGCATCACACAGCGCGAAGCCTTTCAGATTGGCTTCTCTCACTTAGTGACGTGCATTTATGATTCTCCTCTGTCTTTTCATGGCCTGAGAGCTCGCTGCTTTCTGTCGCTGATTGGTAGTCCGTTCTCTGGGCCTACCACAGTTTACTCGTCCGTCACCTTCCTTCTGAAGGACACCGTGGTGGCTTCCAAGTTTTGGCAATCAGGAAGGCAGCCGGTATAAGCGTCCGTGGGCAGGTTTTTGTGTGGACACGAGTTTTCGACTCTTGTAGACAAATCCCAAAAAACACGATTGCTGGGCCGTCCGGTAAGAGAGCAAGTAGTTTTGTAACGGAACACCGAACTCTGTTCCCAAGTGGCCTTGCCATTCTGCGTCCCCGCCGGCAACGGCCGAGCCCTCCTGCCGCTCCACGCCCTCCCAGCGTCCGGGTCGTGGGGTCGGGCCCTTCCGATGGGTGTGCGTGGTGTCTCACCGTCGTGATTTGCGTTTCCCTGACGCCCTGGGATGAGGAGCGTCTGTCCACGCGCCGTCTGCGTCTGCGTATCTTCGGCGGCGGCGGCCTGCTCGGGACTCGGGCCCATGTTTTAATTGAGTTCTTTGTTTTCTTATTGTTGAGTTTTAAGAGCTCTTCGTATATTTAGGAGGACAGTCTCTTATCAAATGTCTTTTGCACACGTTTTCTCCAAGCGTGTGGCTCTCGACGGTCTTTCACGGAGCGGACGACTTTAATTCTGCTGCAGTCCTGCTCGCCAGCTTTCTTTCTTGGATCCTGTCTTGGTGTCGTGTCTGAAAGCTCCCTGCCGTCCCCAGGGTCACCTCGATTTTCTCCCGGGTCGTCATCTAGGAGATTACGGTTTGCATTTTGCGTTTAGGTCTGTGACCCGCTGTGAGTGGGTTTCCGTGGAGGGTGTTCTGTCGTGTGCAGATGCGTTTTTCCGCAGGCGGACGTCCAGTGGGTTCAGCACCGTTCGCTGAAAAGACGGTCTCTGCTCCATCGTGTGGCCTTTGCTCCTTTGTCAAACATCCGTGGGCTGTGCTTATGGGGCCTGTTTCTGGGCTCCGTTCTGTCCCACTGGTCTGTCCCTTCTTCAGTCGGGACATGGCGTCGTGATTGCTGTGGCTTCACGGTCAGTCTTGAAGTCTGTTCCTCTTCTGTTTGCGTTGGCTCCTCTGGGTCCATCGCCCCCTGTCCGTGGGAGCCTTAGAACCTAGCTTGTCAATATCCATAAAATCACTTCCTGGGATTCGGGTGGGATTGCAGAGAGGCTGTAGATCCAACTGGGAAGAACCGACATGCTGACGATATTGAGCCCTCCTGCCGTGAGCATGGACTGTCCCTCTGTTTGTCTAGTTCTTCGATTTGATGCATCAGAGTTTCTAGTTGGTCTTATTTGGTCTTGTATTTTGTTAGATTTTTACCTAAGTGTTTCATGTTTTTAGGTGCTAATGTAAATGATAAGATGTTTCAATTCTTCTCCTTGTGTTTATGAGAAAGTGATTGGCTTTTGTAAATTAACTTTGTATCTGGCAACGTCATTGTAATCATTTTTAGTTACAAGCGTTTCTTTTTTCATTAAAAAAAAAACGTTTAGTTTTTTTTTCTTTTTTTTTAGTTTTTGAGAGAGCGTGTAAAAGCGAGCACGTGCGAGCGGGGGGAGGTGCAGAGAGAGAGGGGGACAGAGGATCCAAAGCAGGCTCTGTGGTGACAGCAGCGAGCCCGGTGCTCAGACTCCCAAACCTCGAGATCATGACCTGAGCCAAAGCCAGATGCTCAAATGACTGAGCCATGCGGGCGCCCCTTTGTCATTTTTCGGGGGGTTTCTACATAAATGATCCTCTGGACAAAGACAGTTTTTTATTTTTTCCTTCCCAGTCTGTATGCCTTTTATCTCCTCTTCTGTGTCGCGCCAGCCAGGACGCCCAGTGCCGTGCTGATGGGCAGTAGTGAGAAGAGAGACCTCCTTGCCTTGTTTCTCATTTTAGTAGGAAAGCTTTGAGTTTCTCATCATGAAGTAGGATGTTAGCTGTACGTGTTTCGTGGATAGTCTTTAATAGTCTATCAGGTTGAGGGAGTTCCTCTTTATTCCTAGTTTACTGCGTTTTTATCACAAATGGCGGTATTTTGGGAAGAGTTGTCACTGAGCATCTTCCCTGGGAGGTCAAGGAGGGAGTCAGGCAGGGAGAGCCGTACGAGACTCCTGCCACGTCCAGGTCTCAGGAAATGTGTTTTGGTCCAGCTAGCTGGGGATGGGGGCAGTAGGAGACATCACCCCTGTGAGGGCAGGTGACAGATGAGGGGACAGGGCACAGGAAGGGGGGGACCAGGGACAGGGCACAGGAAGAAGGGGACCGGGGACAGGGCACAGGAAGAGGGGGACCGGGGACTGGGCACAGGAGGGGGGGGACCAGGGACGGGCCACAGGAGGGGGGACCGGGGACGGGGCAAGGGGGGGGAACCGGGGACGGGGCACGGGAGGGGGGGACCGGGTCGGGGCACGGGAGGGGGGGGACCAGGGACGGGGCACGGGAGGGGGGACCGGGGACGGGGCACAGGAGGAGGGTAGGATAGACCCGGAAGAGCGCCTGTGAGTTCTCTGCCCACTGGGGGCGGGACATTGAAGTTAGGCGCTGTCCCATCTCCTGCACCCCCGCTGCCCTCTTGCAGATGGGTGGCTAAGGCTCAGGTTGGTGGGGCGCACTGCCTAGGGCTTCCCTGCTCATAGAAGACCCTGGGCCAGCTTGCCCCTCCCTGGTCTGGAGGGACCGTCATGGTCAACATCATGATGTGGCCTAGTGGGGGCGTGCTTTAACACTGCCGTTTCTGGAGGGGAAGCAGCCGCGTCTGGCCTGTTGGGCGGCACCGGTGAGGCAGGCGGAGGTCAGAACCGCCGTAGCTGGAGCCCGGGGGGGGGGGGGGGGGGGAGAGCCTGAGCAGGGCCAAAGAGCTGGCTGCCTGGGGAGGGGAAGGGAGGAGGGGGATGAGCTCTGGGAGGTAGGGGGGCGGGAAGGGGAAGTCCTCTTTGATTCTGTAGGTGGTCCTGCAGGTTGCTGTCCTCACGAGCCGGGGTCAGATGGGCCCACGCGATGACAGCCACCAGTGGCACTCCGTGGAACCCGGCCCCACTGCCGACTGGCTGCGCAGGTCACTTCAACCCCTGAGTGCTAGCTCTCGGAGCCGTGACGCGGGCGGGTGACAGTGCCCCTCTGGAGGACAAGGGGGCGTGCCCCAGGGGAGCTGGGTACAGCGACAGATGTCACTCTGCTCAGCCCCCACGCATGGTTAGGCGTTTCTATAAGAGCATTTTTGGTGCATCAGGCTCCTCAAAGGCAAGCCCCCTCTTTGGTCTGGGGTTCAGGCGAGCAGGCCTCCGTGGGCTCCGGGACCTGGGAGGAGTTGACCGTGTCACTGCAGGGGAGACTTTAGGGGTGATTCTTGGTGCTTGTGTTGGAAAGGGATCGCCCCAGTGAGGGGGCACCTTGGTGGTGGGACAGAGTGGGCGTGGTGGCCAGACATGGTTGGTGGTGATGAGGGGAGTGTGTGTCGGGGTGGACGCCCGAGGGCGGACGTAGGAGGGAAGAAGGTGTGGGGCAGCCCCGGGTGCGGGGGACCCCGAGGGAACAGCGTCCTGCCTGGCACTTGCTTGCCGGACGGCCCTCTGTGTGACCATCCTGGCAGGGCGGTCTGGGAGCCCCATCGCTACCGCAGGCCTCAGGCTCCCCGTGGGGGTAATCGGACAGCATGGGCTCGTAGGTGCAGTGCCCCGCGTCCGCACTGTGGGGACCAGGGGTTGCTTTTCTCGTGGCGAAGCCCTGCTCGTTCGTAAGCAGATTGGAGCTCTCCGGGGGCAGCGTACCTGCTGTTTTCAGCGTAGGAGGAGGGCCAACCCTCCATGCTCGTAAGTCAGTTCTGTGAGAATGAGACTTGCCCTGGCGCCCTGCGGCTGTGGTTTCAGACCAAGTCCAGCAAGGACACGGCCCTGCTTTGCCTTGGTTGGTCTTTGCTGTTCTCGCCTGTGAACTTCCACCTGCCCCCTTCCACTTGTAGGTGCCCGTTTCAGGGCAAGGAAAGTAAGGCACGGCACGGGGGTCTCTGCCGAGCAGTCTCGCAGACAGACTGTCAGGTGAGAGTGGATAGCGCCCGGCTTCGGTGCCTGCTCCGTCACACTGGCGGTCCGCTCTGGAGAGAAAGGGTGTCAGGAGAAGCAGAGCATGCGCGCGGGATCCTCCACTGTGGGGTGCAGACGCTGGCCGAGGAGTCCCCGGAAGGGGGAGTGTGTCCCTCTGGCTGGACGCTGGGATCTCGGGTGGTGCTCCTTGTGACCGTGGGTTAGTACAGGATTTCCTCGGACACGGGTAGCCCAAACCGCAGTGGACGAGACCGATACACCGGCCTTGAGAACCAGAAGAAACTTTTACTAGGTGGCAGTCATCGTTGGTAAGCTGGAAGGCAGACTCCGGAGTGGGGTGACGCATCTGGCCGGGAGCTTCCAGCAGAACCCAGGGAGACAGGTCAGTGCAGTGGGCAGAAGACCGTTTTGCGTGGGCAGAAGGTCGGAACAGACACCGTGGAAGGTGTAAAAGCGGCCCTAAGGCATAGAGAAGCTGCTCACGTCACTGGTTCCCAGAGAAGCGCACGTGACAGCCCGCCGGGGTGCCCCGTCGCCCCCACACCCACTACCGGGCGGCACCCCGGCCAGCGGGCGTGGGGGTGGTGGAGCCCACAGGCCGCTGGGACGGGTGCGCAGTAGGAGGAACGGCGCGTGGCGGGTGCTCAGAGAGCACTGTGTCCTTGCCGCTCCAGGAGGGGCGGGTGAATGTCAGGGAGGGACTCCCCGGCGGAGTTCGCGGCAGCCCGATTCGCCAGAGCCCCGCTGGGAGAGAACCGGAATGTCCGTCGGGCGCACGGCACGCGGCCCCTCTGCGCTCGGTGCTCGGTGACAGGGAGTCAGTGCTGACGCCTGCGGCCGTGTGCAGGGGCTCACAGCACCCTGCCGGTGCAAGAAGCCAGGCCCGAGGACCGGCCATTGCCCCATCCTGTGTCTCTGAGGCTCCAGGAGAAGCCACGTGGTGACCACGGCGGTCGCCCGCTCTGGGGAGTCTGCCGCGAGGCGCCAGGGCGCTCTGGAACTCGATGGAAGTGTGTCAGGTCTCGATTGCAGGGACTACACACCCGCGTGTGTTTGCTCGAGCTCCCAGATTGTGCACTTAAAACGGGTGGACTTGATTCTTTGTAAACTAGAGTGGGGTAAAGCGGCACCTGAGAGGTTACGGTGCCTCTTTCTCTGCCCGCCTCGGTCTGCGTAACGGTCCGGGAGAAGGGAGGGGAGCTGTCATTGGTATAAAGGGCCAGCGTCTGCTGGCCCTCGAGACCGAGAAGCTGGCGCTGGCATTCAGGGGCTTGATGGGACGGCTCCGTTAATGGCCGATGGGGTCACTTTCCTGGTGGCTGAAATAGAGCGCTGGGCAGCGTCTGTGTGCGGGGACGAGGGGTGCTGCCCCCGGGCGCCCGCGTGAGCACTTGTGTGCTGGGGGCCGTGGGCACCACCCGAGTCGGGCCCATCTTGCTTGTGTTCAAACGGAAGTGTCGTGTGGTCTTCGTTAGAGAAGGCCGCGTGTCCGTCGGGGGCTGGCCGCGCACACAACCCCGCAGGCCATCGGGGGCTTCCCTCCGGGCCTGCCCGTGTCCGTAGTGGCCGCTGGAAGGTGACCAACGACGTCCGGTTTGTAAACAGTTGCTTTCTTTCCACGTAAATACAGTGGCCCCCCCTTATTTGCAGGCGGATCCGCTCCAAGACCCCCGTGGAGGCCCGGGGCGCGGGGGGCACCGAGTGTTCTCCTCGACACACACCCCGAGGTCGTGCGGTTTATAAAGCGGGCGCGGCGGGAGGGTAACAACAACTAACGATGAAACAGGACGGTCGGAACAGTGTGCCGGGATCCGCGTCGTGTGACCGCGGCCTCTCCCCGGGGAAAGCACCTTCTTGTCCCCTGCTCACCCTCCTCGTGACCCGGTGACAGGACGAGACGCGATGGGATGGACGGGACGTGAGGGACATGGCACGTGACGCAGCGCCAGGCTGCTCCTGACCCTCTGGACGCGCGTCAAGGGGAGGGTCGCCTGCTTCCCACCGGAGGAGGCGGGAGCCAGCGTGGCGGTGGGGGCACTGCCGTGATATGTGCTCGTCGTAGGAGGTTTGATAAGGACCAGAAAATACGGAAAAGACAGGCAGGGTGGTCCGTATTCTTGTCCCCACACGGTCACGGGGCTGTCCCTGTTTCCGTTCTAAAAGTTCCCTGGTCCCTCACTGCTGTGGGGAGTTACAAACTCCGTGGTTTTAACGGCTGTGCCTTTAGCGAGCGCCGCTCCGTGCCGGCACGTTAGCGTGGTGGGGTCCTGCCGGGAGGGGTGACGGGCCATGTCTGCTGGGAGAAGCTCCAGCACACACACGCCACACAAGTGAGGGTGCCGTTCGGACAGGTGGTCAGGGAGGCCACTCCAAGGGGGACAGGACGGGGGGCCCCTGGAGTGCCTGCAGAACTTTCCAGACAGTGGACTGGGAGCAGCCGGTGGGGAGGGGGGTCCCAGGGGCGTGAGTGTGGCAGGTGGCGGGGTGAGCATGCTGGGTCGCTTGCACGTTGGGCTTACACGTCCACGCAGCTCTGCCGTCTCTGTGCGTGTGTGGCCGGGCTTGGTCCCACCTGCCCGCCCCCAGCTGCTCTCTCGTGTCTTCCTCTGCGTGCCCCAGCATCCTTTTCCTCCCGGTCTCTGCTGCGCCCGGGGTTAACTTCTGTGTGCCGGCACGGGGTTTGTGGACGTGGGGACAGACGTTGGGGGACACCCCGCGCCGTCGCTCCGCCCTCTTGGCAGCCAGCGCCCCCTCCCTTCATCTGGAGAAGTGTCAGCACGTGGCTTGGGCGGGGCCCCGATTCAGGGGTCGGAGTGAACCACACGGTGCTTCCGGTGCTTCCGACTCAGGTTGCTAGCGCAGCCGGGTTCCCCCTAACTTCTTTGAAATTGTATTCGTATCTCTTCGCTTGCTCAGAAAAATCTCGGGTCTGATAATGTAATCCTGGTTACTCACTTGGCTTGTCCTACCGGCTACTTAGAGTTTCACAATTAAACAGCAAAAGTGGAGTTTAAGGTTTCTTGCAGCTCTTTGTGTGTTCAAACTCCATTGAAATAATTCTTTTTTCTGTGTGTTACCAGTTTGATACACGGTTTAATTCTCTGCTCACGACAGGAGAACCAGGTCTGCAGAAGCCCTTCCCCCGTCCCCTCTCTCTCTCTGTCTCCAGAGGCGGTTTGAAGGTTTTATTTTCATTGGTTTCTGGGCCATTCAGTAATTCTTTCTCTTCGTTTTCTTTGTTTCTCTCTCTCTTTCTTTCTTTCTTTTTTTCTTTCTTTCTTTCTTTCCTCTTTTTTTCGTTTTCTCTTCTTTTTCTCTCTTCTTTCTCTTTTTCTCTTTCTTTCTCTTTTTCTCTTTTCTCTTTCTTTCTTTTTCTTTTTCTCTTTCTTTCTTTCTTTCTTTCTTTCTTTCCTTCTTCTCCTCTCCTCTCCTCTCCTCTCTCTCTGTCTTTCAACAGGCTTTTTTTTAATGCAGAAGGGACTGAAGAAGAGAAATTGGATGAGAATTGGTTTATTTTTACTTATTTTATAACTTTATTTTTATTTTATTTTTTTAACATCTACTTATTTTTTGAGAGACAGAGAGACAGAGCATGAGCAGGGGAGGGGCAGAGAGAGAGGGAGACACAGAATCCGAAGCAGGCTCCAGGCTCCGAGCTGTCAGCACAGAGCCCGACGTGGGTTCGATCTTGTGAACCAGCAGACCATGACCTGAGGTGAAGCTGGACGCTCGACCGACTGAGCCCCCCGAGCGCCCCCGGTATTTTTGTTTGTAGGAATAAGCATGTTCATGTTCCCAGCTGCGTGTGCACTCTCCTTCCTCACCCCCGAAGTGCGCGTGTGCTGACTTGCACCTGGACCGGTTTCCTCGATGGCGTGCCCTGGGGGCGATCCGGTGCTGGCGTTTTGTGTGAACGGAGAGACTGAGTTTATATCTGGCACACGGGGAAATTGCTTCTGGCGACTTCCTGGCAACACCTGCACGGTGCAGGCCCTAAAACCTTCAGAGTACTTCTGGAAGGAATGGTCCAGAAGGCACATGGGCAGCCCACGCCAGCCGAGCGGGGAGCTCCGGGCTGCAGGCGGGGGGCCGCCAGGCGGTCCTGCCGGCAGAGGTGAAGGGTGAAGGGCAGCTCCCCACCCTGGGGCTGCTGTGCGGTCGCCAGTGGGTGACTCCGCCTCCGGGCCACATGCCGGCCGGGTGTGAGGAGACTCGCCTTTAAACGGAGCTCCGCACGCGTAAGGCTTCTCTCGGGGGTTGGAGGCACATGGAACACGTGCAGCAGAGGGCGCCCACCTCGAGCAGCGCGTGCATCTGTCCGTCCACGTCGCGCTCCAGGTGCGCATGCTCCATTCACCCCCAGGGGCCTCTCCTGCTCTCTCGTCGACAGGACGCCGGGCCAGGCACGCGCTCTGCGTCTCTGTAGTTTTGTTCGCCGGGTAACAGTTCGCAGAGATGTACTTGGGCGCCGTGATCACGTCCGGCTGCCTCACGCGGCGTGCCCTGAGTTCGCCCCTGCCGCACACACGCCGGTTCTGTCAGTGCACCGGGCACCGGCGGGCGGGCTCCTGGGCTTGGCAGTGACGAGAGAAGCGTCTGTGAGCATCTGCGGACGGGGCCGGTGCGGTCACACGCGTGTGTGTTCTCTCCTCCTGCGTTAGTGTCCGGAGCAGAATTGCTGAGCCGGGGCGGGGGGGGGGGGGGGGGGGGGGGCCTGGGTTCCGGCTCCTCGGAAACCGCCGGACTTTTCCCAAGTGGTTGTGGGCACGTGCAGTTGGTCCGCCGGCGGGAGGGTGCCTGTCCCCTCACGCCTGCGCCAGCACGTGGCGGGCCAGCGTCTTGTGTTCTAACCGCTAGTGGGTGCCCGGTGGCGCCTCACCATCTGTCTCCACAGCCCTTTCTTGAGGCTGTGTCTGCATATCCTGACGTGGACCCTGTTGAGTGTCTGGTTTCGTGAGTTTTCACAAACACGTATGTTGTGCGTGCCTGCCACCACAGTCCAGGTCTGGACTCGCCCCCAGGCCCGTCGGTGGTTCCCCCCGGCGGCCCCTCGCCGGCCCTGGCACCCTGTCACTGTGATTTGCCCCATCTGGAATTCTGTGTCCATGAACTTGCACAGCGGTGGTCTTGTGTGTCTGGCCTCCTGCACTTAGCGGGGTGTCGCACGCCCCCGTCTCGCCGCGGAGCGCTGTTCCGTGCCGTGGATTCGCTGCATTCTAGCCGCGCTCTGAATCGTCTCTCGCTAACTTGTGGGCGTTAATCTCTATCCTGGTCACGCCTCCTTGGAGGCTGGGTCTGTGGCCGGCACGCTTCTCCGCTGGCGGCCAGCCTTTGCGCGTTTCTTCCTGGTGACAGGTGTGGTTCTCGGTTTTCCTGTAGCAACTTTGCCTGCCTGTCCTTCTGGCAAACACCTTTTGAGTCGTGTTTAATATGTTCTTCCTAACCCCAAGGTCCCAGGGATGTTCTCCTGAAGTTTCTTCTGACATCTTGACGTTGGCTTCCGCCCTGCAGGGTCGGCCGTGTGGCGCGGTAGTGCTCGGGGCCCGCCCCCTTCTCCAGCAGACGGTCGCCCAGCACTGGTTCTTTGGATGGGCCTTCCTTGCCTCGCCGTCTGCGCGTCCCCCTACAGTCTGTGCCACGTGGGGGTCGGGTTCTGGGCTCTCACGCTCTCGCTCGGTTTGTCTGTCTTTTCCTCCGCACCATCGTGCGCGTAAATAGTGCAGCTTCGTGCCGACGCTGGGGTCGGGCTCCACCCGCTTCTTCCAGAGAATTAATTGTCTGTGTTTTGGTATTTTGATCTTGTGTATACGTTTTTCAGCCAATTCTCTGAAGCCCGTGACAGTCCCTGTAGTTGCTCTGATCGGGATCGTATTGGTCCGTGGGTCAGTTTGGGGGGGATCGGCATCTACGGGGTAGCGTCGTGTTCACGAACGGGCTTTATCACTCCGTCTGCATCTCCCGTAAGGACTCATTCACGCGTATGCATTTTTTTCTTTCTAGGTCTTGTTAGGTTCATTCCAGTTTTTAAGAATTGCATCTTCTAATTTTTGTTGATGAAGTGTTGAATTGTAGCTGAATTTCGGATATTGACCTTATGTCCACCTGTCGTACAAAATGCTTTCATTAAAAAATGTGTGTGCCATTTAAAAAAAATTCTATTTATTTTGAGGGAGACCGGGGGTGGGGGGTGGAGGGGCAGAGAAGGAATCCCGAGCAGGCTCCACTCTGTCAGTGTGCAGCCCGACGCGGGGCTCGAACCCACGAGAACCCTGAGATCATTAACTGAGCCGAAGTCCCATGGATGCTCCACTGACCCAGCCCCCAGGCGCCCCTGTGGGCGCTGTTCTTTGGGTGTTACATGTGGAGAATCCTGGACAATTAATGACAATTTTGTTCATTTGAAGTCTTACGCTCCCGCTCTGCCCGGTCCTCTGGGTTGTCGGCTGGCCCGGGCCTTGGGCGCAGTGTTGGTAATGGGGTGATGACGGCGTCTTTGAATTATTCCAGATTTTAGAGGAAATGCTTCTGAAGACTTGCCGCTGGAGACGATTGTTTGTAGATTCCCTTCATCAGGTTACGAGAGCTCCTTCCCCTCGCTAATTCTCCGAAGTTGTTTGCTTTTTTTGGCGGGGACACTTGCTCTGTAGTCCTGAGTGGATGTTGGGTTTACCAGATGCTTTTCCTGCCAGCTGTGGGGATCGCCTTCATGTTACCGAGCGCTGAGCAGTGTCTCTCATCAGCACCTTCTTCCTCCCACCTGCGCGTCCTTCCTTGCTCTCTGGCCTTTCCAGCCGCACCCCCACACCTACACTTCCGGAGAGTTCCGAGGCCACCAGCTAGGAGCCCCCGGATCCTCCCTCCCAAGTGCTCTGGCAGCCGGCCCCTCCAGCCTGGGGCCTCGGGGCCTGGCTCCCCCGCGCTCGGACCTCAGCCCCCTGGGTCCCCTGTCTGTGCTTTTCCCAGCTGACCTCGCGGTGCCCTTGCCTGCCTCGCTGGGACGAGGTGTGTTCTTCCTCACGCTCCCGGCAGCGACGCCCCACTCCTTCCCGCGTTGTTTGCCTGTTGCTTCCTCCATGAAGCCCGTTAGGCCCCGCAGCTGAGGTCCGGAGGTCCCCTGGCCGCGGGCTCCGGCAGTGCTGAGTGGCCCCCTCCGTGGCGTCGGTGGACGCGGCGCCGATGCGCTGAGCGGCTAGGGCCCGCCCTCGCCACCACGGGGGAGGCTCCAGGAGTGGGTGCCGCGGCGTGCTTCTGGTTTTCCTTGGTGCATGTTGCTTGCTGGCACGTAGTAGGGCCTCAGCGGGCGTTCGCTGGCAGACGGAGGGAGGGGCTGGCGTCAGGGCCCTGGTTTGCTTCCTCCTCTTCAGTCTTCTGAGAAGCGGGCTGGCCCGGGGCTGGTGTAAGGTGCACGGCCTCTGCCACCTGACCTGTTTCCCTGAACTTGTGCAGTGTTTGCACAGCACACAGGTGCTCTGTGTTCAGTGGAGCTGCGACGGACCCGGACGCAGGACGGGCCTCCGGCCTGGCCCCCCGAGTCTGGTCCCACGGCTCGGCTCTGGCCGGCACAGCGCCTTTGACGCTCTGAGATCAGTCCCTCTCCTGCGGCCTCTGTGGCTCAGAAGCCAGCTGGACACATGAAAGGGCACGGACGCTCCCCTCAGGGTGGCCGAGGTTACAGGGGGTGACACGGACCGTCCGAGGACGCACATGTTGCTGAGGACAGTGCTGTAGGGATGGCCCTGCAGGGGGGCCTTTTCTCTGTGCTTACTGAGCCCGGCAGAGACCCAGGACGTGCTTCCAGAGCGGCCCGCACATTCTCCGCCTTGCTGTGTGTGCATGCGGTCCTGTCTCCAGAGCTGCTCTCGGGACCCTGGACCTGAGCACAGCGTGGCGGAGAGAGGCGGGCTCTGCAGGCACCTGCCTGGGCACTCTGCACGGCCGCTCGGGGACTGCGTTCGCTTGTTTGTTCCTGTTGACCCACACACGTTTTGCGCTAGGAAGAACCTCGGGCGAGTAACCACAGTTCCCCAACAGGACGGGAGGAAGTCCGGAGAAAGGGGGCGGGGGACACGGAGGAAAGGCAGGGCTGGGCTGGGCGTGAGGGCATCAGGGGCCCCGCGCCGCTCCGCTGCTAAGGGTGGGCTGTGGGGTGGGGGCACAGATGGAGAGCAGAGCGTCCCCCGGTCAAGGCCGAGGGAGCAGCGGAGGAGCGCGGTGCGCGAGGTAACGTGTGTGGAGAGAGACTCTCAGGGGATGCGGGGTGTTTAGGATTTCAGACTGAAGAGTTAACCGCACTCCGTCTCCGTCCTGAGGGTTCAGGAAGGTTGAGGGGTTTCCCTGGGGGTGCTCGCTGTCCACATGGGGAGGCCGCCGGAGCAGGAGTGCAGGGAAGCCGCCGAGGCCCCTGGATTTCAGGGGTTTTGGAGACGCGAGAACAGAGCAGGCAGCGCTGGCTGAGCAGAGGAAGGGCCGGAGTGCCCAGCGGTGATCCTCTCCGGCGGGCTGTGCCCTTCCAGGCGGGGGCAGGGGTGGGGGCAGGGGCGGAGCGTGCCGGGTGGGTGCTTGTGCTCCCGGCAGGACGGGCCGCCAGCCCTTCGAGAGTGGGGAGGTCTGGGGCCTGACACTGGCGGACGGAGGGAGGGGCTGGTCCCAGTTAGGAGAGCTGTGCCCGCCGTCCTGCCCTGTTGTCAGGGGAGCCAGCCGCGTCCCTTCTGGGGACGGTGTTTTCTCTGCATCTTCCGGACGAGCAGCGAGTGTGCGATGCTGCGAAAGCCGCAGGGCGGGGCCGCTTAGACCCTCTGGCGCTGGAGTTCGGGAAGCGTCTGATGAGTGCGAGGCACCGGCCACCCTGGGACACGTGAGGCAGCACGAGAGTCCAGGACTGGGCAGGCTGACGTCCACGGGACAGAACGTCTCCCTCCCAGGGTCTGCGATAGTGCCACAGGGGTGGGGACAGTGTGTGGGCCACGGGGCGAGGTGGCGGACCTCGAGGAGGAGGGAGGTAGCGGTGGCGGCAGACAGCCTCCTGCCAGCGTCACCCAGCACTTGCTGGCACTGTTTTCCTTTCTGTGGATGTAAGTGACGCGGTGGCGGTAACACTGGCGTAAAGAGCTGTAGACGGCGGAGCCCTGTGCACACCCCTGAGCCGTGTGCGCACCGTGGTTTTCAGCTCCCAGCACACGGCTGAGCGTGCCCGCGGCACTGTCGCCGACGCCGGTCCCCGTGCTGCTCTGCAGGTGTGTTTTCACGTCGCACATCGAGGGCACGCGTCCCCGCCGGCACGCGGTCGAGCACGTCCCTCTAGTCGACGCGCACTTCTCGGTGCAGACCCGGCCCGTGGCTGCACCTTACCCCGCAGGGCGAGGGTCTCACTGCGCAGAGACCCCGCACCGCAGACTCCGGGCCAGGGACGCGCCTTCTGGCGCTGGTGCTGAGAGAGAGGCCCTGGCCCGGAGTTTCAGCCCTGCCTCCACCCCAGGCCGTGGTGGACGTAGGCGAAGAGACTCCTCCCGTCCCCTGCCCGTCTCTGTCAGCGGGGCGAGCTCTTTGCTGGGCAGCTCTTTGTGTTGGTCTTGGGAAGCACTCGGTACATTTTTTGGCCACTAATATTGACTTAAAAAATGTTTTTAGATTTTATTATTAAGTAATCTCTATACCCAGCGTGGGGCTCGAACTCGCGACCGAGATTGAGAGTCACATTCTGCCTGGACTGAGTCAGCCAGGCGCCCCTCGGGCACTTCTTGAAGTAGGTAAGACGGTTGTGATTATAACTTCGTCAAGATTTGGACAGGATTTTGTTTTAGGAAACTGTGCTCTGAACACCTTCATTACAAAATTTCAACCTGTATGTAAATGTTTGGTGAAAGAGGGCCCCCTCCCCCACGATCTCCTCCACCGGTCCAGTCTGCGGGCGTGTGTGTGCGCGTGCGCGTGCCGGGGGTGAGGTCCCCAAGACAGTGCCTGAGGAGCTCTAGGGGACACGCTGCTTTAACCATCCTGTCCTAAATTTCATCCGGACTTTGAAAGTCCCAGGACACCGTGAGGGGAGGGAACGTGATGGGTTACGGAGCCCTGACCCCGTCTCAGGCCGTCACGCGCTTCGAACCCTGAAGTGGCGGGGGTTCGCCTGCCCTGCGGCTTTTTTGTTTTTCTTTTTGTATTGAGGTACTGGTGACCGGCAGCGTTTCGTTGCTTCCAGCGGGCGGCGTGGTGACTGGCAGCTCCGCTGTGCTGTGTTCGCCCCAGTGTGGTCTTCAGTTTTCATCAAACATTTCAGATATTTTTTCTAATCTTTCACTTTTGGAAGCATCGACAACACAGGCAAACAGTTCTTTTTTTTTTTTTGATATTCATTTTTGAGAGAGAGAGTCAGAGTGTGAGCAGGGGAGGGGCAGAGAGAGAGGGAGACACAGAATGGGAAGCAGGCTCCAGGCTCTGAGCTGTCAGCACAGAGCCCGAAGCAGGGCTCGAACCCACGGACTGCGAGACCATGACCTGACCCGAAGTCAGACGCTTAGCCGACTGAGCCCCGCCGCCGCCCCAGGAACACGGTTCTTCATGTACGCGTCCACCACACAGCACACTAGCCGCTGGTTGTGTTTTTCTTGGCCCGTGGCCCTCGCGCCGGTTGCCTGCAGCAGGCCCGTGGAGAGTCCTCTCCTCTGCCTCTCCATGCAGACATTTGGGGGTGTCAGTCCTGCCCCCAGGGAGCTTGCGCTGCGGGGGGCGGCATCCGGGAGCCACAGACATTGGGGCAGAGGCTGGCTCGCCTGAAGATGCGGGCCCCGAGCTGACTCCGGAGGCAGCAGAGCAGAAAGAATGTTCTAGAACAAGACCCTATGGTAGGCGGGGGCTCTGTGGCTGGTGTCTTCGAGGTGAGACTGCAGAGGGAGGGTCACCTTATTGCCAGAGCTGTGGGAAGCCCCTGCAGTCCATTTGGCAGGAGGGTTTCCAAACCACCGCTCCGTGGCGAAGGGAGGCTGGCCGTGCTGCTGGGTGTCAGCTCATCCCTGGTCTTCTGTGCTTTGCCGTTTTGTGGATGTTGAGAGACGCGTCCTTTCATCTGGTGGTGCACGTTCAGCTTGTTTCCGGTTTGTTACACACGAAGCTGCTGTGGATGACGCGTGTGTGGGTCTGTGTGTCGAGGTGTCACCCTGGGGACGCGACGTGTGTTCGCTGATGACTGGCGTGGCGCACCCTCCCGTGTGCGTGCCCTCCCGTGTGCGTGCCCTCCCGCGTGCTCACTTGCCATCTGGGTGTCTTTGGTGAGCGATCTCTTCAAATCTGTTGTTTCTTATGTGCGTTTCGAGAATTCTGGATGTGTTGTGGGTCCAGGCCTGTCCTTGGGCGTGGGCCCCATGGGGACTCTGTGCTGCGGCCTGCGTGTTCGTTCTGAGTGTTTCCAAAGAGCAGCAGTGTTTAATTTTGGCAGGGTCCAGTTCACCAGTTTGTTCTTTTATGGATTGTGTTTGTGGTGTTTTATCTAGGCTATCTCTGCCTAACTCAAGGTCACAGAGATTTTACCCCCCATGTTTTCTTCCAGAAATTTGTCTTAGGGTTTACATTTAGGTCTGGGATCTACTTGGAGTTGCTCTCGGTATATGGTGTGAGGCATGGATCCAAGTCCATGCTTTTTGCACGTGGATGTCCACTTGTCCCCCGTGTGGATGTCCACTTGTCCCCTGTGTGGATGTCCACTCGTCACCTGTGTGGATGTCCACTCGTCTCCGTGAGGATGTCCACTTGTCCCCCGTGTGGATGTCCACTTGTCCCCGTGAGGATGTCCACTCGTCCCCGTGAGGATGTCCACTTGTCCCCCGTGTGGATGTCCACTTGTCCCCCGTGTGGATGTCCACTCGTCCCCGTGAGGATGTCCACTTGTCCCTGTGAGGATGTCCACTTGTCCCCCGTGTGTCAAAAGACTGCCCTTTTCCCACTGAATCGCCTTTGTAGCTTTGCCCCAAACCATCACTTGTCCGTGTTTGTGCAGGCCTATTTCTGGACTCCCTTCTGTTCCCTGATCTGTCCGACTGCGCCAGCACCGTGTTACCTCCGCTGCCGCAGCTTTCTGACGCCTCGGAAGTGGCCGGTGTTGGCGTTGACTTGGTCCTTTCTCCTGCTTGTTTGGGCTTTACTCTAGGACCCCATGTTTGTATGTGGATTTCAGAATCGGCTTGTCCATTTCCACACCAAAGCCTGTGGGGGTCGTGGTGGGTTTTGCGTTACAGCCGCAGGTGCGTTTGGGGGGAGCTGACATCCTGACCACGCTGGCTTCCCTGACCCGCGAATGAGGCCGGGGAAGCTCTCCACGTCACGTGCTCCTTAACGTTTCTCAGCGGTGTTTGTGGTTTTCGGTGTGTGCGCGGGTGAAGGAAAGTTCATGGTGGTGGCGTCTGTGCTGTGCAGGGAGCCGCACAAGCTGGGACATGAATTGGGTCAGAAGCTTCATCTTCCACTAAGTGTTCAGGAAGGCAGTACCGCCGCTGCTCCCCGCCCGAGAGCGGCTGCGTCTCCGGTGCCGTTCTTGCTTCGAGCCCTGAACTGCCCCCCGTACACGTGAAAAAGAGAGTGTTGAGCTTTGGAACAGTGAACAGGCTTTAGAAGAAAGGGATGTCCCCTGGAAGACACAGGACGAGCCTGGACAAACAGGGACCCGGATCGCGGTGGAGACTTGTTCACCCCGGGCTCGAGCCCCAGCTCAGCTGGCCGCGCGTCCTGCACCGCGGTCTGCTGGCACCTCGGGAGCCCAGGGGGAGTTTTCCAGAAATGATCATGCAGTTCGTGGACAAGTGTGGGGAGGCTGTGACATGGACCAGCTGCTCGTGAAGGAGTGAAACCCTGGGACCCGGGCCACGGGTCTGGCTCACGTGTCAGTCAGGTGTGGACCGGGCTCCTTGGGAGCCGGCGCCTCAGCGGCACGGTTCGGCATGGTGGCTGCGCTGCCCCCTGCTTAGGCCTGTGTGGCGGGCTGTGGCGGCAGGACGCAGGAGCCCCGCCCAGGCACCCGCCTGACCCCGTCCCCCGAGTCCCGGTGCCGTGGGTGTGAAAGGCAGAGAGCTACAGGAGTGAAAAGAACACTTGGGCCTGAGTTTCCATCAGCTTTGCCAGCGTCCCTGTCAGCATCTTGCCGGGGCTGCTGCTCCTCCGGGCGGGGACGGGGGCGGCAGGGTGGTGGGAGGGCCCCGGGGACCGTCTCCCTCCTTTCCCGGCCCTCCTCACCCTCCGAGGGCTTCTCCTCTCGGAGCGGGAGCGCAGGGCACATGGCACTCAGATCGGAAGCACCCAGCAAGCTGCAGACTGCGCCCCTTTTCTCAGGCACGTCCCGACTCCGGCCTCCTCAGCGTCGGGGCGGGGCACGGCTTCATGGCGCACGCGTGTCATCGCAGACGGCGCTGCCATTCCTGCGCGTCTGCTGGCTCTCGGCACGGCCGGGCGGGTGACGGCCCCGGAGACCTTGTGGCGGAAGCCCGGTCCCCCTCACCTGGGCTGCTGCTCCCCGCTCCTGGCGTTCCAGCCCGAGTCATTCTCTCGGGGAGGTGCCCCCCGCCAGGCCCCGCGTGCGAAGGGCTGTGGCCTGAGCCCCCTGGCTTCCCCAGAAGTGACGTCTTGCAGGTGGGGGCTCCGGCAGAGTCCACAAGTGCCTGTCTAATTTGTAGTGTAGCTTTGACCTACATTTTGGTTAAAAATATAGTCAAGAATGTTGTAGGAGACGGATCATGACAGCTCGCATTGGGGGAGAACCTGGAGTTTATCCTGAACTCTGGTGCCTGAGGAGGGGTCGGATCCCGTCTTAGGAACTGGCATTCCACGCGGTGCTGGGACGCTGTGTGTGCGCCCGGGCTCCCAGGCAGCAGGGGTCAGGGGCTTGTGTGGCAAGCGCCCGGAGGCCGGTCACTGCCACACGGCATGGACCTCGAAACTGCCGGCAGGACGTTCGTGCTACACACTGTCGTTTTAAAGTCCGAGCTTTCACGGCAGCGAAAAACAGAACATAGCCCAATGTCCTAACCAATAAAGAAATCATAAATACGTTTTGGATGAAATATTATGTAGCTACTGAAAATGGTGTGTTCCAGAAATGTTCAATGACATGGAAACAACTTACACCGCAAGAGGTGAGAAAACCACGCAGGCTGAGTAGCAACGCCGTGGTCTCAGCTGTCCGCGTGGTGGTCCGGTGTGTTTTCCGCATACGCGGTCCCCAGAGGACGTGGAACTTCAGGAGATTTGTTTTCCGTGTACGTCTCTGAGTTCCTCGAGTTTCCTGAACAAACCCTGTATTCTGGGAAAGATATTAAAATTGTTAAAAGAGAAAACTCCAAGTTCTTTTCTGTCTGCCTGGTCAGGGTTGTGGCTTCTGCTGACTGGCTGGTTTTGGCTTTCATGTGTCCGGAGGGGAGGCAGCGGCGGCTCCCGGGTGAGGGAGGGGCCGGCCTTCATCAGGAGGCCAGGAAGACTGGTCCAGGGCTCCTGGTCTGGCCTGGTGACCGCCTGTGGGGCTTGGCCGTGTGGGCTGGACAGGCTCTGAAGGGTGTTCTGAAGTGGACTTTGTTTTGTTTTGTTTTTAATTTTTTAATGTTTATTTTTGAGAGAGAGAGAGAAAACGTGATGGGGGAGGGGCAGAGAAAGACACAGAATCGGAAGCAGGCTCCGGGCTCTGAGCTCTCAGCCCAGCTGACATGAACCGTGAGATCATGGCCTGAGCTGAAGTTGGACACTCAGCCGACTGAGCCCCCTGGGCGCCCCAGGCGTTATGTTTTCTGTGTCAGGCTTGGCCGCGTAGGCACTGTGTACAGTCCTCCTCCAGGCGGGCCGGGTGTGCAGGTGGCCTTTGGTGGCGTCGGTGGGGGGGGGGGCACACCTTGCACCTGCAGCGGGTGGTGAGGGGCGGCCCCCGCTGTGACTGTGGGGCAGGCCCGTGCGTCTCGGGCTTTGCAGGAACAGACGCGGTGCGGCTGCTTGTCCGGTCGAGGTGAGCGGCTACAGCCAGTGCACGAGCGCCAGGGCCGCGATAATGTCATTAAAACGGGGTGTTTGACGCAGCCGTCAGTATGGTGATCGTCCTCGGGCTGTCCTGCTTTTTGCCGAATCGGTGCCTGTGACACACTGTGGCCTGAGACTGGGCGCGAGGTGTGGCCCCAGAACAGCGCCCACCCCCCCCCACTCCCCCCGTGCGGGCAGGCTTCCCTCTGCCTCAGGAGCGAGTGGCCGATCTCGGGCCCGCGGTCAGTGGGGGCTCGGGGCCTAAGGGCAGCCCGCCTCCCTCACGTGCAGCTGTGTCCGTCGCTCCTGCTGCCCCGTTAAGTCCCCATCGCACCCCTTCGGAACGCCCAGGGCCGGTCACGTGACCTGCTTCAAGTTACGCGGTCACTTCTTGGCAACATTCGCGATCCCTTCTCCAAAGTCCGTCGTAACCGTGGGCACGCTTCGTGGCGCACGGTGCCTTTTCTACGGGTCCGTGGGGCCCGGCGCCACTTCCGCCTCGTTAGCGTCTTGGCCACGCTGCCAGTTCGCGGGTGTTCACCACGTTGCCGTAGGCGTCGGCACGTGGGACTCCCTCGGCAGAAGAGCAGCAGGCGGTGAGGGCGCGCTCGCGCACCGCCGCACCGACAGGCTCGGGCACGGGGGCTTCTGGGCTCGTAGGTGACCGGGGGCCTGGCCGTCCCCCTTGGCTCCTCGGTGCACCAGCGAGTGGCTTCCCAGAACCTTAGCGAGGAGGGAGTGGGGTCGCTGGTGCTGCCTGGTGACGGGGGACGGTGGCGTCGGGGGGAATGGGTCAGGTTCCCTCTTCTGGGGTCCCCAGTGTGCCCGCGGGCTCCGGGGACCGGGAGAGTGCAGCAGAGTGAGTTCCTTTGGCAGCTGGTTTTTGTTTTGCTTCTGAATTTCAGCGCGGCCTGTCGTGAAAGGGACGTTTTGGAGGGAAGTTTCCTTGATGGGCATGAACGTGTTTTTTTGACCTGAGGGATTGTAGCCGTGAGCCCGGGGAGGTGTCACCTCCCGATGTCATGCTGGGTGTCCAAGGAGCCGGGACCGGGAGGCTCCGGGGCTCCTCTCGGAGCTCCCGGGGTCGCGCAGGCTCCTGTTTGGCGCAGGAGGGCAAGCCCGGTGCTGCTGGTGGTGAGGCTGGCAGCCTTTTCTTCCCGCGGGGGTGGGGGCCACCCTGCGTGCCACCTGCAGGAGGCCGGGCTGCGCTGGAGAGGCCCCCGTCCCTGAGCGCCAGTCCCTGGGCTGCTGCTGCGGCCTCGCACCAGGCGGGGCATTGCTCACGCGCCCCGTCCCGTGAAGTGTGGGGATCAGACAGTGGAAGCGGACAAGAGCTTCTGGTGGAATCTACGACGTTAGTGCTTTCCGGTTCTTGAAGCTAACATTAACGCCAAAGCTGACTGATGGCACTCATTCCCGGTGACTGAGCTCTGGCGCTGCCAAGTGTGGGTGGCTGTCCCTGTGTCTGTGTGCGTGTCGTGGGCGTCCCAGGTGAGCCGTGGCACGGCGCGGCCCCTGCACCCGACGGCGGTCAGAGGAGCCTGTTCCCTGGAGGAGTGCTCGCTTCGGGCCCCACGGGACCCCAGGCCGCGCTCCTCCGAGACAGCGAGTGGGGCCGGGGGCCCAGTGACGCCTGCCGCCAGGAGCCGCGGTGGGAGCACCGGGCCCCCAGTGGGGCTGGCACGTGGCCGTGCAGGTGGCCGCGGGGCAGCTGCCGTGGCCGCGGGAGCTTCGCTGCCTGGCTTCCGTCCAAAGACTCGGTTGCTGCTTGAGTCCCGTGAAGAAAACCTCTCTCCGTCCTGGACGCCGTCCGTGTGGGCGAGCGCGCGACCCCGAATGTCGCACGGCTTCCCCGTTCTCCTTCTCAGAGCCTCGCGGCTCCCCTCGGGCAGGGTCAGCGCCTCCCCGGCTCGGGGGGAGGGGGGCACGTCTCCTGACGCCAGGTCTCCTCTGTCCCCAGGTATGGTCCTCGTGCGGAGCGAGAACGGGCAGTTGTTAATGATTCCTCAGCAGGCCTTGGCCCAGATGCAGGCCCAGCCTCAGACCACCATGGCGCCCCGCCCTGCAACCCCCACAAGTGCCCCTCCCGTCCAGATCTCCACCGTACAGGTGAGTGCACGCGCGCCAGGCGGCGGCGGCCGTGTCCCGCGAGGGCAGGGAGGGGCGGCCACCGTGGGGAGGCTCGGGGAGCCAGCTCCGCGTCCTCGCTCGGCGAACCTCTGCCTGGACTCCGTCCTGTCTCTTCCCTCCTCTCCGGCGGCTCCCGCTCCCTTGCCTGGCTCTCTTCTGCAGCGCGAACCCCGCGAGCGTTAGCGTGCTTGTCAGGGAGGCGCGTGAGCGGCAGGAGGGTGTGTCGAACAGCACCCCTGCCCCACGTGCTTAGGGGCTTAGCACCCTGGGCCTGGAGATCGGCAGGGGGTGGGACCCCCGTGCTGGCGTGTCTCGTCCACGTCCTGACTTCCATTTAGCGCGTGTCTCCTGATGCTTCTCTGCTTGGTGCCGTAACTCTGCTGTCCTGCCTGGTTGGCTGGTTAGTAACGGAAGTGGAGGCTGGAAGGGGCTTGAAGACTTCCTCCTCTGATTTCAGCCGCGTTCCCTCTGGAGGCGAAGGCCTGCGCGGTAGACGGAGGGCTGGGCCGCGCTGGGACACTCACACGGCACCCCTCGCCGAACGTCCAGGGCAGCTCAGGGCAGTGTTTCAAGGCCCGTGTGGCCGTGTGAAGGGAGAGGCAGGCGGGAGACTCCCGGGGTGTCACTGTCACTTGTCCGTGTTACCATCTGACTGCCAGCGTGGTCGGACCGAGTCTGCACCACCGTGCTCAGGACTGGCCCCGTCTTTGTATCGGGCTAAGTGTCAGCGGGCCGCTTGGACCGCTGTCTCCTTTACTTCCCGTTCCGCAGCACCGGGGCCCGTCCTTAGACCCAGGGGTGCCCGCTTCTCACTTGTTTAGTGCTTCCGAACAAGACCACTGGAAATCCACACGAGGACTGAGTTCCCTGATGCTCGCGTCCTTCCAAGTCCGTGTCGGGTAGACTGGTGGTGGGGTCCTACACACACAGACTTGGGTCCTACGCTCTCCCTTCGGAAGGAAGAGTTTGTGGTGGGGTGGCTTTGTTGACTAGCTTGCGGCCGGACGTGCCCGACACCCTCCTCCCGAGGCAGCGGGCCGGTGGCGGCTGTGCTGGGCGTCGGTCACTTGTCGCTCCTTTAGATGATGCTTGCTTGTCTTCCAGGCTCCCGGGACCCCTCTTATCGCCCGGCAGGTGACCCCAACGACCATCATCAAGCAGGTGTCTCAGGCCCCGACGACGGCACAGCCCGCCGCGGCGCTGCAGCGCTCGCCCGGAGTGCAGGTGAGGCGGCCGCCGTCGAGGCAGCACCTTCCGCGTGGAGGTCGGGCCTCGAGGGGGTGGGGGGTCGGTCACGAAGCTGAGCTTCGGGAGGAAGTGTCCGAGACTGTTTTTTCTCTGACGGCTGACACAGGATAGGTCAGGCTTTTCTTTAAACCACATGGAATTTAACACCAGCAACGGTTTGAAAACCTCCCCCCGGGCCGCCTGGGCAGCTCACGCGGCTCAGCGTCCGACTTGGTTTCAGCTTCGTCTATGACCTCGCAGTTTATGGGGTAGAGCCCTGCATTGGGCTCTGGAGTGACCGTGTGGAGTTTACTTGGGATTATCTCTCTCTCTCCCTCTCTCTCTCTCAAAATAAATAAATAAACTTAAAAAAAAAAAAGCATTTTTCTGTGCCAGAAATATAATTACTAATAATCACCTTGAGTTTTAAAGAATTTTTTTTCATTTTTTTTTTTTTTTTTTTTATTGAGAGTGTGCGTGCGAGCACATGTTAGCAGGGAAGGGCTGAGGGAGAGAGAGAATCCTATGACCCCTGGGATCATGACTTGTACCGAAATCAAGAGTCAGATGCTCAACCAACTAAACCATCCAGTTTTTAAAAAATGTTTTCTAACACTTTGGTTTTAAAAAGTTTATTTATTTTGAGGGGGAGGGGCAGAGATACAGAGGGAGAGAGAATCCCAAGCAGGCTCTGCACTGTCGGCACAGAGCCAGACACGGGGCTCGAACTCACGAACCGTGAGATCATGACTTGAGCTGAAATCAAGAGTCGGCCCCTTAGCCGAGTGGGCCACGCAGGCGCCCCAGAAACACTTGCCTTATTGCTGGTCACCTGCGAAGCAGAGACTCTCTAGCGTGGACAGTTTGGGTGTGGTACCCGTGGACCTGTAAGTGTGGGGGCGAGGATACGGGTCTGGTCTGAGAATGGGGCTCCCGCTGCTCATGTGTGTTCTCACACCACCCTCTTCCTAGTGGGGCACTTACGAGTGAGGGTGCAGGGGCTTCTGGAACTCGCCTCCAGGCCCGGCTGTGCCGTCCGACTGGCTGCCTCCCCGAGGCCTGTGCCCTTTGCCAGGGTTGAGGCCCAGTCCCCGAAGCATTCCTTGTCAGCCTGCTGGGGTTGGAGTGTGTGTGTTCTTCACAAGGTGTCTGAGGCTGTGGGGGGAGGGGGCCTGGAGCAGGTGCCGACCCCTCTCGGTGGGCTCGGGCGCTCCTGCCCACCCCGCCTGTGGTCCGTCAAGCCGAGGAGAGGGGCCGTGCGCCGGCCACGCTGGCCCCTTCCGTTAGCGGGGAGGCCCCCCCCCCCCCCCCGCCCCGGGCAGGGCGGTGGCCAGCGCTGGGCAGCCAGGCTGGAGAGCTGGGAGCAGAGTGCTTCAAAGCTGTTGGGAGCGTCCGTCACGACGGGGCTTGTACGGCATTAGCCACTTCCTGTCGGGCCTGCCGCGTGCCGGGACTGCTCTTCCGTTGCTGCTGGTTGTCGTGTGATCCCCGCTGTGCACCGTGGGGTGGGCCCTGTTCCCGTGTCCCAGATGAGGACAGCGAGGCAAGAGTGGCATGGACGGTTGGCAGGGGGCGGCCCAGGAGCCGCCCGTCCCTCTGGCTGCGCCTCGTCTCCTGGGTCTGCAGCAGGGACGCCTTCCCTGGAGCGGCTGCACAGCTGGGAGCCGAGCGGCAGGCTTGTCCTTGGAGCGCCTGGGGGCGGGCGGCCGTCCTGGGACGTGGTCTCCGCCCGGGTTCCGTCCGGCGGGCGTCTCAGAGCTCCAGTCGCAGCGAGCGGAGCTGTTCTGGGATGGCCCTGACGCTGGCGGTCCAGGCGGAAGAGAGACGCGGTGTCGGCACCACGGGGTGACATACGCACGCGTCAGGCCCGCGGAAGTGGACGCGGAGGGTGTGGTTTGCGGTCAAGGGGACTAGCACAGGACGAAACGTGCCCTGGCCGCTTCCGGGCGTCCAGAAGTCGCTCCAGCGTCCCCGAGACGCTGGACTGCCCCGAGACGGTGACCCTGGGTGTCATGCCACGCAGTCTTCCCTCGAAGGGCGTATTTGTTGTTCTCTGTAATCCCTGCGAGTGTCAGGCGTGGACGAGCACAGGGGTCGTAAGGAAAGGGCTCGCCATCGCCGGCTCCCTCCCCTCGCGGGGCTGGCCGAGCTGCGGGTGCTGTGCTCGGGGGGAGCCGCCTGGGCGCCTGGAGAGGGCGTGTTGGCGGCTAGACGCGTCAGCTGCAAGAACGTAACCCACGGAGCAGGAACCGTTGGTCATGGCGGCCCGCGTGGAACCGGGCCTCAGGAGCCCCGCCCGGGGCTGCCGCGGGGGTCGCCGGAGCTCTGGCTTGGTGTCCGGCTGCCGCCTGCTCAGTGAAGCAGCCCCTCCCTGCTCACCCCACTGCCCATCAAATCTGCTCTGAAAGCCGCCGTTTGGTGGTGTTCCTTGATGAGGCTCGTGAGGAGAGCCGAGAGAGGCTGGCCTGGTGGGGGAGGGGTGCAGCTGGGGCCCCAGCCGGAGGCGACGCGGGGAAGACCCCGCGGGAGGACCGGCCTTTCCCGTCACAAGCCAGGTGACATGTTTTCAGTTGTAGTTTCTCCGTTTTGTCTCTGATTTCTGGGAGGAGAGCTACCTTACGTGGTGGCCGTGGGCCTCTGGGCTCCGGCCTCCACCAGCCAGGCTCTGCCCTGCCCTGCCCTGCCCTGCCCGGGCTCTCTGTCCCCAGTCTTTGACCAAGGGCTCTGTCCATGGGGCTCCGGTGTCCACACGTTTTGTCCAGGGCTCCACCTGCTGTGGGTCTCATTCTTTTTGGGGGACGTGAAGGCCGTCTCTGTGGGGCCTCTGTTTACCTTGCCCTCGGACTCTCGTAGCCTCAGCTGGTTCTGGGCGGTGCTGCCCAGACAACTTCCCTCGGGACGGCCACGACTGTTCAGACGGGGACACCTCAGCGAACGGTCCCAGGGGCCACCACCACCTCCACGGCTGCCACGGTGAGTGCCACCCGAGGGTGGGAGATGGGAGCCTCGAGGGGCCCCCCACCTGCCCGTAGCCCCCCTTCCTGCAGGATTAGAGCCTCGAGGGTCAAGTGTGGCCCGGGGACCTCGGCCTCTCCCAGGTGGGGTGTGAGGGCAGGGGGCTCTGTGGGGCAGTGGGAAGGCCCTATCCCCCTGCTTGAGGCTTTCAGGCCGCACAGAAGTCCACGGTGACAGAAGCCCAGACCGTGGCATTTGAGGCCGAGGCCCTGGGGACATACGGAGCTACTGTCCGTAGAGCAGAGCCGCGTCCCTGCTAGGCTTCCAGCAGCTTCCCACGCCGTGTGCGTCTGTGGTCTGTGGGGTCCGGCTTTATTTAGACCCCTCTCCTGCTCCTCTGCTCAGGCTCTTCCGCACCTCCGGCGGCTGGGTCATAGTTTAATTCCTTCCTTGCGCGTTTACGTAGGCGTCGGCTTTTCCCTTTGACAAAGCCGCGTCGTGGGGAGCGTGCCACCGATTCCTCATGGGTACACTTGGTTTGCCCGCCCCATGACGTCCCCGCGGGTCGAGCTGCCGGCTGAGGGGGGCGAGCTCCGCTGTGCTCCCCGGCTGGCCTGGCCACACTGCGCGCGTCCCGGCTTCTACTGCACAGCAGCCCTGAGGGTCGCTGCAGGTTTTGGAAAGAAGCTTAGAGAAGAAATAGATTTCTGATGGGCGCTTTCGTGAACTCGGAGGCTGTGATGGGAACCTGCCTTCGTGAGATTTTTTCACCTGTATCTTTTTAACTCGAATCCAGGAAACCATGGAAAACGTGAAGAAATGTAAAAATTTTCTATCTACGTTAATAAAACTGGCCTCCTCCGGTAAACAGTCCACAGAGACAGCTGCTAACGTGAAAGAGCTGGTCCAGAACCTACTGGTAAGAGGGTGTTGCTCTGCGTGCTTGTTCGGCACACGGGGAGGTCCCGCCGAGGCGAGCGTGGCCCCGGTGGCCTCCTGGGGCCTGACCCGCACCCCGGGTAGAGGCCGGCACCCGGCCCGTCCTGCTCCCCATGGCGCTCACACGAAGGCCGCTCGAAAGTGTCCCGTCGGCCTCGGGAGCGTTTGTAAACACACCCGATCGAGGGCATTTTCGAGGCTTTTTCTCGCACCTCTCTGCTTTCCCTTTTTAAACGTGTCTGAAGTGGAAAGTGGAGTCTGGTGGCACCCTGCGGCCCGTCTCCGTGCTGCCCCAGTGACCGGTTTGCGCCCGCTCTCGTGCCTGCCACACCCCAGCACTGCCACGCGCACCCTCCTCCCCAGGCCCGGGCATATCTGGCACGGAAGGGCACTTGGGAAAGACCGCCCCCGCACCGCGAGGAGCCTGCAAACGCAGGGGCTCCCCGGGGCCCTCGAGGGCCCGCACCGTGCTGCGTGTTCAGGGGACTCTGCTGCGGGCACGGCGTCCGCGCTGCGTCCCCTCCGCCCAGGGTCCCCCCTCCTCGCTCCGCTCTTCCTTTCGGTTCGTTCGCTGAGGAAGGCTGGGGGGTTGACATCTGGGCTTCTGGAGGCGTTCTGTCTTTCTGCTGGAGGGGTGCGTCTGCCCAGGGCCTCCCTTCCTGATGCAGCCAGCCGGGCGGGGGGCCGAGGGGAGACCCCCAGCCCCGGGGTGAGGGCGGCGGGACAGCCACTCTCAGAGCTCTCGCCCTGCCTGCGGGCCGCCCGTCGCCGTCTGGAAAGGACGGAAGTCGTGCTCCTGCAGGCACGCAGTTGCTTAGACCACGCACTTAAATGTTTTCAGGGAATGTAGAGCTTGAAAACTGGTTTCCCGTCTCACGAGAAGCAACAATTCCCAGCTTTTTGTTTGTTTTAATTGTAACACTTCCACCTTCTAATGAAAACTGCTACTGGAAATAAATGTCTCTCCCGTTCGTCCCCGTTCGTCCCCGCGCTCCCTCGTCTGTGGTCTGAGCCGTCTTGCCGAAGGAGCCGGCTGGCTTTCGCCTTCCTTGCTCCCCCCATGATCGGGCACCGCCCCTCCCGACCGTGCCCTCGCACCCTGCATACTGCTGGCCGCTCCCTTTTTGAACTGGCGCTAGTTAGGGCCGGGCTGGGTGACCCTGCACAAGAGGGCACCGTGGGAACCCAGGTGTCGGCAGCCCCGGCCGAGAGGTCTCTCTTGGGGCCTCCTCTCAAGGACGGCCCGTGACCTCCCTCTCCTGCCCTCCTCCTAGCCTCCCTGCTCTGAGACCACACATGCTGCGGTTTCCAGAACAGAGCTGTGCCCGCCCCCCCGCCTTGTCGGGGCACTGGGCTTCCTCCTGGGGGCTGGGGGGGGTCTCAGCCTTCCTGTAAAGGCATCCCTGACTTGTCCTGTGTTGTCACCTGTGCCCCAAGCAAGACCTGGCGGGGAGGACACTGATTGCCAACAGGGCACCAGAGCAATGCTGAATAGACACAGGAGTGTTAACTGGTATTCACGGGAGAATTTCGCTGTGGTTTTATTTTTAAGGATGGAAAAATCGAAGCGGAAGATTTCACCAGTAGGTTATACCGAGAACTTAATTCTTCACCTCAACCTTACCTTGTGCCTTTCCTGAAGGTAAGTGTGGGGACCCCCGCGGCACCACGCGCCGGCAGCTTGCTGTGGGCCTAGGGGAGGGGAGGAGGGGCGCCCAGGTGTCCCCGTGGGTCTGTGGGTTTCAGGTGCCCTGTGACACTCATTAGGTTTCCCATCAGGAGGCTTTTCGTGAGCTGTGAGGCCCCTGGTCCGTGGCCGCTGGCCGGTGCTGCACCGGTGGGAAGGTTGATGGGCGGGGTGCCAGCTGGGGATGGGGTTCAAGGGCGTCAGGCCGGCCCTTTTAAGTAACTTTTGCCGCCATGACGTTCTTAAGACCATTTCAAGAATACTGCTCTTTTATTTTTTCTCAACAAATTTTAGCTGGTTCTTTCGGAGAGTGACCCTGCTTGGCAACAGTGGGGCTGGGGGCTAGTGAGTGGGGCTGCCCGCACCGACGCCCGGAGGCGCGGAGGCCCGAAGACCCGAGTGGTCGAGCTTGAGAGGCGTGTTCCTCCGAGCGGGAGGTTTCTGGGTTTGTGAGGAGGGAGCCCAGCCTCGTGCTGACTCTGCGTCTGTCTTCCCGCCCAGAGAAGCTTGCCCGCCTTGAGACAGCTGACCCCCGACTCCGCGGCCTTCATCCAGCAGAGCCAGCAGCAGCCGCCGCCCGCCTCGCAGGCCACCACCGCGCTCACGGCCGTGGTGCTGAGCAGCTCGGTCCAGCGCACGGCCGGGAAGACGGCGGCCACCGTGACCAGCGCTCTCCAGCCCCCTGTCATCAGCCTCACGCAGCCCACACAGGTTGGCGTTGGCAAGCGGGGGCAGCCCACGCCGCTGGTATGAAGGCGAGAGCCTCGCCCGTCACCCCCGCACCCACCTCTCACGTGGCTCGGCCACGGCCCAGGGAAGCGTCCCCGTAGGCAGGCAGCAGAGCTCCCGCCGGGGGAGCCCGGGGCGCTGATGGAGATCAGGCATGAACCAGGGGCCGGGGCCCCACACACGTGCGTGACACGTTTCCGGGGAAGACGGAATAGGCCCGCTGGGTCTTACCCGCCAGCCTGTCCGTTCCCCGTGTCGGCCGGGGCCGTTCGTGCTTGCAGTGAGCGTTTGTAGCGAAGTGACTCTTTAGCGGGACACTATCTTTGGTCAGGAGCGGTGGCCCCAAGACGGGAAACCGTGTGTCTGGCGAGGGACACCTCAGGCAGGGGGTCGGTGGGCCTGTTGTCTCCCCGCCCTGCACCCAGCTCTGCAGCCACAGTGTGGTCTCGGTGACGTAAAGCTGCAGACCTCTGGTTGTTGGTTTCGGACGCGGGTCCGGCGTTCCGAGTCCTGTGGCCGGAGGAGGGCGGTCTCCGCGACCAAGACCTGTGCTTCCGTCTTTTTGTTATTTTTTAAAGTTTATTTATTCTGAGAGAGAGAGACCGAACGAGGAGAGGGGCAGAGAGAGGGAGAGCGGGAGTCCCAAGCAGGCTCCGTGCCGTCAGCGCCGAGCCCGACGTGGGGCTCGACCCCACGAACTGTGAGATGGTGACCTGAGCCGAGATGGCAAGTTGGACGCTCAGCCCCCTGGGCGCCCCGAGTTGTGTTTCAGATGTGCTTCCGCAGGCGGCCGCGCCCCCCACACGAGTGGCAGTTGACTCTCTGAATTTCAGAGGGGTTTGGTTGCTTTACAGACTGTTAAAGCTCCCCCCCCCCCCCCCGCCCAAGGGCAGGCTCCCTTGTCACTTGCTAGCGGGTCATAGAGTGTGTTTCCTCACAATGGCCACGTAATAACTGAACCACCGAGTCTGCGGGGCCGTGGGCCCGCTGCTCCGGGGAAGCCTTCGTCTTGCGCTGACCCGTGGTGAGGAAGGCGTGCCGACGGGGTGGGAGAGCCTCTGGTCTGCGGGGCCGCGGCCGAGAGTGCGCGAGAGACAGGGCTTTTCGTGTCGGGGGCTCAGGGCTGTAAGTGCAGGGCTCTCCTAGCCCCCGGGGCTGATTTGCACAAAAGGGGAGTTCTTCTGAGAACCCCATGGGTCGTGGTCGTTCCTGGAAAGGGTTGACGTTTGGTGTGTGGTTGTGATGACCAACCCATGTTCCTGGTTTGTGGTCAGCGGCTGTGGCGGCCCGCAGTCGCCCCTGCACTGCGCTTCCCGGGCCCGCCTGTGGGGGGCGGCGGTGGGGGCAGGCCTGACTCTGCTCTGTTCCCGGATCCTTGAAGCCTATGGGGATGAAAACCGTGTTTTTTCCCCTGAGTTCCTGGGAAAACCACCCTCCAACCATGCCGAGGCGCTTGCCTTCACCCCTCCTTTAGAGGGCGAGTTTTCATGGGTTTGTCGCAGAAACAGTCTGATCGCAGGGCACCACCCTCAGCGAGTGTCTCGTGGTACCAGGCACGCCACCGGGTCACCTTTGTAATAACCTTCAGAAGCGATTCTGGGGTGGGCAGTGTCTCCCCAGCACAGGGAGTGCCGCCGTGTGCGGGGTGGGCGCAGGTGGGCGCGGGGCTAGAGGGGGGCTCCCGGAGTGCAGGCGGAGGCGGGATGGTGCCCTGGCCAGCAGAGCTCCAGGCAGCGCAGCGCCGAGCCGGCCCGGGGGCAGCAGGGATGCAGCCGGGGCTGCACTGTGCTCTGGGGCGTCTCGCCAGCTCAGCCTTGGGTGGTGGGTGCGGGTGGGCCCCGTGCGGAGGCTGCAGGAGAGGCTCTTCCCTGGGGGCTGAGGGCCGAGTTCCGGGCAGGACGTGGGGAATCTGACCCCCAGGGTAGCGGGCGGCACATCTCTTAGCAACCCCGCGTGGGAGGGAGAACGGGCCGGCAGCCCCCGGCAACCGTGTCTCCTCTGCCGAGATTCGGGGGGAAGGCGCGTGTCCCACGCCGGACCCCTGGGTCAGCCTGCCTCGTCCCGGCCCCGACCTCAGGCCCCACACGCAGGTCTGCCCCAGGAGCTCGCCTCTGTTGTGGCGCAGACGGGGGCGCCCAGGCCGCGGCAGGGCCCCCGGCCGGCACGGGTGCTGACGGGCGGTGGCTCTGCCTCAGGTCATCCAGCAGCCGCCCAAGCCCGGAGCGCTGATCCGCCCGCCGCAGGTGACGCTGACGCAGACGCCCATGGTCGCGCTCCGGCAGCCCCACAGCCGCATCGTGCTCACCGCGCCCCAGCAGATCCAGCTGAACCAGCTGCAGCCAGGTGAGCGCCGCGGCCACGCGTGCTCCCCCCGTCGGCCGCGTTGGCGGCGCTGTGCGGCACTGCCGCGTCGGGGTGATTTCACACCGCCGGGGTCTCGGTCCCGAGCCGCTCTTGCACTTGAGAGGTGGGCTTGTGCCTTCGTCCGGGGTTTGGGTGAGGGGTCCAGTGGGGCCGCCCTCCCCTCAGCCGCCAGGCTCCCGAGCAGCCGGGCCCACGTGTGGGGTGGGGACCAAGGGGGGCACGTGCGTGCGGTGGGGAGGGTGCGGCGGGGGAGCGCGGGGCACCCTCGCGTGTGCGGTGCGTGGACCGCGGGTGTTTTGCGTTGCAGTGCCCGTGGTGAAGCCCGCCGTGCTACCTGGAACCAAAGCCCTCTCTGCCGTCTCGGCTCAAGCAGCTGCTGCGCAGAAAAACAAACTCAAGGAGCCTGGGGGAGGCTCGTTTCGGTACGGAGCGCCTGTGCGTGCTGAGCGGGGCGGCGGGCAGGCACCTGGGCTGCTGTGGTTTCGAGATCACTTTCTTTCCGCGCTTCTGCCCTTCGTGTGCGTGTTTTCCCGCAAAGTTAGCGCAGGGGGCGTGCTGCAGATGCGTGGCAGGAAGCGAGCGAGCTGCTGTTTTCCATGCGAGCCGGGAGAGAAGCCGTCCATGTGGCGCCAGGGTCTGGTGCTCGGAGTGCGTCGCGGTCGTGACGCGGGACGCTCCACCTGCCCGTCTTCTAGCTGTGAAACTTTGGGAAACGCTGTCCTTTGGGCTCTGGAGGAGCAGCAAAGCTGCGTGTCAGGGACTTGCGTCGGAAAGGCGGCGCTTTCACGACTAAGCAGTGGGGAAGGGCACGTGTCCCGCCCCCGCCAGACCCCATCCCCGACGCTGCCGGCTGCTGGAGCGGGGCTAGAGTCTACGGTGCTGAGCCAGGGTCAGCGCCCGAGGGGGTGAGGAGGGTGCTGTGCCTGGATGGCCCGGTGTGGAGGGCCTGCGCCCGGGGTGGGGAGGAGAAGGACGTCCCGAGGGAGGGTCCCCCGCACATGAGAGAAGCCCGTGAATGCGGGCCACGGGTAGCCTGGGTGTGTCCCAGGGAAGGGATTTTAGTGCAGGATCGGGGCGAGCTAGAAAGGTCCGTGGTGCCGGGTGCACAGATTGCCGGGACTCCTCGCTGCGTGCACTGGGGGCACCTGGATGGTGGCGAGCACACCCAGCGCTCAGACCCCGTCTTCTGAACGCTGTTGTGCCGCCGTGACCCAGGCGCCTGAGAAAGGCTGGTTCCGGGGTCTCTGCAGGGCCGTCTGGAGCGTCTCTCAGGTCGGAGAGCAGTGCTGGGTGGACGGCTTGCATCAGGGTTGGCCTGAGTCACCGGGCGCACACGTCTGTGGTGACAGGCCGTGGCCCCCGGATGAGATGGGAAAGTAGGAGCCCGTGACAGTGAATCAATGGGGAGCTCACGGGGAGGGGGGCGCCGGCAGGGACCCCGGAGGGCTGGAGCGCGGAGTGCAGCAGGAAGGGACCGAGGAGACCCAGCCCCCTGTGGGGCTTGTGTGACGTTCTGGTCACGAGGGGAGGGGACATCAGGTGGGGGGCGCACACCTGCTGCAAGCCGCCTGCCTGTGGCCTCGAAGCGTCACTAACACAAGAGCCGAGGAGAGGCTGAGGAGCCACGCGGGGGCCGTGCGTGTGGCTGGGGGCCTGCTCCCCGGGGGGCCCGCGTGGGGTGATCCGGGGCCTGGGGAGTCGGGGCGGCAGCTTCTCTGCAGGTGAGTCAGGAAGGAGAGAGTCCTCCACCCCCTGCTCCGGCTTTTCCGTAACTGTGACCGTTTTAAGAGTAAATTAATGCTGTTTGATTTCCTAAGCAAAGTTTCACTGGGAACAAATTCCTTGAGGCTGTGGGTCCCACCTGGCTGGGTTTTGCTTTCTGAACTTAAGTCCCGACCCTGGGGGAGCCCTTTGCACGTGTCCTCGTGTTGGGACCCGTGGGCGGCTGTGATGCCCAGCAGGCCTTCCTTTAAAGGAACAGACTCCCTTTCAAAGAGGGCCCCGGGCTTCCTTGATCAGGTGACCGTGCAAGGCAGGAGGGCGCCGGCGGGCTGCTCGCTGGGAGGGGCGTCTGTGTGCTTTGCACGGGGTCCCCTGCCTCGCTTATGGACCGCTGGGTCAGGCCCCCCGAGGGTCTCCTGAAGCGCCCCTCGCTCAGTCGGCACGTCCTCTTTGAAGGGATGACGATGACATCAACGACGTGGCCTCGATGGCGGGAGTAAACCTGTCGGAAGAAAGCGCGCGGATACTGGCCACGAACTCGGAGTTAGTGGGCACCCTGACGCGGTCCTGTAAGGACGAGACCTTCCTCCTACCAGCGCCTTTACAGAGAAGAATCTTAGAGATCGGTACGTGGGCCCGCCACCACGGGGCCCCGGTGCGCGTGCGGCTCTGGCCTCCGCGCAGAGCTGTCCCCTGCCCGGCTTCCCGGCAGAGCGTGCCTGGCACCTCGTCCCGCCCGTTACCTGTGTCGTATTGTCCCTGTTCTTGATGCCCGTGGCCCTCAGGCAGTTGCGCGGGTGCAGACCGGCCCCCCACCCCCACCCCCACGCCCACGCCGAGGGCCTGCCCGGGCCGCCCCCGGGTCGCTGCGAGCAGGGAGCCGTGGAGACAGAACGGTGACGGGGACGGGAGAGGAGGAGCTTCCGCGGTGCTGAAGTGTCGTCTGCCCCCAGGTAAAAAGCACGGCATCACGGAGCTGCATCCAGACGTCGTGAGTTACGTGTCACACGCCACGCAGCAGAGGCTACAGAACCTCGTAGAGAAAATCTCAGAGACGGCCCAGCAGAAGAACTTCTCGTACAAGGTAACTCGCTGCCGTCGTGACGCGGCCCCGCTTGCCGCGGGTGCCGGGTCGGCGCCGCCGGGAAGCCTCTTCCTGCGCCGGGCGCACGGGGCAGCATGGGGGTCACGCGGCTCCAAATAGGTCACAGAGCTACACTGGGGGGAGTTTTACCTCTCAGCGCTGTGTGTCCGGCTGGAGGAGGAGGGCGGAGGTCCCGGAGGCCCTGCTGGTGCCCCGGTGGCACGCCCGCCGCCCCGAGCTAGCCCTGCTCCCGTGACTCGGACCGCCGCCCGGATTTGTGTCGTGGGGTCACCTGCGCCGAGGCCCTGCCTCCAGGGGCAGGTTGCAGGGCGGGATCCGCCTTCCTCTTTGCTCACATGAGTGCCGTGCGGAGGGGCCAGCCGCGTGAGGCCGTGCCTGTGGAGCGGCGGTTAGTACCAAACGGTACCCAGTGTTTGGGGTGGAAACCCTTGTGAGCCCCAGCACGGCCCGCCCAGACTCTGTCTGCGTGCCGGCGTGCAGAACCCGTCCCACACAGGCCGGCGTGCAGAGGGTTGGGTGTGCGGGACTCTGTAGGCCTGGCTTTGGGAAGGTGGGGTATGTGCAGCCTGTCAGGCCCAGTCCCCAGATTAATGACCGTGTTCTTTCTGTAGGATGATGACAGATACGAGCAGGCAAGTGACGTCCGGGCTCAGCTCAAATTTTTTGAGCAGCTCGATCAAATTGAGAAGCAGAGGAAAGACGAGCAAGAGAGGGAGATCCTCATGCGAGCGGCCAAGGCAAGTCCCTGGGCTCCGCGGGCTCCTCCTGCCCCAGGCCCCGACGCCCGGCCTGTGCTTAGGGCTCCGGGCGGTGGGCGGCGGGCGTGCTGTTGGGGACCGGCCCCGAAGACATGATGCATTTGATTAGGAAGGGGGCCTCGGGTGGGCTAGTGGCCGGAGCCCCGTGGGCCCAGCTGGCCCGTCAGAGCCCACGACCGCGGGCGTGGCGAAGACCACATCTGAGCTCTTCTCCAGGGAGATCGGCCTTCTTAGTGACGTCTGTTTTTCCCCCATGGTGTGTGGCCGAAATTGCCATCTTTCGGCTGTAAAAATGTGATGTACGTTCTGTCACGTGACCTGGGTGTTATCGTACCGTGAGTGAGATGGCGTGTTCGTTAGACGGTAAACACTCATGTCAGAACTCGTTTTTCTTTTTACCTCTTTAAAAAATAGTCTCGATCCAGACAAGAAGACCCAGAACAGCTAAGGTTGAAACAGAAGGCAAAAGAGGTGAGTGTTTGTAGTCAGAAAATCTTCACTCCACACGTGGCCTGCTCGTGCAGCACGAGAAAGGCGGGGAAGGGCGGTGCGGTAATTCCCCGCTGGGCGCGTAGTCTCTGTGCTTCCAGTTTGTGAATCTTTTCTGAGCTTTGAAAGACACACATCTGTTTTTGCATTATTTTTCTGATTGTAGGATAGCTTACCGTTAAAGTCAAAACGCGAAAGAAATTTCAATTTAGACAGTTCCCAAAGACCCGCTGCCGCCTCCGTTACTCTCGTAGGAAAGCAAGAGTCCTGTGCGTGACGTGACGGTCCTTGTTTCTTTTTCGCAACAAAGATGCAGCAGCAAGAGCTGGCGCAGATGAGGCAGCGGGACGCCAACCTCACCGCGCTCGCCGCCATCGGGCCCAGGAAGAAGCGGAAGCTGGACTCCCCGGGTCCGGGGTCGGGGACGGAGGTACAGTAGTGCGGCGAGGAGGGGCGACAGAGGTTACAGCAGCGCGTGGCGAGCAGGAGGGCCGGAGGGGGCGCGGTAGACGCCCGGGACCTGGGCTTTCCCGAGGGCCTCCCTGGGGTGCTTGTCGTGTGCCCCTACCCCATGTCCGTGTCGGCTCATCGTGGTGCCACGGGAGCCCGGGTTCTGCCCGTGTGGAGGCCCCGTCCGCGTGCTTGGACGCGGCGAGTATCGGGCCACCCACAGAAGGAGCTGTGGGAAGAGGCCTGCTCGTGGGGTGGGCGCGGGGGAGAGGGGCCCGTGCCGCTTTCTGCGTGTCCGGATTTCATTAGTTTCCCATGTTATTGGTTGTGGTTTCCGGCACACAGTTGGAGACCCAGCCTCTGGGACCTGTTGGTCTTGCTTACCGTCCGCTGTGTTTTAAGTAAGTTACAACCGTTCCCGTTGGCATGCGTAGCTTCCGTTCTGGAGGCTGCGGTCCAGGGCTGCGCGAGCCGCGTTCCTCGGTCCAAAGGCCCGCGTCCGGCGTTTCTGCTGGGCCGCGTGCTGGCAGGGCTTCAGGCAGCTTCCGTTCACCCGGACGGGATGGCGTCTCCGCCTCAACCTCGAGCAGTGTTTCCCCTGAGTGCTCTTCTGCGTTGAAGATTTAATCTCTTGAATAAGCCGAGCAAGTGCAGGCGGTGTCGTGTGCCTTAGGTGAGGACGTGCTGAGAGGCACGCGGGAGCGCGGCCGGGCACCCGTGAGGCTCTGTGCGCTCGCCCCTGCTCCCGAGCCCCTCCCTGGTACTGCCGGAGTCCCTCACGCTGCCGAGCCCCGCGCCCCTCCCCCCCCCCTAGTGCCGTGCTGTCGTCTCCCAGGTCAC
This sequence comes from Paguma larvata, assembly GCA_030068075.1. Classification (NCBI taxonomy): domain Eukaryota; kingdom Metazoa; phylum Chordata; class Mammalia; order Carnivora; family Viverridae; genus Paguma; species Paguma larvata. The sequence continues at coordinate 47,644,213 of CM057844.1, read as the reverse complement.
AAAAAAGGCGGGAGGTTCCCTAACGTGTTTTGCAAAATGGCAGAACCCTTTTTCTTAACCTGATGGACAGCTGCAGTGGGTGTGTGAGGGCCTCTCTCCCGTGGGAGACGTGGTTCCGTTGTCTTCGGGCCCCACGTGCTGTGCGCTGTGCCCCGCCCCCGACCGGTCTCCCTTCTCTGGCTGCTCGACGTTTTCCTCGTAGGCTTCTTCTTAGACTTGGTTCTCTCGACATCCGCCTGCCTGGGCTTCTCCGTCTGTAGGGCAGCGTCTTTCCTCAGATTTGGGACGTCGTGGCTTTCGCTTCTTCGAAATTTTTTTCTATTCCAGTTTGCGTTTCCTGTTGGAGTTTCCAGCGACACGTACCTGAGACCTGGTGACGGTGCCCCCGGGTGTCCGACACCGTTCACTCTTCTCTCATCTTCTGTCTTGTCTTCGGGCAGGATGACTCCCCGTTTGTCTCCAGGCCCCCTGACCACGTGGAGCCGTGTCACCCGCCGGCAGCCGCGAAGCCCGCCCACCGAGGCTCGCACCCGCCGATGTGTTTGTGGCTCTGGGGTTTCTAGTCTGTCTTACGGTTTCTGATTCTCCGCTGAGGTTCCCTGTCTGCTCACGTATTGCGAGAGAGACCAGAGCTCCCGGACCCCCTGCCCTTGGCCTGTTCGTCGGAGCGCTTTAATGCCTGCGCGGGTCCAGGGTCCGGGCTCGGACCGTCTCCCCCGGCTGCTCTTCTCCTCACCTCCTGTTTCTCTGTGTCTAGCGACTGCTGCGCCGTGCCGGAGACTGCGGACGGCAGGCGGACTCGCTCCCAAGAGCGCGGGTTCTCGCTTAGCAGGCGGTTCCTCCTGACGCGGGTGCTTCGTTGTCACTTTGGCGTCACTGAGGGTGTGAGGAGCGCCCCTCTGACCCGGCGCGCCCCTGCAGACCCTGCCCTTCCCGCCCAGGCGGCCCCTACTCTAGGGCGTGACCTCTGCTCCGGGGAAGGGCGCTCAGCGTCCCGGCTGGGAGCCAGGCCGGCGGGCTCGGCGGGGGTGTCCTGCCGAGCACGCGGCCTTGCTGCTGCAGCAGCCCAGCTGTCCCTCTCGCCCTCCCGCGGTGCTCCTCGCGGGACCGCGGGTCACACTGGCGACTGCTCTCGATGTTGCCGTTTGTGTAGTGGCTTTGGTTTTCCGAGACTCCTTCTCTGCCAGATGGTGTTGGGATGGCTCGCGGGGCCGGCGTCTGCGGGTTCTTACGAGCGGGCGGGAGCTCTGCCCCGTGTGCTTGCGGGTCCGTTTCTGCGGCCGTGAGATCCTTGGCTCCCGGTGCCTCTCCTGGAGGATCTTAAACGTGTTACCTCGGATATTTATTCCTGACGTGACGTGTGGCCGTTCGGGCCTGACGATCGTCTAATTTTATTTCTCTTGTGTGTCGTGTGTCCTTTTAGCCCAAGATGCCCGGAGACTGGCGGTCTCGGGTAGAGGTGGAGGTCTTCCTGCGCGCAGGTGCAGGTTCACGTCTGTTTTTGTTCGGGAACGTCTGTCGTGACCTGCGCAGGCGGCTTCCTCCTCGGAGACTCCTGTCGTGGGCCGGTGTCGTCCTTGCCACCAGCCTTGGCGCCCGCTCCGAGCCCTCTGTCAGCCCCGCTCGCGCTCCCGTTCTCGCGCTCCCGTTCTCGCGCTCCCGTTCTCGCGCTCCCGTTCTCGTGCTCTGGGTTTTCTTAAGTTTTCTTTCTCGTGTTTTCTCAGCCCCGGCTCCGTTTCCGAGTTTCGCTAATTCTGACTTACGTTGTTCTTTAAGACCGCTGTCAGTGTCTTTTCGTTTGTTTTAAGGTGAAACGTCACAGTTTTGGTCTGTTTTTTCACTGTGTCTTTTTGGTGTTTTTTCTTGTCCCAAGGGTGCGACTCGTCCTCATTTTCTCTCTTCCTCGTGGAGACTCGCGGGGGGCTCGGCCCTCGAGCTCTCCTGTCGCTCTCCTGTCGCTCTTTTCCCGTGGATTTTGTTTTCTTGAACTTGAAGGGCAGGTGTGTCTGAGGTAGCCTGCGGACTCCTCGGAGCCCCTCGCACGCGGTCTTCGTGAGCTGGAGAAAGCGCGGCCGCCCGCCCTCGGCCTCCACGGCTCCCGCCCCGCTCCCCGCCCGCTCCTGGGCCGTCCTGGCCTCCACCGCCCCGTCCTGCCCGCCTTCCATTTCCCGCCTCCCGATCTCGTCCACTGGACGTCGCGCTCTGGCCGCTGCCCCCTGGGGTCTTCAGCCCGGCGGCGGCCCATCCGGCGCGGTGCTGGGGTCCCGGGCCTGTGGCCGCCTGCGCCTCATCTTGGCAGGGTTACTCTAAATAGCCTCTGCTGGTTTTAGGTTTGGCTGTTGAGTTGCCGTGAATCGTGTGTGGGCCTTTGGGAAGATCGAGAAATACTGTCCCCATTGCCGTCTTCCCAGAATACGGAGGTTTACTTTAAAAAAAAAAAAAAAGCTTTCTTTTAATTGAAAATAGTTCCAAACCTACAGAAGAGTTGCAGGAGTGGCTCACACAGCTCTTCGTTCGCGCTCGGGGTTCTGAGCATAGGGTGACCCCGACCTCGTCACGGTGTCTCGTGCCTGCGTGTGTGTGTGTGTTGCATCTGTGATCGTGGTGTCTCACGGCGCGTGTGGTGCGTGTGTGTGCGTATATACTCATCTGAGGCGTGTCTTGCACCCCTAGTGCTGGTGCCACCGGGCCCTGCCTGCACGAGGCCGCACAGCCTCCCTGGCGGGATGCCCACGTGTCCTCACGCGTGGCCCCGTGGCCCCGGTAGCATCTCCGTGTCTGTGCAGGGACGTGTGGCACCCAGCTGGCTCGCATGTGAGCCTGTCACGAATCTCCTCGTTCTCGACAGCGCTCAAGGGGACGGGACTTCCATCCACGGGGGGACCCGCGGCCTCGGTCCGTGTGACTTTGGCAGAAACGACTCCTCGACGGCACCGTGTGTGGCCCGTCACATGAGGAAGCGCCTCCCTCGGCTTCCTGTTGAGCCGAACCTCGGCTGCCAGGCTTGGCCGCTCCGTCCGGTATGTCGCCACCTGCTATTTGGTTGGTATTGGTTCGTGCTGAGCGAGGAGGCGTTCCGGGACCCCGCGGGCCCTCCCCCTGCCTCAGCGCCGTCGGGGCTGCCGGGCGCGCTCTGCCTCCTTCACGCCTCCTGCTGCAGGAGGACCGTCCCCTCGTGCGCCCGTCCATCCGTCCGTCCGTTCGTTCATTCGTTCACCACCGCGGCAGGGACCGTGGACTCCCGCTGTATTCAGTGGGTCGTAATCAGTGCTCTCGTTATTTCTAGATTTGGGCAGTGGAAGCTCCTTCAAGCTATTTCTATATCCTTTTGAAACGTCACCCTTGTTGACATGTCGTGGTTTTACCGCAGGAGAGGTGTCCGCTCTTGGCCGGGACCCCGGCCCCCTGTGGGGGCGCGGCGTATGGAGGCCGGGTCTCAGCTCCGCGTGCCGGTTTCCAGGCCCCTCCGCAGTCAGCCCAGGGGCAGGTGCTTGCGGGCGCGGCCCTTCCTGCGTCTGCAGCGGTGGGCACCCCAGTCCTAGTTTGCCCCCAGGGCTGTTTCCTGGCCGCCTCCCTGTCCTTGCTTGTGAGTCCATCTCCGTGAGAAATTGGGTTCCCGTTATTGCCGGTGTGTTTGGTCTTTGGCTCAGCACAACCAGCTTCCCCGACACTCTGGCTGCTGGGGTCCCGGGGCGGGGCGGGGCGGACAGATGGGAAAGGCCTGTCGATGAACTCTGACCGGGTGTTAGGAAACCCACGGGGAAAGCCGGGCACGAGGTAGTGCTTCCAGTGAGCGCGGGGACCCTGAGTGACATGGCGGAAAGACGCAGGTCACCAAACGCTGTTCTGGGAGGTTCTTTCATACGTTGTTGCTTTTGTCTGTGTTTGAACTTTAGAGTGATGCTCGTGTGTTACGTTTATAACAACTAACTTAAAACCTGTACTTTAAAAAGTTCTCCGCATGCCTTTCCTCATCAGAGGTAGTGCTTAGTTCTTTTTTAGTTTAGGATTATTTCCTTGGGATACGTCTTTTCAAAGTAATTTTTTTGAACTAATTTTATTTATTTATTTTTAGTGTTTATTTTTGAGAGAGAGTGAGAGAGCATGCATGCATGAGCGGGGGAAGGGCAGAGAGAGAGTGAGACAGAGCCTCTGAAAGGGGCATCACACTGTCAGCACGAACTCACAGACTGTGAGATCATGACCTGAGCCGAAGTCAGATGCTTAACCCACTGAGCCACCCAGGCGCCCCTGAACTAATTTTAGACCCACGGAAAAGTTAGGAATATAATTGTTAGAGTATTTCTATATACCCCTCACCCAAGGTTTCCCCCGTGAGTCCTCAGTGTGCTAGCTAGTTCATAAGACTTTATTCAATTTTGTTTTTCAAAATTTAAGTTTTCAAAATTATAATAAACCTTGTTTTTTGGAGCAGTTTTAGGTTCATAGCAAAACTGAGTGAAAGTACAGGGATTTCCCACGGGGCACCTGCTCCCACACGCACCCCTCCCCAGCGTCAGCACCTACCAGAGGCCATATCTATGAAAACCGATGAGTCTCCAGGTAGCACCAAAAGCAGGTGACGTGTTTTTTGTCTTTTCTTTTTTGTAAAGAACTTAATTTCTTTAGAGCAGTTTAAAGTTCACAGCGAAATCAAGAGGACAGTACAGCGATTTCCCGTATGTGCCCCCCCCCCCCCCCGCCCGGCCTCCCCACCGCGGACGTCTCCCAGCAGCGCGTGAGCCGGCACCGACGTGGCAGCCCTCGGGAGCTTACGTTACGTTCATCTCAGAGGCTTGGACACGCGGAGAAAGACACGTAGCCACCTCGATAGTGGCAAATGGTGTTTTCGCCACTCTTAAGATCTTCTGTGCTCCCCCGTTCACCCCTCCCCACCTCCTGACCCCATCTTTTGAACGTCTGTAACTGTGCCTTTTCCAGAAGGTTGTACGGTTGGCATCACACAGCGCGAAGCCTTTCAGATTGGCTTCTCTCACTTAGTGACGTGCATTTATGATTCTCCTCTGTCTTTTCATGGTCTGAGAGCTCGCTGCTTTCTGTCGCTGATTGGTAGTCCGTTCTCTGGGCCTACCACAGTTTACTCGTCCGTCACCTTCTGAAGGACACCGTGGTGGCTTCCAAGTTTTTGCAATCAGGAAGGCAGCCCGTATAAACGTCCGTGGGCAGGTTTTTGTGTGGACACGAGTTTTCGACTCTTGTAGACAAATCCCAAGAAACACGATTGCTGGGCCGTCCGGTAAGAGAGCAAGTAGTTTTGTAACGGAACACCGAACTCTGTTCTCAAGTGTCCTCGCCATTCTGCGTCCCCGCCGGCAACGACCGAGCCCTCCTGCCGCTCCACGCCCTCCCAGCGTCCGGGTCGTGGGGTCGGGCCCTTCTGATGGGTGTGCGTGGTGTCTCGCCGTCGTGATTTGCGTTTCCCTGACGCCCTGGGATGAGGAGCGTCTGTCCACGCGCCGTCTGCGTATCTTCTCCGGCACAGGACTCGGGCCCGTGTTTTATTCGGGTTTTTTATTGTTGAGTTTTGCGAGTTGTTGGCACCGTCTGTTTGGGGGGATGGTCCGTGACCAGATGTTTCTTTTGCAGATACTTTATCCGTGTGGATTGCCCCCACCTTCCCCCCGGGGGCCTTTTCCTGTTGCAGGACCTCACCCAGGACCCTCTTTGCTCCTTCCTCCGTCCCTCGTTTCCTGATCTCGACCCCTCGTTTTCCACTCACGAAGTCTGGGGGTCACAGTCCCTCAGTTTGGGTGCATCCTGCGTTTCCTCCTGATTGAACCCAGGTTCCGTGATTTCGGCCAGAGCGTCGCAGATCAGGAAGGTGCCTCCAGCGAGTCACGCTGTGGTGACTTGGGTCTTGCGGTTCAAGCGGCGTCTGCCGGTGATCGCGCCGCTGCCGCTTTCTCCCTGCAGCTGGGTCCCGAGCAGCGGCGGCACTGTGCGCCCGCTTCCCCCCTGCCCCGTCCCCCACCTGCTTATTCCTGCGTTTAACGAGGACGCGGGCACTGGTTGTGCCGGGCCGGATAACCTTGTGTGCGAGGGTCGTGTGTGCTGGGGGCGCACGGCTGAGGGCGAGGCGAGGGGCCCAGGAGGGCGCGTTGGGGGTGCCCCGGCCACGTCGCCTTCCGCGAGTCTCACCAGCCCGTGTGCCGTCATGGTTCACGATCGTGCCAGTCCGAGGTGGTACGGGTCATCGGGTTTGGGGACTGCTGCGGGCGGCTGGGAGCAGTGCGTGCTCGCGAGCGGGCGTGGAGCCTGGCAGGTTTCTGTTACGCGCACCTGCCGCTCCTGCCGGCCCGTCCTCCGAACCCTTGCTCATTCTGGTCCGTCCAATGCGCTTTGTCCGAGTGTGGCCGTGCCACGGCTCTGTCACCAGTGCATTTCTCTCCTTATCTCCCTGCGTCGCCTGCAGCTTCTGCTTTGTAGCGAGGGGCTGTGTGCGCCTTGTTGGGCACGGAAGTAGTCGTAAGTGTTCCGTCTTCTGCGAATTGTCGCTTTCAGCGTTAAAAAATACCCGCCTCGGTCCAGTGGGCTTGAGTTCCGCGGTGTCTGAGTCAGGACCGTCAGCGCCCTGCCCCTCCCACCGCCCTCGCCGGAGACAACCTGTCTGCCCCTCTCCGGTCTCAGCCTTCCGGATCGCAGGTCCGCCTCGTGTCTGAGCGCACGGCCCTGTCTTGTTTCTGAGCCGAGTCGAAAAGCTTTCCCTCCAGCAAAGGAGCCCAGTCACCTTGTTCCGACGTGACTGACACGCTGGGCGTCTCTCTCACCGTGTTCCGTGACTCTGCGGTTTTGTGGGCTGCGGTTCTCTTCCTCCGAAATGCACGTTCTTTGCTCTTTAGTTGAAACGTTCGGTTGTATTCAGGAAGGTTTACGATTGTATTCTGGGGGTTATTTGTGCACATAAACCTCATTAAATGTCCCCCGGTGTTCAGGTGACTCTTCAGCCTCTTAGTTCCCAGCGGTCTTGAGCCCCGCCCACTGCCTCACAGCAGCCACGCCCCTGCCCCCCCCCCCCCGCCCTCCCGCCACGTCCCCCCCCCCCCCCCCCCCCCCGCTTCCGCCTGGCCCGAACTGCGCGTGTCCCCCTGGCTTGGGTGGCGCCCGTGCTGTGGCCCAGCCTGCAGAATCCCCGACACTCGCGTGTTGAAAACGGTTTCTCTGTGGCTTTGGTGGGGAGGAGGACGGCCGGCCTGGGTAGGAAATCCTTGCCTCTCGCTCTTTCAGTCCTTCTGCGAGCACCCCCCCCCCCCCCCCCCCCCCCCCCCCCGCCCGCTCCGAAGCCGGTTTTGAAAAGCCGGCCGCCCACTGGGTCTCCTGCCTTTGTCATTTAATTCATTTAATTTAGTTTCTTTTTCACACTGGGGGGGGGATGCTCCTCTCGGTCTTTGAAAACTAGTAACTGCATGAGGAAATGTCAGCGTGTGGCCTGGGTCTTTCTGGCCCGGGACTCCGGCCTCCGAGTCCGTTGCGTTCTGCCGCCTGTTTTCCCTCCTCGGAGGCTCTGTCCACGCGGGCCTCTGCCTGCCCGCCGCCTCCCGAGGCCGCGCCCCTGACGCCCCGTCTTTCCTGGCGGGCGCCCTGGGGCCTTTCTCAGAGAGCTCTGTGTCTCCTTCCCACTCCCCTCGCGTTCCGTCAGCTGCCCCCTCTGTGTTTTAATTGCTTCTCTTGCTATCACGGATTTTCATTCAGGGCGTTTTTGGTTGTTTATGACGGTTTTCTTGTTTTCTCCAGCGGACTTTGTCTCTGGCGTGTGCGGATTTGTTGTCTGATTTTTTTTTGTGGTGGAGCTTGACGGATTTGCTAATCTTGGGTCATTCTCGTGGGGTGTGTGGGAGTCGGGTGTCTCCCCAGACCTGCGGTCTGATGGCGCCCTCTTCTGGCCGCGCCGAACAGCCGGGTAGTGTGGCGGGTTTTCTGTGCGAGCGGCCGCGGGAGGGTCCTGTGCCTTCGGTGGTGACGCCCGGTCTTGCCGGAGCCTCGGTGTCCCTTGGCGTCCTTCCCTTCTCGGAGGACTCTGCCCACACCCTTGCCCGTGTCTGTGCCCTGGACGCCAGACTGGGGCGGAGCGGCCGCCCCCTCCTCCGCCTCGGCCACGCCGCCCGGAGGGTGCAGGAGGGCCCGCCGGCGTTCTCGTTCGGAGTCTTTCTGGAGCAGGGCGCTCCGCGTCACCACGTTCTGCCGACGGAGTGGTGCCCGTGTAGACCGCTGCCTCCCTTCCTGTTCGCGGTCGATTTTGGGGAGATGGAGGGAGGTGTCGGGTGACGGAGTGGCGTGCGTCCTTCTGAGGAGACTACCTGCGTGTCTTTCCCGCCGCGTGCCCGCCGGCCGCCCGTCTGCTCCTGGCGCTCTGTTTCGTGCAGGGGAAGGGCGCAGAGACGGGCGCAGGCGGGGGCGGGAGCGCGGCACCGCGACGGGAGCGGCGGGACCCAGGCTGCCGGCTGTCCGGCTGAACGCGGGACGGGGGCGCCGCCTCGAGGGGCCCCTCGCCCGGGAGCCGCCCGGCGTGCTTCTGGCCGCCCGGGAGCGCGGGGCTCTCGGCCGCGAGGTGGAAATTTCCCCGAGACCGTTCCCGGGGGCCGTGGCTCCGGGCGGGGCTCACGTCTGGGCACTCGTGGCGGGCACGGAGCCACGCGGGGGGCTTCTCCCCCGGTGGGCAACGGCCCCCAAGTGAGGTGACCCCACCAGCCAGGTGCGATTCGGACGGAAGGAGGTTTTTCTCATTTGGTTTTACATCAGGCGTCCACTGCCTGTCAGACCGACGGCGGCAGGGTTGCCTTCGAAAGGAACGGCCCTCTTCGTTCGTCTTGGACGGTCCCGTGACCGGGCAGACGCGTGTTCGATCTGCCGTTGTCGGAGGAGGACCTGCTGCGTGTAAGCGATGGTCCGGGGCCGTCTTGTCCTTAGCCCAGTGCCTGTGGAAGCCGGGCACAGCAAAATTGCCCTCCGACGGGGTGTGGGCGTCACCTCCCCCTGGGGGCCGCGTCGGCACGTGCCCGGGTTGTCCGTGGTTCTGGGCCGGGCGTGGTGTCCGTAGGCTGGGGGGGCACAGCGGTCCTCTCTCCCGGACGCCGGCTCCCGTGACCCCTCCCGCAGCCAGAATACCGACGCGCAGTCTGACCAGGATCCCGAAGGGAGGACCGCTGGCCTTCGGGGCGTGACACCCGGGCCTGGGGGCGGCGGCCCGCCAGCACGCGTGCCTGTCACTGCTTTGACACCAGTTGTGGTTTCTAAGAAATCTCGCAATAAAGTGTTATTTATCTTGAGTTCTGACCCGTTAATTTGCACCTGAAGCGGGCGCCTCGCCCTCCTGGTTTTGGCTGTTGGCTTTCTGTTTGGAAAGTAGAAACGTCCGACGTGGTCCAGGATCGGTCGTGCGTGTTGCAGAGATGTTCCGGCCTGTCGGGTGGGTAGTGCCTTTGCTCTCTGCGTGGCCGTGCCTGTCCCCGGGAGCCTTGGTGTCTGCGGGGGGGGTGCGGGGGGTGCGGAGGGCGGGCCACCGTCGGCAGGCAGCTGTCTTTGCAGAAACCGGCCTCTGCTTGGGCGGCTGGGCTCTGCTCGTGGTGTCCGGGGTGCAGAGCAGCAGGCCCCCAGATGGCCCCGGGCTCCTGCCGCTCCAGCGCCCTCACTGGCCTCCGCGCGCGCCGTTGGTCTCTTGCACGAGATGCTCCTCGAGGGCCGTGGCGGCGGCTCAAGGAAGCACCGAGAAACCGAATTATCCTCTCAAACAAAAGTAGCTGCCCCGGGACCCGGCCTGGAGGAGGCACCTCGGCCGCGAAGGGTGGTGGCGGGAGGAGGCACCTCGGCCGCGAAGGGTGGTGGCGGGAGTGTAAATTGTGACCGGGGTCAAGGGTGCGTGTGCACAGGGACTCCCCTGGCGGAAAGGGGCTCAGGTGGCGGAGGGACCTGGTGCCCGGAGCGTGTGCAGTCCTCGCCCGCCACCTGCTGGCCGGCTCTGGGAACTGCGGCCTGGCGGGACAGGGCTCTTCAGTTCTTGGGGAACCCTTTCCTCCCACCTTCCTGAGCTGTGAGGACGTGCTGTAAAAATGCCCTGTGTAGCTTCCGCACTCGAAATACGCACCAGCAACTTTAACCGTCAGAACACAGATGCTTAGTTTGCGTCCCGAACGGAGAGCCGAGCGCCGTGCAGTCGGGAGCTGTGTGGTCGGATGGAGACGTGGTGCTGGAACCCCAGGACGCCGCTGCGAGGTGGCAACTTGACGCTTCCAGGAACACCGCCCCCGGCGACTCTGTGTCCACGTGCAGGCGTCAGAGACTCGCAGAGACTCGGCTGTTTCCCAGCGGTGCAGGCCCTGAGCCGAATTGCTGCTGTCAGCCCGGAGACAGCTTCTGAGACCAGCCCGGAGCAGGGTGCCCCCGTCAGCCGTGGATAACCGCGGCGGCCGCAGAGCCCCGAGGTCCAGCCCGCTCGCCGGCCGACCGCTCGCCCAGCCCGGGAATTTAGACTTTGCAGCGCTGGGAAGGTGCCTTTGTTGGCGACATGGGGACGACACGGTGGCCCCCGGTGTGGCATCGGTCCCGCCCAACCGCCTGGACACATGGAGGTCGGGGACACCGGCCTCAAGCCCAGGAGCTGTCCTCGCACCCCCTTGGGGCCGGAGCCACCGCGTGTGCCTTCTGGAGGCCCTCAGAGGCCGGAGGCTGAGCTCTGGGCGTTGCGGGGGTTCGTGCCCGTGTGGGTGCTCGAGACCACCAGTGCTGGAGGTCGGCGTGGGGGCCGTGGCCCCTGCTCACACGCCCTCTCTGTTAGGGACCCACAATGCACTTCAGCTGCAGGAGTGGGTCCGCAGGAAGGGGCCTGTCCTGCACGCGGCTGTCTCCGGCCGCAGGGCTCCTGGCACAGCCGTGGGGAACCCGAGTGCCCGCGGGCGCGCAGCCCTGGGGCCGGCGCCGGCCCTGCCCCTCCTTGCCCACCCGCGCGCACCACTAACTCGGCTGTCTTCTTTCTCGTCACCAGGGGTCGGGCCCAGGCTCGGCGGTCCCAGGCAGCTCCGGCGTCGGAACCCCCCGACAGTTCACGCGACAAAGGATCACGCGGGTCAACCTCAGGGACCTCATATTCTGCCTAGAGAATGAGCGAGAGACAAGCCATTCACTGCTGCTGTACAAGGCCTTCCTCAAGTAGCACAGGGCGGCGCGGCGGCGCGGACGGAGACGCCGGACGCTTTTCTATTTTTGCAGATTACGCCTTTTGTAACAAGCAAATGGGATATTGTTTAAAAAACAGCCACCTCTTTGCAATGGGACAGTTTTATATTCCTGTTTCTAAGTCAACTCTTCAGTGTGGAAGAAAACCCGTTTCTGTAACAGAGAACACGGGGGCCCGTGGGCCCTCTTAAAGGACAATTAACTCTTAACTCATCTTTGATTGAGTGGCCTTCTTGCCAAACAAGCCATATATAAAACTGATGGGATCGTTGAGCGAATAATCAGCCGCCCGCCGTCGCCTCGTAGCGGCTTCTACATTATTTGTGCATTTTGGTTTCTTCAACCCAACTTACTGCGTAGGTGTGTGTCTACAGCGATGACCTCATTTCATTTATTTTATTTTTGTATTAGTCAGTTGGCAAAGCAAACTGATTTTTTAGACTATTTATCTGCCCGTCCCCTCCCTCGCCAGAGTCCCCGAGGAGCCCGGAGCCCGCGGCGCGCCCGCCCGGAGCGGAGCCACCTTCCCGCTCAGGAGAGGCCGTGCCGGCGGCGCCTCCCGAACGCGTGGTCGGCATCTGTACAGACGCGGTTTACTTGCTATAGTTTGTAAAGCTGTAAAGTTAAAAGAAATGAAAACCTTTTCAGCATAAATATATTTTACTTGCACTGTGTTTTTTAGCTAAAAGTGGAAACTTAGATGAAATAAAATCAAAGTTGAGAAGAATCATCCAGAGACTGTTTCTCAGTGTGAATCAAGTGTTGGAAAATGGTCGGTGTATTTTGTCAGTAATTGTACATAAATTTTGGCACATAACATAGAAATGGCGATGTAAACTATAATTATTTTGCTAAGAGACTGTAAGCCAGCTGCGGGCCGAGTTTACAGATGTCCAGAGCAAAGCCCTTCTTTGTACCTATTTTTTTATTACAAATATACTAATTGGTTCTTTATATTTTCAGAGGTTATTGTATTAAATTGTCTATTGATAGTACTTTTATGACTGTAAATACTCCGGCTCTCCCCGTGTGCGCCCTCGCGTCAGACTCTCACCCGCGCGCGTGAACCGAATGCTGATCAGTATTTTTTATCGACACCCGAAAACTGTTACGCCTTTTATTTTGTCTTTTAGGAAATCCCTGTCTTTCCATTTTTTCATGTAAATTTTGCACAGTTACTTGTTCATATGTAAATATTTTACTTTCAAAAATGAAGTTTTTAATTGCTATTGTTTTATATAGGATTGAAAGAGAATTAACTCCTTTATTAAAAACAAATTTATCTGCATCTGTTTTGCCTACTTTTCCCAGTTTTCCGGTTTTGGATCTGCCTCTGGAGACTCAGCTCTGGTTCCGCTGAGGTGTTTATTTAGGGGCTACTTGCTAGAATCAGTGTGTAAACCCCAGCCACTCCGCGAGGAATAGCCTCACCTCCACGGACGGGACCTCCGCGCTGAAAAGCGTGCGAGGCCCGGCCGGAGGACCCGAAGCTGAGCTGCCTCCCTGCACGCTCAGGCCGTGGGCCACCGCGCCGTGACACAGGTATGCCAGGGCACCTGTCCTCGCAGCCGGGCGTGGCGGGGAGAGGCGAGGGGAGGCCCCGGCGGGCCCCGGTGGGGGCGGATTCTGCGCACGGACACGTGCCCCGGCGAGGCTGGCGCTGGACCCGAGGTACTGGACACGGATGGGGTCTCCGGGAGGCCCGCCTCCGCGCTGCCAGCCGGTGTGGTGGACCGGCCAGCACCCTGCCCCCCGAGCGCTCCTGGAGGCGGCCGCTGGTGCCCTCGGAGTTGGCGCCTGGCGTTCACGTTAATTTTAACTAGTCTGACAACACCGAGCGATGTGTGGGCTTCCGTACAAGGAACACTGGAGAACGCTGCTCTCATCAGGGTGCCGGCTCCATGGTCTCGGGGGGCTGCGGTGTGTCACGGAGGCCCGCGTCCCCGTTCTGGAGGCCAGAAGTGTGAAGTCAGGGGTCAGCAGGGTTGGGGTTCCCCCGAGGCGGCGAAGGAGTCCATGCCAGGGCCATCCCCCAGCTCTGATCACTGCTGGTGTCTTGGCCGCCATCCCTTGTCATTCACGTGGTGTTTTCTCCGTGTGTGTCCCTCTTTATGTCTGAATTGCCCCTCGCTACGGGACCACCAGTGACCTCATTTTAACTTGACCTCCGTAAAGACCCTGTCTCCAAATAAGGCCGCGTTCTGAGGTGCCGGGGGTTAGCACCCACAGATCTATTTTTGGGGGACACACTCGCCCGTCACACCTGTGGTGGTGGGGGACGGAGCCTGTGCCCGAAACACTCCCGAGGTTCCCGGTCTCCTGGCCGCGTGAATAGGCCCGAGGCGACTCAGTCGGCAGGTGACACAGCAGCTTTCTGACTGTGACCTCGTCGTTTTCACGAAGCTTTTGGCCTGAAATGAATCAGGTCAGTCGGTAGAGGATGGTCACACTTGGGTTTCTGCAGGTGTGACTGACCTCGCTCCAGCTTCTCTGCACGTCCTACTGGGTCCCGTCGATCCACCGAGGACGGTCGCAGCCAAGGCACAGCCGCGAAGCCGGCGGGAGACCACGCGTGGCAGAGGTGTTGCCAGCGCCCCGAGGCACAGGTTCGTCTGTCCTTTCCCCTCACAAGACCGTCAGCTGCGGGTCGGTGTCCCGCCGTGACACGTTATTGGCTGTCCGAGGTCAGGCTTGGGTACGTGGGCGGGCTCGGGGGCGGAGGCCAGGCTGGCGTCCGGGACGCCTGCTCTCACCGACCCGCTCCAGCAAGGAAGGCAAGGAAAGGAAATAAGGCATCAGGCTTGGAAAGGAAGAAGGCGAAGAAAGAATCACAGACGACGCTGTCGTGCACACAGAGACTTCGTGGGGTCGTCGGGGGCAGGGTCAGTTTCCAGGATGAAACGCGATTCTGAACTCCAGCAGCCAGAGCGTGAGGACAGCGGCCACCAACGATATGACCAAGGTCGGGAGACCACGGAGGAGGCCCTCAAGCCCAAACGAGAGACGGGAGAGCAGGCCCGAGTGGAGGACGTGCCGCGTGTCCAGAGTGGACGGGGCACCGGAGGGGGTGGGGGGAGGGCAGTGCCGCGCACTCAGGACCCGGCTGGTGGTCCGAGCCTGCAGGACGGAGCTGCGACGACTTCCGACAGCCAAGACGGGCTGGAGCCGCGCTCCGGCCCCCGCTCCCGGATTTCAGGACTTACCGTAAAGCCACGCTCCCCGAGCCGGCGTGGACTGGTCAGCGAACACGGCACAGGGTCCGGAAATACAGCGGCGTGGGGGTTTCGACAGAAACACCAGCGCAGCGGAGGAAGGCCGGGCGCGGGTGCAGCCGGGGGCCTGGGGGCGGAGAGTGAGTGTTGACCACACGCACGCACGCACGCGCGCACATGCTTGAGATGGACCGTGGCCCTGAACGTGGAAGCTAAGACTCCAGAGCTTCTAGAAGACGGTGGCGTGGACAGGGACCCCTGTGGACATGGAAGGCACAAGCCATAAAGACAAAAGCGGCAAAGTGCACTCAAGCTCAGCCCGTCAGAAGCCGCCTGGTGAAGGCGGACGGGAGACCACAGGCGGGGCGAGTGCGCAGCACGAAACCCGACGGGGACCTGCGCGCCTAGTGTGTGAAGAGTTCCACGGCTCGGTGAAAAACATCGGAGGCACTTGAATGGGTCCTTTACGAGAGACCTACCGGTGGCCGAGGAGCGAATGAGAAGTTACCCATCGTGACCGGTCGTCGGAGAAATGGAAATCAAAACTATGGGGAGACCCGCCGCGTGCCCCCGTGGCGACTCCAATCGAAAGGGGCCGCCAGCACCGTGCTGGGGGCGGGACGCTGTCTGAAACGGTCCAGCCACTTCGGAAAATGGTTGCACTTTTTTTTATGTTAACCTTGAGGGAGCGAGCGTGAGTGGGGGCGGGGCAGAGACGGGCGGACAGAGGATCCGAGGCAGGCTCCGTGCTGTGAGCGCAGAGCCCCACGTGGCGCTCGAGCTCACGAACTGCGAGATCACGACCCGAGCGGAAATCAGGAGTCGGACGCTTAAGTGACTGAGCCCCGAATGCAGCGCACGTCGGCCTGTGACCTCGTGTCCCTGCCTCCATCACAGCTATTGGAGAGACGCCAACACCGTCGTCCGTCAGAGACCATAGGAGAAGGTCACGGTGGCGCTCCTCCCTCGTGGACTGAGAAGGGAACGGGCCGCCGTCCGTCAGGTGAGAGCGGATACAAACAGGAGTGTGATTGTCCCTGCAAATACTCCCCAGAGCGACAAGGGACAAACCCCCTTAGGGCCATGAGGAAAGAGGCCAGTCCCAGAAGTCCCCGAGCCTCTGGTTCCATTTGCGGGGAGCTCACGCTCAGGAGAGTCGCAGAGGCGATGGGAGGGGGACCCTTGGGCTGGCGGGAGTGTCCGTCTGCGTCCAGGTGGGGTCCTGGAGGTGCGCACGGATGGAAACGGGCTGACAGGTGACGTCTGTCTGTGCGTTTTAACGTAAGCGCAGTGCGCCTCAGTGAAACCTGGGGAACCCCCCCGCCCCCACCCGGACAGGTGACCTGGCCCCACGTGATCTGGTGCCAGATGGGTCTCGAGATCTCGTGGTCGCTCGTGGTCCCTGGTTAACTAGCTTGTTGCTAACTGATTTTTCCTTCTATCAGACCGCGGTCTCCAAATCTCAGTTTTGTCTTGAAAAAAAAAAGTCTACCCAGCCTTCCTCTGTCCTGAGCTCGGGGCCCCGCCCACCTGGCACAGCCGAGGCTGCCAGGCCCTTCTGCTCCTGCTGCGTCGGAGCTGCTTTGGAGACCCACCTGAAGCCTCCGTATCCTCGGGGCCCTGCGTACAGCAAGCGCACAGCCGGTGCCCGCTCCTGTGGTGGCGGCTGTGCAGTTGGAAAGACTCGGCGCCCCGGGTAGCCTTTCCGAACCCTCCTGTGCCAGCGCCGGGCGGGCGGCCTCTCCCTCCTCTGGGCTGTGCCTGCGTCGTGTTTGCCCGGAAGACCAGCCCCAGGGGCCTTCTCGTCAAGAGACAGATGACGCCTGTTTTCTGAGAGCCGAATGGCCTGTGCAGGTGGCCTCATCAGGCCTGGCCTGGCTGCAGAGTTTCTGCATTTTCGAGGAGAATTGGCACACACGGAACGTTCACTTCCTGAACTGTGTTTAGCAAGGGGCGCCTGGGGGGCTCAGGCCACGACCTCACGGCTGGCGGGTTCGTGCCCCACCAAAGGGTCGGTTCTGGGCCGGATGTGGGGGGGTGTGAGGTGGCGGGGCCCCGGTTCTGGGCCGGGTGTGGGGGGTGAAGTGGAGGGTCCCCCGGTCCGGCATCGACACAGCGTGAACAAAAGGGGGCTGTGGACTGCAGGGGTGGGGTCCGTGGTGGAGAGAAGGCCCAGGCTGGGGCGTGTGGCCATGGGGGTCCCGGGGGTGCCAGGTGACCGGGAAGGGCCGGGACAGGACTGACGGTGAGGAGGGAGGGCGAGGTGGGAGGGAATCTGGGGGCAGCTGCCCAGGGAAGCGGGGGGGGGGTCACTGGGGGGTGAGGGGTGGACGGTGCTCCCCGGCCCCGTGGGTGTGGGCTGGAGTGTGCCCCTGCTGCGGAGCCGGAGGGCTGCTTGAGGGTCGAGACGCTGGGGCACGTTTGTATCCCTGGGGACAGATCCTGGGGACGTGGCCGCGGGCGGCAGCGGGGCAGGTGTGCTGGGGAGGAGAGCCGCGGAGGGCCGCGAGGGGCGCGGACTCAGCCCGGTCGGGGCTGGTGGGACTCACCTGCCTCGGGCCGCCTAGTGGGGAGCTGGGCCGAGGACCACCCCCGCCCCCCGCCCCGCCGGCGCGGGGCAGAGTGAAGAGAGTCTTTCCCGCCGGTGTTACTGGAGCACCTTGATCCAGCTGTGCCTGCAGGTGCAGGCCTGAGCCTTTTCTGGAGGTGCTGGGGCAGGCGGTGACTAGAATTTCATTTGTCATTTCCGTCGGGCCTGCACATCCAGCCCAGCCCTGAGAACTGCTCCGAGCAGTTTGGAGGAAGGACAGAAGACACCCCCTACCCCCCAACACCCCACCCCCCACGGAAACCCATCTCTGGAAGGAGAACCTGCCAAGCACTACCCACTCCCACCTGGAAGTCCCTCCTCTTCGCAGGGCAGGCGCCGCGGGGCAGGGGCGGAGGGTGGGGGGTGTCGGGGGTTCTTGGAAGACACAAGGGACGTTGTGGAGGGAGGAGCCAGGTAGTGCGGCCCATGGCCAAGGATACGTCTGCATGGCCCTGGTGGTGGTGCCTGGGTTGAGGGGGACATGACCGGACTGAGACTCCTCATTTGGGCCCTGGGCATCGGGGGAGGGGACCCCCGGCCGGCACCTACTCCCGCACACCTTGCTGGGTCCCTCCCCCCTGTGCACCCAGGGCCGAGTCGGGGCTCGAACCCCCTCTTCTGGACACAGACGGCCGCCTCACCCCCTCCCCAGACCCCATGGTGCTTGCAGGTTAACCAGAGGCTGAGGAGGGTCCCGGCCCCGGGACCGGCGTCGGCTCTGGCCTCCAGATCTGCGGGAAAGTAAACGTGACATTGTCAGCCGCCCAGTTTGTGACTCTCTGTCACGGCAGCCACGGGACGCTGGGGTGTCAGTTGGGCATTTTACAGCAAGCCGTGCGGGTCAAACCACGTCTGAGGCTGAGCCGACCCGGGTCTCAGGTTCGGGCCCTCCAGAGGGGGGTCGGGGGTCCTCACCACTGTCGGGAGCCCCTCCGCCCAAGCCGGCATTTCCTCTCTGACACAACCCCTCCCTCGCGGCGACCTCGGCCATGGGGACTTCTAGGCCGCTAAGGAACAGGGCTTTGCGTGGCTGGTCATGGCACAGGCAGCCGAGACCGCGGAGGGGAGGGTGCCGAGAAGTGTGTCCACTGGTCTGTGACTGTCCCCACTTGAAGCTCCCCGTGGGCCCTGTGACCTGTGTCCCTGCCTCTGCCGCCTGCTCCGGACCTGCTTCTGACCGCCAGCCTCCGAGTTTCCATGACAACCATTTAAAAGATTTAAAGGGAGGGAGAAGCAAGGTGGTGGCAGGCACCGGTGCGGTGAGCTCGCCCTTCCCCGCCTGGTCACCCAGCAAGCTCTGCAGCCAAACCCCTTCCTCGGGGGTCCGGCCGCCCCTCCCTGGGGGCTGCTCTTCCAAGACCTCTACAGGCTCCGGGTGGGGGTCCCCTCCACGGGGGCCCGTCAGCCTTGTGCGGTGGGAGTGAGGGAGGCAAGGGCTCTCTCTGTGGGATGCGGGTCTCGGGGCCTTGCCTTGGTGGCCGAATGAAGAGGGAGGGACAGTTTGGGTGCGTGTGGGCTCCACACTGCGGTCAGAAGTCACACCAGCCTGCCCTCTACTGAGCTGACGGGTGCCTTCACCGTCGGAACCAGTCGATGCGGCTTTTCTGCACTGAGACGGTGCCCCCATCGGAGCCAGTTTCTGCACCTGGAGAGCGGGGACGATGCCTCCTTCCTGGTGCTGGGCGGGGGTCTCTGCAAAGGAGACCAGCCCCTTCGCAGCTGCCTCTATGGCCAGGAGCCACGTGCCCGAGGGCTACCTGGGGGGAGGAGGGTGCATGCTCTCCGCACACGCCCTTCACACACAGGGCTGGTGTTGGCCCCGGAGACCGTCAGGGACTGGCCCAGGGTCATGAGCTTCGAGAAGGACAGAACTGAACTGAAACCCGGGTCTTAACTCTGCTGCTGCCCCTGGGTTCTCAGCTGGGCGGGGCAGGGGTGGTGGTGGGGGTGGGGGGCTCCTCCCAGCCACGCCCTGACAGGTGCTGGGGACACGGCAGGGACAGCCAGGGAGGTCGCTGCCCCACCAACATGGGAGTACGGACCACAGCATGTAAATGTTAAATTACTAAGTTGTTCTAAAGACTCAAATACCACGAGGAGAGACTGGGGCCCCAGGAGAGTCCACGTGGGAAAGCTTTTCCCACAGAGAAGTCTGGGAGACTGTGCAGATCGAGCCCCCGGAGCCCACTGCCCAGCTCAGCAGGGTCCCTGTGGCTGGAGCTCAGTAGGGCCAGACCTCAACCCTCCCTGTCCCCACCGTGGTCTCTGAGGTAAATGTCCTAGCGGACCGTTCGTTCCTAGAAAGGCGGAATTTCCGATTTCCTGAAGGCGCCCGGCAGCAGGAGGGTCAGCACTGCGGACAGCGCCCTGCAGGGCCGCCTCCAGGAGCCGCAGGACGGCCGCGTGCCGGTGAGGGGTGTGCCGGGGGCTTGGCTGCGGAGCTGGTGGGCGTTTGGGGGTGTTAGGAGAGGGGAGGGAGAAGCCAGCGACTCAGGCCCGCGTGAGTGACCCCTGCCACCCGGCCACGTACCACGCCCTCTGCCCTTCGGTGGGCATCCGGAGCCCATGCTCCCTGTCAGTCCTGAGGACGGTGGCTCGTGTGGCCATCAGTCCCCCTCCCATTCTGATATGACCCCTGAGGGGCTCGTCAGGATGAGGTTACTGCCATCCCAGCCTCAGGAGCCCACTGGCCAGGGCAGCAGGCGTGGCGCCGTGGGCACTGTGGGATGGGCCCTCTACGGGACCCTCTAGACCCGGGTCCCACCTGAGGAGGGTGCCCCCTACCTGGACACGCAGGGACTGGCCCCTCCATCTCAGGTGAGGCTGCTGAAAGCCGCAGCCTGGAGGGTGTTGAGCAAACACTGTTGTGCCCGTGCGCTGGCCTGGGTTAGCCGCCAGCTCTCCCGCTCACGGGGAGGGGCCGGGGGGCCCGAGCCGTGGCGGCGTGTGGGAGCAGGGCTCACGGCCCTTCAGGGCTGTCGCGGGGGCGCAGCGGGCAGTGGGAACCCTGCTCTGCGTGTTCTTTGGGGACGGTGACAAGACCCAAACGGCCTCCGTCAGCCAGCCGCTGCCGTCCTCTGCGGAAGGACGTTTCCTGCACTTCTCTCCGTGAGATGCCGCGTCGCGTCGAGGCGTCAGGCGCCTGGCCGGTTTGGGAGAACCCGGCCCCTCCTCCCGCCCCCTGCCTGGCCTTGGGCTGTCAGAGCACAGGGCAGCTCCCGGGGACTCCAGCTCCGGCGGCATCGGGTGGGCGCATCGCGGGAGGAATGTGTGGGAAGAGAGAAGGGCGACCTTTCCTCAGGCCACTCGGGGCGTGGGGTCAGATGGGAGGGGGTGGGGACGCCTGCTCCCCACTCCCACGAGGCAGTCTGTGTTTGTCTGTTAACATTAGGTTCAGACTAGACGTCTGTTTCTCTCTCGGCGTAAAACAGCTCCGAGGTGGACCTTCCAGGGCAGAGGTGATGGCACCACCGCCCGCGGGTCTGTCCATCAGTGGCATTGTCACTGGGAGGCGGGCGACCCTCCGTCTTGTGGCACCTTGACCTGGAACTCGGGGGTTTCTCGCTTCGTCCTGCATCTCACGGGCTCTCCTTTCCCCCTTAGAACACCCCCCCCAGCGTCCCCTCGCAGCCCCGATTACACCCTAGACCCACTCCTACCGGCCTCATCTTGAGCTCTAGACCTTCCACGTGTGGCTGTGCCACGGGCATGGCCAGCAACATGGCCAGAGCTGATAGCGAGTCCTCCCCACGCCTGGGGCAGATCTGGGATAGGGGCCCCCGCGAGCCCTAGCCGCCTCAGTCTGCTGCCTGCCCTCCCCTGGTTCCACCCACACCTGCACACCGCGCCTCCCCTCTGCTCCTGCCCCCGTCCATCCTCAAGCCCTGGCCTCTCCTAATCGGATCAAGGAGCATTTCTCGGCTGCTGCCCTCCCCCAGGCCGCAGCGAGGCTGGCCTTGACCTCTAGCCAGGAGGGCGGGCTTCGGATTGGTGGTTGACCTGCCCCTGAGGCTGAGGCCCTGTGATGCCCTGGCGGGGGTGGGGGCCTCTACGGGCCTCTGGGCAGCTGCCTGTGTCCCCTCTGCCTGTCCCAGGGTCCCCTCGGCGGCAGGACCAGGCCTGCCCGGGCCCTCAGGGTGGGCTGTCACCTAGTGGGGGAGCCAAGACCCCTGGGGCTCTGCCAGTGCACCCTGTGAGTGATTGAATGCCCCTCCTGGGCCTCCAGGGAAGGGGCCCTGGCTTCCCAGAGGCCCTGAGCTGGGCTTGGTGGTGGTTTTCTGCCTCCCGGACCTCCCGCCCTCCGCTGGGGAGCTGGGTGTGGGAGGCTGTCCTTAAGCAGAGTCCTCCCCCCACGCCCCTAGGGCCTCACCCCAGGGGTCTGATTATAAGGGGTTTGTGCCCTCCTGCTCCCTGTCCCAGGCCCAAAGCACTAGCCTAATTATGCATGTAATTAGCTGCTTGGCACCCTCAAAATTAGCAAGTGGCTAATTGTGCCTGTAATTACCAACTGCACCCGTAATTAGCCGTGTGAGTGACTTTTTGTGATGCATGTTATTGTGGATGCAAATTTGTGCCTAAGTAAAGGCCGGGCGGAGTCAGCTCTGCCAGGGGCTGGGGCGCCGGGAGCAGCCCTCCTGGCTCGGGGCTGACTGAGCCCTGAGTGGGTGGCCACTCGGCCTTTCTGAACTCGGTTTCCTCTGCGGGTCCAGCCTGGTCAGGCTTGGGTGTGTGGCCTCTGCCAGCCAGCACTGGTGCTGCGTGGCCTAATGACCCTAATGACCAGGAAGGTGCGAGCCACCCCTGGGGTGGTGGCAAGCCAGGAGGCAAGGGGCTCTGGGTCATGTGACCAGGCCGGGCCAATCAGAGGGCTTCCGAGGACCACCTGGCCTGGCTGGGTTCCCAGCAGATGAAGAGCCACTGCAGTGGGGAGGGGGCCAGGGCCTTGAGCCGACCCTCAGGGTGATCTGCCGCCCACGGCATTATGAAGGCATGAGAACCTGCAGGCCCGATGCGTCACTTCCAGAACCTGGAAACGTTTGCACCTATGGCCTGTGGGCCTGTGTTTGTACGCTTTCCCTGGCCTCTCGAATGTGAGGAGGGGGCCTGGCTTTGTTCCCGCGTGCGCTCCCCGAGCCCGAAGTGTGCCTGGGACACAGCAGGGGCTCCCGAAACGTCTGCCTGACCAACGGCTCCCGCTCTCAACACCGAAGCCCCGTGGCCGGCCGCCTGCTGTCCGGGGGCACCGCTGGCCTCTCGAACGCACGGAGAAACACGAGCCACGTTGAGGCCGACTATTTAAAAGGGGGACTTTATTGACTCGTCAGGAGCAGCGCGCCGGGGCCCCGACTCCGCTCCGGCACACGGCGGCTCTGCGGGGCCGCTGCGCGGCTGGGGACCGAGACCGCCCGGCACTAAAAACACAGAGAAAACATCGACACTCTTCCCTTTTTTTTTCCATTTTTTTTTTTTTTTTGGTACAAAATGATACAAACAACAATACAAAATAGTTGTGCTGTTGACGGTTACAAAAAAAGTCGGGGCGTTCGCCTAACTCCACGGTGCTCAGCGTCGTCGCGGGAACGCATCACACTCTGGTATCTTTCCCCAAAACAACCACAGTCATGCGGGCCGCTACACATTTTGTCCATTTTCAAAAAGAAACATGCAAAAAAAAAAAAATCAGAATGGAAAAAGGAGAGAAAAGGAAAAGCAGAACGCGTTCCAATTATACACAGAGGTGGCTCCCCGCGGCGTGGCCGAGGAGCAGGACCTGGCTCCCGTGGCCGTGCGCGTGGGCTCTTGCACGGGATGCGTTGTGTGGGAGACCTTGTATTCAGGTGTTGTGGCGCTTTCTGTCGCACTGACAAGAACCAAGACTCCCCCCCAACCGTACCCGGGCGAGGACAGCCGTGCCGTCTCAGAGGACCGTGTGCGTCGGCCGGTGCGCACCCTGGGAAAGGAGGCGTCTCGAGGACCTGACGTTTGGCCGTTACCCTGGCCTTTGGTGGTGGGGGGCCCACACAGACACGGGGTCCTCAGCCGGGGTGCCCGCCGGCCACGGCCGCGTTCTGGCCTCCGCCCTACATGCAGGTATGTCCTGTTCGCAGAGGAAATTCCCTACAGAAAGGAAGCTGTGCTGGCACTCTGCCAGTGCCAGGTCCGGGCCTCCGTGACCCTGATCGCGGGCACGCGGGATCTACAAGCTACGAGAGGCGTTTGACACTGCTTGCACACTTAGCTAACGCTAACTCGACCTCGGGGCCTGTTCCGAGGTGGACGTGGGAAGGCATGGGAACCCCATCTTCCTCTGGCCCCCAAGGACTGCAGGGGCGAGTGAGAGGAGCAGCTGTCTAGACATTTGGAAGCAGGGATGGGTGCGACAAGTCCCCCATCGACGTCCCCCAGCTGGCTGTCGCAGCCTGCAGGATTTAGGCAAAATGCGTCGGGGCCAGGTGGCCGTGAGGGGCAGGGGTGCGGGGTGAGGAGGCAGGGGAGACAGGCACCTGTGCCGGGGGCCACAGGATTGGTGTGCAGGAGGCCGGGTCCGGGGCCAGGCCCCGAGGAGAGCCAGGGCCCCAGGCACCCAAGGGGGACTCAGGATTTCAGAGAACAGTCCGCAGCTGCCTCAGCCTGGGCCGTGATCACACTTAGAAGTTCGACAGGTGGATGAACTTTCCAAAAACAAACGAAACACAGAAGACTCCAGCTCACCTCTGCCGACCCTGACCCCACCAGCAATCCCTCGACTGGCCACGGCCCCAGACGCCGGGACAGTCCTTGCCTGGGCCCGAGGCATCTGCATAGCTTGGCTTTGGACAGGGTCCTGGTCCCGTCCCTCTGCAGGCCACCGCCCCCCACCCCTGTGAGACTGCTGTCTGCATAGATGGGGCATCCAGCGTGTGACACGGTGACCACCTTCGTCCCTCACTTTGTCCCCAGGCAGTGGGGACGGGGTCAGGGACAGAGCCCACTACAGGCTCACCACCATCAGGCCCCACGCCAGCGCTCATGGCCCCAGCTCAGCTCCGGGTGAACGGAGGAGTTGGCGAGGAGTTTGGTGTGGGGGGAGCCCGGCCATCCAGTGGGGACAAACCCAGGCCCACCGCGCACACACGCGCCCTCGTGGACACCGCTGGGGCCAAAGCTGTTTGGAAAAGAGGGTGACCGCAGACAGGCCATGGGCTGAGACTGTATCAAAGACCCCCAGACGGACGGCACAGAGGCAAGCTGAGCCCCGCCCCTCCCGACCTCCCCAGACCCTTGATCAAGGCTCTTCCTGACCCAGGGCTCCAGGGCGGGAAACCGAGGCAAGCCAGTTTCCCCGAGGGCACCCCGACGCCAAATCCCGCCCAGGGCCAGTGCACCTGTCGCCCCTTTCTCGGGGAGCCTGTGAATAGACCCGGGTTCTCCCACGAGGCCGTCTTCTCCTCCTGGGGCCCAAGGAGCCTCTTCTCCCCCAGCGAACAAACGCGGCGGGGTCCCGGGGACATGGTGCCTTTCGCTGTCCCGAGGAACGGACCTCAAGTGTGGCCTGTGCGCCAGACCTGCCTGTGCAAAGGGCCGTCCCAACTCTGAGAGTCTGAGCAGCTGCCCGGGGCCGACCGGGTCCAGAGGAGGGGTGGTGGGCTACAGTTTCGAGTGGGTGCCGTCCAGACACGCCCGTGGGACCGACGGCACGGCAGCATCGGGGCGGCCGGGCAGTTGGGAGCAGGTCCTTGCTGCGCATGTGAGCTCAGGAGCGGCAGAGCTGCGGCTTGCGTGGGTTCCCCGCCCTGCCTGCCTTCTGCGCGGCCCTCGGGGCGGCCGGCCGTGTCCGGTTCTCGGGGGCTGGGCCTCTGACGGGTCCTTCAGAATTCGTCTCGAAGGGTGGAGGCTCCTGGCAGGGTTGCCGGGGACGCTGGCCGGTCTGGGCTGTGGCTTCTGGGGATGCCGCAGTCTTCCGGACCAAAGGCAATGGGGGACTTGGGCCATGTTTGGGGTGACAGCTGTCTCTGGGGGAGGGCCCCGGGGACAGCCGAGGGCGGAGGTGGTGAGCTTCAGGGAAGCCCCTTGGAGCCCCGGCCGCCCCAGCTACTTACAGCATCGAGAGTCAGAGGGCAGCCGAAGCCGCGCTGAACCCGAGTGCACGCAGCGGTGCGTTTGGTGGCCGGGCCTGGCCCGCCCCTGGGGAAATTTCTGTGGCTGGGTCTCCTGCGTCCCTCCGGCGTCGAGGACACCTGAGGGCCTGGAGACCCTGACTGTGTACAGCAAGGCTGGAGGACTCAGAGGGGCTGTTGGGATTTGGACCTCAAACTGCTTTTTCTTTGTAAATTTTGTGAAGCAAATCACCCACTTAAAAAAAAAAAAAAAAAGACACATTCTCCCCGATCCCTTAATTGGTGCCTTCAGAGCTGGGACTGGCTGGGGCTGGGGGCGCTCAGGGCTGGGGACGGGGGGACGCACGTGGTCTGTCTGCTTGCTTTTAGTCACTCCTGAGTTTGAGGGAATCTGATACGTGTACCAAAAGGCACTTTCTTTTTTTGTTTTTAAAAACAGTGCTTCTGTTCTAGGAAATTCAAGTTAAGACAGAGCGTCTCCCGCTCTCCTCCAGCGCTAGCCAGCTCCCGCGGCGGGCACGCGCGCCGCGGGGCGGGAAGTGTTCATGCCAGACAGCTCACTGTTTGGGGGGCTGGGGCGGGGAGGGACCCCCTAACACACCACTCAGGGACGCGTCCGCAGGGGGCCGGGCAGCCGGGCGCCTCCCTCGGGCCCCCTCCGCCGCTCAGTCCTCCTCGCCGCCTCCATACATGTCAGCCAGCTTCTTGAACCTGGGCCCCCAGTCGTTCAGGTAATCGTAGTCTTGGTCCCCGGAGCTGGACGAGTTCAGGGAGCTGACGGAGCCCGCGGTGGAGCCGCTGCCTTCGTAGTCGAAGACCAGCAGGGAGTCGTAGGGGGGAGCCGTGGGGTCGTTGTCAGCCGCTCGGAGGCCCTGGGTCACAGAGACACAGGGTGAGGGGTGGGGGACACGGGGGCGCCCGGGAGAGGAGGTGGGGAGCAGGCCAGGAAGCTGAAGTTACTGGGCTCTGCACACAGAAGGTTCTCAGTAAGCGCTGCCGTGTCGAAGCACGGGGCCCAGGAGCCGAGCAGGGCTGGGGTTCAGGGAAGGGGCACTGGGAGCCGAGCAGGGCTGGGGTTCAGGGAAGGGGCCCCGGGAGCCGAGCAGGGCTGGGGTTCAGGGAAGGGGCACTGGGAGCCGAGCAGGGCTGGGGTTCAGGGAAGGGGCCCCGCGGCCGAGCAGGGCAGGGGTTCAGGGAAGGGGCCCCGGGAGCCGAGCAGGGCTGGGGTTCAGGGAAGGGGCACTGGGAGCCGAGCAGGGCTGGGGTTCAGGGAAGGGGCACTGGGAGCCGAGCAGGGCTGGGGTTCAGGGAAGGGGCACTGGGAGCCGAGCAGGGCTGGGGTTCAGGGAAGGGGCCCCGCGGCCGAGCAGGGCTGGGGTTCAGGGAAGGGGCCCCGGGAGCCGAGCAGGGCTGGGGTTCAGGGAAGGGGCACTGGGAGCCGAGCAGGGCTGGGGTTCAGGGAAGGGGCCCCGCGGCCGAGCAGGGCTGGGGTTCAGGGAAGGGGCCCCGGGAGCCGAGCAGGGCTGGGGTTCAGGGAAGGGGCACTGGGAGCCGAGCAGGGCTGGGGTTCAGGGAAGGGGCCCCGCGGCCGAGCGCGGCTGGTGGCACACCGGATGCCCGCGGGGCCACGCCAATAACGTGCGGCAAGAGGGCCGGGCAGGGCTTGTGCAGCCCCTCGAAAGTGGGCAGAGGGGTCCCGACCCCATGTCACTGCGACATGGAGTGTGACCCTGAGGTGGCCGGAAGTCAGAATCTCAAGCTGTCACGCTCACTGTCCCCACGAACGAACTTGGGTGCTCCCCTCCCCGTGCGCCCTGGCCCCCTCTCCCCCCGCCAGCACCTGCGCTCTCGGCCCCAGGGGTCCTGTGGCCCCCTGCGGGGCCCCGGGGGTGGTGGGGGCACGCCCCTGCTCCCCGGCCCCTGGGTAGCGGTGTCTCGTGGGCCGGCCTGGTGGGGTGGCCTGGGTGCCCACAGCGGCCGCCGGCTGCAGGACACACCTCGCTGCCCAGCCCTGCCCTGGGAAGGGACCCTCATCGCCCCTCAGCGAGAACGGTTTGAAGTCTCCAGGTTCACTCTTCTCTAAGAATTATCGATGATGGGTTTCTAATCCTAGTCCGGGGAAGACGTGCTTCCCGGGGTGAGGGCCGCGGGGGGCAGATCGGCTCCGGGCGGTCGCAGAGTCCGACCTTCGGCCTGGGACGGACGCTGCGGGAGTGTCCTGACAATCTCTGTGTCTCTGCCAAACCAGCCCCCGACGTAGGTGGGGGTACACGTGTCGCCGCCCCTCTTCACGCGCCAGCGTTAGAGGGCAGACGGGGGACACCCAGGGGCCCTGTGGTCACAGGGCGCTGAGGACAGGGCGGCCCCCGCGGAGAGGGGGCTGTGGCCTGTGCCCGGTACCGGGTGTTATCCCCGGGGGAGGGGGCCCTGCTGGGGCGGGGGTGGGGGGCGCGCGCCTCCGCCCGGAGCACCCACCTCGGTGATGAAGTCCCCGATGTCTCCCGGGTGCGGCACCACGGGCCTGACCGGGTACTGAGGCTCGGCGCCCACCGGCCGCTCGTCCACCCGCCGCACCCCGGGGGCCTTGCTCAGCACGTGCTCCATGGCCTCGGGCTGCTGCAGCTGGCTCAGGTCGTAGTCCTGGGGGGGGGCATGGGAGGAGGTGCCGGTGGGCGCGCGGCACGCCCGCTGTCCCCTCCCGGCCCCCGTCTGCCCTCCTCACGGAGCTCGCTCCCCAAATTCATCCCAGCGCTGCCCGCGACCCCAGGCTGCCCTCGCCAGTCTGCCGCTCCCCCAGGGCCCGGGGACACCTGGGCCACCCCCCCAGCACACGCCTCCTTTGTTCCTGGGAACAGCCCAGGGCTGGGACTCCCGTCACCCTGTCTTAAGGGGGCGCTAAGCTTTAGTGGGGTGCGCAGCTGCCCCGAGTCCCCACGGCCAACGCAGACCCAGAGTCCCGCCAGGCAGCTCCCCGGGGTCCGCCCTCCCGGGCGCCCCGTGTCCGGCCCCTCCGTGGGCGCAGGCCGGGCGGGCACAGGGCTGGGGTCCCGGCTAAGGGGAGAGAGCGGAGGGGGCGCCGTGCCGGCCCCGGGGGGTGCAGGTGCGGCGGCAGGGAGACCGGGGCCCACCTCCGGCGTCCTGCGGCCCCTTCGCGCCGAGACAAAGGGTAAGATGCCCTCCTGCAGCAAGCCGGGGGGGGGGGGGTCGGGGGGGTCACGGGCCGCGGCCGCGCCTCACCTGGTCCTCCTCGCCGCCCCCTTCCTCGTCGTACTTGAGGATGTTGTCCCGCACGTCGTCCTCGGGGTCGATGAGCAGCTGCTTGGTGTGGCGCTCCTTCTCCCGCCGCTTCATCCACGCGACGAACAGCAGGACCATGGCTGGGGGGGGGGGGCAGGGCCGCGCCGTGAGCGGGGGGCGCATGCGCGTGCGAGCACGTGGGGGGGGCGCGTGCGCGTGCGCGCACGTGGGGGGGCGCGTGAGCGTGAGAGCACGTGGGGGGGCGCGTGCGCGTGCGCGCACGTGGGGGGGCGCGT
This sequence comes from Paguma larvata, assembly GCA_030068075.1. NCBI lineage: Eukaryota > Metazoa > Chordata > Mammalia > Carnivora > Viverridae > Paguma > Paguma larvata. The sequence continues at coordinate 47,615,595 of CM057844.1, read as the reverse complement.
GAGCGTGAGAGCACGTGGGGGGGCGCGTCCGCGTGCGAGCACGGGGCGGGCACGTGCGCGTGCGAGCAGGGGGCGGGGGCGCGCATGCGCGGCTCCGCCGTACTCACTGAGCAGGATGACGATGCAGATGAGGATGGCCACGATGGCGCTGGTGCCCAGGCCGGCCGCCGCCACGGCGCCCACCGTGGTGCAGTCGCCGTTCTCGTCGCAGGGGCACACCTTGACCTTGATGACAGACGTGTTGGACAGCGGGGGGTTCCCCGAGTCGGTGACGATGATGGGGACGTCGTACATCCCGGCCTCCAGGTAGAGGATGCGCAGGCTCAGCTGGGCGTAGTCACCTGGCCGAGGGGCGAGACAGGCGCCGTTCAGTCCGCAGCCTTTACAGCAGGACTTCGAGGGAACGGGCGGAGTCTGACGGCATGAAAATCTAAAATATCTGTTTGGTCCACGCCCGCACGCACACGCCGGGTCACTTCATAAGGTGAAATGACACTGGTAGTTCAAGGAAAGAGCAACTGTGATATGTAGGGTGAAGAAATCGTTTCCTTAATATATAAAGAGTTCTGCCAAATCAATTAGGAAAAAACCGCAAAGAAAAATAGGCGAGGGCACGGAACAATTAATGGAAGAAACAGCGAATGGGCAGTGAATGGATGAAGATGGTGCACCGGGAGTTGAGAGATGAAAATGGAAACAATGATTTTGGCTAACATAGGAAAAATACTGCTTTTGAAAACAGTGACATTCAGGGCTCCGTCAGTTAAGCGTCTGACTCTTGATTTCTGCTCAGGTCATGATCTCATGGGTCATGGGACTGAGCCCTGCGTTGGGCTCCTTGCCGACAGCATGGAGTCTGCTTGGCATTCTCTCTCTCTGCCCCTCCCCCTGCTCTCAGTCTCTCTCTCTCAAAATAGACATAAAATACTGTAAAAAACAAAAAATAACGACATCGAGTGTTGGTGAGGGTTGGGTAAACAGGTGTTCCCTTGTACCCCTGCCGAAGCCAGAAATTAGTGTGACTTTCCAGATGCGTCCTCACGGTGCCGGAAGACTTCAGAATCCGGGTGCCCCTTCACACAACACATCCGCACCTAGGGAAGTACCCTCGGGAAACAGACCGGCCGGGGCCACGCAGGAGGCAGGCTCACCGTTTAAGCGGGTGATAGTCCAGTTCTTCCGCACGGCGGCCGGGACGAAGGGCAGCTCGAAGACGTAGGGGCCGATGTTGGGGTCGACGTCGGCGTCGGCCGCGGTGATGTTGATGGCGTTCAGGCCCGGCTTCTCGCAGATCTGCGCCTCCTTGGGCAGCAGCTCGGGGGCGTTGTCGTTGATGTCGATGAGGTAGATCTGGAGCGTCCCGGTGCCGCTGGCGGGGGGGATCCCTGCGGGGCAGACGCGGGGCGACCGCGCGGGGTTGCTGCCGACGCCCCGCGACCACAGGCACGCGGCGATGCGCGTGGGACCCCCCCAGCCCTGCCGCCCCACCCAGGGCCAGACCGCAGCCACGACCGCAGCCCTGGGCCTGTGCCAACACCCGCCGTACAACACACAGCCGCTCAGCTGTGCACAGCGGACGGACAGGGCACGCGGACACGCAGCCGCGCCCGGCCACAGCCGCCAGCCAGGCGTGCAGGCACACACACGCACACCCAGGCGTGCACGCACACGTGTGCAGTTGCCCACAGCACTCACGCACACGCAGGCGCACATGCACACATGCGTGTGCACATACACAGTCGCCCACAGCCCTCAGGCACGCACACACACACGTGCCTACAGCGCACACACGCGTGCACACGTGCCCATAGCACTCTTAAAGAGCTCCAGTGACACGCGGCTGCAGAAGGCGGTGCTCCCCCCGGGACCCCCCCTGGGACCCACACCCCCCTCCGGGACCCACACCCCCCGGGACCCACACCCTCCAGGACCCCCACCGACCCATGCCCCCCCAAGACCCACACCCCTCCCTGGGTCGACCCCCTGGGACCCACACTCCCCCCGGGACCCACAGCCCCCCAGGACCCCCCCCAACCCATACCCCCCAGGACCCACACCCCTTCCTGAGACTGCCCCCTGGGACCCACCCCCCCCCGGGACCCATACCCCCTCCCGGGACCCACACCCCCCCAAAACCCCCCCGGGACCCACCCCCCCCAGGACCCCCCAACCCATATCCCTCCAGGACCGCCCCCCCCCCCGACCCACATCCTGGGGCCCCTGTGCCAGCTGCCTTCTCCTTTCGGCTGCGTTGGCCAGGGGTTCGTTTAAATCACTTTCTAATCTGGCAGCTCGAGCTGCTAGAGGAGAGCCCCCCTCTCCCCCCCCCCCCCCCGCCAGGCGGCGCGCTGCAGGGTCCGGTTCCAGGGCAGGGGGGTGGGTCCCCGTGGGTCAGGGAAGGCAAGAAGGAGGCCGGCAGATGTGACCGGGCCCAGCGTTCCCTCGCTATGGAACGAGCCTTTGTGCGGGGGCTGTTCTCGCTCCCGAAGCCCCAGCCGCGCCGCCGTCTGAGAACCTACCGGGCACGGGTCTGCCTCGGAACACTTGCGCAGGCCGCTGCCTAACTCTGGGACGCCCCCGCTGCCCCGTCTGCCCCTGGCTTGTTCCTTCTGGGCCCACAGGTCTCGTCCCCAAGTGAGCCCCGCAGGGCCGGGAGCCCCGCCCCTCCCTCCCAGGCCCTGCTCTGCTTTCTTCCAGGACTCGCTCCCTGGAATTATCTCGTTGACTTGTTTCTCGTTGTCTCGAGGGGGCAAGAGACTGCTGAGTTGTCCCTCAATATCCATTTCCCTGTTAGTCCTTAAAAGAACCGGAGCCCCAGATTTTATCTAGGGTCATCAGTGCCCAGCTAGGAGACACGGTTCTCAACAGTCCTTGCAATGAAATGTGGCTTCGTGGCTAAGCTCTGGCCTTTATGAGCTGGGGGTGGAAATCCTTAGAAGGGCGGAAATGTGTCCCTGCCTTCCTCGGTCTTCCTCCTGTCTGCCGGCATGTGGTCATGATGGCTGGAGCACCAGCAGCCATGGTGGGCCAAGCCGTAGCTCGCCAAGGACACGCAGGTGGCCAGAGTGAGCCTGCTTTCTCAAACTGGACCCCAGATCCAGGGCCGCCGGCTTCTAGTCTTTTATGTGGGATTCATGCCGCAATTTCTATCACGGTTACACGGCTGAACCTGGTTCTGGCTGACACACGGACCCTGGAGTGTCAGCCTCGTCTGTCCCATCCTGGAGAGCCGTGCCTGGCACAGAGCAGAAGCTCGTGGTGATGGCAGCGGTGGCGGCGGCGCTGGCCTGAGCCGGGCCCTGTTCCCAGTGCTTTGGGGGACACGGGCTCATTGACTCTCACAGCCCCAGTGGAGGTGGTAGGGAGACCCCCACTTTGCAGAGGAGGAAACTGAGGCACAGAGGGGTCAGGTCTCTTTCTACCACTAAGCGGTGCTGGGACCGATTCCGACTCTAGAACCTCTCCCCCGCTTCCTCTCCCCTCCTGTGCAGAGTGGGGTGGATACCCTGGGCTCTGGGCCTTGCCGGCTCCTGGGTGCCGGGGGGTGGCCCTGGGGCCTGGAGTCCCAGCACCCATCCGTCCACATCCCTTGGAAGGGCCTCGAACCTTCTTCCTGCCCCATACTGGCCCCACTGCCGCCGCCTTTGCTCAGCCCTCCCTCATCCCTGCCTGGCCCTCCTTCATCCCGGCTCAACCCTCCTCACTCCTCACCCCTGCCCAGCCCTCCCACCTCTGCTCAGCTTTCCTCATCCCTCTCAGCCCTCCTTCACCCCTGCCCAGCCCTCTGCATCCCTCACCCCTGCCCAGCCCTCCCTCACCCCTGCTCAGCCCTCCTCACCCCAGCCGAGTTTGCCTTCACCCCCCACTACCCCAGCCTCCTTGGGGCTCCTCAGGCTGGTGCAGGGGCCTTGCCGTCACCCTCTCCAGGCTCCCAGGGCTCCTGCCGTTGGTATGTGGCTTCTCACGCGTGTCTGCCCTGCCTCCGGGGCCCCTCATGGGCCCCCTGCTCAGACCGAGGCCGCGGAGGTCGGGTCAGGGGTGGTCAGAGCCACAAGGGGCGGCGTCCCAGGGGCCGCCCTCCCTCCGCCCACCCTGGTGGTCAGGCAGCCACCAAAGCTCCGAACGCGAGCAGAGAGGGGCCTGCCTGGGGGCGCCGAAGGAGACCCTGTGGCCCCCTCGCGGCTCCGCACAGGACTCCTGGCGCGGGGCGTGCTCCCCCTCCCCGTCTCCCTCCTCCACCTTCCCCGGGTGCTGGACGCGCCTCACTCGGCCTCCCTGCCAGAGAGCCCACGGCCCGGGCCAGCACCCGGCAGCCCCCGCCTGGAGTGGGACGCACCGTTGTCGGCCGCCAGGAAGGTGGCCTCGTAGACGTTGTTTTTGATGGCGAGGGACTCGCGGTCGAGGACGGCCGCCGTGGTGATCTGGCCGTTGGTGGCGTTAATGTGCAGCCAGTTGGCTGGGTCCGCCAGCTTCGAGTACCTGAGCGGGGAGGAGGGCGGGGTGAAGGGGGAGGGAGCCTGAGCCCCCGGCCGGCCCTGCCGCCAGGCCTGCCGGGCCGCATGTCGCAGGACACGGCCCTCGAGGGGCGCCTGCCTGGGCCCCCGGCCTTTCCCTGCCGCCTGCCGCGGCAGGGTCGCCGTGGCGGCCGGGTTCCCGACCCTCACGAGGACCCCAGGAGGCAGACGCTCTCAGCGTCCCCTCTGCAGACGGGAGCCTGGGGAACGGAGAGGGTAGCGACCTGCAGCGTCACAGCTGGTGAGACAAGCCAGACCCGGGCCGGCCTGACTCCGCTGAACGCGGTGAAAACTTTCCACCTTCCTGGGTGGGGACCCCGAGGCTGTGCGCGGTGTGCCGAGCGCCAGGGTCACACCAGGGGGCTCCTGTCGCCCCCGCCCGGACTCATGACCCAGGTCCCGACCCACCTCACGGCCTGCTGCATGAATCGGTCGGGGTCCACTGCCGAAAACGTGGTGAGCACGGTGCCGGCGGGCACGCCCTCCTCCAGGCGGATCAGCTTGTGGTTCGAGGGGAAGTAGGGCGCCTCGTTGACGTCCACGACGGAGATGGTCACGCCCGCCGTGGACTGGAAGGACATCTGGATCCCGCTGGCCAGGGGCGCCTGGTTGGACACCATCACCGTCAGCATGAACGCCCTGTTCAGTTCGTAGTCCACGGCCTGCAACAGAAGCCCCGGGGGTGAGCTGGTGCAGGTGCCCGTGGGGCTGGTTCGCGGTCTGGTGGCTCTCGGGCTGGTTGGTCTGTGCCCACCGCCCCGAGCTGTTCCTGCGAACTCCGTCCGCTCTGTGCCCGGGAGGCTGGTCCCTGGGGAGGCCGGCCCCAGGCTCCCTCGTCTCCGGCTTTCCATGGAGTTTGCCGACGGGAGGAGAACGAGTTTGGGGTAAAGGCCACCCCCCCCGTGCCTTCCCACCGCGCCGCGCCACGGCAGCAGCAGGGCTCCTGGGGGCCCGGGGCGGGGGGCTCCTGCGGCCCCGGCTCCAGCGGCGGTACCCCTCGGCGGCATCGGGTGCCGCTCCCTCCGGCCTGGCACTGCTGTGTGTCTAGGGGTGCCCTGCCAGGCGCCGTGGGGGGGGTTCTCTTGTGTTGTTCCGACCCACCCAGCTTTGCTTACAGCGGCCCCGGGTCACTCGCACACCAGGTCCGTGGGTTCCCGTCCCTCTGCACGTGCCTCCGTGTTAACACGATTCCTGGTTACACCCTTCTGTGGCACCAGGAGCCAGACCGGTGAATGCCAGAGCTCGGGGAGGGAGGGAGGGTCGCTGTACGGAGGCCCTGGGGCCCTGACACACGTAACTGCACGTGACGACTCAAAGGCGGGCTGCAGCAGCCTCGCTGGAAGCAACACGACTCGACGTGACACGACACGACAGGACACGAGACGACATGACACATGACGTGACACGACCTGACACAACATGACATGAAAACACGACACATGACACATGACATGACATGACAACATGACACAATAGGACATGAGACGACCTCTGGCGGGCTGATCAACCTTCTCCAAAGACTTCCGGGTCCCGCTGTCTGGTATCTGTGACTGCGTCACCCTCCACGGCACAGGGACTTTGTGGACACGATGGGAGATGGCCTGGGACCACCCGGGTGGCCTGAAATGCCATCCGAGGGTCTTTCTAAGGGGACAGAGGGACGCGGCACCAGCAGTGTGAGCACCGAGGTTCTGACTCTGGAGACGGAGGGCCACGGTGCAGGGACGTGGTTTCTAGCGGGGAAAGGAGTGAAGGGAACCCTCGGCGGGAGCACAGCCCTGCCGGCTCGTTGGTTCCGGCCCGCCGAAGCCCACTGGACGTCCGACGAGCAGACGTGGGGGAGAACGGTGTGCCGGTTGAGCCCCGGTGGCACCCCCGACCTCTGCTTCCTCCCCACGGCTCCTCCGACGCTCACCTCCTGCCCCCTCTTGCGAAGACGCTGAGTCCACGGGGCCCACCGGGTTTCCCGGGGTAGCGTCCTCTCTCGGGGCCCTGCTATGCGCTGGCGGTTCCGGGGACTCGGGCCCGGGCCTCTCTGGGGGACCGCTGCTGTCACCACTGTGACCTGCATTTCGCATACGCGCGGAGCCCTTGTTACTGAGGGGAGGCTCTCTAGTTCGGGCTCGTGCCGGCCAAGCAATGGCTGATTCTTAAGGGCACCATCGTGTCCTCGCTAATAAAGAAACGGATCTGGACAAGGACCCCCGGCAGACGACAGAGCCAGCAGGCAGGGATTGGTGGAGGACCGCGTATTTGCGGGTACAAAGCGTCACGCCGCAGGCCACTTGCTGGCCGTGAGGGGGAAGCGTCACCTCTACGACGATGGAATGGCTGTCACCACCCGAGCCCACTGGTCAGGCTTACATGACCAGAGCGGGACAACCATGGGCTTCCTGATGGGACCCCGCACCAGCCGCAAAGCTGGCCCCCACGGAGGCGCCCTGCAGGCCTGATCCCAGGGCCCAGGAATTGTGGGAGAAGAGGAGCGAGACACATCGTGAGGAAGTGACCGGACGGATCCGGCACACGGGGCCAGATTGCATCGGCCAGCTGCCCCCGTGTCTACGACAGGTCCATGCTGGATGGAATGGTGGAATCTTCTAGATTATGAGAGGGTCAAGAGATGTTACAACCAAACGCAGGCAGGGACGCTGTTCAGATCCAGATCTGACAAACCCCTGCAAACAGACGCTTCTAGGAAGATGCAGGGGAGCCGAGCCCAGGTTTGCACTGGAGACTCTGAAGGAAACACGGCTCCCGCTGCCTGGTGGGCAACGGTGGTGGTTGGGTAAGCAAAACGCGCTTCCGAGGGGGACGCACCCTGACGTACTTGGAGGTGGAGGATCGCAAGGTCTGGGAGTTAAAAACACATTTTGCAAGAAGCGTGGATGGGGGTGCGGAACCGGCGAGAAGTGTGGGTGGGGGTGCAGAACAAACTCGCGGCTGAGACGGAAGAGGCAGATGCGTCCGCCACGGAAAGAGGCAGAGCATGCTTCTGCTCGGAGAGGCATTTGTCTGCTGTGTCAGCTTTCGCTGCTGAACTGGCACTTGCTGGCGGCGGGGCCCCTCGATGAGCCGACCCGAGCCCCTCCCGCCCCCCCCCACCCCAAGTCCTCACAGCAGCTCGCGGTTTGACTTCTGGGAGCGTCAAAAACCTTACACCTGCTGCGTTAAACCCACGCCTTCTCAGCCGCTGGCTGCTACGGAGCGGGGGTGAAGTACCAAACGAAGGAATGTAGGGTGGGTGTGGGGCCTCGGAGAGCCCAGCCCGCCCCGCGGAGGGCCAGGAGGTGGGGGCAGAGGTCCGGGCTCTGGGCTGATGGCCCTCGTCCGCTGAAGGAGGGAGGGTCCCTGTGAGCCCCCAGGAGCCTCGCCCCCCTACCCCCACGAGATGCCACGTCCTTCTGTGGCCCATGCCTTGTCACGACTGATGTCTTCCCTTGCCCCTGACAGCCCTGTGAGGAGGGGGCTGTGCCCTGTGTCTCAGCACGAGCCAGCGTGGGTTGGCCTGGGGGTGGCGGGGGGTGGTCTGACACCTCTCTTGTCCCCTCCCCCCCCCGCCCATCACCTAGCGCACAATGCTGGGTGCTGCCGGGTGCGTGTTTGTGGGAGGGCCTGGTCCACGGATGCCCCCTAGCAGGGCCCTCGCTGGCCCCAGCTGGCAGCCAGGTGACGAGGCGCCCTGGCCTGGACGATACTGTGGGGACTTGAGGCCAGAGACCATGAGGGCCCCCCCCCCCCGGGGTGTGAGCTTGGTGCCTCTGTTCCTCGGATGCCTCCAGGCCCGCAGCACGCGCCTGCACCTGCACCCACGCTGTGTCCAGGTCCCCCCAGGACCACACAGCGGCCAGTGCTCCAGCGCCTCCCCTGGGACCCTCTGAGAGTCATCTGGGGACAGGGCGACTCCATTTAAATGCACAGTTTCATAAAATTGTGATGGTTTTGTCTGTGAACCAGCCACCAAAGGAAGTCATCTTTCTCCCTCTTTATTGGTTCGTGTCCCCGGGGGACATGCGATAGCGCTGCCTGTCATGCATTAAGACCGTGTCCCCGGTCTGAGTGAGGACGCCTTCCAGAAAGACTATTATGGCCAATAACCGTCACCGGAGGGCGGAATAAAACACCCTCGTAATGGGGAAATCGGTAGGCAGTCTGCACCATCAGTCTCACTCAGAGCGGCTGCCCGTCCTCCCTGGGCCCGGCGTGGCGACGGCCCTGCTGATAGCCGAGGGGCTGGGGGCGACCACCGAGGGGGGATGCGCTTCCGGGCAGGAGCTGCCGCCTGCAGGGCTGCGGGGCTGGTGGAGGGAGGGGCCCGCGGGGGGCCACACGCCCTGGCCCCCCTGTGCCCCCGGCCTCCTGCCGTGCCGCTCAGCTCACTGTCTCCCGGAGCCCTGCGGCCGCCCAGTGGGGAGCAGAATTCTTGGCTTTTCTGCTTCAAAAGCTGAGGCCCAGGTGTGAGGCAGGAGACAGGGCCTGAGCCTGTGGTTTCTCCTTGGAAGAGACTGTGGTTTCATGGCTGGAGGGGGGTATGTGGGGAGAGGTGGGGGGGCTCCCAAGGAGGCCGGGGATGGTGACAGACGCCCACTGGGGCTGGGGGCCTGGGAGCAGAGAGGCTGTGCCCCAGCTGGGCTGGATGGAGAGAGAGAGCGGGTCCAGGGTGGCCAGGGAGGCGGGGCTGGAGGGCGGGCGGGGTCAGGAAGACCTGCCCGAGGGGACTGTGCTTCTCCCCTGACTTCAGGGCCGAGGGACACTGCGGCCAGCCTGGGCGGGAGGGCTGGGGGCCGGGCTGACCACACACAGCTCTGGCCCAGGGATGCTCTCCTCCCCTCCCCCGCACCTGCTCAGCCCCGAAGGCCGTGGAGGTGCCAGAACTCCCGGGGCGGGGCAGGGGAGGGATCGGGGAGGGGGTGCTGGAGACAGCAGGGGGTTGTGTGAGAGACGGCAGGCACGCCCCCCCACACCTGCCCGAGAACATCTCTGCGGTTCCGTCTCACCCCCACCCCGTGCAGACTGTCCGCTCCTGCAGGCTGGGCGGTGCGGGCCCGACTCCTCCAAGGGTTCTGGGGACCCTGCTGGGACGACAGGGGTCTTCCCCGCACACCAGGGAACGAGTGGGGGGGCAGCCAGTCCGGGTCGACAGGGACAAGTGCTACGAGGACAGCACCGCATCTGTCAGGTGAGCTCCGGGTATGTGCAGGGACTGTCCCTGACCTACATCCAGGGTCTACTGCGATGTTAGCCACAGCCCTGCGCATGCGCCCCCCGTCCGGGCACAGAGAGGGCGACCAGCCCGTGCCCGAGGTGAGGGAGCCAAGAGCCAGCTGCCTCCCCCGACCGCCCCCCACCGCCCACGCCCCCTCCCGGCCACCGTCCCCTGCAAGCCAGCGTCGGCGAGGACGGCGTCTTTACCGAAGAACGAAATTACCCCGAGTGTGCTTCCCAACACGAAGCGTCTCGCCTCAAAAAGAGTGAGCGAGCTTAGAGTTTCGACTTTGAGCTGAGCCCCTCCCGGGCGGAGGAACAAGAAAAAGAGGAACAGAGAAGCGTGGTGCAGGTGGCGGATGCCGTCCGGACACGCGGTCCGGGCTCCGTGGGGACGTTGCGGCCGTCTGTGTGCTCGGCGCTGAGGGCTGTGAAACCCGGTCTCAGGTGCGCACGCGGTAGGACCCACCTGTGACTTCTGACGAGTGCAGAGTCCCGTCTCCCACACGGCGCTGGGGACGGAGTCCCCCCAGGCCCCTCGCCCTGCCCCTGTCGTCACCCCACCCCCACCCCCAACACGGTTCCTGAGATTCATCTATAAAGCCGTGACACCAAATCCTGGGTCAACACAGTAGGGAAAGGGAAGCCGTGGGCCTCAGTTGCTCAGAAAAACACACGACAAACCTTCAGACTTTAGGCAAGTCTCGCCAGGCTGGACAGAGACACACTCCTTCGAGGCTAAGGTGGGTTTATCTCAGGGATCCAGGGATAGGGCTCAGGGACGGGACGGGAGGGTGATCTGTGGGGGGGGTGGCGGGTCAGGCCGCTGAGTCCGTGGAGGTCACGTGACCCGGTCCTCGTGGAGCCCGCCTCCGGCCCTAGCCGGTGGGTGGGGTCCCAGGTCGCGGCCCAGGGTGGGGCTCGCCACGGCTGGCAGGAAGGGAGGAGGGCACCCACCTTCACCACGGTGACCATGCCCTCGTTGGTGGCGGGGTCCGTGCGGATGCTGAAGTGCCCCGAGGGGTCCCCGCTGATGATGCGGTAGAAGGCGTTCCAGTTCGGCGAGTGCGGCTGGTCTCGGTCCATCACCGTCAGGTTTGCGACCACGACCTCCACCTGGTTTTCGGGGACCTCCCCCGCGTACTGCAGGATGTAAGGAGAGAGGGCGTTCCCACCCCGTGCGGAGGCCTGTGGGGCTCAGGAGACCCTCTGCCAGCCCCTGGGGACGCACCCCCGGTCCCCCCTCAAGTGGGCCCATTCCGCGTGCATGGCGGCATCCTGCGAGTGCTTGGGGGGCCCCCCCGGCTGGCTTGGGGCTCAGAGCCGTACCCACCACCTGCAGGCCCAGGCTCACCCACGCACACACACACACACACGTGTGCACGGGCCTCCCTCCTGAACCCCCTTCGGACCCTCCCCGTGTGCCTGGGGGCCCGGGTGACAGCCAGGGCACAAGAGACACTGCAGCCCACGCTTGCAGAGAGCGGGCTTCCCAGGGAGAATGGTGCCCGGGCTGCCCTGTCCGGCGCCGTGCCGGGCGCTGCCTGTGCGTGACTGCCGGCTCCCCAGGGTGCCCCTGTCCTCACCCCCATTTTACAGATGAAGCAAGAGAGGTTAAGAGACCTTGGGGTACCACAAAGTGGGGCGTGGAGTGTCAGTCCTGAGGACCAGCCCTCCCCTCCCTGTCACGGCGGGCCGGGTCATGGGACGGGGAGGAAGGAATCCAGAGGTAGGCTTGGCTTGGCGGTGGTCCCAGGCAGCGTGGCTCCAAGCCCTCGGCCTCCTGGGTCCCCTGCCCTGTGCCCACCTGGGGCTGCAGCCCGAATACGCCCTTTCCCACCCCGGGACAGGCGTGGCGTCGCTTTAGGCAAAGGACAGTCTTCCTGGGCACTCAGGGCACCCGCCCTGGGCCTTGCCTGCCCCAGAATGAACTCACGGCTGAGTGAGTTTCAGAACGCCTGGCGGGGGGCGTGCCAAGCGGCCAGCCACGCGTCCACGCGTCCACGCGTCCTGCACCACGTACGTGCTTCAGTGGCTCGGACTTTGCAGCCACCATCTGGCTTCTCTGGCACTCTGCGTCCTGTGCTGACGGCAGCCCAAGGCCAGGCCCCTACACACGGGGCCCCGTGCAGTGGCTGGGCTGGTTCTGAGGAGACCCTCTCTCCTGGGTGACGGATGCCAGCTCACGGGTGCGGTGTCCCTGCTTCCGGTTCTCTCCCTCGGGAGCTCGAGTCACCCTCGGAGGGACTGGGCACGGTAAGCCCACTGCCTGGGTTGTTGTGGTGGTTTTCTGCCCCGGGCACTTGAAGATTCAAGCCTCGGCTGGTGGTTGAGGAGGGGGTTCTGGGCGCAAAGAACAGAAAATTGGGCCACGGTGGCTTGAACACGGGGGTTGACTTCCCAGAACCGGGAACCTGAAGGCCGAGGGTGGCCATCGGTGGTTCTGTGTGTCGGTGACGTCGGGTGGTGGCTCTGTTCTTTCTGGCTTCCTGGAGGCCAGCACGCCACACTTCAGCCTGTCAGGCCTGTGCTGTGTGACGATGAAGGACGGCCACTCTGGCATGTCTGTCCAATTGACAGCATCGGCCAGGCCGACCGTCCGCGGACAGGTGGGGACCCTGAGGCCCAGCAGGGTCTGTTTCCAGAGTCACTCTGCTGGTACGGAAGTGGGGACGTGGCGTGCAGACTCATCCAAACGACCAGTGTGTGCTTGGAGTGCGCGGCTCGGGGACCTGGGGCCTCGGGCTGGCGGCAAGCGTGTGCGGGGACGATGCGGACAGGGGGCGAATGAATGAAGGAGGGATGCGCAGAGCGGCGAGGGTCCGAGCGACGCAGGAGTCCAGAGCCCCGGCAGGGCCGGCTGCCTCCGTTCAGCCCCGGGCAAGAGCACAGACCCTCCCCCGCACGTCAGGGGCTCGCGAGAGGCTCCTGTGCCAGCCTCCTGGACTTTGGGCTCTGATGCCCTGCTGGGAACCCCGCGGCCCGGCTGCTCAGGCGCACCTGGTACTCGCAGGCCTTCGAGCCCCGTTACCGTCACCTTGTTAGCGAGAAAAGTTGTGACTTTAATCCAAAGAAGGAACTCTCCCAGCAGGCCCTCAGACGCCGTCCCACGCAGCAGCACGAGATCCTGTTGTGGGACTCGGGGGTGCCGCACCCGTGACCACCCCCAGAGGATGGCCTGCGGCCGCTCCTATCCCTCCAGCGGGTCCCCGTGTGCCGCAGTCCTCCCGCCCCGCTCCACCAGTGGGGGCTGCCGACCCGGAGGCTGGCCTCTGGAGGCGCGCTGTCTGGCTTTCTTCCGTCCATCCCCAGGGCCCCGGAGACTCAGCAGGGAGCAAGGGGGCCGGCCCCGCCCTTGTGGGACTCTGGGGTGCCACAGTGCATGCACAGCATCGAGGCCCTGGCAAGGGGTGGCAGTGGCCGGAGACCCGACGTGCAGGGGTGAGGCGGAGCCCTGCCTGACTGGGGTCCCAGGCACTGGGCGTGTGCGGGGGAGTGGGCCTGCCGTCGCTGCGGGTGGGGTGGAGTCCCGGGGCGCAGAGGCCTCAGGTAGAGGACCGTGGGGGCCGGGCATTCAGAGAGGACTTCGCTGAGGCTTGGCCACGAGGCCTGGAAGAGTTCCAGGAGGGTCGGGGGGCTGGGGGCCAGGAGGCGGGTCATCCCGGGGGGCGCAGGGCTGCCTCGGGCTGCGTGTGCACGCGTGTGTGCGTGTGGGGCGACCTGCACCTGCAGCTCGGGAGGAGCACAGGTGTGGGGTGACGCCCCCCAGGGGTCCTCGGGGAGGTGGGAGCCAGGCGGAGGAAGCTGTGGAAGGGTCTTGGGAGTGGGGGGCTCTACAGGCCTCCAGAGCTGTCCCCCAAAGGGCCTGGAGCAGGTGCAGCAGCTCCCCTGCATTAGTGTGTTGGGGGGGGCAGCCGACTCAAGGCTGAGACCCCCTGCCGGGACCGATCTGCTAACCGTGCTCGCCGAGCCAGCAGGCCTGGGTCCCGCTGCCCTGGTGTCGCTTGAGCCTCCCCGAGACACGCCTCCTGCTGGTGGACACTCACCCTGGCCTCCCTGCCACAGCCAGGGCCACTCTCTTTGCCAGATGTCACCATGTCCCCAGAACAGAGGCTCTCTTGGTGACTGTGACCACCTGGGGGCTGCTGACCTGGGCTGAATGAGAATTGGGTTTGTCATCTCCCCAAATGGGCACTGTCTCTCTTGAGGCTCGGCGATGGAGGAGAATGGGCACAGAGGGCCTGGCACGCTCGGCCTGGCCAGGCTCTGGGCTCTGAGCACAGCTACCTTGCTGCAGAGGGAGGGCCCAGCTCCCCCCGCCCCGGGCAGAGAAGAGCACTCGGCACACTGGGTGATGCCACCTGCCCGAGGGAGCCTTTGGGGGTGGGCTCGGGTCTGGCTTGGCCTCAAGCAGCTGTGGAAACTTAAGGGGGTCCCTCAGCCTTTCTGAGCCGGGGCCAGGGGTGCCTGCTGCCCACCCCCCAGGGCAGCAGGGGGAGCCGGCGAGCAGTGTGAACTCTTCAGACCTTCTAGGAATTCAGAGGTGGGGCTGACCCTCTGTGGTCCTGGGGCCACGGCACCCGGACTCTCCTTAGGGGCTTGTGGGAATGGAAGCCTCGCACAGGGGCTGGCAAACGACAGGCCGCAGCCCATTTTGTTAATAAAGTTTTATCGGCATATGGCCACGTCCCTTCATTGACAAATTATCTGTGGCCGCGTTCACTGACTGTGACATCAAGCCCCCAGACTTGAAAGTAATGACTATATTTCCTTTGCGGAAAAGATTGTGGAATCCTGCTCTAGACCCCCATGCTCCCCACCTCGGGAATTCAGAAATGGCACGTGGCCTCCACCAGCCAATCAGGGCTTAGTTCTGGTGCCCTCTGTCTCTGGCCCGGGTGTTGTGCCCACACGTGTCTGGAGGTGTTGGGTGCCGTTGCCACCCACGGCCTGAGGATGCCGCCAGCCCGGAGGAAGCATGTCTGGAGGCGGCTCCTGGCGCCTAGATCCAGCCCTGCCTGAGGTCGGTGCTCGGTGTTTGGCTTCTGAGAACCGAGGACTCTTTTTGAAGTCGCCAGGGTCAGCGTAGTGGACACGTGTTATGGGGCCTGGCTGCCCGGCACCTGCTGAATTCCCTTCTTTCTTTTCCAGAACTTGCTTCCGCAGCTTCCTCTCCAGCCACGAGCTGGCCAGGTGGCCCAGGACCTGCCGGTCAGACGCACCTGCATGACTGACCAGAAGTGAGGCGGAGAGGCCCCACGCTCTGGCCCCACAGGGACGGCACCCGGCCCAGCATGGGACACAGCAGCTGGGGCCCTCATGCCTGCTACTGGCGACAGGAGGGTGCTCCGGCTGGAGCCTCCGGGTCCCACACGGCTGGCCCGCAGGTCCCGTGACTGCTCGCAGCCTCCGGCAGCTCCCCGGTTTAGGTGATGGGGGTGGGTCCTGCCGGTGTCGCCTAAGAGCCAGGTTTCGGGCGTGCCCCCGAGGGTCACCGCGGCTGGCCCGTTGGGCACCTGTGTCTGCTCTGCTGTGTCTGGAGCGGGGGTCCGTGTCTGAGCTTCCCGGCACAGGGCAGATCTGTGCGCCCCGGAGTCTGACTCCTCCCAGACTCTGGGTGAAGTTTATTCCGAGAGTCTATTTTAATTCATGCGAGTTTAATAAAGGTTCACAAAGAAGGGCCTTGAGCTGATAAATCTGGCTTAGGATTTTCTTATTAACCTTCCCCTAGCCATAATGAGTTTTTAATTTAATTTTTTTAGGTTTTCGGGCAGAGGGAAAGCCTCTCCCGTGCCTCACGGGATGGGAAGGCAGATATTTGGGAAAGGAGGGGTTTTAAGATCATTGGAACACAGTGTCTCGCCTAGACAGTAATCCGGAATTCAAATGCAGCCCCATCCCGAGGGGCGGGGAGGATTTCGACTCACACAGACCCAGCTCCGAGGCCGAAATCCGCAGGGCTCCCAGGGGAAGGTCACTTTAGCAGAGGAGGATTTGGGTGGGAACGGTGAGGCCCAACCAGGATTCAGGGCACCGGCAATGCCAGCCTGTCCACACCACGCGGCACGACCCCTGAGGCCGTGTTTTTTCCGTTCTGAGCACTTGCAGCCGTGGCTGGTCCTAGAAGTCCCAAAGGACGTGTGCGTGGGCTGGAGGACTTGACGCCTCCTCTTGGGATGCAGGACACCCCTCCCCCCAGCCCGTGGCCCCTGCATTGGGCATCCGACTGGGAGGGGGGCACCCTCCCTGAGCTGGAAATGAGGGACATGCCACAGTCATTAGCAGAGCCTTGAGAGCTGGCCCTGGGGGCCCGTCTGGCCGGGATGGGGCAGCGGGTGCCGGGTGGGCACCTGGGGAGGGGTCTCCGTGGGCCCCCCGCCCACCCCTGCTGCCTGGTACACGCCAGGTGCTCCTCCATTTGTCTTTGGCTTCCGCTGGCAGACGTAACTACGGATGTGCCTCTGGACATTCCGATGGTTTTAATTTTTGAAATTTACTTTTATATCCAGTAAAACCACAAGGGTTTCTGCTGGGTTCTGAGTTCAGATCAGAATCGGATTGGGGGACCAGCGGGTCTGATCCAGAAGCGACCTGTAGGCTGTCTCCCCGGCCCTGTGTCCCCAGCCCTGCAGGACTACTAGGCCTGGGGGCCAGGACACCTCCCAGAGCCTCTGTCCCCGCCCCGCGGAGCTGTCCCCAGAGAAGGCAGATGGGCACGGGAACGTGGTCCTTCTAAGGCCAGCTCACGGGAAACGGCCCGGCGTTGAGCCACAAGTGTACCCCGGACTCTCCCCTCCCGGCGTCTGGGACCCACACGGGGTTGTGACCAGTCTCACCGCAGGCCAGGCCGCAGGTGCAGGCTGCTGGTTTCCGCAGGGGGACAGCCACGTCGCCCACAGTGACTGTGCTTAATGGCAGAGCAACAACGGGCACTGTCGCCGTATCTATCTAGTCTCCTTGTGCGCCAGCTGCCCGCTCCGGGGTGCGCCCCATCTCACAGGTGAGGGAACAGAGGCACAGAGGCTCCCAGACTTGCCAGAGGTCAGCAACCGGTCCGAGTAGGAGACGGGTTAGCAGCCGGGGGGCTCAAGCCCCCCGTCCCCAGCCTCTGACCCCCACGTTGGCCTGTAGTCCGGCTGGATGGGGACACAGGGGGTCGAGGACAGTGTCATCTCTGGGAAGTGGACACCAGCCTGGGCAGGAGGGGCTCGTGGTGGGGTGTGCGGTCGGGTGGGGCCCGGCGCCCTGGCCGCCATCTCTCGGCGCTTGGAGGAGCTCCAGCTACTTACGGCAGAGGTCCGTGCCGAGCGCCTGCGTGCCGTGAGGGGTGTCGAGTCCATGTCCGTTTTCACACTCCCTTTTGTTTTTAACACTTCCTTGAATGTTAATTTAACTGATTTTTTTCACATGTAATTTCATCCATGCTTGCCTCGGGACGGGGAGCAGGCCACTCAGTCCACGTGTACAGTGGGGGCGCCTGGGGGGCGCAGTCGGTTGGGCATCCGGCTCTTGACTTCTGCTCAGGTCATGACCTCCCAGGATCATGGGATCGGGCCCCGAGTCAGGCTCTGCGCTGACAGTGTGGAGCCTGCTTAGGATTCTCTCTGTCCCTCTCTCTGCCCCTATCCCGCCCTCTCTCTCTCTCAAATAAGGAAAAAAGAGGAACTTCATCTTATCGGCCTCAGGTTTTGAACTGCAATAATAATGCACCTTCATGACTTCCATCCCCCGGCAGATGGGACCCTGGGCGGAGATGGGACGTCTCGGCGACTTCGCCGTGAGCCCCGCGGCTGCCGAGTGAGAGCTGGGGCAGGCCTCCGAGTGCGTGAAGGCGTGGGCCTGTTGTGTGCGGGCACTGTTCGTGCCTCGGGGTCGGGCTGGCCGCCACCACGGCACGCTCGGAGCGGAGTGCAGCAGTGTTCCAGGCTCGAACCCGCGCGGAGACTCCTGACTGATTCCACGTTCGTGTAAAGTGGGGACATTCAGAGGGGTCCGGCTCTCAGCCCAGGTTACACGGCTAGGAGGGACCGAGCGGGGGCTAGCGGGGGACTTCCTGACTCCAGGAGACCCTCCTGTAGGTTTGGGAGGGGGGCTGGGCCAGTGGCGGGGGCTGGGGACCCCGGGTGTCCAGGCTTCACTCCGGACCCAAAGATGAGGCCCGACAGGAGGCCCTCGGGGCAGAGTGTGTCCTGGGGGCCATCGGCCCCTCGCCCAGCTGACGCCCGTGCTCACCCTCGAGGGGCGCCGGGTGTCCAGCGGGCTCGCCAGGCCTGCGGCGGGCACACCTCGCAGCAGCACACGCACAGGGAAAATAACTTTTAATTAACATTTAAGAATAGGAACTGGATCATGCAAATCCCCCTCATCTCCTCCGCTTCTGCTGATTGTTCTTGATTAAGCTCGATAAAAATAGCCGGGCTGTGCGGGGAGGCGGCCGGCCCCGCCCCCCACCCTCGGCCCCGCCCCCCGCCCTCGGCCCACCCCCCCCCTCCGCCAAGCAGTGTCCTGGGCCCTGCCTGTCTGCCGTCTCCACAGACACACCGCGGGCCACCCCGACCCCCGAATCTAACCCGTGATTGCCATGTGACCCAGTCTCCTGGACGTTAGCACGTTGGGGGGGGCGGAGCCCACTCCTGCCGGAACCCGGTCCCCCCACAGCGGCCTCTGGGTCTGACGGTAGTGAGGCCGCCATCGAGCGCCCTCCTGACGGATGTCGGGATCCGAGGTTCCACCGAAGCGCCCGCCTTGACCCTCTGACCCTGCACCTGCTCCAGGCCCGGGGGCCCGCCCGAGGAGGGGCAGCTGGGAAGTCCCAGGGAGCCCACCTGCCCTTCACCTGGATGTGGGGTCGCCGTCTGGGGTCTCTGCACTTCCCGCGGCGCCCGCGTCTGGGAGGTGTGTGTGGGTCCAGGGGTGCCCTCCCCGCGCTCTCCCGCCCCTCTCGCCCCACACGGCCCTCCCTCTCCTCGCTCCCTCACGGGCCCTCCTAGGACCGGCACCTCCAGGGAGCCCGCGGGGGTTTCAGTGCGACTATGCCGAGGGGAAGCCGGGTTCGGGCTGGCAGAGCCGGGCCTTCGGCAGAGAGGCAGGGCCGAGGCAGCAGCCGCTCTGCGTTTGTCTCCCTGTGTGACCTTGGGCAGCCCGGAACTAGCCCTCTGGGCCTCAGTCGTCTCTGGCGGAAAACGGGGCAGTGGCCGTTTCTGTGACCACCACCGTGGCCGTGTCAGGGAAAACCTCTTAGGAAACACACAGAAGCTTCCAGACGTGAGAGCCGCGACGCCGCAGCTCCCTCCCCGGTCCAGGGAGCCATCTGCAGACGCGGCTGCGGCACGCGGACGCCGAGGACACACGACGGCGGCGCCTGCGCGCGGCTGTCCTGTCTCTCCTCCCCCCTCTGGCATTTTGCTGTGACCTGATATGATTCCTGAATGAGCACTGAAAACATCCCAAGGCCGCTCAGAATCTCCGGATACGGGAGGGTCTCCGAGACTCGCCGTGGGCGAGAGGACGGAAGTCACGGGGCGCCAGTACAGAGCGGAAGCGCCAGGTGGAGGCGGCGGCGGGCGGAGGGGGACGCCTTGGTCACGGCGGGTCGCTTCGTACCTTTTCAGTTAAGCCGCCGCGTATGCGAATTACCTGATGGGAAGCTCGGACTGGTCGTCGCTCTGTCTAGGACTCGTTCGCGTGACTTGTGCGCTTCTGCCCAGGGCCGCGCACGCTCAGTCGCGGCGGCTTCGTCGGCCTCTTCTCCGTGTCCGGACTCGGGATCCGAGCCCGCCCCACACTTCCTGACACCGATTAACACGCCTCACCGCCTTGGGCCGGGCCAGGCCGGCCGCCTGGGTCGCGTCGGGGAGGGGAGAGGAATACGCAGGCGCCCCGGTTCCTGAGACGGTGATGCAGGGAGAGACACGGAGAAGACCCGGCTGGCAGGGGCTGCACCCGGACACACCGCACGACTAACCAGAGACGGCGCACGGCGGTGTGTACGCTGCCCCGGCGGGAAGAGCTAGCTGGAAGCCTCTCCCGAGGGGAGGGGGCTCTGCCCAGGACCCTCGATCGGGGCCCCCCCGCCCCCAGCGGGCGGTTCTCTGTGGGGCCTCCCCAGCCGGGAGGGTGGGTGTTGTGAGCACCCGATCTGAGGTACGAAGGCTTCTCGGTCCTTCTCTGTCCTCTCTCTGCCTTCGAGTTTCCTCCAAATGTTCACTCGCCTGTACTCCCTTTCCCTGATAATCAATACAGTTTCATCCGCGAAACAGAAAGTGCAGCTACTGTGAGTTACTCTCGTTCAGAACGACCTTTAACAAAGAGAAAACGATTCAACCAAGGAGGGCATGGACAGACGGCCCAGATCTGAGCTGCCAACGGGGACCCCCGGCAGGCGGGAGACTCTCCGAGCACTGGTGCGGCCACGGACACGGGCTCACGGGGGTTTTGTTGGAAGAAAGAAGCCAGACTCCACAGAATCACGTGCCCCATGTGACTCCATCCCCGTGGTGTTGTAGGGCAGGCGAAAGTCACCTTGGCGATGGGCGCAGGGGCGGGGGCTGCCTCTGGGGACGGGCGCGGGCTTGTGCTCCTGGCCGGCGGGAACTGTTTCCGGAAGATCCGCGCCTTATGCCGCGTCCGCACCACGCCTGGACACAACGACCAACACCTCTGCTGACTCGGAGCAGGAGGCCAACGCGTCTCTCCGGGGGCTCTTGTCTTGGAGCCGATGGGCTGCGCTTACTTTGGCTCCTGGGTATTAGAGAGCAGCCAGACTTCTCGGGCATAAAAGACAGAATCAGGCTGTTTGGGGGCAGGAGGGTGGGTGGAGGCTCTGGTCGCAGCCACTGGTGTCCGTGCCATCGCCTGCCCTCCCTGGGTGGTCACGCCTTCTCCGGACCACCCGGGTGCTAGCGTGGACCAGGATCGGCAGGCGGGCGGGGGCTCCGAGCATCTTGTCCAGTCTCGGGGCTTTTGGCAAATCCGACTCCCGGCAACGCCCCCTTCAGCATTCCGCTGCTGCGTGTTTCACCAAGCCCAGTGGCGGCTGGAGGTAAGCAGGACGGCCGGGCTGAGTCCTTCCCCTGGGTCACCAAGACCAGGAGGGCCGGGCTGAGTCCTTCCCCCGGGTCACCACAGGGCTCATGCCAGAAGCACATCCTTAACTCCCACAAGGGACAGCTGGCTTGCCTTCCTCCTGCCCTGGGTGCCGTGGTGACAGTGGAGGTCCCGAGGTGGCTTCCTGGGGGTCCTGGTGTCGGGAGGGCTGATGGCACTGGCCCAGCGGACGACGAGGGCTCGCAGGTGTCCCTGGGAACAGTGTCCTCTTGCCTGGGCACCTGCCCCGGACCACCTGAGACCCTGAGTCGGCAGACGGGTTCCGAGTATCCCAAGGTGCCCACCCACTGCCCTGCAGCCACCAGGGTTGCGGCCGGAGCCTGGCGTGGTACTGGCCCCATCCTCACTACAAGGTCACCCCGGGGAGGTGTCCTGCTCCCGAGGGTGCTGTGGTCACGTGCTAGCTCGGGCCTGGCGCCTCCTAACGACAGCCAGGTGTGTCTGGACAGGTGTGCTCCAGGCCCTGCTGGGGGCTTGCAGCCGGGGCATCGTGGTTCTTCCAAGGCCGCTCGGGGCTGCCTCGCCCGTGCCCAGACTCCCTGGGGCGCTGCCCGGAGCCTTTCCTGCCATCGCCCGCTGGCCCAGGAGAGCAGATGGAAGTGGAAGCCAGCCCACGGCTCCCCCCACGTGCAAGCTGCCATCTGCCCACTAGATGGCGCTGCACCCCCATGGGCGAGGCCGCCCCGCCGGGTCGGGGATGCAGGAAGCAGGGGAAGAGGGGTGTAGGGGTGTGGGATCCGGGGCAGGAGGGCTCAGGGGGCACGGGGGCATGTGGAAGCAGGATGAGAGGAGGCTCCCGTCTCCCGGACTGTGGCCTGTGAGATGTCTTCCTGGTGCTGACAGGAGGAGGGGTCTCCTCTCTGTCTCCCCACCGCCTTCCCCTCCCCCCTCGCCGCACATCAGGTGCAGCTTCTGGGCCCCAATCCCAGCTGCTCCCACTTACGGGTTAGCAGTGTGGGTTTGGGCAAGTGGCCTGGCACCTCTAGCCCATCCCTGCGGGGTTGTCGGGGGAGGCACTGACCCTCACGAGGTTGGGGGGACTCGAGGCTGGCAGGGGAGGGCTCCCAGCACAGCTCGTGCTGTCGCCATTACTGTTCCCGTTCCGCTGTCGCTCCCTCACCCAGTCTGCCCGCTGGTGGCCTGGACCCCAGCAGAGGAGGTGGCCCCGAGAGCCGATCCTGAGGTCCGCGGGGCAGCTGCCGGCCCTGCCAGCACCGCCCTGGGAGCCCTCACTGACCTGACCCTCCCTTCTGCCGTCCTAGCCCCTGCGCCTGCTGCATTAAGGACGGGTGCCTGCAGGGTGGGCACTGTCCCCCAGCAGGGGGGGGGACACAGAGCTGCCCGCCAAGGACCTGGGCAGTCATCCAGGGAGGGGGTTGGTCAGCGAGTGGGGAGAGAGCCCCCGGAACGGCTGGGCGACAGGAGGGGTCATCAAACGTGCCGGGCACTCAGGGAGCCGTGAGGGTTTCCTGGGGAGGGGCTCCTGGCGGGGCAGCCCTGTCGTAATCTGTGACCCCGGGCTCTGCCGCTTGGACGCTCCCCGCACGAGGGGCAGCCGGTCTCTGGGACTCGTGGGCTCAGACTCAGAATGGACACGCACGAATGTCCCCCAAGGGCACTTGGGCACTGAGGTCGGGAGCAGCCCCGCGTGGGACTCAGCTGCAGCCCGCAGCCATGCCCGAGGGGGAAGGAGGCCCAGCGCGTCCCCACCCTCCACGACTTTCTGTTCACACCCGCTGAGCTCCTCCTGCAGGGACCGGCCTGTCCCGGCCGAGGACTCCCCGGGCCTCCCCAGGAGGTCGCACTGCAGGCGCGGCCACACACAGGCACACACGTGCTTCCCACAGTGGCTGGGCCCAAACACCGCTGGTCACCTCCGGATTCAGAAAGAACGTCCTGCCCACTTTCTCCCCGGCACTACTCAGGGCGTCAGCCGTGGCTCGATGTCGGGCCTCGTGGTGCGGGATCGGAGCCCGGGCCCCCCGCACGCACACCCGGAGGCAGAGCCTCAGCCGAGCCTCCGGCCTCTCCCCCCTGCAGACGCTGGGAGGGGCCCCTGTGCGTCAGCCCCCCGGGTCCTTCCGCCACGCTCAGCGAGGGGAGGAGCGCTAGAAGCCGGACCGGCGGCCGTGAGCTACGGACTCACCGTGCTCGCGGTGAACTCCGGCGGGTTGTCGTTCACGTCCGTGACTGTGATGATGGCCGTGGCCGTGTTCGAGAGGCCATAGTTGAGGTTCCCTTCCATGTCCGTGGCCTGAACAATGACCGTGTACTGCTGGACTTTCTGGGGGCAGGGGCGGGAGGAGACAGGCGTCAGTGTGGGCTCTAGCCTACAGGCCGCTTGTCCTTCTGTCCCCACGAACGCTCCCCACGGCCAGTCCCTGCCGGCAGACGCCGCCCGCAGGGGCCCGGGGCGCTCTCGGCTCCTGACCGAGGCAGAACGCTGTCTTCGCTTGCTTGTGGGGCCACAGCGAGGCTCGGGGGGGCCTGGCTGCTTTTACCTCGGCACCCCCGGCTTCGGGAGGTTCGGATCGTATGTGGTGTCAACACGGAAAGGGGAGCGGGGGGCCAAGAGCACCCTGCCGCGTGGGGCTCAGGAGACCAGGGATGGACACTCGGCAGAGAGAGGGGCCATCCACGGACAGGCCGGGGCTCCACGAGCTGCCCTCAGACTGGTCTCCGCACCTGCGGCTCATAACAGAGTTCCGAGGGTACGGTTTCTGTGCCCCTCACCAGCCTGAGCTCTGGGAGGCCACGGCTGTCCCCGTGTCCCCAGGGCCGACTGCAGGGCCCAACGCGTAGTGCATTCAGTGTTCCTAAGTGACCGTCAGTGACAAGAGAGATGCTGAGGAATGGCCGGCTTATCCGCTGAGGTCCCTCGTGCCTGACAAGGCGTCTGGATATTTGTGGACAGCTGGGAGTCACCGAGGGGCCTGGAGGGGGTCACATGATCCAACCAGTGTACACAGCGGTCGGCAAACCCCGGCCCTCGGGGCCCATCCCCCTTCCACTGCTTATTTCTGTAAATGAAGTTGTCTCGGCACGGGGCCGTGTCTGTTTGTTGGCGCACTGTCTGTGTCAGCCCTAGCGCACTGAGCCAGGGCTGGGGAAACCAGGGGAGGCTTCTGGAAGAGGAGGGGTGTGCTGCCTGGAGGTGACAAGGTGGCCGTTTCCCCCCGGAACTGGGAGGAGTGTGTCTGGGCTCACGCCGTCCATCCGGCTGGGCCCTGGGTGGGGCGGGGGTCCCGGGGGCTCAGGAGCGTCCGCACGCTGTTTCCCACCTAGACCCTTCCTGGTCCTCCCGCCGGTCAAGGCCACCGTCCCGTGCGACCGTGGCCCCAGCCCACTCCAGGGTCGGGCGTGTGGGGGTGGGGGGTGCGCTGGCTCCTGGCCCCCAGCCTCGCCCTACTTCCTCCCCCTGGCTGTCATTCCAGGTGGGACGGAGCGCCTGGAGGAGCAGGAAACCACTCCTCCGTGCTCGCCTGGGTCACCTCTTCAGGGGGACTGGTCAGTTGGGGCCGGTGGGGAGGCACAGTCAGGGCTCCACGACAGGCTCTCCGGGCCGACGGGCATGAGGGGAGGGGCTGCGAGGCGCGGCGGCGCGGGGGCCAGCCTGCCAGGGCTCAGTCCCCACCTGAGACGCTGTGTGCCTGGCACACAGCAGACACCCGATCGGTGTTTGTTAGGTGTGTTCGGTGAATCTCTACAACAACTGACATTTGTGGAAACGGGTAGAACTTGCAACCAAGGAGATGTGAAAATCTAACATTCGTAGCTCCTATCTGGGGGCCGCGCCGTGTTCAAAACTTCTCACCGAAGAAGAATCTTTACTTCCTTCCCTTCCTCTCCGTCACCCATTCGCCCATCCCTCCCTCCCTCCCTCCCTCCATCCATTTCTCTATCTATCCATTGATCCATCCACCCACTTCCCTCCATCTCTCTCCTTCCCTCCATCCGCCCATCCATCCAGCCCTCCACCCACACCCCATTCGCCCCTCCGCCCGCCCATCCTTCCCCCGTCATCCATCCTGATCCCTTGCCCGCCTCCTCCTAACCACCTGTCATTCACGCCTGGGGAATCAAAACTGCCCCACGAGGGGGCGACATCCTGTTCCGCCTGACACAAGGGAACTCGGGAAGGGGCACAGGCTTCCCCCCGGAGGCGCATCAGAGGTGGTTCTTGAACGAGGAGTGTAGGGCTCAGCAGAGACAGAAGCCAAGACAGGCGGTGGGCAAAGCAGGAACACGTGGCCCAGTGAAGTCAGCCCGGCACGTGGTCCTGCCTCGTCTCACGGCTCAGACCACCGAGCGCACCAGGGGCAGGTGGACGTGGGGATTTCCCTCGTGGGGATTCCTGATACGGTCATTGCTTTCTGGCTTTTGTCACGGACAAAATGCAGATGGGGCCAACGGTGCCCACACAGCGAAGCAGTGAAGACGCCGAGTGGGTCTCTTTCTGAACAGACGGTTCACAAAGCGTGGCCGTCGCTGAGTGGCCGCCTGCGACGGCAGCACGGTCGGGATCCCCCTTGGCCAGCGTGAACAGTGCACACACGGAAATCCACCAGGCCTGACCTCGTGGCCCTGCCCGCGGCAGAGAGAAGATGCCCCTTCCTTCCCGTCCATCAGAGGGGCCACCCGTCTCTGGTCACAGCTCTGCCTCGGCTAGGACGAGGACGCTGTCGAGACGCGCTGGGGGTGGTGCCAGCGCCGGGGGAAGGCTGGCAAACCAGTTCTGAATCCCCGCACGCCTAAGCCCTGTTCCACCCGCACCCCAACTGTGTGCGCCCCGCCCCACGCGGGCCGTGTCTCCATCTCTGCAGTACAAATCCGATTCTCCGCAGCCTCGCTTTGGAGGCTCTCTCGTTTAATCTGACTCTCTCCTCTCCCCCGGGACCGACTTCCCAGCTGCACAGAATACCAGCAGAATCCATCTGCGATCGGCAGGGGACACCTCGGCCCTTCCTGCACGCGGGTGTCCCCTCCTCACAGGGGCAGCGCGGCCACCGGCCGTGTCGGCGTCCCTCTGCCAGTCCTGCCTCACGTGCCCAGGCTGTTGTACACTCACTGCTGTATCTCCCCCCACGGCCGGCCTGGCGCCTGGGCTCTGTCATGCTCTGGGTCGGGCACGCCGCAGACTCTCAGGATCAGGGAAGGGAGTGAATGAACGAATGGGGTTTGGCAAGCCGGGGGGCAGGTGACACGATGCACGCGTGATGCGGTGTGCAGGACCACGCCCACCTGCTCCCCGCTGGCTGGGCGCGCTCTTCCCCTGGTGCACGACGGAGCCCTGGATTGTGAGGCGTCCCTAATGTCCCCACCCCGTGCTGGCCTGGCTCAGGGCTCACAGCAGGGTCCCTCTCGGTGAGACTTCCCCCGTGACCTCTGCCTTCGGGGCTCTGCCTGCCTGGCCACCGCGTGGGAAGGAAGGGGGCTCTGTGGAGCAGATGTGGACGGGAGCCACCAAACCTCAGGCCCCACCTCGCATCCCAGGGCCACCACCACAAGGGGCCAGAGCAGAGGGCCGAGAGGGCACGGGCTGGAGGCCGAGGAGAGATCTGGCCAGAGAAGAGACGGAAAAAGTCTGATTAGAACAGGAAGTCTCTTTCCACGCCGTCCTTACCTCCTCAGTCATCGACTCCCAAGCTGCTCGGGACCATCCGGGCTACTGCCCTCAGAGACACGGGGACACACATATGTGCATGCTCGTGTGTATGTGCGTGTGCACGTCTAGGTACCTGTATGCAGACACATGCACGCGTGAATATAGGTATGTGAGTGCGTACAGGTGTATGCAAGTGTATTTATGTGTGCACGTATCCATGCGTACACCCGCAGGTGCATGTTTGTGTATGCACATGTGTGCACATGAGTGCATGCACGTATCTGTACACACTTGCACACACCTGCAGGTATCCATGTATACACCTGTGTGTGCACGCGATGCACACATATAGGTATATGTACACGTGTGTGCACGCGTGCATATAGCCATGTGTACATCTGTGTGTGCACATTTGCGTACACACATGCAGACGTGTGGGTATATGTGCGCGTGTGTGCGTGTTTGTGTGCGTACACACATGCAGACGTGTGGGTATATGTGCGCGTGTGTGCGTGTTTGTGTGCGTACACACATGCAGACGTGTGGGTATATGTGCGCGTGTGTGCACGCGTGCATATAGCCATGTGTACATCTGTGTGTGCGTGTTTGTGTGCGTACACACATGCAGACGTGTGGGTATATGTGCGCGTGTGTGCACGCGTGCATATAGCCATGTGTACATCTGTGTGTGCGTGTTTGTGTGTGTACACACATGCAGACGTGTGGGTATATGTGCGCGTGTGTGCACGCGTGCATATAGCCATGTGTACATCTGTGTGTGCGTGTTTGTGTGTGTACACACATGCAGACGTGTGGGTATATGTGCGCGTGTGTGCACGCGTGCATATAGCCATGTGTACATCTGTGTGTGCATGTTTGTGTGTGTACACACATGCAGACGTGTGGGTATATGTGCGCGTGTGTGCACGCGTGCATATAGCCATGTGTACATCTGTGTGTATGTTTGTGTGTGTACACACATGCAGACGTGTGGGTATATGTGCACGCGTGCATGCATCCATGTGTACATCCGTATGCGTGTGCATGTGTGTGCAGCCCACCACCACTAGAGGGTGTGCTGGGCCTGCGTCGGGGCTGGGTGGGCACTTTCTGGGCCCTGAGTGGCAGGGTGGGGGGGCGGAAGATCGCCCCCCACAAGGAAGGAAGGTGGGCAGGGCGGCAGCAGAACCGGCCTCCCCGCGGGCGGGGCTCTGAGACCCAGGCCAGCTCAGCCCCGATCGGGGATTTGCATCGTCGCGAGGCTCCCCGGCTGTGGGGTGGGGGGGGGTCAGCTCCTGTGCTGTTGCTTATGCTTCAGAGAGAACGCTTTTCAGACCCCGGAGTGTCACCTTTTTGTCTTGCCAAATCCCCTTCTGGAATGGCTAAGGAAGCTGGCCAGTCACCCGGCGTCCCTGGACAAGACACCCTTACATAATCGTGCTATCGCTACTTCCGGGAAGGCTTTGGCGCGGTTAGCGGTTCGAGGTAAATGGGGCCTCGTTTCGTCGCTTCCACGAGGCCCGGACTGGGAGCCCCAACACGGCGCCATTCTAGCTCCTCCCACTGGTGACCCCACAGACCACATTAGCCGAGGGGCGCCTACGTTCCAGAGGCCCTGGGGGGCAGGGGCGAAACCCTCCCCAGTTTGCAGGGGATCAAACTGAGTCCGGGGGGGCCGCATGGCTGGTGGACGGTGTGCCTGGGGTCTGGCCGTCTGGAGTCCCCGGAACCTGCTGCCTGGCTCTCCTGGGACGAAGAGATGACCCCGGGCCCACGGTGGTCCTTCTCCACGGGCTGAACTGAGCAGCGGGCTCTGATCTCCGTACCGGCCCCTGACAGAGTGCAGGGAGGTGGCCGGGTGGGGAGTGGGCGGGCCTGGGCCTCGGGAGTCTCCCACCAGCTCCCTCGTCCCCCTTGCCCCCTCCCCCCCGCCCAGTGGGACCCCTCCCCCTCTGCTGAAGTGAATCCCACGAAATGTGATCTGGCCATTTCCAAGTTCGAGAGGAGAAAGGAAAATCGAAAGTGGGTGGTCCCAGGGGTTTTTGCTTAAGATCCCCCTAGCTCAGCATTTAAATTTTGCAGAACATTCATCAATAATGCAGCTGGCTGACCTGCCCTAGAGAAGCATCAAAGCTTCCCGTGGCCCCCCCGCGTTACCCCTCCCCACACTGGCCGCCAGGACTGCACCCGGACCCACTTCGGGCCTCGGCGTGGATCCCCACGTGCCGGAGGAGCCCAGGCTGCCACCCAGCCTGAGAACGGCGTCCACAGCTCCCCGGCCTGTGTCACCCACCACGCTGCGAGCGTGTGTCCCTGCCCACGCTGGGTGTCTGCAGCAGGCGCTCCGCAGTGGGCTGGCGGCCGGGACGCGGGTGTAAAGTAAGGCTGAGAGCCCGGTGTCCCCCATGCAACCCACAGACCCTCCCAGCGTCCCTCCTCCCTGAATGAGGCTGGGGTTCTCCTGCTGTCTGGTCACTGCCAGCACCCCGATGCTCCACCCTGGGCCACAGGCCCCCTCGTGGCCCCCTGCCTATCACTGAGGTCGCTGCTGGAAGCACCGTCCCTCCAACGCTGACCTAGGAGTACGCTGGGGACTGGGCCTCCCCCTGCGCCTGGGGCTTAGGCTGCTCAGCACCTGGGTGTCCGATCAGCACCCGGGAGCCAACAGGAGGGGGCAGGGGAGGGACGCTGCGGGAGGAGGGGGCAGGGGAGGGACGCTGCGGGAGGAGGGGGCAGGGGAGGGACGCTGCGGGAGGAGGGGGCAGGGGAGGGACGCTGCGGGAGGAGGGGGCAGGGGAGGGACGCTGCGGGAGGAGGGGGCAGGGGAGGGACGCTGTGGGAGGAGGGGGCAGGGGCTGCTCTTGCTCACGGGGACTCGTCCCAAGGGCTGTGGGGAGTGCGGCCATCGAGGAAAAGGGGCTGCAGATCCTTGAAACCTCAGTCGCCGCACGAGCGGCAGTCCCGCGCCTCGGCCCGTCCCCGGGGGCTGGAGAGGAGTCCCGGCAAACACTTGTCCAGGGCTCGAGGCTGCACTGGCCACGCGGCCACGAGTGGAAAGAACCCGATGTCCCTCCGCCCGCACACACCCTCACACTGGATCACCGAGGGCCGCGTGCCCCAGTTCTGCAAGCCCAGAATCCGTGGGGCCGGCGGGGCCCGTGCCCTCCCGTAGGGACGCTCTGGGCGGCGTCTCCCACGTGGCACTGCTGCCACCCGGCGCCACGTCATTCTCTGCGTGGGGCCGTCCCCAAGTTGTGACCATCAGAACTGTTCGCAGACGTCCCCGGGGTCCCCGGGGTGGGGGAGGGAATCGCCCCGGTTGAGAACCATCACTCTAGGGGAGAAGACAGCCAAAACGCAGCAAACCGTGCCGCACCAGGGAGTGACGAGCACTGTGGAGGAGGATGAGGCGGAAGGGGGCGGGGCGCTGGGGGTTTGTGGGGCGCCAGTCACACGGGCTCGCCAGACAGGGCTCCTCTGCTAAGGGGACACTCGATCGGTCAGCTGCTGGGTATCCTGGGGAGGGATGTTCCAGGCAGAGGGAACAGCCAGTGCAAAGGCCCTGAGGCGGGCACTCTGGCGTGGCCGGAAAGGTAGGCCAGTGAGCAGGGGTGAGGTGGAGAGAGTACAGAAGCCACATTCGAATTTTACTCTGGGGGAGACGGGGAGCCACGGGAGGGTTTGAGAAGGCAGCGATGGTTGGATCTGGGGTGGACGGGGTGGCCTGGCTGCTGAGGGAGGACAGAAGCAGGGGCAGGAGCAGCGGCCAGGAGAGCAGCTGGGCAGGGCCATCGTGGTCCGGCAGGCGGAGCAAGCGGGGGCGGGTGGAGGGAAAAAGGGGACACAGAGTTTGGTCCAAGGGCAACCCGCTGACTGTGGACAGACTGGAGGGGCCGCGGGGGCAGGGGCGTGGGGCGGCAGGCCAGACGGGGGGGGGGCGACATGCATGGTTGGCACGGTGAACACACACGGACATCCCTCCCTCTGCCCCGAGACGCTTGCTCTCTCTCCCTCTCCCTTGGGACGGGGCCTCTCGCCCTTGCACCCCTCGCTCTTGCTGGCAGGTTTGCGGGAGGACGCGGGAGCCCGCCCGGGGCCCGAGGCGGCCGGAGGATGGCGACGCGGGTGCCGCGGGCAGGGGCCACCCTCCCGGCGTCTTGGCAGAGCAGGCCCAGGACCCCCCGCCACCCGATTGTCAGAGATCCAGAAACGGGGACTCGTGTATGAAAATCTCCTGCTTAAATGCTGTTTTGAAAACAACTGACCCCCCTCTTCTGTGGCTGAACCCATCTCGGGGCTGCCTGGACCCTGATCTGGCTGACAAGGTGCCTCGAAGTCGAGGGCAGGGGTGAGGTCCCTGCTCCACCTAAGTAATGCGCCACCTCGGAGTTGCCCGAGGTGGGAGCAGCTCTGGGGCCACCCGGTGTCTGCCATTCCGTTGTGTCAGGAGGGCAGCCGCCTACAGGGATGAGTGGGCGTGGCCGCAACGCCTCCGAAACTGTAATTACAAAGTCGGATTTATTCACAGTCGGATTTGGCTGAGGCCCGGCGGCATCACCCTCCTCCGGAGCCCGGGCGGGGCAGACTCCGCCGCTGCCATCCCGTCAGACCGACCGCACACCTGCGGGAAGAGGGTGGCCTCCCTGTGCCCCTGCCCTCCGGCGGCCTCTGGGAAGAGGCAGAGACGGAGCCGCCTGCCGGGGTGAGAAAGCAGGGAGGGCTTCCAGGAGGAGTTGGCAGGGGGCCCTGCCAGGACTCCACCCCGGGGCTGGACCTGCCTCCTTTGCCCCTGTCTCCGGGGCCGCTCCTTGGACCCACATTTCAGCTCAAGAAAAAGAGCCAAAACGACAAAAGGTCGGAAGCAGCGAACCAGTCGCGGCCAAACCCAAGGATGGGGGGGGCAGTGCCGTGGGGGAAGGGCACTTCCCTGCACGCCAGGGCCACCAGGGGCCACGCCCTCCATCCTCGGGGCGGCTCAGCTGCGGCCCGGGACACTGCAGCCACGGCGCGCGCAGGAGGAGCAGGTGGACGTAGGGTCAGTGTCTGTGTCTCCTCCAGGGCGAGGAGGGCGGGCTGCTCTTTTCTTTCCGGTGCTGCTCTGTGTTATCTTTAAAAATTTTTTCAAATAGGTATGTATTTACTTATTTAGAGAGCGAGCTCGAGTGGGGGAGGGGCAGAGAGAATCCCGAGCAGGCTCCGAGCGGCCAACCCAGAGCCGGATGTGGGGCTCAAACCCGCAAACCGTGAGGTCACGGCCTGAGCCGAAATCAAGAGTCGGACGCTTAGCCGAGCCCCCCGGGCGCCCCTTATTTGCGCTTCCTACCACAGACGTGTTGCTTTGCGAGGAGAGACCGCGACGTGTGACTGCAGAGAAAGGCTCCAGCCTGGGGACTCTGTGGCTGGAAGCGCGGCTCCGAGGAGTCGCAGCAGCGTGTGTGGACCGGCCGCCGTGTCGAGGGCACAGACGAAAAGCCCCAAGACAAGGGCACCTTTGTTCTACTCTCCTCCCCTTTCCAGGGGGACGTCCGGGCCACTCGTGGTGAACTAAACACGGGTTCCAAAACCACGCCTGAACACCAGCCGGCGAGGATCACCGACTTCCACCCCTGCCCGGCCCGCCGCTGCCTCCCCTGCTGTGGGCATCTTCGGAGGGCTGACCAGGAGCTCATTTTCTAGGAAAACGCAGTTTTGGAATTTCCCGTGTGGCCTGCGGCCGGGGCCGAAGCATGAGCACAAGCTGGAAACCCACCCGCGAGAGGGGGTCCTGGCCGCGCCTCCCCCCACCGCGCCTTCTCCCCGGAGGCAGAGGCGGACGCTGCGGGCATGTCGTGAGCAAAGCGGGAGCGGGGACCTGCTGTGGTGGCCACAACGGCCACCTGCGACCTCTTCCCGAGCGGCTGACGGGAGGTGGCCCCCTGCCGGGCCCAGAGTCACAAATTCAGAGGTGGCTGCTGCCGCCCATCCAAAGCCCCTGTGAACAGAGTGATTGCAGTCTTGTGTTTGCTGCTCGTGCAGTGTGAGCTCCCCGGTGGAACAGACACGGCCCCCAGATCCTGAGGGCGGGGCCTCGCAGTCATCCTTGGAGTGTCCCTCTTTCGGCTTTAGGCTCTAACCTCTGATAAAGTACAAATGCCTCTTTGTCCCGCCTCTGTCCACCATTCACACTTTAGTATGAAATTTTGGTACCATCTTCCATGGACAGAGTCATTCTAGTAAAAGAGGCCCCAGAGGGAGAGGACACACAGGTCGGAGCACTTGGGAGCCGGGAAACAAAACACGTCAAGGAGGTAAGTGCTTCTCCTTGGTAAGAGACACGGGAGCGCACGGACGCAAGGCCTGGCCAGCCTGAGAGCAGGCAGGGGTGGGGCGGGCCGGCGCAGCTCTGAGGGCTGAGGGGCGGGCTGCACAGGGCTCGGGCGGCAGGGGTGACAGATCTCTCTGACCATGTTGCCGTGGTCTGCTTCTCTGCCGATCCTGCCTTCGCCACGTCCACACTGCTGACGCTTCTACGTACGTGTTTCTTGAGCAACTACCGGGCCGAGACACCCGGCTGATCTCCAGGTGGTCGGTGGTGCCGGAACAGACCGGCTCCGCCCTACGGAGCTTGCGTCGGGCGGGGGACTCGAACTAAAGGAGCCGACAAGCCCACACACAGTCTCCCCCGAGTGGGGGCTGTGAAGGAGCCGCCGGCTCAGGAGGAGGTGGAGGATGGGCACCAGCCCTGCACAGAGTGGTCAGGGAGGCCTCCCTGGGGGCGGGGTCTGGTGAGACGTGACGAGCAGGGGCCTCAGGTCCCTGGGGGCAGGAGACGGCGTGGTGGAGGGAGAGACACAGGAAGTGACGGAGGGGTGGGCCAGCCCTCAGCACCTGGGGAGTGGGAAGCTAGGCGGGGGCTGTGGGCGGTATGGGCACAGAGGTGCCAGGGCCCCTGGCACGTCTCAGGCGCTGGCTCCTTCCTCCAGACCCCCTGCCGCCCCTTCCGCCCAGGGACCTCCCCTCCCCCGACAGGGCTACTGGGCTTGCCTGGCACCACCACAAGGCCTTGCCACGCGAGGCCGAAGGTGGCAGGGAGTGTCCACCAGCTGTCTCAGGACGACGGCAGCCCACGGTCTGCGGACGTGCTAAGACTGCAGACAACTTGTGTCCAATTATTTCACTCGACTCGCTCAAGATTCAGAGACCACCTGCTCTGGGCGGGGGGGATGGGAAGGCGGCCAGCGAGGGGTCCTTGGCGCTGAGCAGACACCCGAGGCAGCCGTCCCGGAGGAGAGGCCCGGGCCCCCGGCGGGACAGGGCTGTGGCGCAGAGGAGGCCGGTGGACACGGCACGGCCAGCGCGCTATCCGGGCTGAGGGTCGTGCAGGCCGGGGCGCTCCCGGCGTCACAGGGCAGAGGCCGGACGGCAGCACGCTGGCCGGTCCATCCTATGCCGGGGGCGCAGTGCCGGCAGCCAGGTGCTTGGCAGGGGGGGCGGAGTACAGGGCCCACGGCGGTGCGGGGACTCAGACAGGACAGGAGGGGCCGGGGTGGGCCGTCTCCACTTGGGCGCGTGGGCTCTCCCCCCTGGACAGTACGGCATTTCTGGGGGGACCTGGGTGGAGGCCGCGGATCTGCAAAGTCGGCTCGAAGGTCCCAAGGCAAGGTCGGGGTAGGAGTGAGGCCTCGGCCGCAGGGCCTCGTGCCCGAGGCCAGGCGGTGGCCCAGGACAGGACGTGGGCGTAGCTGTAGTGCAGGGGCCGGGCTGGTGCGTCACCGCACGGGACACGGGAGGGAAGAGCTCGGCTGAGCAAAGGGTGAAGACAGAGGACCTGGGAAAGACTGGGTTTTGTCCTAAGAGACAAAGGAGCCATGAAGGTATTCACCCGGGTGACGAGTGACCGGAGACTCGGGGCAGAGGGTCACGAGCACAAGGTCGTGCTTCCCAGCGGTGAGTTGCCGGTCACCCCCTCGCCAGGCTGGTGAGAGAGCCCACCCCCACCTCCCCGCCCTCCGCGGGCTGCGGACAACGGCGTACCCCGAGAACGGCAAGACGGGGAGCGGGCCTCCTTCGGCCTCTGCGCCATGGTTTAGGTCAGCTGGCGGACACGGGTGTCTCTGGGGGGCTGGGGGAGCAGGGAGGCCACGCTGTCTGTCCATGGAGACGGGGAGGTCATGGTGGGCGTGAGGGCGGTGCCCGAGACGTGGCCGGCAGCCGGGAGTGTCAGTTTCAGCGGCCGCGCGTGGCTGGCGGCTACGAGGAGCCCCCCCGGGGGTCACTTCCTCCCCATCCTTCGGTTCACAGGACGCGCGTCATGATTTAGGAATCCCAAGAAAAGCAGGTCAGGCCTCACGAGTCTCTCCCCCAAATTCATGTCCCCCCGGGGGCTTCGAGAGTGATCTCGAAACACGGAAACAGGGTCTCCGTGGGTGTGATGGGTTCAGAGGAGGTCGCGCTGGATTAGGGTGGGCCTCAGTCCCACAACGGTGTCCTCATAAGGAGAGGGGACACAGAGAGACATGCAGAGAGAGAAGCCACGTGACCCGGAGGAAGAGCCTGGAGTGACAGGGCCGCCAGAGGCTCTGGGAGGTGGGAAGGGTCCTCCCCTCGGGTCTCCGGAGGGAGCCCGGGCCTGTCCACACCGCGAGCGCGGGCTTCTGGCCTCTAGAAGTGGGACACAGGGTTTTCGGACCTTTGTCACAACATCCCTGGGAGACTCGTCCCTCCCGAGTGGCAGCGGCGGGCAGGCCCTGGGGGGGAGAGGGTGCTCTCTCTCTAACCCGTGCTGCTTCCTGAGCGTGTTTATTTACTTGGTGGTTTTCTTCGTTGCCTGCTTCTCCTTCCCGCAAAGCGAGCCCCACGCGGGCTGGGGTGCCGCCTGCCCTGTTCGCGGCTCCCTCCCCAGCGTCTCTCACGGTTTCCAGCACATACGAGATACTTAGCTACAGTTTTCGACCGAATGAAGGCAGGTGCTGAGGGGTATCTGTGATTTCTTGGACAAGTTAGCTGTGTGATGCGCAGCTTTCAGGAAAAGCAGGTCTGGTCATTGGTCCCAGAGAGCAGAAAATGTGATCGGTTCTACCCGCCCCCAGGGTTCAGAGCAAGGTCACCTCCTCTGAGAAGCCTCCCCGGATTTCTCCATTGTGAGAGCACCTCGCCCGTACTCGACAATTTGTGCCTGTGATCCGTGACACCCCCCGCCCGCAGCATAATTTAGCTTTTGTCCCTCGCGCCCCAACCCCCCACCCCACCCCTGCCTTTGGGGACAGGTGTCCATCTAACGAGCTCTCCGTCCCATGTGCCTCACCCGCCACCTCTGTCCAATGTGCTAAACAAGGAAGGGAAAGACTGCGTGGACCTTCCCATCGGGAATCACACCCTGAGGGCCCGCCTCCCCAGCTAATGACAGCAGCCTCCCGGGAGCTGGGGGCAGCAGTCCCTCATCCCGGTCCCTGACTCCAGGGCCTGGTGTGGACAGAGCTGGTGCCCATCTTGGTCCCTGGGAGGGTGGTGGGGCCTTGGCGGGTCCCCCAGCGCACACATTTCCACCGGCGACGACGATGGGACAGAAAACTCTGAACCTACAGCCCCATGAGCCTCCCTGCCAGTTTTCACCCCGCTGCCACAGTCCACGCCTCCCCTCCCTGCCCTCCAGGCTGGCGTCGCTGTGTCCATGTGTCAGAGGGAGGGCTCCGGCTCAGTGTCCCAGCTCAGAGTGCAGTCCCCCAGATCTGAGGACACACCCACAGCACTTCCAGGGAGGGAGAGCCATTGGCCACCAAGATGAGTGTGGCCGGGCGGAGGCTGCTGCAGGCTCTGCAAACAAGCCCCCAGGCAGGACCGAGGAGCACTGCCCTGTTTGCTCTGAGGTCAGCCAGGGCCTCCTCCTGGGAGCTGAATGCTTTACGGGTAAACTGAGTCACGACCCTTTGGAGGCTCTGCCAGCAGCTGGTCACAGAGCAGACCGACTGTCACCGAGGCCCAGAGGCAGGAGGAGGACGCGATACTTCTCTGGGAAGTCTGGCGTGCCCGGGGTGCCACCTGGGGGTTCTCGGTCTGGAGCGGCTACTGAGTCCTCCAGGGGCCCCGGAGGCAGGTGACCAGGACTGTGTCGTCTGTCCACACAGGAACACGGGGCCCAGCGCCTGGGGACGCACCCGAACTTGGTGGGAAGACGCCTCTCCGGCAGTGGCAGCAAAGCCGCCTTATCCCAGCCTCTCCTGAGGTGGCCTCCCACTGGGGTCTGGCCCCGGGTGGGGCCTGCACGATGTGGGGGGGTGTGACACAGGCGCCAGCCTCACGGGGTCCCAGGAGGACTCGGGAGGGTGAGAAGCAGCCAGCATTGGCCCTGACTGTTCCCGGCCTGAGTGAAAGGTGCTGCCCCCTCTGTGAGCCCCACTTCATCTTGGGGGGACAGGGAGGGCGGGCCACGTGGACTCCGGACAGAGCTCCAGGGTGGGCGTGTGAGTTCCCAGACCCTCCTTGAACTGCCCCCGGACCCGGGGCCCTGCTGTGGGGCACCTCGAGACCCACGGAGGTTTGCCCCCGCCTCTCCGAGCCCTCGACGCCTTGGCACCACGCGTCCCGCTGGGCTTGTTCTGGAAACCGCACGCGGGACCGCGGTGAACGCACAGGAACTGCTTTGTCGAGCCCCCTCCTCCCCTCCAGGCGCAGAGGGCGGCGAGTCTGCTGGGGACACGACCTGGGCCGGGTGGGCCTCTCCCCCCCGGGCTCCCCGGCCCCACGAGGCCCAGCTCACCTCTCGGTCCAGGCCGGCTGCCACCGTCACGATGTCCCCCGTCTCGCTGTTGATGGTGAACATGTTTTGGGAGGGGCTCTGCGGGGTCTGGGTCACGATCCGGTACCGCACCATCCCGTTGGCCGTGGTGCCGTCGTCGGCGTCGTTGGCCGTGACCGTCATCACGTAGGTGCCTGCGGCGGAGAAGCATCTCAGATGGAGGTTACCTGCTGTGCGTGCCGCTGCGCCCCGCTCGCACCCAGGGCAGACGTCGCCAGCCGGTCGCAGACGCGCGCGGAGCCGACGGAGCCGCCCCACCTCCCCATACCGCGCGCCGATGCCTGCCGGTCGTCGGAGACGGTGCGAGAAGCAAACCTGCTCCCCGCTTCCACACAGAGAACCTTTCCGGGACTTCTTCTCGAGCTCGAGGCTCAGGCCTTCCTTCCTTCCTTCCTGCCCGGCTGCGAGAGTACTGGGGCCCAGAGCCGCGCGGTGGGGGACCCGGCTCTCAGCCTTGGCTGGGGCCGTGGGGCCGGCGAGGCGCGGACGTGGGGCACACACAGAAGGAAGGGGCCGGGCACCGGGCGGGTCTGTGGAAGGCACGGAAAAGTGCTTGCGGGGCACAGCACAGGGAAAGCGAGCCCAGAGGAGCCGCCGCAGGGGGGCTGTGCACACGGCGGGGTGTGCGTGCAGGGGCTCCTGCGGGACACGCGCGGCCCCTCGGCTCAGCGCTGTTTCCCCTGCGCGTGGCGGCGCACCTGCGGGTCCTTTTGGCGTCCACCCTTCCCGGGTCGGATCAGCGCGTCCCGCCCCCTGGCCACCGTGCCGGGTTCAGCCACGGGCACCTTGCCCGTCAGAGCCGAAGGCAACAGAGGCCTTTGCTGGGCTTCTGGGACACCACATGCTGCCTCTGCCCCTGGGTCTGCCTGGCTCTGGGGTGAGGTTGGGGACTCTGGGCACTTTGTGGCCGCAGAGAGAAGGACAGGGCCATCTCAGGTGACACCTTGTCACTTGGAAGCCCCTGGATCAAGCTGCACCTGAAGCTATTACCTGAAGACATTTTAGGCATCGAGACTTTTTTAAGGCACAGTTTTCGGGTCCCAGTGAAACGAAGTAGAAGGCGCCCGGCAGACAGCCCTGTGGCCGAGCCCTGCGTTTCCCTTCTTGCCTTGGGCTGTTACAGCCTGAGTCTCTGTCACGTGCCACTGAGTTCCGACTGGCACCACCCCCAGCCCTGGGCCCCTGGAGCCCTGAGCCCAGTGGCCCCCGTCCCGAGCTGCACGTGTTGAGCTCAGTTTCTTGCTCCCGGGTCGGGAACTACGTGCTGTCCGGGGCCCTGCAGGGGTGCAGGGGTGCGGGCCCTCTTTGACGGGAGCCTCTCTTGGGGGTTATTGTCTTAAGCCGGGGCTGCACTGGGCTTGGGGTTTTAAGCCCTGCAGTGCAGCTGGGGCTCCGGGCCTGAGAAAGGGGAGGGAGGAGGGGGAGGGAGGAGGGGCTCTAGGCAGCCAGTAGCCCCTCAGCTGGGCCTCAGTTTCCCCACGAGGTCCCTGCTCCCGACACGGCCCCTGACTGGTGAACCCAGAAACAGCTGGTGTCTCGTGAGAGAGAGTTCTGGAGGCACAGTGTGTGCGGGCTGGAGGACCCCCTCATTGGTCTGCGCCCTCTCGCTGCGCCCGGGCGGCCCCTGGGCGCGGGGCGCTGGGGTCTGGCTTGACCAGTAGTAAGACCTGCCCGTTAGCCGGGGCTCCTTATAACGCCGGGTATACGTGTATAACGCCGTGGTGGATTTAGCATCCAGCGCTTGCTAAACTCAGGACTCTGCTTTTTAAAGCCAGAGGAGATGCTTCTAACATTTCTTTTCTGATCGCGAAAATAAACACCTCTGGTAACCAGTGCATAGTCCCTGTTCCCTGGCAAATGTGAGAAGGGGCAGGCAGGAGAAGCCCGCAGCCCGGTCCCCGACACCCCTGCCCAGCCCGCCCACAGCCGAGTCCCGACACCCCTGCCCAGCACCTTGGCTTACCGTCTTCAGTGAAGGAGCCTAAATTTCAAATCTTTATTACCTTTCTGCCCTTCCTTTTTTTTTTTTTAAACAACTTTATTACTGATCAAACAAAAGGCAAACACTATTTAAAAATAATGATGATACAGGGGTGCCTGGGGGGCTCAGTGGGTTAGGCTTCCAACTTCAACTTGGGTCATGATCTTGTGACTCATGAGTTTGAGCCCCGTGTCGGGCTCTGTGCTGACAGCTCGGAGCCTGGAGCCTGCTTCAGGTTCTGTGTCTCCCTCTCTCTCTGCCCCGCCCCTGTCATGCTCTCTCTCTCTAAAATGAATAAATGTTAAAAAAATAACGATGACACAGAAGAGCAGGGACACACAGGGGACCTGGGACTCCCGCCTCCCCCTCTCCAGGGAGCAGACGGCCTCAGTTTCCAGACGCGGTTCCCATGTCTGTGTCCAAGTGCCTTTAAGCCGCGTCCAGTCGAGAAATCGGCTTGTAGGAATTTATCCTAAGGAAAAAAATCACAGACGTGCCACAGATGACTGACTCGTGCCCTCGGCTGTCGGCGCGGACACGGCTCCTGAGAGCAAAGGGTGACCTCGATGGGGACTTATTAAACAGCCACCGTGTGCCAAGCACCACGTTTGGCACTGCGTGTCAGTGAGCGACACAGAGACGAAACCCCTGACGCACAGGGGTGGGTGTGACTATGAAATCCCCAGCCTGAGGGCCCTGGTCGGGATGGAGCGTTCCCTAGCGTGACCATGTGAACCCCGATGTCCTGGCTGTGA
Organism: Paguma larvata; assembly: GCA_030068075.1. NCBI lineage: Eukaryota > Metazoa > Chordata > Mammalia > Carnivora > Viverridae > Paguma > Paguma larvata. The sequence continues at coordinate 47,575,655 of CM057844.1, read as the reverse complement.
TGCCGTGCTGTGGTTCTGCCAAGACGTGACTGGGAGGCCGAACACGCAAGCAACACGGGCCAACCAGACATGGAGACAGAACCCTAACACACCGCCCGCAGGGACCAGCCTGGGGAGGGGGCGACCTGCCACCCGCGGGGACCAGCCCGGGGAGGGGGGGACCCGCCACCCGCAGGGACCAGCCCGGGGAGGGGGCGACCCGCCACCCGTGGGGACCAGCCCGGGGAGGGGGCGACCCTCCACCCGCAGGGACCAGCCCGGGAAGCACAGCTCTCTGCAGGTCAGACCTGGAGGAAGTGAGACCCTCTATCTCTGGTGACAATCCAGGAAGCCCAGCAGCAACGAGCCCGGAACCGCCCCGACTCGACCAGTAACTGCCAGCTTCCCCGTTTAAGTCCCTGCTTCTGACTCAGGGTCAGCCAGGGTGCACCCCAGTGACACAGGACCCCCCATTGTGTCCCCAGGCCCGCAGCCCCATCAGGACACACCTAAGCGGCCCCTCTCTCACCACAAAGCTCTCCGCCTCTCTGCCCATTTGGAGCCTCTGCCCGACGCGGGTGGCGGTGGCCGCCCCCTTGCTCCAGCGGCTCTGGACAAACGGCCTTCGCTGTTCCCTACTCGGGTGGGGTTGGCACGCGTCCACGTTACCGTCGGGGGGCCGGATGAAGGACACGTGGACACTGTCTGTCTTCGGCTGCCCGCTGCCTGCTCTAGAGCGATCTCCGCTAGAAGTCCAAGCGGAGAGACCCCTGACCCCTGAAGCTCACGTCCGCAGGTGCAGGCAAGCGAATAGCATAATCAGTACGTAAACGGCATTAGCGGCAGGACGGCGGGGCGCTGTTAAAGAAATCACGATGTCATTTTCATAACATTCCTGCGACGGGCTAGCTCCGAGCCGTTAAAACGTTGTAGAAGAATATTCGGTGGTATCTGACGTTTTCGTGATACACGCGCGGGTCACTGGGAAAGAATGGGGTTTCTAAACCCTTCCCTGCAACCCCCGTCTTTAAGATAACGTGGTCACGCAGAGGCAGGGGGCGCAGGTCAGATGCCCTCAACCACAACGTCGGAGTGCGGGACCGTACACGGGATTCGATTTTGCTTTCCGATTTTCTCCGTAGCTTCCACGTTTCCTTCAAAGAGTTGATTATCAGAAAGTAAAATGTCATTAAAAAAAAACAAAACAGAAAAAAAAGAAAAACACTCAACTGAGAAACAGAAGATGGGTTTTTTTTTTTTTTAAAGCCTAAATCACCATTTGGTTTCTCTCAAAAAAGAGAGATTCTGGAAACCCGCTGGGTCTGTGGTCACCGCTGCGCAGTCAGGTGACGGACGCATGTCTCCGGAGCAGCTTGCCCACAGTCGGAAAGGGGCAGGGTCGCTGGGGAACAGCGGAGATGGGGATGAAACCGGGGCCTTCAGGGCCGCGGAGCGGAGAGGGGCCAGGAGGTGGGGAGAGGCAGGAGGAATTCCTTTTCGAGAGCCTGGAGGGCCCTCTGGGGGAGGCGTGTTCTCCACCCCGTGTGAGCTTGCCCAGCGGCAGCCCTGGGACTCTGCCGACCCGGGCCAGGCTCTGATCTGCCGGGCAACGAGCTGCTGGGTCCCCGTGTCGCCGTCTGCTCCCGACACACGAGGGCTTCCCTTTCCGAGCCCTCCTGCCTGCCCTGGTCTTGGCTTTCTTTCCCCGAGGCCTGCAGTGGCCGCTGTGGCCTCCTCCACATCCTTCTGTTCTGGGGTCTGGAGGGGTGAGCCCCGACGGGCAGTGGCTGATGGCCATGACCTTGCTCCCCCCTATCGGGCTCTGGCAGGGTGGGTGGTCTCATGAACCTCCACCAGGCAGCCCGTGGGCTTCCCTCAGGTGCTGGGGGGCGGGGGCGGCCGGGAAGGTGCACCGGCAAACGGATGGCTTGAAGCCCGAGAGCTTTGTCATCCCCCAGAAGTGCAGAAAGGAAGTGACAGCAGGGCGGTGCTCCCTCTGAAGGTGCTCAGCGGAGGGGGGCCTTCCTGCCTCCGCCGGCTCTGGCGGCCGCTAGCCACCCTTGGTGTTGCTGGGCTCCAAGCTCTGCCCTGCCGTGTCGTGCGGCCTTCCCCTCTGGGCCTCGGTCCTGACCTCCTCAGCAGACCAGGACCTGTCCTGACTAATTATGTCTGTAAGGACCCTGTTTCCCAACGAGGCCACATTCCGAGCTTCCGGGCTGACCCAAGTTTCGGGGGACACCATTCCACCCAGTGCAGGGGTCAGGGTGGGGCTGAGGCGGGCAGCTGAGCCGGGCAGTCAGGCCGACCCCTGGGTAACGAGGCGCGAGAAGAGAGACCTTTCCAACCAAACGCCTTTCTGTGGCCTTGGGTGACTTCAGAGGCCACGCTGGGCTCGGGGTTGGACCGTGCTCCATCCGGGTCAGACCCCAGGCCTGGCTCTGAACCTCGCCGGGCCTCTTGGAGCCTGGGGGTCCTCTGGAAGCTGGACATCCCTCGTGGGGTCCTGGGGGCACGTGCTGGTGCCCGGGGCGTGAGCTGGAGGCTGTGGCTGCTGGCCTCCAGCCGGGCGGGTCTGAGTCCGCGCGCACCCGTGAGCCCCGGCTACCCCAAGGACGCGGCGTGTCCGTGGAAGTGGTCTGGCCCCGGGCGTGCCCTCCGCCGGGGACGCGCCCACGCCAGCAGCCTCTGTAGTAACTCGGGGAGAAGGCAAGTCCTTGTCCCCGGGGCCCAGAGGACGGGAAACAAAGCATCCTTCCCACGGCTTTCTCCGGGCGCCTCCTCCAGCCTCTCTCCCCAGCAGAAAGGCTTCCATTTTTCTTGGCGAACGAAACAGAACGTCGGAATTGTATTTTCATCCAAGCGGGGCCGCCGCCTGCCGCCGGGGGCGGGGAGCCGGTCTCTTCCCGATCGCACCGGCGGGGAAAGCGGAGCAAGCAGAGGCTCGGTTCTTGCGAGAAATTCGTGTACGAACGCGGCCGTCTGCCTTAAAGGATTAATTTCACAAGCTTTAAATTGAAGTTTAATTTGAAAACTAATTCAGCCCCATAATTGGCTTTCTGCTCAAATCACTGAGGCTAAAGATTTAAATTCTTAATATTCGGATGACTTTCAAGTATCTGGTGCATCTGTGCATCAGTCCATAGCATTAATCTCAGGGAGCCCTCCGCCGGCACAGAAATAAAATAAATAAATAAACGGGCCGCTAATAGAATAATCTATTTAAGCAGAAACTCTGCGTTATCAAGATGAGGGTTTCTTTGACTTCACTGGCAGCATATAGATTTCTCTGCTATTTAATATTTTAAAGTGACATTAATTTCAAAATTTATAACATAGGCCCTCACATAGTTACGAGGGGTTAGGGAAATCAGGAAGTCCAATTAAGGCCTTTTTTAGTTAAAAGGTAATCACTGTGGAGGCGTCTTTTCTTTCGAGGTTCCAGAAGCTGCCTCGAAGATCTGTCGGCCAAGCAGCCCCGAGCTCCGGGAAGCAGGCCCCGGGTGTGTCCTGAGCGCGGGTTAGCCTCCAGGGCTCCCGGGGTGGGGGGTGTCAGGCTGGGGCTGGGGTTCGCGGATTTCCGCCCCCGCCTGGGGGGCAGAGAGGTGAAGGGAACAGACAGGACTTCTGCCCAGAGCTGCGAGCTGGCAACAAACTGAGCAAGTAACTCTATGAGTGATGGAGTATTCATGGAAAGCAAGGGGGCAGACACCTCTGAAGACGCGCTATGTGAGCTGAGGGAGGAAAAGGGGCCTGTGTCACAGCGACTGGGGGCAGGACACCTAGGCTGAGGGCACAGCATGTGCAAAGGCCCTGAGGCAGAAAAATGCTTCCCTTTCCCGGAGGCCTCGGCCCAGGTGAGCATCAGGAACCACTCAATAGCACGTACATAGCATACGGATTTCTGGCTTCCTCGACTGGACAATGGACACCTTGAGTGTGGGGTTTATATTTTTCTGTCCTGGAGAAAGTCGCTCTCACATACAACATGTGTTTCCGGCAGGGGAGTGGGGGGAGCTGCCCACACTATATTCTGCCCTTCTCCGCTTTCTTTCTCCTTCCTTCTGCCTGATAGTGGATGTAATGCTTGGAGGCACAGCAGCCATCTTGCGACGATGGGGTGAGAAACAAGATATTGTCTGTGTGGATGGCTTCGAGCTCTCCCCCAAACCCCGACTGGTCCAAGCTGGGTTTTCTGTGACTTGTGGCCAAATGCATTCCTGACAGAGACCTGGGGAGGGGAAGCAGTCTGTACGACGGTTAGCACTGTGGCTCACGAGTCAGGGAGGTCTTGGAGAACCGCACGGAAGCGCACACGTTAGCCTGCAGACACGTGAGTGAGGTCCGTGACCTGCACAAGCGTTGACGTCCTGGCGTGATCTCGCACGACAGCGCTGTGATCTGTTCCCCTGGGGGAGCCGGCTGAGGCTTTGCGGGGGTCTCTGTACTCGCACGGCGCAGGTTTGGTGCACACCTCTGTGTGCGCCTACCTGCCAGCCAGGCCCCTTTCCTGGACCAGCCATCCGCTTCTCCTCTGGGGACCCACACCCGCCGCCTGCTCGGACCCTGTGCTTTGGAGGACTCTAGAACCAGACTCTGTCCGTGCCTGACACACGCTCACAGTGCTGGCCCTGGCCGTGGGGACCGCCTCAGGCCTGGCACACGACCCGAGCCAGGTCAGGGGTCCTGCTGGGGCTCCTGCTGGACTCCGGGGAGAGGTGGTCCCTCTCCCGGGGCCGCCGAGGCTCAGAGACAGGCCTGCAGCTGCTGGGGTGGCTTGTCCACAGGGCGAGAGGGCCCCTGGGGAGCGAGGCGGCACCGAGGAGGGGACGGTCGGACAGCGGGCAGCAGGGCTCTGGCCAGTCCCGCTCCGGATACGGTGTCTCTGCATCTGAGGCTGCCGCCCGTCTCTGGACTCTGCAGTTAGGTGAGCCGGTGAGTTCCCTCTTCCAGGGGGGCCTCCGAGGTGGGCTTTGGAGACCCGGAGATCCAACAGCTGTGATCGGTGTAGAGGACACTCTCGAGCCCGAGCCGCGGTGCCCACTGCTCCAGCAAACAGGACGGGCCAGCCCGGGACCCCCATGCCCCCCCAGCCTGTCCGATCCAGCAGCGGCAGGGAGGAGGTCATGAACTGAGGGGGCGCCGGGGCTGCGGAGAGAATGTGGGGTGAACGTGGGACCCGCCTGGGGCCTTGGCCCTGAGTCAGCTGGCTAATGTCCCCGGATGGACCACCCAAACCTTACAAGGGTGACCTCGCTGAGTCAGTATTTAATACATCTTTCCGTTTGCTTTCCCCAGAACGGACATCCCAAACCCCGCAGTAGCCTAGCGCGCCAGGGAATCATGCCTGAGTTCTTTGCGGGGTTTTCATCACCCCGCAAAGGCGCCGTGTAAAACCCGTCTGTAACCGTGACTCCCAGCGTCAGGGAAGGCATCACAGGGGCCGTTTCCAAGTCCCGGGAGCTTCCTGCCTCCAAGACGCCACGGCTCCGGCTGGGGGCAGCCCGCCCTGACCAGGCCCGTGAGGGCGTCCGGCGGGTCCTTCGCAGCCTGGCACCGCTCCGCGCTTCGCACGAAGCTGTGGCGTCCCCACTGCCCTCCGAGGGCTGTCTGGGGTCGGGGGCAGACGCTGGGTCCCCCAGGGGCTCTGGAAGTCAGTCACCACCTAGTGTAGACAGACCGTGAGAGGCGCCGGAGTGGCCCGAGAGGACCAGTCTTGGGATCCGCACCAGCCTCCCGTCTTCCGGGCCACGCGTGGCGCCCCAAGCGGCGCCGTGGGGCTCGGCTGACAGAGGGGCTGCTCCGGTCTCCGGGCTTATCAGGATTCTGAGGAGGGGACGCAGCGATCTGTCGCGTTTGTCATCCTAACCAGTGAAGCCAGTTACGCATCTGGGAAGAGCGTCTCTGTCAATCTGTTGTAAAGTAAGGCCTGGGAGGTTTGGCCCGGGGTCCGGGCGCCTTTGCAGTGCGTTCTGGGTCTCGGGGAGAGAGGCCCGCCGTCTCTGCACTAACAAGAAAGCCCCCCAAGCCCGGAACGCACTCCCCGCCTCCAGCTGCACAAGGAGCTGGCGGCTGGCGGCCTTCATCTGTTTCCTCTGGCTGCTCGGAGCTAAAGTGCCCGCCGGCCGCCTTCCCCTGCCTCCCCAGGGACCGTGGGGAGGAGCCACCGGCTGCCGGCAGAAATAATGTCACATCCGTCCCCTTCGCTGACACCGGGCTGGCCTGCGTCTCGCGGTTCTGAGACAATCCATCGAAAACGCAATTCACCTGGTGGAAACAGCAGCCGCTGGAGACGGAGCTCTGACAACGGCCCCCGGGCGGGGAAGGGATGATAACGCTTGCCCTCGCCGCCCCACGGTGGCACGTGCTGACCCCTCCTGGGAAGCCGCGGCCGCTCCGGGCTCCTGGTGCTGGGGCTTCCGTTTGCTCAGGGCCAGGGGCCGGGGCGACGGAGAGCCAGGGTGGGGTCGCCCGCCAACCTACAGTCGCCAGTTACACTGAAGCTCAGACCCACTAGGCGGCCTCGGGCCCCGAAAGACTGTCCTACCGTCTCGCGGGGCACGCGTCGCGTGGGTGTGCGTGACGACGGTTACCTTCAGATGCAGTTGGGCGTCCCGTGTTTTCGTGGCTCGGCTCCACCCGCCCCGCCCCTGCCCACAAACCACGTGGCGGGTGCTGCCCGGACCCCGGGCCCCACTTCCAGAGCCTGCGTCAGGGGCACGTGCTGAGAGATTCTGCACTTCCGGCATGTTCCCCGGGCAAGGCGCTGGCGCCGGCCGCGGATTCTGGCCCACATGCTCTCAGGGGGGTCTGGCTGCTTGCTTCACCTTCTGGGACCCCCAACCGGGGTTTGCTAACGGGGACACAGAGGGCGCCCACTTCCAGTGGACATGGATCCAGAGACCAGACGCATCACGTGCTTAGCGAGTGGCCGGGGCCACGAAGAAGTCAGCATCATTTATGCCAAACCAAAGTCTGTGTGAAGACTGGCCCTTGGGCCATCCCTGAGGGGGACTGAGGGCCTCGGGCACGCAGGCTCCCCTGTTGGGGCTGGGGTGCGTCTACCCTTCTCGTGGGCTTCCTACCGGGCTTGGAATAAAATGGAAAGTGTGGCATGGGAGACCTCGAATGGCAGGTCTCCTCTCTGGCCTCCCCTCCTGCCCCAGGACCTTTGCCCGTGCCCTTTCCTTCCCCAAGCCTCCTTCCCACACACACAGACCGCAGACCTCCTGTCCAAGCGCTCCTGCTCCTGCATCAGCTCTCGGCCTGCAGGTCACCTCCACGGAGGGGCCCGCCCTGATCTGCAGCCGCCTCCATGACTCCCGGCGCCCCACGGCTTCCTCCGGAGCCTCACTATCAGCGCACCGGCCTATTCACTCGTGCTAGCCTGTCTCTCGTCTGCGCCCCTGTCTGGACTGCTCCGAAACGCACCGTGTAGAGGCAGCAGGTGGGAAACGAGCGAATGCACCGGCGGGCGAGTCCGCGTGCCGTCACGGTGGCGGGGGCCGCACGGCCTCCCCGGGGCTCGGGGCCGCCTGCCAGCTGGCTCCCGCCGGCCCACCGGTTGTCAGGGGCTGGGGGCTCACCTGGCTTGGAGCCCTCGTCCACGGAGCCGTTGTAGACCTGGTTGGCAAACTCGGGACGGTTGTCGTTCATGTCGATGACGTAGATGTAGAGGTCGATGGGGTTCTCCACCTTGTTGCCGTTCATGTCCACGGCGTGCGCTCGGAGCTGGAAAGCGACACGGACATCGTGAGCCGTGGGGGACGGCCGGGAGCGGGTTCCCGAGGGCCCTCGGCGCCGGGCCCCTCGGGGACGGTCTCGGCTGGGGATGGCGTTGGGACGCATCCCGAGGCTTCTCTGAGGCTCCGCGCTCTCCCCTGCGGAAGCGGGGGGCTGTCAGGAGCCTCGGGTTCTGGATTGTTTCATTCATTTGCTCACCGCTCATTCGTTACTTCACTCACTCAACCAGCGTCTGTCGAGGGCCTCCGCGCACCAGGCACTGGCAGGACCCGAGACTACTGCCTCGGGGGACAGACGTGGCCCAGCCCTGGGGCTTCTCTGGAAGGGAGAGGGGCATCAAGGAGGAAGAGAAGACACAAAACCTAGGGGTACTGGTAGCAGCCGGCTGGGGTGGGGAGGAGGCCAGGCAGGCCTCCCAGAGGAGGTGACAGTTGGAGCTGAGGCCTGACGAAGGAGACGGAGAGGAGAGCAGTGTGGGGGTCCCTGAGGGGGTCACGGAGTGGCTAGGGCCCAGGGCGGCCGAGGGGGCCAGAGACGGCCGTGCGGGACCGGCAGGTCTGCCCGAGGCCGCTCCTCACCGAAGCTGTGACTGTCACACATCTGTCTGTGGAAGCCGTGCCCCCTGCAAGCTGGACGCATCGGACCCCAAGGTCTTTGCCACAGGACAGCGGCACGCCGAGGGCATGAAGAGCCGTGTCTGAGGCCCGTCCGGGGATGGGGAGTGTCTCCACGCTGGGGAGTCCGCACAGTCCTCTTCACGGCCTCCTTGGGGCTCCGAGTCACGGCTGCTGTGCCAGCTTCTGGGAAGGAGGAGGCCGTGTGCGTTCCACTCCTGCCCACGGAGGCTTGGCTCGTCCCCATGCCCCGAGCTCCAGGCTGGTTCCCCCGGGGCGGGGGGGCCTGTGTTGCAAGGATGCGGACAGGCCGGATTCCCGGGGGGCCGCGGGCCGTGGCGGGATGTGACGGCCCCCACGCCGTGTCCAGGGAACGTGAGGCCCCCTGGCCGTGTCAGCCCCGCCAGGCCCGTCCTGCTGCGGAGGCTCTCGGGGACGGGTGATCCTTCACCTGGTCAAACGCGGCCCCGCAGCAGCGCACGGGGTCAAGGGCCAGGAAGCCTCTGGAAAAGGTAGCCCTGAGCCACGGTTAACGCTAGCATCGTCTAACGGAAGTGGCGGTGCCGGCTTCGGCGTGGCAGCCGGCTGTGAGGCCCGGGGTCCTCCTGGCCACCCCCGCCACGCCCCTCAAATGTCCGTCACGTTGCTGGCCTCTGCGAGAAGTGTCCAAGGCCCCCACCGCTCGAGGGTCCCGTCCTCTGCGGAGACAGGAAGTGACAACAGGGAAGCCGTCCGCGCCTTTGGCGACCAGCAAATCCAAGCGTCACACGCGAAGGGAGGGTCCTGTCCTGAGATGTCGTGTGTAGGACACGTGTCTCTTCTCGCTGCGGGAGGGAGCCGGGGAGACCCAAACTGGTGGCTGCGGTCTCGGGTCCCAGAGGGGATGGGCGTGGTGGATACAGTGGGCGCCTGCGGCTTCCCGGGGGCTTGCCCTGCATCTCCCGCTGGAGCACCGACCAAGGAGCACTCCACCTGGGCCCCGGGAGCCACCTGCAGGTGGGCGCTGGGGTGGCGCTGGCTGTGCGCCTGCTCGGGGCTGGGCAGCGCCCCAGGAGCCCCCACGGGTCACTCACCTCAGCTTTCTCGAGAACCCGAGAGACTGCGTGGTCCTGACCTCTAGTTTATGGAGGGGAAAGTGAGGCTGAGGAAGATGGCGGTCGTGGCAGGACTCGACGGCGAGTCTTACGTACGGAACCCTCGAAAGAATCTTCTAGAGAATCATCTTGCAAAGCAAATATGACCGCGATTCATTTCGTGCACCTGAATGTTTACGTGTCGGCGGTGTCAGCGTGGCCTGTGGCCCCGGCTCCTCGGCCGATCCTCACGTGGGAGGTGCGGTCCGAGGCACCTGAGGACGTGGCGCGTGGCTCCCCACTTGTGGATGCAGCAGCGGGTTGCCCCGTGATTGGACGACGTGTTGCGGCACGGCTGACCGTCCCAGGGTGACCGTCTGGGTGGCCGCGGGGGCCGGAGCCTGAGCCCGGATGCTGCGAGGATTTGTGCGTGGCTGGAAGGTGGGGGGCCGTGCGCTGAGGGGTGCAGGTGCCTTAGGGGGTGAGGGGGTCCAGCCGCCAGCCGGCGAGGAACGGGGGTCAGGACCTGCCGTGGTCAGAACGGGCTTGCAGGTGGCCTTCAGCTTGATTTCCCCTTGGGGAGACCCTGAGGCAGAGCCCCGGATGTCTGACCTCAGAACGTGAGCCAGGGAGCAGGTGTTACTTTAAGGCACTAAGTTCGCGCTCGCCCCGGCGGGAATCCTGGGAGGCGTCCTGGGAGCCGCCCGGAGGGGCTTCCTGACCTTGGGGGGACAGCAGAGGGCTTCAGGCGGCAGGACAGAGAGTCGGAACATGGGACGTGAGGTTTCAGTCCAGAATTCGGCGAATGGATCTGGCCACCCTCCGGTCTGGGTCCCGTTGTCTCCGGCCGACTTGTCACCTTCACGGGGGTGGGAGCGACGCTCCGAGGGGCAATTTCCTGGCTCACGGCGAGCAGGAGACGGTACGCGGCCCCCACGCGGCATTGCTGCATTTCTCCGTCTCCCGAGATGGGACCTCAGGGCCGAGGTAGGAGACAGAAGGGAATGCGGGCCGAGTGTCTGGAGGTGAGCCAGTCACGCGGAGGCCCAGACACTGAGCCGAGTGTGCGGGGACGGGTGGACCATCTTCCTCCAAAGTTCCCGGCTTCCTCTCTGGCCAGCTTGGGTGAGGAGGGGGTGTGGCCTGCAGGCGACCTTGGAAAGGACCAGGGGCCCTCGGGGGCATCGCGGCTTCCTCCCCAGGCCTGCCAGGCGGCCCCAGATTCCCGAGGACTTCGAGCCGGTGAACCCCGGCTTTCTGAGGGGGCCGGTGCAGGGCTGTCGAGCTGCAGATGCCAAGCGTCTCCTGGGCAGAGCCTGGTACCGAATCAGGCAAGAAGGCCCAACGGAAACGGAGGCGTGCTTGGGAAGCTTGGGAGCATTTCCTCTGCGTGACACCAGCCACCTGTCGGCACTTGGATGGACAACCCTGCCTGCGAGCAAGGGGGTGGGCAGGCACCACTCTCTGCCTGGAGTGGCCATCCGGCTGTCAGACGCCCCCTTGCCCCCCTGTCCCATGGGCTGGACTGTGAGTGGGGCTGGGGGTCATTCCTGACGTTTTCGAGTACGGAGCGGGCACCGCCCAGCAGCCGTCGCGGGGGCCCTGCCCCTTGGCTGCAGGTGGCGGCACCAGCTACTCGGGCAGCAGCAGGAGGGCTGAGCCGGGGCCCTTTCCAGGGAGCCCGCAATTCCAGCGCTGACTTTGGCATGAACTGCAGGGGGGAAACAGTTAACCGGAAACACCAAAAGCGGGTCTTCATTTTGAGTTCAAGGTTTCTGAAGTAATTACAATAAAATGCAAGGGAGAGCCTTCCCACGCGGCGTGGGTTCTCCCAGGAGCGGCTCTGCAGTCAGCAGGCGCTGGGGCCCGGGCCTCAGGGGCGGGCTTGGCGGGCGGCCCCAGCACAGGCCCGAAGCCCCGCCCCACCGCACCTGCTGGCCGCGCCGCTCGCGCCGCGGTGAGAACCTGAGAGAGAGGCGCGAGCTGTGCCCACGTTTGCGTCCCGAGGGGCGGACTCTCTGCTGCCAGCAGGTTGTGCCTCCGCACACCCATCTCCCCCTCCCCTCCGTGTCTCTGTCTCTGTTACTGTGTCTCCGTTGCTCCGTGTCTCCGTCTTTACTTCCGCGTCTCTGTGTCTCTTGCTGTGTCTGAGTCTACCCGCACTGCTGGCACTCGAGGGGAGCTGGCTCTCGATGTCGAGCCGGGCCGAGGACGGGTGTGGATGGCCCGCACAGCCCGCGTGTGGCTGAACGCCCTGCTGTCACTGTCTTGAAAGCCTTAGTCCAGACGAGGGTGCCCCGTTTCATTCTGCACTGGGACCCGGAATGTGTGGCCGTCCTGGACGTCAGAGCAGGGCCCTGCCGGGCGGCCCCTCCCCCCAGGCTGGCCAGGGCCGTGGTCACAGAGCAGCTGCAGGGGCAGCTCAGCCCAGGGCCTATGACAAAGGCTTTCTTTCACCCATCTGGATGGTCCGTAAGAAACAGCCAGAGAAGACACCTCACTGGTGACAGCAGGGGTCGCTGGAGCCCCAAGGAAGGCAGGAGAAGCGTCCCGCTGGGAGCTCCCCCTCCCCAAACTCTGGTGGTGAAGTGCAGAGAGAGGAGCGACATTCCAGCGGACACGGAAGAGCGAGCCGCGGGGGGCCGGCCTGCGGCCAGGCCTCGGGAGCGGGTCGGGCTCCGCAGGCCCCACGGGAGGGGCTGTCGCTAAGTGACCACGATAATTAAAGGCCAGTCTGTGTAATCTTGAATGAGGTGGCCTCTCTGTGGGGCTGTTTGGAGACAAAGCTCTCCCATGTCGGCCGAGGCTCCGGAGGTCCTCGGCTAATCAGGGACAAAGGCTGCAGGGCAGAGGGACGCCCGACCGGGTGGGTGACGCAGCGAGCGAGCAGCACCCCTTCCTTCTCTTCTCGCTCACTGGGAACGTTCGCCGGTCCCCACCCACTGGTGGCACATCCCTTTAGACTCGGGGGCACATCCGCCTGGCACAGGGCACTCAGAAGGGGCACGTGCCTCTGGGAGGGTGGACAGACCATGGAGGAGGGAAGAGGGGGGCAGGGAGGAGAGGTGGCGCCTCCCCAGTGTCTGGCCCCTGCTAAGTGTTGGGTGTGGGAACAACCACGCCTTATTTCGCCAGTGCCACAGGGAAGCCCCCTGAGAGCCTCTCCCGGGGGGAAGGCACCCCTGAAACAGCCTGCCTAGAAGCCAGCAGCAAAGCGTGCCCGAGCGCCGGCGGCCACCTGCCTCAGGGTTTCCACGTCTGCCGGTCTTGTCCACATCCCCGAGCCCTGGGCGCAGTCACCGGTCTGGCTCAGAAAAGATACAGTGATTTTTCTTTAGATACTCAGGGACCCAAAGGAAGCTCTTTTTTCAAGCAGCTAACAAAATGATCGATTTGCCTCATACCTGCTTCTTCTCCCCTGACCCCGGCACCCACCATCCGAGAGGCAGTCAGGACGACACCCAGATGCCCATTTCCGGTGGCATCTCCAGGGCAGGACACACCCACTCTTGTCAAGACCTGTGGTCTGGTTACTGAAGAATCTGGGCACACGGCCTTTCTTAGGGGTCTCAGGCCAAAAGGCTTTGATGCCTTTTAATCCCAAGGAGTGCAAGCCCCCCCGCCCGGGGCCATGTTTACTTGTGGTATCACTGCAGGCCCACTGCCAACCACAGCGCCTAACATGTACTAGACACTTGAGAAATGTTCCCTGGATGGATGGAATGTATGTATGCATATATGGGTGGATGGTTGGATGTATCAGTGGATAGCTGGGTGGCTGGGTGGGTGGATGGATGGATGGATGGATGGCTGGATGTGTGGATGGATGGATGGGTGGATGTGTGGATGGATGGAGGAATGGATGGATGGATGGAGAATGGATGGAAGGATGGAGGAATGGAGGAATGGATGGATGGATGGATGGTTGGATGTGTGGATGGATGGATACATGGATGGATGGATGGATGGATGGATGGATGGAAGTGTGGGTGGATGGATGGATGGATGGTTGTGTGGATGGATGGAATGGGTGGATGTGTGGATGGATGGATGGGTGGATGTGTGGATGGATGGAGGAATGGATGGATGGATGGAGAATGGATGGAAGGATGGAGGAATGGAGGAATGGATGGATGTGTGGATGGGTGGATGGATGGATGGATGGATGTGTGGATGGATGGATGGGCGGATGTGTGGATGGAAGGATGGATGGATGGATGTGTGGATGGATGGATGGGTGGATGTGTGGATGGATGGATGGGTAGATGTGTGGATGTGTGGATGGATGGATGGATGGATGTGTGGATGGATGGATGGATGGATGGATATGTGGATGGATGGATGGGTGGATGTGTGGATGAATGGAGGACAGGATGGATGGATGGGTGGATGGATGGATGGATGGATATGTGGATGGATGGATGGATGGATATGTGGATGGATGGATGGGTGGATGTGTGGATGGATGGATGGGTGGATGTGTGGATGGATGGATGGGTAGATGTGTGGATGTGTGGATGGATGGATGGATGGATGTGTGGATGGATGGAAGGATGTGTGGATGTGTGGATGGATGGATGGATGGATGTGTGGATGGATGGATGGGCGGATGTGTGGATGGATGGATGGATGGATGGATATGTGGATGGATGGATGGGTGGATGTGTGGATGAATGGAGGACAGGATGGATGGATGGGTGGATGGATGGATGGATGGATATGTGGATGGATGGATGGATGGATATGTGGATGGATGGATGGGTGGATGTGTGGATGGATGGATGGGTGGATGTGTGGATGGATGGATGGGTGGATGGATGTGTGGATGGATGGGTGGATGTGTGGATGGATGGAAGGATGTGTGGATGTGTGGATGGATGGATGGATGGATGTGTGGATGGATGGATGGGCGGATGTGTGGATGGATGGATGGATGGATGGATATGTGGATGGATGGATGGGTGGATGTGTGGATGAATGGAGGACAGGATGGATGGATGGGTGGATGGATGGATGGATGGATATGTGGATGGGTGGATGGATGGATATGTGGATGGATGGATGGATGGATATGTGGATGGATGGATGGGCGGATGTGTGGATGGATGGATGGATGGATGGATATGTGGATGGATGGATGGGTGGATGTGTGGATGAATGGAGGACAGGATGGATGGATGGGTGGATGGATGGATGGATGGATATGTGGATGGATGGATGGATGGATATGTGGATGGATGGATGGGTGGATGTGTGGATGGATGGATGGGTAGATGTGTGGATGTGTGGATGGATGGATGGATGGATGTGTGGATGGATGGAAGGATGGATGGATGTGTGGATGTGTGGATGGGAGATGAAGTGGGATACACAAGAGGTAAGAGTCTGGAAGTATGAGCCAAGGTTTCTCTTGGAAGCTTCTCTGAAGAGGGATGTCTGGGTCTTCGGGATTCTGGAGCTGGGAGCCTGACTTTGATTCCACACTGGTGTCTCTACTCACGGGAGAAAACCATAGGGTGGATGGAACCTCCTCTTCCACGTCAACTAAACTCTGTGAAGCTGAACCCACCTGGGACTTGGGCAGCCAGCCTGAGACGGCGGCTAAGAAGGGGGGACCAACTGTCCAACCCGGGCTTCCCCGGGTCCAGTCAGCCTAGCACCCTACTTCTGATGGGGCATCAGGGGTTTCTTGGGGGAGGCGACCATTGTCGATGACGGTAACCTCTCCCACCAATTCCTTCCCTCTGCAGGTGGTTCCTGTGCCTCCCCTGAGGGCCAGGCTCCATTCTTGGGCCTGGGGACGTGGCAGATGTGGCATGGGTAGCCTGACGGCTCTCTGCCACGTGGAGCTTCCTGCTAGTGCCAGCAGGTGGACACTGGGCCCCAAGCAGATGACCAGAGAGTGGCAGTGATGTTCGGGCCATGTTTAGCACTATGGGATGAAGCCAAGTGAAACTTTGGCCCATGACGTCCACGTCAGGGCAAAAGGCTGCGAATTCGATCCTCCTAAGTGATGGTCTTCATTTCCAGGTTACAACCGAGGAAATGTCCTCACACGTGGACCCCCGCACCCTCCCACCGGGTGAGGGGGCCGTGGTCCTCGCCTCTGCCTCCAGCTCGCACTGCCTCCGGCAGGTGCAAACCTGCATCTTGTAGATGAGGAGGCGGGGCCCGGACAGGAGACGGGCCACTGGGGTGGAGGCCATGCCGCTTCCACCTGAGCTCTGGGGCCCCTCCCTGGAGCCACCGGGTCAGTGAGGCTGAGCAGGAGAGGACGGCGCCTGGGATCCAAGCCCTGTAACGTTTATTGTCACATGCGTTTCCCTCTGCGTGCACGGCTCTGAGACGGAGCCAGGGCGGCACTCATGCGGGGGCTGCTCTCTGCTCTCAGACAAGCAGGTGCATCACTCTAGGGGCGGAGAGGGTGGAGCTGCTCACGGAGGAGCGCGTCCAGAAAAGGGCCCGGCTGTGCCCGGCCGCCACGTGTCCCCTCCCTCCATCGGAACTAACCAGCTCCTGGGAGCACACGTGGGCCCAGAGTCCTAGGCCAGGCATCCTTCCGAGGTGGCCCCACGCTTCCCGGCCTCCCCTGGGAATGTGGTGGAGGTGCCCTTCCAGAGCCCACTGAACGAGAAACCCCAGGGCGGTGCCCAGCGCCGCAGGCTCTGCGTGACCCTGCGGGTGATTCCTGCACAGGCTCCGGCTTCCGTTCTCCTGCCCACGTTAGGGACCCAGGCCCGGGGTACTCACGTGGTAGGACGCTCGCTCCTCCCGGTCCATGGGCCGCGTGACATACATGCGTCCGGACATGGAGTCGATGCTGAAGACCTCCATGGGGGGCTGGTCGGCGCCCACGCCCGTGATGCTGTACCGGATGGGGATGTCGTTGTCTTTGTCGGACCGGATCTGGAAGCAGGAACGAAAGGAGAGGAGAGTCAGCTGCGGGGCGCAGGGGGTGGGGCTGCGCTTCTTAAACGGACACTCATCCGCCCCTGATTTCCTCGCGTGTGGCCAACTCGGGGTACATCGGGTCCCCACTCTGGGAACTGGAAGGGCAGTCAGTGGTGAGGGGGTCGTGGAGTGCCACCAGCCACATGTCCAGCGGCCCAGCAGGTAACGGGGAAAGACGAGACAGTATTCCAAGTTAAAGTGTCCGCAGGGAGTGTGGACATGAGGTAGAGACCTCTGTCACCGCTGGGAGACCGGAAATGACGGGGTAAAACGGTCCCGGCCTTGATGCACTCGCTCCTAACGCCCACCGTCAAACGAGGGAAAGACAAGACAGCGGAGCAGCTGCTACAGGGTCCACAGGGCAGACAGGCTGGGACCCAGCACACGGGCCCCTAAGTTCTCATCCATGTCCCGACCTCTTGCTCCTTTGACGGGGGCACCAGAGGACGGGCTTTGGTCCCCGGGGGTGGGAGGCCGTGGCTCGCAGCGAGGATGGGTCGGGGCACAGAGGACACGCAGCCATCGCGCAGACACAGGTTTCACACTGAAGGCTGGCGTCGCAACGGCTACGGGCTAAGTATGAGTGTAAAAGTGTTTTCACAGAGAAGCTGTCTGACCGTGTGGACGCAGACAAGCACACAGGCGGTGTCCCGGGGGGTGGGTGACCAGCTACTTCGGTGAAGATATTAGTCTCTGGGAGACAAAAAGGACAACAGTAGAATTAAAAGTAAGATGCACGGTGTGATGGCTGACGGGAAGCCCACTTCCGGGGTGAGCGCTTTGTCATGTAAATAATTGTTGCATCGCCCAAATTCAGGTGTATGTTGTACACCCGCGACGCGATGTTGCGTGCGAGCTGTGCTTCAATAAAAAACATCTAAAAAATAAAATAGGGCGTGCCTCTTTCATTTAGAGGAAGGAAAAGCTCTTGGCAGGGGGCACCTGATGGGAACGGGGGCTCCCGCGGGAAGGTAACTGGTTTCTCTGAGCCTCGGGGGAAGAAGCCACGGAGACCGAAAAGGCGTAAGTGATGAGGCCAAATTAACGGGTTGGAATTCAACTCTGAATATAGTTGACACTTGACCACGGGCTTGAACCGTGTTGGGTATTTACACGGGGTTCTTTCGGATAACTGCGGTGCAGGACTGTAGAAGCATTTTCTGCTCCGTGCAGTCTTCTTCATAACGTTGTCTTTTCTCTGGCTTCCTTTATTGTAAGCATACGGCACATAATACATTCAACATACAAAATATGTGTTAGTCGACTGTTTATGTTGTTGGTAAGGGTGCTGGTCGATGGTTGGCTATGAGGAGTTAAGTTTTTGGAGGTGGGAAGTTATGTGGATTCCGGGCTGTGCCGGGGGTGGGTGCCCCAATAACCCTGCATTGTTCAAGGGTCCCAGGTACGCCTTTACAAAATGCAGCTTTTTTTCTGTAAATCAAAGCTCAGGGGTCACAACAACATTGTATAACAAAACGGACACACGGAAACCTCCAGCTCTACAGAGCAGAGTCAGCTGGATGTTTCATTATGAGACCTCAAGTCAGCTTTAATGCAGACCCCCCCCCCACCCCCGCCCGGGGCTCATGACACAGAGGACAGACAGGTAGCTGCCAGAGGTGGGGGTGCAGGGCGGGCAAAGTGAGTGACGGTGTCTAGGGCGCACACTTCCTGGTCTGGAATAAGGAAGTCCCGGGACGAGGAGGTGGCTGGGCCTCTCCTGCCCGTGTGCAGGCTGCTCAGGGCATGTCTCCAAGTCCTCGTCACAAGGTAAGGGACAGATGTCAAGTAGATCTCTTGGGCGATCCTTTGGGAATGTCCCCCCCTCCGCATACCCCTCTCCTCCACCCTGTACTCTGCCCCCACCCCCTCTGCAACTCCTCTTCCGCCCACATAACCCTCCCCCTCCCCCCTCCACACACCTCTCTCCCACCCTGTCCCTCCCCCTTGTCAACCCCTCCCCCACCCCACTCCTCTCCCTTCACATACCTCTCCTACCACCCCTCCCCCACCCCTCTGCCCTCCACAGCTCTCTCTCCCTCCGTGCCCCTCCCCTCCACAAACCCCTCCCCACCCCTCCCCTTCACATACCTCTCTCCCACCCCTCTCGCCTCCACAAACCCCCCACCCCTCCCCTCTCCACATACCTTTCTCCCTCCAAGATCCTCCCCTCCACAAACCCCTCCCCCACCCTCCCTCCCCTCCACAAGCTTCTCCCCCACCCCACTCCTCCCCCCAGTCTCCATGAACTGTCTTTGTTTCCATCTCCCACCTCCTAGCTCTGCCCTGAGCAGCACACACCCAACAGGGCTTCAGGCCAGGCCATGGAAAGAATGGCCAGGGCTGGGACACGTGTCACCCTGGGCTGTCCCTTGGGCCATGGAGGTGTCGTGTCACCCTGGGCTGTCCCTTGGGCCGTGGAGGTGTCGTGTCACCCTGGGCTGTCCCTTGGGCCGTGGAGGTGTCGTGTCACCCTGGGCTGTCCCTTGGGCCATGGAGGAGTCGTGTCACCCTGGGCTGTCCCTTGGGCCGTGGAGGTGTCAGAGCTTTGCTTTGCTCCTCTTGGCCACAGCCGCCCCTGTCTCCCTCCAGGGATGACACGTTAGGCCCCCGGCCTGCCGCCTTCTGGTGGCTGGCTCGCTCATAGCGCCCGGTGCCCTAGGACACGTGTCCACTCTGCTTCAGCACGCTTCCCTCTGCCGCCCGCCAAGTAATGTCCTTCAGACAGAAGAGCCGTGTCCGCTCAGCCTGGCACCGCAGCCGTGTCCGGGGAGATGAGCCTTGTGTGGAGGACGGAGGACGGAGGACAGGTGCTCATCCTGGCCACCTGGCTGCATCCCCAGGGCTTGCTTCACAGGACAGCGGCCTGGCCCTTCGTGGCCAAGAGCCACCTCTTCTCCCTCGAGGGGGTTTGTGCCAAGGTGTGGTCTCCAGGGAAATGGGGCGGTGGCGGCAAGTCTGGGTCCCCGAGAGGAAGACCCCTCTGGCCACCTGCTCCTGAGCTGTTTGTCCTCTGTGGGACCCCTGAGAGCAGATCAGACCCCACTGGGGAACTGTGTGACTACAGTAGAAAACCCAAGGCTAGCTGCTTGCGAAGCACAAGTCTGCCTTCGGGGAGCCAGGAAAGTTCTAGAAAGTTCAGTGAGTTCGGCCCTTGAGCACACAGCAGGCCCCAACGTAGTGGCCGAAGGATCGAGGGGTCGCTGGGTTCGAGCCTGGCAGTCCTCCAGAGGCGGGGGCTCCGGCGCCGGCCGGTGAGCACGGCGGACGGCCCAGCACTCTGCCGCCACCCTCTCTGGGCCGGACTGCCCATCCTTCATGGGGAAATTTAATTATAAAACCACTGAAAAGAACCCACCGCATATTTAAAGAGGTTTTATTTTTTGCAAAGAAATCTCATTACAGTTTGACCACTGGGTGCGTTTGCTCGAGTCCCCGGCTGCCGCTCTGCCTGCGCGTCCGGGCCTCTTTGCCGGCTCGGGCGCTGTGCGCAGTTTGCCACATTAACAAGAAATACTGTACAAATGAATTCACCAGACCAGGGGAGAGCAGTTTCCCCCTGATTTGTGTCTGGAAAACGAGAAAAACATCACGGCGGCGTCCGACAGGGCCATGAATAAAGAACACAGACAGCGGTTTCCATCACCCACCTCACTTTTACGACGCCACGGAGAATTATGCTCTTTTGCATTTGTTATTAAAGGACAGAACAGATGGTAAAAGGTTAGTTTAAAGTGACGTCTCCATTACAATAACTTATGGTGCCGGGCGATTGCGTTCACCTAGGGACTTGCGCTTGGAAGGCCGGCTCGCGTCCTTAGGAAAGGCCGGACGAAATGAAGGATTCTGGCAGAATCTTCCCCAAGGAGGAGGTATTTGCCTAATCTCAAATGAACTTGAAACTGGAGAAAAGTCACCATGTGTGGTTCTGAATCGCAAACACCTTGGAGGTTTATTCCCAAAGCATCGAATGAGAGAATCGCGTCCAGACTGTGGAAAGAGAAAGCCTCACCCCAGGACAGGAAGACACCCGGCCAGGCAGAGAGGACCCTCGGCTTCAGGCTGGCCCCCTGCCCGCACCCTGCGGCCGAGTCATTTCAACAGCACCTTCACGTGTTGCGGGCCGGGCCCCGCGCTGGGCGGACGCTGCCCTCACGTGGTTCCGTGGTTCGAGTGCCCCCGGGAATCAGAGACACCTGAAAAAGTGACATCCTCTCAGTCCACAATTAAAAAGCGTGGAAAAGATCGGCAGGGTCCGTGAGAGACCCCAGGGGACGAGCTCAGGGCGAGGTTTGAACCCAGTGTCTGGTCTTGTCCGCTGCCTTGTAGTTACTGCACACACGCCACGCACACGCGTGCACACACACACGGGCACATGCTGGCACACAGCTGGATCTCCTCTCCCCTTCTGTGCCCGGCGTCCTGCAACGAGCGGGTTCCGTGTCCTCAGGGTTTCCTTGCCCCCCGTGAGGTCTCCCCGGGACCTCCTGGCCTAACGTTTCCAAGCTGCTCTCAAGTTCTGAGGATCCAGTTCTTCTGCGAGGATGTCATTCTTCCATGACGTCTTCCAGCTCTTTCCCCTCGCCGGGCGTTCAGCCTGCAGACTTCCCAGCAAACAGACGGCACCCTCGTTTTCGTTCCCTGCTGGAACTTTGAGTGCGGGGGGGCCCCGCTTCTCCAACACCCCAGACCCCAGAAGCACTGACTCTCGGCAGAGCCGCTGGCTCACCCCGCCAGCCGGGCAGGCGGGCGGACGCTCGGCCGTGGCTGCAGCCGGCCAAGAGAGGTAGTTTTCTTTTAAACGCCTGACTCTCAGCAGAGCCCAGAGGTAAGAGAAGTATTTCACTGGACACATTTGTAGCTCCCCCGTGGCCGCAGTGGGGCCCCAGCTCTGACTGCTGGGGCGTCTTGGTTTCCTCAGGGTCACCTCAGGGTTTCCGTGTCTGCTGTCCCGGCTGCGGGAACGCCTGCCTATCTTCCCTCCGTCTCTCCCTCCCGTGTGAGCACCACGATGCTCAGCGCCCGTTTCTGGGCCCCAGGAACACCAGCACCGCAGGCCGTGTCTGCAAGGAAGGCGTGTGCGGGCCTGGTGCACCTCTGGATGAACACAGAACCACGGACACACCGCCTGGGGGGGCAGGAACCACGGACACACCACCTGGGGGGGCAGGAACCACGGACACACCGCCCGGGGGGGCAGGACTCACGGACACACCGCCTGGGGCTGGGACAGGATCCATGGACACACCACTTGGGGGCGGGGGCAGGGCAGGCAGACAGCAAGCAGATGGCTGGGGTCACATCCGCATGCCGCAGGGAAGCCTAAGTCCCTGGCAGGTGTGAGGCAAGAAGGGCTTCCTGGAGGGAACGTGGCTTCTCTGAGGTAGGACAAGGAAGTACACATGGAGAGAAATGTGGGGAGTGGCCCGAGGCGGGAGAGAGCAGGTCCATCCAGAGCCTCCCCGGCAGCTGCGTGAAGGAGGAAGGAAGTGAACAGAGAAATGAGAAGGGGGAGGGGAGTTGGGAAGAGAAGTGAGGTCTGGCCACCCCTCACCTCCCCCGGAGTGGAGCCCAGGGCAGGAGAGGAGGCGGTGGAGGGGGAGGCTCCTGGGAATGGTGCCCCCACCTTTCCTGTCCTTGCAGAGCCCTCCGAGGGCCGGGGGGGCTGGGGCCGGGAGTCAGAGTAGGGGTGTGGCCTCTGGCAGGAGAGGAGGGGCCTGCCGAGGCTGGTGGGGCTCCCTCCGGTGTACCGGCACAGATGGGGTTCCCTCTTCGGCACCGGCATGGCTGGATGGGGCTGGCAAAGGGCAGGCCTGTCCTCAGCCTGCAGTTACCGGTGTTGGTCTTGGGCCTCTTTGTCCAAAGTGGGGGTTCCTCCTGTGTGTCCTCCTGTCTCACAATCCTCCACCGTTAGCTCCGAAGGACTCTCCACCCCGTCCCAGAACTCCTTAAGGGACCACTAAAGGGGGGCCCGGAATGCCCAGCCCCGCCTAACCACATGTCCAGTCCATCTGCACATACAGGCACGGGGGACCAGAGGGGCGAGGGGGGTGGGACAAGGTTGTACATGTAACTTGGGACCGAGAGTGGAGTCACTTGCTTTCCCAAGAAGCCTCTAAACACAGACAGGGAGGCCGAGGACACGGGGCCCCCTGCGCAGTCACACTGGGGACAGCCCAGGGGGTCTCTGTGCCCCACGGCGTGGCCCCCGGTCGCCACTGTCACTCGGTGTGCAGGGACTGCGGAAGTGCCATGTTTTAAAAAGTCACCACGACTCTGAGCTCTGGGGCCAGAGCCTCGGCTCAGCTGGTTTGGAGAGCAGTCGTGACATCGTGGCCAGTGTCTGCGTGCGTCCCTCCCGGCTTGCCGCGCTTTTATCCGAGAGCCGCGGTGCTGGGTGAGCAGCAGGCCTGCGCGCCGATCAAACCGCTCTCGTCGAGCTAGCGGGCCCGGCTGGGGCGCGGGCGAGCGAGGGTTCCTCCTCCCCCCACTCCCCCTGCTGTCTCCCACAGCACCGCGAGGGGCCCGAGGATGTTTGCCTGTCTTGCATTTCATCAAGTATTTTCCTTGTGTGATAAAATCCAGCCCTCAATTATTTTCAATTAGGTTCTCGTAATGAACGGAAAACCCCAGAATGTGATAGGAGGAGGCATTTGTTGTAACGCTGACACCGGTACACATCGCCATTCACAATTACTTTGAGTTTTATAAATCATGAAAAAGTCCTCAAAGCCGTATGAATACTAATGAAAGCCGTGAACACGTTCCTACACAATTTGCCTGGTGGGGAAGAGAGAGTCAGATGCTCCTCAGAAATGGCCTTGGGGCTGCACCAAATTAACAAAGACAGGTAGCTACTTAATTTGTGGTACGGGATTAGAGGAGCGACCACGGCGGGCGGTGGGGGATGACGCAGTGCCGTTCCCGGCTCTTCCTTCGGGGATCATCACTCCCCATCGTGAGGGGTCTCAGGGAGACAGTCCACACGCCCTGCACCCCCCATGCCCCCACCAGATGCCACGCAGGCCCACCGGCCGAGCCAGGCCAATCAGCTTCTTTTTCCCAAATGGTGGATCTTGAATCGAGAATGAGTCAGGGTGGAGAATCTGGCCGGGGCCCTGCACTACTGCAGAGCAGTCCCCCTGTCGTGACCCGGGGAGCTCGGGGGGGGCCCCTGGCTGGCCCGTAGCAGCCCGAGACCCTCCTGGACACGCTCTTTCCACTTTCAGTACCTGGACAGCTCCCCACCGCGTTAGGTCGAGCCTCCGCCCGACCCGGTGCAGTCGGCAGAGCCTCTGCTGGGTGCCGTGCGGGCACGTGCTAGGCACAGGAGACGTCACTGGGGTGCTCAGATATCAGCGTCTGGCACCTTCCCACAGAGGCCCCACCCGACCTCTCGATCATGGTGTCAGAGTGGGGTTCCCTGTGAGCAGAGCCCGAGACAAAGATGCTTATGGGGGGGCGGTGATTGATTGGGAAAAGGAGAAGAGGCAAGAGGGAAAAGAGATGGGGTGTTAGCTGGGGTCGCTTCAGCCTCATCCCACGGCGGCGGGGGGAGTCCTGGGGTGTGACCTATGGCAGAGGAAGTCTGGCTTTGGGGCCAAGAGGCTGGTTTTTGTGGGCCAGCCCAGGGCTAGGGGGTCCTCCCGGGCACCTGCCAGTGAGGCAGGGTCGGCCCTCCGTGGGGGTGTCTGGCTGCGAGCCATCAGCAAGACCCAGAGAGGGCGGGGTGGGTGCACTGGGCCCTGGGGATCTGCGCCCCGCTTAGTTGTCTCCACAGCCCTCGCCACTGCCAGCTTTTTCTCGTTTATTTTTGTGTTGACTGCCTTCTTTCCGTCCCCCACTAGACTGCACGCTCAGGAGAGAGGGTCAGACGGCCACTCACACAGCACGCGGCCTCAAGCGGGGCTCACTCGGCAGTAGGTGGCTGGGGAGTCTGCTGGAGGAACAAGGCACTCGGGGCAGAGCAGTCTGGGGCAGGTCTGTGGCCTGCAGGGAGCTAGCCCTTGGCAGCTCACGAGGCCCGTCGTCCGCACAGAAGCCAGAGCGGACGCACTTCCCCTCCCCGGGACTCGAGCTGGACCGTCCCTTGTCCCCCAGGGAGCCCGAGACATACAGCTGAGTCCCGGGGGGGCAGGCTCTTCCAGGGGCTTTCTGCCTCAGTCTGATCGAGTCAGGGGCCAACAGAACGGACGACACGACGCGAGAGCTTGTGGGCTGGGCGTTCCCTGGGATTCGTCGTCCAGTCCCAGTCAGGACCCAGGACAGAGTAATGTGCTTTGTCGGTACTAAGGGTAGAGTACTGTGCTCATCCAGTACTGAGGATCATGTTTAGTTAGTACCAAGGAGTGAGTACTATGGTTAGGCAGCTATGAGTACTGTGCTTAGTCAGGAATGAGGGATAAGTACTGTGTTTTCTCAGTACCGAGTACTGTGCTTTGGCAGTATGAAGTACTATGTTTAGTCAGTCCTTAGTACTGATTGACCAGTACTGAGGGATGGATACTGAGCTTTTTCAGTAAATGACAGCTGAGTAATAATAATGTGCTTTGCGAATTGAGGGCTGAGCACTGACTTAGTGAGAGCCAAGGACTGAGCCCGGCTGAGTTTATGCATTGCCGATAATGGGGACTGAATACTTGGCTTTGTCGTAAATCTGGGCTGAGTATCAGACTCTGCCAGTAACGAGGCCTGGGGGCTTTGTTTCAATGTCTCCTCCGGAGAGCCCGGCGCGCCTGTAGACATACAGGAAGTGCTCTGCAGACCAGGGGTGGATGGCCGAACAGACCGAAGGACAGGAGGACACAGAAACATCGCATGAGGCTGAGGCTCTGGGCCACAGGGCAGGGGTTCAGTCTGCCCGCTGGCTACCACAGTGCATTCGAACCCTGTCCTTTGTCAAGTGTCAGAAATCACACTACCTGGCTCAAGCAAAGAGGCAATGACTGGCTCTTGTGTGGGAATGGGGCGGGTGTCAGGCACAGCTGGGTCGTGGCGCAGGGGATGCTCTCGGCGCGCACTCAGACTCACGGCTCCTCCATCTGTGGTGCTTCTCACTTCTATGGTTACGCCCTATCTGCCTAGCCACCCAGCAGCCACGGGGACAGGCTGACAGGAACCATAGCGCAGCAGTAACCACAGCAGCTGAATCCGTGGCACGGACACGGGGCACCGCAAATGTGATCACGGCAACGATGCTGGCGCTTCCGTAACTCCCCACTGGTGCCAGGAGTTACGCAAGGTTCCTCCCCTGCAGAGACTCCTTAACTCGCCACTAACACTCTATGAGCAGTGCCGAGACCTGCCCCCTGTTACAGACGGAGACACAGAGAATGCAGTCACTTTGCCGAGTCCCCAGACTCTGGGACACAGGTGGCCTGCGAGCAAGCCGGGGGAGGTGGCCTGAGGTCCTCACACAGGCCGATACCCGTGGGGGGCCTGTGGGGAGGGGAAGCCCTGTCCGCGTACTGAGGGCCAGGGAGGCGGCATGGCCCCGTGGCTGCTGGCTGTGAGGACCCAGGGGAGGAGGGTGACAAGGACCCAGATTCTGGCTCAGCATCTCCAGATTTAGGGCCGAGAGCAGAAGCTGTGCCTCGTCCCTCCGGGGACTGGGTGGTAAAAACCACGGACAGTCCCGAGGCGCTTGCAGGAGCTCCCATTTGGACCAGGACCTGCCACCCAGGCAGGGGACCGTTCTCCACCATGGGGGCGGAGCATGGCGGGGTCGGCTTCTCTGCTCAGGGTGACACAGAGTGTCACCAGGCCGAGTCCTTATCTGGACACTCTGGGAAAGTCGGCTTCTGAGCTCCTTTTGTTGGTGGGACTCAGTTTCCCGAGGCTGTAGGACAGAGGTTCCCTTCCCTGGCCGACTGCCCACCGGGGACAGCTGTCAGCTCCTGGTGGCACCCGCGCACCCTCCCATTCTGCCCCCTCCATCCGCAAGCCAGCCGCCACGCGTCCAGCCCCTCCTGTGCTCTGGGACTTCCTCTCCTGCTGGATAAGGGGCTCGTCTACGTGGTCTCCCTGTCCTGAAGCTGCCGGGCCTCACAGCGTAATGTGACCAGGATGGTAAGTCCACTGTAGTCACAGCAGCTGTGCACACCAGGGGGCAGGATCCCAGGTCACTGGATAAGTCTGTCTACACCCTCCTTTTGCACATGTGTGATGGGTGCAGGGTGACGTGTACTGACGTGGGGCAGAAATAACAGAAGTTCTGAGGGCCCCAGCTTGAGGGCTACTTCAGCCCCAGAGCAGGTGACCCAGGGGACAGCCGTCCCAGGGCCCCACATGGGGGTACAGCCCTTGCTGGGGAAAGATGGGAATGGAGGCTGAGGCGTTATGTTGAAGAAAAACTAGGCCGAGCTCTCGTCACCTCGACAAGGGAGCCCAGTGACAAAACCTGTCAGGGGACAAGAACTAAGGGCAGATATTCCCCTGAGGTATGGCGGCCCGCACCCCCACAGCGTCACCGGAGGGGGAGGTGCGTCCCGGAGGAAAGGATGCTGCTGAGGTCCACCACCCGCGGAGGGGCCCCAGAGCCGGGAGGGCACGATTTGGGGGGCGGGACAGGGCCTCGGGTTTCTGGATGCTGGCCTGAGGCACTGACCCGCCCTGCCCGCGTGCATGGGGCAGATGGCCCGGGTGGCCGAGCTCAGGTCCTGGGGACAATCACCTTCGGCAGACTAGTGAACAGAGAGCCCTTCCCTGCTCTTCCCTTGGCTCCCTCATCCGAAGAATACTAAGAAAGCAAACAGCACTAAGGGATCCACGGTGTCACCCGAGCAGGTGTCCACCAACAGGGTGACTTCGAACAATGGAGACTTGTTTTCTCACAGATCCAGAGGCCTGCAGTCCCCAACCAGCCCCACCGGGCTCAGGTCGAAGTGCCAGCAGCTCGAGGACGCCTCTCCTCCTCACCTCTGCCTCTGCTGCTCGTGGCCACGTAGCCACGGGGCCACAGCCCCTTCCCTCCTGCTCTTCTCCGTAGGCAAGTCTCCCTCCTCCTCCCCCTGCTGAGACGGCAGCCGTGTTTAGGGCCTGGTGACGCTCTCATTCATCCACATGGTCCCTTGTCACCGTGAAGGTGACCCTCTTGGGTCCGGGGTTGGGACAGGGAGGTCATTTGGGGCACCATTCTTTAGCCTATCATGCCGTCATTTATAAACAAGAGGCCGAAGTTTCCTGTTTATAATAAAAAATATATCTGTATAGAGTGGAAAAAATCTTTAATGGCAAGCCTTCCTTTTTCTGTTTGTCTTAAGCTGAAAAAGCTACCCATGTTCACGGGAACCCTTGGAGCCGTGTGACAGGGACCAGGGCAGATGGTGAGGACTGGCTTTGACTCCCTTTTTCCCTCCTAGTCGCTCTCCCAGAGCCAGGTACGCGCACAGGTGTGAGTGCGGAGACAGGGCCGGATGGCTAGAGATGTGAGTACAGCCCAGGGGAGGCATGCACGTAGGTCCAGGCGCGGATACAGGCCCAGGTGTAGGTACGGACATAAGTACAGGTGCAGTGACAGGCCCAGGTGTGGGTCCAGGCAGAGGTCTAAGTGTAGCCGGAGGCTAGGACAGGTATAGGTGCAGATGCAGTGACAGGGATAGGCGTCGGTGTAAGTACGGTCATTGGTACAGGCGTAGGTTCAGGCTCAGTTAACAGCAAATGTGTAGGCACGGGCACAGGTCCAGGTGCAGGTGTAGGTCCAGGTGCAGATACAGGTACAGCTGTAGAAACAGGTGCAGGTGCGTGTACAGGCACAGGCAGAGGGGTGGATACCGGTACCAGTGTAGGTACGGAGCTTAGTAATTATTTAATGTAGATGAGGTCACGCTGTGTTATTCTGTATCGAGACTCCCTCTCTCTCCGTCCTTAGGCGCGGGCCTTATTCCTTCAGGAGGCACGCAGAATTCCACCGCATGACTGCACTGCAACTTATGGAACCAGGCACAGAGGACTTTTAAATACACTCTCTTCTTTCATATCTTTTAGAAGACGTCTCACCAGGTGAGAAGCGGGATGTGGGGGGCGTGTAAAGGGTTGTTTCTTACAAGGAGAAGCCCTGATGGGGAGGGGCTGCCGCGGCTCAGGGTCGGGGTCAGAGGGGGGACACCAAAGTGCCTACAAGCGCTGGCACGCAGGATTTCACGGAGGAGGCCTCGTGGGTGTTTCCCCTTAATCTGAGTTTATTCTAAGCTCAGAAACAACACAGAGGGTGATTAACAGAGGATTATTCTTATTAGCAATAACGGCCTTGACCTGAATTGGGAGGAGGAAACTGAGTTCTAGAGAGTAACTGTCCTATTTCTGGATGGCTTCACAGGGTTTGCTAGGATGGGGACGCACCTGACTCTCTGCTAGGACCTAGCCTGTGCTGCACTTCCAGTGCGTCGGCCACCACGGACCCCAGCCTCTGCGCTCAGGCCCAGAGGGGACACGGCTGCTGTCCCCTGCCTCTGCAGACACAGGGCAGTGCCCCTCACCGGCTGCCTCGGGCCAGCTCTGGCTCTAGGACTGGGCCCCGGCCCCGGTCACGGGAGCTTGCTTTTCTCCAGGACTCTTGGGCCTCGTTGGGCGTGAGAACCCAGCGCTGGCTGGGAGGAGGCGGGCAGACCCGAGGTTATCAACGTTGGGAACCTCGCGCCAACCCGGGTCTGCTTCCTGGACTTGCCGCCCAGCCTGCGCCGAGTAGCTCTGCTCCCCAGCCTCTGCGGATGCCCTGCCGGGCCCTCTAGCCTCAGTGTTTACCACACTTGCCCTCCTTTGTCTTCCCAGACACACATCTCAGAGAGGCGCACGAGGCAGGGGCATGCTACAGGCTGCAGAAGTCCCGCGGGAGGGAGGGCTGCTTCACTTTGGTCAACCCAGCATGTGCCGAAGCCACCCGACCAGCCAACACCCTGCCGACCCCACGAAAGCACAACTATCATCCCATAGGACACACTGTGGGAAAAGCGCCTGTGAAACCAGCTTTCATAAACAGTGGTCTACTGGAAACCAGGACAACGCAGCCCCAGATCGAATGTGTGTGTGCTTTTCCTTAGCCACGTTTTCAAGTGATCTGATTCTCTCAAATAGCTGAGAATTGCTTGTACTGCTGTTTTGCATAAGCTATTTAAAAAATTTTAATCTTTGTGCCGGCGGTTGTGCATAAAACAAGAAGGTAGACCAATTCCTTTTCCTCCAGACAGTAAGAAGAACAGTCAAAGAAATGGTGCCTTGTTTAGACTGTTTAATACTTATGGTGGTGATGATGGTGATGGTGATGATGGTGGTGATGGTGGTGATGGTGATGGTGGTGGTGATGGTGATGATGGTAGTGGTGATGGTGGTGATGGTGATGGTGGTGGTGATGGTGATGATGGTAGTGGTGATGGTGGTGATGGTGATGGTGGTGGTGATGGTGGTGATGGTGGTGATGATGGAGGTGGTGATGGTGGTGATGATGGTAGTGGTGATGGTGGCGATGGTGGTGGTGATGGTGGTGATGGTGGCGATGGTAGCGGTGATGATGGTGATGATGGTGGTGATAGTGGTGATGGTGGTGGTGACAGTGATAATCGTGGTGGTGGTGGTGATGATGATGATGATGGTGATGATGATGGTGATGGTGATGGTGATGATAGTGGTGATGATGGTGATGGTGATGGCCATTGTGACGGTGATGACAACGTTGGTTATGGTGCTGGTGGTGGTCATGACGGAGATGGTGATACTGATGACCATGACGATAGTAAAAGTGTGTTTGAGAACCAAGTGAGCAGCTGACAATATAATGGAGACGCCATAGAGCAAGTTGGGTGAGAGTCAATTCTGGGTCCAGACCACTTGGGGTTAATTCCTGGGCCTGCTATTCTCTCCCTTCTGATCTTGAGCAAGT
Source organism: Paguma larvata (assembly GCA_030068075.1). Taxonomy (NCBI): domain Eukaryota; kingdom Metazoa; phylum Chordata; class Mammalia; order Carnivora; family Viverridae; genus Paguma; species Paguma larvata. The sequence continues at coordinate 47,545,425 of CM057844.1, read as the reverse complement.
TACTTAACTTCTCAGCCTCAGTTTCCTCATTGGTAAAATAGAGACCCACATAGTACCTACCTCCAAAATTTGGTAAATTTTAAGTGAGGTCTTGTGCGTGAAGCATTTAGTGTCTTGTCCATGGCGAATGCTCAGTAAAATTGTTATGAGTGAGCCTGGTGGGGAGGCAAGCGTCAGAGGCTGGTTCTATGACTTTTAATGTTCGTGTCATCATACAGAGAATTTGGGGGTAAGTCATGGGGTAAAGGAATAAATGAGGGAGGAAAGGAAAAAGGATTAACCAACTCTAGGGTCTGCAGGTCAAGTCACAAAAATCAGCCGTGATGCCATAAACTCAAACATTGTAACTGTGGCTACTGGATAAGAAAATGGCCATGGGGTCCAAGGAGAGGGTGGGGTTTGGAGAGACCCAACCTCGAAACACCCTGCACAAAGAAGCCTCGCGGTTCATCGGCCAACACTCAGAAAATTTAACTCCATCTTGTGATCTTAGGAGGATTAGGCCTGTTTTTATAACGTATGCGGTCCCAGTGACACCACAGAATGTAATGGTTCCTTCACAGAGTAAGTGCGGGAAAAGATCATAGATGAAAGACGCCTTCTCAATCTCCCTACAATTGGATTAAACCTGACCCGATCTCCTGTTTGGCACTGGCTTACTATTTCTTATCAAAACCTCTTTTCTCCCAAGTTTTCACGCTGGTTAATTCCAAATAAATTAATGAGGTCGGTATTAGAAATACGAACACGGGTGCACACAGGCTCTCACAGTGGAGCCAGAGAGCTCAGCGTAGGGAGGAAAATGATGGGGCTTTCGCCTCCTTAGGTAGGACCCGTGGTCTATAACGATATTCCCCGGGAGCCTCTCTGTTTTAATTCCATCCGGCTTCTCTACATCATCAATCCACTTAATGTGCACCGTGGGAGGCGGGCAGGGAGACCGTCTTTTCTGTATTTTTATCCATCTCTATAAGATTCAACGGCCACTATACATTTAAAGCCATACGAGTTATCCATGAATCCAGTTACCCGCCAGCAACTGGCATTTAGCGAGGTGGCAGCGGAGACACTTTGGAGAGCCAGACTTGAGGAGACCACCCTGAGGTCTGAAGGAGACTGGCGGGGGACAGAGCTGCTGCCTTAGAGCCATGGAAGACAGCGAGGTTCTCTCCCTGGAGAGACGTCACTCTAGGTATCTGGTGGGAAATTATCCTGAGAAAAGAAAAGAAGCTGATGTGTTTAACTACGGCAAACACAATAACGGTCCTTGGAGACTTGCCTTCCTCCAGCGGTTTCTTCCCTACCCTAAAGACATTGTCTTTTGCAATCTTCTCAAGAAAGCACACAAGAACACTTTTTATACCTAAGAAAGCTGGCCCACTACATGGCTTTACTGCAAAGTACTTATTGATTGAGCCATGTTTTGGTGTAAAATTTATTTAGTGGAGAAGAGCATGCCTTATTTTTAAAGATCTTACATGAACCGGCAACGTAAGAGTGTTACATTCATTTATTCTTTGCTGCCAAATATTTCATCGGACATCAAGGGGTTTAGCAATTCGAGGGAGTGCGAAACACACAGATTCATGGTGACGATACTGTATCAGCAATGATGAGCATGTGTTTGGGAAGCAAATAGTTCTGGCTTCAAACCCTCACACTGATACTTGTTAATGCACCATTGGATAACCTTGACCTCTCTAGCTCCCAGTCCCCTCATCTGTAAGGGGACGGTGATCCCTACTGCATAAAAATAAGAGGATCGAAACAAAGATGCTTATAGCTCGGAAGACTCATACAAAGTGCTCACGATAGGGTGACTGCAACTTCCTCCTCCTCTACGACAGCGTCGTCACCATCATTGTCAAGTTCACCACTACCATCACCATCATCATCACCATCACATTCGTCACTGCCACAATTATCGTCACCCTCACTACCACCATCGTCACCATCATCATCTTCATCAGGGTCATCACAGTACCACCACCACCACCACCACCGCCATCACCACCACCGGCACCACCGCCAGCACTACCACTGCCAGCACCATCACCATCACTATTGCCATCATCACCATCACCATCACTATCACCACCACCATCACCACCACCGCCAGCACCACCGCCATCACCACCGCCAGCACCACCACCAGCATCACAGCCAGCACTGCCGCCGTCATCATTGCTTTCGTTGACATCATCATCAGTAGCACCAGCATCAACGTCACCATGAGAATCATCACTGCCATTGTTATCATCACTGTCACCATCATCATTAGCACCACCGTCGTCATCACGGTACAAGGGGCTCACTCGCCCAAAAGGAGGGAGAGCAAGAGACACAATAAATACGTCATTTACCCACACTGAAAAAACTGATGAGCCCAGAAACAGACGTTTCCACGAGTACTTGTGGGGCGGCTCAGAGCATCTGAATATTTTCAGAGCTTCAGACTTCGCACTTCTCAAGGATCCTAGACATAGCGTCTGACGAGTGGTGGATGTGTAACCCTCCTGCGGTGAATGGAAATTTTCCTTATTGGGTCCCTTGGGGCCAGCGTGTGTGCAGTTGGGGGGCGGGGTCAGGTGGCCCAGAGGAGGGATCCCCCGGGTGCTCGGGGGGTGAGCTCAGCCAACTGGACTGGACGCCCGGCAGCTCTCTCTCACTTCACTAGGGTCTCCCACAAGTGGCAATGCGCCCCGGAAAGCGTCCTTGGATCCAGCAGGAGGCCGTGTGGGCTGGGGCCCAAGGCCACAACGCTCACCCACCAACCCCCGCCGGGTGGCCTGAGCCGGTCTGCTCTTCTTGCCGGCCCTTCATGTCCTTGCCTGTAAAAGGAGGGTTGGACCAAACAGCCTCTCAAACACCTCTGCGGCCTCGACGGCCTGCGCCAACGATGACACAGAACGCAAATTTGGGGGAAGAAGAAATTGATGGATCTCCGCGGCAAGGGCGTGTTTCCGAAGCAGAAAGTTTAAGGCCTGCTCTATTTCTCGCGGTGTCCAGCTGACAGTGTAATCGGGAGTGACCTTCACTGGCTGGCTTTAACTCAGACGGCCTGGCCGTGAACCACCTGTGTCACGGAGAAAGACTCTGCTCACGCTTCAAGGGGGTGGCGAGAAACGGGCCTTCTTGGGGAGGCCGAGGGACCGAAGCCCTACGGAGGACGGCCGCGCCACCGTGCTGGACTCCCGGCCCCTGCCGCCGGGAAGCTTGGCAGACGCTGACTTCGGAGTCGGGCGTGTCTGCGGGGGACGGGGGTGCCCTGTCTGTCCCAAGCGTGTGCCCCGTCTCCTGCCTTGAGGGGGGCAGAGCTGTGAGGGTCTCACAGACCCGGTACTGGGGGGGGGGGCTCCTGCCACATTCGTGCCGGGACCCTGCACCAGGAGCCCACGTGGGCACCGCGGTTTTCCGTCCGGCCTCCTAGCCCAGCCGCAGCCACTGCGGCGGGTGCCCTGGTGGGAGCTCGGGACACAGCACGAGGGAGACACAGCGTGGACTTGGAACGGCAGGGCCGAGCAAGACGACGCAGGAGCTGGTCACACGAGGCCGGTTTCCCGCAGACGCAAAACCACCGCTGTCCCGACTCCGCTCCGGCTCGAGTCTGGAGAAGACAGACGCTCCCCCCGCCGGCCCACGCTCTCGGCCGCGACAGGTCTTAGCCTCAGAGGGGAAGGCCGAGAGGGTCTGCGCGGGGCATCGGGACGACCAGGTTGAGGCAGCCTTGGCAGGTGCGCCTGACCTCCTGCCCTGTATGCACTCCTGCACGGTGTCCCTGCCCGGGGTGGCCTGTGTGCCCCTCTTGGTCCCTAGGGACAGCCCTTTGCTTCTGCAGACAGCCCGCTGTCAGGGCCTTGGCCTCCACTTCCTTTCTGCTGACAGTCCGTCGGACGGCAGAGGCGATATCAGTGACCCCGGCTCCCTTCCACTTGCACCAGCGACCTCTTTGAGGCTTGTTGTCATTCCTGACTCCATCCTGTCTGAGCCCTTCCAGACCGACAGACACCCTCAGCTTACCAGGGTTCCTAGACTCGGGTCGTCCTTGTGTAGAGCCAAGCAGAACAGGCCAGTTGTGGGCCGTCAGGCCAGACTAGGAGTGACGCTCACCTCCTTCATTCTAGGCCTCATGCCTTTATTAAGGCAGTCTCTGGAGATGTTCAATTTCCCGAGCACACCGCAGAGCTCGGCGTCAACCAGATCCTCACGTGCGTTTAGGCGGGCGCTGCCAAACTAGTAGGGCAGGGGTGAGTGAGCCGGGGCAGGCTGCCGGAGCCAGGTTCCGGCAGCCTGGGACTCTGCTCCCGACCTGTGATGGTTACTTTTATGTGACAGCTAGCCTGGGCCACGGGGTGCCCCAGATTTTTGGTCCAGCATTCTCCTGGGTGTTTCTGAGTGAGACTCTGCCATTTAAATCACTGGAGTCTGGGCCAAGCAGACGGTTCTCCCTAAAGTCGGGAGCCTCCTCGAGCCAGCTGATTTCTGAATGGGACCGAAGGGCCCGCCTTCCCCCGGCGAGGCGGGGTCCCCGCAGACGGCCCTCAGCCCGCGGCTGTGTCGTCGGCTCCCCCGGGGCCCCAGCCTGCGGTCCTTATAATCCTCCCGCCGTTTCTCCGGAGAAGCCCGATAACGCACCACAGTCTCTTCCCGCCCTCGTGGCTGCCACGCGGGTCACGTGTGACCCCCAGCCTGCTGCTCTGGCCGTTTTACGTTCAAAGATCACATGGGGCATGGCCCTCTGTCAAGTCCGGGGTCCGGCCGGCCCCCCTCAGTGGGGGAGGATGAGGGGGGGCGCGGGGGGGGCGGTGGGGGGGCATGCCTGGAGGACTTCCTGGTGACGCCCTCCGTGGGGGACTGGGGGGGGACACGCCCTCTAGTGCTTCCTCAGAGATGTTTCCGCTGCGCAGCTCCTTCCTTGGGCCGCGCACAGAGGAGGCACCACTGAATACCTTGGCGACGGCTGGCTGGGTCACCCTCTGCCTCCCAGACCCTGGTGACTCCAGGTGCGTCAGGCGACGTGCCCCCCTGATCAGTTTTCACTTTAGCACCCTAATAAAAACGCTGATAATCTAAACAGGGCAATAACTCCGCTCTATAAAAATGCCTGTCTCCTCCCGTTACTGCTGTCATTGGAGGCTCCACAGCCCTCGCCACACGAGACAAGACGGTTATTGTATTAGGATGAATAAATGACAGAGGTTTTTATTATCTGAGTGATTTTTCTAGGCATCGAGATGCTTTCTATGCTGGACTCGGGTAATGAATGCATAATTCACCAGCACATTAGGGCGCCGGCCTTAGAGTCTGAAGGCAGAGTCACTGCGAATAAGTAAATTATTAATGAGATGCTATCTAAAAATATAGTCGCAAAGCCCCACCTTCCTCCCTAAAGAAGGAAAACCATCCAGTAACTATTGGAGCCCAAGGAGCTAGGTAGGGACCCCCGGGGAGCTTCCTTCGTGGCCTGATGGATGCCGTGGCCAGTCCCCAGCCGAGCTCCCTTCTCCCTGTCTCCCCCTATAGAGGCTAGAATTATATTTCCCTTGGAGCTTGGGGAGGCCTGTGACCAACCCCTAAGGATGAGGCATCAGGGAAAGTCTGCAGCAGCAAACTTTCCCGGTGTATTTTTGCTTTCCCGATGACAAGCATGAAAAGCTAGTTACTAATGTCTCTTCTTGAGGTGGGCAAGATGGCAGGAGCATTGGCAGCCCTCTCGAAACCAGGAGGACAAAAGCCAAGCCCTGACAGTGCCGGAGTCAGGAAACAAAGGGTTCGAGTCCTTGAGCATTGCTGACCCATGACCCATCACCGACTTTCTCTTCACTTCTCAGAACATGGAATAAAGACCCGGTGCTCAGGCCGCTGTGGGCTGGGTGCTCCGTTGCTTGTACGGAAAGCGGCCTCCGGGATGCAGACCATGGGGTGCTTTTGCTGCGAGGCAGAGGACTCCCGACGGGAAAGCAGGGGCCACAGGGCCTGCTTCCACGGTGGGCAACTGTCCCTGTGCATGGAGACCCCCACGGGTCCCCTCGGAATGGAAGAGTAATGACCGAGCAGGAGGGGAAGGGACATGTCTGCTCCCGTCTTGGGCGGGGACTGGAGGCAGGTGCCGCGGTGCTGCAGGTCGGGCACTGGGACCTGGGGGCGCTGCGGGGAGCCCTCTAACACCTCCGGTGGCTGGAGACAGCCGCCCCACGCCTACAGCCTCTGGCTGACCCCACCCGACTTCTGCCTCGCCTTCTCCCCTGCCCTCGCCCCTGCAAGCCTGGTCGGTGCAGCAGAGGTGAGGGGTTGCCGAGGGCGGTGCTCACAGACCCCATCTCTCGTCTCTCCCTCGTGGCACGCAGGCGCCCGCATCCCCACCAGCTGCTTCTCTTATGCAAGAAATCAGAAAAGGGTACAAGCAAGTGGACGGAGGGGGGTCTCCGCGTCCCGTCTGTACAACTTTACAGGAAATCGGCATGTTCTCAGTGCGTTCCTGTGTCCTCTGTAACATGAGAGGTCCGTGACGCTGATGGGGGCAGGGTCCTCTCCCCTCCCCTCCTTTTATTTTTCTGTATTTAAAAAAAACCTAAGAAATACTGTCTATTTTTAGAAAAACAACCGCTTTGCTGGTAACCTTGCCGCGGGTGACCCCCCCCCCACGGAGGGGTATCGTGACACCTCGAGGCTCCACGTGCTTCTCCCCCAACTGCTCGAGGGTCAGGGGCCCATGGCTTCAGGCAGGTGCACAGTGATTCAAGTGCAGTTGTGTTCGGAGCATTTGAATCCGGTTCAGGCAAATCTAAGAGGCACGGAAGTCAGGATGTGTGGGCTCCGTTTCCAGCCACGTTATTTAGCGTGGCTCCAGGTCCAGGCGGGGGTGGGCTTCATCTGCCCCCTGAGTTGTGGCCGGGACCCCCCAAGCTCAGCCCAGCCTACACTGGGCAGTGGCCAGCCACCTTTACGTCATGACCTCGGCTGTCCCTTCTGACCCCTCTGGGTACTGAGGTTAGTGTCACCTGCCCTCCATGCTGCCGCTGTGAGGACAGCACGCGCTCTGTGCGAGGCCCCATCCGCGTGAGGAGAGAACCAGGATTAATGCACGTAAGTGATTGTGGGCACGCGGCCACTGAGGAACCCAGGGCCACGTCAGTCTGGCCAGATTCTGAACGTGGGCACTTTGAGGTGGGGTGGGAGCCCCAGACCTGCCCAGGCTGCACCGTGGCTAATGCCACCGTCCTTCATGCTGTCGGCCCGGACCAGGGACACTGGGCTTTGGACCAAGGCACCATGGCTGGGGGGTAAATGACCAGCAACAGTTGGCATTACCAGTCCCTGGGGTGACCAAGGGGTGGCAGGAGGGAGAACGGCCCCCGGAGAAACATCGCGGTTTCCATAACGAGAAAAGGAGAGGTGACCCCAGATTCTAAGACTCTGTGCCTGAGGAGTCTGACCCGAGGCCTTTGAAAGCAACCCAGCTCAAGGTCACAGAGTGAAATCAGTGGACGCTCTGCCCCTGCCCTCTACCCCCGCCTGCCCTGGCTTGTCCGGCCCCCGAGAACCCCGCCTGCCCCCCAATAACCGCTAAATAGCCGAGCCCCCACCCCCACCAAATGAATATGCATTTCGTCCGTACAACTAAAATAGCTCCTTTAGAAGCGTCTTTCCTCCTCATAGCACACAAAGCTGGAGGGAGGGCAGTAATTATACGTGTGCCGCATGCGGTCCCAGCCAGGCGGGGGCCTAGAGCCTTCCTGTAAGTTACGCCCGTCCGCAGCACGGGGGAAAGAACCACGCGAGGATATCAGAAGCGCTGCTTCTCCTGATGTACACGAGTCCTGGTCGTGGCGAAGCTGCGTGTGTGGGGGACGTGGGAGGCAAAACCGCACGTGGGGGGTGTCGCCGCAAAGCGAGTGTGGGGCCCCAGCTCAGCCGTCTTCACAAACACGTATGATCATCTTGACGACGTATCTGGAGGAGCCGTGATAAACCACAGAATTACGGGGTCTGCAGAATACAAATGCATCTGGAATGTTCCTCAGGAGAAATGAATCGCGTGTCGTGAGTGAATCCGCAAACCATCTGTGGACGCGAGCATAGACGAGCCCCTATTCTGACTCCGGGTCCCCTTCTCTCGGAAGGGGACAGTTTCAAGACCGACGCCGTTTCTGCTGCCCGGCGGCTGTCTCTGATGCTTGTTCACGTCTGCTCATCTTAGTCCCTCCCGGGCCGGCCAAGATGCTCCCCCGAGGCAGGTCTCCCGGGAGGATGCAGCGTTGGGGACCCCAAGTCCCTGGACCTCGGGGGTGGGGCTGAGGACAGAGGGGAGGGCCTGAGGCCACCGGGCAGCGCCTCCTTCCTGATAGGGACGTCCAGGGGCATCAGGCACGGCTGCGGGGTTCCTGCCTTGAGGCCGATCTCAGAAAGACCGGGGAGCCCCCGACAGCTCTATGTCGCTTTGCAAGCAGCCCCACAGGCCGGGGCCCCAGAGAGTGGCCAGTAGAAGCTTACAGACCCCCCTGCAAATTTGTGTCGATACTTAGAGTGACATGCAAGGCTTCTGTTTGGGTTTTTGGGGGATGCGGACATGCAGAGACGCCGCCCGAGAACCGGCGGTAGGGCTGGGCACCTGCAGGTTCCCAGTCCCCAAGAGACACCCCCAGGTCCACACAGGACCTGCAGGCAACTTCCCAGAGCTTGTAATTCGGAGCTGGGGCCCTGGAGGGTGGTCCTCACAGACTGAAGCTGGGAGACGGGGAGGCCGGGGAAGGGTAGGGGCTCCGGCCCCCCGGGAAGGGCAGGCTACTTGGCTCTGGCCCGAGCCTGGAGTCAGGCAAGCCCCCCTCGCCATCCGTGTGAAGTTGGAAGGTGTTTGTAAATCATATAAAAGTCATTACATAACGGCTAAACCTCTAATGGTTGAGGGCTGTGAGCTGGAAGGCAGAAGCTCCCGAGTGCTGACTGGAGCCCAGGAGAGCTCTTGTGCAGCTCGAGGGTGCTCGAGGGCTCCTCGCGGCCGCAGGGAGATCGTCCAGGCCCCCTTTGAACCTGACTTGCAGGTCAAGCCGCCATCTGGGTGGCTTTTCTGTGTGGTCGAGAATGGACTGTCCACCAGGCGGCTCTGCCCGTGGCCATGGGCTGGGGCCTGACGAACTCTGTGGGTCGGTCTGTGACCTCTGAGAGCTCACCACCCAGCACGGGAGACAGTGAAAGAGGGAGCGACCAGCTGGGCACTGAGTGCTGGTGACAGACAGGTCGGGGACAGGGACACACCTAGAGTCCGCTGATGCAGGCAGGGGCTGGGGAGGCTTCCTGGGCGCTGCTCGGCCCCGATGGCAGCACCAGCAAAAGGTCTGGTGAACAAAGCAGAGAGGGCGCCCCAGGCAGAGGGAGGGGCCCCTGACACGGCTGGAGGCACACAGGGGGCTCTAAGGGTGGGGAGGTCGGGCTCTGGGGGCCGGGAGGCGGGGCCCTGGGGGCCGGGAGGCGGGGCCCTGGGGGCCGGGAGGCGGGGTCCTGGAGGCTGGGAGGCGGGGCCCTGGGGGCCGGGAGGCGGGGTCCTGCGGGCCGGGAGGCGGGGTCCTGAGGGCCGGGAGGCGGGGCTCTGGGGCCGGGAGGGGAGAGGCGCACGTGGGGGCCTGGAGGCTGGGTGCAGGCAGGCTGGTCACGTCTGCCCAGGACTTAAGCCCATTCCGGGAGAGGTGGGCTGACGCGGTTCTGCCTCTTAGAGCAGCTTCCCCAGAGGACAGGCCGTCCCGAGGGGGCTCATTACAGGCCCTGGTATCGGCATCACCCATATTTTCCCTAAAATTCCTGGCACAGAACCTTTTGTTGAGTAACACCTGCTGACGTGTGTGTGTGTGGGGGGGGGGGGGGGCGCCGACCTGCCCTGGGGTCCTAACCTTGCTCCCTCAAGAACTCACGCGAATGAGAAATCCGGGGCTCGGAGTCAAGAGTCAGGCTGCCTGGTCCCCGCCGCCTGTTTGGTGACCTCTCTGGGCCAACTTCCTCCCTCCCTGGATGACCGGGAGAATGACTGTCCTGACTGTAGAGGCTTCTCGTGAGGAGAGGAGGGCGTGAGTCCGGAAACGCACTCAGCGCAGGACCAGAGCGAGGGCTCCTTTGGTGTTTGTTTTCATCCTGCCTCTAGAGCCCTCCTCCCTCGAGAAGCCCACCCTGCTCCACGTGCCCACACCAGGCTCTCGCCTTCCAAACGCCGCAGACCCAACAACGCACGGTTCTCTCCTCCTCGGCCTCACTGAACCACTGGCTCCCGGGGGCACAGACAAGCCTCTCCTTTTTTTAAGGGTCTCCCAGGGCCTGGCAGGGGAGGAGGCCTTTAGGGATACAGGTGTCAACAGCTTCCGCAGAAGCCTGGAAGGCGGCTGGTGAAACGGCGGCCAAAGGGAAGAACGGTCGGTGTGACTCGGCAGACAGCGAGCGCCGCACTTTAACCTAAGACGGACGCTCTGCTGGCGCGGGCTCGGCTTTTCTCTAAGCATCAGCTGCGGCGTGGCAGCTTTCTGCCGGCACCTTTCTGGGACACGCCGCTGCTGGAACGCTCAAGTCCGTACGGAGGCAGGTGCGCGTGGCAGAAACGGGGCCAGGAGGAAGCACGAGTGACCGATGAGCACCCAGACTCGGTGGGAACAGCGGGGGAGGGGAATCGCAGGGCAGCCTGTAGCTGGCAGTCTGCCCCCGGAGGCCACTGCCGTGTCCCCCGGGGGACGGAGTGCACCTGCTGGTCCGCCAGGTGACCACGTGCCGTCTGTTAGGGGAACTTGCATCCTGTGGGCAAGCTGACATGGCCACAATCATGCCTGAGATTCTTCCAGACTCTGTCGGCCCCCATCCTCATTCCCACCCGCCTGGGGACAGGTGGCGGGATTTCACCGATGGCTCACCGGTTGCGAGAAGCCGGAGGTTCTATTCAGGTCCCTGCTCTCATCTGGCTTTAAGACAGGCAGCTACTTGCCGTAACCAGTGTACATCTCTGGCTGGCAAAACCACGGCCTCTATTATTACAAAAGTTAACATCTCATAAGATAAGAGAAATAAATTTGGTGTTTAAAGAAGTGGAAAATAGAATTTTCCATGCTTTTCCCCTAAGAATCCCGGCTGAGCTCTGCCACCAGAATCGTTACTTTTGTATCTAGAAAAATCAGGAAGCAGCTGAGAACGCCGTTCGGTGTGAAAGCTCAGGGCAGCGCGCAGCGGGGTTTTAGGTCGGGAAGGGTGGCCGCCCGTCCCCAAACAACCCTCCATCTCCCCTGGTTTCCTTTCGCCCGAGGCCGCTGCGGGAGGAGCTTCCAGCTCACAGCCCAGCAGCCCTGTGGCCCTTCCCTGGGACATTCGCTCCAGAGCGAAGCCAGCACGTGAGCATCCTGGGGTCCCCGCACCAGGGCGCCGCCTTCCGAAGCCCCCAGTTTGCTCCCGGGATGCGAGAGCCTGGGTTTAGGTGAGTTTAAGCTCCTCCGGGCCAAGGCCAAGTGCAGTTGCTTCCTCGAGCCTTCTTTTGTAAACGGAAAGAAGTGAGGGATAATAAATAAAGGCGGGCGCCCGACGCAGCCAGGACAGACAGACAACCCAACTCCCGGCCCCACCCTCCGCTGTCCGGACGCAGCCAGGACAGCCAAGGACAGACAACCCAACTCCCGGCCCCACCCTCCGCTGTCCGACGCAGCCAGGACAGCCAAGGACAGACAGACAACCCAACTCCCGGCCCCACCCTCCGCTGTCCGACGCAGCCAGGACAGCCAAGGACAGACAGACAACCCAACTCCCGGCCCCACCCTCCGCTGTCCGACGCAGCCAGGACAGCCAAGGACAGACAGACAACCCAACTCCCGGCCCCACCCTCCGCTGTCCGACGCAGCCAGGACAGCCAAGGACAGACAGACAACCCAACTCCCGGCCCCACCCTCCGCTGTCCGACGCAGCCAGGACAGCCAAGGACAGACAGACAACCCAACTCCCGGCCCCACCCTCCGCTGTCCGACGCAGCCAGGACAGCCAAGGACAGACAGACAACCCAACTCCCGGCCCCACCCTCCGCTGTCCGACGCAGCCAGGACAGCCAAGGACAGACAGACAACCCAACTCCCGGCCCCACCCTCCGCTGTCCGACGCAGCCAGGACAGCCAAGGACAGACAGACAACCCAACTCCCGGCCCCACCCTCCACTGTCCGACGCAGCCAGGACAGCCAAGGACAGACAACCCAACTCCCGGCCCCACCCTCCGCTGTCCGACGCAGCCAGGACAGCCAAGGACAGACAACCCAACTCCCGGCCCCACCCTCCGCTGTCCGCAGCCTTTCCCTTCTGGCTGGGGCGTATTTTGCATTTGATATTCTAGGATTAACGGATTCTAAGATTCAACATCAGAAAACCGGTGTTCCTTGGTTTATTTCCCCTCTAGCTGGGAACTCCCTGGCTGTGGCCTCTGGGGGCCTGAGCACACAATCCCTATCCCTTTATGAGGCTCCCCGCCGCCCGCCCCCTTGCGGGGGGGGGGGGTTGTTCCATGGGGTCTTCAGGGCTCCCGGGCGCCAAGGAGTCTAATTGCAGACAGTTTAACCCTCCGGAGGTCCGAGGGCGAGGCTGCACCTTCCTGGACGAAGGTGGTCAGGGGTCAAGGCCGGGCAGGGAGCTCATACTGTTTGGAAAACAGCAAAGGGCCACCCTCCCAGCTCAGGAGTACAGAAGTTGCTGGAACTCCCAAGCCATTACTGGGCTGGGACAAACACTTCGTGGTCACAAAGCACAGGGCGCAGGACAGCGGTCCCAAGTGCCACGGACCTGTGGCCTCTCCTGGGGAGATGTGGCAGGCCTGGCATCACGGTGCTTGGGTTAGGACTTCGTGGGTTGAAGGGCACAGCCCCTCCTGGCTGGAGTCCTTCTCCCCACGCACGCTATGCGCTTTAGCAATCCCAGGGAACTCACATGCACTTGGGGTGCAGAAACTTCCAGCACCCTCGTCAGTACTGTCTGAGGTCCTGGGTTGCTGCAAACCAGGCAGGGAACCCTCGGTTTACAGACCGGAAGAAACTCAGCTGCAGAAGCTTCCTCCCTATGTCCACAGGGGCGCTCGAACGGGCGCTGGGAAGCCTTGCGCCCTGGAGAGCTAGGAGTCTACCGCTGGGCTGGGGGAGGGCCGCGGCGTGCGGGATTCCTGCCTGGGGTGGGAGGGAGCACTGACCTTTGTGGGGGGAGGACGGGGGGACTTAACGCAAAGAAATGACATTGTTAACACTGTCCCAACCCAGCCGTGGCTCCAGGGGTAGGATGCGCTTCCTTCCCAGCGCTCACTCGACAGCGGGTGCCTGGGGGCGAGGACACGCAGAAGCTGCCTTCTCGAACACTCTCTGCCCTGACGTGGGGGCAGTCTCAGCGCCGGGACGCGAGGGGCCGGGAGTTTACGAAGGTACCGATTACAAACACTCCGGCATCGTAAATACGTGTTTACTGGGTCCGGTCTTCTTGTGAGGGTTCGTCTTCCTGTCACCGCAAAGCAGGGTTTAGTTATACGCTGGGAACCTTCTCTCAGAACGGCAGCTCCGCCTTCAGTCTCTTGTACAAGTGATTTTCTGCACGTTAATCCGGGAGCCTCCAGGGTGAGAGGCGAGGCACGCAGCAGCTCACTGGCCGTGAGGATTCGGGTTCCAGGGCGGACCGGCCAGGTTCGCCCCCCTGGGCTGGACTGCAGGGACCGTTCGGATCCAATCCTGCTCCTACGTCCTAGCTGTGTGACCTTGGGCAAGTTACTTACAGTCTCCGTGCCTCACTTTGCTCGTCTACGAAATGAAGGGTGAGAGTGTGGAGATGAGGGGAGATCACTCCTGGGATGTTCTCCTGGGGTGTCCATCATCACGCCTTCTAGCAGGGGGCAGTGTCACCCCAACTCAGGTGAGGAAGTGGACTCTGGGAGGGGCAAGTAGGCAGCACAGTCACAGCTGGAAGACAGGGCCCCGATGTGAGCCCACAGCTCGGGCTCCCAAGGGTGGGCTCCTCTCGGCCGTGCGGCTCCGGCCCAGGCGCTGCTCCTAGCCTCCATCGGGTCTCTGCAGACCCTAGGCCCTTCGGAGCCCAATTCCCACGCAGGCTCCTGATTGAGCCGGGGGTCCTGGGTGCATGCTGGGAGTGTCAACGGTCTGAACATGCACTGAGCCCCGGCCGAGGGCTGGCTTGGGTCCTGGGGCGGGGAGGCGACTCGCAGCCACGGGCGTGCAGGTGCGGCAGGGGCTGTGACGGAGAGGCGGGGTAACCGCCGTCTGCTGTGTTGGAGAGGGCAGTGAGTGAGGCTGCGGGGTCCCCAGGCAGCCAGGGGGAGCTCCCCGGGGCAGAGGGAGTCACGCCGCTGTCCGGGTGGAGGGAACGAAACATGTGAAGGCTGGCTGCAGGTGCTGGAGGCCGAGCACGCACACTCTCCGTTCTGGGGGTCCCACCGGAGTCTGGGCTGCCCTGCCCGGCCGGGGCGAGGGCGCTGGGCGCTCTGACGCTGTGTTCACACTAAACCTTTGGAAGCAGACAGGCCTGGGTTTGAGGCTGCTGCCTTCGGGCTGTGTGACCTTGGGCAAGTGACTTGGCCTCTCTGAGCCTCCATTCCCTCATCTGTGAAAAGAGGGAGATCACAGGGTCCGTGTAGAGATGCTCGCCCCGCCCAACCTGGGGCGGAGGGACCAGGCCAGGGGCACAGGCGAGGTCCCGCTCTTGCCACCGGAGCGCCGGCTGAGGGCACTGTCATCACCGACCCTTGGCTGAGTGAGGACGTGGATTCCTGAGGGCCCCTGGCTCATTAGTGCGTCGCAGGAACGAGGCGGGAACGAGGCGGGGGCCTCTGAGGTGCTGGGGGAGCTGCAGCCGCGTTCTAAACGTCCCCTCGCCGCGTTGTTGACACTGCTAATGCTCGAAACTGAAGGGGTTTGCCGAGGCCGTTAGAAATTCTGTTTGAAGTCGGCGGCAGGAATAATTTACGGCCTCGCTCTCTGGGAAAGTGGGCGGCACGTGGGTCTCCGTGGCTCTCTGAGTGCGCGGTGACTTCCTGCCCTTGGGGCCGGCACCGGCAGCCCTGGGTCAGCACCCCGACTCTGGGTTGGGGCCTCCGAGCCATCCCGCAGGGTCGACACTGGGTTCTGCTTGTTACCGGGCGGCCGTGATTCCTCCTGACCTGTTTCTGTGACTGCAGTGGACCGGCTCCGAGAGGCCCCCGTCCGTCGCCGCCGTCCGGGGAGCAGAGCAGCTGCTTGGAGCGAATGGCTCTTCCGAGACACGTGGGGGGGGCGCGTCGGTGCGCGTGCCAGAGGCTGCGTGCGTTCAGCACAAGTGCAAGCCCTGGAAAGTGCTCGAGTCCCAGCCCTAACCACCTCGCCCCTCCCCTGCGTCCCAGCCCTAACCGCCTCCCCCTCCCCTGCGTCCCAGCCCTAACCGCCTCCCCCTCCCCAAGGGCCCGGGTCAGTTCTGAGCTATTTTCTACATGAATTTGCTTAGTATCTGTTGGTTGGTGACCGAACTGTGCACCAAGAGGGGCGACGTTGTCGTCGAATTTCGAGGCTCTGTTTGGGATGGTTTGACTTAGAATCCAGGTCACGTGGGGTCGGGCGAGTTCTCTCCTGGGGCAGAGGACAGGGAGAGAGGCAGCCGGTGTCCCGCCCAGACCCGCTTCCCCGGGCAGTGACCCCTCCTCCAGCTGCCCTCGGCCAGCGGGAGCCCCGTCAGGCGGGAAGCCGGGCCCCACAGCCAGCGACTGTTTGGGGCACGAAGGCCGGGCCACGGCTCAGCCTCGGGGGACCAGCCGAGACCTTGTGCGTGCTTGGCCTCTTCTCTTCCCTGTCCCACTCCCTCCGTCCCTGCCTCCTCCCTCCCCTGCCCCCTCCCTCCTCGGCACCCCCGCCCCCCCCCCGCCCCCAATCACAGGCACTGAACTCCGTCTCAGTTCTGCTTTCTGGGAGCCGGCGACGCGTGGAGACAGCCACCCTTGAGAGCAGATACCATGTGGCCCTGGTTGGAGACCCCCTCCCACGGAAAACACAGGTGGGGTTGGTGCCTCGGGTTGAAAGTCCTCAGGCCACGTGGCTGCAGGGGGGCCACGTGGCCGTGGGTGCCAGCAAGGCCGGCGAGCATGGGCACCAGAGGCCCCAGGACCTCTCGGGCTGTGTGTCCTTCTGTTCCTCACTCCGTCCTTCCATTTCAGTAGCTGCTTTCATCGGCTTCGCTCACGGCCGCACGGCGAGCTTCGGTCTCCCATCGCAAAGGCGCACGAGTGATTCACTGATTTTTCCTGGCTCCGTGCCATCGCACGTGTGATGTTTCTTACAGGAGAGGACGGGTCACCGCTCCCCCTGCGGAGCGCGTCGTGCGAGCCGAGCTCGGCGCTGAGTCCGCAGCCTGGCTTGAGGCAAGCCTGAGGGGCCGGCGTTTGGATCCGGGGTCTCGGGAAGGCCTCGTTTCTTAAGCCCGCGTCTTTGGATCTTGCCCAGCGATTTCGCACTTCCACCTGGATCCCGTCCACGGCAGAGCGTGCTTTTTCCTCCTCCCTAAGAGTTTGGGGATGTTTGTGTTTGTTAAAAATGTGATTTCTGTGTGTTCCTTCCAGAACAGCACGCCTGACAGGCAGCACCGAGGCTGCTGATGAAGCTGCCGTCAGCACATCTGCCACTTCGGCAGGGGTGAGGCGCTGAGCTCGCGCGACGCACTCCCTTCCGGCTCCCGCTACAAACGCGGCCCGACGTGCAGAGCAGGGTGACGGTGGATCGCCCGGGAACCGCCACGCCCTCGCCCCGGCTCCGGCCCGGAGAAGCCCTCGGAAAGGTAGCGGCTCTGCCAAGCAGCTCCGAGACCCCGAGGGTGACCCAGGCACCTGGGGGGTCGGGACCTTCTCAAGGACGGTGGCCCCCACCTTGGTTCTGCCCTGGCTGCAGAGAACCGATTCTTTCCGATACACGTACAGGTTTTGGTGTTGGTCTTGGCTTGTCAGGAGGCTGGTGGGGGGCTTGGTGGAGGGGGAGGAGAAGGGGGGCGAGGGAACCAGGTTGGGGGCGCCCAGGGTCGCATCTCGGGTGGGTGTGGCTCGCTGTTTAGGATTTCTGATAAACCCCACGAGGAGTGAGCAGAGGGCTCGAAAAACGAGAAATGCAGGTTTTTTGGGGGAAACAAGATAAAAAGTTATTAATTAAATGTCTATTTGATCACCACCTCGATGAGAGGGCTGTGGTGTGTGCCACTTCGGCTCTTTCATTTAGAAAGTAGGTTTAGAGTAAGAGAAAGACCAGACGTCAGCAGTCGCTGTAATTCGGAGTAAGGGTGAAACACGTTCTCGATAAACTCGCGAGCTACAGAGAAAGCTTCTCGTCTGCCTCAGTATTTCCTATTTAAAAGACAAATTCTTTTTCCTTTTAAATAAAGTGTTTTAGATTTTATTTTGAGGCTAGCTAGCTTTGCATAGCAATTCTTTTTTTATTGTGCTAAAAACCACATAGTGTTAAATTTACCATCTCGACGACCATTTTTACGAGTACAGTTCAGTGGTGAGAGCGTTTACATTTTGTGCCGTGCAGCTCCAGAACGTTCTCATCTTGCAAAACCGAGCACTAACGAACCCCCCCATTCCTCCACCCTCGGCTGGGGCCGGGTCTGGCTGGAAGAGCTGCCGTGAGCTTCCTGCCAGGAGAACCACGGCACGCACGGCGGGTCGGCAGCGATGGGGGCTACGGCCCAACCCAGCCCCCCGCGGCAGGGCGGCGGTGAAATCCATGGACGCCCGAGACCCTCCCCGTAGCCCCTGCTCTGCCCCCTTCCTCGGGGCCAGCCGGTGCCTTGCTTGGCCAGCGGGGGACCAGCGTGACCGCCTCGCCCGCCCTCGTGGGTCCCCGCCTCTGTCTGCAGGAAGGGTCTGGCTCCTGCCAGAGAGCGTAAGGCCCTTCGCTCGGGCTGAGGCTGCCAAGTCCCTGCGCGCAAGCAATAAACCCCAGCATCGCGCAGGTATCTGTCCTCCAGGACGGCCACAGCAATGGACACAGTGACCTTTCCAAAGGAGACCCAGGCCACGTCCGCCCCCGACAGAACCTCCGGCAGCCCTGGCAGCCCGGAACAGTGTCCCCACGCCCCACCGTGGCCTCCAGGCCCCGAGGCGCCCCGGGCCTCCCCACCACCCCCTTGCTGCCCTCGCCCCCAGATGCCTGTCCTGTCTCAGGTGTCTGTCGGTGGTAACGCTGGCATGTGTCCCAGCTTCTGCCCACGTCCCCCACCGGCCAGCGACGAGCAACGTCCCCAGGTCAGAGACCACGAGTCCCGGCTTTGGTTTCCTCATCCATTGTCTGGCACAGGATCCGGAGACACCTCCGCACACGGCCTCCCCCAAGTGCAGATGCTAATTAGGCCCGGTGTCACACACGTGCGGGTGTAATTACACTCCATGATCGGCATGCTGGCGCCTCGGCGTCTTAACGAGGCTTCACGCGTTCTCAGGTTCCTCCGAACTGGGGATGGGTCTGGAAAGATGGCAGGCGAGCCTGTCGTCCTGGGTGTCATCGGCACGTTGCGACATTTAAGAGTTCGGATTAATTTGATCTCTGAGTGGCCCTGAGGCATCCCCGCAGTTGCTCGGGCAGCCGGCCCCCCAGAAACACCGGGGCTGGTTGGGAAGGCACGTGGCTCTTGGAAACACTTCGGCACGGTTACGGCCGTCGCCCCGGTAGGAAGGCACCGGGTCCGGCTCAGTTCCCGGAGAAGGTCTCCAGCCCACAGGACCACTTGCCACATCGCTCCCGCCGCGGGCGTTTTCCAGTCTGTGACAGGTGCCTCCTTGCTGGGACCTGAGATGGTTTCCGGGCGTGGATGGAGAGATTTGGCCAATACCATCAATTCTGCTGCTATTGGGGGGGGGGGTCCATTCTCTGTAGGTCTAGTCGCTGGTTTATTTTGTTTTTTAATTAAACAAAGGTTACATGAAATGGGCTTTAAAATACATCCACTTAGTTTAAACAGTGAGCTGACTTAACTAACACCATCGGGGAAACAGTGGCATATGCGGTGTCCGAGCAGAGCAGGGAGGATGAAGGTGGTGTGCAGAGGACGCGCCCCTGGCGGCGTGACCCCGTCGGTGTGGGGACGACAAACGGCGAGTGTGCGCGGCCGCAGCTCACACATGTGAGAAGCAAACAGGAGGCTTAAAACATCAGGAGGAAGAAGTGACAACTGCGGAAGCTGCTTGGAGGTGCTAGATCGCTCTTCTGTTTCAAATCACATTAGGAATGACTTTTGCATCTATTTCCCTTAATGTTCTGAGGCGCAGTGGGATCGAGGCGCGGCAAAGCCGGGACCGGAGAAAACCCGCACATCATTAAGTTCTAGAGTTGGCCCTTAATGTGTCCATAGCCTCAAAATGAGGTCTAAATGGAGGCTTTCTCCCCCGACTATAGGGTGTAGTGGTTATAAATGTGTCTCTGCACGGAGCCTTAGCTCTATTTTTTTTGCAGCTAGAATCGCTACATTTGAAACAAGTCCAAACACACAGGTGATGTGTCCGTTAGGTTCCAAATCCAAGTCCAGATTCTCGAAGTGCAGATTCTCCGGTGACTGGCGAGACAGCGTTCTCAAACCCAGAGCGCTGTGGAGGGAGAACCTTGCGGCTGTGTCCCCCGAGTCCCCATCGCTGGCGGCTGTCTCTTTGCTCGGACGTGGGTTCCAGCCACCGCAGCTCACACCCCAGCTGCATACCCGGCGTTGAGCTGGATGAAATCCGTGCGTCCTCACCCGTCCGGGACTGGGGCGTGCTGGCTTTCTGACAATTTCCACGCCAGACACTCATCTAGCACAGGCTCACTGCCTCTGTGGCAGGCTTGCCTGAGGAAGTCGGTGCCCGGCCCTCCAGGTTCTGGAATGCACCGTGCCTGCACCCTGGCTGTGCCTGGGTGGAGGTTATTTAACATAATGACCGGTGACGTTGTGGCCATGAGCTTTCTGGCTTTGCCGAGCAGCTCGAGGCATGCAGACAAGACTCCTGTCACCTCCCTTCCGTATTCCACAATCCCAGAGGTGTCCGGCCACCCTCGGCACCACACGTCTCCCCAGGGGGTTTGCTCCATTGCACCGCTGGAGCCTGAAAGCCACCAGTAACTTCTCGGCTTGTCCTCTGGCGTCTGCTCGTTTTCCCGAATGCCAATTGGTCAGTACTTTGTGGTTGCGTCACACGAATGATCCCAGCACGTGAGACCTGCCCGCGGCCGCCTCCCCCTTCCCCCCAGATGGCAGCGTAGCCATGACCTGAGGTCCCCAGACCTCAGACAGGGGACAGGGGACCTCGGACTCCCCGAGGGGAGCACAGGGAACAGACTGGGGAGGGGGAGTTCTGGATCCAATTAATTTAGCTCCAACAGCCTCACACGCAGACACCCGTCATCGGAGAGCGGCCCACAGCCCAGACGAAGCCCATCTGGAGACACGGGCTGGGCCCCCGGCAACAGCCATGGTCTCGGCCAACGCCACCGACGCATCCCCAGGGCTCGCCCCACACGCTACTCTGCAGCCCCACTGGCCGAGCCCACCAGACACCCGCCAAGCCCCTCCCAGCCCCCCACCCAGCGCGCTCCTGCTCCAGGCGGGCAGCGGGCTGTCTCCATAGCCCTGGGAACTCTTATGCCAGGGACGAACGAGACGTTTTCAAAGTCATCTACCGTGGCGGTTTCTTAGCAACCCGTTATCAGAGGGCCTCTCGGCAGTTAAAAAAAGATCTCCCTCTCTTGAAAGTGGGGCTGTGGTTTGGAGAAGCCCAAATCATCTCTGTGCCGGGCGTAGGGTTCGCCAGGACGAAGACGGCTCTGCGGCAGGTCCTCGGGCCGGTGTGGCTGCTGCTCCGCCCACCAGGCCTGGCCTCGTGGAGCCCGGACTCACAGAGGCGCTGTGCACACGCCCGGGACGGCACACGCGCGTCGCCGACGACGGCCCCTCCCGGCAGCCTGTGCTGGACTGAGGTCTCCACCTGAGTCTCCACACCTCCCGCCCCAGAAATTGAATGACCCCCTGAGCAAGAAGTGGGGGGGGGTGTTTTCTCCAGCAGCCCCCAAGTCTGATTTGCTGCGGCGTTGAACCCCACATGGGAGCACCCCACGGCTCCGGTGGTGCTGGGCGTGTGTGTGCACGTGTGTGCGTTCCTCTGGGGAGGTGTCTGGAGCTTTCCTCAGACTGTCCCCTCGCCCCGCACCCCCGCACCACCCCCCGACCCTGTGGTGCCCCTACTTCAGGGCAGTGCCTTCCTCCTGAGACTCTAAACCCGAGGGAGGTGCCGGAGCCGGGCTGGAGCCCGGCGTGAGACCCGGGATGCGCTTCCTTAGTGCCGGAAGCCTCTCCGGAAAGGGAATGGGGATGCACCCCTCCTGCGGTCTTCGGAAGAACAAAGGGGGCCACCCCTGAGGAGGGGCCCACATAACGCTGGTCCCGGCGGCACTCAGGACCCGAGCCGGCCTGTCTCTTCAAGGGAACCGCAGGCTGAGAACCGGAGAGGCCACCGCATGGAGCACCGGCCCGGCCACTCAGCTACTGAACCGGATGGGGCCACAGCCCATCTGGCCGCTTCCTAGGAAAATACTATCCGAGACATCCAGGCTCTCTTCCCTGATATGAAAACAAAACACGACAGGGCTCGGTGGGTCCAGGTGGGCGCCTGCTGGTCCCCTGTGGGAATGGCTTCTCGTCCCACCGGGGGCGGGTCCTGGCGCGTCTCGAGGGGCCCCGCCGTCCCCAGGCCCGCTCCTTCGAACTCAGCCCTCCAGACGGCACGGGTCCGAACCTGACTACGCACGGCCACAGGTGGTCAGGGCGGCTGGGGGGCTTGCCCGGGCGTCTACGCCTCAATACAGGGTTCACGCGGGCTCCGCGGGCACCGGGGGCCCCGCTCCCCAGGCCAGCAGTTCTCAAGCTTGGCCGCACGCTTAGAATCGCCTGGGCTGCGTCTAGGAACTGTGAGTGCTCAGGCTACCCCGAGACCCTGAGAGCGGTGTCTATGGGGCGGGGCGCCAGGGTCTCCCCGAGAGGTTAGAGCAGGCAAGCCCACACCCCTCTGGCTCTTTCCACCACCAACCTGCAGCTCCCGACAGCGGCCTGACCTGCGGGGTCCCCACCATCCTGGCCCAGGCCCTCAGGCCGCCTGATAGCGCCCCTCCCCAGCACTCCCCCTGTTGCTCTGCCCTCGTGGTTTCTTGGGCGGCAGCAGCTTCCACGGGGACACGCCCCACTTGGGACTCTCCCCGAGCTTCAGAGGCTGCTGGTCCCTGCTCGATCCTGCTCTGGGCCCCCTGTAGCTCGAACCCAACACACCCCTAGCTGAACTTGCCCCCAGGTGAGGGCGGGTGGGTCCCAGAAGGAGATTTGAGGGGTGCTGAATTAGGGTACCCACTCGGGAGAGGCAGGGTCTGGGGGCTTCAGAAAGGAAGGGGCACCGGGGGCTTCTGGGAAGAGAAGGGCAGAGCCGCCCACTGGTGCAACGCCTTCCTTGGAATCGGGAGGCAGGTGTGAGGCTGGAGGCCAGAACAGAGGCCAGGACTAGAAGGCAGGGTTGTGGGGGACAGGGTGTGAGCAACGACCCTGCTGCCTGCTGGGTCCTGTCTCCTTGCCTGCACACTGCGGCCGGGACCAGACGGGACAATGTGCAAGAGGCGTCTCTGCAGCGCCTGGCATCTAGCGACCACTCAACGCCTTGCCAGGTCCCATCCCGCCCTCAGCATTGCCCTTGGGGCTCCTCGCTGTCCCAAAAGCATCGGGACAGAGGCTGGAGCCTGTGTGGGGGCCCCCCAGGGGGGACCCCGCAGCCCTTCCCGGGCGCGGGGTGGGGCTAGCGCCGTGGGCTGCCTCCGAGCCGAGACGGGTCGGCCCTCCCACAGGTGGCTGCTTCGCAGATGGACATGTGAGGCGTGTGCAGGGCAGGTGGAGCGAGTGGGAAGCGGAGGCAAGAGGAGGCTCCTTGCCGTCCGGGGACCTGGACTGTGGCCGTGACGACATGGCCGCCACATGTGAGGATGCCAGACCCTGACAGACAGGGCGGTGAAGAAACGCCTCTTGGCTGGAACCGGTCAGAACGTTACGCAAACATGACGGCAAGGAGGGGACGGAGCCTGGGGGAGGAGGGCGCTCAGCGGCCCCCCCGGCCATCCCTAGACGCCCCCCCGGAGGGCAGTCACCTGCCCCGTCCACCCCAGACGGTTTCTCTGCCCAGCGGGTTCTCTCCCGCCACACTGCCCCGGTGCGAGGCGCCTCCGCAGGCCTCACTCGCGTTTTCTCGGTCGCTGTCTCACTGGCTCTTGTCAGCATTGTTTGGGAGGACAGGTGAAGGGCATCACCAGCAGGAAGGGGGCAGAGACCAGGCCTGAACCTCCATCTCGCTCCGCCAAGAGCAGCGCTGCAGCATTCCGCTCCCGGCACCCGACGAGCGGCAGGCGGCCCTCGGTACGTCCAGGCCCTGGTGCCTGCTGGCTGTGAGTGCCACCTTACGCAGCATAAACCAGTTTGCAGACAAGACACAGTTTAGGACCTTAGGGAGGTCACGCTGGGTCAGCCAGTGGCCCCAGGTGCAGTCACAGGTCATAAGAAACGGGAAGAGGGAGGCCTGGCTCCAGCGGCAGGGAGACGTGGAGACCGAGCAGAGGCCGAGGGACGGCCTAGACCACGGCGGAGAGGCTATGAGTCGGGCTTGCTGGCACCTCTAGAGGCTGGAGAAGATGGACGGACACCGCCCCGCAGACACCCTGATTCTGGCCCGTGGAAACAGGGTTCAGACTCTGGCCTCCAGAGCTGTCAGAGGGTAAACATGGGTTGTTTCAAGTCACTGACTTTGTGGTGGTTTCAGCAGCCGTAGGAAACCACGGCAGCCACGGAGAGCCCCTTCCGGGTTCAGGGGCCTGGGGGAGGGGGCGGGGGAACAGGGTTTGGTCGTCAGGCCTCGGAGGGCAGTGGCTCTGGCCCCACCTGCCATGGATGGTGGCAGACGCCCCCAGCCCTCCCGACTGGGAGGATCGTCTGCCCACCCCCCAATCTCCGGGGCGGGGGTTCTGCTCTGCTCTCTGCTAGCTCCCAGCCTGCAGCCTCTGGGGACTCGGAGCCACGGTGAGCAAGGGCCTGCGGCAGCCACCACCTCCCCGGGACAGGGGCCCTGTGGCCCAAGCTCACGTGGGCTTTCCCAGCCCCCACAGACGACGAGGCCCAGCCCCACAGCGCCCCAAGTGCCTGGGTGAGAGGAGGAGGTCGCTGCCCCTCCTGCTGCGCCAGTAACGGCGAGTGGGGGCCGGAGCCGGGCCATGCTCAGAGCCAGGCACACGCGGGCCAGAGGCATGGACGGGCCTGGAAACGCCACAGAGAGGACGCTGGTCGTTCCCACTGTGAGCAGTGAGGCCCCCACATGCCAGAAGGTTCTGAGGCCTGGGGTTCCTGAAGGGCTCACGGATCAGGCAAGATGAGCCAGGAAATTCCAGCGCACCTGTCTCCCGGCCGGGCCCTGTGGGCACATCTGGAACCGTTCACACCCTCCACACACCGTCCCAGCCCCTGCCTTAAAGGCCAAGGCCCTGCCAGAGCCTTCCGAGCCCCCTGCCCACAGGCTCCACCTCCACCACAGCCCCGGGCGTTTCCCTCAGATGGATGTGTGCTGGCCACCCGCCCTCCGGAAACCACAAAGGGCTGCACACCCCAACTGGGGATGCCGGATGGGGTTGCCGGGCCCAGGACTGGAAATCCCCACAAGCTTCCAGAGAATTCTGACTCAGGAATGCTGTAGCTCTTCAAATTCCCCTGATATTCGTGGAAGTATTTAAAATAATCCTTTTACATTCGGGCACGGATTTAACTCCGTCCCCCACGCCCTGGTGAAACAGCTGGGTGTCAACCAAATCCACACGGAAACCAGCCCCACACACGGACCTGCCTCCGTAACGATCCCCAGTTTATAGCTATTTAAATGTGGTTTCCAGATCGCGGTAAGGAGGCTGTTATTTAGTTTATTTAAGGTATTCAAATATTATCTGATTACTTAGAAACATTTATAGGGGCTAATAATAAATAACAGTTAATCAGAAATGTAGCAACTATAAATCAATCAATCCCACAGCTCTGACAAGTCGCTGGTTCATTGAATATAAGGGAAAAACTTTAAAAATTCACATTAAGAGGGCCTAGAGCCCGGTGTGATCCCAGGGGAGGGCCTGGAGCCCGGTGCAATCTCAGGGGAGGGCCTGGAGCTGGTGCAGTCTCAGGGGACCCGTGATTGTGATGGAGCGGTCGTCAGCTCTTGGCCTCTGGTTCCAAATGAGACAGGGTCAGCAGGCTAACCGCCATTGGCCGCGGGCTTCGCAGGAAGCGCTGACAGCAGTCCAGGACTAACAGCTGGGCCAGACCCAGGAAACACGGCCACCGGCCTGGGAGACTGCGGCCAGCACCCTAGGCCACAGGAGCCCTCCCTCCCGGTCCGGCCCAAGCCTCTCCTCTCCGAGGGGGAGGGGGCAGGTCATCCAGGGCCCCTGGTGTCCGGGCGGCTTCCCTGGCCTGCCGTCCAGCCTGCCGGCGTCTGTGAACATCCACCCCCCGGGGGAAGGGGCCCGAATGAAGAATGACATGCTTCGGTGTATGCGCTGCGTCCAGTCTGACTTCCAGAAGGTTCCCCTCAGCCCTGCCACACCAGCGTTTTCTGACGAGTCACTTTCTGAAACCTGGGGAACCCATGGGCCTCCAGAGGGACTCGGCGCAGGGGATACCAGGAGTCTGGAGCCCTGTGACCTGTTGCCGTGGACTAGCACCGAGGTACCACAGAAGGAGCGGTGGGGTCTGGACAGGAGGAGGACCGTGGTGAGAGGGGCTGGGACCCGTGTGTCCAGGGGAGGCGGAGGCCAGGGAGGGACTCACCCCAGAGCAGACGGCGGAGGGTGAGTGAGAGGCTGGACCACCTCAAGTGGAGGTGGAGGCTGGGAAGGTACGGGAGGCACCCGACACCGACGTGCCGCTGCAGAGCCCAGACTCCGGGCCGGCAGGTGCATGTGGCTCGGCTGCTGCCCGCTGCTGGCCGAGAGCAGCGCTGCTGGAGCTCGGATCACAGGGACGCTTATGAACCGTGTGACCTGGGGCGTGCAGACGGAAAAGGGGCACTTTGCGGGGCCGCCCTGAGAACTCTGCCTGCGGACCAGCTGCTGGGGACAAAGGGGACGGAGACGCACTGTGGACGCCCATGGGCTTCGTTCCCTCCGGCCTCCCAGGTGGACTGGCACCTCCAGGGGACGAAGGCGGAGCCCCAGCATCACCCACATTCCTTCAGCGCAGCCGCAGGGGAGCACACACCTCCCGTCTGGGAGCGAGGGGCCCGCCTCCCCTGCGCTGGTTGGAACTTCGAGTTCCGCCCTCCCTCCCCGCACCCCCCACCCCTTCCTGATCAGAACGCAGGGCTCTGTGCGGCCGGCACTGCCTCGTTCTTGTTCAGCCCCCCGGCGTTTTGTTTTCAATGGGGTCTCAGCCCCACAGACACCAGAACTTGCTGGACTTGACAGACGTGCACTTTCTGCCTCGAGGGCCAGGCCTCCTTCCCGACCGCCTCCCGCCCTGGGCGCGGCCACGCTCCACGGGAGGAAGCCCGGGCGCCCGGACTCTTCTGATCGGCGCGGTGGTCGGCATCCTTCCAGCCCACGGAGGAGGAACTTGCGTGGCCAGCGTCTGCCAGCGCGGCCGGGCCCTCGGGCCAGCCCTGCACAGGACACGAGGGAGGCCCCCTGGCCCCTGGCTGGGCCCCATTCTCCCCGCAGCTGGGAGGGAGGGTGGCTCCCCGGAAATGGTGTCGAGTCGCTAAAGCGGGTCCCATGTGGCGCTCTCGCGGCCAGCCGGAACAGGCGTGCGGCTCGTCGCCGCTGGGAAAGCGGCGTGAGCTCAGCTTCTCGGCGAGGTGGAGCCTTTTCCGCGTCAGCGCGAGCCCCGCAAGCGGCGTCTGCTGGGCGGCCCCGTGTTTCCCCGTCCTCCCCAGGTGCTCGAGCTCGGGACTCAGCTCGGCGGTGGCTGCGGAGCCCCGTGCCGCCCCAGAGCCAGCGCATCAGTAAAGCGGTGCCCTCGAGGTCGGCCCTGCCGGTCGGGCCACCCAGGACTGAGGTTCCCGACGCCTCCGGCAACCCTCCCGTCCCCCAGGCAGGGGTGCTGCGGGCCCAGGGAGAGGGCAGGGGGACTGGTCTATTCCTGCAGGGTCTCCCTTCCAGGGGAACAGGGGGCGAGAATCTGGCGCGGGCTCAAGGGGCTGCAGGACGGGGGGCCGAGTGGAGAGCCCACACCGGAGTCGTCCGGGGCAGCCCCCGGCTGCAGGCAGGGCATCAGGGGACGGTCGCCTGGGCCACCAACAGGGCCTCGTCCACAGGCCAGGACGGAGTGGCTTTGAGCTGTCAAGTCATGTGCACAGGGGTGGGGCGGGCAGGCATCTGCTCTGTTGTTTCCTGGCTGTGTGACCTTGGACGAGTCACTCAACCTCTCTGGGCCTCAGTCCCTGCCCGTGGGAGTAAAATGGTATTGCTCTTCACTGCATGGGCTGAGGATCATGTCATAAACAGCAACCACTGGGGCAAAGTGGAAATCCAGGGGGGATGTGTGTGCGTGTGTGTGCGCGTGCGTGTGTGCCCACGAGTGCACTGGAGCGCGTGTGCAGCGGGGCTTGCTGGACACTTGGGGAGGCCTGCGATTGGAGACGGGCGGAGTGGGTGGGGACCGGGCTCAGCAGAGCCGGCGGGGGCCCGTCTTGGGAGCGGTCGCCATTCACACCAGCTGGCCAGGTCCACCTAGGGATGGAGGGGCCCAGACGCCAAGTCACATGGGACACCAGGACATGCCCAGAGCACTGCTCCTTCGGAACAGGAGAAAACCAAACTAATAGAAACAGGAAGCCCCAGGGCCTCGGCGCTTCAGGGCCGGAGCACGGACTGCGGACTGCGTTAGGATGCGACAAGGGAACCCATCACCCACGGGGCATCTTACGGGGGGCTCAGCTGCCCACTCGGAGCTTCGAGGCCCCTCGGGCTTGGGAGGGGTGTGGGGGCAGCTCTTGGTGCTGGAGCCCGAGGGCCTGCCCAGCCCCTGGACTGGGTCTGTCTAAATGCTGGTCCTCGTAGCACAGGCAGGGCTGGAGGCACAGAGCTCCGCCCGACATGCTTGGGAACGCAGAGGCCGGAGGGGCTCACACTTCCTCCAGAACGGTGAGGACAGCGGAGCCCGGGAATCTGCAGGTAACACCCCCGCCCCCTCCCCTGCCAAGTGACAGGGGTGTGCCAGGGCGGCTCAGGCTGAAAACCCCGGAACCAGCACGGAGGGTCCCTCTCTCCAGGCCCCACTCCCTGAACAAGTCCCGTGCAGCCTGTCTGGGCTCCCTGGGGCCCCAGTCCTCACCAGGCACCTCTCCCGCCCTGCCCAGCCCGCACCGCCGCTCCCCTGGGCCCGGCGCCCTCCTCCTGCGGTTCTGCCGTAGCTCTTGTACTTAACCTCCCCCCCAGCCAAAGGCACCTTGCAGACGACAACAGACGGGTTCTTACAGGCTTCTCGGCACGCGGGGCAAGAGCTGATCTCCTGCCTGGCCCAGAGGCCCGAGGGCTAGGCTCTGGCTCTCCTCCGGGTCTGCACTCCCCCCCTCTCCTCGCTCACCATTCTCGCTGCAGAGGTTTCCATTCCTTGGGTATACGGGCTCATTCCTACCCCAGGACCTTTGTGCTCGCTGTTTTCCGTGCCCGAGCTTGCCACAGCGGGCTCCTGGTCTTGAGCTCGTCAGCGGCTTCTTGGAGAGGCCGTCCCCACCACGCCCCACCTGCTCCCTCCCCGCCTCGCCCGCCCCTGCCGATCTCACCACCGTGTTCGGTTTTCTCCCTGTTCCTTCCCGCCTTCCGACGGTTTCCTCTCCTCTCGTCTGTCTCCACCCCCAGTGTGTCAGCTCTCAAGGACAGGACGGGACCATGACTACGTAGCCGCCACGGGACCTCAACGCCGACCAGAGCCGATGCTCAGTGAATACCGCTGCTTCGTCCTCGTGCTGCGCTACGGGGAAAGGTGAGCGGCGCGCGGTGGGGTGAGGCCGCGGGCCCTCCCTTCTCCCACCTGGAGGGGGGCAGCTCTGACTCCTCTGAGACGCTGCTTAGCTGTCTGCTTAATTTTGCTTTTAACAGACACCGAGACACAGCACTTTTCTTGTTTTCATCCACACGTTTTTGGGAAAACGAGACCGCTTCTCAACTAAAGCATTACCGCTCGCGAAGCCTCAAAAAGCCAAAACCAAACACACAGCTCGGGGGGAGAGCAGCTCGAAGGCCCACACGCTGCGCGGGCAGGCGCGCCCCAGTCCGTCAGAACGTGAGGCCTCTTCCGACGGCTGGCACAGAGATGCCCCCGAGCCCCGGGGGATGGCCCGAGACCCAGCCACCCGCGGAAGGGACTGTCAGCCAGCAGCGAACAAAGCACCAGGAATTCTGTCCCAGCGGGGTCACCAGTCCTGTCTCTTTCTCCAGCGTCACTTGAGGGCAGACGCGTGGCTGTCCCAGCATCACTGGGGGGGCTGGAAGCAGCACACGGTTGTCATCTATGTCCTGGAGGGGGTCAGACTTCGCAAACACGCCCCCTCCTCGGACCCGATCCATTCTGACCGGCTTTGCTTCCGAGCCCGTGTCCCCACGCTCTTGTTTCGGTGAGCCGGGGCTGGGTCTTTAAGCCGAGAGCTTTGTGAGGGCAGGGGTCCGTAGCTTGGTTCTCTACAACCCGGAAGAAGGCGGCTTCAAAACAGCCGTCTGTGGTTTGGAAGAAGTTACCAGGAAACACCAAGAACCATCGTGAGCACGACCGGGCCTCCCGCAGGAAGGAACAGCCCGGACACCGCAGGAGGGTGCACGTGGCCTCCGCCTGCCTCCTCCTTGGCCCCGGGGAGCACCTGCCGGGCACCCAGGCAGCTCCTGACCTCACGTCTGCGTGGCAGCTGGGACGCGGGAGGAGCCTGTGTTTTCCCTCCGCAGCCGTGTCCTGGGCCGTCCGAGCCCTTCCCGGGGGGAAGCCCCGCGTGCGCCACGGTTCCCAGCGCAGCCCCCGCAAGGCCCGTCCCGGGAGGCTGCCGTTCTGGAGCCCTCTCTGCGGCTCCCTCCCACGTCACACGCGCAGGAGCTGAAGCTCCGTGACCCCGAGATCCGAGGGAGGCTCTCATGCCTCGTGGGTCACGAGTGTCTGGGCCTAGGACGGGTCGACTGACGGCGGCTGTCCCGAGTGTTCAAGGAAATACTTCTGCATGTGGATTTTCTCTAGGGAACTGGAGCTCTACAGCCCACGGTTTAAATGTGGGGAATAAGCTCGCATTTCTGCGGAACTCCGCACGGGTCAGGCCGAACGTGTCTGCAGGCTGCCCAGGTTCAGGCTGCTGGTCTGCCCGCCATGGGCCAGGCCGGGGCGCCACCCGCTGCCCTGGGATCTCAGGGAGGGATGGGCGGGGGGTGGAGGGTCGCGCAGGGGTGACTTCCTTCCCTCCAGAGCCCGGGCTCGGGTCGGGGAGAGCCCGACGGCCCTGCTGGCCCCACGGTAGCAGCAGATCCCAGACCCTGAATTTCACAGAGACGGAAACGTAACAAAGAGAAAAAGGATTTGCTGAGGTTTTCAAACCCGTCGCTGAGCCGGGCGAGGGCGCTGAAACAACACCTTGGGGCCGATGGTTGCAGGGGCCTCCTCGTGGGGCCGTCTCCTTCGGCGGCTGCCACTCTGGTCCCTGAGTGGCAGCCGGCGACTCTTGGTCAATCTGAGCCTCACCCATCACCCACTGGGTCTCAGGGTAGAACAAGGCCCCCACCACCGTCACACGCCCTACTCATGACCTGGACCTCCAGTTCTCCCAGCGGGCTCGTCACCCTCCCCCTCTCTCTGGCTGTCTCCATTCAGCCACTCTGACCTTCCGGCTCTTCCTCTAAGACTTTCCGTTCCCCTGCCTGAGCACTCTTCCCTTCTACATCAGTCCTCCTGCTACTGCACCCCGCACCCTCTGGCCCCTCATAGTTGGTTTACACTTCCGTCTCCCCTGAACACAAACGCCAGGGTGGCCGGACTATCTCATCCATTCTCTGTGCACCCTCTGCACCTGGAGCGGCACAGAACGGGTGTTGGGGTTGTACGTAAAGGCTTAACGAGTGTGTGACGAATGGACAAATAACCTTCACCACGACGTACCATTACCATTTTGTACAAGAATGAAGGACACCCCTTTCCAGGAGATGGCCGCCGGCAGCCTTACCCCAACACACCCTGAGGACGCGACATCCTCTTGGCACTTGTCCGAGGCGGCGCCACCCTACGGTAGCCCCAGGGGAGCCAGGGGGACAGGGGGTTTCCCTGGTAACACCTAAATTGTCCTGGAGGTAAGTGAGGAGGACAGGGACAGTGAACCAGACCTGCCAGGCAGGAGGGATGCTGGCTTCACCTGCACGACCACCTCCTCCCGCCATCGCTGGGCACTTCTCCTCGAGTTCCAAAACATTCTGAGTCCTGATCAGCCCGACCTCCTCTCTGGCCTCCACAGTGAGGCCCAACGGAACTCCCAGCTCGTGCCCACACTGCAGACGATGTCTGGTGTGCAGATTCGAGCCTGGTGGCCACGGCAGGAGTCACGCTCGGCCGAGCCCCACTGCGAGCTACCCATTCGTGGCAGGTGCTCGGAGCGCTCGCCCTACACGCCCACCACACAGGGCACTACAGCGCTTCAATGACTAAATCAAATCTCTGCATATTAAATTAATGATGGAAATCTAAAATATTAATATATTCTAATTGAAAATTCTCCAATAAATTATCGGAGCATTTGCAGTGATTTGATTCGACTTTCATTTCTTAAAGATCTTTCAGCTGCATAAATACAGCCATTAAAGCAATTCAAGAAGGGAACATTTCCTGCTCCGGTGAGGGAACAGCAGACACAAAGGATATGCAGGTTACTCTCACGCAATTGATTAAATCACAGGACCCAAGGCCGCCGAGTCGGTGGACGGCTGCTTTCTTCATGTCGCTCTGGCTTTAGCAAGGACGTATGAATTCCCCCAGGTCTCCACACGACGTATGATCACAGGGAGGGTTGACAGGGGCTGCCGAAGGTCTCGAGTGCTGTGTTTGTGTTGGGGCCGCGCTTTCGGAACCCTCGCTGGGCAGGCAGTGCCTGCGCCTCCCCGCGGGCGGCTGGGAAAGCGGCAGACCCCAAGTGGGCAAGTGGAAGGACCACCGGGCTCTCTGTGGAAGGAGTCACCGAGTTCCTAGGAGAACGTCTCTCCAGGCCATTAAGAACTCCCCTAAGGAGGCATGCGTCCACTGGGGAGGAGCTGGCGATGCTCAGAATGTCTTCTTCGTCAATCCTGAAGTCAATTCTTCAGTCAATGGCTCCTTCTATGCCGGTGACTATTACAACAGTGGACACCACTGTCTCTTAGGTCTTACGAATTATAAACCCCACAATATAGCGATACATCTTTGCTTTAAATAGTCAGCTGTCTTTTCAGGAAGTTAAGAGAAAATACAATCATGTACATTAATCCCCAAATTTATCTTTTCCCGTGCTCCCTATCCTTTCCTGCAGGTCTAAATTTCCAAACTGTATCCTTTCTTTCCGGCCTAAAGAACCACTTTAGTACTTTTGTGGGTCTGCTGGCAATGAATTCCCTTAGTTTGCTTATCAGAAATGACTTCACCTTTTTTTATATTTATTTATTTTTGAAAGAGAGAGACAGAGTGTGAGCAGGGGAGGGGCAGAGAGAGAGGGAGACACAGAATCCGAAGCAGGCTCCAGGCTCTGAGCCGTCAGCACAGAGCCAGACAAGGGCCTCGAAATCCCATACCGTGAGATCATGCCCTGAGCCGAAGTCAGATGTTCAACCGACTGAGCCACTCAGGCGCCCCTCTTTGCTTCACCTTTAAGTTTGAAGGACTTTTTTTTTTTCTGGATATAGAATTCTTGGTTGATAGTTTTTTTCATTCAGCAACTTGAAAATGGCCTTCCCTTGCCCAGCGGCCTCCGAAAGAGAAGCCGCCCCTGGTTACCATTGCCCTCTGATGGACTGTGTCTTCTCCTCTGTGCTTGAGATTTCTCTCAAGGGTTTGAATTTCATCATTTTGACTATGATCAAGATTTGGCTCTCCTTGTATTTCTCCTACTTGTTATCAGTAGATTTCTTGGATCTGTAAGTTTGTTTCTCTTGTCCAGCTGAGATTTTGTGTTTCAGTTTTCTGCCATTCTTCAGAATAGATGATTTATACTCATCTACCTTTATTTATATCATTATTTTAAATGTTTTATTTATTTTTGAAAGAGAGAGTGTGAGTGGGGGAGCGCAGCAAGACGGGGACAGAGGATCTGAAGTGACTCCACATGCTGACAGCAGCGAGCCCCATATGAGCCTCGAACTCACAAACTCCAAGATTATGACCTGAGCCGAAGTTGGACGCTCAACCGACTGAGCCACCCAAGACCCCCTGAACTATCTTTAAATGTAGTGACTCTTCTGCCTTCTACAATCCACTTGGATGCCCACCTAGCAAGTTTTTATGAGGGATGTTGTACTTTTCAGCTTACCACTTCGATTTGGTTTCCATTTTTTCTGCTATGATTCTGCATGTGTTCATTCATTCTGACTGTGTTTTCCTTTGAGTCCTTGAACATATCTATACGAGATATTTCAAAAGTCTTGCTGGTAATTTTAACATAAGCAATCCCAGAGTTAGATTCTGTGGGCAGTTTTTCCCTCTTAATTATGGGTTACATTTTGTCTTCTTTCTCTCTTTTCTTTCTATTTTCTGGGGGGCATGTCTAGTAATTTTTGTTTGTGTGTTGGTCATTGTCATCGATACATTGTACAGACTGGGTCCGTTGTCTTTCTCTGAAGGGTGTTGATTTTTGTTAGGGCAGGGAGTTAACTTGGCTGGACCTAAATCTAAATCTGTTTCCCTTGCAAGAGACAGCAGTTGAAACTTCTGCTCGGTTCTTTCAACCTTCTTGCTGTTGCTTTTTGCTGGGTTCTCTGGAGTCTCCCACGTACATGCACAGCTCCCTGGTTGGGGAGAGTTTATGAGCAGATGTGGGAGTTTCCATCTGTGGCTATGTATCTTATAGGATCGATCCCCTCACATTCTGCTGCTTTGTCAGTTCTAAACTCCAACTTCCAACTCCTCTGACCAGCGATACTGGTCTTCTGTGTGAGAGCTAGCTGCCTGTTGATGGCAGGATGAGGAGGGATCTTAGAGGGAAAGCCACATAAACAAGATCTCACCCCGTGCTGGTTCCTCCTTTCGTTTCCTGTCAACCACTGACCACTCTCCAGCAACTTCAAATAATTAAAGACATTTTTTTGGATGAGTTTCTAATTGTTATTTCAGAAGTGTTAGTCTGGTATACACTACTGTACCACTACCAGAAGCAGAACTCCCAAAGTAATTACTTTCAAGGATTGTATATTAAACTTAACAATCTTCAAAACGATCAGGAGTGGCTAGCCAGAGATGGGCACAACAGCCGTATCATTCACTCATTCAGTAAGTGCTTAATGACATCCACTTTGTCCCCAAGGTTGTGCCTGACCGGCAGACTGTCTCTGGAGGGCCTTTATGTCTAGTGGGGAAGACAGATCAATAATCACCAACAGAACATCAAAACCTCTGCCACCGTGGCAGGCAGTGGGGGTGCCACGGCCCCCGTGGGAGGGCCTGTGCTGGTCCTGAGAAGCAGGGTATTCTCAGAGGAGGCAGGGAGGGGCCAAGCTGGCGAGTGCCAGGTGCAGTGAGAAGCCCTCCAGGCTGAGGGAAGAGCTTGTACCCAGGAGTCCAAATCCATCTGCAAGCTGCAAGCGGCCCAGCGTGGCTGGAGTTGGGTGTGCCAAGGAGCGGAGTCACACCGCGAGGTCCTGTGTGACACGCTGAAGGAGTGAGGCCCTGTCCCGGAGCCTGAGGGAACAGAAGAAGTGGGGGAAACACACACATGCCACGTTTTGAAAGGTCACCCGACTTTCGTGAGATGGCGAGGAATGGTCGTTTGGTCATCTGCACGTGAACGGATGCCTTCTGAGAACCAGAGACACCTGGGCCCCCAGGTGGACACAGTGACCACAGCGCGAAGTTTCCCAGCAGACATTTCACAGGATAACGCGTGGTCAGACCTCAGCTGGCTCCCTCGGGGACCTCCCTGCTCCCCCAGGGCACTCGTGCATCTGATCAGCAGCTATGGGGAGTCTGCCCTGGGCCGGATCTGGGGTGCCCCGCCGTGTCCCTGTCACCCCTGTCACAGTGCAGACCCCGGCCCAGGACACACTGCTCACCAGGCTTCTCGGAGACCCCGCCCAGCGCATCCACACAGGTCAGAAAACGTTTGCGGTTGGATATGAAGCGACGTAGCATCTGTGCGCAGAACGGGAGCCAAGCTTATCACGGAAAATGCGAACCAGCCCGTGTTCTCCACTCCCTTGGGCTGGTACGCGGGAAGCTGATTCTACCCATCCTTCTGAGGCTCCCGCGGCTGTGCTCGCGTGAGCTTCCTGCTCTAGAAACGGCCTCGGCTCGTCTCTCACCCTCGCCGTGTGGCTGCCCTTTATGCTAAGCGATTATGTAACGATCTCCTTCCAGAAGAGCCCCCTTTCCAGGCCTTGCTCCGAGGACAGGTTTGCACGAGCTGCTGTCTGTTAAAATCCCAACTTCCCAAATTAAAGGACTCGTCTCCCGGTAGCACAGCCTCCTTCCATTATCTTGAGCCAGTTCCTACAGTTGCCCCGGACAACCTCTCAAGTTAACAAATTCTGAATTTTTATTAGACTTCTTAAATGTCTGATTTTATCCTCATTCCGAATCTTGCCGGCAGTCAAACCTAACACACACGCAAGTGCGAAAAGCAAGTGGCTTTTCGAAACCCTCCACTGAGGTACCCATGAAGGAATCCCAGCCTTGCTAGCGAAGGGACCAAATTCTGAATGACAGGCAGCAGGCGGGCTGCCCGCAGGCCCTCGACGCTGGAAAAGCACTCTAGTCTTCTCTCTCTGAAGCTCCCGTGCCTGCACGGTGCTTGGCACCCTCGGCTGGCCCCAAACTGCTCCTTCCAGAGCCCGGAGCTGGACTTCAGGAGCAGGGACGGTCCCCTCCTGCCACTTCCCTGAACACAGGGTCTCCCTCCAGCTTCCCAGGGGATCAGCCCGCCTGTGAATGCCTCCCCCCTGCAGAGAGAGCCCAGAGTGTCTGAGTGCTCCCTGTGGGGTGTGGCTGCATCTCTCCCTCCCCACTTAAATTTTGAAGGGGGTCTAGTTCTGGTCAGCACGCCCGCAGGAGCGCCTCCGTCCTGCGCGGGGGACACTCCCGGCTCCGGCAGCCCAGCCCTTTGTGGCCAGCCTTCCCTTCTCAGGGCTCCCCTCCACCCAAGTCGGTTATTCATTCTCCCCGCACCGCAGAACTAATGCTAGTCCTTCCAAGGAAAAAGCCGGTAATTAGCAGAGGTTTTTTGGGAAGAACGTTCTGCCTGCTTCTCTCCCGCCCAGTTTTTCATTTAACATATTTTATCAGAATGAAGCGCCTTAACGAGCACGGGACTGCAGCTGATCCCAACTGAACCCCTCGGCTTCCCATCCCCATCAAGCCGTATTCACGTTTGCTGGGACTCGGGCTTCTTTCTGGAGCAACTTCCCACAAAACAGGGACAGGAAACTCATCAAATTCCCGCAGACAGAGACAGGGGCAGGAAGCGTCCCCAAACCCCCGCCTGGGCTAGGTAAGGACTGAACTGGGAGGGGGCAGGCGGGGGGCGGGGGGAGGGAGGCAGGAAGCGAGCATGTGCGAGTGTGGGAGTGACACGCGTGTGCTATCACGTGGGATGGTCTGCGTGTGCACGCGCGTGTGCGCGCTTCTGTGCTGAGTTCTCACACGATCACTGGGAGTCCACTTCTAGTCTTTTACAGAAACTGTAATGGAGATTCTGTTTTCCATTTGCTGAAGAGCTATCTCCCCGTAAGATCCCAGCTCGGCTTGGAAGGCTCTCTGCCAGTGGAGGCAGACGGGGCTTCCACGGGAAAGTACTGCACCACCGGTCAAGAAAGTCTGGAAGTCTGAGATCTCCGCCGGGACCCCGGTGCCCTGGCCACCCCGGTGTGCATGAGCCGACGGGCACCCGGACAGCGCCCCCCATTGGGCTTGCTTCCACCGCCCATCCAACAAATGTAGTGCCTACTGTTTACAACACCAGAGAGAGAGGAGGCGGGCGCTCAGATGCATAGGTAACAGTCGTGAACTAGATGCATAGGTAACAGTCGTGAACTCGCACGGTGCTAAGTGCTGTGGAGAACACAAGTCGGGGCAGTGGGGCGAAGGAAGACTGGGCTTGGAGGACGGCCAGTGAGTCAGGTCTGACTGCTGGCCGAGGGCCACCCCTCGCCCCGTCTCCCTGGCACAGCGGCGCCATCACAGAAGGAAGGACACACCTGCTCTCACCTCCGGGAAACTTCCGGGGACAGAGACCGGCCCCTCTTCACACACAGCCCCTTCCCTCCCTGCACGGCTGGACCATGTTTCTCCGTGTCCCTTGCGATGAGGCATGGCCACACATCTGGTTTTGGCCAATGGGATTCAGGCAAAATCGATGCATGCCACGGCCAAGCCTAGCCAGTCCTGCAGTCCGCATTCTGGGGCCCCGAGTGACCGCGGTACAGAGCCCCCCTCCTCCAAACGAACTTCACGGGAGTGGGAAATAACCTCTCTTGTGTTCGGTTCTGGAATTCTGGGAATGCCCTTTGTAGCAGTTAACACTAGCCCCCACCCTGTCCTTCAGCTCACCGCCTAGTTTGGAGTGTGCCCGGCCTGGAGGCGGCCCTCCCGATGGGGCTGCGGGGACACGTCAGGGTGTCCGAGGAGCGGAGGACAGATTTGCTCCGGAACGCAGCCACGGGGTAGGCCGGGAGACAGCAAGGAGGGGCTGCTGCCGCTGGGTCCCTGCTTTCCTCAGCGGGCACCCAAGGCCACGTCCCTTTCCCTTCCTCGAGGACCAGGTAGACGTGTCAGCGGCGAGGGGCTCCTCGGGACCCCGCACCTTCGGGGGGGGGCGGAGCGCCTGCCATCTGCCGCGCTCAAGCCGGGTTCTGCACGGTCTGTGTTCCCCGGGG
Source organism: Paguma larvata (assembly GCA_030068075.1). Lineage (NCBI taxonomy): Eukaryota > Metazoa > Chordata > Mammalia > Carnivora > Viverridae > Paguma > Paguma larvata. Next base: position 47,507,328 of record CM057844.1, on the reverse strand, counting down.
ACGCGGCGGGCTCCCCGGCTTTGTGGCTGGAAACGCAGCACGGCCCCCATCGGAGCACACAGAGGTGCTTGTGACACCCCCATCCACATGTCCACACGTCCACAGGCCGTGCGGCAGCCGAGCGCTCGGCCGGCCGGTGGGGGAGACTTCGCTCTTCTTGCCTCCGGCTCTGAGTAATCGGCCCCGAGCCCAGGCAGGTCCCTCCAGCAGAAAGCGCAGAAGGGTCTGGTTCTCCATCACCCGGGGGGGGGGGGCAGACTCGGAGGGTCCTCGCAGGCCAGGGGCTCTGCCTACAATCGCTTTCTCTCCCGGGACCTTGCACAGCCTGTGTGCGGATGGGCGCAGAGGAGGAGAGTTCCGTGTGTCCGCACTAACACCGGCAACCTGAGAAACTCTGGAAGCCGGGACAGCAGAATATTCCAGTAGTGCCAGGAGGCCGCCCAATACTACGCGAGTCCCCTGCGGCGTGTGAGCGGGCCAGAGCCCTCGGTGCTCGTTACAAGGTCACACGCTCATTATAACGCTCCTGCCGGGTGCCTGGGAGGCAGACCAGGACAGGCCTTCCCAGACGCTGGGAGACAGCTGGACCTGCCCTGGTCAAACTGGGGCCCGCGGACTCCATCTGGCCTGGTGCCTGTTTTTGTAAATAAATAAAGTTTTATTGGAACAAAGACACGGCAACAGTTTACATACTGCCTCCAGCAGCTTTCACACTACCAAGAGTCGAGTGTTTGAAACCGAACCTGCTTGGCTGCTAAAACGGCTACTCTCCGGCCTTTACCGAAAAAGTCTGCTGACCCCCGAGCGGTTGGAGCAACCGCTTCCTACTAAGCTGACTTCTGAGCAGTCCAGGCACAAGGCTTTAAATAAGACCGGATCGCACAATGAAAAACTTGCTCCCTTTCCAGTTTGCTTTCCGTCCTGATGACACTCGAGGGGGAGCTGCGGGTACTAGAGGCGCCTGGGAACACTGAGATTTGCTCGTCACCTCCCTTAGACGCAGGTCCCGGGCAGCCTTCGGGCGCTGGGGGTGACAGTCACGCAGCCAGACACCGCAGCTGCTTTCTCTGCCTTATGCTTGTCTTCCGGTCAGCCCTCCTTGTAACCGACAATACCAGCTTCCCGACTGCGACCGAAAACAAAGTCTCCTCTTAGGATAAATTTATATTAAAAATGAATCCCCGACAAAAGCCATCAGGCAGGCGGATGACAAGCGCTAGTCAGATACGGCGAGTGCCCGAGGGCAGTGAGGGCGCGCCCGTGGGGGCCACGGAAGGAAGTCATCAGCACCCTCATCCGGTCGGTGGACTGACCTTGAACGGGATCCTGGGGATCTACCCCCAGGCTGGGGTTCACGCCTTGAGTGTTTGGCTCAAGTCTGTGCCCGCACCGCAGTGACCTCCGAAGGGTCAGGAGGCTCAACACTCAAGGGCCGGCAGTGCTCTGGAAGCCCGAGCTCCCATCGCATCTGGGGGGCACTGAGGTCACAGTGCGGCGTCTCCCCTGCGCCCTCAAGAGACTGCCACACGCACCACCCTCTGGCCCCAGGGGGGGGGGGGCTTCCTCATCAAGCAATTCCGTGACACCGGCTGGGTGTCTACGGACCACCAGACACAGTTATTCTGACACAGGCTGTGCACCAGAGCAAGCGTCCATCCCGCAGGAAGGGGCTCAGTCCTGCGGCGCGGATCCCACCCGGGGGGCCTGCCTCCTGTGCTGCCCACCGGTGGGCCGCGAACCGAGGTGCCCATGACCCTCTCCTAGCTCAGAGCAAGCCTACTCTTCAGAGTTTCATAAAGGGTACAACTCAGGAACAGCTGGACGGTAAGATCTTTAGGCACCGGGCTCCCACCCCTCCCCGTGCCCACCGACACGAGGCTCTCCAAGCCCCGTCCCTCGTCCCTCGGGGTTTATGGAAGCTTCAGTGCGGATGTGGTTGATTAAATCATTGGCCCCTGGCGAAGGGCTCGACCTCCAGCCCCTTCCCCTCCCAGGCGTTTGGGGGGCGGGGCTGAAAGTAAGGCCTCCAACCGCGGAGTGTTCCCAGTCCTTAGGGGGAGCCCTCCAAAAGTCACCATTAACATAACAAAAGACACTCCAGCGCTCTCCTCACGCAGGAGGTTCCAAGGGTTTAGGTCTCCGTGCTTGGGGAGGAATACGCATGTCCCTTTGCCAGTCACCGCCTCGGGTGCAGCGCCGGCTGTGAGGTTTTGGGGCCAGGACGCCGAGGCTGTGGCGTGTGTGGCAGGCGGCAGCCGCTGCTGGGCCCCCTGCTTTGCTCTGCGGCGTGTCCGATTTGAGACGCACACCCCGCCCCCTGTGTGACAGGACAGGCTCAGCAGCCCCAGGAAGGGGGGTGACCCGGAGCGATGCCCACCCAGTGGGGCGAGGCGGAGCCAGCCAACGGGGTCCTCACCCCGTGTTACCCAAGTATTGCCCGCCTGGTGACAATTTTCTTCGAAGGGAGGAAGGAAACGCAAATTTGTGAAACCCATTTCCCTCTCCCAGGGAAAGCACCTTGGGGAGGGGGCTGGGAGCACCAGCACCCGAGGAGCCCCATCCCCCACAAAGGCCACGAAAGCGCGAATCTGGGGTCACGGCCTCAGTCCCAAGGTCTGGCTTCCCACCACCACCATCAGCCCCAGCACAGACACGCCGTCTGTCCACCGTCCGGGGTCCGAGTCGAAATTGGAAACGAGTGTGAGCAAAGAAAGCTGGCAGAGGTCAAAGGCCACGCCTCAAGCTGCCGCCCCGCCCCCTTCCAGCAGCACGGGCCAGACGGCCCAGGTCCGCAGGACCCCTTCCCTGAGGACCAGACCGCCCTCCTCATCTCTCGGGCTTATGCCGCCTCGTCACCAAAACGGCTACGTCTTGACCTTCTTGGGTGCCAAGTGCGGACCGTCCTTTGCTCCCGCCCCGGGACCAGCCGGCCAGACCAGCCCGTAAGATCCCAGAGGAGAGGACGCCCTGGGCCGAGACCCTCCCCGGCCGGCGGGAGGGGCCCCACTTACCCGCACAAGCTGCTGTGGGAAGGGCCCTCGCGAATTTTCCGGCACGTTGATGGGCGGGATGACCCAGTCTCGTTTCTGTCTCCTCAGCCCGTTGGCGTTCTGGTGCTGGGGCCACGGCAACAGCGTGTCATTCGGAGGCTGGGCGGCGTCCAGGCCTGCACTCTGCTTCCCCTTCTGCAGCGTGAGTCGGAGGGGGGAGAGAAGAGTCACAGAAGTCGGGTTAAGTTCTGCGCAGAGGAGAGGGCATCTGTTCGGAGAATCTGTTCTGTCCCAGCTCAACACAGAGAGACCGAGGCTGCTGGGAAAGCGGCGAAGGGTTGGGGGGGGGGGGAAACCAAGCAAGATACCTTTGTAACAAAATGGATCGCAGAGTTACGTGGGGGGGAAGGAACCCGTAAGAACAGAAGGATACGTAGTAGGCTGGACCAGAGATTTTCAATCCCTGAAAGTGGGGGAAAAAATCATAAAGGAAAACACAGTTTATTTATTTATTTTTATTTTTAAAAAATATTACTTAATGTTTATTCAGTTTTGAGGGACAGAGACAGAGTTGGAACAGGGGAGGGGCAGAGGAAGAGAGAGAGAGAGAGAGAGAGAGAGAGACCCAGAGTCTGAAGCAGAGCTGTCAGCACTGAGCCCGACACGGAGCTGGAACTCACAAACTGTGAGATCATGACCTGAGCCGAATTCGGACACTTGATCGACTGAGCCCCCCAGGCGTCCTGGAAAGCACAGTTTAATTTAAGTTCTTGTTTAGGAAAACACAGCCTAAGAGCAGTTTGTAGGCAAACAGGATCTACAACAAGTCTGTCAAAGGACTAAGAGTCTCACTACATAAAGAGTTCTTACAGATCAATAAAAAAATTAAACCTTTTAAAACAAAAAATCGGTAAGCTTATTAAAAGTGTTCACGACTTCCATTAATGAAATAAGTGCAAGTTGAAGTAATACACCCTCTTCACCCATCGACCTGACGAGACTAAAGAAATGGGTCTTCAGTCCCGGGCAGTGTGTCGTGTCAGTCGGGACAAGTGACGTTTGAGGGCGTGGGACCCGGCGTTAAGCAGACCTGGTGTTTTGTGTCTACATACGCTCTAAAGTTCACTAGCTCTGGGCAAGTTGCTTCATGTCTCCAAACTCCAGCTGCTTTTATAAAACAGGGCTGGCGATAACGACACTGATTTCGGAGGATTGCTATGGCAACTCAAGTGATCAGAGCCCCCGCCCAGGAGGCAGGACGGGGCGTCGGCTGTGCGCTGGCTGGAGGCTGCTGGGGGCCGACCACAGCCCTCTGCCCGCTGGGTGCCGGCGACCGTCGACGGCCTCAGAAATGGTCCTTGCTGTCAACCGTACGTCAATTAGAAAACAATTAGAAAAAAACACAGGGTCTTGGCTTCTGACCCAACAGCTCCGCAGCTGGAAATCTGCCCCAAAGAAACTATACGGAAACAAACATCTCCATATAAACATGTTCACTGCAGATGTGTTTGTAATATTAGGCATATTATGTATACATCGAGTAATGAACATACCAGAAAAAGGTCTCTGGAGATCTGATAGCAGTGAATAAGAGTTAGAAATATTTTCTTCATGTTTGTTTTTGAGAGAGAGAGACGGAGCGTGAGCGGGGGAGGGGCGGAGAGAGACGGAGCGCGGGCGGGGGAGGGGCGGAGAGAGACGGAGCGCCGGCGGGGGAGGGGCGGAGAGAGAGGGAGCGGGAGCGGGGGAGGGGCGGAGAGAGAGGGAGCGGGAGCGGGGGAGGGGCGGCGAGAGAGGGAGCGGGAGCGGGGGAGGGGCGGCGAGAGAGGGAGCGGGAGCGGGGGAGGGGCGGCGAGAGAGGGAGCGGGAGCGGGGGAGGGGCGGCGAGAGACGGAGCGTGAGCGGGGGAGGGGCGGCGAGAGAGAGGGAGACAGAATCCGAAGCAGCTCCAGGCTCCGAGCCGTCAGCACAGAGCCCGACGCGGGGCTGGAACTCACAGACCGCGGGATCATGACCTGAGCTGAAGTCGGACGCTCAACCGGCTGAGCCCCCCAGGCGCCCCGAAATAATAGTTAAATGCTGTGTTTGTATTTTGGGATATTACATAGTCATTATAAGCCACCCTTTGAAGCCTGGGACACGAAGAGAAGTCCATAAGATAATGGCGAGCGGAGATGGCCCTGGAGAATACGTGTCGCACAAATCCCTGCGTGTGTGTGTTTCTAAGGACACAGAAAAGACTGGAAGGAAACATCAAAATGCAAACTTCTGTTTTCTCCGATCACCAGTGATCGCAGCTTACTTCATTCCTTTTACGTTTCTGTATTTCTGAACGTTACACCACATCCGACGACTTTCTATAATTAACGAGCCCTCGGAACTTACGGACGCGCCGTGTCCGTGCAGACCCTCACGCACGCACGCGGCGTCTACGTGCACGCCACCTCCATGCTCATTTTCAAGGCGCGTCAGCACTGTTTTCGAGGCTCGTGCTGGGTTGACCCGCGTCCCGGAGCCGGCCGCACATCGCAGCTCACACAGGAAGACAGACCTGGGCGGGGGTGGCCCACGGCACCTGGCCACGGTCCACCGACTCCAGCCATGGCGGGTGCCCCCCCTCCCCACCTCAGCTCCAGGTCCAGCAAGACGGGCCCGGGTGGTCTGACCACTGCCTTCTGCAGACACAGGACGCGGGACTTGTCCGCCCTTTTAACCAAGTTAAATACACGTGGACCAAACTGCCCACTTGATGAAAAGGTAAACGCTTCCCGAATCCACGGGCAATGCCGCCTGGACAAGCCACAGGGGAAGGAGCGGCCCCCCGGGACACCCCCGGGCTGCAGCGGACACAGCCCGAGCTCCTGCGGTCGAGCGTTTGCAGCAACTAAAGCCACAAGCCTGTCGTCCGCCACGCCCCACCTTCATCAGAAAGGGGCCCCTCGAGGTGTGCACGTCCCCGGTGGCCTCGACTTCTGGTCACGTCAAACCAGCTGCTGCTGTGGCTCCTTTCAGGCTCTCACGGAGACACAGCGATGCTGTCCCCTCACAGCTGGGCACAGACCACTGCCTTCCCTGCCCCCATGCGTACCTGATGCCTGGTGGGTGCTGAGCATTCCACGCGGTCTCCCCCGACACCCCCCTCGCCGACTCAGCGGGTCGTGCCCTCAACCCCACTTTACTAGCGGGGCAAAGAGGGGCCTCGGAGAGGCTGAGTAACTTCAGAAGGTCACACAGCTCAGGCGGCAGGGACAGGACTTGAACCTGGGAGTCAGACCTCAAGACTAGAGCACCTGCCTGGGTGCCAGCCCCCAGTCGGGGGTCCCTTCGCCTGGGAGGTCACAGCCCCTTTACCCGTCCCCAGGTTGGGTGTGCGGAAGGCTGGGCAGAAGTCAGTGCTCCCGGAGAACTGCCTGCGGTCTGTGTTAAGGAGCCTCCAGGTGGCTTGTCCGGGGGCCCCCAACTTGCAGGTAATTAGTCCACCTGTCCCCGGGCACCTGCCCCAGGAGAAGGGACAGGGCTAATGTTTCCTCTTGAGCGTGTCGCGTGAGGGCAGCCTGCCTGGACTCGGGAGCCTTCCAGGAGATGACACGGAGCCCCAGACAGGAGCACCGCCCTGGGGAGGGGGCACCGGCCATCTGTGGCCCCCCTGTGTCTCCGCCAGTGACGGAGCAGAGAACACGGCTCTGCCCCACCGGCGAGGCTTGGGCACCAGCAGGCAGAAGCTCACCTGAGTCCTTTGTGCTTCAGGCTCAGAATTTTAAAGAGTTTTCTTAAAGCTGTTTTTTTTTTTTTTTTTTTTGAACTGCTTTATCTTCATTTGCTTAGGATGAGCCTGCGTGGCGTTAATTTCCCTAGTGTTGTTTAAATAAATTGCACATATTTGCTACTATTTTAAAGCTGCGAGACACATATAATAACAAAATCTGGCGACGATCAATGCCAGGCCCGTGCAGCCTCCGCCTGGGAGACACACCCGCGTCTCTGGGGAGAAACATTCGTGCAGCTCATCGGTCACCCCGACGGAACGTGCACGGCGTCCTGGGCCCCTCGGAACAGGGCACCGACGCGCGGTCACACGAGGTAGAAACGACGCTTCCAGCTACTCGCGCGAACGTTTCCTAATGGAGGACACCTGCGGGCGCTCCCAACGCGCTCCGAGTTCTGTGTCTCTGAGTAAATGCTGGCTGGGTGCTGGACCCGGTGTGAACGTGACCTCTGTGCCACTGTTACTAGCAATTACATGTGCGCGTGTACACATTCAGGTGTATATAGGCGCATGCGTGTGTGCGTACACATATAGATATACATGCACATGCACACATGCATGTATACGCGTGCATGAGTATACGTGTACACATGTGTACATATGTGTGTGTGTACGCCGTGTGCGTGTGTATAACCCTACAGTTTTCTCATCAACAGCCTGGCATCTTGATAGGCTGGCCACACCCAATCGCTGGGTCTTTACAGTTTCATCCGAGCTGGAGGTGTCATCACTGGCGGGGGTCGGGGGGGTCCCCGCGGCTGAGGTGGCCTTCGGACCCAGCCAAGCTCACACCCACACATCCGGAGAGCAAAGAGCCCTGAGCGAATCGCTCAGCCCTGCTGTCCTTGGACCGGATGCCCAAGAAGGTGGGTTAAGAGGTGGACTTCCTGGAGATGCGGATAGCTGCACGGTCCCTTCACCAGAATGTTCCACAGAGCCCCCAACCTCGGCATGGCCAGATCTGGGCTCCACCGTCAAATCCACCCCTTGTCTTGTGTCCTGAGGCCACAGGACTGGCTGTGCCGTGCACGCAGAGGCCGGCTGCCGCTGGGCGGTACACCTGTTCGAGCCCCACGTGGAGTTTGCCCCCGGGTCCCCTCCTCTTCTTGGCGCCCTCACTCCAGGTTCAGACCCCATTTCCCGCCTTGCGCCAGCTCCCCACACATTGGCGCCCCGGCCACTCGCGTCTCCCTGGGCAACCCTGTACGCACAGCAGCTGGGGCAAGCTGCCCAGAGCGCTGCCAGTGCCCTCAGCCCCCTGGTGGGTCAGCTCAGGCACCAGATGCTGAGGACCTCTGTGTCCATGTGCCTGTCCCCGCTGACTTCCTGGTCCTGCCCGGGGAAGATACACCCCGCCCCTGCCCTGGGGGCCGAGACATTCTTTTATCCCCACACCGTGGGTGCTGCCCTGCCTGGGAGGTCGTAGGGCTTCACGGCTGTCCCCTCGGCACGGAGCAAACTCGGTGGACAGACATAAGCGTGGGGTTTCCCACGCTTCCTGAGCGCCAAATTAAATGACCCTCAACCTCTACCCTCAAGTGCTGGCGTGGAGCGGCAGGTCAGGAGCCTCGATGACAGTGATGGCTGTCACGGGCCATGGGGGCGCCATGGGCCCGGGGAACCTCTGACTTAGTCCTCAGGACAGCCACTCTCTCCACGGGCAGCAATCAGCACGGAGCTAGAACAGGTGGGGTTCGAGCTGGCACTGAGTTACAATTCGGTCCATCTGGGAAGGGCGGAAATGCTTCGGGGGGTATTATACCTGGGTGGGGTACCGAGGGGGGAATAGGAGTTTGTTGTTGGGGGAAAGAATAGCCAAGAAGGTGGCAGACAAGGAAACGGGACAGTGTGGGTGCTTCGAAAATTAGGCAGGTGCCCTCATTCAGTTCACGGGGCCTAGACGTAAGTAGAATGGAGGGGCAGCGTCGCAGGCTTCGGGGTCACAGGGCCGGCCGACACGGCTGCCCTTTGCTGGCCCTCCCGGTATTTGTCTTGCCTCCTGCACCCCCAAGGCCTGGTTGCTCTTCCGTGAAAGGAGGGGGCCCTTACGGGGGGCGGTGAGGGTGATGAGGGGCGTCCAGGGCATGGGCGGATGGTGGGGTTTCAGCCCTACTGCTGGGCTCACGGCGGGGAGCAGGAGCCCAAGGAGAGTCCTGCCGGAGGGGGCTCTGCAGGCGGCACTGGGCTCTCGGGGGCGCATAGAGGACAGGGCAGCGGGGCTTGAGCCAGACACCTGGGGGTGGCGGCTTGGCCTGGAGGGAGCCCCGAGTGTTCAGAGGGAGGGCGTGAGGGCAGATAGGCTTTGGGCCATCCCATAATCTTGTAGCCCAGGTAAGGAAACTGAGGCACAAGAAGGAGAAGGAATTTGTCCAAATTGTCTGTTAGTGGGAGCGGGGCCGAGTCGGGGGTGGGTGGGTGGGGAGGTGGGGAGCCTGGCAGTGGGGGCGGGGGACAGCCCAGGGAGGAGACTTCCTGGACACTGGAGGCAGGGTTTGGTGTCCCCAGAGCCCTCTCCGGCCATGGGCAGGGGTGAGAGTCCACCCTGGCATCGAGCTTGGCCCCATGGCAGGTGGCCTCCCCCAGGCGGGTAGGGCACCGCTGCTGGCTGCGGGAGGGATGGGCTCTCTGCCCTGGATTAGGGTATGATGGGGTGGGGGGGACCCACCAGTCCCCTCACTACCTGGGCTGTTGGTCTCCCTAGCCGCAGGGGCGCAGCCCCTCCTCCCTCCTAACACCCCAGCCGCATCCCGGCTCAGGGCTGCACACTCTCGGTGCCCAGGGGCCCCAGGCACAGCCCACCCTGCCCTGAGCACTGACAGGCGTTTCCCGGAAGGGGCCGAGGAAGGCGTGGAGCCCGGTGCAGACACGCAGACCACGCTCACTCGTGGAACCCTAATCTGCTGCTGCTTCATCAGCTTTCATTCACAACGTGTTTCCCGTTTCCGATTGCCTCTCCCCCGAGTCTGAATCAGCAGTGCTCCGTACTGGATTCGCTCTGCTGACGGGGCTCTGGGACCCGGATTTTGGGGGACCTTCTCAGGCGGGGGTCCCAGTGCAGGGAGTAGGGCCTCTGTGGGTCGCTTACAGACTCTGGGCCTCGGTGTCCCGGCTCACGGGGCCGGATGAGCTCTGTGCCCTGGGGTGCGGGGTGTGGGGCCCTGGCCCGGAGTGTCGGCTTCTCTCCACAACTCGGGGAGGGGTCATCTCCCTGCCAGGCCGGAGCCTGGACTCCCTGTGATTGGACACTGACTTCGAGGAGACAGAATGGCATTCTGCGTTTGCACGGGCTGTGGGGCCAGTCCCTTTGCAGACGGTCTGTGGCACCTGGGGGCCTGGGGGACCCAGGACTGGTAGCCTTAAGGTCCTTCCAGACCAACCTGGGTGGCCCTGGCAGGTCTTTCCCGGCAGGCTCTCTGGGCCAGTCCCAAAGGCAGGTGTCCTCTCTCCCCAGGGACGCCGTGACTTGGCCCTCACACTCAGCACAGCGGTTGTTACTTTAGGGGAAGAGGCGGGAGGTAACGGCCAGAAAATTGAAGGATGTCTCACCAAGGACAAACGGCCTTCCATCTCAGCGAGCCTGAGACCCCCAAGTTCACGGGCCAGCGGCATGTTAGAAAAAACCATGGTTTCCACCCTGAGCCCTGCCCGTCCAAACCCGCACCCCAACAGCCACCTGCGTGGCGCTCTCCCCACGCGGGCTTCCCCCGCACCGGCCCCTGGATCGGTGCGTCATCCTGCCACGCTCCCGGCAGCTCTGTGCCGCCCGGTCCCGCTCTCCGTGTACCGAGGATTGTTCTCTGTTCTCTGCGTCTGATTACGAGTGTAATTGGGTGTGACTTCCAGGTGAGATCTTCAGGGAGCCTTCAATTTGAGGGAGAGGCCGGGCCATTTCCCTCCATCGCCAATTCACCAGTGAAAGGTGAATAATGCAAAACTGACCTGAGGCAGGATTTAAATGATCGCCTTTTTTTTTTGAAAAAGGAGAAGAAAAAAAGAAAAACAGAGCCAGGGGAAGGCTATAATCACCCACACCTCCAATCGACATGCAAAAGGTTATAATTCATCATATTCTTCTATTAGCTAACCATTCACCTGTTAGGGGCATAGAATTATTAAGCCGAGCGGGAGCACCGGCTGTTAAGTGAACGGGCTGACTCGTGAAACATCGGCGCTGAAGGGGAGCAGGGAGCGTAATTAACCAGCGTCCGCCTTCCGTACAGAATCCGCAGGCGGCTTCCCTGGGGGGCTTCCCCGCCATCTCGGTTTCAGGTGGGCGTCAATCGGTGAGTGGGTGAACACGCAATGGTGCCCCTGTTTCCCTGTGACAGGGATGCAGACGGCAGGTCCCGCCGCACCCCTTCCTGGCCCAACACAGTAGGCTCTTCAGGGTGGGCCCAGGGGTCTGCACGGCGGACACACTCGTGGGGGGTGGCGGGCACTGGGAGTCAAGCACTAGCCCCGCAGGCCGTAGATGCGGCTAGAAATGCCTCCTAGAGGCCCAGGGACGCTAGAGGGAGGGCGGCGTGTGGGCAAGGCCAGGAGGAGAGCCTCTGGAACAGACGGGAGGGGTGCAAGCCCGGGGCCCTGGCGCAGAGCCGGGACTGTGCTCCCACGCGCGGTCGTCAACGGGGACGCCCGGCGCTGCTGCAGAGCGCGGTGGGTAAAGGGAACACCAGCCGCTCTCCGGAGCCGCGGCTCAGAAGTCACTCCCCCCAGGAGGCGCCACGAACACGGGGACGGCGCCGACATGTCCTCGTGCCGGAGCCCAAGGCCTGCATCTCTACGGGGCCCCCAGCAGCCCTGCCCCCGAGGACGGGGTCGCAGACGACAGGCAGGCCGTCCCACCCCGTCCTCGGGCCCTGGGCTGCCCTGCTGGGTGCTCCCTCACACCGCGGATTCCTTCCGCGCTCTTCCGAGAGAGCGTGGACACAGTCCATCTGATTCGACAAAAGAATCAATGGGAACCTTTCAAGTCAGTTCCCCGTGGGACATGCCGAGCGGGTGCTGTGTCTGCTGAGGTCTTCGGGGCTTCTTCTTAATCAAGGGCGTCCCGGTCGGGGTCCCGAGGCGTGCCCGCCCTCCCCCTCGGTCTCCGTTCCCCGGCCGGGGCCTCCTGGGGAAGGTACCCAGGCCACCCGATGCCTCTGGCCGGCCGTGCAGCCCTGAGACCCCTGATGCCCCCAGCCTCCCGGGACAGGGACACCCGCCCTCACAGGACGGAAGGTTCTGGGGGCCTGGTGAGGCCTCGAGCTTCTCTTTTTCCACAAGTAAGCCAGCCCTTCCCCCTCAGGACCCTGAGCAGCTGTCAGCAAACGCAGCTGGTACATCCTTCCTTTCACCCAGGCTGCCTCCTCGGGGGTCCAGTGTGGGCTCCGGGGCCCCCGTGACCTCTCACGCACGGAGTGACCATGGACCTATTTGTCCAAGCTCATCCGACTGCTCTTGGATGGCCCTGCTGTTCGGGCCATCCATGGTGAGCGAGTGGCCATCTCAGCCACAAACACAGGACTCAGGGGCAGGGGTTCCAAGGTCGCCGGTTGCACAGGGGTCTGTGGTCAAGGGCTGAGCGGGGTGTGACGTGCCGTCCCCCGAACACGAGTGTCGTTCCTGCCTCTGCCTCACCACCCTCCCGATTTCACTGCCTCCTCGCGGCTCTGGGTTACAGGTGCGCCCATGAGCGAAGGTGCCCCCCACCCAAGCGTCACACCTGGCGCTGATTTTCACGGAGGGCAAGTAGATCTCAACAAAAGAAGCGCTGAAGTCAACACCGGTAATTCATCCCTCTATTCCTACTTCCCTTTCCATGTGCGTTCGAAAACCAGTACATCTTGTCTGCCTGCAAGCATGTACATTTAAAATATTTAACTAGGGTAGTGTCTGCAGCCTTCTGGCTGGTTTCCATGGCAGCTAAGGATGGACAAAGTAAAACGGTATTTAACAAACACAAAATAAAACAACGGGGACACAGCTCCGTACTTCAGCAAGGAGAACACGCAAGCCATTCTAAACAAACACCTGCACGAGTTCGGGTCTGAGAGGCGCTGAGCGGAGTCCCCTTAGCGGAGTCTGGAGGACTACCACGTGGAGGAAGGCACGGTCTCCGCGCCAAACCACGATGGGGTTTCTTACTTCCCATCTCTTCCTGGAAGGGGAGGAGGTTATTCTGAAACTTCCCACGGAGAGCGCACAGAGTCCGCCGGACGGAACAGCACGGTTACTCCTTCAGGCATCTATTTGGGAGGACGGTCTTGTGACGGCGGCAGCGGGGGGGACCCTGGCCTCGCTCAGTCATGCCCAGGACACTTAGGGAGGGAGGGGCTGGTGCGTCCTGGCTCGCACCTGGCCCGGTGGGGGTCCTGGTCGTGCAGCTGCAGCTGGGCCTGGCCCTCAGCCCCTCTCTGCCCTGTGGCTAGTTAGGGCGGGTGTAGACACAGAGGGCGGTCCTGGCATCCCCTCCCACCTGGGGCCAAGCAGGCCTCTGGGGCCGGGGTGCTGTGAGCGTCCCTGCGGGAAAGAGCTCAGCCTCGGCTGCGCGGGGTTCTTCCCGTCGGTGTCGTCTTGTTGGAAGGTGTCGTGCTGTTCCCAAGCCGCGGCAAAGCCACAATTCTCTTCGTGAATTCCTCAGAGCTCACCCTTTCCCCTTAAGCCTGTCTCCCCTCCGCCAAGAAGACACGAGCCAAGCCCCAGAGCAGGCGAGACGGGTCCAGCCAGCAGGGCAGCCTGCGTGTGCAGACATCACGCTCACGGGCCATCACGGGGGCCCCCGCCCGAGCAGAAGAGCACAGGAGACCCCACAATGTCCAGACAGGCCCCTGCGTGCAGGGGTGCGTGTGTGGGTGCACGCAGCTCACTACCACGAGCCCAGCCAGCTTGCTGCCCATCCCCCCCGCTCCCAGCTGGCTCACGGCCCCCAGCGCTCGTCTCCAGGCCGGGGCCTCCACACCCCAACACTGCCGGCATCTAGAACTGAGTCCTTCTCTGGGGTGTGGCCGTCCTGTGCATTTGTAGGTGCTGAACAGCATCCCTGTCCCCACCGCTCGATGCCAGAGACATCCCCCACCCCCCCCCCTCCCCCCCCCCGGCTGTGACAACCAAAGTGTCTCAAGTCTTCTCCGAACGCCCTGGAGGAGAACTTGCTCTAGGGAATCGCGAAAATTATGTTTGGTTACAAACACCTCACATGGAATTACTCTTCAATTTACAGGAAAAAATACAATCGCAGTCAAAAGAAATTAAATTAGCAAGTTAAGCCACACCGTGTTACTTTTCCTGGGAGTCGTTAGCGGGGGAACTGAATGGAGTCTCGCACCTTGGTGTCAATTAGTGAGAAAAATGGTGGATTTCGCCAGCGTCGATGATTCTGGAAGCCTTCGGCGAGGACGTGGGGAGGGTCCGACGGAGAGCCTTAACTCAAGCAGGATTCCAGCCACACTTCTTCTAGAAAAGCGCCTGGGACGTTGGGCCTCCAGTCTATTCCCGGTGTCTGCCGCGGACGTGGGGCCCACGGGAGGGGCTCCAGGCCACGTCGGCGTCCAGCCGGCGGGTTTCAGGGCCACGGGCGTCCCTGCCCGTGCTGGGGGCCCTCCTCGCGGTGGAGAGCGCCCGTGACCGCTTTGCTGCTGTTTCCACAAACATCTTCAGGAACAAGGGCTGTGAATCTAACCAAGTACCACACGGGAGCCAGGGCCTCGGATGGAACCCGACACCTGCGCCGGTCTGGAAACCTGGTCGATTTTCACCAGAAACGGCTACGGGAGCGCAGCGTGGACGCCTCACACCCTGCACTTCCGAAGGGGGGGTTCTCCGCAAGGCCCCCAACACACACGCGCTGACACACACAGCACGCACGCTCACACGCACACATTTCGGCCCCATCAAGAGCTACAGGCCCCGGGGCGCTGGTGAGCAGCGCACACACCGGCACACGCGTGTCTGCGGGGCTCACGCTCACACACGGGCACACCGTCTCAGGCCCCCAACCCCTGGGGAGGCCGCGCACAGAGAAGCCGCCCCAGTGCTGGCTGCCCCGAGGCCCAGGCCCGGTTGCGCTGAAATGGGTTTCGCCGGAGGACGGGAGAAGTCGGGGCGGGAGGAGGCCTCCACTGGGAGCACTGGCTTCTTCTCGTATTTTAGGGCTCAGCTCAGATGTCACCTTCCCGAGCCCTGGACACAGCAGCAGCCCCTGCCTGCTGCCCAGGACCCCTCCCCACCTGGCCCGAGAGCGGGAGGCACTGGGGGCAAGGTTAAGGCGAACGGTCCCGAACAGGTGTCTGGGTCCACCCTTCCTTTTGCAGAGGTGGGGGGAGAGGGGTGGTGACGGGGCATCTGCAAAGCCAGCAAGAAAGCCCATGATGTTGTCCAGCCGGACCCAGTGGGGACGCTGCCCCAGGCACCGTGTCAGCGAGACTTGATGGGCAACCAGCCAGGCCGGGAGAGGCAGGGTGGGGACATGCCACCCTCGCCCGGAGGGCCGTTCTCCCAGACCATGGACAGACAGGGAAGCCCAGAGGCGCCTTGCACCAATGAGAACAGTCGCTGTGGCTTTCATGCCAACGGTTAAAATGCAGTGAGTTTGAGAAGTTTTGCTCATCCCTTGAGACCCACCGGTGTGGGGGTGCGGCCGAACTGTGGCCGCCAGCTCAGGCTCCAGAAGGGGACGGCCCTCTGCTGGCAGCGTGTGCGGGTCTCGGACGTGCGGGACGCACGCGATTCTGCAGGCGAGGGGTCTCTGGGGCGGTCCGGCCTGGAGCAGGTCCCACGTGCGGCGGCTT
Organism: Paguma larvata; assembly: GCA_030068075.1. Taxonomy (NCBI): domain Eukaryota; kingdom Metazoa; phylum Chordata; class Mammalia; order Carnivora; family Viverridae; genus Paguma; species Paguma larvata. The sequence goes on along the minus strand of CM057844.1, from coordinate 47,491,801 downwards.
GGGCTGAACCCGCGTGAGCCACGGACTCGGGCTGCGCCTCGCTGACGACCACTGCCTGTGTCGAGGGGCTGCCGTGTCTCGGCCGCACTGAGCATCTTCTAGAAGGTACTTTTTGGAGACACTCCGGTCCCTGGGTGCTTTCCCAAGGTGACGCCTCGCATGGAAAGCCCCAGGTGGCCTCCTTTGGTTGACACTGCCGAATCCGTGGTGTCAGAGTTCAGGTGGGGGCACGACAGCCCTCTGGCACTCACTTGGGGGCTTTCCTGACCCGGCCAGTCTTATTGGAGGGGCCTTGCCTCTTGGGTGGACGGGTGGACGGCAGGAACTGGTCCTCCACCAGGCCCCGTCCGTTCCACTGTCTTGTGACCGACCTGGGGGCCCTGGCGATGCCAGTAATGGGTTCCAGCCCGTGCTCAGGGTGCAGGGGGGATGGACTGGGGGAAGGGGGGCAGACCGGGAGATGGAGGAGTGATGGACCACAGAGAGGGAGGCCGATGGACAGTGGGGCCTAAAGCACTGGGGTCTTGGCCACACCTGACCTCACTGTACTGGGGGCCTGAGCAGCAGGATGAAGGGGACTTGAGGGCGTCTGGAGCCCTGGGGGCTACACGGGGTCTGTCTGCCCTCTGTAGGCTGGCAGGTGAGGCCACACCCCTGCCGAGAGAGTGTCCTGGAGCCGCCGACCCACATCCTGGGGGGTTTCGACCCTTATTGTCTCAGTTCTGGAGGCTGGTCTGAGGTCAAAGTGTCGGCAGGGGCCAGTCCCTTCCCAGGGCCGAGGGGGAGAGTCCGTCCCGGGCCTCTCTCCTGGACTCGGGGCTCCGCCGGCAACCTCTGGCCTCCTTGGCTCACAGAACACGCTTGCTCTGTGTCCACCGTCAGAGCTCCGCCTGCGTGCGCGTCTGTGCCCGCATCTCCCCTTTTCACGAGGACGCCGGTCACTGGGTCGGGCCCCCGTGAAGGACCTCGCCCCAACGAAGCATGTCTGCAAAAGCCTGTTTACACATGCGGTCTCGCTCCCAGCGACTGGAGGTCAGGACCCCCACATGTGCTTTTCAGGGGGGCGTTCTCAGCCCGTGGGAGCGGGGAGGCCGACACCTCGCGGAAAGACCGCGCCAGCCTCGGGGAGTGGGCGCCGCGCGGCTGAGCGTGGCCTTCATAAACGCTGATGCGCATTAAACGCCGGGATTAGTTTCATAAACAACAGTTTCTTTTTTGCAAACTATACCCACAGGTCCCATCTCGCCGCTTCCAAGCGCTGCGGCAGCCAGTCGGCTGACGGTGTGCGTGGAACTTTATCTTCGGTATTTACTGTTAGGCCGGAATATTGCTCTGACTCCTCAGGGGCGACTCAGCACTCCGGTGGGAAATATGTGACCTCATTTGCATTTTCTAATTGAATTGCTATCAGCTTTCCTGCAAGACTGCACAAAAAAAGTTATTCCAGATCCCAGCACTGCTGGTATTACGCGTAAAAAGGCCGCCTTTGAATAGTTGCTAGGAGAGGAGTGGGAAAGGGGAAGGGCTGCCAAATTCGTACGGTTCAGGTCGCTGTCAGTGTGACCCAGACACGCCGAGTCGCTGGAACACCGGGCACGGAGGCGGAGCCTGGAGAGACCCGGACGCGGGAGAGACGGGATTCACAGAACCGGGAAATTAGGGGGTCCCCAAGAGATGGTCCCTGAGGGACGTGCTTCAGAGCCTGTGCAAGAGCTTCCGGGACTTTCCATCCTGCAGACTGCTCCCTGGAAAAGGGCGCTTTGTGTCTCTAGAACCTTCTGCCAGCTGCACCCCCACTCACCGTGTCCCAGTCTGAACTCCCCACTGTACCCAAACCCGGGCAGGAAGCCCTCAGCACGCACTGAAAAACATTCCACCCACTCAGTAGGTTGAGCATCCGACTTCAGCTCAGGTCATGAGCTCACAGTTCGTGAGTTCGAGCCCCGCGTCGGGCTCTGTGCTGACAGCTCAGAGCCTGGAGCCTGCTTCAGACTCTGTGTCTCCCTCTCTCTCTTCCCCTCCCCTGCTAATGCTCTCATTCTCTCTCTCTCTCTCTCTCTCTCTCAAAAATAAGTAAACATTAAAAAAATTAAAAAGAAAAAGAAAAAAACCATTCCACCTAGAATTGGTTTTGGGCTGTGGTGTGGGGTAGGGGCGGGTTCACCTTTTCTTCCTGAAGGGTACCCCATCGGTCCAGCGTTTCCTGGAAAGGTGGTCCTTCCATTATCCTAGTTAGGGCTTGGCAAACTTTCTGTTAAGGGGGCAGATAGTTAGATAGTCTAGACACTGCAGGCCAAGAAGCGAAATCGAGACTATTAATATAGATACTTATACAACCATTTAAAAATATAGAACCATTCTTAGCCTGCAGGCCACCCAAAGGCAGGGGGCAGGTCAGATCTGGCCGCGGGCTGCGGTTTGCTGACCGTGGCCAGAGCGCGCCACTCGTATAAAAAAAACCAAGCGTCTGTACCGTGTACGTGTGACAAGGCTTATCAAACTGGATTCGTGAGGGGAGAATCCTGCTGTAAAAAAGTGATGCCTCCATGAGGATGAATTTTAAAAAATGTTAACTCTTTTTTCTGTGCTCACTATTCTCCATTTGCGTATCTGATCGTCTTTGCTCCCAAATCACCCATTTTAACCACTGTAGTTTAGTGCTTCTCAAATGGGGGCGATTTTGTCCCCAGGGACGTCTTGTAAAGACCGGAGAGAGCTTTGGTCGTATAGAGGGTGCCGGGGGTCCCGCTGGCGTCGAGGGGTGGGGGCCGGGGAGCTGGGGGACATCCCACCGCGCACAGGACGACCTCCCCACGGGGGACGGTCCGGCCCCAAGCCAACGCCAAGGTCAAGGAACTGCTGTGGTTTGTTAGTACATCTCATCACCAGCCCCTCATCTTTGGGTCGCCTTGGGTCATTCTTGGCTCTTTGCATTTTCATTGAAAAAGTGTTTAAAGTCGACAGGTCCTTCCCCAGGCAGTGGGGCCACGATTTGGTAGCTGGTGGTGCAAGAAATCCCTTGTTTGCATCCTTGCCCTGGGACTATGGCCACTCAGTGGGACAGAAAACAAAACAAAAAACAAACAAAAAAATTTAAAGTCCTCTCTTAACCCCCCTGTGCACAAGCAAACAACAACAGTTTGCTGGGATTGTTGTGGGTTGCGCGTTGAGTCTAGAGGACATCTGGTGGGGATGGTGTCAGCACAGCGCCAGGCTTCCCGAGTCACGAGCAGGCTCGCGTCCCCGGTTTCCAAGGACTCCGTTAAGTGCTCTCGGTAACGTGCAGGGACTTAGGCGTGCTCCGTTAGACCTATTCCTGGTTCTGTGATCTTTTAAATGCCATTATACTTGGCATCTGGCTCAAATTTCATTTTCTAACTATTTATTCTTGGTGCACGGAGGGGAAATTGCTTTTCCATCCATCACCCTTACTCGCCTCATTCATTAAATGCAAGACATTCTCTCCAGATTGTTTCAGATTTTCTACATTCACAATCGCACAAACTGTACATAACGCCCGTTCTGTTTATTCTGACTTCCTTTTCCCGCCTGGCCTCGCTGGCCTGAAGTTCAGGCATGTGACCCCAGAGGGTCCTCATCCTGTTTCTGACGGCGAGGAGGGCTTCGGGCATTCCCACGGCAGACCGGACGTGTGCCGCGCTCGCTTGACGAGAACGATGCCTTTGACGCCATTCTCCTAATTTGCTGACTGTTTCACCCTGAAAGGAAGTTCAATTTCACATCTGATATTCTGATGCTCCTGTGATGTCTATCCTTCCCTCTGTGTTGAATTACGGGTCGTCAGTTTCAAGTGTTAACACCATCCTTTGCTCTTGGAGCTGACCGAGGCGGCCATGGTTTATCCTTTGCAAACATGGGTCCACTTGGGTTTGTTAACATTTTGCTCTGGTGTTTTTTTATCTTTTCTTAAAAAAAATTTTTTTTAATGTTTATTTCTTTTTTTTGAGAGAGACAGAGAAGGAGAGAGACAGAGTGTGAACAGGGGAGGGGCGGAGAGAGAGGGAGACACGGAATCCGAAGCAGGCTCCAGGCTGTCAGCACAGAGCCCGACGCGGGGCTGGAACTCACCAACCATGAGATCATGACCTGAGCTGAAATCAAGAGTCAGACGCTTAACCGACTGAGTCCCCCAGGCGCCCCAGATTTAGGATTCTTATGTTAATAGAGCCCCCAGCCTCCTTCTGATGAGTAAGTGGATGATATTGTCCCTAGGTCTTTCTCCTTACAACTTCTCTCCACCCTTACCCTTTATAGAGCTGTCTTCTGTGATCTGCATGTAGTAGGGTTTTTCTTTAACCTGTCAATTTGTTTTCCTTTAATTAGAGCAGCTCATCTATTTTCATTTGTTATCATGAATAACACATTTGCAAACCCACCCTTTTACTCACAGAGAAATATGGGGTTCCTCCACTCTTTCCTTCCATTTCTCTTTTCTGATGTTTTTTGGACTGATGTTTTAGTATTCTATTTTCCCATCTATTATGTTAGAATTTAAACAATTTTAGGACTCTTTTTTCAAGAAAGACTTTTTAAAAAATTATTTGTTTTTGAGAGAGAGTGCAAGTGAGTGAGGGGCAGAGAGAAAGAGGGAGAGAGAGTGTGGAGCCCGATGTGGGGCTCAAACTCACAAACCGTGAGATCATGACCTGAACCGAAGTCAGATACCTAACCGACTGAGCCGCCCAGGTGCCCCACGAAAGATTGTTCTTTTTGAACATTCACATAGATAACAGAGGAAAAGGACAAATTATATTTTTAAGGCATTAAAATAAATATTGCCTAAATTTGCAGACTAGAAGAGGTGAAAATATGTAAACAGGAAATAGCCAGGATGCGGGAGAGTTTAGCTCTCTTTTGCACAGAGCTGGTCCTTAAGTTATCCCGAGAGAGCCTAAAGCCTTTATCTACAATCACGTTCGAATCCCGCAAAAATCCCAAGGGAAAGTAACTATCTGTGACTATGATAGGTCTTTTTCTCAATTTAGTACATGGACAGACTCCATGTAGACTTTAGGTAACTCAAGCTGAGATCTACTTTATGACCTGAAACACTGTCCACCTTGGTCAGTGCTCCATGATGCACCACCGTGACCTCGTGGTGATTTTCTGGGACCTTCTAACGAGGGTCTTCGTCTTATCCGAGTATTGCATTAGTGTGATTTCCATCATCTTCTGGGACAGGGCGAGCATCCCAGACCCTCCAAGGCCGCGCGCCATGTCTCCAGGTCACCTGTCCTGGAGCTTCCACCCCACACGGTGTCACGCCCTCACTGAGCACGGCTATTGCCACCTACTTAATCTTTTCATGGCTTTTCGTTCCGGGCTTTCACCTCAAAGCGTCCCATTTCTGCCTGAAGAGCACAGCCTATGGCAGAGTCTGTCTCGGTGCTTCCTGAAAGTCAGTTTTACTGGGTCACAGACTTGTCTCTGTCACCACTCGCCACCTTCCGGGCCCCATCGTCCCTGCGAGAAGCCAGATTCCGTGTCGCCACTATACCTGCCATGGAGCTCGGTCTTCTGTCTGCTTTCAGATCTAAGTGGCTTCGGTTTTCAGAGATTTTACTGTGAAATCCCTGTTAGGGACTGAAGGTGTGTATCCCCCAAGTTCATACGCTGAAACCTGACCCTCAGGTGTGAAGGTGTCAGGAGGTGGGGCTTGGGGGGGCTGGGATTAGGACCAGAGGAGGAGGTCATGGGGGTGGAGGCCCCGAGATGGAATTAGGGCCTGTTAGTGACTTTCTAGAAGTCACGAGCAAGCGTGCTTCCTCTCTCTGCTCACTGCCAGGTGAGGATACAAGGCATCCAGAGGCAGCAGTCCGAGAGGGGCCCTCCCAGGACCCTGAGCATGCGGCCACTCTGATCGCAGACCTCCGGCCTCCAGGACGGTGAGGGATACACTCCTGTTTACGGGCCGCCCTGAATGGGCCAGGACCGTGCTGAGGCGCAGCTTAGACATCACGGGGCCTCAAGTCGATGCCGGGGTGTCTGCTGTCAATGCTTGGAATATCTTCTGCATTATCTCATCATCTTTTCAAATATTAATCCTGCTCCATTTTATTCCCCCTCATATTCCAAACGCTCACACGTCAGAACTACTTGCTACTTCCCCCGTGCCTGATACTCTTCCTTCTGTATCTTCTGCTTTCCTCCTGTGCTTCAGCCTGAATATTTCTTCTGATGTTTTCTGCTTCACTAAACCTCTCTTCAGCTGTGTCTAATCTGCAGAAAGATCAACCCATGGAGCTCCTTCTTTTGTTTGTTACGTTTTCAGCCCTAAATTGCTCAGTTCCTTTTTATTCTTCTAATTCTCTGTCAAAATCTTGTCTTCAATTGCTTGAACACAGTGAGCGTGGTTACCATAATATCTGTCTGATAACTCCATCACCTGGAGCCACTCTGTCACCTGGAGCCACTATGGATCATTACTGCCTTTTGTTTCTGACTTCTGTGTACCTCGTCCGGTCCCCGCTGGCTGCCCAGTTGTTTTTAGCCGAGTGCCAGACGTTGTGTGTAAGAGACGACGGGATAGTTTGAAGCCTACTGAGGTACTTTCCACTGGAGAAGATTTGCATTTGCTTCTGGCAAGTGGTTAGGGACATCAGCCCATGGCATCACCTTAATCCATGCATAGAGGGTGACATTATTCAAAGGTTGGCATTGGTCTCTGTACGGACTTACCAACTAAGTGACTCAGTGTCTCGCACAGACCCTACTCCCTGCCCCCCGGGCACCCCTGTGGGGGAGGGTCCAGTGCCGTGGCACAGGACCACAGGACTCTGGGGGTTGGGGCCGCGCTGTTGACCGCAGTGAGCCATGTCCTCGTGGCAGGGGCTCTCGAGAGTCCGCACTCTGCACGAACTCACATTACCTCACATAATACTCATGACAGTATTGTTACCCATTTTCCAGAGCAGTAAACCTCACGGAGGTCACGTGGCTTGTCCCAAAGCATCAGCCGGTAAGAGGAACCTTGATTTAAACCACAGCCCAGGGAAGCCAGGCTCCTGTAGATGCTGGGCTCGGCCCTACCCAGGAAGGCAGTTTTCATGCCTTTCTGGGACATAATTCTCTCATGCAGCAAAGGGGCTGTGGTCGCACGGCTCAGCATCCCTATCTGTAAAATGGGGACAATGACAGCACCCAGTTCCAGATGTTCCGAGGGCCAGAGGAGTGGCCCCTCGTGGGGCAGGGCCTCACTGGGGCCCTCGAAAGTCCAGACAAGGAACTCTTGGTGTGAATGTGAGAGGAAGTGAGGAGCCAGCAGGTGAGTGGAATAAATGGAGAAGGGCCCGGGTGGGTGAGCTGCAGGGACTCCGCTCGCCACGTCTCACACACTCGGGGTGTCGGCCCCACAGCCGGACTCCCCAGGATGGGCTAAGCCTGGGATGCGGACTCGCTGTCCCCGCGGGGCGCGTGCTGGGCGGGCCTGACGTGGGGCGGGAGGGGCGCTAGTACCTGGGACTAATTGCAATCACCTTCCAAGAGGACCCGGGTTAATTGCATCAGAAATCACTTCATTAACACGCCCAACGAAAGTGTCATTATGTTTTCAATTAGCGCCTTTCACCTGAGGCCTTCCGCAGGCTTTGAGGAGCTCCGCCCTCCGCTAGCAGGCTGGCTCCTGGTTCACTGCAATCAGGGACGTGAGCCCAGACCCCGCCCGCCTGGTGCCCGCAGGGAAGGGCGGCCCCAGGGCAGTGGCTCCTCCTCAGCCCTCAGGAAAGAATAGAAAACCACGTGCCTCCGTCTTAGGGTCTGTAATGTCCACACGGTGAGGCCTGTGGTTTCTAGGGCGCCAGCGTCAGGCCGTGTTTCCAGCCTGGTTCAGTAAACCCACGAGGGCACCTGCCATCCTTCCCGGGGATCTGCTCGTGGGCCGGGAGGGGAGCGCTATCCGCCCGCGCCCCCACGTTCTCTCCCTCTCTATTTTAGAGTTTATTTAGTTATTTTGAGAGAGACAGAGAGACAGAGAGACAGAGAGAGAGGGCAAGCAGCGGAGGGGCAGGGAGCAAGGGAGGGAGGGAGGGAGGGAGAGAGAGGGAGAGAGAGAGGGAGAGAGAGAGGGAGAGAGAGAGAATCCTAAGCAGGCTCCGTGCTGACAGCACAGAGCCTGATGCGGGCCACGAACCGTGAGATCACGACCTGAGCCAAAACCAAGAGTCAGATGCTGACCTGACTGAGCCCCCCAGGTGCCCCGCCGCTTTTTTTTGAACGTAAACCACCTCCACTTTGTTTAAAAAACAAGACGAACAAAACCACAGGTCTCTGCTTTCCCAAAGTGGGTTCCTTGGAACACGGTGTCCCGTGAAGAGGGTTCCCTGATCAGCCGGCTTGGGAACGTGCAGACTGCCTGCCCTGGGGCTCCGGGTAAACCCGCAGAGGGGCACCTGACCAGCCTGGTTTAACCCTTTGCCCCCCAGGGCCTCCTCCTGAGGGACTGCCCGGGAGCGCCGTTGACACGCCGCAGACACTGCATCGGGGAGACCCGGGGGCCCCCGTTAGCTGTGAGGGTCTCGGTCCACCTTCTCCCTCCGCTGGCTGACGCCCAGGCGTCACGGGACCTGTAGTGGGGGCCAAGGGGCTGGAACTTCCCGCTAACCCAGCAGCCCCAGGTCCATGGCGAATGCTGTGGGCAGGAGAATTTGGGGTGCTCAGCGAGAAACGGAAATGCGGGGCCTCGGTTTTAAAGAACACTGAAGACCATCAGGAGGGCGACAGCCGTGCATTAAACCAGGCCGGTGCGCCTGCCCGCGAGGCCGACGTCCCTCGGGCAGGCGGCAGTCCCAGGGTCCTCTTGGGCCAGCGTGGCCGGCCGGTGTGTCCCATCCCCTTACGGAACCTCTGCGGAGGCTGTGCCACACTGACCTCAAGGAGTGTCGGCGGGACACTCGCCGAGCCCCCACATGGGGTCACGTCTTACCTTGTGTGTGGAGTGCGCAGACGAGGGCTGGGCCACCAGCAGCCGCACCACGGTGTCCCATCGCTCGGCGGTCTGGCTGTCCCACGCGGTCACGGTGAATGCCACCTGCTCAGAGGGGATCCGCAGCTCCCGGGCGGCAAAGACCGTCCCGTCCGCCCTTACTTTGAAGTCCACGCTGTTGGTCTCATACTGGGTCCCCTCGGTCCCCGGACAGCTGCTGAACGAGACTGCAAGCAGAAAGGAAGGCAGGGTCAGGACCAGCCCAGCAGGCAGGGGGGCGTCGTGGGCGCTCACGTGGCTGCATCTCAGCAGCGGGTTCTAGGTCTCCTGATGCACAAACGAGGGGCGGAAAACAATGATTTAACTGACTTCTTGACCTTGAGGTAATGTGCTTTATCTCCGCCCGTCAGGGAAGCAGCGATCGGCCTTGGAAGAAGGAAACGGGGAAGCAAAGGATGCGTTCTTCTACGGAACCCGCGGCCGGCCGCTCTCCGCCTCTCACACCACCTCCTGCCCCTCTACTGTGTCTGGATCCACCCCGAGTCCGTTAGTGGCGCCGAGTGTATGCCCTGCCCGCGAACACTGCGTCTGCCTGCAGACCTCGTGCCCCCAGCACGCTCCAGAGCCCCGAGCCGTCTGTTTTCCCTCCCCAAGAACGTGGAGTCGGGGGGCGGGGGGGGGAAGCGGGGGAAGGTGGGGTTCTGAGTGAGGCTCCGATCTGCTGTGTTCTCCGGTGCGTGTTGTTGGTTAGGGACGCAACCCGACCCCCGTGCGCTCTGTCAGGGCCAGCGACGGCCTTCCGGTGATCGGGACACCGGGCGGCTAAGGCAGCCGGCGTACTGACGCTGTGGCCCTCGCACGGCTTTGCTTCCCAAACACGACTGAGACCCCGAGTTGCCCGCCCCTCCTAATGACTCTGTCCCCGGCCATTTGTAACTCTGAGGCAGGAAAAGACATCCCGGGAGCCGGGCGTTCGCTGGGACATCAGCACGTTTTTTATACGACTGCTTCTGCGGCCGCCGCCACCGCCACGGTAAATTATGAGGCGCCAGCAGCCTGTGTCACATTCTGCTGATAAAAACGATGGATAAAGTTACCTAGTATTTATAAAAATGTGGGTATCTCAGCAGTTACGGGGGGAGGACTACTTTTTTAAGCAATTTCACTGTCACCGCATATGTGATTTAATTACTATTTATTCCAGAAACTAAAAAAAGCATTTCATGGTTACATTTGATAAAGTGTTTCTCCCCTGTGTTCACCTTTTATTGTTGCTTTGCCTTGAAAGAATAAATGACTCTCGCGCTTCCTCGTCTCAGATACTTTCGCCGGCGACGTCTCCCCAGTTACCAGGACCTCCCGCGTGTGGGTTAGTACAAAAATGTTCTCAAACGGGACGAAGCCGGGCGTTTGCGCCCAGTCTTGCCCGAGAGGGCAGGAGCGTGTGCGCGGGCTCCGGGGGCACCGACGGCGAGGGCACCCGGGCTTGGGCAGGTGGTGGCTTCATGGAAATACGCCCCCTAGCACTTCATTTCACATGACAAGAAAATTCCAGACTGCTTTTACAGTGCCATCCGCCCCAACGGCAAACAAATTAAAGTCAGCAACAAACTGAGCTGGATCAATCATTTCTGACACCCGATCGTCACTGACAAAGATAAAAATGACAGCCTTGTGAATGTTGGGAGATTAGGACAAAATACATAAACAAGCCCCTTTGTTCTCTGAAAGCCGACTTCTAACAACACTAACGGGATTGGACGGCGACGCCACTGTATTAAAAAAAATCACGCAGTGTGAGTGACATCGAAGGAGCGTTGGTGTGGCCCCAACAGGAAACTCAAGAGTGCTGTCCCCAGGGCCCTTCGGATGACGTGAGTCCCCGGGGGACAGGGGACCCTCGAGGACACCACACATGGCACCATGCAAAGCCCTGTGACGTGCAGTTTGCCAGCCAGCAAGCCCGTGGTGTAAACAGTGCTGCCCACACGGGTGTTCACGAGACCCTCGTGGGTGTTAAAAGTGGACGTGTTTCCAGTCTGACAGAGCCATGGCCAGTCCTGACAGAGTAGTGCCGTGGGTCCTGGGGAGGCTGTCCCTTCCCCTGGGGTCTCTTTTGGGCACACAGAGAAGCCTGTTTGTAGCCATTTGTCACCTGGCATGACCTCTGGGAGGAGTCGCCCCCACTAACACGGTGCTTACGTGGGAAGGAGTGCAGACGGGCGCTGAGCCCCGCAGCCTGGAACCGTGGACACCGGCATGCGGGGCCGGGGGCCGCCGCAGGAGGCTTCCGTCTCCAGATGTCAGGGTTCTGGAGAGGCAGCTCCATGTGGCACAGGCCGTGTCTCCTGCCCACCCGCAGGGCCAGGGTGCTGCCTGGCGCCGCGTGCCCACGAGCTCCTGCGCAGGCCAGGACGGGGGTCTGAGAATGGCCTCCACCCTGACTGGGTTTCCAGACTGGCTCCGGACAGGCACCCCAAGCTGCAGGTTTCTATCAGGATCCTTCCGAACCCACCAGGAAGCAGCTGGACCCCACGGCAGGCCAGGCTGCACCCACTGGGATGCAGCCGGACACCCCCAGCCAGGGCAGGCCCCGCCCACCCATAAGGGGTTGGACCCCAGGGCGAGGGTGTTCCCGCCCACCCGGAAGGGGTTGGACCCCAAGATCAGGGCGGCCCCGCCCACCCGGAAGGGGCTGGACCCCAGGGCCAGGGCAGACCCCGCCCAACCGGAAGGGGTTGGACTCCAGGGCCTGGCCAGCCCCCACACATTGCCGCTTGCAATGCACCACCCGCTCCTGCCTGGAATTCCCTCTTTCTGCTTCTCACCCGTGTCCACCTGGGCGGCCGAGCAGGGCGTCTGTCCTGGCTTCCTGGTCCGAGGACAGTGCTGGCATATAGTCGCCATGACAGGACGTTCCCCGCGCCCCGTTCCTGCTCCAGGCAGCGAGCAGGACGACTAGGGTCAGCCCAGAAAGAATTTAAAGTCTCATGAAATTCTGTACGAAACGTTTCTCTCAATGCTGAGAAAACCAACAAACACAGAGAAACTCCTACTCAGTAAATTCAGGCTGTACATCCATCCTGCCTCAGACCATGGCTTTCTGGGAAGGGCCCCGTTTGGGGTCTGCTGGGCACCGCCGCTCCTGCTCCAGAGGAAGGCACAGGCGGCATCGTCCCCATTCTGCAGATGGGGACACTGGGGCCCAGAGACGCTTTGCACCTTTTTGAGGCTGCAGGAGGGGGAGGTGGGGCGTTGCAGGCTCCCTGACACCAACCCAGGCTGGCATGGAGACCCTCCTGCCTCTGGCTCTGTGCGTATCTCGGTCTTGAGCACAAACTCTGTGCTGCTGGGTAGTACTTGCAGCTGATTGCTGAGGCTGTGGCCTCCCCAGGCCCCCAGCGAGGCCTGGACTCTGCGGTGGGAAGGGGGTCTAGAGCACCAGCCCCTCTGGGGACGGGCGGCCCAGCACTATCTTCCATGGGAAAGTCGCCCCTGGGGAAAGGACACCCACCCCCCCAGCCCCCGGGACCCCTGAAGGAGGCCTGCTTTGCAGCTGCGACTTCCTGCCCTGGGCGGCAACGCAGGACTCTCCTCCTCCAGCCCCCCCCCCCCCCCCCCCCCCCCCCCCCCCCCCCCGCTGCTGCAGGCGGCTCTCTGCGGCTTGCTAATTACTTCCATTAGTTTTAAACAAACTTGACAAGAGACGGGAGTCTTGAGAAACATGAAAACCAATCATCTAAGTACAGACAGCCACGGCCCCGCGGCCTGCTCCCCTGGCGTGGCAGTGCCGCCCGCACAGCCGGCGTGGTGGGGGAGGCCTGTGAGTGGGTCCCGGGTGCGGGACTTGAGCCATCTGCCTGCCTGAGGATCGGCCCCGGTGAGCATCCGGCCGGCCCTGTGCCGCGAACACCAGAGATCGCCAATGCCACGTGTGCCGTGGGGCAGCTGTGTGCCCCGTCCACGTCCACACCCGTCCAGGCCCCTCTGGGGTAGGGCCTGAACCCAGGTCTGGTCTGGACAAGCAGCGGCCTCTCTGAGCATCTGGCTCTGTCCCTGCTGTGGCCGGGATGAGCCTTACCACGCTCACAGGACGGACGGGCAAACACCCACTTGTCATACCCTGTGACCCAGGGGAGCAAAGGCTCTCAGCCAAGGACACGCCGGGTCACTCATCTCAGAAACATCTGTGGCCTCCGGGTGCGTGGCACTGGGGGCTACCTGGGTATAACAGAGCCGAGGCTCATGTGTGGGTAACCAGAAAAATGACAACTTGGCTGGTTGAGGCACATAGGCTGCTGTGCGGCCACTAAGGGGGCCCCAGACCAGGCTGAGGGTCTCCGGGGGGGGATGGGAGCCCAGGGGGATGGGTGGGGTCAGCCGGCACTTGGGATTCTGACCCCATCCACACCGGGTCAGCCAGCACTTAAGATTCTGACCCCATGGGATCTGCGTCCACACCCGGTCAGCCAGCACTTGGGATTCTGACCCTGTGGGGTCTGCGTCTACACCCGGGGCCCCGCTGCCCCTCACCAGGCCGGGTTTGGAAGCAGCAGCTCTCGGTGTCTGGCTGTGGAGGCCAGCAGGGCCTGGACGGGATGCATCTGATCTTCAAGCCCATGTTCAGTCCCAAGAAGAGGCCCAGAGACAAACGTAAGTTGCTCCATCCACCACCCGCCAGTGTCCCCCCTGCTCCTGACACGTGTGTCAACACCGAGCTGGCGGCAGCTGCATCTGAAGGCTACTCAAGACTCTAGCCCAACAGGAGTGCCCAGGTGACCCCTGGCTGGACCCCGGGGGCAAGCTGAGCACCAGAAAATGCAGCCGCCGCCTCCCTGCCCCCCGTCCCCTGACCAGGAGGTCGGCAGTGCCGAGCGGAGTCTGATAGGCATTCCGGCCTTGCCGTCCCCCAGCTCGGACGCCGCTGGTCCCGAGAGAGGGCACGGCTGCACCCGCCTGGCCATCTGGCGCGGCCGCGGGTCTCCCCTGCGCCGTACAAATGTCATTCTGCTGTCCTGGTGCTTGGGCTGACGCCGAGAAGACAACACCAGAGAAGGGAACCCGTCAGCCCCTCCGCGAGAGGACGTTTAACCCTCTGCCCTCATCATTTTTAATTGCTCCTCCGAGGGAAGAGCGAGGTGGGTGAGGGCGCGCTGGGAACAGTGGGCGAGGGATGCTCGGTTCTGCCTCCTTGCCGCCAGCGCCCGCCCCACGATTACGCAGAGGCAGTGGGCTGTGTCTCCTACCGGAGTGGTGAGGAGACATCCCTTTTTCTTCTTCTTCTTGTGAGGTGAACCGAGAGAGATCCAGCGAGCCAGAGGTGAGCTTGTAGCTGGGACAGCGATGAGGGTAACTTCACCCGACGGAGTCGCCTGCCTGCCTGCCTTCCCTCCCTCCTCCCTCCCTCCCTCCCTCCTCCCTTCCTCCATCCCTTCCTTCCTTCCACCTCTCCTTCCCTCTGTCTCCCCGTTCATCCACCCACCCATCCGTCTGTTCCCTACCCACTCATCTGTCCGTCCATCCGTCCATCCTGGACCCGCTCTGTGTGTCCATCCCGCACTCACGGCACCTCTGGGCTCCGGCACTGACCAGGTGCTGGGGACCCGGAGGAGGCCAGGGCCACCTGCGGCCACAGGAACTCGGGGGGGGGGGAGATCAAGGTTAGAGAGGAGCTCGTGAGTGGGGCCCTGGTGGGGGCCACTCTGTGCCGAACACCCCCACGGGGACCTCTTCTCCTGCTGATCCTCCACGGCGAGCCCCCCTCAGGGACCCCTGCCTCAGGGATGTGAGCCGAGGCTGCAGCTGAGGGCTCGGCGAGGACGGCCAAGCCGTCACCCCCAGCCCTGCTCGGGGCTCAGCTCCCCCCACCTGCCCCCGGCCCCTGACAGCGTGTCTCCTCCCCGTTGGCCAAACACTCCAGGCACTAGGCCTTGACACGCAGGCTCCCCTTGCCTGGAACACCCTTCACCGCCATGTGCGCCTCCTCCGGGGAGTCTTCCAGGACTCATCTCAGCTGCCGACCCCTCTGTCTCAGAGCTTCACGCTCTCCCGTGGCTTCCCACCCAGAGACAGAGGCGGCGCGGCATCTCCAGAGCTGCCGGGGCACAGGGCTAGTAAAAAGCGGAAGGATGTCGGGTGGGTCTTGTTAACGCGGGTCACGCATGTCGGTGATGCTCCGGCGGGAGGGGCCGCCTCCCAGGCCCCACGTCTGCCGGCCCCCCCTGCGGCCCCCCCCCCCCGAGCGCACGGGGGCTGCACTGAAACCTCAGGCCACTGGGACCCTTGCACGTCCTTCGGGCTGTTTTCCGACCCGTGTTTTTAAACTCCAACACGACGCTGCACGTGGCCTTCCACTGAACACGAGCCCACGGACGCGGCGTGCAGCAGAAGCGGCGTTCCCGTGGGGGGGGCAGGAGGCCGGGCCGTGGGACCTGCGCGTCTGCCCCGCGCAGCTGAGAAGGCCATGCCCCCCCAGGCTGCCGCCCTGGGAGCAGTGAGCCTGCGTGCGGCCACCCGCCGGTGCGCCTCTGGGGCCGGGACGGAGCCGGGGGTGGGGGGGAGGGGGGGACGCACGGCCGGTTGTCTTGCGCTCAGCCCAGGTTCCCGAAGCCGCCACGTGTAGAGACTGGACACGTGTCACTCGCAGCCGCGTGTGGGTGAGCCTGCTGACCTTCCCTGTGGTGGGCTGCCCCGCGCCAAGCCCCACGCTGGGCGAGCGATGGGGGGGCAGGCTAGTCCCTCGTGTCCTGGACACGCGAGCGAGGCCTTCACGGGCTACCTCGTGCCCTCTCGCTGCAGCTGTCCCAGCGCCGGGGGTCCCGTGCCGCCCTCCGCGATGCCGCCTGCGACCTCGTGAGCACCGGGAGAGCCCGCCCCTCGGAGGACACCTCCGTGAGATGAACCCAGATGGAATTTCAGCTGGGCCTTTGAGACTTCAAGTTGGAGTGAGAGGCGTGCAGGTGGCTCAGTCAGTTGAGTGGCCAACTCTGACTCAGGTCACAATCTCAGGTTCGTGGGTTCAAGCCCCACATCGGGCTCTGTGCCGACAGCTCAGAGCCTGGAGCTGCTTCGGATTCTGTGTCTCCCTCTCTCTCTGCCCCTCCCCTGCTCACGCTCTGTCTCTCTCTCTCTCTCTCTCTTTCTCTCTCGAATAGAAATAAACATTAAAAACATATTTAAAAACAAAAATAAAAACTTTAAATTCACGTGCATTCAAACCAAGTACGACCCTTCCTCCCAGGCCTGAGCGGCCCTGGCTCTCAGGCGGGAAGCCCCTACCTGGGTGACGCGTGACCCCTGAGGCTGTGGCCCCGTCTGAGCCGCCCGCCCTTCGCCCCATTTGTAAGGTTCCGAGGAGAGCCGAAGCCGGTGCCACCTGCTCCGAAGACCACAGTCACGGGCCCCTCCCCCCTCCCGTCCCGTCTCTGAGCCAGCAGCGTGACAAGGCAGAGCTGAGCTGACTCCTTCTAAATTGGTTCAGCGCGTTATTCATGTCTGAGCCTGAATAATTACACCCAAGTTTCTTCTGCGCACGGAGTGTGTACACGCCCCTGCCTCCCGGCAGACGCGAACTGTCTCCACAGGAGAACGTGGGGCGCGTGCTCTCAGGGCTCCCATGTGGGCCAAGCGTCTCCGCCATCGGCCCCCAGAGCCGCTCCCCCGTCCCTGCTCCGTGCAGTCACAGCCCAGCCAGGCGGGCGTGCTTCTCCCCACAACGCGTACCACCTGCCTGCACGCTGGGTACGCAGATGCCCCCTCCTGCCCAGCCCTGGCCGCGCTCCAAGCCGCCCCACCCCTTCCCCGCAGCTTGTCGGAGGCTGTCCTTTGTCCCTTGTGTCCCCGTGGCTGGCCACCCTGCTCTTCATCTCGGTTCCAACCGCCGCCACCAGCCTGCAAGCTCGGGCTGCCGAGCGCAGGGCCCGCGCTCCCCACGGCGACCTCCAGGGCCCGCCAGCAGGTGGCATGGCGCCCGGCAGGTGCTGGAGAGACGTTGGGAGATAAATGTACAAACTCCATTTCCCTCGGCTTCGAGAATGAATATCTGATGAACTGAGGAGCCAGGGGAAGACACATCCCCAAGTGCGGGAAGCCAGTCTGAACAGGCCCCACGCTGTGTGATGCGGATTCCACGGCGTTCTGGAAGGGGCAAACTATGGAGACCGTAAAAAGATCAGCGGTTGCCAGGGGGTGGGGAGGGTGGATTCGTGTCATTACGTATTTGTCCGAAGCCACGGCGAGGCCACCATCAACCGCGGCTTCGGTGAACAATAACCCACCAACGCTGGCTCACACCCGCTGTCGCCACACCCCCATGAACGCAAGGTGTTAATCGGGGGGGACTCTGTGCGGGGGCGAGGGGTGTGTGGGAACTCTCCGCATTTTCTGCTCTGTTTTCCCGTAAACCTAAAATTGCTTTAAAAAAAGTCTATTAAAAATGCATATTCACTATACATTAGACATGCCTTCTCCAGAGAAAACACGCCGCCTCAGAAATGTTAAAAATCCCATTTGGAAGCAAAACACTGAAGCCTCCCTCCTGCCATTTCGCTCACGGCTGGGAGCATAAACCTGGTTCTCCCTCTGGGTTTCCTCGTAATGAGTCGAACGCCATGCCCCAACCATCGCCGCCTGTGTCTCTTCTAGGACATTCTTTCTGCCCAGGAAAAATCAGCCGCAGTGGCCACACACGTGCGTCCTCGTCTGAGTGACCTGTGTCCCCCAGGCCCCAATATCGCCCTGAAGGACTCTTGACGACCTTGTTTCGTATTTATGGCACCGTGTGGAAACTGGAGGCACTTTCGGGAGACGCAGGGCCTCTGTGACCCCAGCAGGGAGAGTGTGCGGCCCCCGCCTGGGGACCCGGGACGGGGGACAAGTGTCAGCATGGTCCTGAGCTCACCCACAGACATCGAGTTCTCCAGGTTCCGGTACTGATTAACGGTCCTTTGTCCGAGAAAGCAAAGGCGCAGGTGCACTGGAGATGCGGAAATGGGGTGGCGGAGAAGGGCTCAAGGTCCGAGGACGGTGACTGACGCCCCAGTGCTTTCCTGGCGAGCCGTCTGAGCCCCTCATCAGGACGTCCCACCGACGCCCCGTCAGCACGAGCGTGGAGACGTCTCCAGTGAGGCGGCCCTCCCACGCTCGCAGGGGCCTCAGCGGAATGTGACGCTGGTGGTCCCCCCACCCCCAGCCAGGCGGGGATGCGTCTGGGTCCCGTCAGAACACGCTGCAGGCGGCCCCCCGGAGGACGTCCTCCCTGATGGCTGTGACTGCTGGTGGCGCCCGCGCCAGACAGGGGGGCTGGGGAGGGGTGTCCTTCCTGCAGGACCACGGCCCCGGCATGGGCTCCGCCGGGGTCGCTGGAGGGAGGAGCGGCCACGCGGTCCAAATCTCCACCTGCGGGGATGTGGGAGTCGTCCTAATGCCCCCAAACCTGGGGGTGAGCTCCAGGAAACGGGGGTGCATTGAGAACCCCGTGTGGACCTCTGCTTTCTCATCCAGGGTTCTGGGAGCCCGTCTGGAGAAACAGGGGTGATGCTTTGACGATTAAGAAAAGCGGGGATGTTTTGTCGAACATCCGAAACCAACGTTTCACCAGCTGTCAACATTTTGTGAATTTTCATCATCCGTTCACGTCCTCCCTCCCTCCCTCAGGTCCCTGCCGGGACACAGCAGCGCCTGGCCTCGCCGAACCCTCGCACACCCGTGAACGAGTCCTGTGGCTTCTGCTCTCCAGAAGCAAAGCGCAGGAGACACAGAGGCTCACCGGCCCCCGAGGGGCAGGGCCGGGGCTGCGGGGGCTCCCGGCTCGGCTGCTCGCCCGACCCCCAGCCCTGGGCCGCCAGGAGTACCCCTTCCCGGTCCTCCCAAACGTGACGGTGGTCGCCCCCGAGTGACAGAACCGGGCGGAGTGCCGGCGACCCGGCTGCCCTAGTCTATGCGACAGGGGCATGGCGTGACGAGCTGCACGCGTGGAAACCGCGCACAGGCGTCCGTTCGCTTGCCCCCCGAGGCCACCGTGCAGAACACAGCGAGGCCCTTGCACGCGCAAAGCTTCCCGGCTCTCCCGATGACGGTGTTTATGACCAGAGAAAGGACTAGGTCGGGGTGATTCCTGGACCGCCGGGGGCGCTCGGAGCGGCATCCGGACTCCCAAACTGCCCCGCGGTGCAGCGCCCTCACCGCCAGCACCCCTGCCGGGAACGAGCGACCGTTCGTCATCCGGGCGAGGGCGAGCTGCCACGTCCCTGGTCAGCCCTGTGACGAACATAATGACGGTCATTATAATAACAGCAGCCTTTTGCGTATAGAGTTCTTACCACCTGCCAGGAAATATGACAGACTCAACACCTAGACCACCCACTCCCGCCCACAGCTGCTTAGGCAGGGACAGCGGTCACCCCAGCTCACAGACCAGTTCCCCGAGAAGTGGACACCGACCGTGGTGTCTGCCTAGGGAGACGTCCCCTGAGCGGGGTGTCCGAGATGGTGTCCCAGGACATGCGGCACAGGCCACCACCGCCCAGGCAGGGCTCGCTGGACGGCTCCTCCCCGCTGACCGGGGAGCTGGGCACCCGGGGCCCACGCGGGTCTGCGGCTGCAGGCGCGGCGGGTTTGGGGCGCCCTGCACCCCCTCTGGGTTCACCAGCACCCTTGTGCGGGGCCCGGGGCTGGGCTCTGGTCACACACTGCGTGCCGCCCGCGTGAGGAGGTGAGGGAGACGCTGCAGCTCACAGCGGGGCTCAGGGGAGCCAGGCCTGGGGGTGCCCTTCGCCGCCAGGAACCAGGTCGGGCTATTTTTAGAACCGCCAGCCTCGCTCTCATTAGCGTCTTCACATCAGGCCTGAGCTAACGCAGTCGCTCACAGTGAAGCCCAGGTAGAGAGATGGCTCTCTTTCCCGTCCCCAGAGCCACCTCCCTGCTCTGCCCACGTCCTCCGTGTAGAGCAGGGAGCCCGCCGGCAGCGGGGGTGGGGGACGTCCCACCGACCTCCAGGCCCACGTCATAGTTTGACTCCATGTCACCCAAAGGGCAGTCTGGGGTGGTGTTCTAGAGGCACCCCGCTCAGGCCGACTCGCCCATTCACAACCCGAGTTCTTCTCGTTCTCAAAGCTCCCTCGGAGCCACTCCAGGCATCAGGCGTCTGAGGAGGACGCGGTACTGTCCCCCCCCATCCCCCCCTCCCCGTGCCGGCGGCCGCACCTGCCCGGCACATCCTCAACCTGGGTTCCCCGGGGCTGAGTGTAACCGTGACCCCGTGCTCCCTCTGTAAACACGGCCGGGCCGCCGGCCAACCGTTTCTCTCAAGTAGATAAAAAGGAACTCGGGAAAGGAAAACACATTTCCGCCTTCTCTCAACCACGCCGACAGCCTGGACCTCCGTCTCTGGCTCGCGGGTCATCAGACCTCTGTGTCCCAGGTGTGTTCACGGCACGTCGGCTTTGAGACGAGTGGGGACCCCCTGGGGATGAGCACACCTTGAGGTGGCCAGAAGCCAAGGGCCCCTGCGGTCCGTCCCCTGTGCCCACGCCTTCCCCGGGGGCCGGGCAGGTCTTCAGCAAAGTGCAGATTTGCTCCCAGGAGTCTCCCGGGGCAGGGGAGGGTCCGGCACAGTGGAGGGTCCTGTGCAGGGGAGGGAGCCGACCCCTCCCCTCAGGCACATAAATACATCCAAAATGGCCTGTCGGGGGCTCCCGTGGTGCTAGGTAGCAGGAGGGCCCCAGGAAGGGGTGATGTCCTCACAGAGGGGAGCCTGGACAGGAACGTGGGAGCCGGTCCAGGGGGTCAGCCCCTAGAGGCCAAGGGTCCAGCTTGCCCTGAGCCCGCCTGGGGCTCCGCAAGGGACTGGGACGGGGGGACACGTTTCCTAGGCTCCTGGCCAGAGCTGCTCAGTGGTGAGGGCGGAGTGCTCCCCCAACACGCAAGAGAAAACACGATTCTTCCTTTTAATGGCCTCACGCTAGCATCCTCTTCCTCGGGCCAGGGCCACCCCGAGGAAGCAAAGAGCTCCCGACCCGGATCCCGTTTCTAAAGGAAGTGAGGGAAGTCGCTGCCCGCTCTTTTTGTTCGTTTGTTTGTTTTGCCTTTAAAATTTTTTTTCCCTTTAATCTCTATGCCCAACGTGGGGCACGGCCCCGAGATCACGAGTCGCATGTTCTGAAGACCGAGCCAGTCGGGCACCCGGCCGCACACTCTTACGCGTCACATCGCCGTCCACGCAGGTCAGAGGAACACGGGTCCAAGGCTGGGGGGAGGGGGGGACGTGGTTTCGAGTCTGTGGCGGTGGTCGCTCTGTGTCCCTCTGGGACATTTCCAGGGCAGGTCAGAGCCGGGGAGGGTCTGGGAAGTCCCGAAAGGCCAGGAGACCCGTATGACTTACACGCGTGCTGGGAGTTCAGGACGCGCCAGTCAGCGTGAGGCTCCGTCAAGCTGAAGTAACAAGCATCTCCCAAATCACGTGACGCGGGGCTGTGGGCCGGCTGGGGGGCCCTGCACCGGGGAGCCCTCCTCGCTGGCCGTCAGGTCCGTCCTGGAGGGGACGAACCTTCTTCCGCTCCCGTTGCACCAGCCAGAGCAAATCCTGCAGCCAGCCTTCACGGCAAAGTCGTGAGGGAGGGAGACCCTGCCAAGTGTCCCAAGGACCGAAGAGCGGTGCCATGTCGGTGTATTTAACGTGGACACAGCAAGGTTAGCGATGGCTGCTCGTCTGACCGTCAGCTTTGATTGTCATTCCCTCCGCGGCGCGGAGAGGCGTGGCCAATCTTCCCAATCAAGAAAATGGCACTCCGGAGGATTAATGCCCGAAGCGAGTCCTGCATCGAAAGAAAGGATTTTGGTGGCTGCCTCCCGCTGCCCGCCGCTCCATCCCAGCCGGGCGCCCGCGCCTCTCTGCGGCTCCGCAAAGCGTCTCCAGGCTTCTCTGCCTTTCCAGTTCTTTCTCCCACGTTAGCTGTGCGTTTCCCGGGCTGGAGGTTCTGGTGTTTCTACTCTTCTGTCCTCGGGCAGCGGGGACCCACACTGCCATGCACCCCTCTCTCTGACGGGGGCCAGTTGGCAGCGATGGCCATTAAAGTCCATCTTGCACCGGGCCGGTCCCGCAGAATTCTGTCTCTGCGGGTTCCTGTCCGTCTAAGCTACGCTCTGGTGGCTTGACCCTGGTAGGAAAAGCTGCCAGTTAGTGAAGTCATTTCGGAGGGGATGGACCCTGGCCTCACGTGGTCCTCGGCCCGATCCCCAGCGCGCAGCAACCGTCCCTTATGGAGCAGCACCACGGCACCCGCAGATCCCGACCGTGAGGGAGCCCCGAGGGGAGCATGTGCCAATGAAGTGTTTATCCCGAGGTAATTATCCGTTGTGCAAGTGCGATATGAAATCTTGATAAAGAATTGTTGTGTAATACGGCGGGGGGGGGGCAGCTCAGCTCAGCCAGCTGCAGAAAAATTACACGACATTTCACTCCTGAGTGTAAATTAAAATTTGCAGAAAGGTCAACGAAGCAGGAGTGATTTCTTTCAGATGATTTAGGCAGCGAGGACGGAGGCGGCTGGAGGCGGAGGGGAACCCCGCCCACCTGGCCAAGCCAACCCGGCCCGAACTCCGCCCAGCGGGTCTCGCTTCTGCTGGGCGCACACTCCCAGACGGCGGGAGAAGGAAGGTTCCCGGACTTTCCCTGGGAAGAAAAGACAGCCTTTGGACCAACCTCTTCCGGTTGTGGAGAGAAGAGAGATCAGTGCAGTCGCCTCACTGAGCCCCTACTATGTGAACAGCACCCACTATGCGCATCGCGGTGCCAGAGCGTGCAGCAGGCCGCCTTGCCAAGCGCTGAGGCCCGGGAGCCTGCGGGGTGAGCTGCGTGGCCCTGGACAGCTTACAAACGTCTCTGAGCATCATCTCTGACCCCGCACCTGCACCCCAAAACCAAGCGCTTGAGCCGGGGCCCAAGGTTAGATTTCTGGACCCTCTGCCAGGAAGAGATGGCTGAGCTAATGGTCACTCTCTCAGATCAAGCCCCGCCTGGAAGGGGGTTTGCCAGAATTAAATGAAGTAATTGGGGAGAACAGCCCAGAACAAAGCCTGGCCCCACCCATCTGCCTAGCCTGGAGGCAGCGAAGGAAGCGAGTGGGGACAGGGACCTTCCCGCCCCCTCCCAGCATCTTCTTGCCCGCAGGGACTGCGCCGGCTCCAGGCCTCCTCCTCAGTGACACAGGGAAGTGAAAAGAAGCCGATAACAAGATGCAGCGTGGCAACGGGGATGTTTAAACTCTGCATGTAAGCGGGTGCAATGTCTTATCACCTTCCTTCCTTTTAACAAAAGCAAGGTGCTTCCCCACCAGCCGAGGCTTTATCTCAAGAGTCAGGGCTGCAAAGTGTAACTTAATTTAAAAAACAATTATGAGTGAAACACAAGCTCGCAGGAATTATCCGTTCTTCAGAAGGAAAGAACAAAGGCGTCCGCAGAAAGCCACGAGCCCCTCTTGCCTTACAACATCAGCTGCCATGTTCACAGGCGCTTCGGGGCCGAGAGAATCCTGACTCCCTCGCACCTTCCCGGGGCCCGGAGAGGGCGACTCTGTAGGTGTGCACGGTCTAAATACAGCTCTGTGCAGTTTGCGTTCATAACTCTCAAGGCTTTGTGATTTAAAGCAGCAATTACACAGAGAAACAAGATAAAGACTGGGAGAAATTATCTCTTTGCAAGGTTGGGCGGGAAGGAAGCGAAGGAAGGTTAATGCTTTGGTGAAATATTTCCAGTTAGTTCACGCAACCATTTTGCAATATCCCTAATGTTTTCGCACATTGCATGCTCTTCCGGGGGAAAAACAGCTTGTGTTTTTGAAAGCAGGGAATAATAACCTCGCGGGCCTCCGTGGCTGACTCGTACCTTGGAAGATCCTGCAGCCAGACTATCCAGCTTGGAGATGCGTTTGTACAGCCAGGCACCAAACAGTGGGCTGAGTCTTTCTCTGTGTTAGTAATGAACAAAAACTGCCAAGGCTTAAAAAAAAAAATCCCTGATTAGAACCCACTGAAGCTCACAATTATGCGTTGCTTTCAAATGCAAAGCCATTGGCCACAGGTAACATCGGGGAGTTGGATACAGTTTTGGTCGCTCGCTCCTGCCAGTGCTCCCCGTGAGCGCCAGCGTGGCAGGGAGGGCCCTCTCCACACCAGGTTCCGAGAACTTAGAGCCACTCGTGACTGCCGAGTGCCATGTTTCCGTGGCTCAGGGCAGCCAGGGTCCTCGAGAGTCCCCGGGGTGGCTGTCGCTTCACCTGTTGGCCACCGCCCTGGGCATGGAGGTGTGTAAGCGAGCAGGAGACGGCGTCTGATGCAGCGAATCACCAAGTCTGAGAGTGAGTCCCGCCAGAAGTCCCAGCATTCACGGGACAACGCCCTCCAAGGCCAGAGTGCGGGTCCTCGTGCGGGGGCAGCAGGCCGTGTGGACCGACGGGCTTCTCCAGGACCGTCCGCTGGCTCCAGCGGCACAGGGCCTGGTGCTTGGCATCACGGTCCTTTGCACAGATGTGAATGCTCTGCCGGGTCCTTGGGCATCTGGCCGTGCCCAGGGCAGGCTGCCGTGAGCGGCTGGGGTGGGGGGCGTCCCACACAAAGAGCAGGATCCGGGGTGAGGCAGCCGGGGCTCCACCCCTAACACAGGGTCCTGGTGGGGAGCCTCTTGCTACACTTGGTGTGACCCTAGTGGTGCCCTCCAACACCCAGAGGGGCCCCGTCTCACTGGCCCTGCTTGGTCTCAGTGAGGGGACACACAGGGGATCCGGGGAAGGTGCTGGCTGGTGGCTCCCCGGGAGCCTGGCAGCATCGGTCTCCCCCTGCCCTCCCCACCGGGCAGCAGGGCCTGGTGAGTCCGCTCGGGGCAGGACACACCTTCCTTCTCTGTGACAGGTCAGTGGCCCCAGCTCTACGAACCTCGAGAACGTCCAGGGGCCGGGGATGTGGGCTGTTTTGTCAGGTTGTGCTGAGCACATGAAAAGTATGTGTGTGTATGTATATATATGCTTTTTTTTTTTTTTTTTGCATATTTTGTTCATTTGCCCAGATAGCGTGAGGATTGGGTGCTTCTGAAATGTCGGGGTAAGAAAGGCAGCCAGGACTGGCTTCGAGAAAACAACTCTGTTCAACCAACTCTGGCTGCATGGAAGCTTCTAGAGCCTTCTCTCGGCCTTAACTGTCCAGTCTCAATCCCAGGGCTGTCCCTGGTGAGTCAGGGAGAATTCTGCTGTTTGTTCCCATCGGCTCATTAACATGAAAAAACTATGACTTCTGGAGCGCCTCAGTTGGTTAAGCATCAATATTAAGCATAGCCTCGATATGGACCCAGGGCCCGGTCTCACGGGTCCTGAGATTAGCCCCACGCCGGGCTCTGCGCTGACAGCCTGCAGCCTGCTTGGGATTCTCGGTCTCCTCTCTCTGCCCCTCCCATGCTTGTTCTCGTTCTCAAAATAAATAACGTTAAAAAAAATATGACTTCCTACCCATTCTAGAAGGAACTTTGGCCACAGCCAAGCAGCTCACTCTGTTGGCGGCCTGGGGCCGGGTGCCCTGGGCAGCTGGTCCTGGGTCGGCCCTGGGAGTGGAGACGCCGGCAGGACTGTTTTCCGAGCACACGGTGTCTGACACAGGCTTTGGGCTGGTGAGGAGGCGGGAGCGGGGAGAAGGGGGTGAGGAGGAGGGGCTGGGGAGCTTGTACTGCAGGACGAGGCCGCACACCCTGCGCACGACCCTGGCCGCCATCCCGCCCTCTCTGGGCCGCTCCGGATCACTGCCGCCCTAGCCCGGGCCTGCGCGGGCTCCCAAGCGCCCTCTCCCAGCACCCGCTGCACCTCTTACCCACTCGCTGCCCTCCCACCGTGGCCAGGCAGACCCCCCACTCCCCCTGCTGCCCCCTGGGCTCCGGGCTGATCCTCACTCCCCAAGGTCCAGGGCCCTTCAAACCCCAAGGCTCCCTCCCCTGCCCCTTGCCCTGTAGGCTCCCCTCGCCCTGGGTCCAAGGTCCCACAGACCGCTGGGTCTCATCATCATCGTCGGCACCTCCCAGCCTCCCAGCCCGCTGCGCGCTCAAGCCACCTCCACCTGTGTCTGCACCCCTGCGTCCCCTCCAGCACCTCTTCCAGCCTGCAGTGTCAGCCCGCGGTCCGGCTCCCCGTCCTCACCAGGGCCCCCCACCCCCCACTCAGCCGCCGCCTCAGCAGCCTGCCACCCCGAGTGGGGGGCTGCGCGGTTCACTGAGCAAGGTCCCTGCCCATGCACTTGCGTTGCTTTAATTACAAATTTCATAAACACACACTTGACGCTGGCCACGAGGGCTGTTCTGCCACAGGAGAGAGGACTCGAAACAGCGTGGAGACGGACGGCCTGTCGTGGCTGCAGACTCACTGCGCTGTGGCTCGTCCTCCAGAAGCTTCCACCAAACGGCCTCATCGTCACTTCCCAGGACTGCGCGCCCTGAGAGCCCACCAGCCGAGACTTCTCCAGGATGCTGGGGCCCAGAGACGCGAGCTCACTTGTCTGAGGATGCACAGCCAGCTGGCAGTAGAGCAGTTTCTGGCTACCAGTTCTTCTGGAAAGTTCTCTGGCTTGGTTATCTCTAGTCTGGGCTGGGGGAAACCACGGAGGGGAGGGAAGCCGGAGAGAAGCTCTGAGGCCCAGCCAGCACTGCCTTCTGGATTCTGCCCCTCCCCAGCCCCGCCCCCGACAACCCGGGCAGCCAGCGGACAGGTGAAACCGGCCCCCTCAGCTATTGTCTCAAAGTTCTAAACTCGCTGCTGGTGGCAAACTTTTCACTAAATACACAGATGGTCCTGCCCGATCCTGTTAATGAAAATCTCTCACATGGCTACAAAAACAGACGTGATCATCTGTTTTCCAACATTTTGAAAAAAACCTACAGAGGTGGAAGGTGCTACACAAATGAGAATAATTAGCGCGTGCCATCTGTGAGAGAGGAGACAAGAGCAGAGCCGTCCCCGCCTGCCGCATCCGCCGCTTCTGGCTTTGTGAGCACGGGGAGCCGCCTCGGGGGCCAGGGCCGAGCTCCGGCGGCAACGGTTCTGTCCACGGCGTTCTCGAGCTCTCGCTTCCCTGGGAAACGCACGGTGGCCCTCCTGGAGGCGGCCCTGCTGGCCCGGCCACGGTTCCGCACGTTTGCTCACGCGCTCCCGGAGAGAGGAACAGGTGTTCTTGGGCCCACTGTCTGGGCAGTCGGCCACGTGGTCTGGTGCAGGGGTGGCCGGAGGCGCGGATCGGGACCCCGGGCTTCTGTCACGCCCGTGTACACACGCTTGCTGCGCGCCGACCTCCTGGGAGTGGTGCCAGCCCAGGCCTGCCCGTCCCGTGGAGCCTGCGTTCGGGGAGGGGGCAGGCCCTGAGCCGCCCAGTGCGCCTGCTGAAAGACCAGCATTTTGCTTTTTAATCAAATCTCCTTCTTGCATGGATACTTTTAAAACTTTTTTCTTTTTAATGTTTATTTATTTTTGAGAGAGAGAGAGAGAGAGAGAGAGAGAGAACATGGGGGAGGGGCAGAAAGAGAGGGAGACACAGAGTCTGAAACAGGCTCCAGGCTCTGAGCTGTCAGCACAGAGCCCGACTCAGGGCCCAAACTCATGAACCACGAGATCATGACCTGAGCCAAAGTCCGATGCTCAACCGACTGAGCCACCCACGCATCCCTAATCCAATAACGTATTTAAAAATATATGTCATGACTAGGTGGATTTATCCCAGGTGTGCGTGGCCAGTCCAACATCTGCAAATCAATGAACGTGACCCGTCACATCAACAGACTCGAAAAGTAAAATCGCAGATCACACCGACAGATGCAGAAAGAGCATTTAGCACAATCCAACACCCACTCACGACACAAACTCTCAGTAAACTAGGACTGGAGGTTATGTTCTCCACCTGATCAAGACTATCCACAGAAGCCCTGCAGCTAACGTCACGCTTCACGGTGAGAAACTTAGAACTTCCCTCCTCAGATCAGGACCAAGGCAGGGATGTCTCTTCTCGCCACAGCTTTTCAACAATACGGGCCAGGTCCCTGCTAATGCAACAAGGCAAGGAAATGAAGAAAAGATACACTGACTGGGAAGGAGGCAGGAAGACTGTCTTTGCAAAACTGGAAGACGTGATGACAGCGGAGTCACAGGATACGAGGTTAATATACAAAAGCTTATTGTTTTCCTATACACAAGGAACAAGTGGAATTTGAAATTGAAAACGGCACCATCGACATTAGCACCTCCCCGAATCAAATACTTAGGTACAAATCTAACGAAATACACAGCAGAAATCCCAAAACTCTGATGAAAGAAATCACAGAGGAACTTCATAAGGTGGAGATAGTCCATGTTCATGGACAAGAAGACTCCATATTGTCAGGATGTCACTTCTTTGCAGCTTTAGCTATAGACCCACTGAAGCCCCACTCAGAATCCCAGGAAGATCTGCTGGGGGTTTGCCCAAACCAATTCTAAAGTTTACACGGAAAGGAGGCAAAGGAGCCAGCATAGCCACCACGGAATTAAAGACGGACAGAGCTGGGGTGCTGATGCTACCCGACTGCAGACTTGCTAGAAAGCTGCAGTAGTCCAGACGGAGTGGACGGGCTCCCCTGGGAGGCAGCCAGCGCAGACTCCAGTGTCTGCTCCCCGGGCCGACGCCCCCATCCGGAGCCCGGGCCGTTACCAAGCAGCTCCTGTGCTGAAGCCCTGGCCCAGGGATCCTCCTGCATGATGTCAGGGGTCGCCGCGGTGGGGGCCAACATGGCCAACGTGTCCCTGAACTGAGACCAGGGGGTGCGTGGTGACGGGGTGGGGGGACTGAGGGGCGTGGATGGGGCCCCCAGAGGAGGCATGAGAGCAGAAGAGAACCTCCTACCTGACTGGTCCCCAGGACCGTGCTGGCAGACACATCCTTGGTGGCCCTCCAGATTCCCCTGCCCCCCGGCAGTCAGTCCTGCAATGGCGGCCACTTCTCCCACACTGACTGGGGCTGACCCGAGTAGCCACTAGGGATGTGGCAGAAATGAACACTCGGGCCCCCAAGGCCGGGCCATAAGCACGCTGGGGCTTCCCTTTTGCTCTCTCTCGGGAGGCTCAGTCTGGGGAGCAGCGGCCATGTTGTGGGGACGCCCAAGCGTCCACCCGGAGTCCCGGAGGGAGTCCGCCTGGCAGGGAACGGAGTGCCAGGCAGCCCCGCTGCAAGGGGGTCCCAGAACCCCGCCACGCCTCTGGAGACCAGCGTGGCTGCAACCACATGAGGCACCTTGAGGCAGAACCACCCAAGTAGGCTGCTCTCGAGTCCATGAGCCGTGGAACCACACGGTGATCAGTGTTCACTCTTTCGGAAGCCACTAAGTTCGGGGGTGATCTGTAACTTCTGTTACGACAGCATAGCACTTCCGCACGGTCATCTCCCGTGGAAAGGAGGAAGCCCTGGCTGAGAAGGGGCCGACTCGGGTCTGAGTAAGAGAGAGTAGGAGCCGGCCCCTCCACCTACTGGGGAAGGAGCTTTAATTCTCGGCTAAGGTGCTTGAAATACTCCCCTCTGGGGCCCCTCCTCCACCCAGGCGGCACGCCGCCTGCCTCTGGCCTGGGCATCTGGGCGGCTGGAACGGGTCTCGGCATCCCTGCGACTGCGCGGTGGGCCTGCAGCAGGCAGCAAGGGAGTGTCTGCAGAGCAGCGTGGGGACATGGCCTGACAAGGCCGGGCCTCACCGAAGAAACGCAGCACCTGGCGGTAGAGTTGGGGGAGCAGCCGGCCCCCCGCCTTCACCCGCGACAGCCCCAGAGCCTGGGCCCCTTCTCGGCTTCTCCCTGAAAGCGTCTCTGTTTAAATCATTTCCATCCGTGTTTTGGAGAAAGTTGTCAGAGCTGGGTGTGGGGGTGCTGTGGGCACCACTGCAAGAGGTGGCAGGGGCCCTGGGGACAGATCTACCCGCTGTGACCCTAGAGGAAGCAGGGGAGTGTCCCCAGGGACAGGCCAGGCAGAGAAGTGCACCCGAGCCAGGCAGGCTCATCTCCCTGCACCCCCACAACTGAGGCCAACCCCCGGCCTGATGTTAGGGTCTCCTGCAGCCTGACCCTGTTCTGGACTCCCAATGCACTCCTTCACAGGCCACCTCCACCAGGCAGGCCACTGGGTGCTCCATAACGTAGGGACCTGTCTCACTCACCCATGTCCCCACACATTTAAACACAAGTGTAGCCACTGCCAAACGGAAGTATCTGGAAGCTTGCGGTGGTGAGCAGACCCTTTGACTTGAGGTGATACCATTTCAGGTGTTATCCATTGAAAACAACACTCCTGGGGGAATAGTACATCTGCTCTGTCAACCACTAACATCTTAGTGAGAATTAGTTTGCCTGATGAATGAAATCATCATCGTTGTGCATTCCTACTATGCACAAGCGCAACATTCCAGAAAGGTTAGGACCTGCTATTATACACGTGTCATTTTCACTGGATTCGCCTTTTTTCCAGCTTTCTGTGTATGTGTGTGCAGCCGTCAGGAGAGCCTCTGCAGACGGGGGCCGACGAGCGAGCAGGAGCGTGCACCGGGCTCCGCTAATTCATCACTGTGACGTCCTCGGGGCTGCCAGCCGAAATGAAGACAGCGCGCGAGGAAGTCATGGAAAAGACAAAAGAAGTTGGGGGGGGGGGAAGAGAACTCGGCGCAGGGGGCTCAGCGTAGGGAGGGAGCCGTGTGCAGGGGTGGAGGGTGGGGACCATCGGGGGTCAGTCTGGAGGTGGTGCTGCTGACGACGGCCCTGACCCGGGTCCAGGAGCCCGGCCGTGCCTGACCTGCAGGACTGCAGACACCTGCAGGCCCTTCCCCTAAGAGGAGCCCTGCCCCCGCCCGCCCCCGTGCCCTGAGAGGCCCCCGGCTCTCAGGAACTGGGGGGCCCCGGGCAGTGCGCCTGCAGACGGAGTGGCAGAGCAGGTGCCGGGAGGGAAGGCCTCTGCTTTTCCCAGGCAGCTGCCATTCCCGGAGGGCTGGCCGGGGGCCACGGCGGTCTGGGAGCAGGGAGGCCTCGAGGGTCCCCGAGGCCGTCCTGGGGGGCGCTGGGAGTCAGGGGCGCTGACCAGGTCGGGCTGCCTCCTCCCCAGCCTTATCTGCAATCCAAGCTCGAGGGCTTCGAAGCAGAGGCAGGCGGTCTCTTGGGGTCCGTTCTCAGGGCCAGTGCCCCTCGCGCACCCAAGCCGGCCTCCGCGGGGCAGAAACCCGCTAGAGCAGGACACTCGAGGTCCGCCGAGTGTGGCCGTGGAGCTGGGCCCCACGGGCTCCGGCCGGGCCTGGGCTCCGCCACCTGCGAGGGCCACCCTGGTGGCCAAGGGAGCCGCCTCCGCTGACATCGCTGTCGGGAGCGCGGCGAGGCTTCGGGCGCCCGTGGGGGCAAGGAAGGCTCCACAGATGCTGACGAGGAACGCGGGTGGACCGCTGTTTCTGGACTCTGTGTCTGTCTCCTCGGGAGGAAGCCCGCAGCCTGGCTTCCTCTCCACGGGCCGGCGCTTCCGAGGGGACGCGGACTCTCCGCCCGGGCCTGGGGGCCGCAGTCGGCCCTTCCAGACGCACGCCCGGAGGGGCTGTCTTCCGCAAAGCCCCCAGCCCAGCACCCCGTGCGGCTGGGCCCGTCCCGCTCTGTCTGCCCTGCGGGTTCTAACCCTCCCGGCACGGATCGGGGTGTTACTGGCCCCTGCCTCCTGTCTCCCCTTTTACGGGGCCACCTTTTCACGACCCACCAGGACAGCATGCTGCGAGTGACAGCGGGCACGGACACCATTTTGTCCCTTCCTGACTTAATACCGCCCTCCGGGGTGCCCAGCACATCCCAGCACGGGCAGGAGCGTGCCACGGCACAGGGCCGTCCGTGAGAGCTGCACACGGCCCACCGTCTGGGTTCCAACGGCCTTTCTCTTTGTAAAAGGCCCGGCCGGGTTCCCTTGACCACCGTCGTGCGTGCGGCTCCAGGGAGAGTCTGAGGCCGAGGGCCGAGATTTCTCTCCGGGGCTGAGACTCGTCATTAACAACCTTCCGGAAGCCTGTTTGCTGACGCTCACTGCTCAGGCCTAACCACAAGCACGGTGCATGGAGAAGTCAGCCTCGCGCTTCCTGGGCGTCAGGGAGTGGGCGGTTTCCGTGGGATCGGAGGGACAATGTGCTCCCCCCGCAGATTCGACTGTGGAAACCCAGCTGCCGGCTGGGCCTGTCCTTCTGTCCGTCCTTCCTCCCTTGGGGTCTGCCTGTGGCCGACCTTTCTCTGCTCCTGAGACACCATCCCCCTCGTCGCGTCTGTAAAAACCGTGTCCGCATGTGTGGATCTTGAGAGAAGTGGCTCTCCCGCCAGCGAGGCCACCTGCGTGTCGCCCCGGTGGCTGGCAGGGTCTTTGGGTCCCTTGTGGCGCCCCTGGGCCGGGCGGAGCCTCCGCGGTCAGCCTGCCTGCCTCCTTCAAGAGCGGTCGGTTCCTTTGATCTGAGCGTCTGCTTTTGTGCGGCTACCATCCTGTCCTGATGACGACAGCTTTGTAATGCAGCTTGAAGCCCGGGATTGGGACGCCTCCGGCTTTTTCAAGATTGCTTTGGCGATTCAGGGCCTTTTCTGGGTCCGTACAAATTTTAGGATTGTTTGTTCTAGCTCTGTGAAGAATGCTGGTGGCTAGATGGGCAAGGGGCACTGAGGAAGACCCTTGTTGGGATGGGCACAGGGTGTTATATATAAAGGGTGAATCACTGGGCTCCACTCCTGAAATCATTACTGTACTAGATGCTAACTTGGATATTAAAAAAAAAAAAATCGGTCTGTCCGGCTCCCTGGGGCCTGGGAGAGGACGGGCGGGCCTCCCTCCCTCCCCATCACCCCCAGCTGCACAGGGGAGTAGGGCACTCCCTCTGTGCCTGAGGAGGAGGGGACTCGGGCCTCAGCTGGGGGCCACCCGGTGCCTTTAAGGGGAGGGGGCGACAGGTTTACGAGGCGCTCTGAGCTCTGCACATCACGGCTGGGGGAACTCGGCACAATGGGGCTATTCGATTTGGCCGTTAGTGATGCGATTTTTCACTGCTGACACGCGTGTGCAGAACCCAGCAAACCCCTTGCCCGTGGAGCCTTCGGGGCATTCTGCAGGCTTCTGCCTAATTCACAGCTTCGCCGAGGCCTCTGCGGTCAGGGAGGAGCAGATGCCGGCTCCCGGGCCTGGTCGGGCGGGCGGCCAGACGCCACCGCTAATGCTCCGCTCTCCGCGGCCCCGTCCCGACCTGCGGGGTTGGAGCAAGCCCCACGACGGTGTCTCCCGATGGAGGGTCCTTTTGAAGTGGCAGAAAAAGAACACGGCTGTTGTTTCTGTGGACGGCCACTGGCCATGGGCACCGGGATTGGCAGAGACGAAGGTGTCGGGGGACATCTTCGGAGCGCCAGAGTCCCTGCCACGCCGCGGGGTCAGCCCCGGGGGGCAGAGCGCTATTGCACACATTAACCCAAATCTGAGACTGGAGCTTAAGGGCTGAGCGTTTTCGCCGCGGGGTGGGGTGAGCCTGGTCCCGCAGGCTGGCCGGTACCTGCCATGTCCCCTGCTGGCCTCCCCCGGGGGGGGGGGCGGATGACATTCTGCTCCTTTCGAATAATTGGTAACAACTCCTCCCCCCACCTTGCCCATCTGCATCGAACTCAGGAGAGGACGCTTTCACAAAGATGGGGGCAAACATTTCCATATGAAGCCCCTTCCCAAAGTCTGCCAGCAAGTGCGGTTCCCGGAGAGCTGGCGTGGGCCCACGTGGCACCGAGGAGGGGACGGGCCTTCAGGTGGCTGAGATGTGACCCAGGCAAAGGGGATGGGGCAGCGACTGGTGGGGGGGGGCAGAAGCCCCAGGTGCTTAAGGGAGCCTGTGAGCCCTCTGTGCACTTCTGGGCTCAGCGACCGACTCATCGATGGGGCTCCTGGGCCCAACTATGGCTGGCAGACCTGGCCAACACACGGACCCTTCACGGCAACCCCCCCTCCCCCGGAACGAGGAAGCCCCCGCTGAGATTCCTGTTGGAAAGGAGTTTGGATCCTGCAGAGTTAATATCCCTCCTGGCACCTGTCCAGCCCCGGGCACCGAGGTGGCCACACGGGGAGGAGCAGAGGCCCAGGGACACTTCGAATGCTTCTGACCCCATGAAAATTAATTTCAGCCGCTGACTCCTGTTCCCAGCTGGTTAATTGTCTTGCCACCAGGGGGCTGAGCTGGGAGGAGGGCCCTGGACCCTAGCCTTGCCATCCGAGGGCCGCCTGGAGCTCAGAGCGTGGCCGCCTGCCTGGCGGCTCCCAGAGGCAGCGACCCCGCACTTCCGTCCCCGCAGGCCTGCCCCGGCCCCGCCCAGCTCTTCAACCTTTTCATTTTATTGGAAAAGTTTACTTGGGAGTTCTGAAAGGTCACAATTAATATTTTCAAATGAAAAATACAAGGTAAAGAGCTCTGAGCAAATACTGTTTAAGCCCACAGCCCTTCCAGGGCGCTTAAAATTAAAACAAAGAGGGCGAGAGGAGGGGGGGGACGCCACCGATGCCCCGGGCTGTGGGAGGGAAGAAAGTCCCCCACGAGGCCTGGCGGAGCCCCATCTGGGGTCCAGAAGGGATGATCTCTGGGGGGGACCCGATGGACATGCCTGCCATGCTCTCTGCAGGTTCCTGGGGACCCTGGGGAGAGGCGGCGTGGGGAAGCGGCCCACGGAGAGGACGCGGGGGCTTTGATTCCCCCGCCCTAACCTCGCTCCTTCCCCACCGGTACGTGGGTGTGGACAAAGGACACCTTTTCAGGATTCGGTTAGTCAGCACTCCGCATGGCCGCGTCACAGCTCACTGCCACCGCCGGCCTCAGCAACTGCTGGATGGAATTCCAGGCCACGACACCCCCAGGCGTGCTCAGACAGCAACCACGCCCACGCCTGCCACGTTCACCTTCTCCAGAACACGCTGCCACTTCGCAATTGGCCTACGTGCCGGTGTGTGCTGTCTCCTCCAGCCAGGAAGGACGCTCTGGTGTCGGGGTCCCCGAGACTGCATGAAGGAGGGGCTGGTGCACAGGAAGGAGAAGACGGAGGACCGAAGGCTGACGCGCTAGGCTTGCTCAGGAGGCCCCGCTTCTGGTCATCAGCCCGGCGTCCGTGGCACCCGAGGCCCCGGGAGTTCCGCGAGCCCTCCGCACCCCGTGACCATGAATTCGGCAGAAGGGGTGATCTCTGCCGTGTTCGTGCTCTACCTCCAAGCGCGGCACCGCCACGGGACGAGGAACACGACAAATGCAGGTCTGCCGAGGAGGACGCTGAGCACCTTCCGCACGGGACACGCGCACACGCTGTCCCGTCCGGCGCACGTCTGCGGGACCCTCCCCACCGGGCAAGCACGTGGTCGCGCCCACCAGGCCCTACCGGCTTTGTAGGAAAGTGACAGGCGTGGATCGAGAAATCTAAGTTTCTATCAGATGGAGCAGCAGATTAGTTGCAAAGTCCTTCAAATCGCTTTGTGAAAACCGACCCGCTAAGCCAGCCCTACACGCCTGTGCCTTTTCTGCGGGCAGAGCTGCCCGGCGCTGACTGGGCTGACGGAGCCTGCGGGAATCCGCAGCTCAAGTAGGAGGTCATTGTGATTTTAAGACGCACATTCAGAGGAGTAAAAAGCATGTATTATTATCAGCCATTCGGACTTGCTTTAACTCCAACGGCCCTGAATCAAGGTCGAGACCAATGCCGCGGACACGAGAGCCGTTAGCTGCATCCCTGAAATGCCCGCAAGGACTCGAACAAACACAAAATGCAAAAATGTTCTCACTCAAATTCGCTTCTTCAGCTGCACGGGGGAGGCTGGCCCTCGCTTTCCCTTTAGAAAGCAAGCTCCCGTGGGCTCCCGTCTGGAACATTCCTGGGGGACAGCGCCCTCCGCGTGCCCTGGTCCTGCCCCGCCGAATGCATAGCTCCCGCCCTGGGCCGTG
This sequence comes from Paguma larvata, assembly GCA_030068075.1. NCBI lineage: Eukaryota > Metazoa > Chordata > Mammalia > Carnivora > Viverridae > Paguma > Paguma larvata. The sequence goes on along the minus strand of CM057844.1, from coordinate 47,455,877 downwards.
ATCCTGCGAGGTGACAGAGAGGGACTCAGAGGCCACTCCGATGTGCTGCCTTTGCATGGTTCTCAAGAAAACCCGCGTTTCCAGAACGGTCCCCAGAAGAACGCCACAGGGTTTTGCGGGAATCGGCAGACAACGGCTGCGTGCTCCGCGGCAAACTCTCAGATGCGTGACATCCGGACAGAGCTGAAGGGACAGGAGATGACAAAAACGAGGACCCTTTCTTCCCGTTGTCCGACTTGTGTCTGGCAGAATTCGCCTCACGCAGTGAAGACAGGATTTTTCCAGGCCTCTCGGCGGCCCCGTGCCACCGCCTGGCCTCCCGCTGACCGGCCGCCCTGACCAAGGAGGACAAGGCTTCCTGTCTTGGGCGAGTTTCTATTTTGCCCAAGGAGCACTCTTTCCCTTGGGACAGAATCCAGCTTGCAGCCTAGGAAAACAGGTTCCTTCCAGGTCATTCCGCATCTGGAAAAGCCTCGCCAGGGGCCCGTCTGCACCAGCCAGGACACGTCCAGCTCAGAAGGGCGAGCCTCGGGCTGGGCGGGACCCAGGGTCCGTGCAGCAGGCCTGGCTGGTGTGTTTGCACATTCTGCTTCCGTTCTGTTTGTCCAGCTGAGCCCGGCCGGAATGCAGCCACCGCGTGTGGCGCCCGGAGAGGCCCCACGTCGGACTCTAGACTGACCTGCTGGTGGCGCAGAGCTTCTCGGTTTACCCGCACTCGAGGCCCGGACCCGCTCCCTCTGGGACAGCCGGAGCGAGGGCCTGCATCGACTCCACTGACCCCTTTGTCATGGGCTGGGTTGTGTGCTCCCAGACCCATGGGCTGGCGGACAGCCCCCAGCGCCTCAGAGGGTGACTTCTTTTGGAAATCGGGTCACTGCGAACGTCCTTAGTAAAGAACAGGTCACCCTGGAGTCGGGTGGGTCTCGAGTCCAACACCACTGGTGTCCTCCGTGGACACGGGGGGGACGTGCACAGAGGGAGCCGAGACACCGGTTCTCCGTCTGCACAGGAGGGCCTGCGGCGTGTACGCACATGCCGTGTCCGGGAGCTACACCCTCGGACGTGATGGACGTGACCCCAGCCAGGCGGCGCTCACCCGGGCAGTGACGCTCATTCAGCCCGCGTGTGGCGGGACCGCCCGTGGCTCACAGCCCCGAGCCCTCGGGAGCTCACGTTCCAGCGAGGAGCTTGGCTGAAGTTCGGATGGGAGTCACGATCTAGGTTCCTCGAGATGATGCTCTTTGACCCAAAGTGGAGGGATCCGAGCATCCAAGGGGGGAAGGTGGTAGGGTCCCCTCCCGGAGAAGAGAGAATAAAAGGGAGAGGAAACTTCAAGGTCCCCTGGCTAAGCGCCTACTCGAAAACATCCCTCATGACCTTGTAAACCGAGACCACTTAATCAGACTGCATGTTTGAGTGTGCTACCGTATATGGGAGACAAAGGAATAGAAAATGTAGACAACACTATGCCACGCGGGGTTCCGGGCTCAGTTCTTCAGGTACGAACCCGGCTGGGCGGTGCCGGCATGAAGAACGTTGCTTCCCGGAAATTAAAAAAAAAGCTCTGGGCTCTCGATGCCGTTGTCGTTGTTTCCAGGAACACGTGACACCGAGAGCCTACGAGAAGCCCCGGGGACAGACCGGGAGTACATTCCAGCCTCAGGAAGAGCGCGGGGAGGCACTGTCCTGCGGGGAATTAGGATCCTTGCGATGAAACCTGCTTCCCGGTAGATTCTGGATGTCCGCAGGGGGCAGAGAGGGGCCCCACCCGTCCGGGGGCACGCGGCCCTGTGACTCGGACTCTGTGACCGGTGGAGCCCGGTGCTCAAGTCCAGGGGGGCTCAGATTTAATACGGCCCTTGGTGGGGCCGGAAGGGGAAGAGCCTCCACAGCCTTTTGCCGAAAGGACACACCCTTCTCCCCAGGAAGGAGGGGGATTGGCTGTCCCCCCGACAGGGGCTTTACCCCGAGGCCACCCTGTCGCTGCCAACCTGAGCTGGCTCCTTCTGCAGGGAGAGGACGTGAGCCTGCCCTTCTGGGGCACGCGCGGCAACAAAGCTCGACCTCCGGATGCACGGATTTTGTGGCTTCACGAGAGACCCAGCCTCTTGGGGTCCCTGGCTCCGCCCCCTCGGTGGTCTGGCTGCCGCGAGCAGGAGCCGCTGGATGATGGATGGACGAGGTTTCTTTCTCCCCCTAAGCACCGTGGTCGGTGAGAGCTGCCAGGCGAGTGCACACAGCCCCCAGCACCACGTGGCCCTGTGGCACAGAACGCTGTGCCCACAGGCCTGGCGTGGTTCCTCGGCGTCCCCACGTCCACGTGGTTCTGCTCTCAGAGCAAACACCGGCTGCAGGGAAGCCCAGGCAGCAGGCTGGCCGCATGGGGACGTCGGTCTAAAGGACCAATGCTGGGCTGGCAGCCTCGCCCTCAGGGCCTCCTCGGGACCGGGACGGACGCCGTGGGACCTCCTGGGCGCCATCGTTTGGAGCAAGAAGGGCTGAGCATCCCTGATTTGTCCGACTGGAGGGCTCCTCCTTGGGATGGCACTCGGTGGCCAGCCATGACGCCCTCTCTGATTTGGCCTCCCCCCCCTGTCATTCCCGCCTGTTCATTCCAGCTTTTCCTCGCAGGAATTTCCACAGGCCTCCTGCCTGCTCCCCCTTGGCCTGCCTTCTGGAAACTTCTCTTCCACACTAGCTTATTTTCAGCTCTGCCCTCACTTTGGCGCCCAGCGGCGTGGTGACCTGCACTAAGTCGAGCCGGGCTGCGCTGCCTCGGGCCTGGGAAAACTACTGGGCAAGCGGCATCGGTGACTTCTGAGCTACGGAAAGAACCCCTTCATGAGTGGACAAAAGCTTGTAGTGCCACAAAAGGCCGCCACGTCGCCCTAACCAGCCCCGTGCACGGGGGCTTCTGAGTGGGGGCGAGCGTCTCTCGTGGGCAGGCTGCATCCGGACCCCCAGCTGTGTGTGTGACCCCGTACACCGTCGGCCTCCACGCCCAACCCCTCCCCGGGACCAGATGTGCTTCCCTGCTGGGGCTGGCCGTGGCTTGGGGACACCAGTGTCAGCCATGGTGGCCGGGCTTGGCCGCAAACGTCTGTCATCCCCAGCAGGTGTCTGCCGCCACGATGACCTTTACGAAGGGACGGCATGACCGGCCAGCTAAACAGCCAGTCTGGAGGCCAGAGAACCTGGACGCCCCCGTGTATTTCGCAGTGAGGTTCTAACCATGCCCGTGGCCCGGGCCGCCATGTTTCTCCAGATAAGGACCACGTCAACACAGGCTCCACAGTGGGACTCGGTGGCCCTTCCTGTGTAACGTGAGGTGGCCCTGGAAGCCTCGAAACCGCTCAGTTGGCCCTCAGTCAGTGGATTCGCAGCTGCTCACCGAACCCTCGGCACCAACACGGACCAACACCACGGAGGCCATGGAAGGCTTCACACACGCAGGGTTCACCCCATCCTCCAGCGGTCACACCGGCACAGCAGCCCTCGCTCCATGTCTAGGGGCATCTGACTGTCACAGTCGGGGGTGGATCTGGTGGCGTCTAATGGGTGCACGCCAGTGCTGGTGCTGAGCGCGCTCTGGCCCCCGCCAAGCCCCCACGACCAAGACTCATTCCGGCCACAAGTCGGCGGCGGCACCAAGGCTGAGAAACATGCTCTGTGTATTCTCAAAACACCAGGCTGACGCCCAGATGCGGTGAAGACCCCATCGTTTAGTCTCTGAGCCCGTGTCCCTGCGGCCAGGGACCAGCCGTCACACCACGCTGGCCTCCCTCCTCTCCGTGGTCTCGGGCTCGTGGACAGAGTCCACTCCCACCACCGGGCAGCCCGCTCTGCAAAGGAGGCAGTGTGGCACCCTGATCCCTACGTTACCCTTCTCTAAGTGCCCGGCACCGTTGGGTGGGCAGGTTCTCCAAAACACCCACCTCGAAGGGGAGCTGGCGACAGTCCCTTCCTCCAGGGCAGCGTCTAGGAGACACCCTGCATGCCCAGGGCCAGCCGGCAGCACGCTGTCCGATCTGTTCTCACGGCTCCCGGGGGGCACCCGGGAAGGTGAGCGGAGCAGGCCTGGCCGTGCGCCTCACCCCCCGCAGGGCTTTGGAGCATCCTTCCGCGTCTGCGTCTGTCTTATCCTGGGGGCGGGGCGCGCACTTTTCTTCCGCCTCGGTCAAGCACGCTTGGCGGATGAAGGGCCGTGAAGAGACCTCGTCTCAGACGGAGCCGCCTTCCTCTTGAAAGCCGTCCTTTCACGGAGCCCAGGGCCGGGCTTGCCGACGGGGCACGGAATCGAGTGCGGGGCAGGCCGGCCTGAGGCTGGGGTGAGGCCGTGCTGGCGGGACCGAAGAGGAGGAGAAGCCGGCGGACTCGCGGTCCAGGACCGTGGGGGAGGGGGAAGGTGTGCATCCTCCACCTCAGAACCGTGGACGGGGTCGGTGGGAAGCTTTCCCAGGGCTCGAACAGCAGAGGGTTAGTCGTGTTCCAAGCTCCTCTCTCTGGGGCCTGCCTCCCCCCATAGTTTCTCTGTGACCAGAGCCAGGACGCGTGACCACCAGCATCTCACGGCGCTCTCAGGTCTCGGGACCAGACGGCCCGGGCGCGAGGCCCAGGTGGCCACCCACCATGCATCTCTTGCAAACCGCTGAGGCCCAGGGTGATTCCAGCAGCCCCGGGTTTGTGTGTGTCTGCGTGAGCCCCCCGAGCGCACCTGGCTCCCGAACCGGCGGCGTAACCCCGGGACCATGCTGCCTCCACTGAGGCAGGCTCCCGTGGCCTCTGCGGGCTGCGGGCCCTCGTGTGTCTACGGCTAATCCTCTCCTTGCCGGCGACCCCCGTGCCTGCCGCGCACACTGCTAACCACTCGAAGGAGGGATCCGTCCTGCAGCCACAGTCCCGATCTGGAGGCAGGGCTTCGGAGCATTAAAATTCTGCTCTCAGGAAACGCGGCCGTTTTGATCTTTCTATGCAGCCAAGCAGGAAAAACGCTGCACACATTTTCTGCACCTATCCGAAGAAATCCATCTTTCACACCCTGCTTCGTGCCATATGTTGGCAGCTGAAAGGATGGAAGATTTAGCTGTCAGTCTCTGCGGGCACGGGGGGCCCGTTCCTGCTCCTCCGCGCGGCGGGTCTGAAAGTATGACATTCCACTCCAGCTCCTGTCAGCACGACCCGCGGGCGTCGCCGTGCGCGGCGGGCACCTCTCACGGGGGCTCCCGGGCAGAGGAGGAAACCGAGGCTCATGTCCTCTTTACAGCGTCTGGGGTGGGGGTTGCCCTCGGTCTGCAAGGGACTCAGAAGACTGTTGAGGGGGAGGCGTGGGGCTCCCCGGGTGGGGGTCCACGGGGCTCCCCGGGTGCAGGGCTCCCAGGGCGCCGCTCCCAGGGCCTCCGCCTGTGTCCCAGCGCTCCGGCCGAGTCCCTGCCCGCAGCTCATCATCCTGGGGGGCCCATGGTGCCCCGAGGAGCGCTGCTGGTGTCCACTTCGAAATCCCAATTCACCTTTCACCCGGCGGGAGGATTCGAATGCGTACCCCCTCCTTTCTCTCAAAGGGTCATCTTTGTACTTTGACCTCGTCCTAAATAAGAAGCACTTGTGTCAAAGCCGGTGTGACGGGCAGGCGGGAGTGACACAGAGCAGACACGCTTAGCTCTCTGCTAAAGGAGAGAGCAAACCAGCATCACGGCCCCCAAAATGCAAAGGAAATGAGGCCGCCCCTCACTCCTCCCATCGCAGCCGGCGAGTCTCCCCGACAACTTGCAGGTTCACGGAAGAATGTCCTTGTGAGTGTTTGGGAAGGGTTTTTGGTTGGAGGGTGATGCGGCACACAGCGACCTAACGCACAGTGAGGTGGCACACAGCGACACGGCGCACAGTGGGGTGGCACAGTGACAACCCTGGTTTCTCACCGATGGCAGTGGACCGTGTATCCAAGTGCAGCTGGGGGAAAGCCATCACCGTGTGACTCCACACGTGATCTGGGGGGCACCTCTGCCTGCCTGTCTGTCTGGTTCTAGGTGTGGTGGTACTGACACACAGCACAGAGCCATTGCTCTAGAATGTTCTAATTGGAGACACTGAAAATTCTGAGGGAAGAAATGACTGCACAGAGTCCCGGGGAGTGGCGAGCTCTGACAGGATGCAGGCACGGGGACAGACGTGGCGGGTGGCCGGGCCGGGGGTTTGCCACGGGGCGGGCGCTCTGAGGGGCAGAGAAGGAAAGTGAGGGATGCCTTCACGTTCGGGGGACCCGGTGAGTCTGCACGTGGCCGCTCGCCACCCTAGCACCCTCGCCCTTGCTCCGGGGGTCCTAAGCAGCTTCATCGGGACATCCAGAAAGCTTCCCTGGGCGCGGTGTAAGCCCCCCGCTTCTGGCAGCCTCTCCCGCTCACTCTCTGGGCCTCTGGTGAGTTTCCAACAGGGTCTGGCATGTGGCAGGCAATCGATGAAATGTGGGAACACAAGAATGACGGAGTGACAGACCCTGGTGGCTTGTGTGACCTGCCCTCGCTGTGGGGAAACCTCCCACAACACTCAGCTGAGCCTGCAGAGGACCAGTCCCTCCGGGAGCTGTCAGGTTAAGTAGCAGCTGGTCCATCTGGTAAAGGGTTAATGGACCCCAAACCAGCCATTCGAAAACCCCAACACCATTTCTCCCAGGCTCCATCCTGGGGCTGGCCGTCCTCATGGGTCATTTTAATTGGATAACCAAAAAAACAATATCTTCTTTCATAATCCTCCCAACACTATTAGCCTTTAAAGGCGTTTCAGGAAAGTGTGCTAACTTCTGACCAGTATCCACAGAAGCATTCTGAGGCCCCAACTAGCATCTGCAAGACCAAAAACAAAAGACACAAACAAAAGAACAAAAACAAAACAAAAAAACCCACTCTCCTGCTTGTGGAAAATGGAACACTAAAACAGAATCTAAATGCGTTTTTCTGATCGACCGCTGCTGAGATGCGTCGGAGCGGCAGCGAATCGAGGCCCACGGAACACAGACGGGCTTTTGCGACAGGGAGCGCGCCCCTGCCCCGGCACGGCCCCGCGCTCAGGGGTTTGCTGGTGCGGGTGCGTGTCTGGGAAAATCTCCGGGTTCGATCGGCAAGCTTGTGCGGGGGAACGCGGCATCGCACGCCCACGGGGAGCGGAGCTGTGTGATGCCGCAGGGACGCCGAGTCTCTCCCTCTTCTGGCTTTGCTCTTTCAAGTCTAAAGGGAGATTAGTGTGAGGTCAGTCTATCTATTTAAAACAGATGCTTTTAGGAATATGTTGACCAGAAGGAAAAGAAGATGTCTTTGATGCTTCTGGAAATAAATGAATATTCCTCTGATGAACTCCTCGATTAAACCTGAGGGCGCGGGGGTGCGCACCAACGTAAGAAGGTACACACACGCGTGCACACGCGGGCACGTCTCTACCCCCCTGTGGACTTCATTTTCCCTCGCGCCTCGAAATTTCTTTGCACCAAGACAGGTAGAGAATTTTCCTTTCTTGGCAGAAACAAAGGTGTTTATTTTTTTGCAGATTCTCTTACTACTTAGGAATGCTAGGAAGGCTGTAACGGATGCAAATTTATTTTAATGATTCAAGAATTGATATATTTATATCTACACACACACACGCACACACACACAAGTTTTCTTTCCTCTCTCTGACCTGGACCGGTGGGAGGGCGGGCACTGGTGAGGTCGCAGGGCAGAGGGGAGAGGGCAGAGGTGAGGCTGCAGAGGGGGAGGAAGCCTGCGGGCCAGTCGGGACCGGGTCCCTTACACCCGCCGCAGCCGATGCAGGTGGAGTCATGTCACTCACGAGTTCATCTCCGGGGGAAGGGCTGCCTTCCGGAAAGTCCGGGGCCCCCTGCGCTGTGCAGAGCCAGCCGGTGAGGCCCTGGGAACCCTATCCACTCCCAGAATCTGGGCCAACAGCGCCCCTGGGCCCCGGCTGTTCCCTAAAACCTCACAGACCCTGGGGGACCCACAGCCACTTCTCCGGTCTCTCCTCCGGGCCGGACCCGTTGACACCAAACCCCAGGGCTCAGGCCGCAGCCGTTCACCACGGGAGCGGGACCCTGGCGACGGGCGGCCTGCCGTGGTGTTGTCGCTCTCCTCTCTGCACAGGCGCGCCCGGGAACCCCTGCCAGGCTCGGGCCCCAGGGGCGGAACAAGTACAGGGAGGTGCAACGGGTGCGCTCAGGGAACTAGAGCGAGAGCCGCTCCCAGAAACGGCTCAGACACGTGGACACGAGCCGCCGAGTGGACGCAGGGGTTCCTCCTCCACTCTCCACTGTCCCCACCTCAGTCCCTGGCCGGCAACTGGTCATGAGCACACCGCCCCCTGGCCAGCCCGATCACACGCCGCAGCACCACCTCCAGGAAGCCTCCCAGGAGTCAGCCATTGCGGATGCCCGGCCCCTGCACTGACCCATCCGCTGTCACGCTGCTCACGCAGGCACCGGCCGCCGTCCTTGTCCAACGGAGTTAGTGCGACACCCGGGTGCCCTGACCGGGCTGTGGGAGTCAGTCATGGCCACCCGCACGTGGGCCCCCACACGTGAGCACAGAGCCTGGGCGTCTGGGGCAGACGCCCTGGGAGGGAGAAGCACGTGGCAGAGTACATCCAGTGGGACTTTAATTTTGAGAGAATGAACGTATCATATCTACCTGTTTTTCCCTCGATGCAAAAGATAAGGTCTCGGAGGAACACCACCGAACTCGCGGTGGCTCTCCTAAGCGGCTGAGGTTACAGGGACCCTTCCCCACCGACGGCACACAAACCCGGGTCTGAACCTCTGCGCATCAGAAAATGCAGGAGCAAGGACTCACTGATCCTTCGTGGAAGCCGTGGTCCTGTGGTCGCTGCTAAGTTCCAGGCTCCCGATGGAGGCCCCCGGAAGGCATTTTGGGAGGAAGCAGAGCCGCGCAGTGGTTTGGACGTGGGCCTGAAGCCAAGCAGTATGGGGGGAGCAAATGAGGGGAGAGAAGGGGCAGGGGGAGACATGGAGGCTGGACGGAGAGGGCGGGAGGGTGGGGAGGGGGGAAGAGGAGGAGCCAATCAGTTTGACTTGATTTGGGGACTGTCTGCACAACGATGCTTCACCTGGCGCTGGTGGAGATCCAATCCACAGACTAAGGATGTTCCGGGTCGTGCCAACCCTGCAGGTTAAAGCAACGGTGCAGCTTCGGAGAGGGCATCACGGCTCCCAGGGCGGTGGAGGGAGGGGGTAGGGTGGGTGCAGGGAGGGCACAGAGAGCGGGCGGAAGATGGAGGGAGGGTGGAGGGCAAGTGGAGGCAGGTGCAGGGCAGGGGCGTGGAGGGAGGGGGCCCCTGGGCTGCCGGACCTCTGAGACTCAGGTCCACCTCAGAGGGTCTTGGTCTCGTGAACTTAAATACTATGTAAGCAAACTAAATAGTAGCTACACTAACTAAAGGGATTTAATTTCCTCCTAGGAAGGGACTTGAATGCTGATAACAAGACAAAGACCCCGCCCTCCCCTGTCCCTGTGGTCTCAGGGAGCTCCAGACTCCCTCCCTGGGAAACCCGTTTATGCTCTAGACACACGGTCCCCACAAGCCACATTGCCGATTTTTAAAATAAACGCGCGTCCCGTCAGGGGCTTCCCGGCTAGCAGGGGCTCCCAGAGACACGCGCTGCCTGCCAGGGCCTCCCTCTGCTCAGGCCGTGAGGGAGCAAGGATTTCCAAAGCACTGACTCGGGACCTTAAGAAATCTGAAGCGGGTCTGTTTGCCCCGAAGGAAGTCTTCGCCTCCTCTTCCATCGTCAAACGTGTTTCTAAATAGAGCTCTTCCTTGTGCTTAAAGCCCGTCCTGGAAACGGCTCCCGGCTCGTTCGGCAGAATCAGAGCAAACTCACTGACGACAGGGCCACCTCGGTCAGTGCGTCCCCGTGGTGGGGGGGACAGGACGGAGAGGCCTCGGGGGTGCTCGCTGCACCTGCCTGCCTGGGGCCACACCCACGTTTCTCGTGGCATCCGCGCCGCCTCCACAATCACCCTGGGTTTTGGGAGAAACTGTCTCTAAGGACTCACATCCGCGGGGGAAAAGCAGAGGAAGAGACGTGTCCGGTGAATGGGCCGGGGGCAGGCGGGGACCCCGTGTGTCCACATGGCGGTGGACCCTCTGAGCAGGGGCTCCCAGCGACAGCTCCGCCTGCCGTGTGCCGGTGTCAAGGGATGGTAGGACCAAGGGCTCCATTGCTGGCGAGGGGGCAAGCGGCTGGTGGGCCAGATCTACGGAGGCTTCAGGGTGACTCGAGGGGGGCAGGAAGCGAACCGCCCCATTAGCGCGTGCACACACATGCTCACACTCACGAAGCGCCTGCTTCTCCCTAAACCTTTGGAACCTCTGCCATCTGGGTCTGTTCCGGCTGCTGGAACTAATATCTCAAGCACTCAGAGATGGTGCCTTCCCACTGGGTCCTCGCAGGGCTGGGGGGGGTGAGGGAGCTCCTGGGGTCTCCTTCCACGGGGGCCCCACTCTCAGGACCCCATCACCTCCCAGGGTCCCCCTCCTAACACCACCCCCTGGGGGTCTCGGGGGACAGGGACGCGCTGTCGAGGGCAAGTTCGCTGGCCTCCCAGGCCAAGAGGACGCGGGACGGGGACCCTCAGCCGGGGCCGCGGCTCTGCGGCAAACCAGCCGCCGTCAAATTCACCAACAGTTGTGTGGCCCCGGGACTTTCACAGAAATCCTGATTCTTTCAGGAAAAGCTGGCAAGACCTCCGTTCTCTTGGCAGAAAAATACGCGAAATGATCGGTACAGACGCTGCTGGTCTATTTTCGCCAGGAAAAAAAAAAATCCCACCACCTCGGCTGGTGCTAGAACAGATCTTAGTTTTGCCTTCTGTGTTTATGAGGATTTTCAAGAACTGCAAACTGTCCTCCGATAAAGGAGGCAGGGGTTCTGGAAGGAAGTGCTTTCCCTCCCGGATGCGGCCGCTGCAATGTCAGAGGCACGTGGGCGCCGTCCTGGGCTGGTCTGTGCTGCCCGCGGTGACATGTAGGTTCATGCTCCGGGTGCTTCGCCGGCGTCCGAAGGAGGGCGGGGGAGGCCGTGGGACGAGGGTGTGGGACCCCTCTGAGGGCTGGGACCCTGGCGCTCGGAGAGGTGCCCCAGGCGCCCAACGTCAGGACTGTGGAAGGGGGCCCGAGGGCCGGCCGGCCTCACCCGTCCAAGGGTGGAGAGCCCGAGCTGGAAAGGGAAGCAGATGATGGCGAGGCCACGGGGGCTAAGGAGTCCTCTACAGCCCGGAGCTGTCTGGCTGATGGCGGAGGCCCCGTTCGCCAGGAGAGCTGACCTGCCCACAGGGTTCGTCACGGGGCGGGCAAGGCGAGAAGGGGGGATCCAGACTTCTCGTTCCATCCCCGTATTGCCCCGGTCAGAGGTGAACCCCCATTCACCCGCGAGGGCTGAAGCTTTGACAGATGAGTGAGTGGAAGCAGGTTCTGAAGCCGGGGCCACATATGAACGGCTCTCGAGAAACGATATAAGCCTAAAAACATGAAAAACCGTTGTGCCGAGTGAAAGAAGCCAGGGCAGCACAGCCACGTGGTGTAGGAGCCCATTCACGTGAACCGAGTGGAGCAGGCAAATCCACAGGGACAGAAAGACGGGGGTGACGACGTGTCTTGTATGAAAAGGTCTGAGACCTCCTCCCCACCCGGCTCCACCCCTGCACCACACATCACATCTGACCCGCTTGATTCACATGAGTCAGACAGGGAGGCTCGGAGCCCGAAGCTCTGGGCCTGCTCCTCCCCTAACTAGAAAGTTCCATTAGGCAGAGCCCCGTGGCCATGTTCGTGGTGTCCCCTCCCTGGCCCCCCTTCTGGGCAATCCCCAGCCTCACTGGCAGCATTCCTGATGGTATCCTTTTTTTCTAAAGCCAGTGGTTTCTTTCATTCCTTTGTTTGGGGGTTTCTAGAATGTTCTGTGCCCTCAGGGCAACATGCCTGCTGCACAGAGGGTACCAATCACCCTTGTTAAACAAATCCACAGGCAGGGCACGAACCGTAAACATATCCCGCTCTGGCCCCCGCCTCCTGAGACATCCACCCCCAGGAGAAACCTGTCTCCTGTCTGTCTGTCTGTCTCCACTGTCGACGGGACCAGGCGGGTGTCCATGACACCCGCTGTGTGCAGGAGACACTGCCGAATCAAGAAAAACTTCTCCTGAAAGCAGGGCTTTCAATCAGCACCGTTCAAGAGCGCAGGGCCTGGCTCGGAGACAGAGGAGCTGGCACCACGTGACCAGTCTTCCCGAGACAGATTTACGGTGCGCAAGGAGACGCATTTAAATATTTGATCTGGAGATGGGATTTCATTCCGCAAAGCATGTGTTCCACTCCGCGGCAGCCGACGCGCTACAAGCAAGGTTCGGAAACGGCTGGCCCATCTGCAGAGGAAGCTGCCGGAGCTCCCGCGTGGCCGTTCCTCCCGCCCGCTGGCAGGCAGGCATCCGCCCCTCCCCCGCCGGCCCTCCCTCCCCAGGGCACCTGCCCACTGGCTTCCCCAGGGTTCCCCAGGGTGCGTGGAGAGAGCCCCAAGAAAGCCAGCGCGTGCCGGTCATCGTGGGGCGGGACAGACTTGCAGGCCCGTCTTTTGTGTAGCGGATACAGCCTCCGGAATGGATTATTTCTTGAACTGGGGTTCCCCTCCGCGTCCTAAGGGGGACTTCCTACTACTTACTACTTTCAAAGCTCAGGATTTTATAAGACAAACATATGGGTCTCAGGATCTATCATATGCCTTCCACCACACAGACGTGGGAAATACAGCTGTGTGTACTTACTCATATTCTGAACACTTATACTCGGCGTATAAATTCACGTAAACACATGCGGGTGAGAAAACTGTGTCGAAATCATGTGAGGTGAGTCCAGTTGCCAGCCCTGAACGCCACGGGGACTTTGTATTTATTTTAATGGACTCTTGTCTGTCATTTCCATCTTTATAAAAATACACTCGATTTTTAGAAAACCGGCCAAGAGAGAACCGTTCACAATTTGCTCTCATGCATCTTTCCACTCGATGCATTTCCCTAAAGGAAGAGTAATACTAGCCGAGTGAGCAGGTAACACACCTACTTCCAGTACATTTGTTCACGGACATACTGCTCCACAAGGGAAAAAAGTTCCCGCAGCAAATGCACAAACGCACAAACAAGGAATACAGTTACACAGATGAGAGTCGTCTGGAATTTGGCAAGGTGCCCTTCACTATACCAGAAATGTCAGGTGTTCCCTCAGGGGCTAAAATCCACACTCCTTTCAGCCACTGTTTTATTCTTAATGAAATTTTAATGCCCGATTCTCTCCTTCTTTTCCTTCCATCCATCCAATCACCATCCATCCATTCGTTTGTCCATCCATCCATCCATTCATCCATCCATCTATCCATCCACCCTTCCACTCATCCATCATGTATCCATTCATCCATCCACCCACCCACCATCCATTCATCCATCTACCATGTATCCATCACTCATTCATCCACCATCCACCAACCATCCACCACCATCCATCCACCATCCATCCATCCATCCACCCATCCATCCATCCACCATCCATCCATCCACCATCCATCTATCCATCCACCAACCGTCCACCACCATCCATCCGTCCATCCATCCACCATCCATCTATCCATCCACCAACCATCCACCACCATCCATCCGTCCATCCATCCACCATCCATCCATCCATCCACCCACCCATCCATCCATCCATCCATCCATCTATCCACCATCTATCCATCTGCCATCCATCTATCCATCCGTCCATCCATCCACCATTCATCCATCCATCCATCCATCCATCCATCCATCCGCCATCCATCTATCCATCCACCATCCATCTACCATCCACCATCCATCCACCCACCCACCTTCTCCTGCCCACTGAAGGTGAGTGCTGTAAAGGTAGGGACCTGCCCAGGTGTCGGAGTGGAGGCGGATGCTCAGGAGCTGCCCGCTGGCCGGCAGGACTGAGGCCACCAGTACTCTAGTCGCGGCTGAGACGCACTGGACCACTTCTTGCTTCCCCATCCCTACTGTGTCTCTCACTCTCTGCTTTGAGACCGCCCCGATTCCTCATTTCTTCACTCCTCTGGGATTACACTGGGTGACGTGGGATTTGCTGAGGAAATGTCTCAGGACTTGAATTGCCGCTGGGCACCCTGAAGCAACAGAAACCCAGGAGGGTTGGGTCGGCTCAGGGACCTGCTCAAACTGGAAGGGGCACTGAGTGGTGCCAGCAAAGCCCAGGGTTAGGGTTAGGGTTAGGAACTGACACCTTTCTGTTCTATGTCCTTTGACCGCCTTTGTCTTGCTGGGGGCTCGGGCATCCTGGCTTTCCTGCCCCGCGGGGGCCTGTGGCTCAGAGAGCGTTAGGGGTGGACCTGCTTGTGGCTGTTCTAGTAATCTGGGTGATCCTGTGCTGCTGCTGGTAGGTAAACACACCCCAGCACAGAGCCTTATCCAGAGGCCGCGCTGGCCTGGGGCAGCCAGACCGGGATGCACCACCGTACACCTCAAGGCCACGGAGTCTGTGTCTCAAGTGAATGAAAACAGCCCCTGGAGAGAAGGTGAGTGCCAAGAAAGAAGCAACTGTGGGATCCCTGCTCTGGAGAGGGGCCGAGGGCGGGCTTTCCCGTGGGGGAGGGGCAGGGGCTGGCCTGGAGGCCCCCCTGGCGTGGTGACCTGCTCAGCGAACTGGGCCACCTAGGTTGGGACCAGCGTGACATCGAGGGAACGTGACCTGAGTCTAGGTTCTGATTCGGGGACTCCGTTTGGCCCCAGACCAGCAGCAGTGGCATCTGTGGGTGTGAGTGGCAGAATCCGCAGGCCCTACAAAAATGTCAATGTTCTGAACCCCCAAACGTGTAAATCTGCCGCCAACCACGGCCAGAGGGACTTCAGAGATGCGGCTGGGTAAGGGTCTGGAGAGGGTCCTGGGGCATCGGGGCGGCCCAGTGTCATCGCGGGGCTCTTCCAGGCGGAAGAAGGTCAGAGTCAGAGAGACGGGAAGCTGCTGGCTTTGGAGGGGGGGGGAGGGCCAGGAGCCGAGGCGTGCGGGCACCTCTAGAAGCTGGGGGAGGCCGGAACAGAACCTCCAGAATGAACAGACCTGCCGCCAGGCTGACCTCAGCCTCGTGAGACCCGCTGGGGACCCTGACCTCCAGGACGGTAAGACGACAGCCTCTTAAGTCCGGGGCTTGTCGCAGCAGCCACGGAAGGCTAACCCACTGGGGACTGTTTACAGGGAGACGTCCCAGAGTCTACCTCAGACCTGCTAGATTGGAAACTGTAGGGACGGTGCCCCCAAACCTGTGTTCCAATGAGCCCAGGGGCCCAGTGAAGGGGACCATGGTCCTAATTCCTCCAAGACAAGGTGACCTTCATGCCCTTTCTCTGTCCCAGAACCCCACTGAAGCACGGCTGGCCTGATGGTTTTAGACAGACACTCCGTCTCTCTCTCGTTCCCTATGTTTGAGCCCCCGGGTGGGGGGTGGGTGCTGGTAGGGATTTGCAGGCCTGGTCCTCAGCCCCTCCACACGAGTCACTGCAAACGGCTCATGCACATGCCGAGCGGCCCCACACAGCAGGACACAAATGGACCCCTGTCACCCGGGGTCACTGGTGGCTCGCACAGGTCATAACCCTGTGGGCTTAATTAAGCAGCACACTTTCTACTCAGCCACCTGCCGCGACGCACCACATACACCCTCAGCACTGTGAAGCACCGTGCCCACTCTCTAACCAGGAAAACAAAGGTGTCTTAACTAAGAAACCGTTTGCAAATGAAGACACAGAGCTTGGTCCCGCGGGAGCTCCAAATGCACCCCTGCGCCCAGCTGCAGAGGGCGCCCGGCTTTCCGTGTACCCGGGAAGCTCTTTCTGGGAGTCTGCAAAGGCAACCCCAGCCCTGGGCCTGGGCCTGATCGCTCTAGAAGGACCGGGATTTCCTCCCGACCGCTGGCCGACGCCCCACTTTCTCACCACCCCCTGGGAGCGAGGGCCAGGGGGATAACAGATTTCTTCAAATGCAGACGCAGTTATAAAGTTCCAAGGATTTTCTAATGCATTTTTGTCACCTTTTGGGTGATTTAAGCCTCATTTCTATGCATGGCAAAAAATCTTCACAATTCACAAAGAGTATTTTGTAGCATTTGGACAAAAGAGAAAATTCATCCTAAGCCCTGCAAAGAGCTACTTAGTGGTGAAGTACTGTATACAATTTGTAGGTAATTCACATCAAATTACGTCTCCAATTTGCCCGTGTGTGGTTGAAAGACAGGAATCGGGAGTGCGGGTGCGCGGACTCCTGAATGTTAGCGGGTACGGATCCTCTCCCCCTGGTCACACCGTCAAGTCATTTGCTAATAGATGCACAGACCGCACGGGTATCAGAGGAGCACTTTCCTGGGAGCACTGTGTTTCTTTCTGGAAAGTGACCCATTCGTCTTCCCAAAGAAGTGGGGTCAGACACGGAGGGTAGGAGAAAGGACACTTCCCAGCAGATGAGGCCCCTCAGAAGTATCTGCTGAGTCTCCCTGGCGGACTGGTGACCTCCCCCCAGCTGACCTTTGGAGGACGCAGGATAACAAGGGGCCATCTGAGGACTCAGAGATGGGGCAGGGGCCCCAGGGCCCTTGCCGGCGCTGTCAGAAACCCTGTGCGGGGTCGGGGGGGGTGGGGGGGAGGATGGCCTGGCCTGAGTGGTCTACGTCCTGCGATCCCCACCAGGGATGCGTCCACACTGAGATCGCTGGACCCTAAGACTCCGAATCTGACCACTGCTTTGGAAAGGAGACCGGACGCCATGTCTGGTGCCCTGACCATCACAGGCGGGAGCGGGCCTGGCAGGGATGAACGCCGCTCCGTGCCTCCCACCCCCGCCGTCCGTCTGTCCTCCCTCTCTGCCTCTTTCCTCCTGACTTCACGGCCTCTGCCTTCAGGGAGGCCATCTTCCCGTGGCTGGTCTGTCCCAGCGGCCTGAGAGACGGTCGCCGTTCTCCCCATACCCGGGAGATGTCTCCCGCGGGGGCTCCCTCCCATCCCTGGTCTGGTTCAGAGGAGGCCCTGACTCAGTTCAGCGCAGGAGCGGGCACTGGCCTTGACCTCACCAGGCCCCCACGTATCCGGCAGAAGGAGGCCCCCAGACCCTGTTTGGTGCCCACGTCCCTCAGCCTGGCTCATGCACACACCCGCACCCAGCACCCCTGTAGCCCCTTGGTCCCCGTCTTGCTGTCAGCCTGGCCGGGCCCACTGCCCTCCCTCAAAGTCCAGGTCAAGGTCCGGCCCTGGCTATGCCGCCTGACGTCCAGTGTGCCCAGGAGCGCTCACGACCGGGCTATGATGGGGAAGCCTGTCCTCCAGCCTCAGGCAGGGTGGGGGCGGCGGGGGACTCCCAGGAGGGGGCAGTGAGCTCCCCGGGGGCCAGCTCAGCGTCGTGCTCCTCAGCCGGGCATGACACTGTCAGTGCTGTCACCACCTCGGAGGTGGCCCTCGAGGGCAGGGGTCTTGCTTCTGTTTCCCGCCTCCCTCCCTCTCTCAGATGGGCACTGCCGGGGCTCCGGCCAGGAGGGGGCTCCTCAGTGTCTTTCCTTCCTGCTCATTTAGGGGCCCTGGGGCTGCAGACTGCGTTGGGGACCCAGGGCCTCCCCCGCTGTGCCTCCCTCCCGGCCGCAGCGTCAGCCTCCCCTGATCTTGATCTAAGTTGTTCAAACACCTGGCCCTGACCCCCACGGGGCCCCAGCAGGGTCTGTGAGGCATCCTCCCGCGTGGGACGTGCCGTGGACACACCTGGGGGTGGAGAACGGTGTGTGGGCGAGGAGCAGCGGCTGCGGTGTGCATGGAGGGGGAGCCCTGAACGCACACCCAGGGCCGAGGCCAGGTCCCGCCCACGAACCCGGCCCCTCCAGGCCGCTGTTCCTGGACAGCGGTGGTGGCCGCAGGAGGCACGGGGCCCTCTCCTTGGGGGAGATCTTCACGGATGCGTGTTCAAGCTCCAAGGCAAGAGCGTGCCCGTGTACTCGCTGGCTCCCTCGGGCACCAGAGTGTGTTGAATGGTGTCCCCCAGATTCGAGTCCATCTGGAACCTCAGAACGTGACCTTATCTGGAAGTGGGACTTCGCGGGGTACAATTAAGGTGAGGACCAACACGCGCTCGCACAGGGACGCACCCGGGGGCTCAGTCAGCTAAGCGTCCGACTCGAATTCGGCTCAGGTCATGATCTCGCGGTTATTGGGTTTGGGCCCAGCATTGGGCTCTGCGCTGACAGTGTGGAGCCTGCTGGGGATTCTGTCTCTCTCCCTGCCCCTCCCTGGCTCATGCTCTGTCTCTCAAAAATAGATCGATAAACTTAAAGAAAAAAGATGGGCCCCTACAGGATTAGGGTGGGCCCTAACACCAATGGAAGGGTGCGCCCGCGAGACAGCAAGCCACACAGGGTTACGGAGGGGAGGCCACATGGAGGCGGAGAAGGAATCGGGTGGCCTCCACAAACTGAGGGACACGGACCGCTGGCCGCTGCAGGAGCTGGGAGGGAGGCGCCGAGCAGACGCCCCCTCTGAGCCTCGGAGGAACCAGTCCCACCGCACCTCAGTTCCAGACTTCTGGCCTCCAACGCTGTGACCGAAGAAACTGCTGTTGTTGAAACATCAGATTTCAAGTAATCTGCACCGCAGCCGGGAAGCTCCCGCAGACCCCAGACACGGGCCCCGCTGCAGGGCTGGCTCTTCTGGTCCCGGCGACAAGGCGCCTGCCGGCCACACTTCTGCGCTGCTTATCCGAGTTGTTTACAGCCCTGGGACTTAGTTCTTTTTTCATAATTCTTCTTTTAACGTTTATTCATTTTTGAAAGACAGAGCACAAGCAGGGGAGGGGCAGAGAGAGACGGAGACACAGAATCCGAAGCAGGCTCCAGACTCCGAGCTGTCGGCACGGAGCCCGACTCCGGGCTCAAACCTGTGAACCATGAGATCGTGACCTGAGCCGACGTCAGGCGCTTAACCGACTGAGCCCCCCAGGCGCCCCGACTTACTTTTCATCTGAAGATTCTGAACTAATTAACCACTTAACATCTTCATACAATTAACATCTTCAGTGGACACCTTTAGAAAACAATCTGTCTGTCTGTCCGCATGTCTGTCAGTCCATCTGTCAGCCCGTCGTCTTCCTTTGCCCTTCGGTTGTGTCGCGCTAACCTGGCTTCGCTTAGATCCGGCAGGGAGGGGATCTGTCAGGAAAGGAGGGTCTCAACTAGTGAAAAAGTCTGCAGCGTGAAGTTCTGTTGATTTGTTTTGAAGTAGGACGGTTTTATTTCTCTCGAGTCTGAGCATTAGCGCGGACAGGAGCCCATTAACAAGGGCCACAGTGACCTGGGTGTGTCAGGCAGAGGCTGGGCTGGAAGCGTCCTAACGAGGAGGGACCAGTGCTCCTCCCTGCACCTCGTGTCCGGATCGTGCGTTTAGCACGTCTGCCACCCGCCCGTGGTGAGTGTTGTTGCCAATGTGTCTGACGCCGGTGTCAGCGTCGGCAGGTTAAGTGCCCCTTCCCTGTAACTGAATCTCTCCCGGAAGTCTGCCCTCCTCCCCAGGCTCTGTGCCGGCGGCTTGACGGGCAGCCTGTCCCGCCCAGCAGCCGGGCCCCACCGCACCGAGGGAGTCCACGGTCCTCACCCTGGGCACAGAGCTGTGGGTGGGATGAGCCCCTCCAATGCCCCTCCTGTCCCAGGGTCACCCAGAACCCAGTCCTGCTTTCTCTTCCAATAGCGGGAGCTGGCACTAAGCTCCGCTCGGCTCCCGGGGACGCAAGACTCCCGGGGGGCATAGAGGCACCTTTGGTTGTGAGTTCAGGGTATGTGGAAGGGTCTAGAACAGTGCCAAGCATGCTCCCTGCACCCCCTCAGAAGAACAGGCAGTCTGCAAAGAATAGCCTAGCTCGAGCCTCCCAGCAGACGGGGCTCAAGCGTCCTCTGCCTGTTTGTCCAAACCCCACCCCATGTCCTGCTCTGAAAGGGGGTCCATCCTGGATCCTGGGAAGGGGGGGCCCCACGCCCCCCACCGTTTGTGCCGCCCTCCCCGGCCCCCTTCCAAGCCTCTGCAAGCACTCCTTCTCAGGTGAAGGTGGATGGCTCGGCAGACTCACGTCACGGTGAGCGCCACCTCCTTTCAGGGTCACGTTAGCTGTACCCCTCCTTTCAGGGTCACGTTAGCTGTACCCCACGGTCAGCTGACCCCCCGGTGCCGACTCCGAGCCGACCCCCCGGCGCCGCCACCCCACCTGAGTTCTTACTCCGAGCCTGTCTCATGGTCCGCGAACGAACTGGGCTGGGGTACAGCCCGGCATCCCTGGGCCCGGGTGACAGCGGCGAGGGAGCGGTCAGCCGGGCCCACCCTGACTGCACAGTACTGTGGTCTCCGCTGTGTCCTGACATCCGGGGGGCCGGTGCCTCTGGACTTTGTGCGTGGGGAGGGGCAGGCGGGAGCTGGGCCAGCCCGAGCGTGCAGGCAGGTGGCACCCAGGGCCCCGGCTCACACTGGCACTGGGCTTTTCATGAAGTGCTCTGACCCCAAGCCCCACAAGGCTGAGGCCTGACGGGACGGCGGCTGTCCCCTTGCCCCAGACGTGGGAGGAGGGGGCCCTCTGCTGCCTGAGCCTGCATCAGAGCAGGCCCCCGGCCAGCCCCTCCCCCACAGCCCCGCTGGCGGCCACAAGGATTTCTGGCAAAGCGGCAGCAGCACGTAGGTGTCCGCTCTGACCCTCCGCAGCCCCGCCTTTGCTCTTAGAACGGCCGTCTCCGTCAGGAGCCGGTCAGCAGCGTTGTCTACAAAGGGCTGCGCAGCAAACATTCTGGGCGTGGTGGGTCATAGGGTCCCCTTTGAAACTACTTAGCTAGGTCATCGAAGTGCCAAGGTGCGCACGGGCAGTATGTAGATGATGCGCGTGTGTGCCGATAAACCTTTATTTACAAACGGGCGGGGGGCCAGGTTTGGCTCAAGGACCCCAGAGCGTTGACCCTGGCCTAGGGTCTAGGGCCCCGCTCTCCGGCGAAACAGCCGCCAGCCACACGTGGCCACAGAGCACTTGAAACATGGCCGGTGTGAACCGAGCCAAGCTGTCAACGCGAAACTCACACTAGACTTCGAAGAATTAGCATGAAAAAAAAAAAGAATGCAGTTTCTTATTAATAAAGTCTTACACTGACCACACGTGGAAATGCTATTTTGGGTATACTGGGTGAAATAAAACAGATTAAAATTAATTTCACTCCTTATTTTCACTTTTTAAATGTAGCCACTCGAAAGGTAAAAACCGCAGAGGCAACCTGCCTGCGTGGCTCCCACTGGCTTCCGGTTCTGACGCGCCGGCCCCTCGGGGCGGGCTCCTCCCTGAGGAGTGCTTCCCCTGTTCCCTGTGACTGTCACCTGCTCCTCCCTGGCGGAAACGCGTGTCTGACCGCGCCTCCAGCTTCCTACTTGGCGCCACTCCCTCTAGCTCAGCTCGCTCTTGCGTAAGGCGGCGTGTTGCTGCCCGCCGACACGCACGGCTGCCCCACCACTCCTGCCCCTTGCGCCGCACACCTCCCTCCTGCGCCCTCCTGCCTCCGCGGGGTCCCCGAGCTCACGTCCATCAGTCCTGCAGACCCTGGCGGGGACCCTGCGGCAGGCCTGGAGAGCCTGGGGAATCTCTGCGGGACAGATTTGGAGTCTGCAGAGGCCAGCGCGGGACCCGTGCCGGACAGTCCCTTGTGGGGGTGCCAGACCGGGTCTGTCCCTTTATCGAGCCCCTCTGGGTCTTTCTTTCGTTTCTACTAAGACAGACGTTACATTTGAAGCATGGGATCTCTCGGCCCGCGCCATTGGGCAGGGGACCCTCACGTGACACAGAACGTGAGCACCTTCGCTTCTTGAAGGACATCCTCCCCGACTCCTGTCCCGTTCTGTCCCGTAGTTAGAAGAGGCACGTGACTTTTATTCCCCCCTCAGCAGCAAAGTGATTTGCGTGTGTTATTTGCTCTGTGGGCTTCTCCATAACCCGTTCTGAATTTATTTCATGATGTCTCTTGAAACCACCGTGGACCCAAGACATGCTGAATCAAACTAATGACCTCCGTGCTGGCCGGCGGACTCCGCCTCCCGCAGGAGGCCGGGGAGACACGGCTGAGCATTAAGAAGTAGGGTTCTTCTGGGCCTCGGCCGCGCGCTCTCGAGACAGTGAAGCCCTAACAGAGATGAAGACGTCCTCGCGGACTATCCATCCGGATCTGACATTTCATCGGAGGCAGACTCGTCGAGCTCCGTGAGGGCCGCTTCTCTCCAGGTTACGTGGGGTAAAGAGACCCACACGCCCAATCTCAGGTTTGCGCGGCGGCGCCCAGGGTCCCCTGCCCGGCCTTCACTTGGGAGTTTTAAATGGATACCGCGGAAAGAGGGCTGGTAGAGGGCGGCTGGTTCTGAGCCGTGTGTCTTGCATTCCGCAAGGTCAGAGCCCCATCTGGAGCTGTGGGCCGCGGCCGGCAGGTGCGGAGGCCCTGGGGCTGCTGCGACCAACCACCACGCACAGCATTGTCCTACAGTCGTCCGGGGCGGACAGGGCTGCATCCCCTCTGGACGCTTGGGAGGCTGCCGGCCTTCCCGGGCTCCCGGCCCCTTCCTCCATTTTCAGGGCTGGCGGCGCGGCACCTGCCTCTCTGACCTCTGTCTCTTCTGCCTCTTTTTCCCATCCCGACCGTCCTGCCTCCTCTTCCTGTGCAAGGGACACAGGTGGGTGCGTTTAGGGCTCGCCCAGATCGTCCGGGTCACTCCCCCCTCAGTGTCCTTTGCTCTCATCTGCAAAGTCCCTTTTACCACGTTAAGGTGACGCTTCACAAGTACCTGGGAGTAGGACGTGGATGTCTTTGAGGGCCACTATCCTGTCCACCACGTGTGGCTTCTCAGACCTGAAGAGTCTGGGTGCCACACAGAGTGCCCCGGCAGGGAAGTCGTTCCCTCTACCAAGTGGAGGACGGTAACGTCCCGTTCGCTCGGAGCCCCCTGGGTTTCCCAAGCCCCCCTCATCCCCTTCCGGCACCGATGGCTGGCTGCAGGCTCACAAGGGCCCCACCGCACCCGAGCCTCCTCCCTTCCCTTCTCAGCTCCCCCGCAAGGGCTGCTGTTGTGCTCAGCTGGAGAAGACGGCCAGCTTGCAGTGGCCACCGGGGCACAGTCTCCGAGCCGACCCGATTCTCAGGGGGTCTGCCGTCTTCTTGCTCATCCTCCACGGGATCCTCTCCAACTCCTCTCAAAAAATACTCCAGTCTTCCTCACTGGCCCCAACGACTGCTCTGGGCCACCCTCACCCTTGGCAGTGGCCTGGCCGTCCACCTCCAGAGACCATCCGCTCCAAGGTTTCACCCTTCCCATAGTCTCATACGTTGCCTTGCCTATGGCTATTTTTCGTTTATTCATTGAGCCATGACTCGTTTTTTCACAGAGCCCCTATTGTGGCGAGCACAGTGCTAGATGCTGACGTGACACCCGTGAAGATGCTACGTAGACAGACGTGGTCCTCGCCCTCGTGCAAAGTATAGACTCCTGACTGGGGTCTGCGTGTCTGACTTTGAGAAGGGTGTGTAAGGAATGGGCCTTTAATTCATCCTGGAATCCCAGTTCAGACGCAGAGCACAGTACACATTGTTACCACATACAGAGGACTTGGGAGGCTCTAGAATGGATATTCCATCCATCCATCATCCATCCATCCAACCATATACCTATCCATCAATGCATCCACCATCCATCCTTCCACTCATCCACCCACCTATCCAACCATCCACTACCCACCCACATACCTATCCATCAATCTACCCAACATCAATCTATCCATCTATACATCCATCCATCCATCCATCATCCACCCACCATCCATCCATCCATCCATCAATCCATCATCCACCATCCATCCACCCATCATCCCTCCATCCATTGTCCATCCATCCATCATCCACCCACCATCCATCCATCCATGCATTCATGCATCCATCGTCCATCCATCCATTAATCCATGTATTCATCCCTTCTTTCAGTGAATGTAATTGCGTACTGACTGTGTGTCAGGATTCGATAGGTATATGTAATTCTCTAAGGGCAAGGACCACCGCTTAAATGCGGACAATCACAGGATTTTTAAGACTGGTCCATTTACTTCCATCTAACCTGCTAGAGGCCCCTTGTTTGGTGGAGAGGATCCCAGAGCAGAGTGGCTGTGGAACCTGTTTGTAGGGCCTTATCCTGCTGACCCTCGTCCCTTGTTCACTTTCTGTCTACATCACCTGTGAGAACAATGTCCCCAGACTTTCCCATGGATTTTTTGCCCACTTCTTTGTCCTCACGGACACCCTGGGTCCCCCTATTGGGAGCGGCTGAGAAGTCCCGGGAAACCCGGCAAGCCACAGAGTTCTGTTCTTCCTGAATGGATTTATCGGCCTCCAAGTACCAAAGCAAGTGTTCTGCACCTTTTCTTGGATAAACATTCCCCCATCTTCCGGTAACAGTACCTTGTTGTGCAGGGAATCCCCCCTTCCTTCCCTCTCCTGGCCCATTTCCTTGGTGGGAGTAACTGCCTCACCATAGCTCCGAAAGGGGGTACACGATTCTGGTCCAACCCCACTGGCCACGTGTTCACGGCCCGGGTCAGGGATGGACACACCACTGAGGCCGAGTCAATGACAGTCATTCCCAATGTTTTCTTGGAACTAAAGAGGGAAGGAAAAAGGTCTGTCTCTTTATGCTGAAAACTTCATCCTAAGCTACAAAGATGGAGGCCGGGAGGCTGGGACCCAGCCTGGGTGGGAACCTGCCTCGGGACCGAGGGAATGGAGAGGGAAGCACTTTGGAACGCGTGTCTGGCGGTTCCTGCACCGGATCTGCCCGATGCTGCTGGGGAGCCGCCCCGTTTGTCAGGGTGCTTCGAGCTGTTCTCCTGTGTGCAAGGGAGCAGCCCTGCCTGCCTCCTGCCAGCACCGCGTTCTGCGGCCACGCGTTCCCCGCTCTCACGAGGTCAGTTCCTCCTAGAAACGGCGTGGCTGCAGTGGGGTGGAGTCTCCCTGAGCCTTCCCGAGCTGAGCGTCGCTGGCCTCTGAGCCTGCGAGCCTGGCGCAGGCCACCGTGCTCCCGCTGCTGAGGTGCGCCAGCGGCCTTGCCGTAGTGGGGCTGGGAGCCCCTGTTCTGCAGCGAGCGCCGTGTCCTGCACGCATACACTTTATGTATACTAAGATGTCACACCCATCCCGCAGCAGGCTCTGATAAACACAGCTGCCAGAAGTTATTTTCATTAAAGCCTTTTGTGGCTGAGGGGAGAAGGCGAGAGGGAGGACGCTCTTTGCCGTGCGAGAGGAAGGGCATTTAACGGGAAAATGGTCACTTGGGCTAGCAGTAGATTTGAACTCCGGGAGCGAGCTTTTCTCCGGGGGCCCGCGGCACGTGGGGCGGCTTTCTGGTGGGGATCCGGGGCTTCCGCTCTGAGCCTTCCCACCGCTCCTTGAGTCCTCTGGGCCTGAGAATACGAGCTGCAGCACAGGACGCTCAAGTTCAACCAAATCTATGTCCCATCCTCCTGCTAGAACCCTCGGTGGCTCCCCGGTGGTCTTAGAGTCAACCCATAGTTTGTACGATGGCCTCGAAGGCTGGTGGTGGCCTGTGGCTCAATTGTGATTCTTGCTGAATGTCTCCTGTCACGCCGCCGCCCACCTCTCAGCTCAGGGACACACCAAGCCTTGTCCTGCACTGGCCTCTGCGTGAGCCGCCAGCATGGCAGTGATCCACGCGACCCGCTGACTCTCTGGTCTTCGGCCGCACGTCCTGGAGAGGCCTGTGCTGGGCTATGGCGGGGACGCCTCTGTGCTCACTCCCTACCTTGTTGCCCGAGAACGTGGCTTCACGAGGCAGGCCCTGTGGCAGGTGCGTAATCGCCACCCCAGAACGAAGGAAGGACCCACCCGACTGTGCTGCCGGCTCTGGGGCCCCAGGGGTGGCCCTGGACCTCACAGGACAGCTTCCCAGCATGGCCTGCAGGGCAGACAGGGAGACGGGCTTGTACGCAGGGCTCACGGCCCGGGGGTGCTGCAGGTGGGAGGTACCCAGGCGTGCCGGTGGGAAACCCATGTTCTAGTATGTGTTTCCCTCGAATCCTTTGCTTTCTCTCTGGAAGAAGCTGCGATCGCATCAGGCAGTTAGGGAGGGACGAGTGGTCTGTTGAGGCCCAGCATCCTGCTTGGGGGCCAGGCCAGGCCGGGCCGGGCTGGCGGAAGCTTCTCTGAAGCCCCGGGTTTTAATTGAGGCAGTGACACCTGCTTGCCTGGGCCTCTCTGACCCCCAATCTTCTCCCCCCTGCGGTGGAGAGACTACACACGGCCTCGTGAGAGCTTCCCCTGAACCCGGAGCCCTCAGCGTGCCGGCGGCTGGGGTTCCCGGACGTAACTGCATGTCACAGGACACGCGTGTGCCCGGTGTGAGCCGGCCCCATGACAACCTCCAGGGCGGAGGGGGGGGCACGTTCCACATGGTGCTTCTGCTTCCAGAACCCAAAGACTCGCCCCACCCCTCACGGCCACTTTCCGAGGATTACGTACTTTTCTTTCCGGGCTAGTGGGCCGTCCCCGGCCCCTGGGGCTGCAGGGGCTGAGCTCTGCGCGCTGCACACGCGTGTGCGTGGTGGTCTGTCGACACGCGAAGCCTCCCCAGGAGGACAGCCCGCTGGCAGCATCCTGAAGGACACGGGGCTTCTCCTCTCCCAGAGCTGGGGAATGTGACCCGCCAGCCCGGGACGTCGCTCTGTCTGGTGCTAGAAGTTTCCCGTGAACCACCTGATGTGATGAGCCGGCCAGGGCACAAGGTGGAGGCGCTCCCGGTGCAGCCTCCGGACAGCACTCGGGGTACGCGGCAGCCCCCCCAGACGGCATCCCCCCTCCCGGCCCCGGCCCTGCTCCCCCCCAGGTCTCCCTCTCTAGATGCGCCTTCTCCCCACCCCCCTTCACACGCTCCTGCCCTTTGAAGCGCCTGCTTGGCCGGCGAACGTGTTTGGGACCCGGAGGGTGACGCCATGGGGCTGAGGCCATGGGGCTGAGGGCAGGGACCTGAAACCAGCCCCGAGTCTCAAGCGTCACCCCGACCGTGTTGCCCCTGAGAATGGGCACAGCAGGCCGCTGGGGCGGCCACTTCCTGCTCCCGCTGGAGCCGACAGGCATCTCACGGGAAGTCAGGGCACCAGGGCTGGAGCACCCCAAACACACATCTGAGAGCAAGAGAGTGCCTCGGGGGTCGTGGGGTGAGGCCCCCCCGGGGGCGCTGGCTGCAGCCGCTGGTGCTCAGGCAGTCGGCCTTCTCAGGATGGATTCTAGGTCGGTCCATGAAGTAGCCCCAGCTCCCAGCCTGTGGGCCTCGCCGGGGCGCCAACTTCTGGGGACCATCTGCCACCGAGACAGCCTACTTTTTGGCCAAGGAAAGGGGACCAAGAACGGCTTGGCTAGGAGGGCGGGAAGCTGGCCAGCCAGCCAAGGTTAGGAGAGGCTTCTGGCTCCTGTCTGCACGGTTTGGGAAAAGGCACATGGCGCCTAGGCCCAGCATCCACCTCGGACGGGCAGGCACGGCTCCCGGACTAACAAGGATCCCCGGGTCCTTCTGCCACTTCAGCCTCTGCCCCGACTTGCGCCAACCGGCCTTCCAGCATACCACCTCAATATGCGGCTGCCGGGGACCCCTCACTGCTCCCCACTGTCAGCCAAGACCGAGGAGACATTCAGACAGTCCAAGGGAGTGGGGCTGTGGTCCGCGTCGGGAGGACTGTGTAAACCCTGCGCGCAGCCGTCGCCAGCCTGCACATCAGACGCTCAAAGGTCAGAGATGAATTTGATGTTATGTGACCCGGGTGGACCATCAGACAGCTCGGCTGCCCTTGGCTCCGCGCACGTGTACCTCATCGAAAGCGAATAAACACGAGGCTGCCTGGGAGTGCCTGGTCACTTCCCTGTAACCGTGAAGTATTGCTCGTGGATCTTTCCAGATCCCCTAAGCCCTTGGAACGCACACATTATAGGAGCATTTATCACTCGGTAAGCAGATCCAACGGGGATCTGGCGTCGCAGAGGAGGCAGGAGGCGGAGCCTGGGGGCAGGGACTCACCGTGTGCGCACACGCCAACACCCACGGTGAAATCGCCCAGGTCCACTTGCAAACAGGCTTGTGTGTCAAACTCATGGCTGAAAACCAGGCTGGTTTTTGTTTGTTTTTTCTTCAGCACCATTTAACTGACCACAGATCAAACAGGCGTGTGCACCATTTCGGGAGTGAGCATTCCTGTTCGGGCCGGCCAGCCAGTGTCAGAAAGAGCCGTCCAGATTACAGGGGTGACACTGTGTGGGCCCTGACTTGGTTTGGAAGCCACGCCCACCACAAGCCCCTTCTTTATGAGGTACGCCTAGCACACTGTCATCAGCTCGACAGAGCAGGTGCCCATCGGCACTCACACACGCCGATTCCAGCACCCGGACCCCTCCAGGACTGCCCTGGACGCGCTCCGCCCCCCGACAGACTGGGCCGACAGCCACCCGCCCACGCCGGCGGCGTCTCTGCCCGGCGGTCTCCATCTCTTAGCAACCAGAGATTTGTATTTACTCAACCCCAGACTAACGGGCTGGCAGAAATAATTTCAATTATTGGGCTTCTTTTCTGGGTAGCATTTTCGTTCAGCTATGATGGCGGCTGTTAATTTCAAGAAACTTCATTTGATTCACGCTGCTGGGGTCTTCCGACTGAACACCGAAAAGATGAGTTTTAATCGTGGACTCCAATACCCAAAGTTGCAACAACAAAGGTTCTGGATTTATGGGTGTCTGCTGATCTCCCGGCAGGCGGTGCCCTCGGGAAGGAAGGGACGGAGCCAGGGTGTGGGGGTGAAAGCCGGGCCCCTGAGTAGATACCTCTGTGGATCTCATGGAAAGATCGGGAGAGACGCCCTTTCCTGCGGGTGCACCAGGGCTGATCTGGGCAGGTGCATTTCGGGGAGGGGCGTCCGAGTCAGATGGAAAACCTGCTCTCCGGTTTCCCGCCGGACGTGGCTTGGGGTTCAGCTACTCCCCACCTCCCCAGGCCGGTTTCCTGAGACTCCTGGGCCCGGCCCTCTGCCCACGCAGACGCGTGTTTAACACGCTGGGCGGGGGGACGTATAGACACTCAGCCAGCACGGACTGGCAGGGCAGCTGGCCCTGAGGCCGGAGCTGTGGTTTCTGCTTCCCGCCCCGCGCCCACCCCGGCGGGCCCCTGGCTACTCTCACCTTGCCTTCGATTCACATCAAACACGAATAAACACCTAGGACCCCGTCGATGGCTGACGTGCCTGCTGGACATGAAGGGGGGAGACGGAACACAGCTCCGGGAGGGAAGGCAGACAGCGGAGGGTCCTCCCTGGGCCCCTGCCGGCCCCCGGACAGCTCCCTCTCGTCCACCCCAGCTCGCCAGGTGCGCCCCGCACCAGCGCTCTGCGTCCACCATCCTGCTTCATTTTGTGTGTGGCACACCCTGTGGTCTCTGCTCTGACGGGCCCGGTTCACAGGGGAGGGCTGGTGATGGGTGGGACAGGGGCTTCCTGGGTCAGCAGTCACCTGGCAGAGCCTCGTCCTGGCTGTTAGGTCAGGAGGGGCCCCAAGGAGTCAGGGAGGGGCGTGGTGGGTGCTAAATTGCAAAATGGAGGCTCCAGGTGAGTGGGGGCTGGCCTCTCGGAAAAGGGGCCGGGGGAGAGGTCAGGGCCCCGTGGACGGGGCGTGGGAGCGTGGTTCCTGGGCCTCCCCGGCATCAGTACCCCACTTCCCTGAGGCGGCGTCCCCTGGTCCGGTGTGTCCTGCAAGTGAGCCTGGGTGGAGGTGACACGGACCAGCCGGGCACAGGACGTGGACAGCGTGTGGTCGGCAGTGAGGCAGGAGGGGGCGGGAGGGCCCAGGGTGGGAGTGATTTGTTTGCTCCCGGATTCAGTGGTGTGAGAAGTGCCCAGACGCTCGGCCAGGGCGTCAGGAACGGAGGGTTCCTCGCCTGACCCGACCCCCGTCTCTGGGCTGTCAGCATATCCTTCCAGCCTCACCACGTCCAGAGACACCAGCCTCGTCCAGGCCGCCACCGGCTCTGGCTGGAGGACGGCCAGGCTCCCCGATGGTCTCCTGGGGCGGCCGGGACAGCTCTCGACAAACACAAGCCCGGTCGGGTGGCGCCAGGCGCTTCCCCGTTTGCTTAGAGTGACAGTCAGTCTGAGCGGCCGCCGTGCCGACATCCGAGCCTCGTCGGCCTCTTCCGGCCGCACGGCCCCGGGTCTCTGGAGCCGCTCCCCTGGCAGCCCCTCCTCTCAGGGTCTTCATTTCCGAGAGGCTCCTTCCTTAACTTTCAGTGCGATGTCATCTCCTGGGAGAGGCCGCCTCTGACCCCTGCTCCTCATTTCTCCCACTCGGTCACTCACTGTGTGCCGTCCCTCCCTTCCTGGAGACAGAGCCGGCCACGCAGCATTCACCTGTGCCTCCGTGGATGGAGGGTGGCGTTCAGTGTCCCTTGGTCCCAAGTACACACGTTAGTAGAGAGCGCGCTGTGCATCTGTGCGGTCTGTGCCGGCCCGTGGCAGCCAGCGTCACGTGGGTGTGATTCGGGGACAGGGTTCAACCGCGGGCTGGCTGGTGGCAGGCTTCCTGGAAGAGGAGGATAGTAGGACCCCAAAGGACGGGCAGAATCCCCAGACAGGTGGGCACTCCTGCCTGAACGTGGGCGGCGGAGCGGAGGCCTGAGGGGCGGCACGCACGTGCGATCCGGGGTGGCCGCCGGAGGAAGCGGACACGCCTGAATCTTGACACCGTCCGCCTCCCTCTGCACAGTTAACGTGGCGGCTGAGCGGGCGTTCTGCACGGGGACGGCACCCTGTCCCCTCCTCCTGCCCCCGCTTGGCCAGCCCTGACCTGTCTGTGCTCCCCTCCCCACTGACCCTTCCCCGGGACCCCCCCCTTCGCCCCGCCTGCGAGTCTCTGTATAGCCCCAGTCGTCTGCCTCTCTTCCGAGTGTGAGGCCCACACCCGACACTACGGACATGGGCAGCAGATGGTTGCATAATTAATTGAATAGTGCAGCCTGGACGTTTTCAATCACCTGCTGACAGCAGTTACTCTGTGCGGCTCCAGGACGCCGGCAGTGAGCTCTGGAAGGTTCCAGCAGATGCCTTAACCACCTGTCATTTCCACGTGCTAACACGCCATTCGAATCAGGTCTGATTTGGAAGAACCGTTTCCACGACTTCCCTGAAGGTGAGTAGTGAGCGCTTGCAGGGTGGACGGCACCGGTCAGGTTGGTCGACGCCTGCCTGTGTGACCTCCTCCCATGGACGCCCGGGGCTGGGGTCGGGGAGCGTCTGCCAGCCTCCTGCGGGCAGCTCGGCCGTCGCGAGGCCCACGTTCCCGTCTCCACCCATCCAGGGGCCGAGAGAGACTCGCTACAATGTGGCCCACCTGACCCAGCAGGAGCTGCGTGTCCACACTTTCCCGATGGCCCACAGAAACAGAGGTGGCCACAGAAGTTTCTGGAAAGGTTTCCTAATCCCTCAGTCAGCTCAGCTTTTTCTATCGCTCTCAGCACCTCGCTGCTCTAACATATCCAACGCCACCTGCATGCTGTTTTCCTTTAAACTGACCCACTTTGTTACTGTCCACGCATGTATACACGTGACCCATGTGCACACACGTGTGTCCATACATGTGTGCGTGTACGCATGCAGCTGCACACGTACACACACACACACACACCTTTCCATCACTTCCTTAAATCTCCCTTAGGTGGAAAACCAGTTGCATCACTTGCTATAAAAAACAGGCCATTTTAGGAAGAAGAGAATGTTACTCTGTTCCGGCCGGAGGGGTTGGAGGCAGGGTGACGTGATGGTTGCAAACAGGCGCTCCGGGGACAGACTGCCTGGCTGAAATCCACCCTGGAGATTCGCTCCTGTGTGACCTTGTGCAAGTCACTTAACCTGTCTGAGCCTTGGTTTCATCGTCTGCGAAGTGGAAGTAATAAAACACCCCGGCCACGGAGTCCTGCAGATGCGCGGGTTTGTCCCGCAGGACAGAGCGTAGGGACATAAAAGTGCTGCCGGTTATTCGCACCGCTCCCTCGTCATCTCCTGGCCGGGGCTCTGCGCCCGAGGCCCCTCGAGAGGCTCTACGGACGCATTTGTTGAGAATTGGCATCTTCTCCTTGAGGTTGTCAGAACAGATGGAAGAGCCTTAAACAGCAAGCATTTTCTTCCTAGTGCGATCTGGCTTTTCCACGCGGTGTCCCTGTGCTGCCGTGTGTCCTGCAGTCCCCGCGGGTCCTGGTCCTTCCTCCCCCACCCCACCATCCCCCCACTGGGGGGCCATCTGCCTGGAGCCTGAGGGCCCTGTGTGTCCTAGTGGGTGGGTGGTTCCGGGACTTCTGCCGTTCCTGGAGCTCCTAGCAGTCAGCGCTCCCGTGACAGGGGATGGGGCAGGGGCGGGGAAAGGCTGGGACCCGGGAGGCCCCTGCGGCTTGCCTTCTACGCCCTGGTGCGGACGCGGGAGCTGGCGAATGCGGATTCTGCCTCCAGGCGCCGGAGGCTCCAGATTCGGGAGCCCCCATATGAGGCCACATGAAACGGAACGCCCAACGGGGCGGCTGCTGCAGGTAGGCGGTCCCGCCACCCTGCTGTCGTGGGGTATTGCTCCCTGGGAGCCTGGGCGCTCAGTCCGCCCACAGGGCCCAGCTCATCCCTGCCTGGGGGCCTGGCGATGAGGGCTGTGGCCGGAAGGCCAGAAAACAAAGATAGCTCAAGACCTAAGTTTTTTTTCTTTTTTTTTTTTTAAGCTCTGTGACGGCTGCTTTCTGTGCCTGTGTTCGGGGAAGCTGCGGCAGAGCCCTCGGAACGAAATAAATTAAAACGGCCCCGAACTGAGCAGGCGTCTCCTGAATGAAACATCAAAGCCGGCCCCGGGCGGGAGGCGAGTGCTGTTTTATTTATGGCGAGGCCCCATTTACGGACTCTGGAAACTTCCTCAGGCCGAGGGCGTCCTCTCTGCACGTGCACCCGCAGCGTCCTGCACACCTCCCCCCCCTCCCCGGTGTCTCCACGCGGGCAGAGGGGACGCTGCAGCCGCCGCTCCCTGGACCTGCTCAAGCTGCTGGTAGACCGGCGGTCACCGCAGGGGCACACTTGGGAGTGGGGGGTAAGACGGGAATGCTGAGCACTGCTAAGCACTCAGGCATCTGAAGCACCAAGCACTGAGCACTTATAAGTACTTGGATCTCCTTGGGTACTAAGCACCCTAGCTAAGCACATAGGTACCCTTAAGTACTAAGTGCTGAGCACCTATGCTAGTACTCACG
Organism: Paguma larvata; assembly: GCA_030068075.1. NCBI lineage: Eukaryota > Metazoa > Chordata > Mammalia > Carnivora > Viverridae > Paguma > Paguma larvata. The sequence continues at coordinate 47,422,449 of CM057844.1, read as the reverse complement.
CGCCCTAAGTACAAAGAACCATGCACCTCCTCTAAGTACTCAGGCACCTCAAAGTGCTAAGTACAGACGATCCCTGACCTACAACCGTTCAACTTATGACGTTTTGACTTTACAACGGTGCAAAGCCATATGGCTTCAGTAGCAACTACTTGGAAGTTTGAGTCTGGATCTTTTTGCCAGTTAGCGCTGTGCGATCTGGTCGGTTCTCATGATGCCAGGGAGTGGCAGCGCCCAGTCAGCGGCGTGACCAGGAGGGGGTGCCGCAGGACCCGGAGGGGGAGCAGCCACCAGGGTACCTATCACCACCCTGCGCCCAGACATCCGTGGGCTTCTGACTCCAGGACGGTGTTCAGCGCGTTACCTGACATGGTCAGCACTTTATTATAACGCAGGCCTGGTGTGAGCCGGCCCTGCCCGGCCGTGGGCTCATCCGACTGTTCCTGCACATGGAAGGCAGGCGGGGCCGAGCTCTGCCGTGCAGGAGGTCAGGTGCGTTCATGCATTTTCGACTGAACGATATTTTCCACTTAGGACGGTGTATCAGGACATCACCCGTCGTGAGCCCAGGAAGGGCGGTACCCAGCAACCCTGTGAGCCCGCAGGCACCTGAGCAGACAGGCGGCCGGCAATCGGGAGGGCCCGTTTCACCTCGGTGTGTGACTAGTGGTCCCTGTGACCCCGATCTCACACCACGCGGCTCCGTGGATGGCCTTCCTTCCCCTCCGGGCATCTGTCCCCAGGCCCTGACAGGTGTGAGGACCCGGCCAACCACCACCTGCCGGCATGAGGCCCGCAGTGGACTCGGGGTAAGGGTGGAAAACGGCCAGGGTCCTCCCTGGAGCTCTTGGTAGCAGAGACACGGAGACGGGGCACACAGACACAGCTCTGCACCGAGGAAGGGGGAGCACGGGGGCGCGGAGGACGCGAAGCAGGAGATGTGTGTGTGCTTGTGCGTGTGTGTATGTGCCCGTGTGGGCGTTGGGGGCGTTCATGGAAGAGCATTTCCTGGAGGCAGGTCCCAGGGAATCCGGCTTGGTGAGGCCGGGAGGATGGGACATTCCAGAGCACCTGGGGTTTAGCAGATTCAGTCTTATTTTTAGAAAGTTTTAATTTTGAAAGAATTATAGATTCACAGGAAACTGTAAAGACAGTAGAGAGAGGTCCCAAGTGCCACTCACCCAATTTCCTGCAATAGTCGGTCTTAGATAATAGAGGGACAGCGGCGACCAAGTCGGATAGCTTACGTGGAAACGACTAGAAGGTGTATCCACTCCCCGGTGCCTCGCCGAAGACCTGGCCTCTCATAAGGGCTAAAGCGGTGTCCCGTGAGCAGCCTGCCGACGTGCAGACGTGGTCAGTGCAGACGAGTCTGTGGCTGGGACATCTCTGCCATAACCTGCTACAAGGTCACGACTACAGAAGGCTCAGAAGATCCCTTTATAAATAGGAAATTGAGGGGCTCCTGGGTGGCTCGTTGGTTAAGAGTCCAACTCTTGGTTTCGGCTCAGGTCATGATCTCACGGTTCGTGAGTTCGAGCCCCGCGTCGGGCTCCGAGCTGACAGCTGGGAGCCTGGAGCCCGCTTCGGATTCTATGTCTCCCTCTCTCTCTGCCCCTCCCCCACTTGCACTCTGTCTCTCTCAAAAGAAAGAAATAAACTTAAAGAAAGTAAATAGGAAATTGATTTGGGGGCACGCGTGGTGTAGATGGTGCCACCCCCGGTCCCTCTCTCCAGCTACTGAAAGAGAATTTCTTCCTAAACCCAAGTCTAACATTTATGAAGGTATCAGACCATGTCAGACGCCAACCTGATGTAAGGTCCCATGAAAGTGTGCCCTTGTGTCCTAATACAGAACTTGGCTTTGTGTGGTGAATCTTTTTCTCCCTGTGGTTTGCGAGGCACGATGGTGTCCTTGCCCACACGGAACGGAAAACACGAGGCCCGTGAGGTCAGGGGTTCCCATCCAGCCGCCCCAGCCCCCCAGACGTGGCTCCGTGACACCCTGGGCCAGCCCATCATGGCTCTCGGGTGGGCAGAACCTCGGCGCTCACCGCCCTGAGGCTGCGGCCCTGTGGACTGGCCGCCCTGCCCTGCCTGCCCCTCCTCGGCTCCGCCTCACCCCTGTCTGCTCTTTGGCGATGGTCTGTCTTCTAAAAAACACTCTCAGTTTTTAGAACTCGCCTTCGGATTTTAGGAATCTGCTCTCAGGCAGTTGGAGGAGGACAGGAGGGGGGCCCAGCAGGGGACTCATGGTCCGGAGCCGGGTCGCAGACGTGGGGGGCCATGAGACCCGCAGGGGCAGGGGACCTCCTGTGGTTGCCGCCGGCGAAAATCCAGGGGCTTCGTGAGACCCCTGATTCTTAAATGTTGGCGACTAGTGAAGAAAGCCAACTCTTCAGGCGATCAAGAGTTCCTGGTTGCTGTTGATATTTTGACAGTTTTCTCTTGAATCAATCAAGATTGAGAAAAATAAGAGACTCTACTTGATCTTCATTGGTTCCTTCTCCGAGCTGAGTCTCCAGCCTACAAAGCCTTTGCCTCCACCGTGAAGAACTCTCCAGACAGGCCTACCGCTGACAGGCGCCCCCCACCCCCCCGTTTTGTTTGAGGTCTTTAATTTCCCTCACTCTTCAAGGATACTGTTGCCAGATGTGGAATTCCTGGGGCCGGTTTCTCTTTCAAACCTCCAGCGCCGGCCTGGTTCCTGAGGGGACGGCCACCGTGGCTCTCACCCTGTGCCTCTGTCCGGAAGGTGGGGACTTCGTCTTCACGGCTCCTCGGTCTCTCCTGATTCCTGTCCCAGGGCCCCATCGGCGCCTTCTCGGCTCGGCAGGTCTCACCCTGGGCGGCCGCCCTGTCCCTGGGACTCTGCACGTGGAACCCGCACCCGGAGTGACAGGTGCCCCTCGCAGGCCAGTGGCCACGTTCTCCGCAAGCTTCTGAAGACCCGGGTGGACAGGGTCTCCTCCGATGCAGCGTGAGGCTCCAAGCGCCTTGCCAGGAGCTTCCGCCTGTGTCACCGCACGTACTCGTCACTGCGGCAGAGTCACACGTGCGTCCTCCAAGCCACGCCAAGGCCAGCCTCAGCCCCTGGGAGCTCGTCACGTGTGATGCCTGCAGACTCGGAGGCCCGGGGGTGGCGGGCGTCTCTCCCCTCGACACGCCCGCAGCTCACGCCCACGGCCACGCTCGCGGGGGAGCCACGGATGGGCACATCCCCATGGTTTCTACAGCCTTCGGGGCTCCTGCCGGCTCGGATCTCACACTACTGGTTTTTGGTCTATCTCAAATCCCACGCAGCACCCCGTTTCACCACGAGGTGAATGCTGTGTTTACATTATTAAGTATTCTGCAAATATCTTCATTTTGAGACCCTCTGATCAATGTTCCATCAGTAAAACCCACACCGCCAAGTAACCAGCCCAAGATGAGGCGGCGGAGTCTCCCCGTGGGTCCCTCCCGGGAGTGGGTTCTGTCTTCCGAGGCCTGAACGAGTCCCAGAAGGCCCCTGCCCTGCGTTTCCCGAATCTGGGGAGCCGGAGATCCCCTCGCCTGCCTCGTATCAGAGGTGCTTGAGAAGAGCTTTTAGAAAAGCAAGAAAAAAGGTCCTAAAACGGCAGTGAGACCGACGCTCACAAGCTGCTCTGTAAGCAGTCTCGGGGGTTCATCTTTATGGCCCCACACCCCAGAAACGCGCCCACGGGAAGTGCACCGATGGAGAGCCTCCCTCCTCCCGGCTCCGGGCCTGCGCGGGCACCGGCCTCGCACTGGTGGCCCTCACGTACGTCCATGCATCAGACACTCACGCGGTCCGAGACAGAGAGCCCGGAGGCCCTCCAGTCGGAGGCATAGATGCTCTCCCTCTTCGGCCTGCTCGGATCCCCGTGGACAACTCGCATGTGAGACACGGGCCCTGTCATCAGATCCACGCAGACACTGCCGAGTCCTGCTTGGGCCCGAGAACGTTCTAGGTGCTGGGGACGTGTCCCTGGCGGCCTCAGCTGCCTGCTCAGGAGAGGGGCTGCAGGCTTCTGAAGCCCTTGGGGGTCGAGGCTGGACAAACGTACCAGCGCACAGACCCGGCGCGGGTCAGAGGAACCTGCTCCCTGAGCCTGCCCGCCAACCGCCACCCTCGCCTGGCCTGTTGCCATTCCTAAATCATCAGACCCACATGGGAGCCTCGTCCTGGGAGCAGGTCAGAGGGCTCCAGGGGGTGATTCCAGCAAGTTCTTCCCTCACCCTGCCTACCCCTCCCAACCTCCCAGACCCGTGTTCTCCTCTGTGGCAGGGCTGAGCTCTGAGGGCTCACTCCTCCAGCCAGTCTGCCTTCCTGTCTTCTGTGGCTGCCCACGAGGGCTGAAGCCTCGCCCTGGTCTCTCCACGCTTCCACAACAGGGTCATTGCAAAGCTGTGTCTTGCTATCCTCAGTGCCCAGTGGCTCCTCACCAGCTGACTGCATTTGCCTGGGCAGTGCCGCATACCTGGGACTGAACCTGAGTACCCACTGTGTGCTGGGACTGAGCCTACATACCCACTGTGGGCTGGGACTGAACCTGAGCACCCACTGTGCGCCAGGACTGAGCCAGCGTGCCCACTGTGTGCCGGGACTGAGCCAGTGTACCCACTGTGCGCCAGGACTGAGCCCATGTACCCGCCGTGTGCCGGGACTGAGCTGGGGCGCAGGCCCGGGGACCCGTGCTCCCTGTCCGGCGAGGCGCTGGGTGTCCGGGACGGAGGCTGGCGCCCGAACGAGTGAGCACAGGGATGAATGAGCAGATGCGACCTGCCTTCTGAGCCGACGCGCTAACGGAAAGACCGTGACCTGCTTGGCTGGGGCCTTAGCATCTGCGGACGCTGGGCCGGCGGGCTGTGGCCTCTCCTGCCCAGACGGGGGGACGAGCCCCTGGTCAGGAGCCGGGTGTGCCCGGAACAGCAGCCATGTGCCTGGACTGGATCCCAGCTGCCATTCCATCCTCCAGAAGGCCAAAACAGAAGAGGCTGTGCGTGCCTGCTTGTGAACTGGTCGCCCGTATACACTTCTTCTGCTGAGGAAGTGCCGAGTGGGCTAGGAGATGAAGGGCACTCCCGGCTGTGAGCAGACCGGCCCCGGGAAGCGGCCTCGGGCCTGTTTGCACACTAGCTTCCCACGCTTCCTCTGCGCCGATACGCGTGTGATGCCTGCACGGGTCCGTGTGCACACGGTTCCAGCCAACTGCAGATACGATATTCTTGTCATGGAAACAAGCAGAACCTAAACACATGGAATAGAAGTGACAGTCCCTCCTGGTGTCCCTGTCCCCTCCCTGTCCCCCCCGTCACTTTCCCAAGGGGGGAGGGGGGTGTATCTCCACGTGGACCACGGCTGGGGCGGCCCCAGGAGGGTGAGCGCTGTGCTGCGTGTCCTCTGGCGTGACGGCCACTCTCCTCGGGGTTTGCCTTGGGGAGATCGCGCTCCCCAAACTGTATGCACGGCTTCTATAGCCTAACCTCATTGCACACCGTTTCGTGGCATTTCACTCCTTCTGTAAACATTTTCAGTGTTACTGATGCCAAATGAGCCTGAGAAACGGACTAAGACACAACCAGGGGCGCCCGGGGGGCTCCGTCGGTTGAGCGGCAGACTTCGGTTCATGAGTTCGAGCCCCACGTCGGGCTCTGTGCTGACAGCTCAGAGCCTGGAGCCTGCTTCAGATTCTGTGTCTCCCTCTCTCTCTGCCCCTTCCCTGCTCACACTCTGTTTCTCTCTCTCAAAATAATAAACATTAAAAAAATTAAAAAAATTTAAAAAAGACTCATCCGGTAAATAAAATGAAATACATCATAGAAATCGAAGTGAAAAGACAAAACGATGCTGCATAGGGTTGGGTCATAATCATTTATACTGCTTCCCATGCGAGGTAAGCACACAACTAATGCACGATTAAAGTTCCTTTAAATTCTTGACACTTTCTTTGGCATAATCATAGGAAATGGAATTTTTTTCTCTAAATGAAAACTCACCCCATAAATTAATGCCCCAACCGTCACCCTGGGGGCAACAATCAGGTAAAACTAAATTTCAAGATTGCGTGGATTTGAATGGGTTTTTCCCAAATGCTGGTTTTCTGAAGAGCAACATGGCACTTTTTAATAAAGGCAGGACAGGTGACCCCCTCATGACCTGGTAATTCTGCGTCTCTACAGTTTGTCCTATGGACGTAATAGGCAAACAGGAATGTGATGAAGCATGCTCATTACCGGCTTGTGGTAGCGACAATCGGAAGTGAGCCAAACATCAGTCACAGTGCTGGTTAAGTGACGGTTTCCCCGTAATTGTGAATTCAGTCACTTAAAACGGTGTGATTTATAACAGGGAGCGATGTGCACGGTTTTGTGAGTTCTCAGGCACCTTGCCCTTGACTGAGGGCAGCACAATCCCGCCGCGGGAACGAGCCCATTCGTCGTGTGCACAGGTGTGAACAGGGGTGTGCGAGGCGGGGGCCGTGTGCACTCGTATTCCAGGAATTCTGGAGTTTGCGTCTCTGCATTTTGTACTTTTTTCTACCACTAACGTGTATCACGTACCTTGAAAAGGTCGAAGAGACGGTGACGTTGGTTCCAACCCTGTACCGTCCAGCCCGCCTCCCCCCCTTCCCGTGGCTGCAGCTCTGGTCCCAGGCGGGGACATCTCGAAGGTCATCGTGAAGACCAGCCGCTGTATGTGCCCCCCAGCACCCACCGCTCCTCCTTATGGGGGTCTCCTCTCTCCGAGGAGCGTCCTCTTGGTAGCGGGACCAGTACGGGGGCCGCCTCTCACCCCGGAGCCGCGGCCTCTGCCCCGGCACACACCGCGCTCGACGCCTACCTCCAGCAACCTCCAAGTTGAGTGAATCGACAGAAAAACACCACTTTTTACATTTGCGTTTAAGACTAAGGAAACAGAGAGAAGCTTGAGAAGGCGCTCAAATCACGAAGTCATTGGAAAATAAATGAGCACCGATCAAAAATAAGACAGGATTCTTCAATTTGGAGAAGAGGAGGTTGGTGGGATTCCCCTTCAGCAGGGCCGACGAGACGGCCTGTGGCTGACCTGAGAGGAGGCGTGACCTGTCCAGGGTCGCTGGCCTCGTAAGTGGCGAGGCCAGAGGTCCGGCACAGATGCGAGGCCAGACCCGCACAGCGATGGGCAGGCCACGGCCCCCCGTGGGCAGCCCAGGCGAGGGGCAGACGGTACGGGCAGCTCCTGATAAGTAAGGCACGTGGTGGGGGAGCCCCACAAGGGAGTAAACGAGCACCGGACACACGCACCGGTTCTTGGCGGGCCGTGCGCTCCCCACACGGGTCTGGGAGGCTTGCCTTCGGGAGACCCAAGCAAGGCGGGATACTTGGAAGTGCCCCGAAGCTGAGACCCTGCAGCCAGAAGTGCCCATCACGGCACACCATACTTCCAAGTCGCTCACAAGGGGAGAACCGAGACGCCCTCGGTGCCGAGTGGCACTGGTTCTAAACCCTCCTTCAGTAGCGCTATCAAGGTAGCCGCGCATGGAAAAAAACATGAGGACCGTTTAAGAACATAATTACGTGGACAACCTCTCTGTGGACGCGTTCATCAAAACCCTTGCTAACGTCTAAATGAGATGAATTTCACACCAGTGAGAGAGGCTTAGCTAATTGTTAGGTCTCAGAAAAACGAACACAGTACTACTTATTTCTGGATTAGCAGCATTAAAAACCTGTAATTATTATTACCTTTGAGGATGGAAATAAATCATTTAAAATACAGTATAAATGCAGCATATAAGTGCTCATAGGTTGATGCTGAAAGATAGTTTTTCTAAAGGTGAGAACTGGTCTTATTCAAAACTATACCCTGTTGCTTAGTACAGAGCCTGACCTACAGTGGACGCCGGGTAAGTATTTTTGGGGGTAAAAGGATGACATTTAATCATAGATAAAAAACACAGCATTCCTTCGGTGAGTCTATACTGCGTATATGGGTCGCTGACTGTGTGTGAGGCATCCTGGCGAGCATTAGGAACTCAGCTTAAACGAAACAGTCCCTGTCTTCATGAGGTGTACAGTCTCCTGGGGAAATTCATCCTGAATAAATGAATAATGAAAGAACAGGAGGGGCACAGAGGGAGCACCAGGCTGGAAGAGAATAATGGCTGGGGGGTGGATCTCACGTGCACGGAGGTGGTCGGGCAAGGCTCTCAGAGGGGCTGACCTTCCCGCAGGTGGAGAGGGCCTTTCCAGGTGAGGGACTCGAGCAGCAAGGAGCTGTGGGTTCTGAGGCTGGAGAGCACGTGGCCCAAGGACAGCAGGGGAGGTCTCCTGAGGCCCAGAGGCAGGGCCCGGTGGGAACCAGCCGCAGGTGCAGAGGTCAGCAGTCATCGGCTGACAGGGGGTGGGGGGGGGAGCAAGGGGCCACACTGCAGAGTTCCGACTTCATGCGACCCATGTGACAAAGCCCGTGATGGGTTCTAAGCCAAGGAGCGAGCGGCATGATCTAATTTTCGAGCAACCCAGGAGGACGGTGTTGGGGGACCACTTCCTCCAGAACTCGCGGCCCCAAAGACCTGTGGCCGTGACTACCTTGAGTCTGGAGACAAACCTGCAAAACTGCTGCCCCAGCGCCGACGGAGAAGGAAACCGTCCCCCACAGAGAGCTTCACGGGCTCAACTCAAGGACTGTCCCCTGGGCACTGCGTGCCCTCCCTCAGCCCAGCCGTTGCTCAGCACGTGGGGGATGAGGTCGCTGAGCCCGGGGCCTCGTCATCTGGGTGTCAAAGCTCTGGACGTAACTAGCAAGCGAGTCCGAAGCCAAGGGAGCATCCCGGGAACAGGGGTCTCAGCGGCTGCTTACGGCTTGTGTGCTTCTCCCGTAAAAGAATTATAGACCCAGGCGCTTCCTTCGAGTGACCCTACATGTAGTTTCCAATATCCAGTCTCCCCGTGTCGACAGCGAGGCCCCGTTCAGCTGCACTGGTGGGAGCTGAAGCCTGAGCCGTCCCTGGCAGGTGCCAAGCTGGCACACCGCCTCCGCCGGCAGGAAGCAAAGCTTCGTAATGAAAGCAGAGCTCCCTGGTTCCCGGCTCCACCGGCGGCAGAAAGTGTCAGCTCTTCACCTCCGAGCGAGGTTTTATGACAACTTAACACACCGTGACCTGGATGTACAACTTCTAGAATCTCAAAAACGAGTTCAGGGAAGTAGCATGCGGGAGGAAGATTCTTACACAAGAAGTTAGAAAGGGAGCTAAAAATACGGAATGAAGTCTGGGCTGCACGCCTCCTCGCCTGCAGGGCCGCGTCTCGGCCTCACCTCCCACCCGGCCCCTGACCTTGGAACGGCCAACGAGACGGGCGAGCGCACGTGTTCCGTGGGCTCTGCCAAGAGCTGGACGCGCGGACAGAAGGCCGGGGACCCCAGCGGCAGACAGACACGTGTGACTGGGGGGGGTGCTAACTGGGGCCGAACCAGCCGCGTCTGTGATCTGGTTATAACGGGGTCACCCTGGAGGGGAGGCGGGCTCCACGCGCCAGTGTGAGCTCCTGCCGGGAGGACCCTCCCGTGGTAACGCGGTGAACAGCAAACGCGGACCTGGTGATTACGGTGCAGGCAGGACGCCAGCGCTTCGCACGTGAGCGCCGGCTCCTCACAGCTCTCACAGTCCCTCTGACGCGGGCGCTCTGACCTTGGACCCAGGGCGCGAGGCCCACGGCTTCCTTTCTACAGGTGCTACGGGGGCCCTGCCCCTCGTTCCCTGGTCGTAAAGGGAAAACGAGACACTCGCCCAAATGGAGACTAAGAAGGACTAGAAAACGTGCGGTTCTGGCATTTCCACCCCCAGCGCCCCGCCTGGCAGGTGTCACCCTGCCTCCACCGACAGACCAGGGAGCAGAGCGTCAGCGCTGGGATTCGAGGGCAGCTCCGCCGGTCCCCGCTGGGTCTTTCCCGCACCGTCAGAAAGACCCAGATAGTGAACGAGCACGTGGAGCGTCAGCTCCCCTGTGTGCAACGTGAGCTGCTCAGCCGACAGGCGGTGTGGGGGGGGCCCGCATCCCCGTCCCTGTGTCCTCGGAAGGGATGACGGCGTCGCCGGAGCCTGCAGAGCCCCGGGCGCGTGAACGCGGGCTAACCGTGCTTGTCCTCTGTATTCCGGCGGCAGCCCTCGGGCTTCCTGCCGGCCAGCCCGTGCCCCGCCCACGCACGCTCAGCAGGAGGCGGGGCCAGCACCCTCCGAGGGGGAGCCCCAGTGAAGCCAGATGGGTGCTGAGGGCACGACAGTGACGGGACGTCCCTGGTGTCCTGTTTAATCCTGCACCAGGGCACCCTCCCCGGTTCTGACCGGGTGGCCGAGGCGTCCTGAGCAAACGCCTTCTCAGGAACAACGGGTTGGGGAGGAACTGGTGGCAGACTCCCCATGAAGCCCCGAGCAACGCACAGCGCTGTGTATGTGTGTGCGTGCACGCGCGTGTGTACACGTGCACGTGCGTGTGGATGCTCGCGCACACAGCTGTGAGCATGGGCGTGTGCACGTGTGTGCGTGTGGCTGTACGCACACACAGATGTATGCAGGTGTGTGCAGGTGTGTGTGCACGTGTGTGCGTGTGTGGATGTACACACACACAGATGTATGCATGTGTGCACAGGCGTGTGCACGTGTGTGTGTGGCTGTACGCACACACAGATGTATGCAGGTGTGTGCAGGTGTGTGTGCACGTGTGTGCACGCCTCTGCCCCGTTACATGCCTCCGCTCTGTCGCGCTGAGGGAAAGAGACGGAGCGTGCCCTTCTGGCATTTGATGGTTTCATTTTACTTGGGAAATCGCCCCTCGGCCTTGACTTTTCACGGCGCTGTGTGAGCCCTGCTTCCGGAGCCCTTGCTCTGCTGACTCGGCAGATGCGGAATAAGTAAGTACTTTGCGCTGGAGAAGGAGGCTGAATTGGGGCTCAGCACAAGGACGTGTGTCGGCGGGGGGGTGACCAAGGTGCCACTGAAGCCAAGGGCCTTACCGGGGGCGCTCTGGTGGCACGGGACTTCATCAGACGTAGAATCGGACCCTGGCCCTGCACCCTGAGCAGGCCTGCTTACAGGGGAGACACCTGCTCCGGGACATTCACTGGAGGAAGGCCCTCCCTCCCTCCGCACCCCAGGGGACAGCAAGGACGGCTGGGCCGCAGCTAAAAAGAATGTCATCCGTTCTCTCTCCAAGCCCCTCTGTGCTCAGTTTTGCAAAACTGCCAGAACAACAGGCTGCGGCTGAGGCTCACGGGAGGTCACACCACGTCTTCACTTTCCCAGGTTCCTCCAGTAACAGATACTTTTGTAGGTGCACCTGCAGTTTTGAGCCAACATGAGTTAATAAACATTCCAGCCATTCAGAATCAGAGAACGTTCCAGCATCACGTTTAAGGCGGGATACGCCTTTAAATCTGTAGAAATACGTTTCCGTCCTAATTTAATTCACGGCCCTTGGCTGAAGAGCTGCTGCAGGATTTTATAATGCTCTGGGCCTTAGGGAATGGGCAGTGACCCGTCCAGGGACAGGCAGCCGCTGGTGCCTCAACCTTGGTGGGGCGGTGCAGGGAGGGGCCTTGAAGAGTGGGGACACTGAGGCTGGGGCCGCGTCTGCAGCCCGTGCCTCTGTGCACGTAGCGAGTGAACGGGCTCGGACAGTCAGATGCCGCCTCATTCCTCCTCGAGCCCCACGGCGAGCCCGTGTCCCTGAGACTTGCACAGAGCGGGCCACAGCCAGGTGAGCCCAGGGGGCTCTGGTGCCAACGCCCACACCCGTCACGCACAGCCTTGTCCGCCACGGGGTGGCCCCACGGGACGGCTCGGCCGTGGCGTGCAGATGCCTGCCCGGGGCTCCACACGGGATGCTGAGTCCCTGCTGGGGACACCCGAGTAACCAGGGGGTTCGATCCCATCCGGGGCCAGACGGGGTGCAGCAGATGAGGATGACTCTGCCATAGGTGACAGTTTCTCTAACGAGCTGACTTCCCAGTGCAGACGCTGCCAAAGGTGCTGGGCCCCCTGGGGTCCTGAAAAGGAGGAACGTACAATCGGATCCTACTGGGCGTGGGGACCCTCCCAGGGGTGAGGACCCTACTAGGGTGACAACCCGCCCGGGGTGAGGACACGGCCGAGGGAAGAGGCCCAGGCGTGGAAGGCCCGTGGGTGAACAGAGCTCCTCTCTGCCCCAGCCTTTCTAGGACGGCCAAGCCGACTCGGCAGCACTTGTTGAAAGAGCAAAAGAGGCACCAGTGCGGTCAGTAACAGCCAGAAAACACCAACTGCGAGATGGGAAAAAGCCAGAAATTTCCCCCAAAACCACTGGTGGAAGGCTCCGAGGAGGCTTTGCCCTTCCCCGCTCCCCGTGTCAAGATGCCCCTCCTTCTCAGGCATCCCTTTCCATTCCAAAGAAGTCCCCGAGCCCATGCAGGGCCTTGGACACAAGAGTCAGGCTTCCTGCTTTGGCCTCTGCCCTGGGCGTTTCTCCGGTCCTGACAGCACTCCCGGGGCAAGAGTAGAGGCCTGGACATGGGCCCAGAACAGGGACAGCAGACACAAGGCCACCAACAACCTTCCTGTGGACACGGAAACACAGCCCAGACTTGCCCCTGGCTGCTCTGCCCAGCACCCAGCCTGGATGGTCACTCGTGTCTCCCACGTCGGAGCTGAGACTCGCAGCTGGAAGGGGTTGCTGGTAGACAGGGACCAAGAGTCAGCCAGACACAGACCGACATCGTAGCGTAAACTCCCATATCACTTCAAACATTAATCGGTGCCTCATGTTTAATTAATCTTTGCTGAGTTTGCTGAGTGATGAAAGTAGAATTTTCTACCAGTAGGAACAACACGTATGTATTCAGGGCTCTTCTGTAATTCTCTGCCAGAGAATTCCTGCCAGCTCTCAAAGATCCAACTCCAATCTACCCCACTCTTTAATTTTTTTTAAGTTTTATTTTAGAGAGAGAGAGAGAGAGGGTGGGGGAGAAAGGGAGAGGAAGAGAGAGAATCTTAAGTAGGTCCCACGCTCAGCTTGGAGCCTGACTAGAGGTTCAATCCCACGACGCTGAGCTGAAATCAGGACTTGGATGCTCAACCGACTGAGCCACCCAGGTGCCCCATCCACCCCCACCCCCACTTTCTTTTTAATGTTTATTTTTGAGAGAGACAGAACCCCAGTGGGGAAGGGTAGAGAGAGAGGGAGACACAGAATCCAAAGCAGGCTCCAAGCTCTGAGCTGTCAGCACAGAGCCTGACATGGGGCTTGAAGCCGCAAACTGTGAGATGGTGACCTGAGCCGAAGCCAAATGCTTAACCGACTGAGCCATCCTACTGCCCCAAACCCTCCCAGTCTTGACGCCTCTCTTGCCTCCTCCCCACGGGGCATGACCGGGACTCACAGGTAGAGACTTACTTTGATCTTATAGCCATAGCGGCACCCCAGTGTCATTGTGGCTGATACGGGTATCTAAACTCATGGACAGCCCCCACGGCTCCGTCCACTGGTGAGGTCCGCCCTCAGGAAACCCTTGGCTCACTGAATGTTTGTCTTCTGAGTTGTATCTGTGCCTGCCCAGGGCACGCTCGCACGCACCTCCGGAGGCAGGCCCCGTGCGCCCTGGACGGGAGTGGGGTCACGTGGGTCGCGGGGCGCTCGGCCACAGACACACACGTGAAGCCGTCCTTTGTGCCCTCGAGGAGCTGGAGTCAACTCGTCCGTGCAGGGAGGCCGACCCGGCTGCGCTGTTCGAATGTCACAAAAACCCAGAAGCGTCAACGATTTTGAGCACGTGCCTTCGTTCAGCCAGAGAGAGAAAATCTTGGTATTTTCCCTGGGATTTTCTCCCCAGATCCACCACTAAACATCAAAGCTGCAAAGGTTCGCAGGAAAGCGCGATCTCTGGCCTTCGTTCTGCCATCAGCGCTCCCGAGTGAACGTTCCGCTAAGAGAAAACAAGGGCTCCTATAAGCAAGTAATTACTTCAAAACCGAACAGGAGGCAATTATGACAAAGCAGAGCCGCGTTTGGGTCCTGCCTCTGACAAAACGGCTCCGAGGTGACAAACATGGGCATTTTCATTGCCAGATAGCTGGACCGTTCTCTGCTCACAACGGTATTCTTAACGTAAAAAAAGGACATAAAATAATTGGCCAGCTGACCTGAGGTCCACCAAGAAATAAAGATGAGGCTCACAGCCCCAAGAGTTCCTGAGAAGCTCACGCCTTCAGCTCTGTGCTCAGAATATAAATTGCCAGAGGAAACAGAGACGGATCTTTCCGGAAGACAACACTTCCCTTTCGAACTCTGCAGGGTCGTGGCCCATTTGTGGACAAGCCCAACCTTGACTTAACCTTGACCCCCAACTGCCATGTTAAAGTCCAGCGTTAATCGGGAAGGCCTATCGCTCAACGCCTCTCTCGTGTTTTCAAGGAGGTCATGTGTTGAAATTACCGCCGTGAACGGTTTTATTTCAGGTTGAGAACACCGGGCGTGGGAGGAACAGTGAGCGAGTGCACGACGGAAATGGCAGAGCAGCAACCTAACACGATCGGAGAAAGACGCCAATTAATTCAATGGTGCTTGCCACGCTGAACTGCCGAGCTGGGGGGCAGCCCGCCGCCCGCCCCCTCCGGAGCACGACAGAGGGGGTGTTCTGGGAAGCAGCTGTGAACTGTGGGCACTTCTCCACACCGACCATAACTGCACCGATTACCACCACTGAAGTGGTCAGGTACCTACATTACAAATTCACGCTCCTTGGCATTTCCAACGCGTTCCAGGGCGTCCATACCGGGCACAGTGCCGGGCACCGTGAGGCCAGCGGGCAGGTCGGGTGGGGCAGGAGGTCTCTACGCCAACAGCTTATACGGGAGACTTGCTTTTTCCATTCACTCACGGGGACACTGTTCTCTCCTCGTATCTCTGGCTGCCTTGCAACCCCCCCAGCCTCAAGCCTCTGGTGGGACCCCCTCACCTTTTTCCGTGTACCTGTCTCTCCACCCATCTGCCCCCACATTCACGGTCTTTCTCCATGCTCCACGAAAGGGTCTTTGAGGCCATCAGTGATTAAGACTCACCCAACCTCTTTGTAACTGTGCTCCCCCGAAGGCTCCGGGTCTACCCAGCACACCCACCCAGACACTTCTGCCCTGTCACCCGACTTCCAGTCCACTTTCCAAGAAGCCAGAGATACCCCACCCCCAGCGGGGACGCAGTGAGCCGTCTTCTGGAAGTTTCTGGAACCTTGATGCTGTCACACCAGTGTGAGGTCAGGCCTCCTTGTGCCAACTTTCTGAGTATAACCTCTTTGGGGTTTTTCTGGTGCACTTGACTGCGCATCTCGAAGGTCCTACTCAAATGCTGGGTGCTTAGCCAGCCGCACAGGGAGGTGAGGAGGTTAGGGAAAAACCAAACACGACTGCTGTTGGCAGGAGGAGGAAGGGGGAGGCTGGCCCCCACGGGCTGGAGCAAGAGCTGCCGACGGGCACATTCCAGAACTGTCTTCATAACCCAGTGCGCGGCGAGCCGAGCGCTCAGACAGCACTGTTACTCGCGCGACCAAGCCGCGTGTACGCCGAGCCAGCCAAGATTGTGCAACAACGCTCTCCTCATCGCCAAGTTGGCCTGTGAGCTCAGGCGCCAGGCTGGGAGTGCGATGGCGGGTCCACGGTGGGCAGAGGAGGGTGTGGCCACAGCCGCAGCCACCCCGGTGACAGCCCAAGACATGACCCACTCTCTGGGCCCCCCTCGTGTTCACACGTGGCCTCGAGGACTCACCAGCGGATAAACCAGAGACGCGCCTTACGGAGACGTCATAACTGCGCAAAGCAACTTGATCCAGAACACGTTTCAATGGCGAGCCTCAGAGGAAGCCGGTTAACCGCACGGATGGAGCGTGCTTCGGGGGGGAAGGGCGTTCCACCCAGACTTACAGAAACTAGTTTTAAGGGAAAAAACAAGCAAACAAAACTCTCCACGGGTTTCCAAACAGGGGAAAAAGATGTAAATGAAGTTAGCACCCACCGACGCTCAGCCTGAGACTCAGCGTATGCGTCCTTCTTGCCTTCTTGGGTTCAGGGGCAGCGAGGGGCACGGAGGGGAGTCCGGAGCTTCTGAGAAACAGTTTAGTGGATCCTGCGCTCCGGGTTTTACTGCCCACGGTCTGGAGGGGATCGCTCCTTCGGGGCCTGCCCGCCTCCCCGGGGACGGGGCAGCCGACTCCTGCAACAGTGCGCATCTCCAGCCAACGAGCTGGGTGTTCTTGGAAAGCCACAGGCGCCTTGCGCGGAAGGAGAACAAGGCTGAGATGGGGTGAAGAGGTGAGGAAAGTAAGGAGAAGGAAAGGAACAGGAGGGCGGGAAGGAGACGAGTCCACACAGAGCTGCGAGGGGGCAGGGTCTGAGTGACCACGAACCGCTGAGAGTCAGGGCAGGGGGCCGGGAGCCTCCGGGGACAGCGCTCGGCAGGGGCTGCCCCAGGCGGCGAACCCCGTGGCCGTGCTCCCTGCATGGCCCACAGCAGCCCGGGACAGAGCTGGGGCCCTGCGCTAAGCGGAAGCCCCCGGAACAGTCCAATGACCGGAGTGGAGATGGAGCTTCCGTTTCCGATGGCGAATGAGCCGACTAATTATTCAAGCAAAGATCCTTGTTTAGAACCTGCACTTGCCTTATTACCGTAGCTAGAGTCCTAGCAAGTCTTTCTCTTAAAAAGAAACTTTCTCGCTTATTTCTAATGCTTTAAGTCAAATTCTCCTAGATGAAATAGAAATCTACTTCTTGCCTTTTCGCTAAGGTTTTGATTTCCCCACGTTTAATTTTGGGGTTTCTGGGGCCGTTTCGTAGTTGGACACACAATTTGAGGTGTAAAGAGAAGTGTGCCGGCAGAGGCTGAATGCGTTAAGAGTTCAGCAACGACCATCGGTGCCAGCTTTGCGGGGGGCAGCCGGGTTCCCGAGCTGGAAAGAGATGGGGCCACGGTCTCGACAGACACGGCGGGTGTGGGGGGGGACGCCTACAGGCGAGAACGCGGCGCTGACCAGCGGGGACGGTGGGAGTCTTATGGGCGTGTCGGCCCCACCAGGTCCGATGGCGGGAGCAGAGTGCTCCAGAGGGGCTCCTCAGAGTCGGAGCCACCGGGGAGCATCCCCGAATGCAGATTCCCCGTGAAGCCAGCACCAGGTGCCACCGAACTTGGAAGCGGTCCTGGTTTCTTCACCACACGGGGGCCTCCCATGTGCCGAAGCGCGGACGCACATAGATGAAAATGGCGGAATGCCATCCTTAGGGGAGAACCAGAGGCTTCCAGGGACAGGGGGGCTGCCTTATGTGTCTGCTTGTCCCCAGTCCCTGGCTGAGGGTCTTACGCACAGCAGGTGTTCAAGACAGAACCGCCACGACGTCAGGTTTAAATGTCACCTCCTCAGGGAGGGCTTCCGGGCTTTCCTGATCTCTGCCCCCTTCCCATCCCTGCTCATTTCCTTCTTAGCCCTGTCAGCCTCATCGTGGGGTTCATCTGCCTCCCTCCCCATGGGCACGGAGGTGTAAGAGTGACCAGTTCAATGCCGCGTCCCCGACCCCTGGCTCTATGCCCGCGTGCTGGGGGAGCAGGAGGTGTCTTCTAAGAGAATAGCTGAACTTGGTTTTCCAGCCACTGCCGCCCAGTCGTGCTTCAGCTGGGCTCCCAGGAGGACTCGGGCCCGGCCTTGGAACTGGGATCAGGGAGCCAGTTCTCGCCCACGCTGACCTGGGGACCCTGGAAAGTGTTGTGAGCTCTTGAGGAATTTTAAGTCGATATAAACTTACTTTCAGCCAAATGCGAGTCCTCTTGCACAGGGGCGAGAGAGCCTCAAGGCCCCATTAAGGGTAATGCCAGACGGAGGGCTTTGGGACCCACAGGCAGGCGAGATGTGAGCGGGGGCATCTTTGGGAACGTGAGGACCCCCTCGAGGGTCAACACGAATCCACACCCGCCCTGACCGCACGGAGTTTCCTGTCTATTGGTCCAGGCTCTCCGGTGCTGTCCCTCCAACAGCAGCCCTGCTCACGGAGACTCTGGAGCAAAGCGGCTGGGGTGGGCGTGTGCCTGGGCAGAGTGTCCAAGTTCCAACCTGCCCGCGCACCGGTCATGGCCATGACGCCCAAACACACTGGGAGAACACAGGGCACACAGCACAGACGCCGAGGTATGACTGTGGCCAGTGGGCGCCTAGTGGGGCTGCAGAACGTTCCGGGCTGGGGATGGCGGCCAGGGTTCCCCAGAGCCTGGGGTGAATTCGCCTTCAGAGCTCAGCTCTGGGGGATGTCACGGGGCTGGGGCTGCCTCCTCCTAGGCCTCCGTGGGCCCCAGGAGCTTTGCCAGAGCCTCTCACCCACCTCGGAGCCCATATCCCCGATTCCCTGTCCCCGATTGGGTGCTGGGGCAACCGCTGGTGTCCGTGACCCTTACCCCCTGCCTCCGTCTGCCCAACGAGGCAGCGTCCCGTCTAAAGACCTGAGACCCTCTAATGGAGAAGCTCGGGGGGCCCACTTGGCTGTGATGAGGAAGGGGACTCGAGGACACCGCACCTTCACCGGACAGGGCCTGGGGTGGACAGTGTGGCAGATCCGGGCAAGGCCGCAGCCCCCCGGTCCCCCCACGGCTCCCGCGGCCACCTCCAGTGATCATCATTAATAGGGCTCCCTGTAATTGGAAGATAAACCTTCCAAGTTCATGGCTGTCTCAAATTCATCTTTAACTTGAAAAGAAACATCAATAATTGAAGCCGACCTCATGTGCGGCGGCAGCACGTGTGGGGGACAGATAAGCGCCCGCCATGCCTTTGATTACGGCTCATTCTGCCTCGGGGGATTTACTCCCTAGACCCTGAGGTCCAAGCTCTGAATTAATTGTTTTAATTTCATTTCTGGCATCGGTGAGTGCCTAGAGCCTCCTGTTTCCTACGCCCCCGGCGGCTGCTGGGAGGGACTCCGGACAGAGATCGGGGCCTCGGTCAGGCGGGCTGGCCGGCAGCCACGGGGCTCCTCACGTCTCGGTGGCCGCTGTCCTGCTTCCCACGCTCCTGGTGCAGCTGCACCCCGGCATCTGCAGAGACGCCCTCGGGGCCCCCGAGGGACTCTGCCCACTGGGTCAGGAGCAGAGGTGCCCCAGACGGAGCCCAGACTGGTCTGCGAGATGCCTGAGCCGAGAAGCACAAGCACGGGCACGCTCATTAAGCATTTATCAAGCCCCGCCGTATGCAGCGCGCCACTGGAGACAGGGCCGATGAGGGAAATCCCGCCACCCTGCCCTGCGGGACCTCTGCTCAGCAGCTGCTGTAACGGAGCCAGCACCGAGGGTCAGGGGCGCCTCTCCCGAGCGCTCACTTGCCCCTGTGCTTCTCACGCGTGTGTGCTCAGCGTGGAAGCAGGGTGGGCCCTGCTGCCCCACGGACGGCTTCTCCTGCCCGTGAGGACCAGCCAGGCCCCAGGCAGGAGCACTCGCTGGAACTTTCTGCCGTAGTGAGTGGGGATGGCATGTGAATTCCCGAAGGAGCAGGAGGTGACATCCGGCTGGGGCTGGGGGGACATTTGGGACGCCGTGGGATATCCGGTGTCTAGATAAACTTGTCTCTCTTTTTAAAATTCCCTGCAGCAAATGAGGCGGTTTTTTAACACGGAGGCCGGCAAGGGGAGGCAGGGAAAGGGGGTCGTCGCAAGGCAGCAGGGGTCTGGGAGGCACTGGACGGACCCAGGGGCACCGGTCGGGTTCTCCGGCCCGGAACATTCCCTGAGGTGTGCGCCACCCCGAGAGGACACAGCCCTGTCACGGGCGCTGTGACCGGCATCTTGGCAGAGCCAGCCCCCTCCCTGCCCGCCGTGCGGAGCCGCGGGGATCGAAGGCATTTCTCAGGAGCCGCTGACCCCTCCCGGGAGGAACAAGGGCAGCCCGCCTGGACGGCTTCCCCTGCAGCGTGTCCAGTTTTGCTCACCGGCGCTGAGTCCCCCCGTGTGAGCCGCTGTAGGGGCGCAGCCTCTCTCCCACGGGGTCACAAGGATGACTCAGAACCTGACTTCAGGGTCATCACCCGTCTAGGAAGAGAGGTTTGCAAACAGCGTGTTTTTCTGCTCGTTTCCTGGCCTGAATTTAATTCTTCTGAAATATTTAAATTTTCTTCAAGGGCCCTTAAAAAAATTCAGGACGCTCTAAAAATATCTGACTCCCTATAGCTCTATACACAGGATAAAGGCAACGGGTTACACATTCTTTCCCGTTCTCCTAATGAGAGCATCCAAACCTTCCACGGTTCCCAGAGCCACCTGGGGGTGGGCGAGCTCGGGGTCCCCTCCTTCCTGACCACAGAGGCGAGATTCCAGTGAGCGAAGAGCTGGAATGGCAGGGCTCTCAGCCAATCAGAATGGGTGGGCGTGGCCAGACACCTGCAAACCCGCGGACCCTCAGTCCCGGGGTTCCGCCTCCGCAGAGAGATGGGCTCCCCGGTTCTGTCACTGAGTGTTCGGCCTGGGCACACGCCTCCTGAAAGCCTCTGCCCCGCTTCGCGTTCCACGCCCACACGCTAACTTTGGGAACACGAGGGCTCCTCCTTCCCGTTAGTGAAACTCGCCCACGCGGTGCGCACACCCGCACACACGCTCGACTCCTGAGCCCACATCCGATGTCAGTAATGCCGTCAGTCAGACAAAACAAGAAAACATGTAAAGAGGGCACTGAATGAAGCCATCTGGCAACTTCCATCCCTGATGGCCTTCGAAGGGGGCCGAAGTTTCCTCTGCTCTGACCTCTCCATTTAAAACGGAACCCCTCCCTGACCCACGCTGTCTCCCACAGCCCTGCTTCCCTGATGCCCTTCCTCACCGATTGTGTCCCGCCCTCCAGCCTGGACAACGGCCCCCTCCCAAGGGCAGGGGTCATCGTCTCTTCTGTCCCCTGCTCCGCCCCCTGCCCCTGCCACATAGCAAGTGCTCAAAACACAAGCTGAATGAAGGACCGTCCCTCAGGGTGCAGGGGCTGCAAGGCCACCCTGTCCCCACACGGCGGGTCACCGGGCAGTGGGTGGTTGACCCATGCGTCCCAGGTGCACAAACGTGTCACGGCGCTTTCTGGCCATCCGAGTGCGTTCACGCACAGTCCTCTGAACCCTCCCTACTAGGTGGGGACAGACACCAGGACCGTGTGACTTACGATCAGAAAACTCGGGGCCAAGACACAGCTCCGCCCGGGACCACATCGGTCACAAGTCTCCTCTGGGAGGTGGGGGTGATGATCCAAAAGTGTCCCCCTCCCCGCCCCGGGGAGGGTCACGAGGCACCCTGCCGTCTGTGATGTCATCTGTTCTGAGGGACGAAGGCCCTGAGCGTTCAGCACTGTCTGTCTCTATAGCCAAGTCTAAAAAAAAAAAATCCTTGAAAAACAAACAAAATCCTTGTTTCTTTCCCCCCTCTTTAAAATGACGTTGTTTTCACTGTTTCAGATTTGTTTTCGCTGATCTGCTGATACTTGGTTCTCACGATGAGGAGACGGTCATTATTTCCGACCTTAATAGAGCCTCGTGCTCCTCCAGCTTCCTCCTCCCACACGGTCCTTTGGAACGAACTATCACACAGACTGCTCAGAACTGTGGACGCCTCACACACAAATCCTTGATAAAGATGCCAAGTCGGTTCAGCAAATGTCAGAGATTTCTGATGTCGTGGGGGAGGAAAAAGTTCTCATTAAATATTTGAAAGCAGGATGAATGTATTAATTAAATACTCAGAGAAACACGAACTTGTTCAAGATGGCTCTTCCGTCCCCAACGCCGAGGGGGCGGGACGTCACCACGCCCGGTGTACATGTCTCGGGGCCCTCGGCACCACCTCAGCGTCCTGACATCCTGACAGAGGCTCTGGAGAGACGCGTCCCCTGGCCCTTCTCTAGGGGGTCTCGTTACCGGCCTTCCAGTGCTTCCCATCAGTGACCTGTCACCCTCCGAAGGCAACGGGAGTGGCCTGGGAAGGTCTCCACGACTCAGAAACAAAAGCTCCCTCTGCTGTTACAGGGAGCCGGACTCCTCTCCTCAGTCCTCATGTGGCTCGGCCACCGGGTCGTCCCCCTGGGTCTCGGACGCGCAGGCTCCGCAGACGCACGGCCAGTGCTGCTGCCGGGAGGGGACCGTGCGGGCTCTTCCGGGCCGTCCATTAAATAAACACCGTGCTTTGTGTGGACGGCTCGTGCTGAAGGGACTTTTCCTGGGGTGGTGTCACCTCAGCGAGGACCGCTATTGGTCCGCCTGCCTCGCAGGGTGGCTGCAGGGACATCAGCCGGCTGCCCCGGGCATCTAGCTGCATCCTTCCGACAGCCTTCTGGGGGAGGAATTTTGTTCGCCTTCATTCTACAGACGAGGAAACGCAGCCCAGGAACGGGCCGTGTCCCACAGCGTGGAAGAGGAGGTGTGGAGTCCGGGAGTGAGCCCTGGCCATCCAGGCCCCCGTGGGGATGGCACCTCGGCGCTGGTCCCCCTGGGCTGGGCTTCTCCCAAGAGGGCGGTCCGCAGGTCTCTCTGCTCAGATGCTGAGCGCATTTTGTTTTCTGTTTGCAAAAATAACTTTCTGCTCAGTGACTTGCTAAAACAGCACTTACTGTTGATGGCTGGTCCCCGGGGCCGCACAGTGACAGGCCAGAGCCTCCCTGAGATGAGCGGTGATGCTCTTTCAACAGACGACGCCGATGCCTGGCCGCTGGCGTGCCCCCCGCCAGCCTGCCGGCCCATCGGATGGCGTAACAGGGCGCAACTGCGTGGTTTTGGGTGTCTGCTTTGTTCTTGAAACTGCTTCCGCTGAGATGGTATTTCTAAAAGCTCTCGGGTGAGCCGGAGGCCTGGTCTGAACGAGGACGACGCAGGCGAATCCGGCACCTTCACCATCCGCCCCACGAGGGGGCTCCATGTGGGACAGGAGCACGAAATCGCCAGGCTTCTCCAAGGAGGGGCCGCAGAACACAGCTGCTGCCTGCCGGCTGCAAGATGTCCCCACCGCCCCGCCACCTGCTGGACCGCGTGGGCTCGGAGAGACCCTCTCCCGCTGGTCCCCACGCCGACTCGGCCAGGGGCTGCTCTCGGCTCCATCTCGGGGGCGGAGAAACCGGGTCCCGGACGGATGTTCACCGCCCTCCCCAAGGCCACCCCGACGGCGCGCGGTAGGCTCAGGGCTGGAGCCCAGGCCCCGGGCATCCCGAGCCCAAGCTCTGCCCTCTGCCCTCTGCCACTCCCGCACTGTCGTCCCCTCGCAGGATGATTTGCATCCAAGGCAGGCTTCCCCAGGCTGCTTGACCTATTGGATCACGTGCCGTGGTCTGGGTTCGCCCCAGCGGTTCACCGAGATGGCTTCCTGGGCCGAGAGGCGCCGGCCGGATGAACCCCGCCCGGCTGCTCGGCTCCTCATTTCCGCAGCTCATTTCTCCGACCTGGGGCCACAGCCGAGCCGACCCTCATGTCTCAGGCTCGAGACTGAGCAGGACCCACGCCTGAGACGGACGGTCGCTTTCCTTCCCGGCTGGGAGGGCGGACCTTTGATGGGAAGCCTATTTCAATAATTATTAGTTTAAACACTAACTGTTTCTATCTTTAAATTAAACACCTATGTGTATTAAGGATCTTTAGCCAGAAGCACACACGTTTCATTTCAAAGCGGGTTTTTATCTGTGGCAGATTAAATAACATAAAAAATTAACAAATGTAAATAATACCAACAATCCAAATGAAATATCAAAAAGCCATCTTGTATCTCGGTGACGAAATATTACTTCCCAAAAAAATAGAGCCAGAGCTATCACCCACCCTCGCCGGTGTGGCGCCGGCTGCTGGGCGTTCTGCGCTGGAGTGACGTTTCCCCACGCAGCAGCCGGCGGGGGTGCGCCAGGGGAGGGCCGTGAGGGAGCCCCGTTTGACAGATACGGGCATCAACAACTTTGTTACTCTGACTGACTGCAGGGTATTCAAGGCAAATTAACCTGTCCAAAAATTTTTTTTTATTACTGCACTCGTGCACAGACGGAAATACGAACTTGACAATTCTAGGTACTAGCTTTGCAATTAACTGAAATGTTTCAACAGACGAATGAACTTTCATTTGAGGCATGTCCCCTGTCAGCAGAGGAGACAGGCTGTCGTCTGGGCAGGAGCTGTGGGACGTCAGACAGAGCCCGGAAACCGCGTGCCGCACAGCGGGGCCGGCGGGGCAGGGCAGGAGCACCCGACGTGTAGGAGGTTCCGGAAGGCCCCGGAACTGAGCACCCCGGCCTAGGATGTGATCCCACATTCAAACTCCACCTGACGGTGGTTTGTCTGCAGAAACCCAGGTTCACGACGCTGACCTTTGACGGGAGAACGTGGGTGGTGCCATTTTAAGAAACGCACAGGAGCAAATATTACCAGCATGGTTGGAAAACAGGAACAGATGCCGAGGATTCCTTGAACTCTTGCAAACAATAACATTTACAGAGCAATCTCCACAATCCCACAGACGTGCTCGAGTGACCACACCGAGCTGGGATGAACCGGGGGACACAGGGAAGCTGAACCCGCCTCTGTGGGAGAAGGGCCTCCCGCTAGCACAGAGGTGGGGAAATAGGCTTGAGTTCCTGTTTGCTAAGTCAGGATGGCTTAATTTTTATCTGGTCCTTATTACAACACTTAAGGCCACTCTCTGTAAACATAAACAAACACCTCTCTCCTGGGGCCTAACAGAAAAGGAAAGAAGTTGTCATCAATTAAATGAACAAAAATTAAAATAACTTAAACAGTTTTATTAATGAATTATGGAACACATTGGTAAATAGCAACCTCATCTGTAGTCTTCTAGCCATCCTTGTATGTGTACAAGCGGGTAAATCTGGGATAGGCATTGTATGTGTGTTGAGGATTTGTACATCTGTCTATCTATCTATCTATCTATCTATCTATCTGTCTGTCTGTCTGTCTGTCTATCTATCCATCCGTCTGTCTGTCCATCCATCCATCCATCCATCCATCCATCCATCCATCCGCCCACCCACCCACATATCCATCCATCCATCCAACCAACCATCCATCCATCCATCCATCCATCCATCCATCCATCCATCCAACCATCCGTCCATCCATTCATTCATCTATCCATCTATCTATCCATCCATCTATCCACCCATATACCCATCCAAACACCTATCCCTCCATCTATCTACCATCCATTCGCCCATCCATCCGCCCACCTATCCATCCATCCATTCATCCATCCATCCATCCATCCATCCATCCATCCATCCGCCCACCCACCCACATATCCATCCATCCATTCATCCATCCATCCATCCATCCATCCATCCATCCATCCATCCGCCCACCCACCCACATATCCATCCATCCATCCAACCATCCATCCATCCATCCATCCATCCATCCATCCATCCATCCATCTATCCATCCATCCATCCAACCATCCGTCCATCCATTCATTCATCTATCCATCTATCTATCCATCCATCTATCTACCCATATATCCATCCAACCACCTATCCATCCATGTATCCATCCATCTATCCACCCATATACCCATCCAACCACCTATCCCTCCATCTATCTACCATCCATTCGCCCATCCATCCGCCCACCTATCCATCCATCCATTCATCCATCCATCCATCCACCCACCCACCCACATATCCATCCATCCATCCATCCACCCACCCACCCACATATCCATCCATCCATCCATCCATCCATCCATCCATCCATCCATTCATTCATCTATCCATCTATCTATCCATCCATCTATCTACCCATATATCCATCCAACCACCTATCCATCCATGCATTCATCCATCCATCCAGCCAGTCAGCCAACCATCCACCCAGCCATCTATCCATCCAACCACTTATCCATCCATTCACCCACTTGTCCATCCATCCATCCGTTTACCTATCCATCCATCCATCCATCCATCCATCCATCCATCCATCCATCCATCCATTCTAATGTGATCATGGCACAAAGCACTATATGCCCAAGCCATGAGAATGCCCTCTTGATCCTGCCTCTGTGAGTTGACTCAACCACCGCCAAAGCCCAGGAAGACAAGCATTGACAGCAGCTGGGATTCCCTGCCTGGTTCCTCCTGAAAAAATCTGGACTAGAGACGACACCACTGTAGTCCCAGAAGCTCAAGGGTTGATGTGCCCCACTTGGGTGCTGCCAGCATGCTCTCCTGCAGCCACACCCCAGCACCTCACTGCCTGTTCTCATCTAGCACCTATGGCAGTGTCCTCCCTGAACACAGTCCTTGAGTGTCACTCACCCTCCCTTGCCTGTGTGACATGAATGCCCTCCCAACATTCCCGAGCACCTTCCTGTCCTGTGCACACTTGCAACCTCACATACAAGATTCCATCCTGTGCACCAACGTCGCAGTTATGACAATGGTCGCAAACAGTGGGCATCTTCACAGTAAAGACTAGAACCTGTTGTGGGACTCCGCACCCTCTGAGGTTCAAAGAGCCCCCGCAGGCTGACCTGGGTTCACGTCGATACCACTGCGTTCTGGAGACCGAGGCAGAGCGCTACCTGAGCAGGTGTGAAGCGTGGTCCAGGACTGACAGTGAGTCGTTGGCATTTGGTAAAGCTTCTGCTCTGGGGTGAATCCAGAGAGTTATAATCATCATTTTGTTTTTAGAGGAGGTTTTGGTAATGAAAAATAGCTTCGGGTTTTTACAAAAATAGATCGTACGAGCTGGACACAGCTTCAAGAAAGCATTTACTTGACAGATACTGTCCTACTTCGGAGAGTCCGAAGGCTAAAGCAGGGAAGAGGGAAGCCAGGGAGGTGCCGGGGGGGGGCGTGGGGGGGGAAAGGGGACTAGCTGGGGGTCAGTTCTCATCCCGTGAGTGTTCGGCAATGCAGGTAACCAGCACACATCTCCCCTCCTGCTCGGCAACAGCGCGAGGGCACAGGTGTTTGTTTGCAGAAGTGTCAGCGACAACGCCTCACACATGCTGGGCCAGGCCTGCTTGTTTAAGCCCGCCATAACCCGAGGAGGGGCCACAGTGTGCCCTTACCGCTCAGAAAGAAGACGGCGTGTGGACCTGGCCCCCCACCCCGACCTACACTCTCCTCCGTCGAGTTAGCCTCACCCCCGTCTTGGCGATGCGTGTGCACTCCTAGCCCAGACCTCAGGAAAAAGGAAGGATGGGGCGCTATCTGGTCCCCTGGCCTCTGTCCCCTCCCTGCCGTTCATCGCATGCACTCAAGCCTCAGTCCTCAGGGGAGAATGGACGATTCGCCCCAGTGGTGCCGGTCTAGTTGAGGAAAGAGCGTCCTCCCCTGCCCAGCACCCAGGATGCTCCCAGCTGCCCTGCCCGGACCCTCCGCTCCAGCCAGCGCTCCCGGCCAGACCGCTCCTCCCACCACCCACCCCAGAGCCCCATCCCTCCCAGGTAGACGCTCTGCTGCACGAGTGGGGCACGAGTGCCCAGGACCACGGTCACCACACGTGTGTGGAGGGAGCCCCTTCCCGGAGTTGCTAAGGCACACAGTGTGCACGGGTACAGAGACACCCACCCCGGGTCACAGGCGTGGGAAACCTCGGTCCCCACTGGGGAGGAGACGGGGCAGGACGACACCATCCGAGCCCTGAAGCCTCACCTCAGGGCAGCTGGAGGGCGTGGCTGGAAGAAAATGAAGAAACAGGTAGGTGTGAAGTCCTGAAATTCGCCTTCTCTGCTCTCGAGAAATGTTTCAATTTGCCAGTTCCTCTGAGTCGCAGGTGGGGCTTCATCCAGCCTGGAGACGGCGGGCGGGCTCTGACGCACGCACGCGCCTCCCACTGAAATGCCTCACCTTGCTCCGTCTGTCCGCTCAGCCACTGGACGTGGTCTCTTCGCTCCCTCCGCGGTTGCCCGGGGCCCACTGGGCCCCGAAGACAGGAAGGCGTGCCGAGGACGCGCAGCGCGGGCCCCTACCCGCCCCGAATGCCTGGCTTAGGCCGTCTGGAAGGTGGGTTTCAGGCTTGGGTCTCTGTGCAGAGGCCCCTGGAAGGCCAACCCCTAAACTCAGCGCACTCTAGGCTGCAGGCAAGGGCCGCACGATTAGTTCCGTTTTGGCGGCAAACACGCCGCGGCAGGAGAGCAGGGGGAGGCAGCCTCCTGCGGCGGCCGTGGTGGCTGCAAGCCTGCTGACAGAAACCCTTCCCGAGAGTCTGGTCCCTTGTCACACCCAGCTTGGCTCCCGCGTCTCTGTGCGGACGCCGCGGTACGCTGTCTCTCTGTAACGGGGACGTTTCTCTCATGGCACCTGCACACGTGCCTGCTGTTTTCTCTTAAGCTGGAGGAAAACAGAGGTAAGTATCCCGACGACTATCTGGCCACCCCTCCCCAGACGCCCGGGAGGTGGTTCTTCTTCTGGGGAGATCCGAGAGCAGCAGCCATCCCCTGTTACATAGCCTTTCCTCCAGCCCGGTTCACACTGGAGTTCCAAGACTCCCATAGAGACAGGGGTCCCCAACCCCAGGACATTAAGGGACTGTAAGGCGGGGTCACAGAGGAAGTGCCCCCATCCCTCACCCGCCCAGCCCACACGAGGGCAGGATGGGACACGTGGCCACCTCCTCGTCCTACCTGATGAAAGGCCGCAGGTGACCGGCTGTCATTTTGGGGGGCGTTGAAGCCAGGGGGGCTGCCCTCTCCTCTCGACCCATCACCTGCTCCATCAGAGAAGACCGTGCAGACCCTCAGGGGCCAGCGAGGAAGTTCTTGGCCTCCGCGGTCTCTCTTCGCCTAGCTTTTCCTAGTTTTAGGTTCGGTCTCATGCACTTGAGCCCACAAGGCTCAGAGATACTGCGTCCGTACAGCAGGGTTGCTATGAGTTTCCACCCGAGGGACCAGCAGGGACCAGTGTGTGCAGGGCTGCGGCCGTGGGGCAGTGTGTGGTGTTCCTCCCTAGTGGATGGGCACCAGAGACCAGCTCTGCGTGGGTTCTCGAGGAGGAGACAGGCCCACAATTCAGCCGGAGTGGGGGGGGGCGGTGTACCATGGAAACCGTGATAACAGCAGAAGAGCTTACACAACCTGATGAACTGTCCCTGTCAGCATTCGCCCGCACCATCAGCCGGCATCTAGAAACGCAGGAGTCAGTTGCCTTCGTTTTCGTACACACTTGGTTTTTACAGAAATCTTTAATTCTGCTCTCTCTCAAAACCCTCCATTAATAAATAATTACGAGGTCTGCTGAGACACACAGAGCTAGCTGGGCCCAGATACATACTTTTTCCTTAAGACAGTACAAGGACAAGAGAAAAATGCCAAATCATGAATCATCAGAGAGTCAAGAGGCAAACCAAGTTTCCCGCCACCCGCTACCTGTTAATTTATTTTTCTCTACCTGTTACTAATGCCATAGACTTAGAAGTTCAAAACTAACTTACACGGGATCACTTTGAGGTCTAACTGATTACAAATGTTTTTCATCATGGGAAGCTCAAGTTGCTCACTCAAAAAACCAAAACCAAAACCAAAAACAACAAAAACCCACGTGAACTCTAAGTCTACATTTCAAGGGTATAAATTCCGACACAGCTAGAAACGCAGTCTTGCCATGTGACTGCCCGTGCAACTGCTGGCCCTCTCTGGGCGGCAGAATCCGCCACCATTCTCCCGTCGCAGTGTCACCGCACAGGCCAGGGGCTGCAGCGGCGCCCGCAGGAGGGCAGGGCTGGGGGCGGGGACGTACCGCGAGCTCCCTCGCTGACATGCGAGGGACCAGGGGTTTCGCTCTGGTCCCCCACAGAAACGAGAGGTCCTCGTCTTCCCATTGCTCTGTGCTCACATTCTTTGGGGCGTTTTCTCTGGCACCAACCAGTTCTCCGATTCTCTGACACCCGGGTGTCCACCAGCTCAGTTCAAGGACACGAGCTATGTAGAGCTGGTGCCGGCCCCACGGGTGAGGGGCTCAGTCTCCCTTCAGACACCAGTCACTAGTCCCAGGTTGCCCCCACCCTCCCCGCCCCGTACTTCTCAACGACGGGCTACAGACTGGGGGTTTCCCACGATCCCCACCTCGCGTTCGATAATTTGCCAGAATAGCTCACAGAACTCAGGAGAACAGTTAGCTCACTTATGTTTATGGTTTATTATAATCGATAGAACTCAGGAACAGCCAGATGGAAGCTCTGCGTGGGGTGGGGCGCACGGTTCTCCAGCACCTCCTGTGCTCACAGCCCGGAAGCTCCCGGAATCTCACTGTCCAAGAGTGTTTACGAAGTTCCATCTCTAGCCTCATCATCTCCTCTTCCTGGAGGAGGGCGGGGCGGGGCCGGAAGTTCCAGTCCTGTGGTCCCCACGTCGTTCTGGTGACCAGCAGCATCCTGAGGCTGCCGAGGGACCCAAGTGACCTCACCAGCTCAGGGCGGGTGGAAGAGGCTCATGACGGGTAACGGACACGCTCCTATCACAAGGGAAATTCCAGGAGCTTTCGGAGCCCTGTGCCAGCAACAGGGGACAAAGACCAAATATGTTTCTTATTATGCCGCCCGTCCCTTTCAGCTGTCTCAGCTGCCCGCGCCCGCCTGTGCCTGCCTGCGCATCCTGCCTCTGCAGGCTGAACAGCTGCACGAGAGGCTCGGCCACCTCAGCAATCGCAGGGGCCCTCGAACAGGCACACACTTAAGCCGCAGCGCATCTGGAGAAGCAGGCACCAGCGACTGCCGTGGGGAAACAAACAGGCTCCCGAAGCCTCTCGTCTGAGCTCAAGGATGTTGGAAACAAACATCGTTGTGCAGAGAGCACAAGGCCATGGAGCCTGCCGCTCCCAGGAGCACGCTGACCGCCAGCCCTAGGACGAAGCCCACGACACAGAGAGAAAGGGATGAAGACAGACGTGGCTCCAGACGCCCCTCGTACCAGCTTTCCTCTCCTTCATTTACTCTCCGGAATTAATTCTTTCCCTGGGGGTTTAGGTATCCAGTTCACTAGACTTATTTTCTTTTGAAGCCCTTTCTTCCAGATTTTTTTTTCAGTATCACATCCTGGATTCTGCTCAGAGAAGGACAGTTTATAAATGACTATTACCAACACCAGTGTGGAGGTGATGAAAAGAAATGTGTGTTTAACACGGAGGCAAGCGTGTTTCTAGGGAAATATTAAGGGGTGAGAACATTGCTAGGCTGCACTGGAGGCTGCTCCTACCGGCTGGCACATGCAAACAGGTGTCTGGTTGGATCTGTCACGAGGGGAGAAGGTCCACACCATTTCTCGACGAGCTGCTCTGGTACTTGGAATAAAGCCTCCGGCTCGCTCTGCCTGGAGGGCCATCTTGACTCCCCCTAAGCCGGTTCCCTCTGCAAGCGTGTGTGCTTTCTGAAGCAGCAGGGGGAAGATCGGGGAGACGGAGCATGGCGGGGTGCAGAGACAGAAAGAAACAAAACCTGTTTTTTTTTTTTTTTCAAGAAAGCCCTGGGAGGTGAAGTGAGATGATAGAGAGATGTGGTGAGGAGCTCCTGTCTCTGGGCCAGCAGGACCGGGGGCCACACCTGCACTCGCCTTCCTAGAGGTGCGACAGGCTGTTTCCAGGTCATTTTCTGCTCTACACACAACACAGAGATACCGGTGAAGTTCCCGGAGAACTGCGTTCTCTGCAGTAGAAATTAGGCAGAAGAGATGGCCAAGGGCCAGAGACTGATGGGGAGGAGTGAGACTCCAGAAACAGATCCATGTGTGTGCGCAATCCCTACCTCACACCACATGCAAAAGCAGAGTTCTCGAAGGTTACAGAGCTCTGTGCAACACAGAAAACCACAGCATTCACGGGAAATGTGTGAAGCTGTTAGTGATTTGGAGGCAGTGAGAGATTCTTTAAATAAGACCCAAGAATCTAAACCATGGCATTAGAATGGAGGATTTCCATTCCATTAAGCCTGTAATTGACAAAGTCAACCAACGAGCTCCCACTTGGAGACATCCCACCTTGAAAAATCAACAATGTGTATGATATCCTAAAAAAACTTTGCAAAACCACAAGAAAAAGGCAGGAAAATAATTTTTTTAAAGATTGCAAAGGATATGCGTGGGCAGAACTCACGGGCGAGGTAACTCAAATGGCAACTAAGGTATGTGAAAAGATGCAAATTCAGGAAATGCTCAAAAAAGCAAAAAGAGACCAACTTAAGCCCACTGGATTCAAGAACACAAGCGGTAACCAGCATGCCCACTGGTTTGCTTATCTCACATCCTGTTTTGATAGTAATAATTGAGAAAGACAGACCGACATGTCGTCCCTGTAAAGGCTTGATGGGACTAACAGTAAGCTATATTTGCCTGCCCTGGACACATGCCCTGAAGCCTGAGAAGGGAAACTGGCCTGGGATTCAGGCCGGACATGGCTCTCGATATCCAGCACTGCCCTGAGACATGTGCGGTGCAGCCTGGCCCCACGGGGGCATGTTCGTGGAGGTGCCGCAGAGCAAATGCCACAGCGGTGGCCTGCACGGAATGTGGACATCTGCTCTCTGAAGCAGGGGTCATGACTGTACCCCAGTTTGGTTGGGGGCAGGACAGCTTCATTGGCTACTACTTCCAGATGCCCTCAGTAGTAATCCTGGGACCTGCTGACCACAACCAGCAGCTGCAGAACAATGATGATTAAGTGTACATGTTGGATGGGTGACTGGGAGAGTGGCTCATCTGGCACCCAGGTCTGCAGAATCACTTCTCCGAATCAAATAAGGGGAAGTGAGGAAAGCTCCGACGGACCATGTAAGTGGCTGGGTCAAACAGTCCCAGACCACAGGCAAAACTGTGAGCATAAAGGGCAAATAACAACATGCTCCAGAGTCAGCTGCAGCTCACTGCTGGTTGGGGGGCGGGGAGGGAGGGACGGGCAGGGTTCTGCAGACAGGAGTCCAGAGACCCTGGCTCCAGGCTGGGGACTCTGTCCAGGGTGCTGCTGGCTCCACGTTGAAGGCTCTGTCCAGGGTGCTGCTGGCTCCAGGCTAGGGGCTCTGTCCAGGGTGCTGCTGGCGACCACTGACCAGGGCTCATGGCAGCCCCATCCAGATGATCAAAGGGCCAGTATGTTGGCCAGGGAGGGTGCCCCATGGGTTGCATTCACTGACAGGTTTTCTCTGTTCTCAAAATGACAGCTGCAACTTTTCATTTGACGGAAGCCACTGGGCAAATTTACTGTTAGCACTTTCCAGACGTGATCAAGACACCTCCCTGTCAACCTGCATGGCTTAAAAATAAACCTGCCCTCACCCAAATTACGTGTGCTCGTGGGACTGAGCATCTAGTGTTCTAGCAAGCGTCACACATCTGGGCTGGATGCCTGTCCTGCAGCCAAGACCCACCCGGAACACAGGACACCACACTCTGGCGGGGGTTGGGCCACCGTGGGGGAAGGGGGACGAAAAGGCACAGGAGGAGAAGGCTCATTTTTAGGAAACTCAGTTTCAAGGTGGAGCTCAAAACCTTGCAAAGGAGGAAGACTTCCTGAATGAGAAGAAGTAGGAGGAAAGGAAGGAAGGAGTAGGTGTCGACCCAGGGCTGGGGTTGGGAGAGGGAGACCTGGCACGTCAGACCTGGGACAGAACCAGCCAGACCTGGGTCTCCAAGGTGAAGAGAAACACATCACATCAGCCACTTTCCAGAGAGCCCTTTCTTCCTCCTAACAAAGATCTCCCTAAACTGACCTGTGCATGGCCCGAATGAAAACTCGGCCAGCAGT
This sequence comes from Paguma larvata, assembly GCA_030068075.1. Classification (NCBI taxonomy): domain Eukaryota; kingdom Metazoa; phylum Chordata; class Mammalia; order Carnivora; family Viverridae; genus Paguma; species Paguma larvata. The sequence goes on along the minus strand of CM057844.1, from coordinate 47,388,732 downwards.
TGCCTGGGCTCGAGGGCAACCTGTCCAGGTGAGGAGAACTCTGGCCCCAGAGAGGGTCCCTATGCTAATCCTCCCATACCTCTGGCCTCACAGAGGCTGACAGGAGTCCACATGCCAGAAAAAGCCCTTTAAAAAAGTCACACATTTCTGCCTATCTTATTACACCGGCACTGACTTCACGGCTGCCAACCATTTTGTGTGTTCATTCCCCCCTCCCCCTTTTTTTGCATTGCTGTGCTAGGTTTTATGTCCATTTTTAAAAAGTCCATAAGAAAAATAATTTATGAGAGAATCATAAATAATGGGTGTGGGCCATCAAATGTGTTTTCAAATAGAGCTTTTTCTTCTTAAATGGAATCAAAAAGCTTTTTGGATTAAAAAAAATGTTTTTGCATTCCAGAAGGTCATGGTATTACTTAGTGCTTTTATGAAAGGAAAAAAAAAAAGCAAACAAACATTAAAAAGGAAACTATCTCAGTTAGTGCATCCTGGGCCCAGGAGAAAATTCCACCTTTATATATGTGTGTATTAAAAACTCATTTGGCCCTTAGTTGAGGGGTGTGTTTATTTTCCATCACGCTTGTATATTTAGCCGAGCATGTGGGTTTCGGCTCGTGCAGTGAAGGCAGATTCAAACAGCACCAGCGTCAAGACAAGACTGTAAAGGCTAACAGACCGGGAAATGGACAAATCACTGCTGCGACCATGCTAGGCTTGCAGCTGTATCCTGTCCTGGTCCCGCCTCACGCCGCTCATGAGATCTCTGGTCCAGTTTCCCTCGGGCCAGTTAGAGAGTAATTTCTGGACGCTGTGCCTCCCACAGAATCACAGCTGGGACCCTCAAGCCAATTTGGAGGTGATGGCATCTGGGCGTGCCCTCTTTCCCACACGGTTCTTCAGATAAGGTCACTGGGGTCACTCAACTGCAGTCCGTTAGAAATCCATTTCTCTCCATTCATGACACGAGGGGCACAGCCATGACGCTGGACTCGAGTGCGTGCGATGGGAGAGGAGGGGCACACCCTGGAGACAGCAGGTCCTCCTGCTCCTGGGTGCATCAGGTCTCCTCCTCAGTAACAACTGTGAAGATGCACGGGAGCCTCAAAGGAGCAGAGACCCCTCACCGAACACCCAGGACAGGATGCTTGTGAACTCCAAGAGCCATGGAGGGAGAGCGTCAGGCTTTGCAAAGGGAGGTAAGCTCGGCAGAGAGGCTTGGATCCTGACTCAGACTTCTGCTGCTGTGTGACTCTGGGGGAATTGCTCAGTGTCTCTGTGCCACAGCCCTGCACAGGGTTGCTGAGGCAGCACGCAAGCCAAGAAGCCCCTCTCCACTCCCCTCGTCTCCATCTACCCTGTGGCTGCATCTCCTGTCTGTCAAGCGTCTCTGCAGGACCATGACAGGGAGACAGGGGGTGGGGAACACAATAAGTGGACAGGTTCTGGGCCAGGGAGGGCTGTGCAGAGCTTTGACAGTGTGCTGGATGGGAGGCTGGCCTTGGCCATCGGGGTCTCACCTTTGGTTGGGGGGTAGGGGGACGCAGCCATTCCTACTTTGCACGCAGCGGCACTGGCCTCAGTGCGTTCCAAATGGCCCTCCTGTCCTGGTGCCAATGGTGCTGCCACAGCCAGATTCCCTCCCCTAACAGGAGACGTGTTTGGTCCCAGATATGTTTCATCCTGGATGGCCGATCGCGCCCGAGTCCTGGGCGGCACCAGCTCCCTCCCCTCCACCCCACTTGCTGCTTTATCTCCGCAGAGTGGGGCTTGTGTTTTCACCTCCCGCACTGACTCCCTCTGTACAGAGATCATCAAGCTGGTGCAATGATGCTTTGTTCGTGTGCAAAAGCTGCATCCTATGTGCAGAACCTGCCGGGTAGCAGTTTCTAATAGCATCCTGCTTACCGTTCCACGGGGCAGAGGAGCAGGGGGGAGAAGGCATCTGGGAGAGAAGTGTGTGTGTGTGCGTGTGCATCACTGCGCATGTGTGTATGCACGTGCTTGCATGGGTGCACTGTGTGCATGCGTGTGCATGCATGATGCATGTGTGTGCGCTGTGCACGTGTGCGTATGCATTCGTGTGTGCATGCATGGGTGCATGTGTGTATGTGTGTGCATGCATGGGTGCATGTGTGTATGTGTGTGCATGCATGGGTGCATGTGTGTATGTGTGTGTATGTATTCATGTGTGCATGCGTGGGTGCATGTGTGCGTATGCACTGTGCAGTGCATGCATGTATGAGTGCATGTGTGTGCACGTGTGCGTATGTATTCATGTGTGCATGCATGGGTGCACATGTGCGTATGCACCGTGCAGTGCATGCATGTATGAGTGCATGTGTGCGCACTGTGCGTGTGTGTATGCGTTCGTGTGTGCATGCATGGGTGCATGTATGTGCATGCATGGGTGCATGTATGTGCATGCATGGGTGCATGTGTGTGCGCTGTGCATGTGTTCATGTGTGCATGCATAGGTGCACGTGTGTGTGCATATGTGTGGGGGGGAGGGAGGGAGAGAGAGAGAGAGAGACAGAGGAGAGAAGGGGAGGAGCACAGAGGAAGACAGGCACAGAGACTGAGAATTAACAATACCTAACGCCATCCAGGTGGCAGCAGAGGTTTGTGCCTTGCTTTGCGGAGGGGCCTCTGTGACCTGCGCCCCAGGGCCTCCGTCAAAAGCCGACTTTGCTCAGTAGCAAGCGCCTGGCTGCCTCCCCATGCCCAGTGGCGGGCAGGACTCATTACTTCCAATAACAGTAACTCAAGCTCATCACCTGACCTGAAGGCTGACATCTTCCCGACCGTGTGGAATTGCATTTCACGGAGAAGTGCAAACGGGCGCCAGGCACGCCCCGGCCTCCCACACCCTTCACTCCAGAGTTTCTAGCACAAAGCACTCCGGAACCTCACTCAGAACCGACAAGCCTGAGCCCGGCTCCGATTCGCAGAGGTGGGGGTGCTGGGGGCAGGACCTGCCCTGCCAGGGCCGACCTCTCTCCTCCCCTGTCCGTTCCCCCCGAATTACCCGAGGACCCCTTGTTTACTTCCATTTCTCCCCAAGTGATGCCCGCAGCGACGCTCGCCGGGAGCTTGGTAATTAGGCCGTTACCACAAGCTGCTGGATCGAAGAGCAGCACGTTTGTGAAATGCCTCATCTAAAAAGGTGGTAACAAAGAATGCACACGTGTGTGCAGTGGGAGGGGGCGCGTGCACACGCATGCTCTCAAATACATGCACCACGGCTCCTCCCAGCCGGGGCTCCTCCCCCGCCATGCGTCGCCCAGGGCAGGGGACGCTATTTCCATGGGACCTGAGAGCTGGGGATGCCGCCGAGAACCCTCATCACTCCTGGCCTGCCTTCGGCCTGGGAGCATGGCCACAGGAGAGGCCACAAAAGCACTCCTTCAGCTGCCAGATGTGCTCCATCCCGGGTCCCGTGCTCTCCCCACAATTCCTTGGGCTGCGTCACAGTATCCATAACTCAGGAGATTAGCGCCGATGTCCAGGAAGGCTCATTAGGCACCGAGAGGAGCCGCCGCCGCCTGGGGACACGCTACCATTAAGTCTGCATCTCATCCTCCACGCAGGGGCTCTCTCCTCGTCTCCGGATGCTCCTCCCGGCCTTAAACATGCCGTGTTCTTGGCTTCAGAGACAGAGGTCATTGGGAAGAAATGACATCAGCACAAGGCCTGGGAGTTCGTTTTGTCTACACGCAGTCACCGCTAGAATGTGCAGGGAGGGAGGCGCGGGGGAGCCGTCAGTTGTGGCTGGGTTTCAGGGAAGTACCTGACACACGTGCGTGCATGTACCTCTGTGTGCGTGGGCACCGAATACTCATAAGGATATACGAACACGTCCGGGCTTATTTTGGGCCCAGTGCTTTTCCCAGTGTTGTCTGTTGTCTGATTCAAGCCTCCAGATAGTTCCGGAGCTGAGTTCTCTACTTCTCTCTCTGGAGAACTCCTCGGCAGGCCTCCTGGCCCGGCTCAAATGTGCTCTGGACATCTGGGAGGTCTCACGGTGTCCTGTGCACCTTGCACTCAGAGCTGCTCTGGGGGCATAGGGACACAGAGGGATTGGGGGGGGATGTGGGGGCGTGGCCTCCTTGGGAAGGGGCTGGGGGAGGGGACTTCGTGGAGGGAGGGGCTGCGGGGACAGGACCTCCTGGGGGGAGGGTCTGGGAAGGCCTTTCTGCTTGCCGCCTTGGGGGCTCCCCCTTGCATCCCTGCAGACACACCTGTTCCCAGGATGGCCCTGCACCTCCGCAGCGCACAGCGGGCTTCTCTGGGCTCTCGCGACATGTGCCTCAGAGTCCTTCGAATCCAACCATGTCTCCCTCTCATGGGCTCCATCACCCAGGTCTGGGCGTGGCCGGTCCCTCTGGGTGACTGCAGAGAGGGACCACTGGGACTGGTGTGGGGCCTGGGGTTGTCCCGCCCCAGAAGGCGGTTTGACTTTCTCCCTGGCGCTCGTCACCACCGGCGGAAACGCTTCCGAGGCCGGCTGAGGTTTCCCCTTCTCCGTGTGCTCCATCCCAGACCCGTGCAATCAGGGGCGTGCCTGTCCCGCCCACGGTCACATCCGGGGCCCGGCAGGGTCTCAGGCACAGGGGCACTCAGCCAGTTCTCTGTTGCCTCATGGCACGAAGAGGTGGACCACACTGAGCTTTTAACTTGCCTGTCCTTCAAACCAGACAGAACTTCTGGGGGCAGGAGCCCGGCTGCGCGCTTCCGTCCTCGGTGACCACGCAGCCTCCAGTGAAAAATGGCTGCTCCATCCAGAGCTTCCCTGCCATCCGTGCCCGCGGGTCACCTACCATCCGTGCCCGCGGGTCACCCGGGATGTGCAGGACTGGGGAAGGACTCCGGAGCCTCATTTCCGACGGGCCCCAGCTGCCGCTAAACCTGGGAACCGCACCTGGGCCTTGAAGCCCTCCCATACGCCGTTAGGTCTGTGGGCCCAGCAAGTGGCTCTCTGCGCAAGTGCCCGCCACGCCAGGCTTAGTCCACTAGCTGAGTGCCGCCCCTGGCCCACCTCCACACCCCAGATTTTCTGAACAGATGACTGTGTAAACAACACAGAGAACGGGGTGCTGCTGACCTTGGGGTTTTCACTTCAAAGCACGGGAACGCATCTACCCTACACTCCTTCCCGCTCCCGCAGGACGGCCCCGAACGCCGAAGCTCGCGAAGTTCCAAGTGTGGGTTTTATGGTCATCGTCAATATCACTCCTTTCCTTTTTTGCTACATCTCTTTCCCTCTCAGGCAAGGCCCCTCCACCTGGGCATCCGTCCTGCCTGTCTGTTCATCCTCTGTCCGAGCTCAGGACACAAGGTTTCGGGTTTCCTCCCGACGACCCTGACATCCGCCCAGAGCCAGCTGCTTCTGGACACACGGGGACGTCCGTTTTCCCCGGGGGGTTGGGGACCAGGGGTCTGTCTGCTCGCCGCAGGGGCCATGCCTGAAAGGCAGCGAGGAAATACCCTGTGATCGCACCGGTGCCTCAGCGTGTCGGTGACGCCACTGGCCGTGTCCACAGCAACCTGCTTCTCCTGCTAACCGGGACGGCGGTCAGAAGGGACCCGAAGTCACAGCTGTGATCCGGCCCGTGGCTGTCAGGCACACTTACTCGGAAGCACAGACCCCGTGTGGGCCGGGCGGCAGGGCTGTGGTGTCTGCCTTCCCGGGAAGCTCGTTCTGGGGAGACGCGGCCAGGCAGGACAGGCAGGCCAGTCGGACGTCCTGCCATTGTCCCTCCCACGACGTACTCTTGTATCTCGTATAGAAGACTGAGCTTTCTCGACAACTGGGTTTCCAACTCCACGCACCACTGCACCTTCCCAGCCCCGAAGACCGGGTTACGTGGCCGCTGTGGGGTAGCGAGCACCGGGGCCACGCTACTGAACCAAAAGGCGGGGGTGTCAACTGTCTCCTGCACCGACACTCAGCGCACTCACTCGGCGGCGGTGAGTGGGACACACAACACGCTGGCGAAAACTGACTACCGCCAGCGAGACGCTCTGAAGACACCCGGTGTCTGCCGTCAGCCCCGCCCCCGGCTTGGCTGGCTTTGTCGTGGGGACGGGTGCGGAGGGGATACCTGGGGAGACACAGGGAGGCAGAGGCGCTCGGCCCGGCACCAGAGTCCGAGACCTCCACCACTACACGCGTGCGTGCCGCGCGAAGACGTGGGCAGGCCCTAAGACACGCCGAGCCTCTGCAGTGTGAAAGCCGGAACCCAGGCACCGACCGTCCAACCTGCCACCTGCCTTCACCCTCGCATCCTTTCCAAAAATTAAACGCCATAACCCCTGTGGTTTCACGTGACTGCGGCCTCGAGCCATGCCTTCAGCTGTGCGGGTGGGCTATTCGTGCCCGGGCCTGGGCTGAATCCTACATCTTGTCCAATCGTATTCGCCATGGCATTCTGGGAGCCAGCCGGTTCTGAGAAGCATCTCGGCAGAGTCAGACAGTCTGTTCACATAGAAAGCATTCTTAAATTATAATAAACCCTTCACACTTTCCCCGTCATTAAAACCGTGTACCTGTCACTTCGACTCAGGAACTGGTAGCATCTCTCCGGAAAGGCTGCTCCTCTATCCTGTGGCTAAGACTCCTCCCTCTCTTTATTTTTTAAGCAAGAGCGCAGCAGTGCAAGACAGCTCCTGTGTTATGCGTGTGAGCCGAAGCGGGTTTCTGCTTCAACGAGGTTCAGGGAGAGGAAGTGTCATCAAGAGAAAAGGAGGAGACAGCGGGGGTGAGAGGGAGAGACAGAGCGCCTTTGGGAGGGAGAGGGGTACAGAGAAGGTTCTAGATGCTTCTCCATTGCCGCATTTGTCACCAAGACGGGGGCTCACGTGCACAGAAGTCTATTGTCTCAGGGACGGGTGGTCAGCAGTCGCGCCCAGCGTGTCCCGCGGTGCCCGAGAGAGGCTGCGTTCCCGGTTTCCAAGAGCCCCTGCCCGGGCGGGATGGAGCGGGCTGCAGGCTCTGGCCGAGTTTCCCAGTTAACACAGTGCAGCTCTCCACAGAAGAGTCGGCAGGGGAGGCCTTTCGAAAGCACACACCTGCTGGGTGCCCAGGGCGGGGCGCCGAGGCATTAATTCAAACGGCGGTTTGCACAGCACCGTAGAGAAGGGCAGAGCCCAGGGCCGGCGATGTATCCGCCCTCTGCCTTCTCTGCAGCTCGCAGGGCCTCCGAGGGAAAGGGAAGCCCCAGCTCCGCCCATGGCACTGCGGCCCCCGCAACCTTTCTCCAACAGCCGCTGCCCCGAGCTCGGGATGGAGCCGCATCTCACCCTCCTGCTGGAGCTGGGAGACGGCCGAACACCCACGTCCTAAGTCTGTGGCTACCCCCGGGCGAGAATCCGGGGTAAGTAACGGCACCGGCCCCGAGGCCCCCCTCCCTGGAAACACCTTGGCTTTTCCGAGAGAAGGCAGGGGCGAAGCTGGTCTTTGCACAGCAGCTCTGAGGGCGCCGGGGGTGGGACACGCAGCCTGGAGGGGCAGAGGCAAACAGAAAGGGAGGGGCTCACAGGTGATGCCACGTGGTGCTCAGTGGGCCCCAGACGCTTCGTAGCCTTTAGTTTTTAATTTTTTTTAATGTTTATTCATTTTTGAGAGACAGAGTGCAAGTGGGGGAAGGGCAGAGAGAGAGGGAGACCCGGAATCCGAAGCAGGCTCCAGGCGGTGAGCTGTCAGCACAGAGCCCGACACGGGCTCAAACTCATGAACTGTGAGATCAGAAACTGAGCTGAAGCCGGAGGCTTAACCAGCTGTGCCACCCAGGTGCCCCTACTGTGTAGCCTTTCCTGATGGCAACAGATGCCTGGCGGGAGCCGCAGGAACCATAGGAGCAGGGTCCCCCGAGAACAGCCGGCGCCAGGAGCAGGTATTAGCAGGCAACCCCAGAACCGACCCACCCACCCGGGAGGATGCTGGCCACGGGCAACCTGCTCCGGCCGGCCCGGCACAGGACCCTCAGGAATTGGGGCGAGTGGAGAAGAAATGTGGGGGTGTGCCCCGACATTCTGAGCTCTCCAGCCCCCGCTCGGGGCAGCTCCCACACGCCTGAGTCACGGACGTGCAGACCCCACCCCACGCCATGTGAAACCGAGGGCCGGCGCCAGGCGGGAGCCCCGTGTCTCTTGACCCAGGTTTCCGCGTGAACGCCCTTCTCACCCCACTGCCCAGTGGCTGCGGGGGCCATCCACCCCTCGTGGCCACTCAGCTCCCTCCTCCCTCCTGAGGGGGTACGGGTCCAGCAGAAGGGAGAAACTGAGGCTCCAGACAGGAGGCAGCCCAGATGGGAGCACTGAGGTCCTGGGCATGACCCGGGCATTAGGGGTGCATGACCTCCAGAGGACTCCTGAGGTGACAGTGCCGCACCTCAGTCATGGGGGTCCAAGGGGGGCCACGTGGCACAGCTGTGAGTCCTCACCCCACGCCGAGGTTGAGGACGGTCTGAAACAGCATCAGGTCAACACGCCCGGGAAACCCAGCCTCCCCAGGCCCACCGACGGGCCTGCTGAGCACGGTAATGAAAACACTGTCTATGTCACGGAGCTTTCCTAACGTTTTGGTGACCACATGCCAATGTGATCGCTGGCCTTGCGAGGCCGGCCCCAGGCTTTGCATTCGAAGGCATGGCTCCGTCGTGGGGAGGGTCGCTAGCCGTCCAACAGGGTTGAGGGCACAAACAGCCTCAGAACCAGAGGCGCAGAAGCGGGAGAGCGTGGACGGTTCGGGGGGCTGGGAGGGGGAAGCCTGGGTGGCCCCGCGGGGAGTCACCGTCCCCATCCACGGCGTCCTTCTGCCTGGGAGTTCCTGGCACCTCTTCTGTCCAGCTCACGACCGTGTCCCCAAACCCTGACCAGAGCTGGCGCTCGAGACCCAAGAAATGTTTATGACTTTAATGTTCTCAAGTTAAATGTTAAATGACTTTAATTAAATGTTAGCCACTGTTTTTATTACAGCCAGCACTGTTATGTTCCCTCCTCCTCCCACCGCCCCCTTCCTTGCCGACACTCAGCGGAGACGATTGATCCGCCCTCCTTCCCTTAATAAGACTCCATCCCCAGCTCTCGAGACTGGCTGCTTCCACCTGCACCTCCCGCACACCCAGCTGCCCCTCCTCTCCTCGGGCCAGGGGTGGGGGCGTAGGGGTCGGGCACGGTCGTAGCGAAGTCCCCCCTCCCCCGCCACCCGGGGCCGCATGAGCTCAGCACGCGCCCTGGGCAAGCACCGGGCGCACTCTGCACCCCGCTCCTGGGAAGCGTGCTCTCTTGTGTCAACACACACCCCCTCTCTTCCTTTGCTTATGGTGCTGGGAAGTAGTCCCAGGGAGAAAAAAGAACATTGTAGGGGCCGAGGTCAAAACTACTTTGTCTGGGTGCTTGATGCCATTCGGTTCCCCGGAGACGGCCCGGCGCCACCAGCCCCGACTTCCCCGTGCACACTGCAGGGCGCGTTTGCTCCGGGCTGTCCCCTGTGATGGAGAGGCCGCGTGCTCCCGGAGGGCCGTTCCCCTGCAAGCTCACACATTCTGGTCAGGAACGCGTGGCCTCTCCTTGCCCTGGGCCAGCAGAGATTGGGTTTTTATGGGCAGACGTTATATGGGGGAGGGTTTTATGGGAAGCCATTATGGGGACATTCATAACATAACCAAGCCCACGGTCGACTTCTCAAGTCAGAGGCTGAGCCGGGTCCTCGAACGTTCAGTCTTTCTCATCAATGCGCTCCTCATATGCAGCCCCCAGAATTAATCCACATGGCACAGCTTTGCTGTGTATAATGCACCACGTAGGTTAGACAGATGGGGATGCCTCTGACATCTAAATGAGCCCCCTCTTCCTTTCTCCACGGTGCCTCATCTAATGTTTTTACACATGAAAGAAGAATCAATAGAAACATCTTCCTGAGAAAAGAAGGCTAACTCTTGGGTGGCCCCCATTGTTGGCTCTATGGGAGACACATGGGGAACTGGGGTGCCCATCACCCGGCGGGGTCACCGTGGAGCCCCTTTATCCCTCCTAGAGGCTTCTCTGTGGGGAAGGGGATCTGGAATCAACACAGGCAGCGTGAGAAGCCTCGGGAGTGGCAGCCCGGCGCACACTCAGTGTCAGCGCACCTGCTGGGGGGACCTCCTGGGGCTTTAAGGAGACCCACGCTGGGGTCAGGGCTGAGGCTACCCCCGAAGGCCGCCCCGAGTCTCGTCCTTTCCATGTGTGGGCGTGGAGGGCGGGCGAGCTGGTGGCTCGCAGCTGGGGGCACACCCCGGGGGGACGCTGGCTCCAGGGTTGGCGAACGCAGGAACGCTTTAAGGCTGACCGTGGCATCGGGCCCCTGAAGGTGAAGAGGATGGGGCGGGAGGTCGAGCCCGCTCTTCTGCCCTCTGACCCCGCATGTCCACGTGCCATGGGGACATTTCGCTCCTTCCTCCAGTGAGTCCCGAGTGTCTGCTGCGTGCTGGGGGCACGTCAATGACACGCGGGCCCTCCAGGTGCCCTACGCCGGGAGACCTGCCACGCGCTGCATGCTGCTTGTGATGTCTTCACACCGGTTCTCAGCGGGGCCACTGACCCGGGGCCCCCAACACCCCTCAGGGGCTCTGCCCTGCCCAGCGAGTTTTAGCATCATAGGAAGACACCGCCCGAGCGACTTCCGGAAGGGGGGCTTGAGGGGCTTCCGTCCCCAGTGAGGCAAACACAGCTGGCAAGGATTATCTAAAAACCAACCTTTAACATCTCCGGAAATCTTCCCAAGAACAAGTGGAGAAGCACTCGGTTCAGGAGAACGTCCTAACTCAGGAAGGAGAGCGGGAGGCTGGGCGCCTGAGCGGAGGCCTGCTCCACTGGCACGCCCCCAGTTCCGCGTGAGCCAGAGTCTGCTCCAGGTGTGGCCGCGGTTTGGGGCGGCGGGCGGGCTCCCCTGGACAGGCTGGCGGGGCCCTCCCTCGCCCACCCCCGTGCTCTGTGCTTCATCAGTGCTGTTCCAGGCCAGAGCGGCTGGAGGTGAGGGCGCCCTCCTCGCCGCCACGCGGGGCGCGGGAGAAAAAACCTGCACACGACATCCCTGACGAGGGACCTGTATCTAGAATGTACGAAAAATTTCTACAATCCAATAAGAAAAGATAAATAACCCAATTAAAAAGGGGCCAAGGACTCGAATGGGTATTTCTGCAAAGAAGAGATCCAAATGGCCAATAAGCACACGGAGAGATGCCCACTGCCCTCGGGCATTACGGATCCACCCGGACCGGAGCAAATCAAAGCCCCGAGATACCATTCACACCGGCGAGGAGTGGGTATAGTAATAGTAACGATAAAAAGCCCAGAAAAGGACAAGTGTTGGTGACCGTGTGGACGAATTAGCACGCTCATATGTCTCTAGCGGGCCGTAAAATGGTGCAGCTGCTTTGGAAAATAATTTGGCAGGTCTTTGAAATGTTAAACACGGAGTTGCCATATGAGCCAGCGATTTCGCTCCCAGGTATCTACCCCAAGGAACTGAAAATGTACGCCCACACAAACACTTGGTACACAAATGTCCCTAACAGTGCTACTCATAATAGCCAAAAAATGGGAGCGGCCTAAATGCCCATTCCTAGTGAGTGGGTCAGCAGGGTAGGATATACCCACATGCGTTAGTTTTGAATGGCTGTGTGAAAAGCGACCAGAAACTTATGGTTCCGTAGGTCAGAAGTCTGAAATAGGTCAGCAGGTTCCTCGTGGAGGCTCCAGGGGAGAATGTTTCTTTGCCTTCCCAGCTTCTAGGGGTCGCCTGCGTCTATTAGCTCGGGGCCCTACATCCCTCTCACCTCTGCTTCCAATGTCCTGTGTCTCTCTCTGACCCTGACCTTCAGATTCCTTCTTATACAAGGACCCCTGTGGTTACACCGGACCCACCAAGAGAGTCCAGGATAATCTCCCCGTCTCGAGGTCCTCACCTGAATCTCATCTGCAAAGCCTCTTTCACCGTGTAAGGTGACGTGTACACAGGCTCCAGGCATCAGGCCGTGGACCTCACAGGGGGTGGAGGGCGTGATTCTGTTTAGTACACTGTACTATGAAATACTCTTCTCCAGTAAAAAAGAATGAAGTATCGTCACACCCGTCCACACGCACGAACCTTGACACCAGTATGCTAACTTGAAGAAGCCAATCACAGAAGACCACACAGTTTCCGATTCTACGTATAGAAAACATCCAGACCAGGCAAATATACAGAGACAGAAAATACACCGGTGGTTGCGCAGAGTGCGTGTGTGCGCGCGTGGGCATGCGCAGCGGGCGGGTGGTCAGGAGGATGGCCAGTGGCCGCCAACGGGTATGGGGTCTGCTTTGGGGTGATCGAAAGGTTCTGAAGTTATATTGATGGTGGTTGCTCAACTCTGAATACACCAGAAACTGTGAATTTTACATTTTGAGAAAGTAAATTTTCTGGTATGTGAATTTTATCATAATAAAGCTGATAAAAAAAGATGTTCTTTGCCTTTTCACCATGCCTTTGCCCTGACGATAGAATGGTGGATGCCATGGCAGAACCCAGGCCAGGGGCTCTGAACAGTAAGTGGCACTCCATATGCTCTTCATCGCCGAGCCTCTACTGTGGGGTGGGGGGGGGGATCATTTCGCTAAAGGCCATCCCTGATGCAACAGAACCAGAAGAAATTAGTTTTGTTAAATCTTGACTCAAACGCATTCCTTTCCATCACTCAGTGAGATGAAAGGGGAAGCAGAGAGAAAGCACGTAACACAGTGCGGTGGGTCACGGTGCAAAGCGCTGGTGTGACTGTGAGTTACAAGCTGAACTAGCCACTTTTCTCGCGGAAGATTATTTTTACTTAAAAGAACAACTGACAGACAAACCATAGTTAGTTACATTTGAATGTTTGGCAGACATTTGCTTGGAAATTAACAAAGTGAGTCTGTCACTTCAAGGAAAACAACTGACAATATTTATTGCCAATGATAAAATTAGAGCTTACGAGCAAAAATGAGAGTTTTAGAAAACTTGTGTCTGCCATTGTGAGCCTGCACAGCTTCCCAGCAATTAAATATTTTTCTCATGATACTGATGGTGATATTAATGAGTGAGCTTTTTAAAATATTATAAAATGGAAGATGTGATAACTCAGAAAACCAACAATTTCAGAAGACTAAGCCACGATGTTGCAAAATTATGCATGCCTTAGAGATGCAGTCAAAGTACAAGATAAAACCAAGTAGGAAAAATACAGTGTGATGATTTTCACTTCCATATTGTAACTAAGCTTTAAGAAACTAACACTTGTTAATTTTTGGTGTCATATCAAAGAAAAGAATCTATCATTATCCAAAAAAGGGCATTAAAATACCTCTCCTTTTCCACTTATACATCTGAGGGAAGCTATTTTTTTTTCAACCCAAACAACACATCACAACAGAGTGGATACAGAAGCCAGACATTAAAGAGATTTGCAAAAATGTAAAAATACTGCCACTCTTCTCACTAAAATGGTTTTGTTTTTCACAAAATGTGGTTAGTTTTCATAAATATGTTATTTATGTCAGCATGTATGTGGTTTATTCTTATCTTTAAAAATTTTTTCATGTTTATTTTTGAGAGAGAGAGAAAGAGAGAGAGAACAAGCAGGGAACGGGCAGAGAGAGAGGGAGACACAAAATCAGGCTTCAGGCTCTGTCTGACATGGGGCTCGAACTCACAAACCGTGAGATCATGGTCTGAGCTGAAGTTGATGTCTAACCAACTGAGCCACCAAGGTGCCCCTATTCTTCTTATCTTTAATGAATTAATTAATAATTATTTTTCAAATGTCTTAGTGTAAATGTCTTCTATAGTAAATGCCAAAAACTTTCACCAATATACACAAAAGCTCCTTGGGTCTTCAATAATTTTAAGAGTATCAAGGAGCCCAGAGAGCACGATGTCGGGCAGGCGCTGGCGTGTCCTGCGGGATGTCAGCAGAGATGGTGCCACGTGGGGAACGAGCAGAAGGGCCGCATCCAGAGTACTGGGCTGAGGAGACGGGCTGTCAGGCAAACAGGCGGTCAGCGCAGGCCTCGGAGGGATTGCTCTGGGCTGAAGTGTGTCCCTCAAACCCATGTGTTAAAGCCCCAGCCTCCAGCACCACGTGACCTGACTGTGTTTGGAAAGGGGCCCTTTACAGAGGTGATTCAAGTTAAATGAAGTCATACGGGTCGGCCCTAATCCAAATGACTGGTGTCCTTATAAGAAGCAGAGATTAGGACACAGGTACATGCACAGAAGGATGACCACGTGAGGACACAGGGAGAAAATGGCCGCCTACATGCCAGGGAGAGGGGCCAGGAGCAACCAGTCCGCCCGCCCCTAGATCTTGGACTTCCAGCCTCCTGACCACGAGAGAACTCACCTCTGTCATTTAAGACCCCCTGAGCAAAGTGACATGGGGAGAGTCACAGAATGTTCGGAGGAAGTGAAGAAATTAAGCTGGTGGATGTGAGGAGGAAAGGTGTCTCAAGTGGTGGGAACGGTGAGGGCAAAGACCCTAACGTGGGAACAGCGTATGTGACTAAGCTCCAGAGAGGTGGATGGGACAGAGCGATGGCAAGAGCGGGGGGCAGGGTATGAGCGACCGGGGGCTGCTACAAAGACCACACTCTGCTTTGAGTGAAACACGGACCCTCTGCGGTACTGGAGCTGACGTGTGATGGAACCTGCCTTGAACTCTGGTAGGATCCCTCGGTCTGCCATGTCAGCAAACTTCAGCATGCCCACCACCATCTGAGTTTGTAAATAAAGTTTTATTGGAATCCGGCCACACCATTCATTTACACATTTTCTGTGGGAGAGCTGAGCAGCTGCAACAGAGTCTTACGGGTACCAAAGCTGAATATATTTATTATGTGGCCTTGGATGGAACAAGTCTGCTGACCCCTGGGACTGACCATGGGGATGCGGGTGGAGTCTGGGAGATCTGTCAGAAGATGATTTTACCTCTCATGCATTGTGTGTTAAAACTGCTTTTTGAGAGTGACCTCAGCAAAATGGTGGAAAACGAAGCCCCAGATCCTTCTTTCCCTGTGGTGACAATGACTTTACAACAGTACAGAGACAAATTACCTTTGAGAAAGATCCAGAAACCAGTTAAGAGGTTCCTGCATCCCAGATGAGCCAAGAAGAACTACATCAAAAGTGAAAAATTCATGACCTTTGTTCTCCACAGTCCTTCCCCTAGCACAGAGCCATGTGACAGGAAGAAAACGGCCAACTCCTGGCTTCTCCCTGGGATGGGGGAGAAGAAGAGCAGAACATAATTCAAGGTTCTGACTTTGGGGGTGCGTGTGGCCGAGAGACTCGTTTCTGTCTTCCCTGAATCTAAATGCTGACCTGTATGGGAGTCAGGTTGGAAGGCACTGAGAAGAAAAGAGGTCCGATGGCCATCTAGCACCCAAGAGGCTTAAGTGTCACAGACAGAAAGTGGGGGGGAGGTGCTGAGCAGAAACAGACAAACCTCAACCGAGAAATTATACCTAGCAGCCCAGAGAAGATGCACTCCCAGAATAGGCTTGAGAGTCCTCCAGAATCTCTCTAGCAACCTACACTGGTGAAAGTTTTCTGTGTACTAAACCAGATTGTAAAGACTGGGAAAGGTGGGTTTTTTTCTCTAAATGCTGAAGTCCCAATGAATGAAGACAAAATAAGTAAGGGAGACGGAGAGGGGGAGAGGGAGAGAGGGAGAGAGGGAGAGAGAGAGAGAGAGAGAGAAATGGCCCAATAAAAGGAATAAGTTAAATCTCAGAAAATTAGCCATAAAGAACTGAAAATATATAAATTACCAAAGAATGCAAAAAACTCCATCATTATCACAGATAGTCAATGAAGCAGAAGGCAGCACAGAAGGACAACTAAATGGAAGCAGGCAAATGGTGCATGAGCAAAATGAAATATCAACAAAGAGACAGAACCAGTGAAGAAGAAACAAACAGAAATTCTGCAGCTGAAGAATACAACAGCCAAACTGAAAAATTCCACGAAGGAGTTCAACAGAAGAAAGAATCAGTGAACTTGAAGACAGGGCATTCAAAATGATCAGCCAGGAGAAGGGAAGTAAAGAAAGCCAGAGAAGGGAGTGAAGAAACTCCAAAAACTTAC
Source organism: Paguma larvata (assembly GCA_030068075.1). Classification (NCBI taxonomy): domain Eukaryota; kingdom Metazoa; phylum Chordata; class Mammalia; order Carnivora; family Viverridae; genus Paguma; species Paguma larvata. The sequence continues at coordinate 47,372,594 of CM057844.1, read as the reverse complement.
AGGATACCATCAAGTGGCAGATGACTTATGGAGCCCGGGAGGAGAAGCGAGAGGGAAAGGGGCAGAGAGCCGATCTGAAGAGACAATGACGGAAAACCTCCCAAATCTGAGGGGAGAAATGCAAGGCAAATTCGAGAAGCCTAAAGAACTCCAATCAGGATGAGTCCTGAAGAGCCCTGCACTGAGGCACATCGTAATCAGACTCAAAAGCCACTAAGAATCTTGAAAGTAGCAAGAGAAAAGTGACTCGTTGCCTACAGGGGTGCTCCGATAAGGTCACCAGTGATTTCTCAGCAGAAACCTCGCAGACTGGGAGGGAGGGGTGTGATACATGCGAAGTGACAAAGGGAAGAACCTGCCAGTTTAACCAAGAAAACTGTTTTCTGGAGAAACTGTCCTTCGAATACGAAGGAAAAACTAAGACTTTATCAGATAAACAAAAGCTGAGGGAATTCATCCCCACTGGACCTGCCCGGCAGGAAACACTAAAGGGAGTCTTTCCAATTAAAATAAAACGAAGCTCAACAGTAATACAAAAATCACACGAAAATACAAAACCACCTGGTAGAGGTGCGTGTATAGACAAATGAGGAAACCCACAATATTCTAAGGTAGAAGCACAATTCTAGCATGTTATTAAAAAAACAAAAGCATATGAGGTAACTATAAATCTATGTCGATAGGCGTGCAATATTAAAAAGAGGTGATTTGTGCCACGGTCACACAAAGTGGGGGTAGAGGTGTAAAGGAGTTTTTATACGTGGCTGAATTGTTAAGCCCTTATCAGTTTAAATTAGACCATTACAACTTTGTGAGGCTTTAAGAGAGTAACCACAAAGAAAATACCTATAGAACGAACAAACAGGGAAATGAGTAGGCAGTCTCAGCAGGTCACTACAAAAAACGGGCCCACGGGTGTCTCAGGTCTGACGTGAGTCTCCTAGGGTCAGCATGCAGCTGGATTCTGGTGTTTTCTCTGGTTTTACTCGCTCGGCCAATCCGTGTCTTCTCTCTGGGGAGTTCGATTCGTTCTCACCTGACGCGGCTACCGACGGGGAAGGACTGCCTAGCGCCATTTTGTGAACCGTTTTCTGAACATCTTAGAGCTTTTTTGTCTCTCCTTTCCTCCCTTGCTGCCTTCTTTTGTGTTTTCCTGATTTTTCTGTAGTGACACATCCTGAGCTGGGCCAAGAATAAAAGGAGAAAAGACTCGCATAACTAAAATTAGAAGTGGGAGGGGGCGTTCCCACTCACGTCGCAGGACTGAGAAGGACAGTAAGAGAACACGACCCACGACGAAGTGGATTCCCTGGAGGAAATGAGCGTGTGCCTAGAAACAGCCAACCTGCCGAAGCGGAATCACGAGGAGACCTTAAAAGGATCCGAACCGACCTACGGCTAGGGAACAGAAACGGCGCTCAGGAGCGAGGCGGACCCCCAGCGCCGGCCGGCAGGTCCCACTTGGACGCCACCTTCCTAGAGCCGTTACTCTGACCGGGGAATGATCCCTTGTTTCCCAGAGAAGGGCTGTGGGCGCAGGTCTGTGCTCAGGCGGAAGGCATCACGCGGTGCCAGCCTCCTCCAGGAGCCGGCTGTCGCCCTGCGGCTCTGCGCTGTCTGGACGCAGCAAAGCGATGAGGGGAGATCACGTTTAGTGTACTCCTCTCAGGGACTAGGTCTCCGGGCTGCCAGATCCATCCGTGCAGAACATTCCCTGATTCTGTCGGTTTCCTGCCCTGACACCACCAGGGTGTGGCACATTTTAAAAGACGAAGTATTTGGATTATATCCCGACAACCCGACAGGACGCCATCTGGATGGCGGATGGTGTGTTAACCCGAGTCTGCCCCCGACTCGCCCCCCCCCCCCATACAATAATGTGAACACAGTCCCTTAGGCGGACGGTGGAGGGGCTGCCTTGAGTCAGTGGGGGTCTGAGTGACCGTGGCTGCTGGCTGAGGAGCCTCTCCTCGGGGTGTGAGTGGACGCCCCGGCGCTGGAAGGCGTGGGAACCACCCGCCCTCCCCTGCCCACGGGCCACACCGCTCCTGCGATCACACACAAAGCCAACCCAAACCAGCCTACAGGGCGCCCAGCTCAGGACCACCTCTGGCCTTCGTCCCCGTCCTCCTGTCTGCCAACGTCCCTGAACAGCGGCCGGCCTCCCGCTCCCCTCCGCCCCCCACCCCAGTCTCCCGCACCAGCCAGATGGCCACGATACAGAAATCATCAGATCACCAAGTCAGGTGTGCTCTGGACGTAAAATCCTCCAGTGCTCAACAACCCCCACGCCTGGGCCTCCCCTGCCCCCGTCCTCTGTCCGTGGAGCCCACCGAGCTCCCGCCCGCCCCACTGCCTCTCCCCTGCCTGAGGACCCTTCCCAGCCTGCACGGCCAGCCCTCCCGCTGCAGGAATGTCTGGCCTCCCCTTCAGGGACCCCGTTCACCCCCGGGCCGTCTCGGCTCCTGAGAGCCCTCGGTGCCCGGGACCAAAGTTCCTGTTTGCGGAGCTGGCTGGCCTGTGCTCCATCTCTCTCCCCCAGAGGCCTGGAGTCCCCGCGGCTGGAAGTTCTGTCTTTCCACCTGACCCCTGAATTCTTGTCATCTAGCGGCTGACCCTGGTGTCCCACAGACAGCCGTGAAAGAACGAACTACGTTCTGGATCATTCCGGAGGGCTCACCTCCGTTCCTGTAGGTTACCTACTGGACTGCATGCGCCACGGGCATAGTGTCACCGAGAGAAATTTCCCAGCAGAAAAAAAGAATCTGAGAGTTTACACATTAGAAACAGAGTTCAACGAACCGGATGGAAGGCGGCCAGCGGCACACGTCCCTTCCCCAAACATTTGAAAACTCAGGTGAAGAAATCACTCCGGATTGACTTGAATCTGCCTTAAATCCGACTCGAACCTTTTTGTTTGAACACCACTTACTGCTTGGGCAGGACGCTTGGTTCTGAAGACACGATTTGAGTCTTATTCATGCCCCCGCGTGAGTACAGATGACTCCAGGAAACCCGTTCGGCAAAAGCTAATCAGAAATCAGAGATTACGTTTTCCTTTATGTTAGGCACACATTTAAAGTTGTGAAGAAAAGTTCTAAGCAAATAAATCGTGTTTTACAAATTACTAATACCCAAGGAAGAGATTAAGACGAGCAACGAAATTACGTTCGAGTCTCAGACGTGTCGGTACACACACACCTCTGATCTATTGTCAAACGCTCTAAATAAAACAATTATGGATGTTTGCATACATTCACCTCCTCCCGTGTTTTCAGAGCCGAATGCCAAGAGTGTGCCGGGAGCCGCACAAAAGATGAAACGGGACCAGGTCTCAGCCCTCGGGGCGCACAATCAAAGTGAGACAGATAAAACAATTCAGACATGAAATACATCAGCTGAGAAGCCTGTTAAAATTTATGAGGTGCAAGGTTTTGTTGGCTTTTCCAGGGAAAGGCAGACCCGCAAGGGGAGGCAAACAGCGAGAAGTCGCCGTGGACCAGGGCGAGGCGGGGAGAGCCGAGTGAGAGATGCCAGCGCCGGGGGCCGTGGGGGAGAAAGCACGCCGGGCCAGTGGGGTGGTGCGCCGGTGGTGGGAAGGGCGGGGACCCCGGTCAGAGTGGATGACTGTTTCCCCTTGGTGGAACGTGCTTTGCCCAGATTTATAGACGGAGCCACTTGTCCTGGAACCGGCCACTCCGCGTCGAGTTCACGCTCCCTGCTGTTCGTGTCCTCTGTGTGGGCGCCAACGAACAGGGAAAGTCTCCTGCTGCCCGGCCCCTCCACCCTCGCTCTCTGCCCAGATCCTGCTTCTGGAGTTCCTGATGGTGGGGCCTGAGACCAAGGCGGCCCTAGGAACAGGTCTGTCCTCCTCCCGGTGAGTCAGCGTTCACTAGGTCAGACCATCTCGGAAAGTCATCTGAAAATCTGGAGTTTTCCCGGCTTCTTGGCTCCGCGTCTCCCCCGACGGCGGCTGCGATGAACAGGAATCAAAGGCGGCCCTTGCGGAACGGCCGCGGCACGCGGGGTGTGCGGCAAAGCGCTTCCCTGTGCCTCGTGTCCCGGAGGAAGCCCCACGCGTACCGCCAAACGGGAGAAGCAATTTCTGTGTAACAGCGGGGCTGCGTCACGTAGGTTTCTCAAACAGAAAACGAACCTGCACACTTTCACGTATATTTTCACCTGCGCGGGAAAGAGAGCGCACGAGGCTGAAAACACCGGCTGACTCTGGGAAGCCTCAACTGCGGTTGGGTGGGTGGCAGGGCTTGGGGGCTGAACTGAACCGTTCGGCTGCTCAACCATGGGAAATCACTCATGTGTTACTTGTGCAATTAAAAATGAATTTAAAACATAAATATCAATGAAAACAGCTGCTTTCTGCTGCTTAATCTTCCTTCAGGAGAGGCGCTGAGCACCGGGTGGGCTGTGAGGCCGGGTCTCCCACACCGGGCACTGCTGGCGGGGGTCACGGAACCGCCCCCCTCGCTGTCCCCCCCCCCCCCGCAGCCAGCGCTCACTTCTGATGAGATGACTTAAGACCAACGGCTCGACGGGAAGACGGGAGCCCTCTCCCCAGGTCTCAGAGTCAGTGTCATCTTGGTTAAACCGATTTGGAAATCAATACAAAACCCCGGCAGAGGAAGCACTGTGCCCAGTGGGGCAGGCGTCCCTGGGCCTCTGCGGATGGGGGCAGAGTTAGGTGCGCCTGCCCGGGTTCTGCCCAGTCGTTTGGCGCCTCCACTTCAGGCTGCCTGGCCTCCCTTGCCTTCCTTCAAGGTTTCTCACTCTGCCCTCTTGGGGGGCCCTGTGTCCAGGTCTCCCCAGGGCTGCCTCCCCTCCCTAGCCCCCCTCCACTCTCTCCTATTCTTAGTCTTGCTTCAGCAATCGGATGTGACCCCTGAGGCCCAGAAGCCGAGAAGCCATGCAGACACCCCTCCCTGCCCCTCTCTCCTTGGCCGTGGGGCACCTGGAACAGAGGGAGAGTGGAATCTCCCTCTTGAACTCAAGTTCCACGGAGGATGCCCGCTTTGTCGACTCTTCTCCCCAGGGTTATTACCACACAGTAGGCACTCAGAGGTCCGTCCAACAAATAAATTAATTACTACAGCACGGCAGATGATTTAGAGGTGTGATTTAATTGCTTCGTGTGTTTCTTGTCTCCCGTAACCTGGCGAGTTTTCCAGTGGTGGGCTGATGGAGGCATGGAGCACGACCTGAGCTCCCAGGCAGCCCGGGTTCAGATTCCAGGGCTGCCACTCGCTGGCTGGGCAACTCTGGAAAAGTCACTCCAACTTGCCATGCCTCCCGTTCCCCATCTCGGAAGGAAGACGCTTCATAAGGCTCATTCGTGAGCATCAAACAAATTCATGTGTGTGCAGGGCTTTGGACGGTGCCAAGGAATCCATCATCGCCGAAGAGTGCTCTCTGTGGTCTTCGTCATCATCGCTGCCATCATCTCACAATGCCGTCATCACCATTATCCTCATCACCGGGTTTCTCATCACCACCATCACCACCACTGCCACCTTCACCGCCATCGGCACCACCTTCATCGCCATCACCATCATCTTAATCATCACCTTCACTCCATCACCATCATCACCATCACCACCGTCACCATCATCATGTGACATCACTGTACTGCCACCACCACCATCACCACTAACACCACCACCACCATCATCACCATCATCAACACTACCACCACCATCACCACCACCACCACCATCATCACCACCACCATCACCATCACCATCGCCACCATCACCATCACCACCATCACCATCACCACCACCATCATCACCACCACCATCACCATCACCACCATCACCATCACCATCACCACCATCACCACCACCACCACCACCATCACCATCACCATCACCACCATCACCATCACCACCATCACCATCACCATCACCACCACCATCACCATCTCCACCACCACCATCACCATCACCATCACCACCATCACCATCACCACCATCACCATCACCACCATCACCATCACCACCACCACCATCACCATCACCACCACCACCATCTCTCTCATCACCACCACCACCACCATCACCATCACCATCACCACCACCACCATCTCTCTCATCACCACCACCATCACCATCACCATCACCATCACCACCACTGCCACCTTCACCGCCATCAGCACCACCTTCATCGCCATCACCATCATCTTAATCATCACCTTCGCTCCATCACCATCATCACCATCACCACCGTCACCATCTCTCTCATCACCACCATTACCACTACCTTCACCAGCATCTTTGTTACTACCACTACCATCATCTTTACCAACACGTTCACCACCATCACCATCATCACTATCACCATCACCGTCACCATCATCATGTGACATCACTGTACTGCCACCACCACCATCATCACCATCATCAACACTACCACCACCATCACCACCACCACCATCACCATCACCACCACCACCATCACCACCATCACCACCATCATCACCATCACCATTGCCACACCATTAACGCCATCACCATCTCTAAAATTCCACCAAGTTCCAGAAGATTCCCATAGTTGATCTTCAATAAAATCCTATTGAATTGAATTTGACCAAATAATCAGAAAGACAAAACTTCCTTTGAATATGAAAATTAAAAATTCAGGAGGAAATGATACCTAAATAACATATATTTTGCAAAATATAAATGGCCTCTTATCAAAAAAGAAGCCTGTACCAAAACAAGACCCCGAAAAACAGAGGTGATTTGGCCGCTGGGTTTATAATGGACAGGACAGAAGAAGAAGAGGGGGAGGGGCGGGTGGGGAGGGAAGGCCCAGGGCAAGGAGCATTTCTACAAGGTCAGAGGAGAGCTGGCCAGGGGCGCTCGTGCCCGCGACTTGGGCCTCCGCTGCTCACGCAGCACCGGCTGGGGCAGATGGTGTTTTCCAGCAGAATCGTTCTGTTGGGATGTTTCCGAGCAGACCTGTGGCTGGGTTCCAGCCTGCTGCTTTCCACGCTGGTCACCCTGAGCCAAGATTCCCGAGCTCCGGGCCGTTTTCCTTATCTGTGCCGTGCAGGCAGAGCGGTGGGGGGGCCCGACGCCGGCACGCGGCGAGCCCTCGGCTTTGGGATGGCTGCCCGCAGGTGAGTGGAGGGGACAGAGGGAGCCCACCGGTGACCTCCCGAGGAGACAGCATCACTCCTCGCAGAGAAGCTCCAGCCTCAGTCGGTGCTCTTCTCATCAAATCCCACGTGACCCGAGGGCAGGCAAGAGCGAGAGCCGGAGGCCGGGACGGAACACCTCTGTGCCGTTCGCCTGGGGCGGGGCTGCTGGGGGACGGCGGCCCGAGCAGGCTCTGGGTCACAGGTGCCACTGTCTAGGGGTTGTGTTCCCAAACTCATTCCTGCAGCCCCGCCCCCATCCAGGAGCCCCACCTCTGCCCCCGCACACATTCCCACAGGCATCCGTCTGGCTTCTCCCGAGTCTTACAACTGTCTTGGTAAAAATCTATTCACAGGCGACACCTCGCCAGCTTCCCGTTACAGCGGCCGGGCCACGTGCTATATCATGGGAGACAGAACCACGGGTGACACAGGACCTGCCGCTCCCGTGAGTGGGTATTCTAGAGGGAGAAACGGACTCCAAATCAATCCGCTAACGGGCCAGACAGGGTGTGAGAAGACCTGGGGGAAAACAGACGGTGGGACGGGGCGGGCGTGGGCCGGCGGCCATTCCAGCCTCGACCCGCGGGGTCTGGTGTGGCTGCGGGGGCCCGGAGCCCAGGACAGAGCATTCCAGGCGCTGGGAAGGCTAGCTGGAGGGCTGGCCTGGAGGAGGAGCTAACGCTTGGTTCTGGGAGCACCGAGGTCGCTGCTGGAAGGGCGAAGCAGAGGCACGTTGTGACCTGGTGCGTATTTAAAAGGTCGCTCCAGTCTTTTGAAGGCCTCTGCGGTCATACAGTCATTCCATGCTCATCTGGGGCTGGAAAAACAAGGACGGGGTGGTCATGTAAGGCGGGCGTCACGGCAAGGAGGGGCCGGGCCGCCGGGCAGGCCGAACCTCTTGAAAACAAATCCTCGTTCGCTTGTGTTGTTTGAGCGGAGGCTCCGGCGCAGGCACCAGACTGGAAAAGTGACGTGTGCACGAGACCGAGGGTTAGGCCTGTGGGGGGGCGAGCGGCCCTGCATCAGGGGAACCGCCCTGATTTGGACGGTGAAATGCCAGGACGGTCTGGGGGCCCCTGGCCATGTTCCCCTCGGGTATTTCTGAGGAACCCAGAGCAGGCAGACAAAGCCCACGCACGGGCAGATGCTTACGGAAAGGGACTCCGATGTGCACAGCAGCCCCGGAGTCCACGCTGGCTCCAGGAAGATTCTAGAATACATCACTGGTCAGATGGGATGGCCAGGAATGGAGACACATTTGTTGGAAAAGAAAAATACGGCACCATCCTGCATACGTTTTGCTCCTTGTGAGATGTTTTCACCAACCTCCCCGGAGTCCTCGGAGACCAGAGCCCCTCAGTGCGAGGGATGGAAGCTGCTGCGTTAACGCGGGCGTCACAGGAGAAGGCGCAGACGCGCCCCCGAGGGTCTACCCCAGGGTGCTGATCTCAGCTTTTTTAAAAGTGTATTTAGGTATTTTTAGATAGAGAGCAAGTGCAAGCAGGGGAGAGGCAGAGAGAGAAGGGGAGAGAGAATCCCAGGAACGCTCCACGCTGCCGGCACAGAGCCTAACGTGGGGCTCGAACCCGCGAACCCTGAGATCGTGACCTGAGGGGAAATCAAGAGTCTGACGCTTAACTGGCTGAGCCGCCCGGGCGCCCCGATCTCGGCTTTTTATGCTGAGATAAGGAGGGTCCGTGGAAAGGTGTCAGAGGGACGGTAATGCGCCCAACGTGGTTCCCAAAGTGGGGAGCCACCGAAGCTCGCGCCCCCGTCCTGCGGGGTGCCCACGGGCCCGGCCTCGCGGCAGACGCCCACGGCGCTGCGGAACCCGGGCAGACACTCTGCGGAGCTGGGCGGGAGCCAGGCCCGACCCGGCACCTGCCGACGACTGCCCGGGAAGCCGAAGCGCCCCGTCCCGATTCTCCAGGGGACGGGTACCCTTTGTCACCTGACAGGTGTCCTTCCCTCCCTGAGCCCAGACGTAACGTAGCCAGGCTGGGCCTGCGGTTTTGACCGTCGGGGGATCTGATTTTCAGACGACTTCGTACCTTACGGCAGGCAGCTCGGCACTGCCTCCTGACACGGGCTGCAACCGGGTGGAGGTTTGAGGCGGTACCGACGAGGGCCAGCCTCACGGAGCGGCTCTCCAGGGCCCCGGCTTCGATGGCTGCCCCTCCCTGCTGCTGACCGGCCTCCGGACTCCCTCCAGCAATGTTCGCCGAGCACCAACGGGCGTGCCAACACCAGAGACGGCCGACCAGGGCCAGGCCCTGCCTGCCGGGCTCTCGGCCGCGGGGGGCACAGGCATGGAGGGGGCAGTCTGGTGAGCGCGTGAGGTGGGTGAGCAGGATATTGGGACGGCGATAAATGCCGACGGCAAACTACAGCTGCGGGGCCCCCGCCCAGGCCGGCAGGAGGTGGGGGCACGGACTCCTGCCCCCGGACGGCTGGGGCAGGGCCGCCTGAGGAGCGGCTCACGGACACACACACGTGCGTATGCACATGTACGCACGTATGACCAAGGCTGGGGACGGCCACCAGGGTCTCTTCCCACAACCAGGACAAGGCGAACCCAAGGACCTGCTTGGGTTCCCGCACTGGTGAGACCGTAGGCACTCAGGCCAACAGACCCCCCACGCAGGACGCTGGACGGGCCCGACCCAGCTCGATCCTGACAAGCTGGCTCCTCGTTGTGCCGACAGGGGAATGCGTGAATGGGGGCCGCTACCCCGGGTCGCATCAGGACCCGGAAGGGGGCGCTCGGGCGAAGCGGCTGCTTCCTGGCGGGTAAAGGCGCCGCGAGCACGGAAACGCGGGAGGAACCCGAGAGCGCAGAGACTTGTTTGACGGTTTTCTTTATGTTCGGAAAGCACATGCGATTTAGCCATTTTATTTTACCAAAAAAAAAAAAAAAAAAAAAAAGAGTACATTTTGGCTCTGAGCTTCGGAAGATCCCCTGACATGGAGGGACGCTCGCTCTCGCGACGAGCCACCCAGCCCCACGCTCCAAGTTTCAACGCGAAGGCAAACGCCCCCGGCTCGGCACAGATGCCCAGCGGGCATCGCCCGGGCCTGACCTGATCTCCGCCTCGGGCACCGGGGAGAGGGCGCAGGGACTAGGCCACACACAGGCCGTGCCAGGCGGAGCCTCACCGCGACCTCGCGCCTCGGTTGCCGCGTGTGTCAGGAGAGACGGGAGGAAATGCCAGGTGCAGCTGGCCAGGTGCGGGTCCTCTCCGTGGCTCCAGTGGCCCCGGGTGGGGGGGCGCCTGTGAGCATGAGTCTGAGGCCAGAAGGGGTGTGCGTTTCTCATTTTGTGGCCTTGCGCCCCCTCTGGGAAGCCCCGCCCCCACTGTTCTCAGGTGTGGGGTCTGAGCAGGAAAGACCCCAGTGCCACAGAGCGGCGCCGGCCGACCTGCAGCCACCGAGTGGCTCAGGGACTGGGCTCGAGCCTGGGGGTTCGGGGAAGGAGAACCAGCTGCTGGAGGCCGCCCCGTCGTCCCCTGCACGGGCGGGACCACCACTTGCCCGCGGACAGGTGTGGGGAACCCCAAACCGAGACCTGGAAACACTCACGGGGAGAATAGGGCAACTGTATGTCTGGTGACCTTCCCTATTGTGCGTGGACTTGGAGTTTGGTTCCGTGTCCCTCACACCGCAGACTCCCAGCCACACGGCAAGCGTGAGCAGGGCGTGCAGAGGAAGGAGGCGGCCGGCGGCGGCGGTGAGGGGACAGCGGCGCGCGGACTCCTCAGGCCCTGGGCCACGGTGGCAGGTCCTGAGCCACAGAGATCTCCTGTCTTTGCTGAGCTAGAAACGGTCTTCCGGCACCGCTCACGCCCCGTGCAAAGTCCAACCAGCGGGAAGCGGGAACATCCCGTTGTTTTTGCGTGAATTTTCCGCGGCGACACCCAGCGCGAGGGCAGAAGGCTGGAGCCCAGGGAGCTTCTCACAAAGCTGAGGCTCAAACCATCTCAGAAAACCAGGTCCGCTCGGTTCCGCACAGCGGCGCACACTCTCCCCCAGTGCCCGGACTCACCCCGCCCGGACCGGCGCCTGGGACGCAGTGGGGACAGCGTGCGTCCATGTGGGGACCGGACCTCGGTCCTCCCCTGCGCAGGGTGTTGGACGTGGGGCGTCAGACCGGCAGTAGCTCGGCGGAGGGGCTGGACGCGGAGGGAGGACCGGGGTCGCCGGGCTGGGCGGGATGCCCCACGGTGCAGCGGAGCCAGTGCAGGGGGAGGCTGTGTGAGCACAGAGCCAGCAGGGAGAGAAGCGGGAGAGAGGAAAGGGAATTATGAGGGATGAGATGGGAGGAAGGAGGGCCGCTTTGCCGGCTCCCAGCTTCGCCTCAGGCAAGCCTGCTGCTGAGATGATACAGGGAGGGAAGACGGTGATCAGAAGTGTTAGTTATGTCCAGATGCGTAGGCTTCCAGAACACGCTAGAACAACAGGCCGCCCACTGACTCCGCCCACCCTCCCTTGGACCCAGACTCCCGGCCCCTGGCCGCGCCCACGGAGGCCAGAGTCCACGCGGCCCCTGCAGACGGTGATTAAGTACTTCCCCGGGACAGGTCTGTGCACACGCAGGACGTGGGTGTGGACAGCGTGGGTAACCGTGTGCGCCTGCTTCGCGCGGCATCTGCCGGGGTTTCCGTGGTGACTTCTAATGCCCTGCCTCACTCTGCGGCTCCTGCGATGACCTCCTTGTGTGGCACTGAGAGTGAATACACCTCGCGTGCGGGCGGGGGAGGTGGTTTCCCCGCGCACAGCGCTGCCCCGGAGCCCGGCCGGTCCGCGGGAACCAGGGCAGCCCGGAACGGAGGCGGACGGTCCGCGCGCTCTGGGCTCCGCGCCGTCCACGCCCAGCAGGTCTTCATTCTCTCCTGACCCTGACCTGCCAGCGGCGAACGCTATCGGCCGGAAGAAGGGCTGGGGTGGGGACAGGTAACACCACCGGTACGTGACCCGGGAGGGCAAATCTGAGGTGCCGTCCTGCTGCGGGAAGAAGCTGTGCTGTGTGCGTGAACACACACTCACACGCACACACGCGCTGACACACACTCACACCCACTCGTACGCACTGACACTCTCACACACACACACACACACACACACACGCAAACACGCACGAAATAGAAGTCAAAATAACACCCACCCCGAGGAGCCCAGCTCCCTCCCTCGGCAGCTCTGATGGACGGCTCGCGCCCTCCCCCTCCAGGCTGGGACCGTCCGTCTTCATCTTGTCCTCCACTGTGGCTTCTCCTTCCCCCTCCCTTTCCAGCCCTGACGGCCCTCCTAACACGGGCACCAGGTCTCAGGGCCCCAACCCCTCACCAGAGGGCGGGTCGTCCAGGGGTGGTGGCCCCCAGCTGTCCCCCGGGGCCCCTCCCACGCCACCACCCCGCCCCCGCCCCACCTCTTTGCGGGGTAAATCCCATTCATTCCTGAGATCTCAGGCCAGGAGCCCCCAGGGACGCCCTTGCCAATCTCCCGCTGGGGTCACTTCCTGTACCGTAGGCTCTTCGGGGATCAGCAAACGCTTCCTGTCAAGGGCCGGACAGTAGGTATGCGAGGCGTTGTGGGCACACGGTCACCACGCAATGGCTCGCCCGCTGTCACGTGAAGGCGGCAGAGACAGCGGGTTCCGATGACACCCGCGCCAAGCAGGCAGAGCAGCATGGTGCGTGGACCCTGCTCTGTAAGATCACACCCTCGTTCTCGCCGCCCTCCTCCGTTCCCGGGCTTGATTGCCGCCAGCCTTCTCGCGCTCAGGTCTAAACTCCACGAGAACGCGTCTGTGTCTTTCTAGCGCCGTTGCAGGCCATCCGATAAATGCTGGTGCAACGCGGCCCTGAGCCTGGCGCTAGGGAAGCACGTACCTTGGCCAGCGCTTCCGGTGAAGACCTTTCTCCCTCGCCCTCTACCTAAACTTGGGGATATGCAGGCCTGAACTGGCCACTGCCAGCCTGCTTCCACGGGGGGAGAGCCCGACTGACGGCAGCCAACCGGGAGGCGGGGGACATAATCACGATGACGGCTTCGGTCCCTGGATCAAGCCGTACCTGAAACTGTCTCCGGGATCTCTCTGTTACTTAAGATTTCGTGCCAGCCATTTGAATTCAGTGAGGTCGCTTACACCCAAAAGGGTCCTAAATGAAGGACTCGATTAATAAAACATGGATCTTTGACCCCATTTCAATGTCTCTCCAGTGCTTCAGGTTTTTACTGTGCAGACCTCTGCATGAGCTCCTTGTTACACGTCCAAGCTGCTAAGGTTGTCCCTCCTCTATCCTGAGAAGATCTTTGCCCGACGAACGCTCCGCCATGTTTCCCCCTCGCTGGAATGCCGCCCAGGGCGTTTAACTAGCTACTGTCGGGGCATATGGTAGTTGGCGCGGCTATCAGACTCCTGGACTCGGTCCAAGGCCTTTACGGGTGAGGCCGGGGCCCACAGAGAGGAGCCCGCGGGCCAGTTCTAGAGCAGAGACGTGAATACGCCCCTCCAGGGGAGAGCTGGGGCTCCGCTCACAGGTCCCCGGCCCCAAGACGAACGACCGACACGCTCCCCCCGACCAGAGTTCACCGCGTCTCCTGTCTTGTTCAACGGCTGCGGCGCTCTGAAATGTGGGTTTTTTTTCTTACTTAAACTGAAAACTATCTTTCTCTCTAATTAAATAAGATGCACAGATTTCAGGGGCATTCAGGACAGGGCGGAAAGGCAGGAGGCGGCAAGGGAGGGGCGGCGGGGCCGGGCTGAACGCGGCGATGTGGATTGTGTGCGACACTTATCAGTAACAGAGAGATCCCGGAGACAGCCCGGAGACTCACCGGCGGCGGCCGCGCTCCCGAGCTGCTCCGTGGTTTCCCCATCGCACGAAAACACCTGCATCCATTTTCATTTCCTTTGCTTCTCGGGGCTCCCGTGCCTCCTCCCCAGCACCTCCGCGTGGAGCCATGCACACGTGTGTGTCGGCTCAGCCGGGAGAGCACGAGATCCCCGATGAAAATATTGACCTTGGCACGGTTACAAGTGAGGAGATGCTCCTTTGAATCTAATGTACGGGCTGGGCTCCCGCCACGAGGAGCAGGGAGGGCCCCTTCTCGGCTGCTGCCAGGGCTCGGGGCCCGCGGGCGGCTGGTGAGAGGCGGATCCTGGCACGCGGGCCCGGGGCGGTGGCACTCACGGGCTGGCCCGTCCAGCTGCAGCCCACCGGCTCCGCGGGCCCCCTGACCCGCCGGGAGCTGTAGCAATGAGAGTCACGCCTGCTGCTTCTCCGGAGCCGGGGCGAGGCGGGGAGGCGGGCAGGGCAGCCGTGGGAGGGGCAGGGCTCCTGGCAGAGTGAGATGCTGTCGGCACACGGCTTCCCCCATCTGTGCGGCTCCGAGTCTGTCGGATTGCGTCTGTGTGCAGTCGACGCACACGGCCGCGGCTGTGCCGGGAGGGGGTTCTGTCCGGGGGCCCAGAACGCACGGGCGGCCGCCGCTCGCTCTCTGCTGTTAACGGCAGTGAAGGGACACGGGGCGTGCGGAGGGCTCACGCCGCTGAGCGGACACCGGCGCCGGGGGGGCCCCTCGCACAGTGCGCGCCAGCGGCTCCCTGCCCGGCCTGGGGGTGCTCGCCACTGCTCACGGCACCCGCGGGCCCCACCACCCGGCTCCGCATCCATGATACGAGCTCGCACCCCAAGGACCCCTCGAGTGTGCCCACGCGCTCCAGAGCCACGGCCGCTCCCATCGGGGGCGCCAGGTCCCAGGGCAGCGATGACCTACTCCCAGAAGCGCCACGCCATGTGACATTTCTGTCCACAAGAATCTCCAAGCGCTCCAACTTTTCTTGGTGTCCGACGTGAGCAATGCCAGCGTGAGTCAGGAGCACCGTCCGGGGTCAGGGGCTGCGGCGATGGGGACGCTTCTCCTCTCCTCCGGGAGGTTCACGGCCGCTGCTCCGTGGGCTCCTCCCTGGGGCGTCTTTCTTCCCGGGGCCCAGAGCTCAGCTGGAGCCGGGAACCCTCCCCTGGACCAGCTCGAGCTCCCCGATTCTGTGCAAAGTCAGGACCTGCAAAGGGCCCTCCCAGCGTGCCGTCGGCCCCGCCTGCCGACCTTCCGATCCACTCACGCCTCCCACCCCTGCCTCCTGGAGGCCACGCCCCCGGGGAACCACTCCTGGGTTTCCCTCCTGTGGGG
This sequence comes from Paguma larvata, assembly GCA_030068075.1. Classification (NCBI taxonomy): domain Eukaryota; kingdom Metazoa; phylum Chordata; class Mammalia; order Carnivora; family Viverridae; genus Paguma; species Paguma larvata. The sequence continues at coordinate 47,357,248 of CM057844.1, read as the reverse complement.
GCTGGGCTCCCAGGGCAGGACCGGCTGCCCTGAACCCTGCCGTGGCTCCTTCCTGCTACGAGAGCCTGGGCACAGACGAGACACACAGTCCCTGGGACGAGGCCGCCCTGGAAGGTCCCTGGGCAGGGAAGGGGAGGGAGCCTGGGAAGCCGCCTCCGTCCCTTGGTCTTGTGTTCGGCTCCTAAAGCGTATCTCTCAGCTGCATCTGGGGGTCTCCAGGCCCCTGTCACACGCTGGCTGAGCCCCGTTCCTGCACAAACACTTGCATGCGGTTCCTTATGAGCCCTGTGGATGGATGGTGGGGACGCCCGCCCTGCACCTGATGGACCACCCCCCGCCGGGCCTGCACTCGGCCCCTGCCCCAGGGCCCCTGCCGGCCCTTCCGCCCTGGACGCGCCCGGCACACTCTCCTGACCGTCCAGGAGTCGACGGCAAAAGGCGAATGAATGCCAGCCTCACTCGTCCTTCAGCTCCTGGTGAATACTCCTGAGCCGACAGAACCTGCGTGTATCCCCGGATGTCACAGCCCTTGTGGCCTGGGGTCCACACATGACGCTGACGCAGTAGAAACCTACCAAGAAGCACAGCTTTGCAGCGTTTACCCCCGGAGCGAGGGGCTGCCGGGGAACAGTGCCCTTCGCGCGGGTTATTTAAGCAGCCCAGGAGCACCGGACGCGGAGTCCGCACCCCTGCGCCCGCCCTGCCTGCCCCTGCCACCCGCACCTCACATCCGCACAGACAACACAGCAATCTCCGGCCATAAAACGCACGTCTCCCAGCACCCGCACCAACGCCCAGACACTGAAGCTCCCAGACCTGATGTTCTCTTAGGAGAAGCTTGTCGAGCCTCCTAACGGCCACGGCACGCCGAACGCAGCCCACCTGGAGGGGAGGAGCCAGCGGCGGCCCCGCACGCACGCACGCGGCACGGAAGGTCGTATTATTGCAGCGGCACTGGCACAAAGGTCGAGAGGCTCGATTCCTGCACGTTCTGCATGTCAGAACGCGTCCCCCGAGTTCCTCTGGCCCCCGAGTTCCACGCCAGCTGCCGCCGCCGTGTCGAGAAGCACGGTGGCCCGTCACGTTCCCGCGCACACCGCCACCGTCCCCGGGGCGGGCAAGGCCTCGGTGCCCCCGAGACCCGACGCCCAGACCCCAGACAGATGGCCTCTCGTCGTCTCCTTCATCCCGTCCTGAAGGTCGCCGCAGCAGACTCCCACTTCTGGAAGGAGGCCTGGAGCTGCAGGGAGGCCGCGAGGACCCGCGTGCCCGTCGCGCAGCCGGCCCGCGAGAGCGTGACGGAAGCAGCGGCTCCTGCTCGGGAAGCGGCCTGGCCGGGCGTCACTCGCCACCTCACGAGCGATCCTGGCCCTGCAGGCTCTTTCTGGACGTTCAGTGGGCCTCGTCCACGTGCGTAGGGAAGCTCCTCTCCTGCTATGCCATCGGTCGTAGGGAGCCCAGCTCCTTAAAGCAGAATTACGGTCTCATCAGGCCTCTTCTAGATCCTTCCCCAGGGCTCCCCGAGTGGCAGGCCCCGGATATTTCTCCATGTTTCACCGTACCCGTCAACACCGTACTAACCACGTCCCCCGCTCGAGAGCGCAACAGCACGCGGACGTAAAAGCCCAGCGTGGACACGGAGGCGGCCGGCGGGGACACTGCTATTTCACCTGAGAAATTGGTCTTCATCTTCTACTACGAGGGGACCCTCGAGTCCGTGCTGCTGCTGCTGCTGCTGAAAACAACAGTGACCTCATCAGGTGACATCAGACCAGCCCACTGGAGGGCGTCCTACCAGCCGGCTCTTCCGCAGGCCCCTGTCGGGGGAGGCGGAGCAGCCCTGGGAGCTGTCCCGGACTCACGGGGCACGAAAACCAACTGCCGGGAGGGATCTGGGCCGTGTCTCAGCCGCACGGAGGTCGGGGGCCGTGGAGAGCGTTATCGGGACACTTGGCAAAACTGGAACACGGGCTGTCGACTGCCCTCCGGAATCGCTGAAAACTGTCCTGAATTTAGAACCGTGTTGGGGTTGGGGACGAGAGTGCCCTCATTCCCAGGACGTGCACGCGGAGGTATCCAGGGGTGAAAGGGGGCGATGTCTACAGGTTTTCAAACGGTTCAGGAGAAACACTGTGTGTGTCCAGATGGATGACAGAGAGCTCTGTCTATAAATGAGAGACAGACGGAGATATAGACGACAGACCAGTACGTGGAAGACAGAGAAATGATAGGTGGATGACAGACCAATACGCGGAAGGCGGGTGACAGAAGGTGGATAGGTGATTGGTAGATAACGTTTAGGTGACGGAGAGGTGATAAGTCGCAGGCGACTCCTAAGTTTGAAATTATGTCCCGACGAGAGCTCGGGCTGCCGATCGCTTGCTGGGTGCGTGCCGCGTGCTGGGCGTTGTTCTAAAGCTCGCATCTCTTGCGTTGGTCGCTCGGCTGCCCCAGGAGGCAAGCGGCTCCTTCCGCAGACGAGAAAACCACGGAGCAGGAAACAGTTCGCCCCCAGCAGGACCCGCGGCACGGCCAGCGTCTGAACCCGGGGCTTCGAGGCTCCGGCGCTCGTGACTGTCCCGCCTCCCCAGGAGCTGGGCCGTCGGTTCCAGACTCGTGTGTGTCTAATGTGTCCTTGGCGAGGACCTGCCGCATGCCAACCCTGTCCTGGCACCAGACATGCGCCCTTAGCCAAAAGGAGGTGCCATCGGCCTCTTCTGTTCCAGTGCAGGGAGACACCAACGAACAGTGCACGCGGGGCACTATAGGGCACGTGGGCCGTGTCTGCACTGGAGAGAAACAGAGTGGACGATGGAGCCCTCAGCCCTGGCGGGGCAGTGGGGTTCAAGTCTAAGTAAGGGGGTCGGGGAGGCCCCATCAGGAAGACGATATCTAGGCCAAGGCCTGAAGGAAGTGTGCGAGTGAGGCATATGGAGAAGAGCATTCCTGGGAGAAGGCACAGCAAGTGCAAAGGCCCTGAGGCAGGAGCTTGGCGAGAATGTCTGAAAACCAGCAAGGACACGAGTTAGCCTCGATACCCTCCAGAAGACGTTAGGAGGAAGATGATCCTTGTGTCTGGTCCAACAGGAAAGCTTCATTCCATTTCAAAGGGGCCTCAGACGGCTGCTTCTGGATTTTTCTATTCCCAGGTTTACATCAACAAGTATTTCTTCACAAGCAACCATTAGTTCTGTTACTTCATTTCTCCTGCGACTTCCGTGCATAATTCTGATTTGTTCACAGTCTTGCATGCCTGTAGCCCCCTTGCCCTCTGCCCTCCTCCTGGGGGCAGGACCCGGCACGGCTCTCTGCGGTCTGCCGGCGATCGCCCCACCGGGCAGAGCCCGGGAGGCGTGAAGACGGTGCGCACACACTGCATGTTGTTGGCTTCCGCGCTTTCCTGTGTGTCCGAAATACGCCGCTTCCAGTTGGACACAGGTGTCTGGTGGGCCCTGACCTGAAGGGCACGGGTGGGCTCAGAGCAGGGCGTCTCCGTGTGCTCACACCGCGCTCCATGGCAGGGCACCCGGGGCATTGGCAGTACCGTGGGCTGCGCCGTGGTGCTGTGTGGTCTGGGCCAGGATGACACGCAATGCATCCCGCTCCGTCCTGACCCGACGGGCGAGGCGTTCGGAGCAGACTGCTATGCCACGCCCCGCACTCCCCCAAACCTGGGCAAGCCCGGCGTAACAGAACGGCAGAGCTGTTGCTGGGCCCAGCGGCCCTCTCTCCCGATAGAACTTTCTCAGCTGATCCTGGGGCTCTCAGTCGCTTGGCCTCCGGAGCGAGGGCAGGTAAATGAGAGAGCGGGTTAGTGAGGTCGGGGGAGTGTGAGGTGGCAGGTTTCACGGGCATCCTCCGGGCGGTGACAGGTCCTCGGGGCCACGCCCCCCTCCCCTGCAGCGTCCTGGGTGTCGCACACCTGGCCCCGGAGAAACGGAGCCTCCCCCCTCCCCACGCTCGCGCACGGTGCCGGTCCATCTCGGTGACGGGCGGTGCGGAAGGAGACGCGGTATAAAGCCTCGCGAGCTAGCAGCTGCCGGGTTTGCCTGCTCTCGGTAAACAGGCGATGTTTACTTTGTAGTCAATTCTGAGACCAACTCTTCACCGTCGGTACTGAAACTAAAAAATGATCCCTAAAAAAATAAGGCTATTTTTCAACTCCTTCCTAGGTCTTGGAAGAACCACAAGTCACTGAAAGGTAAAATGCTAACTTCTACTGGCTTCCCTGAAGAAGCGATTCTGGGTCCCCCGCGGTGGGAAACAACAGGGGGCCGGTCTGCCGTGAGGGAGCCCCCCCCGCGCCTGGGCCCGGGCTCTGTAGGCCCAGCTGCCGGCTCAGGGGGTCCTGTGCCGCGCACGGCCACCGAGGCTACCGACGGGGCTCCACGGCCAGGGGTGTGGGCGGCCGGCCGGGCGCCCGGTGTCAGGAAGTGCCAGCCCGCAGCGGCACGGAGCAGGCGGCTGGCTCCTCACGACCTCCCCCAGGCCGAGCTGCGCGGGTCTGGTTGGCGCAAGAGCACTTGGTGGCATCAACACGGGGACGAGAGGAGGGAGAACAGCAGCGGCAAGCCCGGTGAGGACGTGGCGGGACCCACCGTGGGCCGGGAGGGCGTTCCCAGGTGCGCCCCTGCCGTGAGCCGGGCGCCTGCTCCCAGGCACCCACCCTCAGCTGCGCCCCTGCCGTGAGCCGGGCGCCCACTCCCAGGCGCCCGCTCCCAGGCACCCACTCCCAGGCACCCGCTCCCAGGCGCCCGCTCCCAGGCACCGACTCCCAGGCACCGACTCCCAGGCGCCCGCTCCCAGGCGCCCGCTCCCAGGCACCGACTCCCAGGCACCGACTCCCAGGCGCCCGCTCCCAGGCGCCCGCTCCCAGGCGCCCGCTCCCAGGCGCCCGCTCCCAGGCACCGACTCCCAGGCGCCCGCTCCCAGGCACCGACTCCCAGGCGCCCACTCCCAGGCGCCCGCTCCCAGGCACCGACTCCCAGGCGCCTGCTCCCAGGCACCCACTCCCAGGCACCCACTCCCAGGCACCCACTCCCAGGCGCCCACTCCCAGGCGCCCGCTCCCAGGCGCCCGCTCCCAGGCACCCGCTCCCAGGCACCGACTCCCAGGCGCCTGCTCCCAGGCACCCGCTCTTTTATTCCCGCAGCAGCTAATGCTCACGCATGTCCGGGTCTGGGAGGCTCAGTTTCTCCACCGGGAGGAACCCTGCAGACTTCCCACTGCCCGCCGTCCCCTCTGCCTCTGGGAACTTGATCGTCCGGGGAGTTTGGCCCTTTGATCCTGGAGGGGCGCTGTGTCTGCCCTGGACCTGCCTTCGATGCCTTTCTGGATTGCTCCGAGGTTCTCCGAGGCGAGCGTGCCTGCCGGGGGCGGCCACGAAAGGCCGTGCGCTGTGCTGAATGGGCGCAAGGGGTGAGAAGCGTCCCCAGACCGCGTGCACGCTTGGAACCTCAGAACGTGACTGGGGTCAGGGTCTTTGCAGGGGATGAACCAAGGACCTCAGGGTGAGGTCGCCCGGAGCAGAGCGGCCCTAAACCCAGGTCTGGAGACAGACACAGGCGCCCTCCTCTGAGGCTACTGGGCACAGGGGGCCACACGAGGTGGGGGAAGGGGACGCAGAAGGGGAGGGCAGGAGGAGTGTCACTTTGGGCAGGTAGGGGGCCGTGGCAGAAGCCGAGCTCTGTCCCCAGCAGGTCGGGCTGCGGGCCTCATCCTGGGAGCTGAGCCTGCCCGGCTGCAGTGTCCCATCTGCCCGATGCTTCGGATGAGAGGCGCCTTAGACGGGGCTCATTATGGGACAAGGGGACACAACTCCACGGCGCCAGGTGCCCGGCACACAGCTGGGGCTCGGCGAGCGCACGCTGCCGTTGCTCCCCGAATGAGGGGGGGGTCCAGGAAGCGCTGCATTTGCATGCAGGCTAGGGCGGCCTGGGCTGGGAACCACGGGCGTCTCGGCTCGTGGCAGGAGACCCGGCCACGGGTACTCGACTCCTCGGGGCGGGGAGAGGACCTATTTCCCGGGACGGTTGTGAGGACAGAGTGTGGTGGCGCCCCAAGGCCCCAAAGCAGACCCGCCAGCCTGCACCCCTCGACCCAAAAGGCAGAGAGCGACCAGGAGTGAATGTTTCCTAAATGCCGACAAAGATCTGGGGCAAAGTGGGGGGGGGGGGGCGGGACGCGCTGTGGAGCCTGGGATCTGCAGCCTTGCCTCCGCCGCGGCCTCCTACGCACACAGGGACCCCCTTCCTAGGGTGTGCCAAAGAACAGGACGGGAAACTAACTCTCAAGTCCACGAGTGTCTGCGTTTTGAATACAGGTCTTCCTACGTTGCTTTCCGGAAGGCAGCAGGAGGGTGTCGGGAGTAAAACCAGCTGCGCCAGGCCACTGGGCGGCGCCAGGCTTGGGCGCCCACCAGGTCACGCCCAGATGTGCAGGTCAGGCGAGGCTGTGCCTGGGAAAGGGGGAAAGGGCTCTCGTCGAAGCGGCCTGGGCCTGGCTCTCCCAGGGATGGCAGCGCCGCTCGGAGCCCACGCGCCCACACATGGAGTTCCCGCGTCGGGCCACGGGGAGCCAGTGACTGGGGTCCTGCCGGGACAGCGTTATCTCGTCAGGCGAGAGCCCGCACCGGCCACAATTCGCACACAGAGACGGCTTATTTAACTTTTTAAATTAAAGCTTAAAAGCCCTTAATTAAAATAATAAATCAGAGAACCATTCCCACGGCAAGGTGGGAGTAGCTAGCTTCCTCCAATCAACCACGCAAGGGCCGAACGGCAGCATCACGTGGCCACCTGCCCCCCTCGGCCGGCAGACCCCAGTGCACCCTCCGGCGTGCTCCCGCCACACAGGGCGCACGTGGCCGGCTCCCCTCTGCCCCGCCGGGTTTCTCGGACAGCGACTGTCCCGACAGTCCGAGAAGCTGCAGGACACTGCCCACAGCCAGGCACACAGCCCCTCTCCCCTGGCGGCCGGGAGGCCAGCATGTCAGGACACGGCATGGCCACCACCCCGGGCCCGGCCACCTCCCAGGAAGAGGGAGCTTCGGCAGCCAGAACCCGGAGAAGGGCCGATTCTGGAGCGTCCCTGGGGTTCCATGTGTCTGTTCCTCTCTCGCTGCCCACGCTACCGGACCAGGACCCGCGCAGGGCTGGGCAGGAAACACCTGTGTCTCGGCGAGCCGTGAAGTCTCTACCACGGCCCGCCTCTGCTGTGCTCGCGGCAGAGAGGATGAGGATGAATAGTGCTGTGCTCCAGGACCATTTCGTCCGTGAGAGCAGGTGCGGGGCGGACCCGGCTCCCGGGTCACGGCCAGCGGGCGCAGCCCGGCAGAGCACAGGTGGTGCACCCGCCCACCGTCCCCGTTTCGTGGGAACCTCTCAAGGAACGGACCCCCTTCCCTAATTCTACTGCACATACGACACGGGGGACGGGGGTGTGCGGGGACCGGAGGCGGACCCTCTGGGTTTGTGACCCACTAGCTGTGTGACACCTGCCTGTGACTTACTTCTCAGCCATAAAATGCAGACAACGTGTGGCTCCCCGAGGGGCCGCGGACCCCGGCGGGCTCAGCCCTGCGGAGAGCTTAGCATAGTTTCGTCTCAATCCATGCCGCCCAGGAGTGGGCTGTGATGGTCTCCTGGTCTTTCTCTCTGGTGTCACGGCACCTACAGTGGGTCAGGATGGGAAGGGAGGGGTACCGATTCGTCACGTGTGCTGTGACGCCAGAGACCGAATTACTTGTTCGTGGGTCCATGCGACCCGGGACCTCAGGGTGGAGGAGCAGCAGGTCCGGAAGCAAAGGAAAGTATTATTCTAGGACTGCTCGGACACTCCCAGCGACTCATCCACACGGGGGCCTGGGGGCCGGCACGCACCGGCCTGCGCGTCCCAAGCTCCCGCAGGTGAGTGGCCCTGCAGTCCTCACCTTCCAAACGAGAAAGTTAAAGCACAGAAGTGTTGGGACCGGCCAGCCAGGGGCGGGCAGCAGAGCGGACCCAGGCGGAGAGGGCTACCCCTGTGGATTTATGACGTCTAGAAACATCCACGGAATGATTTTACCACAACTGTTACGAGCGCTTACACACTCTAAACAATGCTTGCATCGATTAAGAGTTGCTCCCAAAACGTTGTATTTTTTAAAAAAGGCACCTGCCCTTTAAATTTTGGTTTTAGTCTATTTATTTACTTTGAGAGACAGAGAGCGAGTGGGGGAGGGCTAGAGAGAGAGGGAGAGAGCATCCCAAGCAGGCTCCGCACTGTCACTGGAAGCCCAGCATGGGGCTCGAAGCTATGAACCATGAGATCGTGACTTCAGCCGAAACCAAGAGTTGTCGACGACTAACCGACGGAGCCACCCAAGCACCCCAAGGTACCTGCCCTTTAAACCCGTTACCCCCGCCGCGGTAAAGCGCCCCGGGGAGAAGGGGCTCTGTCTGCGGCGCTGACGCCCGTGGGCTCCCGGCTGCAGCCGCTGGAGGCCTTCTGCCATCGGGTGACGGGATCGCGGGCACGCAGGGCGGGCGGGGCTGGCGTCTCTTCCAGCGGGCACCGCGGGGGCTCGGGCCACTAGCCGACGTCGGCGCGAAGGTGAGTGAGTCGGGCTGGGAAGCGCGCCAGTCGACGCCACCGGATGGCAGGTGCGGTGGTTCGGAGGCGCGGGGCCGCAGGGTCTCAGCCCTCCAGGGAGAGCCGGCGTCTGCCCGCCAGCCCTGCTGCCAGGCGAGCGGACCCCGGGAAGCCGGCTACGCGGCCCGCGCACGCACCGATGACTCTGAGCTGTCTTTAACTGTCCGGTGGGACGGCGACCACAGCCCCCTCCTCCCTCGCGCGTGCTCTCTGGTGCTGGTGACACGCAAGCATCCTCCCTCCCTCCGGTCACGCTGGCGGCAGCCCAGCGTGCAGCCGGGTTTTGTTTCCCTCTTGAGCTCCCAGGCTGCCCGACAGGGAGAAAAGGATTAATCTTTAAAGCCACTTAGCACAGCTGGTGACTCAGCAGTGAGGGGACTTGAGGCTGGGCCAACTGGCAGCTGACACACCCATCCAGGCTACAGCCACCCTCTCCACGGGGACCCACGCCTTCTCCATGGGACCCTCACCCTATCCACAGGGGACTCTGCTCCCTCCATGGAGAAGCCCACCTTCTCCACGGAGACCCCCGCCCCATCCACGGGAATCCATGCCTTTTCCATGGGGACCCCCACTCCCTCCATGGGGACCCTCGCCTTCTCTTTGGAGATCCCCACCCCATCCACAGGGACCCCTACGCTGTTCACGGGGACCCCCACCTCCTCTGTGAGGACCCCTGCCGGCAGGCGACCCTGGAGGTGAGGGGGTGTGCGTGTGACAGGGAACTTCCACGTGCAGTTCTGTCCGAGTTTCTCTGACCCCCTTTACACGGTCAAGACTGACTCCGGCTTTCTTCCCGGTGGTCTTCCTTCTCTGCGCCTCGGGTTCCTCATCTGTGAAACGGGAGCAGTGATGGTATCTGCCCCCCCTCCCCCCCCGGGCGAGGCGAGGGTTCGAGGAGTTAATGCCACTCGGGCAATCATGGAAGACCTTCGGCGCCGACTGGCGGCGACTTTTCTTTCCGAGGGCGTGTTGACATCTGGCGAGGGAAGCGGGCACGGTCCTGTGGCCATGGCGCGCTTGGGGCTCCCCAGGGCACCAGCGACGTAGGGCCTTCATTCATTCGGGACACGTTCACTGAGCACCTGCCACACTGTGTGCGGCACGGAGCGTGGAACGGACAGATCCCGGCATTACAGCCGTGAGGCGTCACGGGCTGGCCGGAGGGTCACAGAGAGTGCACAGCGCCCGCTCCTGTGCCTTCAGCCTTAGAGCAAGAGAGAGGGTCTGAGGGGGAATCTAATTACCCACACTCTGCCCCCCAGGGGTGCTGTTTGCACTGAAAACGGGTACGGGGAACCGAAACAGGGCTTCGGGAGCAAGGCACAGCCAGCGAGCGCGACCATCTCCCAAAGCTGGTCCTAGATCCGGGTCAGCTCTTCTCAGGGACCAGACTCCTGGCGGGAGTTACGTCCCGGACACCGCGGAGAACCGGGTAATCTTACGCCAAAACCCACCACCAGCTGGACGCAGCGAGAGAGACACCGTTTCGCTACTAACCCTTAATCACAGGTGGCCCGAGGATGCTATTACCACGCTGGTAAAATTTTGTTCAGAATCTAACGAAAACCAAAATTCCAACCTGAAAACAGAGCCGTTCTCATGTAAGAACTGGCAATCTCTGAACAAGCCCCAGCCTACGACAAGAGCCACTTTGTCGTCGCAGCTTGAGATCGGGTTTGAATTACCTGGATAATAACACGGCCGTTCCTTTAGCAGTGGCGCGCACACCACTAACGGATCTCCAAGGCCTCGTTGCTAAAATCCAGCGCCTTGCGGTTAGTGTGTGGCGGGAATTAGCGACGCTCCCCCCCGAACGGAACGGCCCGAGTTTGTCTTTGCGTGATTAAAACGCAGGGAGTCGCGCATTAATGTTGTTAACGAGACCTTGTGCGTTCCGTCCAGGCAGAGCCATCCACGGGAGCTCGGCGCTTCCCGCTACGGACATCCAAGCTCGCCCAAACGTGGAGACTCGATCTGGAATAAGGCTCTACGTGGCGTGAGTTTGGCCCACGAATTCCCTCGAATTTCCTCTCTCCTGTGTTCCTCCGAGCTGTCGAGAAGCTCGCCGCCTAACTGAAGTCTAGCGTAAGCAGATCGCGGTCCCGGAGCCCCTGGCTTCCGCTGGCAGGTGGCCTTGGAAATGCATTTGCTTTGCATGACCCCGGGCCATCCGACTGAGGTCACACGGCACTAAGGGTCCCATAGGGCGAACGTCGGGGAACTGCAGCCCCGTGGAGCTGAATCAGACCCGCCACCCGGCCTGTGGGGAGGGGGCCACGCCCACTCCTGTGCTGCGTCCACGGCTGCGTCTGTGCCACAAAGCCTCAAGTGCTTACCGTCCGGCCCTTTCCGGAAAACACGTCTCCTCCCCTGTCTCAGACCACAGGGCCGCCCTCCAGCGGAGCGAGCTGCCCGGTGAAGGTGGAGCCGGGAAGGAAGGAAGGGCCTGTGCCTGTCGGTCCGCTTGCCCTGTGAAGGCCCAGCTCTGACCTCCACGGATATTAGCGTATGGCTCGGAGGTGCCCGCGCACCCGTGAACACGACCCCCAGAGACAGCCAACGGGAAGGCTAGGACTTAATAAAATTCTCACCAACTCATGGAAGGACAACCTTACCTTTGGAAAGACCCAGAAATAAATTTCTCTTTGGATTAAATGGAAAATCAATTTCCAGTGACATTCTATTCATCGGGCTCCAAACTGAGGCAGAGGGCGTGCGGGGTGGGGGGGGGTGGCTGCCCGGACAGGCCGGCCACGGCTCCCCGTCGCACCGCTGCTCGCGCCTGTGACCCCTGGCCGGCGGAGCGGAGCCGCCACCCACCGTCCCAGGGCAGACACACCCGAGGCGTGTGCAACCGCAGACCGGCGGCCGAGACGGGACCGCTGTGAACCTGGTGCTCTGCCGGGCGGGCTGCAGGCTGCACGTCCTTAGAGGGCAGGTGAGCCGGCGGCAGCACCGGGGCGGACCAGGGCTCCCCCGCCCGCAAGTTCACGTTTGGACTCCGGCCCTTTCACTGTAAGGGCCCTTCTCGTGTTTCATAGAAGTCTGTGCAGGAGCGCCCAGGTGCCCTGGGGGCGATGACAGTCTCTGCCAGGAGGAGGACAGTGTCACACCCTGCCCCCAGGCCTCTCTCCGCACCTTCCTCCCCCACCCTAGCCGTTCGGTGATTCTCCACCTCCTGGATCCTGCTGTCACGTACTCCGGGAACCAGGAGAGACCAGGGCTGGCAGCTGCCCAGAACTTTCTGCAAGTATTTATAGAAGAGACCCAGATTCTGAAGACTCCGTGACACCCAAATACAGGTTCTTGACACCCAGCTCAAGCCAGCCCCGGCGAACCCTGCGGGCCCCGGTGGAGAAAGGTGTGCTTCCTCAGGGCAGGGGGGCCGAGGGCGAGCCCGCCGCGGGCAGGACGTCCGAGCGAGGGAGCGGGGGCCACACGCAGAGCCACCGGCGGGAAGGGACACAGGCCGTGTCACTCTTGAATGCCGTCTGTAATGGGTGATCGATCTTCCCGGGGTCCCCACGGGAAGGCAGAGTGGCACCGAGTTGCCGCACAAGCCCGGCGCATCCCGTCGAAAATGGGGATGTATCGTATTTCCTGGAGCAATGGCGACGACTCCTCAAGATGGCTGGGAATGGCTTCTAAACACGAACGCTCCGTGTGATTTCGACAAACCTAACATGATGAAGGGAAGTGCTCTGCCCTCTAACGAGCCCGGAGCTCACCGCACGGGCCTACCCGTCCCGCGAGGACGGCCACTTCTGCGGAGGTTTGGAATAAAGGGTGTGATTTTGTGATTCATCACGTCGAGCCTGCTTTAGTCTCTGCACAAACGGCTCCAGAGGTGAATAGAACAGAAAGACGGAGAGCGATGGGGTGCTTCCCCTCCGGGCGTGGGGCCGGGTAGGCGCCCTGGAGGACCAGCCGGGGTGTGGGGCCGGGTGGGGGTCCCGGAGGACCAGCCGAGCCGCCGGCCGGGGCGTCTGCTCCAGAAAGCAGCAGGAAGTCACTGGGCAGGACTGCACCCAGCTACCTGCCCCAGGACTGGTGACCAGGAGGGCGAGGCTCACATCACATGCCCCCCGCCCCCGACTCTGGCTCCTACAGTAGGTGAAGGGGACTCAAGGCCCGGAGGTCTCCACCCCGTGAAAGATGAATACAGCTTCTCGGACTGACCTCCATTCATTCACACCCAATGGGAGTCGCTTGCTTGGAGACTCTCCGGGGCTGGGGGGGCAGAGCTGAGGAAGGCACTGCTCACCACGGGCTCTGTGAGAGCACCTCCACCACGCGTGTGCCCTGTGCACACGCACACGTGCACACACCTCTGCATGTGTCTGTCACACCACACGTGCATACGCTCACAGTGCACACGTGCGCGTTCAGACACCTGCGTATGAACCCACGTACACGTGTCTGCACACACAACTCCTGGAAGGGCACCCCACGGGCAGCACTACACGCACACACCGCCACTTGCTTGCACACACGCGTGCACACGGCAGGCCCGCGGAGACTCCCCTGCTCTGCCGACGCAGGTGCGGAACGTGTGCCAGCTTCCGAGCCTCCCGCTTCCCGGGCGGCTGCGGGGGTATCTCGGGCTGCTCGTCCGTCACCCGCCAGGCCGGGTTCTTGCGGAATTCCCTGGCTTGTTTGGCCGATGTCCCCCTCCGACGGCTGTCATCCGGGTCCTTCTGTACTGAGTGCATGCCTCTGACTTCGGGAGAGAGCGAGGGCCGATGGGCAGCGGTGATGAGCACGGAGGGGCTGCCGCGTGGCTCCGTGTTCCTTGCCACAGCCGTGGCACAGGTGTCCCAGGACGGCTCGCCCGCCGGCCGCCACGGGAGGCAGGTGTCCAGCGCTCTGTCCCGAGTAAACACCAGGATGCCAGAAAGGAGCGGGGGCGGGGGCTGTGACCAGACCCCAGTCTCTCCTGGAGGACGATCGGGCGCACGGGTTTCCATTCCTCGGACCCAAACGGAGACGGGCTGGGCTGCTCCGAGCGACAGACGACAGAGAGCCTGCCCTTGTGCTGGGGAGGGCACTGCTGGCCCGGGGGCGTGCGGGGCCCACCTTCAAAGACTTGCAGCCACTGGTCCCCCTCGGCCCCTCCCCGGCTCCCTACAAGGCTGTGGATAATCAGCCGTGTCCCAGGCTGGCACTCATCTCGGAGGGAGCGAGCCTTGGGGTCCCGGCCGCCCACACCGGACGCACACACGCACACAGTGCGATACGGTGACGACGGCACCGCGCTGGGAACTGTGGCGAGGCGGGGGAGAGGATGGGAAACGTTCGGTCTCCACTTGGTTACACCGGAAAGGGAGATGACACCGAGCGCCAGTGAGGCCGCGGAGCAGGTAGGACGTGGCCGGTGCCCACGAACGTGCTCTCGGGAACCCACGAGGAAGGGGCTCTCGTTACGGGTGAGGGGCCAGGGCTCAGAGAGGCGGGGCCACCCGCCCAGAACCACACAGCAAAGAAGCGGAAAAGCCGTGATTCGAACCCAGGTCTGCCTGTTGCCAGAGGCTACGGTCCGAGCCGCCGCCCCTGGTGGAAGGCAGTTCCCAAGCCCTGAGTCGGCCACGAGAGGCCCGCGTGGGCCCTGTGCGTCCTCTCAGCAGCATCCAGAGGCGGGGGACGTGGGCGACGTCCTTCCAGGGAGAAGGACGAAGAGGGGGAATCGAAAGGCCGCACATCCCCACGATGCAGGCTGGCGTCCTGAATGTGTAAGTCGGGGAAGAGGCTGAGCTGCAGGCACGTACCGGAGAGCCTGCCGCCCCCCCCCACCCCCCAAAGCTCCGCAGCCTTTCTGAAAAAGAACTGCCCACGTCTGCATTTCCAAAGGGTTTCAGAGAGCGTTCCCTGAGTGCGAGCTTGTTCTTGGACGGATGCCAAGAAGAAGCTGCGGTTTCTGAGAAACTTCCCGACTCCCTTCAGGGACCCAAGGCGCGAAATCCCCTGCCCTCGGAGGGGTGTTTGGGACGGGCGGGAGGGGCCCCATCTGTCTCCGACCGCCCTGCCCACCAAGCCCTGCCGCCCTGCTGAATTGCTATTGGCTGAAACTTGGGGTCCAAAACACGGTTTTCAAGATGCAAGGGGAACGACTTCCCATCAGGACGCCGGAAAGCAGGGACGGAGAGAGCTCGTCTCTCTGCAGAGACGTCTCTGCAGAGCGGAGATTGGGCGTGACATTTGACACGAGGCGCGATCCGAGGTTTCGGCCCTGTGGTCTTCCCAACGAGCCCCCTCTCCCCTCAGCGTGAGGACGGTATTCCAGCCGCCTGCCACCGCTTCTCCCCGAACAAGCTTCACGGGCTAAATCTTCCCGAGTCGGGCTGTGCAGTCAGAAGTTACTGATTTCTAACTTTTCTCTTTGAATTGCCTAAAAACAGGTGCAATTTATTTGCTATACCCTAAGAATTTATTTTTTTTCCACCCTAAGGATTTAAATTTCTGTAAACATGCTTTAATTTTTTTAATAGACATTTCGAGCCACTCAAATGGAACCAATCCGAATAAAGTGATGCCCCAAGAACTTGGCCTGGTAGTTAAAAAGATTAAATTTGAAAACATCTTGGAGCTGGTGAGGTGGGGGGGAATATGTCAACAGCACAGCCGGCCCCTGCTGGGGGCTCCTGGTGATTTATACGCCCTTTCTCCTCCTCGGCCCGAGCCTCAGCCTGCGGCCCTCCGGGAAGCCTCCACGCCGGGTCCTGATGCGCGCCTCTGGCCGTCCAGCTGGTACATGCCCACTGCACACCTCTCTCCCACCGTTTTCTAACCTTACAAGTGCACGGGGACCTGGCCCGGCCTCCTCCGGAACTATGGACTTTTCTACAAAACAAACGGCCCGTGAACCTGGCCGGCCCAAACCTGACCTGGTCCCATCCCCGCACCGGCCACGTCCGGGGGAGGAGCCCTCCAACCCCAGCCGGGAACCAGAGGAAATCCAAGTGGGGGCTCTTCGGGTCCGACCACCGTTTTCTCGCCAGCAAACCAGAGAAACAAGACAAGGGAAAGCCCCAGGTCAGCAGACCTGCCAGCCCGCGTCCGCGAGGGGCTGAGACGGGAGAGACGAAAACTGGAAGCTCTTCTGTTACTGCCGAGCCCACTCTGGGCTCGTCCTGTCTCGCCGGGGGGGGGGGGCGGGAGGCGGGGCCCCAGGACCCTTGTGTTGGCGCCCCTGGGTTTGCAGTCCAGTTGTCAGGTCTCTGCAGCAACAGCTCACCCCGAGAAGGCTGAGCGCGGCCTTCATGGGGCCGCGGTGTTTGGTGCCGGCGTCAGACGGGGGGACTCAGTGGCCCCTCTGGCCCCTCTCCCTGAAGCCTGGTGTTCACCGCGGTCTGGCTTGTTTCTTGCCAGTCTGGTTTGCAGATGAAATTCATCCACAAGCTGCTGCATCTCGTGTCCTGCGTTTTTCCCGACTGGTCCAGAGACGCCACTCCGCGAGCGCTGATACAGCCCCCCCGGCCACCCTCCAACCGCTTCCCTCCACGGCCACTGTCATCGGCCCGTGACACGGTCCTCGCCGCTCACCTGGCCTCGTGGGCCCGGCCGCAGACTCGGCGAGGGGCTGGCCGCCCTGGCTGTCCGCAGGCACGTGAGCTGGGGGGTCTCCTCTCACCTCCGGTGGCCTCTTCATCCACGACGGCGGCCCCCGGGACGCAGACGCAGAGGGGCTGTCCGACCCCGGGCCCCGTGACGATGTGCACAGCCGCACCCTGTCTGCCGGGCCCACGCAGTGTGCGAGGAGCTGATGGAATACGGGCTATCGGCTCTGACCCGGCAGGGTCGGGGGTCAGGGCGGCGAGCGCATCTGTCCTGCCAGGTCCGTGGCTAGGAGCCTGGGAGACGCCTGCCTGCAGGTGTCTGTGCAGTGAATCCACAAATGAGTTAACAAGGACACGGCCATCCTAGGATGTGCGCATGCGTGTGCGCCTGTGTGTATGCATGTGCACGTGTGTACATGGGTGTATGTGTGTGTGCATGCGTGTGCACCTGTATGTGTGTGCACGTGCATGCGCGCCTGTGTGTATGTGCGTGTGCATAGGTGTGTACATGTGTGCATGTGCACGTGCCTGTATGTGTGCGCGTGTGTGCGTGTGTATGTGCGTGTGCATGCATGCGTGTGTGCATGCATGTGTGCAGTGCACATGTGTGTGTGTGTGTGTGTATGTGCGTGTGCGTGTGTGGAGGACAGCTGGTTTCCCGGCAGCTGTGGTCCAGCAGCGTCCCAGCAGGTGCTGGACTGTCGTCTCCGAGCCCTGCCCACCCGCCCCGTGTGCCCTGAGCCGGGGTTGGGAAACGCCCAGCTCCAAGCTTCCGGGGCGCGATGCCCGGCCAGCACTGCAGCCGCACCCCCTCCTGCAGGGGCGCCTCCTCCAGAAGGGAAAGGTCGGGGTCCTGCCGGTGGATTTATCTTCTGTGTTTCAGGCTTCTCGATGGGCCGACTTGTCACGTTCAGGACGGGTCTCCGGGCGGCATGCAAGTCACTCCCCCGGCTTGGCTCACGCACGGTTAGTGTCCTCGCCCGTGTACCCGAGACAGAAACACACCGCTGCTGGTTAGACGCCAGTGTGAAAAATCACCCAAGAAATCAGGGTCCCCGGAGCCCTTTAGCTAACTGCTGAGCAAGTACCTCGGAGAGACGTAAACACGTCTCGCACACGGCAGTTCACACGCAGGTGGCGCCGGGAGTCCCCGGCACATTCTCAATGTTGTAGGTTAACAAACCTGAGTCAATAATAAAAACCATTAACTGGCTGTTTTGGCTTCTGTAAATTGCTTTGCAAATGCATCTCCCCATTTACTGTTCTGACCAACTGTCTGGTAACTGCTAAAACATTGAGATAGAAGCCTATGCAGCTCCCTGTTAGTTACCAGAAGGGATTAACTGCCCGTCTCACTCCTGTAACTTCGCTCGCTTGCTACATAGCTAACTGAGATTACAGCGAGCTCTCACCCTACTGTTTTGAGCTGATAAAAGGAAGGCCAACATGCAAGAAGTCACGTAACTGCTGTCCCGCGGTGTCTGGAGTGTCTAACTATAATTGGTCATTTAAAACTCACTTAAGACAAAGAACCTTGAAGCAATAGGCCCCCGCCAAAGGTAACATCTATGTAATTGGCTACCAAAAAATGTTGTAAATTATAATTGGTTAACTAATTTATGATGTACCCTAACTTGCTAAAACCCATATAAGCCCACTGCTGCCTTTGTTCGGGGCCATTCTCTGCATTTTCTCCTTAACATCAGGAGATCAGGTTTGGCCCGGCTGTAAATAAAATCTTGCCTCACTTCTATTTGGCATTTGGTGGTCTTTTTTTCGACAACACCCTGCAACACTCAACAGAGTGCACATCCTGTGTGTAACACACACGTGCACACATGTCACACTACGCCACCCCACACACGTGCACACACTCCATGTCACACACATACACACGTGCACGCCTCTCTCCGGGGCCGAAGTCTCTCGACGGCTCTGCCGAGGGCCCCGCCCCTGGGCAGCGAGGGCTCATGAGAAACGAGTTTGCCCCGTGATCGTGCCAACAAACCCTGGTCCCCAGCCGGGCGTTACAGGAAAGCGGGGGACCGGGCGGGGCGGACGCGCAGCCCCAGGAAGCCGGGGTGGGGAGTCCGCCTGGCGGTCCTCGTCCCTCCCGTGCCCGTGCCCGTGCCGGACCCACGCCCGTGACGCTGAGGCAGGAGGACACGTGGCTGTGACCGGCTGTCTGTTTAGGACGCTTCTGGCAGCGCTCTGAACTGTTTGGCCTTTCGTGGAATTCACTGCCACTTCCCAAACGTACACTTTCTGGACACGGCCTCAAAATTTAGCATTTTAAAGGTAATTTTTAAGGTGGAGAACTGCTTGGCCTTTCAGACAAGCTGTGTTTGATCCCACGAGGGGTTGGCAGGCGCCGCGCCGTCCCCAGGGTGGTCGGCGAAGCATGCCGCTCGCTCGGGCGGGGTCTTCCGCCTGGTGGCCCCGAGGGCTCCGATGGCAAGGGCGGCCCCAGGCGCCACCCGTCAGGTCAGGCCCCCCGAGACGGGCCCGGGCGCGGGGGCGCGGGCCGTGTGTCCCCAGAGCCCAGGACGGCCCGCACACGAATCATTTCCTGAGGGACCCGCCGCAGCCATCCGCGCGTTCACCTCCTTCTCACACAAACGCGACTTCACGCAGCGAGGGTATTTGCCGAATTCCAGGATCCCTGTACCGTGTCCTTCCCTAAAGGCAACGTTCGAGTTTTATACTTTATATAAAGTCTCCCTCGTCAGGAGCAGAGAGGCTGCCCGGACCCCGCAGGCAATCGTCGGGGAGTGGGGAGGACGGCCCGCGCCCACGCCTCACTCACCCAGGCTGCACTCCGGTGTCCCAAACGTCCCCACGCCGGCCTCTGCCCAGCGGGAAAAGGTCAGGGTTTGGTCGGGTACTGGCAGCGGGAGCCCAGGGGAGCTCGGCAATCCGGGGTGCCGGGGCCGGCCGGTCCCCGTGGAGTCCCGTGAGTGACGTGGGTCACAGCACCCTAAACACGGAGAGACACTGATGTCCGTCACACACGCTGTCTGGATGGACACGCATCCCACACGCTCCCTCCAGAGATCCGATGCCCTGTTTCCCAGACGGTCACAGAACGGTCTCGGAGCCCACGGCAGAAGGCGGCCCACGCCCACTGTCCCTGTCCCTGCAGGCCGGACGAGAGCAGCCTCTCTCCCCTGGGAGCTAGTGACGCTTGGGGCTGGTCATTCCCTGCTGGGGACACGGGGCAGCGCCCCCCGGGGGAGAGCCCCCCATCTGCAGAGACACAGGCCAGCTGTGGGGATTGCAGGAAGAGGCCACCTTGAGGAGGTGGCACCTGCCACATTCTTTTCAGCTCGGCTGAAAGGGCTCCTTGCTGATGACACAGAACCCAGGTCGGAATCTCAGCAGCTTCCGGAACCCCGAGTGGGCGAAGGTTACTGGAAAGCTGCTCTGTTAGTAGCTCCAGCCAGATGCTCAAGTTTCTCGTTGCCCCCCCGCCTCGGGCGGCCAGGGAGCTGCCAACCCTGTCAAATAAACATTACGAAAGGCCCATTTACACTTGCAGAATCCCTTGTAACAGGCACCGTTTAGGAGGGGGCCCCACACCCGCCACGGCCACGCGTCTCTCGTCTCGGCACCAACACGCCCAGGTGTGCCATCCGCTTTTCGCTTTTTACACATTTTTATAACCAAAGTCAGAGAGGAAAAAGCTGCTCAGTTTGGCAATGGCGTAAGTGACAAGCGAAACCTATTACGGTTGAGAAATTAGCAGAGCTAAGTGACATTTGCGAATTTAGCAACACTTTCGTTGCTCGACCAAACACTGCCATCCAAACTTTCACTAACAGAGGAAGCTGTGGCTTCTCCAAATCACGGCCACCTGAGAGACGGTTTACGGAGTCCGTCAGATGCTCCCGGGGGGCCGGCGCCAGGTGCCGGAACCCCGCACACACCCTTCCTGGTGTAGGAGCTGTTTATCAAAAGGACAGAAAAGCCAAACTTTCTAGACGTTCTGCTTACACAATACTCCTCGTGTGTTTCCAACAGTCCACGCGGTTGGCAGTTGGTGAGGGCTGTTTTTCCTCTTATGCCAGCACGGAAAATTCCCCAATATTGTGCAAAATGTGAATTTTCCCTTAAAAGGATTGTTACTTTCATTATCATGGAAAACCATACTTTGGAGCCTCGTAACTAACTCTGTATCGTAAAGAGGGTACCTACTGCAAATTACCGCAAAGAGATAATTAACTTCACGCTCCTCTGTTGGGCAAATATGCAAGGTCTCAAAAGTGCTGGGGGTGGAGGGCAGGACTCTCTGCCCCCGGGCGGGACTGCGGGCTGGAGCAGGCTTTCTGGAGAGTAAGCGAGCAACGCCAGGGAAGTTAAGAACACAACTGTCCTTCGTGCAGATCCGGGCACTTCTGGGGTCACACGCCCTGCTGCGGGTCGCCACACTGCTCGTGACCACACAGGGTCGGAACCGGCGTCTGTTAGTCAGGACGCGGCGTGTTCGCTGCGCTGACAACCAGCCTGCAAACCTCAGGGGCTCAACGCCAAAGGATTCCATTTCCAGCCTGGGCGACCGTCCAGACCAGCTGCCCTGTGGGTGTCGGCTCGGCATCCCGAGCTGCTTCGAGGTGACGAATGCCACATGGGAAAGGGCCCTGAATCGTCCCACACGGGCGGGTGGATGTTCCGACATTTGGTGGCACACACCGTTTCCGCTCAAGTCCCATCGCCCAAAGTGAGCAGTGCGGCCACACCTGATCTTCGGGGCAGCCCTCACAGGCGCCCTGCAGGGGAGCCGAGACGTAGCCACGGCCCCACACCTGGCTCCTTAGAGAATGGCGAGTACCTCGTGGCCCACTCGCGGGCGGGCAGTGGCTAAAGTGCGCAGGGTTGCTACATGCCGATGAAGAGGGGTCTCCAAACAATATTAAGCAAAACAAGTCCCCTTCTAGTACGACACGGCATGGTCCCGTTCACACGCTGTTCAGATAAGTCTGTGCAAAATTTAGCAGAGTTTCTGTACCGTACATCGCAGAGTACAGAAAAGGTGCAAAAACGCGATGGAGAGATGTCACACGCAGAGATGTCACATGCTGCTGGGTAAAGAAAGGGGACGTCCCTTTTCGTACAGTGACCTTATTTCTGCAGAAGCCGATCAGTGTCTGTGAATCCTGGAGGGCGGCCACTCCGGGGTTCCCCAGGTCACGGGCACTTTTCGGCGCTTTGTGGAGTTTTTTAAAGAAACAAAACTGGGGGCACCTGGTGGTCCGTGGGTGGAGCGTCCAACTCTTGACCTTGGCTCAGGTCATGATCTCACGCTCCGTGGGATGGAGCCCTGAGTCCGGCTCTGTGCTGAAAGCATGGAACCTGCTCGGGATTCTCTCCCTCTGTCTCTGCCCCTCCTGCATTCACACGCACACACACACACGCGCTCTCTCTCTCTCTCAGAAAAATAAAAATAAAAATAAATAAATAAAGATACAAAACTAAGCAGTCCGCGTCCTGAAAACAGAGAAACGCACCCCACATGGTGACACGCAAGTGAAGAAACAGCAGGGCGCGGCAGCGGCCAGGACGCTCCGATGCTGGCGAGTCCCAGACCGCTCGGCCGCTGATTTGAGGGGTGACCTCTCGGGGTCCAGCTGTCCTCACGGTGCTCCATTCACACGCAGTCGGCGCACGCTAACTCGCCCACTCGAGGTCTCGACTCCACTGCTATGACAGCAGACGATGGAGAATTCCACATTTTGATTAATAACCAGAGCAAACACATACAGAATTAGTGATGACTACGGCGTTTAATTATTTTCTGGGGAGGGCGGGGAGGGAAGTCACTAAGTCTCCCAGGGACACCTTCCGGGCACACGGGGAGCACGGCGGCGAGCGCGCTATTTTCGGCAGCAACGGGGAACCGTCAGATCTGTCCTCCCACCCAGCCTCCCGCTTTTGACAGTCTGTGATGAACACGTCGAGAGAGAAATCCGAGGACGTGCCGGCGCCCGGGGAGGGCGGGGCGGGGCGGGGCGCGCCTCTGCGCCGCGACCGGTGCAGCGGAACGGGTCAGGGTCGACCGAGTCACAGGAAGCCACTAAGTACCAGTGCTGCTGAGGGACTCAGGATTGTTACCACTGCCTCTGGCCAGCCTCAAAGACACCGAAATAAGCCGGCACCCAGCCGTACCGCGTGATTGCATCGGAGTTCTGGAAAACTTCATCCCAGTCAGACACAGGAGTGGGAAGAGCCCTGGTTACCTTGAGCTGTCATCTGACATTATGGGGGCGTGTAAGGTCCTGCCGCCCGTCACCCCCGTTGCGGCCACAGCACCCGGCACTTGAGAGGGTGCACTGGGCGCCCCCGATGTGAGCTCGTGAGGACTGAGACCCAGGAGTGGAGGCAGAAATTACGTACCCAGCGACGTTCTCCTGGCTCAGCCGTCACCGGGGTGGGAACTTTCTGTAATTAGATACCAACATCCGGGGCATTCGTTCTCCTGTGTTCTGTTTCTTTTTCTTTTAAGTGTGTATTTTTGAGAAAGAGAGAGAGCATGAGGAGGGGAGGGGCAGAGAGAGAGGGAGACACAGAATCCGAAGCAGGCTCCAGGCTCTGAGCTGTCAGTACAGAGCCTGATGTGGGGCTTGAATCCATGAACTGTGAGATCATGACCTAAGCCGAAGTCGGACACTTAACGGACCGAGCCACCCGGGCGCCCTCTCCTATATTCTGTTCCACTCTCAGAGGCTTCGGGACTTTCTCAATGCTTTCCAATTCCCAGAGCACAAGCACCGTATTAACTGATACATTTTTTGCTGGGCTTTATACATCTTTTCATAGAACTGTTTGCCTTTCGATAAAGTCGATTTCTTAAATGTGCTACCACGCGCAGGATCTCCCTAACTGCAGTTTCTAAAGCTGGCTAAGCAATATGTCGCTGTTGATTCGTGTTCCGCCCACTTCCTGAGCACCTGCCCTGTGCGGCCACGTTCGAGGCCCCAGCAGCGGGGGAGCCAGACCCACACACGTGTGTCAACTTGGCCTCTGAGGTCCCACACAGTCTGTCACCTGCCCTTCCTCTGTCCTCGTGTCCACATCTGACCACAAGCCCATTGGTCTCTCGCCGTGGCCGAGGCTGCTGGGCAGCAGAGGAGGAGGGGGAGGGGAGAAAACGGCAGGGGACGTGCTAAGCCTGTGGCTGCTCTCAGGGTGCCGTTCCCCTTGGTCCCCCAGGGTACTGCCGGCCTCCCTCCCGGCCCCTGGGAGGACGTGTGACCCAATGCGATGTGTGCAGAGGAGACCGCGGTTGGGAGCCGGCAAGCTCTGCTCCCCCTTGCCCTGTGGGATAATCACAGGCACAGGTGACATGGGGTGGGGGCTGCGAGACGGAACCTACCGAGAACTGGGAGCCAACTCAAGACTGACAGTGGCCTGGGATAATCTCGGGCAGTTCTGTGTGGAACTGGGTCCCCACCCCCAGAGTCGCGTGTTGAAGTCGTGACACCCCCCCCCCCCCGTCCCTCAGAAAGTGACCGCACTTGGAGACAGAATCTTTAAAGAGGTGATTATGTTAATGGAGTCATAGAGTGGCCTTGATCCAACAGGACTAGTGTCCTCACAGGAAGAGGAGATGGGGACACACGGGAAGACCAGGTCGACATGCCCAGGAGGGAGGCCTCCAGAGGAACCCACCCGTGACCCCTGGTCTTGGACCCCTAGCCTCCTCATCGTGAGAGAGAAAACTCGGCGGGTGACTCACACCGGCGCCCGGACACATGGCCCTGCAGCCACCCAGGCCCATGTGGAGAGCGGTCCTCGGAGAGTGTGGCTGTGGGGGTCCTCCCCCGGGGAGGCTGCACCCCTTGAATGACTGAATGAAGAATGGCACTAATGATGCTCTGAGCAGGACACCCCTCGGGTGCAGTTCGAGCTCCGGCCGGTCTGGGCTGGCGGTCTGCACATGGGGAGCCCAGGCCGCTCGCTGGGACACAGCTGTGATCTTCCAGCTCATGTGGGCTGGAGGGTCGCTGGATTTCTCTCGGTGAAATAAGGAGAAAGGGGGGACATTCACTGGGAGATTTTTTGAGGTAGAAACACCCCGATCCTTCAGAACATGACTCAAAGTCCTGGCAGGGACCAGCCCGCTCCCCAGCCTTGCAGCCACGGGGGCGGGGAGGGGGGTGTCTCTGACCTGCAGCAGGTGCGAGGGAAATTCAAGCGGCCACGAGCAGGCCTCCCAGGAGCTCCTTCTCAAGTGCCCGCCCAGCCGCAGCTGGGGCTGTGCACCAAGCTCAGCGCTCAGAAGGGCCCCGTAATGTGTTCACCGGTCTCTGTCGCTGTCCTGAAATTCTCAAACTTCGCGAACAAGGGGCTCTGTGTTTTCATTCTGCACTGGGCCCCACACGCTATGTCACTGGTTTTAGACTTTGCCCACATCTAATTTATTTCTACAACGTTTTACCTAAAAGGTTTTTTGGACAACTCTGTATTGATTTTTTTCTAAGCCTGATACTGTGACCATTAGTTTAAATCCAGTTCTGTCTTCTCTGTATTACCAGGGATGAGCAAATGCACCTGTGGCCCTGTTTCACGGGCCCGTGGAAGGGATCTGGACACATAAGGTCGAGCCCTGCGGGCCCCTCCAGGGGTGTCCCTATGGCCAGCACCCCCACCCGACTCTGCTCACCCCTCTACAGGTTGCTGGAGATCCAGGTGAGCCTACTGGACCCATTTTTTGCATGACTGCCACTAATTTGCCACTCAGGTCAGTACACCACTAGGTCATGCTTCTGAGCCTCAGCTTCCTCATCTGTGAAATGGGATTAACCGTAACCACTCAGCCCGGGTTGCAAGGTTTCTGGGAGATCGACTAGGGTTTGGGCTGCGGTCGTTGGCATTCAATGGGTGAATGGGATTCATGTCTTCGATTGGCCAACTTCTGGATGAATCTGGGATGAACACTTCCTTCCTGCCACGGCCACGTTGGAGGCTGCCTCTATGGTATTTCGAGGAGAGAGGCCTGGAGACACTAGAAAAGGCCCAAGTGTAGGGAAGGACCTCGAAAGTAGCAGAACCGGATCAGTGTGGAAGCAGATTCTGCAGCTCCAGACCCCGAGCCCAACCGAACAACAGCCCTGGGGGCTCCCCTGACTCGGCTGCAGACAGCTGGCCTGGAGCCGGGCGGGGCGCCTGGCCTTGGGGTAAGTCTGAGAGCCTGCTGTTTGCTATTTACCAGCTTTTAAACCACCGTATTAACATTGAATACATACGCAGAGGCACACACACGGTCACAGAAACCAAGCAAGCAAATGCAATTTTCTCTCCGTCCCTCCCGTGGGCCACGGTCCACCCCACATGGTTCACTTGGCCCCTTTCCCCTCCCAGATCCACGGCAAAGTCCCCCAGTGCCCTGTCTGCAAAAGACGCAAGTGGAAAATGAGAAGAAAAAATGGAACAATCTCACTAATATTTTAAGCCGCAAAGTAATATTTCTATAGCAGAGTGCAAATAGAATTTTACATAATGCACAGAATAAATGCCTCCGAAAATCAATATTTCCAGCTGGATGTACAAATTAAATGATGATATTCAAGTGCAAGATTAAAACAATGATTTAAGATAGAAATTGGGTTATATTATCTCATGCCTGCCTAGTGCTGAATATGTTAATAGAACAAATTTGTTAGCATTCAGTCAATTTATCTCCCTAAACAGGAGGAGGTGGGGATTCCCCTCTGAAAGGCAAAAAGCATGGTGAGAAACACCCCCCAGAGTGCATCCTGGAGAAAGACTGTCCCACCAGAGGCTTCTTTGGGAGTTGGGAGGCCGGATGTGGCTTCTCCTCCCCTGTCAGGGAGACTCGGGGTTAATTTCCCAGAAGCACCCTTGGTTCCATCTGCAGGTCCAAAGGCCTCTCCACTCATGCAGAGGGTAATTAGGCCTGCAAGCCCACGCTCCCCATGGCAAACACCCACGGTCACGTCCTCACCCTGTTTATTCCCTTTGAAGAGTGGGGGCTCCGCCCCTCGGGACGCCTGCTCAGTAACGCAGCAGGAGGTGCGAGTTAATGGTCCCTGCACATGAGGCATCTCCAATTGCAGAGAAAGGCAGCAGAAACGAGGGAGTGGCCAGGGGCCCCCCGCCTAGAGCTGGCCCTCTAGGGTCCCTGGGTCTTCTCACGTCTGGGGGACAACGGGCCACGGCCTGCTGAACCGTCCATGCAGCAGGGTCCTGGCGCTCCTGGTGATGAAGTTCTTCACAATGGCTGGAAGCGGCAGGCACACCGGCTCAGCCCAGGACCCCTGTGACCGGCAGCCCTGTGAGAACAGGCGCAGCCCCAGCCGGCACCTGGCTCCACTAACAGAACACGGACACGGGAGCAAGCTGCACAGGCATTCCCACGGGCGCCGAGCTGCGGGACCCCGGTGCCCCCAGAGCCTTGACCATGTCAGCACTTTCAGATTTCAATAATTAGATTAGCAAATGCGGTCTTTTGGTTTGATTCAGACGAACTGCTAGCAGGTGGAACGCGTCTATCTGTTTATTCACCCCTTTCTTTTGTCTTTTCCCATCTCCCATTTCGTTTCTGTTGGGTGGTCCTTTCCTTACCGATCTGTACACAAAGCGGGTCTTTCCAGAGATGAGTTGCATTTGACATGAGGTTGGGGGAGGTCTGAGGTTTAGGGACCCGCTGTAATTCCTGGCTCGGACCACGTGTGTCGTCTAGTTTGGCGTTTGCCCTTGTATTTGTCAGGGCTCGAGGGCCCCTCAGGACAACTTACGGAGCGTCCTTTATGCGCTAAGTCCTGGGAAGAACAGAGAAAGCGGCACATGGTTTAGTCTGGGCACTGTCCTGCCTGGAGTGGGCGGGGGGCAGAGAGAAAAGCCCGCCACACCGTGGTGCTGGCGGAATCGGATCGCCCCGTGTGGAATCTTCCGTGGGGTCCGGGCTCTGTGAGCCGTCCGAGATGTGCAGCGGGTCTTCCGTGACAAGGGATCAGAGTCGGCGATGTGTCTGGTTTTGCTCACACACGTTTTTATCAGCGTCTCCTCCCGGGAGGCAGCGAGCCTCGGGGCCAGCGGCAGGTGTCACTTCTGAGAGTCCATCTGACGTTTTCACGGCTGAGGATCCCGGCCAGGGGCCGAAATCCCCTCAAGTTCCCACACTTGACCAGTGAGGAAGATAAGACCAAACTTTTAAATCCCGGATAATCCTTACTTTACTAATAAGCAGTTTTTATCTAAATCCTGCCTTTAAAATTGCGCTTCCCCAACTGATGCTGGTAAAATCGAGTTTCCACGTCCAATTCCCGGTCCGCATTCAGAGAGCGCTAACCCTCCAAAGGCTCGTTGCCCTGTCTCCTCTCAAACAGATCCTCGGTCCCCACGAGCTGGGGCTCGGCCGGCGCTGCCTCCACTGTCCACACGCCTAGAAGAACCAGGAGGTGCCTCAGTTTCTTGCGGATGGAATTCGCTCTTGCCCTCTACCATGACCCCACCCTCAAGGACGGCCCATCGATCCCATTAAAAAAATCTATTTACTTAATTTAATGTAGTAAATATTTTTTAGAGCACACATCGTTGTGTGCCGGATCCTCTAGGACTTTACTATTGATTCTTTCATCCCTGTAACAGCATCAAGGTAGATCCTTTGCTATGCCCATTTTACAGAAGGGGAAAGTGAGGCAAGAAGAAGATCAGTTTTGGAACCTGAACTCAGACACAGCAGTCTGGGTCAGGGTCTTCCTATGCAGCAGCTGTGCGTTGTGAATTCCAATGACATCAAAATAGGCCAACCCCATTTCTTCCTTGACCCACACATGTGGGGTTCTAGAAACGAACCTTGAAAGTATGTGCCAGCCCAGTGCTGTCCGCCAAGGGAGGTGCTGAATATCTTTCGAAAGATGGAGCTACTCTGACCCCTTTCAAAGGCGGGTTCAGCACTCTTTGGTGGACAGCACCAGGCCAGCATCTAAGGATCCAAAGAAGAAAAAGTTGCAAGATGCTTCCACTCTTTGTCTCTACCTGTTAGATCAAGCTGAGAGCAGGACTCCCTTCACTGGTTCTTAGGCCAGGTGCGTGTGCTCCTGGGCTCCGCCTTCCGGGTCCGGTGGAACAGATCCCACTGTTTCATGACGCCAGACACTCCCAGTGCGTTCTCTTCCCAGCCAAAAGCATCCTCATCGCCGGTCTGTTTTCCGAGAGGTTCCACGCCTTCCCCTTGATCGTTCTTGCTGTCTTGTTTTGGCTCTTGTCCAGTCCTCAAAGATCTTTCTGGAGCTGCCAGGGCCAAGGACGGCTTTGCCAGCCCCCAGATGTGTTCCAGTTAGTATACGGCTGTGTCCACCACACGGACGGTGTTCACTGCCTCTACTCCACCCACCCCGTTCAGCTTTAATCAACACCAGAAGACCCCAGATGCTGTCAGAAAACAATTCTAAGAAAAGGGCCATTTGGGGGCAACTTCCGCAGCAGCTAAAGATGAAAAATAACGCTATGAATA
The DNA here is from genome assembly GCA_030068075.1 of Paguma larvata. NCBI lineage: Eukaryota > Metazoa > Chordata > Mammalia > Carnivora > Viverridae > Paguma > Paguma larvata. The sequence goes on along the minus strand of CM057844.1, from coordinate 47,328,586 downwards.
TATTCCGTCCAGCAAACATTTCTTCTAATGAAAGAATCTAGAATAAGAACAAGAAGTTCTGAAAGTAAGCTACAAATTATCAAGGAATCATGCTATAGATTTCCTGTAGATGGATTCTGTGTCACGTTGCAACACATTTGTGTGAGATTATAAAAACCAATATTCACCCCGGGATTGTGCAATAAATAGAATTTATTAAAGTACTTGTGAAATGCCTCCAGTGAGAAATTCATCTTTGATCCAGATTTTAATAAGGATTATATAATCATAATGAGACTGTAATAAAACAGCATTACCTGAATAATCCATTTTATTACCAATTTTATTAAGAGTTCTCATTTATTACAATTCACGGGATATTTAAGGCATATGTAAATGATGCCATATAGAATATACGAAGAGCAAGAATTGTGGTCTATGTCTATGTAAATTTGTCTTCCTGATATCTAAGACCTCCAGATTTCCAAAGATGATACCATCAGAATGGATCTCATTAAAAGGTTAAAATGTAGCATTGGGTCTCAGGAATCAAATACGAATGTCTCACCACGGAAATGGCCGCTCCATCCTATGGATATGAAATCTAAAGTCTGCAGGATTAAATCTTTATTAGAAACAGAATACTCTAGCTCACGGATACTGAAAACATCACCAGAAAACTCCTTTTACTTTTACTGCCGCATTTTAGGTGTAATATGTGGACACATGGAAGCTTTAACAACCGAGGATCAAGATCGCGCATTTGTAAAAACAAGACAACCCAAAAACCAAGGCCAACACCAACTCCCTTTCTAGAAACGAGAAGACGCGTCGCCCACGTCATGTGTCCCGATTGCGTCCTGGCTTCGGTCAGGTGGTCTCTACGTTGTCTAGATAACCTGCCTCCCGTCTGTTGATTTCCTGGCTCTCGCCTCCTCTTCTCTTCCGCGTTTGGTACTTGGCTCCCCCTGCCCTTCCTGCTCCTTGCTTTTGGGCGTTCCCTGTTCCCAGCTAATCAATAAAACCCTCACGAAAGGGGCAACAGCAGACTCCACCGTGTCCAACTCCCAGAATAAGGCTCCAGAGCCCGTCTGCGTGCCTGATGGGCCAGAGAGGCTTCCTCCCTCTCTCCAAAATCCGAGATGCCACAAAGCAAAAGCAAGACGAGGAAGGAACGCGTTCGCTGAGCCGGTTCCAGTGAGTAGCTAATGACTCTTCTGTCTCGTTCCACGCCCATGATAAAATGTCATGGCCTACTGGCTCGGCACTCGAGGGTCCGGGACACGGAACGGAATGCCTTCTGTAAGCGAGGGAGCCGGGAGCCACGGCGAAATACCGTCAGAGCTGTCACTCGCTGGAGGCGACGGGGCCAGGAGTCTCTCCCTGTTCTTTGACAGACACACACAGAGCAGCACGGATGATTCTCCAGCCACGGGGATGCTGGGACAGGAGGGGCGACGCACAGATGTCACAGCGCCTCTCCCCTCACCGCACATGCGTGCCTGTCCTCCGGGAAGGGATGGACAGGTCCTGCCTGAAAAGCTCGGATCCCTCTTCTGTGAGGACGGAAGGACGTCAGGGTGTGGAGGTGGACAGAAGGCACACGGTCACAGGGAACCCCGGAGGTCTGCCCGCAACACGGGGCCTAGAGTTCATTATGAGGTTTCACGGACTTTCACAATCTTTGTGAGGGTCGAGCTCACGGTAGTGTTCTTACGACAAACACGGACACACCAAACAACAACAAAGGGACGGGGGGAAGCTTTCGGAGGTGGTGTTTGTGTTCCCTCCCTGAATCGTGATGAAGGTCACGCGAGTGTGCACACACAGGTCGGAACTGAGGACACTGCACACATTAACTGTGTGCAATTACACAATAAGCCTACGGGAGGGGAGAGCCCAGACCCCATGCCTTGCCTCGGGAGGGGCCCTCGGGGGACATCTGAGTGCTGGGCACGTGGTTGCGACTCCCGCGAAAATTCAGAGAGACCGACAGCGTGCCTGCTTTTCTGTTTATGTTGTACTTTTTGCTGAGTCTGAGAAAATGAGCAGAGGGCTCTGAAGTTTGAAAATATCACGAAGGGCAAAGAGCCCCCTCTGAGCACCCAGGAGGCCCCACCCACCGTGGCTGCTGCCCTGGTGACAGGCACTCGACAATCAAACTGGAGTCAATTTTCAGAGAGCTTTCCGGAAGAACATAAGTAGACTAGAACATTACATTTGTTAATTTTTCAGTTGCTCATTAAAATTGACACATCATTTGATTTTGACAGAAACCTTTTTATCCTGATGTAAAGCCGTAGGCATTTTTTTTAAAAAAATAAAGCTATATATAGGAAGTTCTGAAATACGACAACCACAGTCGTGAAATTGAACCACTCTCTCCATCATTCACATCCGAGAATCACAAAATAAATCATCTGGCCCCATAACACTGGAAAAGAAAAACGGGGCTGCAGCCTTTATTTAAACTTTTGCAAAGACGAGTCCATCACGGGGGCAGCGTTCCTGACGGGAGGGGAGTCGTTCAGGGTGATCCCGCTCCGCAGACGAGTGCCGGAGAATTCAGGCCACAGGACACGGGTTCTAGAAAGGTCTTTGCCTCCTGTGTCACGACGCAGCCCCGCTAGGCCCTCCCTAGCACGGAAGCTGAGAGAAGAAGAAGATCCCCCTCCTGCCTGTAATCCTGACAAGTCAGAGCAGAACCACCAAGGGAAGCAACTTCCAGAAAGAGAGGGTGGGCGATAGGAGGCACGGAGGCCTTGGGAGACACAGGCCTGGGTCCAGTCCCTCCTCCCACAGATGAGCCACATGCTCCTGAACCTTCTGGTCCCGTGTCAAAGTGGGAGCAATAAAAGCACTAACCTTACGGCCAAGCCAGGAAGCGAACCACCAAACGCAGGTGCCTGTCCGTGGGAACCGGCGGTGGGGGGGGAGCAGAGGCCCACGGAGGGGGTGGCTTTCACCTGCGTGGCGCCTTGGGACCCGCCCCTGTGGGCGGAAGGCAGACACGCGTGCCTCTCCTCGTGTCTCGCAAGCCCACTGCTGGGTGGACGGGGCTCCCGGGACTCAGAGAAAGTGGAGGCTGACAACAGAGGACTCTTCATCTCTGAACGAGGTGGGCAGGGGCACCTGCAGCCGTCTGTGACTTCCTCTGTGACTCAGAGGAAGAAGGGGACGTGAGGAGACCCTGGGAACCATGGAGCCCACGGTGCAGAGAAGGCGAGACGCAGGTCCGGCCACCGCAGGGAGCCACGCACAGAGCAGATAGGCCACAAAGGTCTGTCTCCTCCTTCGTTCTTCCCTCTAAGCAAGTCACTGGCTCCTGCTCGTGGAGAGGCTTTAGCTGAAGCCTGCAGACACCTTGCAACCCGTCGTCGGTGTGTCCCCGAGGAGCTGCCTGGGGGTGGCCAGATCCCCGCTTCCCGGCTGGGGCGCGTCCCCGAGCAGTGGGAGCCAGCCAAAGATGCACCGCGTAAACCCGGGTCGGGGAAGGAAATGAGCGCTCTTCCCTTCTCGCTCCCACGGAACTCTCCAAATCTCCCACGAAAGCTCAGCCCGAACGCAGCTGCGGCCGCTCCTCCCGCCCCCCAAACGGCTGCCGCTCCAGCCTGGTCCCAGTCACCGGAAACTTCCAACCGCGTTAAATTACATGGGGGATGGCTGAGCAAATGGGCACAGGATGAAACCAGGGAATTCACCCCCCGTGGGGTCTGTCCGAGGTACCACTTGAGCTTCACAATGACAGAGCTCTCACGCAGAGAGTGACACGCCCTAAGCCATTTCTGACCCGGGAATAAAGAGCTGGTTCTGAAACACGCCTTGTGATTTCAACGCACATTTCAATGTTCCCATTAAGAAAGAAGGTTTTTTTTTTTTTTTTTTTTTTTTTTTTTTTTTTTTTTTAACGAAGGATGCTGGGGGTGGAGAGGGTGAGGAGAGGCAGATAAGTCACTGCCTGTGCAAGATTCTGGTGTCTTTTTGTTAAAGAAAGGACTGGAGAGTCTGTTTACAGATACTCCTCTGACGGCTGAGAACCGAATGCTCTATGAATATGTTGTTTTTAATTTTAATTTTGAAATTGGTTACGGCTCACAGCAGTTGCAAGATCGGTGCAGAGTTCCTGAGGATTCCGCCCCCAGACTCCCTGCTGACAACACCTTACGTAACCCACGTCCACGACGGAGCGGGGACGCGATGTGGGCACGAGGCTGGGGACGCGGGTGCGAGGCTGGGGATGTGATGTGGGCGCGAGGCTGGGGACGCGGGCGCAGCCTCGTTCGGTCAACACCGTTTCGCACACGCTCGTTTAGACTCGGCTGTGAACGTATTCCTCGGCCGGCAGGCGTGGGAGGGGAGACGCATCTCTTCCCCGGGGACACTCTAACCCCAGCGGCGTCACTGGGAAGTAGCCAGCCACCACAAGGAGCTACTGGATTCTGGGGTGTTTTTCCGCAGCTGTAACAACCGTGCTCAGAGTGGTGGGAGGGGAGCTAAGAGGCGGCCTGGTGCACGGTCGCTGGGCTCTGGGGAAGCCCCAGGCTCCTCAGTGCAGGGCGAGTTATCCCCACGCCATCACTCAGGAGGGACAGACGGAACTCTCCTGGCAGGACGGGTCCACGCAGCCCCCTAGCGCCAGCCCCCCGGGGACTGCCCCCCAGGGCAGGGCCCAGGGGACCCTCGGGGACCCTCGGGGAAGGAAGCGGACAGCACCTTCTCACTAAACTGCTCAGCCGCACGTGTCCCCAGCCCTTCCGGCCTCCCCACCCTGCTTTTCAGAGCTTTCTCTTTTTCAGGCAAGGAGCTGCCTTATGGGAACGCTGCCCGCTGGGAGGGGAGAAAAGCTCTCCAAGAACTTAAAAACTTTGGTACTAGTTCTGGAAAACCAGGGGAACCACGGAATTCACAAACAGTGACGAGGGATCCCTTTCTACTTGCTTTCCCTGTGCACAGCGGTCTTGGCCCGCTCCCCTCTGCCCTCCGCCCTCTGGGTCTCGGCAGCTCTGCCCTCCCCAGGGGCCAGCAGCAGAAAAGGAGGCTGCGCTCACCAGCCCTGACGGCTCCTGGCTGCTCCTCCGACGCTGGAACTTTTGGAAAATGAAGGCCTGCCCGAACCGGGGTCTCATTCCTGCCCCGGGACCCCTGGCTCTGTTCCCCCCCCCCAAAACGGAGGCGGCCGTCCAGGGTCATGAGGGGCAGGGGACGGGCGCTGATGTGAAGATCCAGGTGACTGCCCGCCGCTCCGACCCAAGGAGGAGCCGGTCCTGCACACGCCGCGCCCGACTCCCGGACCGGGTCCTGTGGGTGGCGCCTTCCTGCGGACGGGTCAGATGCTTCACAGACATGTGGCTTCTTCCTGAACTGCTCTCACCCGGCGACAGTTTGTCCAGCCCACTTGCACCCCAGGGGCGGTCACGGCCGGGGACATTTCTGGATGTCACAGCCGTGGGGGCCGCTCCTGCACCAAGCAGGCAGAGCCCGGGACGCTGCATCCCGCGAGGCGCGGACGGCCCACGGCAGGGGTGCCCCAGCGTCAGCGGCGCCCAGGGCGGGAAACCCCGACCTACGCCTGCTGCCTCCGACGCCTCTGCAGATATTTCTTTTTAAAGTTTATTTTTGAAAGGGAGAGAGAAAGAGCACACAAGTTGGGGAGGGGCAGAGAGAGATGGAGACACAGAATCCGAGGCAGGCTCAGGCTCCGAGCTGCCAGCACAGAGCCCGATGCGGGGCTCCAACCCACAAACCTTGAGATCGAGACCTGCACTGAAGTCGGGCGCTTAACCGACCGAGCCCCCCAGGCGCCCCTCCTAACTGACCGAGCCACCCAGAAGCCCCTCCTATACAAAGATGTATCATTACAGTTTCTTAAAAAATTCCTATTGTAAAACTTTCAGAAATATACTTTTTTGAGTCGTGGTGGTGGGAGGGTCAGAGAAAATAACAGGCAAACAACGAAGAAGCATCTCACCTCGAATGTTTCCTATTACGGTATGGATCTGATTTCTTTCCAGTTTTTTTTTTTTTTTTTTTTTTCATTTCTGAAGCAGGGTCGGGTGTAGGTTATATTTCCCCCCATGTTTTTTACTAGGCACCCATAAACCAACTGTGACCCAGCTGTGTTTCTCTTCCCTCCCGCCCCACAAAAGGGTGGGATTTAATTAATTTATCAATGTGTCTTTTTGTTCCAATTCAAGTTCAATTAGTTGGATGAAATGGCATTCTGAGGAGAGTTTAAGGCACTACACACATATAGTGTCATCACCAAAACCATGGAAAATGATTTGTCCCAACTGCAATTACGTGGTATTTGCACGGGTAAGTCACGACAGCCCGCATGTCTGTATCCTGCCTCGGCGTTTGCAGGCCACTCGCGAGCGTGCAGAGCGGAGCGGCGGGCGGCACCCAGCCCTCCAGCCCTCCAGCGGCAGCGCGTCTCAAGACGCTTCTCTGTCGGCAGGGAGACTGAGTGGAATTCACCAAATATCTACCCCTCTTTCCATGAGAAAGGTCCATTAGCGGGCATCAGATGTTGTTGGCGATATTTCCCCCCAACACTAACCATTTTCAGTTTTATTTTTTAAAATGTTTATTTATTTGGAGAGAGAGAGATAGAGAGCGAGTGGGGGAGGAGCAGAGACAGAGGGAGAGAGAGAGAATCCCAAGCAGGCTCCACACTGTCCGCACAGAGCCCAATGCGAGGTCAAAACTCACGAACTGCGAGATCATGACCTGAGCTGAAACCAAGAGTCGGACGCTCAACGGACGGAGCCCGCTTTGGGTGCCCCTGATTTTACTTCCGGCACAAAGGTTCCATGTGGGAGATGGGCGTGGCCCTTCCTAGTGACGAAAGGAACACAGCGCCCGGAGCGGCGTCTCCTCTGAGGCACCGGCGGCCGACGGGCTGGCCACCAGCACAGCTGCTCGGTGTGCCCATGACCCAACAGTCGTGTGGGGGTCCTTTTCCACTCTGCTTAGGTCAGGAGGCCGAGAAGGGCTCTGGCCCCCTCAGCGGGAAGCTTCCGGCTCATCAATCGTCCAGAACACCAGGAGGGGGAGGGGAGGGCAGGCACCTTGTCCTTGCAAGACAAGCACCGGCAGGCAGGTGAGGGGTGGCCCTGGGGTGCCGGGGTAGGGGGGGAGCTGCTCTGTATGCGTTTCCCCCAGGGACCCCGCAGCCTGCCTGATGGGAGGGGGAAAATGAATCAATTATAAAAGCAAATTACCTTTTACCAAGTTAAATAAAAGCTAATATAAATGAAACGCCGCGTGTGTGGCAGATTTATTCTTGCTATAACCATTCCATTCCAGGACGGAAATGTTTTCATGTGACATTAAAAAAGATCAAATTAAACTTTGATGCACGCAACCCGCGGTGTCAGAAGTGGCAGGACGCCTCTCACGTCCTCACGGAGCCCACGGACCGCAGTTCTGCCTGCATCGACTTTCCAGCGGCGGGGAGGGGTCTCTGATGGGGGGTGGGCTGGCCTGCAGCCCAGCACCTGGCTCCTCCACCCCTGGCCTGGGAGCACGGCCCCCAGGTCTGCCCCAGCACGCGGTCACTGGGTTAGGGTTACACTGGTGTACGGGGCTCGGGTGGGGGCGGGAGGTGGCGTCCAGGCAGAGCTGGGCTCCAGCTCCTGGAGGACTGCAGGGGACAAGGGTGAGTGTGCGGGGAGCACGCACACCGAGTAGTAGGATGGGCTCTGCCGCCAGGAGACCCGGCTGAGCCTTCGGGGGAAAGGCTCGGAACCCCTCAGGCCCTCCCACTTCTGGGACTCGAGTCAAACCCCCCGCGAGCCCGGGAAGCCCCCCACGCACCATGAAACACAGCACTTGGCGCTCTCTCGGGGAAGGACCACAGTTGGCGAACTGGCTTTGAACCAGTTGTACCAAGATCTGTGCTCCCCCTTTGGAGGAAGACAAAGTCCCCGGATGCTGTAAGGGGCCAGAGAGCTGCGGTGCTCCCGCCGGAGAAGGTCAGGCAGCGTCGCTGTCTGGGAGCTGGGCGGGGTCAGCCCAGGGAGGCCGGGGCCGGCGGTTCAGATGCGGTTAAGGTCTGGGCTCAGGAACGAGGTACTCCTGGTTCGTGTCCTGGTCCCTCGGAGACCTGGTGACGTTGCCTGCTGACTGTGCCTCAGTCTCCCCCTCTGTGACACGAGAATGTACCTGTTTTCACAGGGGCGTGTCTGCCGGAAATTCGACTCAGTCTTTGGGACAAGGAGGCTCGTAGGCCGATGCCCCCTCCGCCTTCGCTGTTCCTCAGACTCACGGTCTCCTCCTCCCCCAGTGCCGATCCTGAGAGACACATCTGGTCATGATTTAGAGAACACGGTTATTTGGCGGTCGGGTGGAGGTACCGAGGACCCACAGACGGGCCAGGCTGTCCTCGGCCTGCGGGAACGCGGAGCCGGGCAGGATGTGTGGACACACGCCGGTCGCCCGCGGTGCCAGGGTACCCGCGGCCATCGCACACACGGTGCTGACCGCAGGGAGCGGGGCACGAGCCTGGCTTTGCTGGATCGGAAGTCCTTCCCAGTGACAACCCCGGTGAGGGCGCCGTCCTGCCAAAGGGTTAAGTAAGGGCCACGTTCAATTCCTGATGAGGGCACCGGCCCTTCCCTGCCCCGAAAGAGCCCCCCGCGTGGCCAGCGTGGCGTCCGCACCCCGCTCCCCGCGAGGCCCCGTGGAAGCTGCCCCTCGCGGGTCCCCGTTGACCTCCACGCAGGTGTGCGTCGACCGCCCACGTGCACACTTAATTATCCTCTTCAATTTCCTGCCGCAGCTCGGGCGATTATAATCCTATTTTCCCAACGAGGCTGAAAGCTCTTCCAAGTTAATGAGTTCTAACGCGCACAACGGCAGTCATTAAGCCTTCGGGCTCCGTGCAGGGATGCCGGGGTGTGCATCCCACCGCACAGCTCAGCTCCTGGGCCCGAGAAGGCGGCCACGATCGGCCCCTCGTAGGGCCGCTCAGAGGAATAAAGAAGAAAAATGCAGGTCCAACGCTGATCTCTCGGCGCCTGACCCATGGGAAGGGCCCTGCTGGCCGGTCAACTTCACAAGGCGGAGCAGTGACGGGCGGCGTACGCGTGGTGCCCATTCCGCGCCGTGCGTCGTCCTGAGTGCTTCACCTCAAGGAGTCTCCGTGGAAGGAGCCATCATGACCTCCGCTTCACAGCCGAGGACACCGAGCCCAGAGAGGTGAACTAACTTCCTGCGACATCAAGGGACACACCCGTGGGCCCTGGAGCCAGGCTCCTAATCCTCACTGGGGGGCCGATCCCACCCAACCGCCCTGGGAGACACCCCATTCTACAGATGGGAAGAGTGAGGCCAGGCGGTAATGTCTCCACTGACGCGGGCATTTCTGTTGGTGACTTCCACTCGCCACTCCCAGCAGAAACGTGTGGACGGACTGGTGGACGGCGCGTGGGTCTTTGTGGGGTCAGGGTCTCGCGGGAATCTCATAGAATGGATGTGGGTCTTCCAGGGAAAGGCGGCGGGCAGCACAGCCGGCCGGCGGGCGGTGCGGCTGGCATGGCTGGTCACGTCGGGGTCCTCTAAAGCGGGAGCCTCGAAGCCTCCGGAGGCGCCTGCTCAGGGGGCGAGAGCACAGTCGGGGCCCAGAGCATCAGCTCCTGGGTCAGAGAACGGCCATCGGCCGTCCCTGCTGTGGCCCGCATGTCTCCCAGCGGCAGCCACTGGACCGCTGGCCTGGGGAACGGACTCGAAGCCCTGGAGGCTAGAAACAGGGGTGGGAGTGCTGAGACGCAACAGCTTGTGTCCAGAATGGAGGCGTCCCATTTCCCCAAGAGTCACTAAGTGTTTGTAAGGGTGAGCTGAAGTCAGCTTTCGAAGACGGAGAAGGGTGCCATCCTACGACAGTGCCAAGTGCCACTAAACACGAAGCCCTTTCCACTAAGGAATGTGAGCCACAGTCCAGGAGCCCAGAATCTTGCAGTTGAAACCTCCAGTCCAGCATCACACTTGCGGGGTGGTGCCCACACTCAGCCACTTCTAGAAAGTCCAGCGGCAGGCAGCACATGATGGGGTTCTAGGAGCATGTGTGCTATGAATGGGTGGATGGATGGATGGATGGATGGATGGCCCCATTATAATGAATGATGGGTGAACTGGATGAATGGATGCCTGGGTAGGGGGACAGATGGATGGACGGCCCCACCACAACAGAGAATCTAGTTCTGTCCAGATTCCAATCTGTCCTTCAAGGTACTTCTCCTACTGGGGAGCAGAGTTAGCACAGGGAGTGGTTAGGGACCCTCGTCTGCACCTCAGACCGCTCGGATACAAATGGGAGCGACACCAGCCATGCGGGCTGGTTGTAGGGGCTCCACGGGCTTCCTGCGCTTGGGAACGAGGGATGGTCAGTAAAGGGATGGTGGTGGCATGAGCCCCTGCCCGGTGCCTGGGACACATGAGTGAGGAATGCACGCTAGACCCTCGGTGACAATCATTACTTCTTGAAAGTCCTCTTGGAACCCAAAGGCCATATCTGATGGGTAAGTGACATGGTCCCTGAGAGTGAACAGATGACACGGGCCGTGCCTTCCTGTGACGGGGAGGCGCCCCTAGTGATGGGGGCCCGACCACAGGAAGCCCCACCCTTGAAGCTGCTGTGGCCACACCTGTGCCTTTAGGGGGAGGAGACCCAGAAAGTGCACAGGCTTTGGACTCAGTGTGCGCAGACCGGAACTGCAAACAGCGGGGACAGGACTAAGTTGTGAGCCATGACGGTGGACCTGTGTCTGGCCGCCCAATGCTCGGGGCGGGTCCTGTTCGAGCGCTTTGCTTTTGTGGTCTCATCTCTTCCGTTCCCCCCACGGTCTACGGGGGACACATTCATTACCCAAGCTCTATAGTCCAGGGGGCTTAGCTGCTTGCCAAGTTCCAAGGTCAGGATGGCAAAGGAGCGCATCAATGTGGAGGCTCGTCCCCCATCCACGGGCCAACGCCGGGCACACACCTGCGCCTGGCCCCAGCCGTCCCAGCAGGTGTGCGGGCACAGAAGTGCCTGAGTTGCTCACCAACACGTACGCCCACAATGGCCGTTGCAGCCCTATCTCCTGATCCCGGGAATTTCCCCGGCGCCGTCAGTAGGTGGTTGGAAAAACCATCCTGTCTCTTTCTGCGGGGGAGAAGCAGGGGCTCAGCAGACCAGCTACGGTGCACAGGACGCCGCGGATGGACTCAAAACCCCACGGCCAGCTAAAGGATCCAGCCACAAAAGATTCCCACATATCTCAAGTTCGGAGTCAGGCAAACCAGTCCAGAGGCTTGGGAATACGGTCACCCTTCGGGCACGGGACGGTGGCCCCACGAGAGCTCCCCAGGGGGACGGGCAGTCCACATGACCGGCCTCTTCGTGCTGGCCACACTGGGGTCTCGTTTGTGAAGTCGTCCGGCCACGTGCTTATCATTCATGAATGTTTTAGGGCGGTCTGTCCCAATACGCTGAAGGAGTCCTGAACTAGGACCAGGTGTTAGAAGGGTGACCTGCCTTGCGCCCTGGACGGGGAGGCAGGCACGCCCAGGGCCAGCTGCTAAGAAAGGGCCGGGCGTGAGCGCTGCACTCACTCTTACCGACCTGGGAACGGTGCCCAGCTGGCAAGGTGGAGGTGTCCCATCTCGTCCCAAGCCTGCCTCGGGCCCTGTGCTATCGCCATCCATCCAGAGTCTTCACTATTCCCATACCTTGCTTTAAAATAGCCCAGACGCCAAGCTGTGTGCCGAATGACCCTGTAAACCACTATTTTCCGTGATGCCGGGACACACTGGGGCAGACGGCATTTCCGGGTGGGGAGAAGACAGACCCTCCTTCCAAGTGTGATGCAGAGTAGCCACTGTGCCTCGGTTTCCCCATCTGTAAAGTGGAGGCTGTTAGTGTATCTACGGGGAGTCCAAGAGATGAGGGACGTGACGCTCAGGCCGTGTCGGACGTGGGCACCATAAACGACAGGGGTCGCCCCGGGGAGCAACGGCGGTGGCAGAGAAGGGGCGGAGCACTCAGCGGGCTGCTGGGTCGGAGCCGGATGTGGGGCCTGCGGGTCCGTCCCTGTTGTCCTGAGGCCCCAGGGCTGTGGGAAGAGGAGGCCCGTGTCCACTGCCCAGCGCACGGCCTAGCGGGCTGGCCCGGAGCGGGGCGACCATCGGAGCCAGAGGGCGGCTCTCGGGGGCCTCACGTCAGGGAAGGTCAGGGGCCCGGCTGGCAGAGGGGGAGGTACACGGGGTGGCGTCTGTGTGAAAACTGGACAAGCCAGAGGGAGGAGGGAGGCAAGGAAGGGAGGCCATCGGATGAGCTTTCCGAGAGGACGAAGTCGTCAGATGCCATGATTTTGTCCGAATCTGTCAACGTGCACACGGCTCCCCGTTCCCGGCTGTGCTTACGAGAAAGGTAGTGCCCTACGGGGGGCGGGCCGCAGCGCGGCACGGGGTCTGGGACTCGCCGCACGTCTGTTCCTGGGATGGCGTGCAGAGTGACCGTCCACGTGACAGCAGCCACAGCTCAGTTGCGTCCTCGGGAAGGATGGAACAAGGAAACCCGACTCTCGACGGCGAGCGTGAGCAGCTCCGAGGGAGGCCTGTGAGGAGGGTGTCGTCTGCTGGACACGCAGGAGCTCACCACTGGCTGCGCGGGGGCGGCCGGGGGGCTCCGCGGGCCTTCGTGCGTCCTGAGTCCTTCTGTGCCCACCCTGCCGGCTCCGGGTCGGGGGCCCCAGGCTACATCGATGAGGAGTGACCTCCCTGGACCCAGGAGTGCAAACGGAGGGGACAGTGGGCTGGGCCTGCAGGAGGCTGGGCCACCTGAGATTTTAAACCCTGCCACTGGTTGCTGAATGTAAAACTAAACAAATTTCACATTGAACAAAACCTCCTTTTTCTGTCATCCGAACACGATTCTGAACCCTGCGCTCTGCCTGACACTTTGAGGGAAGTGAGGGGACAATGGTGGCTTTTTCCAGGGGAAGGGTGGGCCCAGGGTGTCAGCCAGCCCCAAGGCTTGAGGCCACGTGGTGGTCAAGGCAAGCTGTCCCGAGGCCTCCTTGGGACCTGGCCTTCCTGCCAGCCCATGGCGGCCGCCCTTGCGCCTCTTGTCACCGCATCTGGGAAACGTCGTATTTACGACCATCTAAATCCTCCGGGCCACAATTCTAGACCTGCTCCTGAGATGACGAATATTTGGGCCAAAATTCCATCTGCGTTTCCCGAGGCAAAATAAATCTACCGCTCTTAATTCAGCTCCACTGCCGAGGGTCCCGTCACTATGTCACCAGCCAACTTCGGGCCCAGGAAGCAAGCGGCTTCAGTACAAGCCTGGTCACTCAGTTAACGCCCTCGCCCCTGCTCGGGCGGAAGCAGGTGGGGCCTGGGACGGGAGCAGGATGGGGGCGGCCATCCTATACAGGGGACGGCTGCTTCTCAGCGGCAGGGGCCTCGTCCCAGCTGAGCAGATGCCCGCCGGTGCTGCGCTCAGAGTCCCGCCCGGCGACCAGCTCCCGGGATCTGCCTTCCACATGGAGGGAGCCCGCATCTAGGGCAGGCGCCTGGACAGCAGTCACTGGGATTCGAATGACACACGAGCCCTGAAGGAAGCCGCAGGAGCTGATCTGAGATTCGGCTGTATGTGCATGGGCAGAGGGAAGAGGGAGGTAGTCAAGTGCGGCTTCCTGGAGGAGGTGACATTTGAGGTCAACTTTGAAGGGGGCTGGGAGTGACAGGTGCCAGGGACGGGAAGGCATGAGGTGGGACAGAGGGTGTAGGAGGCACTGGGGAGAGAAGGGGGGTTGGGGGTGTCACGTCTTGCACTCGAGAGGTAAGGACATCACACTGCCATTCACAGATGCTGACAGCAAATTCTTCACGCACAGCTGGTATCTCAGGATGTTACGGAGCGAGCATCATATTTTAGGGGTAAGAAAGGAGGGAGAGGGAGAGAGGGCGGGGGGCTCTTCCATATGGTGAAGGTTCTCATTAGAATCAATTGTAAACTTTGCTAATGGCTGGGTTAACATCATTTGGAAATCATTGTAAATACCGGCTGCAGCTACATTCAGCATTTGAAATTTCCTTAGTGAGAGCCCGGGTGGCTTTGTGTGTGGTTTTCAGCGGAGCGTTATTCACTTAAAGTTGTTTGAAAATCTGATCAGAAAGATCTTCAACCCAGAAATTTAGTGATTTGAAATAAGCTGTCCTCTCTACTCGCGGGTGGGCGGTCCTTCTGAGGGGGGTTTAGAGAAAGGACGACTCCGGAGTGGTAAGTGGGGCGCGTGCGGGGTTTCTGGAGCGCGTGCGCTCTGTGAGGCTCCGATCTGTCCTTGGGGATCCTGGTTTAAGGCACGAGGCTCTGGGGGCGCAGAGGGGGAGGCGCTGGGTCAGAGAGTTTGCAGGGAGGCTGTTTCACTCCATCAAAGCAGGAGCGGTGGGACACTTGTGATCTGAACGTCCTGATCTTCAGGTGGGCAGGCGGGTCCCTATGGGAAGGACTGGTCGGCTCGGCATACGTTCCACCGCTGCCAGTGTGGAGGCACGGCCGGGGGCGCCAGGAGGTGGCGTGTTGCCAGGCGGTGGCCATCGCCACGTATCCCTTGCCCGCGGGATACCCGCGGGATTACGGCAGTGCTAAAAACGCGTGTCCTAAGTTATTTTCGGGAAGGTGGGTTCTAAGTGCAAGGCGGTCGAAGGCACCGACGGGTTGAGCCTGTTATCGACTGAGCTAGAAGTTCCCTCCATCGGGGACTGTCGCCGACCTCGCCTGTGGCTGGTGGGTGTCTGTGCCTCCGAATCGCCTGAGGGGCTCGGAGCCCCCAGCCCCGGTCCACACCACGGGCTGTTTTCTGAGGTAGAGCCTGGAAATCCACCTTTGGGGACCCCTGACCCCGACATCTGATATTTGCTTTCGTTCCTCTCCCACTCTCTGCGTCCCCGCCATTACTGGGATTCTGCACCAACATTCTAAACGGTGACACTCGGGTGCGTTTCCTTGAATTTTTCATGGATACACTGTAGAGTAATATCTGGAAAACTCCACATTCCTGATAAGATGCTTACAGAGAACGAGTTCTTTTTATCTGCTCTTGAGAACTGCCACGCGTGCCCGCTGGGTTGCTGGAATCCACAAAGACACCCTCCGCCAGCACAGCCTCGTTCTTGTTTCCGCCCATCCAGAGTCTGCAGTGGGTCCACTGTGTCTCCCGACGCAGAGGTGAGGCCTCGGGCTCTTAAGGACGACAAAGCACTAAGTCAGAGGTAGACTCTGCCCTGCAGCCCGGTAGGCGGGCGTCACGGTCTGGTCGGCAGAGGCGAGCGCTCTCTCGCTTCTGTGATCACCGGGTCGCTCCTCTTTCGCCTTCCCTCGGCGGCGGCCGGGGCTGCGCGCGTGGGTGCGTGTACCAGCTCGGAAGGCCCGTGGGCTTTTACAGCCAGGCCTGCCAAAGAGATTCCCAAACACAGGGAGAAACGAGCCCGGATCGTCTAAATTGACCATTCTCTGCTCCGAGCAGCTGCCTATTTGCAGTCTGAATAATAAGCTTCCGTGGGTCTCGGGCCCGCAGAACGGCAGGCGAAACGGCTGAGTCCGTGAAAACATACATCACGGAGCCTGCCTTCTGTCATGACCCAGCTCTGCAAGTGCTGGAAACGGAGGCCAAAAGTAGGTCATCGGAAGGAGGGGACTGGGTGCGGGGAGAGAAGCTCGTGAGCAGTCACTTAAAACCTCTCGGGCGCTGCTTTGCGAGAGTAACCGAACGCCGGAACCCCGTGTTCCAGACACGTCGGCTCCCGGACCACCCGCCCCAAACCCTCCCGTTCGGGGCAGCGCAGCCCAGGTCAGCGGCGCCCGTGGTGGCTCCCAGACCACCCGCCCCAAACCCTCCCGTTCGGGGCAGCGCAGCCCAGGTCAGCGGCGCCCGCGGTGGCTCCCGGACCACCCGCCCCAAACCCTCCCGTTCGGGGCAGCGCAGCCCAGGTCAGCGGCGCCCGCGGTGGCTCCCGGACCACCCGCCCCAAACCCTCCCGTTCGGGGCAGCGCAGCCCAGGTCAGCGGCGCCCGCGGTGGCTCCCGGACCACCCGCCCCAAACCCTCCCGTTCGGGGCAGCGCAGCCCAGGTCAGCGGCGCCCGCGGTGGCTCCCGGACCACCCGCCCCAAACCCTCCCGTTCGGGGCAGCGCAGCCCAGGTCAGCGGCGCCCGCGGTGGCTCCCGGACCACCCGCCCCAAACCCTCCCGTTCGGGGCAGCGCAGCCCAGGTCAGCGGCGCCCGCGGTGGCTCCCGGACCACCCGCCCCAAACCCTCCCGTTCGGGGCAGCGCAGCCCAGGTCAGCGGCGCCCGCGGTGGCTCCCGGACCACCCGCCCCAAACCCTCCCGTTCGGGGCAGCGCAGCCCAGGTCAGCGGCGCCCGTGGTGGCTCCCGGACCACCCGCCCCAAACCCTCCCGTTCGGGGCAGCGCAGCCCAGGTCAGCGGCGCCCGCGGTGGCTCCCGGACCACCCGCCCCAAACCCTCCCGTTCGGGGCAGCGCAGCCCAGGTCAGCGGTGCCCGCGGTGGCTCCCGGACCCTCGCGGTGCTCCCCACATGGTGCTCCAGCCCCCCTCGAGCGGCCGCCCACGCCTCTCCCGCCGGCGCGTGGGGACTCAGCTGTGCAAGCACCGGGACTGGCCGGACATCGCTGAGGCCCGGCCCCCAACACGTGAGGGTCTCCAGGCCTGGGTCTCCCCCTCGGAGCGTCAAGACCCTACACCCGGGGCACTCGGGCGGCGAGGGGCGTGAGGACTCCATTTCTGAGCTCGCGTCCGCTCCCGGCAGGAGGCGGTGTTCTCTCCGAGGGTGTTTATTTATTCACGTACTCCTCTGCCCACTGAGGGGCTGGTCGACGCGGGGCCGGGGCTGTGTTCCCCAAGCAAGAAGGGGAAACGGCGCGGTATGGACCCATACCCGCCCTGGGGTTTCCATCGGCGAAGCTCTGGGCACAGAGACGGCGGAATACACCAAAATAATGCGCCGGCTGCGGTTTTCCTCCCGTGGTAGAAACGGGTATTCTGATTTATCTTATTTGTGATGTTTAAAACGGTCTTTTAATTTAGAAAAATTTTAGAAAAAGGGTCTTTTTAATTTACAGAAAAATTTAAATTTTCTGTAAATTTCATTTACAGAAAAGTTGCAGAGACAGTACCGAGAGGCCCCCACACTGCACTCCACTGTGGTGCCTGCCGCTGTTACCATAACACACGCCGACCCACAGTTACAGACTAGAGTCTGTTCACTATTCATTTTTTAAAATCTTTTTAAATGTTTATTTATTACTTTTGAGAGGCAGAGCGTGAGCAGGGAAGGGGCAGAGAGAGCGAGAGAGACACAGAATCTGAAGCAGGCTCCAGGCTCTGAGCTGTGAGCACAGGACCTGATGTGGGGCTTGAAGCCACAAACCATGAGATCATGACCTGAGCCGAAGTCGGATGCTTAACTGACTGAACCACCCAGGTGCCCCAAGTCTGTTCGCTATTCTGACGCCCTTGGGGCCGTGCCTGGGACCCCACATGACCCTTAGTCCTCACGTCTCCCTGGGATCCGCAGGGCCGCCACAGTTTCCCGGACTCTCCTTGTTTTTGGTGACCTCGGCGATTTGAGAATCGCAGCCGCGTGTTTGCAGGACGTGCCGTGTTTTTTTGAGTGCCTCATTTCTTTTTCTTGGGGTGGAAGCTTGTGTCTCAGGCACAGCGAAGGCTGCCTGTGCTGATGGCATTTCTTCCCACTTCCTCCTGAAAAGCACGGGACTTCTCGGAGGCGCTGCCCTGCCAACCCCCCGGGTGCTGTCCCCGCGGTCCCACACGCTCGCTGAAACCCTTCTCCAACATTTGGATTCCTGGCTTCAAATAAGAACTAAAAATAAACCAAAACTCCTTACAGAATAGATGTTGAGTGAGCTAATTTAACAGTGCATTATCTGAAGACGGTTATTATAATCAAGATGGCTCTGCGTTGTTCTACCATCTCCTAATTAGATGTGGCACCAAAAGCTATTCTGGCTTTTAGAAAAATTACCTTTGCAGAAAATGTCTGTATTTATAAATGTCTGTGTGTGTGTGTGTATATATATATTTATTTTTAGTTGTTGCATCTGACTTAAGAAACTATATTCTGCTGAAAGACTCACACAACAGGTTGCAGACTCACTCGGGGAGACAAGAAAACCCAACACCCTCAACCTGGGGTGTGTGTCACTGAAGCCACGTTGTAGGGAGGTGGCGTGGTTACGGGCCACTGAGCTGAGCGGTGGCCTCGAGTCTGCACGTTGGGCCTTGACATTCTCTGCGTGTCCGGAAAGCCCCCGACCAAACAGCCGTCCCGCACCGGTTCCACTGAGTAAGAAGAGCCGCCCCCGACGGGTTGATGGGTGGACGGACGGATGGACGTTCCCAGCAGGTGGTCTGTTGTGGGCCCCCGGCATCGCCTCATGCAGGTCTTTCCTGGTACCCCATGGCCCTTCCTCCCCCAAACCCTGCAGGCGGGTGTGCGTGCAGCCACGCACGTGTTCCCGGCATCAGTGCTTTGATTGGGCCACGTCGCAGAGCCGGAAGATGGGGGGTGTGTCGTCACGAGGGAAGGAAGGAGTCACACGGACACGGCCTTCTTTCCGCCACGTTCCGTTCACTGAACACGCTCCCGCGGGCCCACCCCGCTCCAGAGCCAGGTCAGCAGTGGTAAGAAGCGAGGGGCGGAAACAGCCCTGCAACCGAAGGGCTTCAACCTCGGCTGCACCGGGGGACCTGGGGGCCAAGGTGCAGGTGCCGCGGTGACTGCGTGTGGGCAGAAAAGAGACGGGCCTCGAGCTGCTTGCACCACGTGTGAGCTGCCCAGCCCTCCTGGCGCTCAGTTTCCCCATCTGCAGAGCGGGCTCGTCCACTGAAGGTGCGGTTGCCCACTCAGGATCCTGGAAAAGACTCACGCCTGGGACGCGGGTCACGCGCCACTCGCCGCCCCCCCCCCCCTGCCCCCTCCATGAGAGCCCGAGCACTGCCGTAAGTCGCTTCTTCCTGGTTCTTATTCTCATTCGGGACCCTGACGGCGGGGCAGGGGTAGCGACCCCCACAGCCCGCCCTGAGGAGCGTCTCTGACGCCTGACCCTCGTCTGCCTCCTTCCTCCCGCGAGACGCTGCGTCCAGACCTCTGTGCATCGGATTCTTTCCCGACGCGTCGCGGGGCGGCTGCACTTGGCTCACCAGACGGGAAGGACAGACAGGAAGTCGGCGCAGGGCCGTGGAGCGAGCAGCCATCCCGCCACGCGCCAGCAGGCTTCCCTGCGCCCCGTCCCTGCCCGCGGGAGGGGAGACGTGCTCGCTGTTCCCACGACACCTGCTCAGCGCCCACCGTGCGGGGCCGGGGGCCGGGTGTGGTGACGCAGCCCCGTCCCGGCCCCCGACCCCGTAAGCACACGCGGTCTGACATGTTGGGCACGACCCTCGAGAGCCGCTAACGAGTCAGAGTCAGCAGCCCAGACGCAAAGTTGGTGTCGGTCTCCTCCGGCCGAGGGGTCACCTTCTGTCTGTAGGGTCACAGAGAGGGAGACGTGCCTGAGTCCCCGGCTCCCAGGGCCGCGGACTGGATGCCAGAGCTGCTCCCCCACAGGGATGGTGCGCTCCTGGCGAGCCAGGGGGACGCGAGGCCAGTTCCGGCCTGTTTGGGCCCGACCTTGAGCCTCCCTCCCCCCCGCCCCCCCCCCCACCCCGCCAGCCCGCTGCCGGAGCCGGGGCGACGGCGGCTCCCCGCTTCCTGCCCAAATCCACCTCTCTCTCGCCCTCACCTGGCGGCAGCCGCCCGAGCCCCCCACCTCCCACCACAGACCTTCCTCCCAAGCCGCGAATGAAAGCAGGGGTGAACCCGAGACTAATTTCCGCAGGAAAACAGCCCCGAGCTCCACATCTTCAGCAAAACGTTGCCGGCGACGCCGTGAGCGCCGAGCTGCGTTCTGGAGCGGGAAGGCTGTCGCGCCCCGCGCCCCGCGCCCCGCGCCCCGCGCCCCGCGCCCCGCGCCCCGGGCCCCGCGCCCCGCGCCCCGCGCCCCGGGCCCCGCGCCCCGCGCCCCGCGCCCCGCGCCCCGCGCCCCGCGCCCCGGGCCCCGCGCCCCGCGCCCCGCGCCCCGGGCCCCGCGCCCCGCGCCCCGGGCCCCGCGCCCCGCGCCCCGGGCCCCGCGCCCCGCGCCCCGCGCCCCGCGCCCCGCGCCCCGCGCCCCGATTTGTGCTCTCCCCTCCGAACACCAGACGCGCCTAAATCAAGCCCTCGGCGGACCCGGAAAGCGCCGAGCAGGCACCGTGTGGGGCGGGGGCAGGGAGGGGGGTGCACTTCCCTTCCCGGACTCTGGGCCGGATCGAGGGCCACGCGGCCACACCCGGCCGTCAGAGGAGGGGCAATGTCACCGTGTTTCAGATTTGTCAGCTTTGCACGTGACAAGGACACCCGCTGCCTCGTCCGCGGAGCCCGGCACGCAGGTGAGCGCCTGCAGCCCGGACGCCGCCCCACACGAGTCGGCTCTGGGAGGACCAGGCCCCCTCGAGTACGGTGGGTGGCGGTGGCCAGCAGGCCTGCGAGGCGGGTCACAGTGGCTCGTCGCCAGCGCACTGCGTGGTCCTGCGAGCTGCCTGGCCCCCCTGGGCCTCAGTTTCCCCATCTGCAGAGAGCTCGCAGGAACCGCACACACCTCCCAGCGTTGACAGTCACAGGGGCTCCACCTGTCCCAACCATCAGGGTTGATATTCCTTGAATTAATGTCCGTGAGCTGTAAATGATGCAAGTTCTTGGCAGCGGCTAGCTCTGGGTCTCTCAACCTTGGCCCCTGTGACCACGTGTGTGCCGTGGGCCGACCGCACCCTCCAGACGCCGGGAGATGCGTCCCCCGGGACTGCGACAAACAAAACGCCCCCAGACGCTGCCCAACGCCTGATGAGGGTGGGCCACCCCGGCTGGGAGCCCCTGAGGTATAAGGTAAAAGGCCCAGTGTCATGTCTACACGGACGACGCGCGCGTCCCAGAACACACCTGGGCCGCATCTACACGGATGACACGCTCGTCCCAGAACACACCTGGGCCGCGTCTACACGGACACGCTCGTCCCCGAACACACTCGGGCCGCGTCTGCAAAGCAGCTTTTACGTTCACGTTCACTGAAATCATTCTCTGTTTCATGACCTCTCGTCCTGTTTCTTTCACCCCCTCTCCCTCACGTTCACAGCGAGGTCTGCACCCTGGGCCCGCCGGCTCCCCACGCGCCGCCGGGTCTCCAAGCCGTGCCCTCCTCCTGGGTCTGCGACGAGCCTCTTCCCCCCTAAAGCGCTCCCCCCTCCGACCATGAGTCCCGTTTCTCAAGCCGGTCACTCCACCCACAGCCAGCACCCCGGCCGCTGCTGCCCGGTCCAGCCCTTCCCCGTGCTGCCCAGGGCGAGTGCTGTCCGCGGCGGTCCCATCAAGCCGCTGACGGGACGTTCGCGCCGACAGCTCGTCTTTGGCCTACCCGACGCCACTGAGTTGGATCCTACTGTGATTCCCACTGTTCTATTAAGCAAAATGGCCGAACAACCACACAGAACCCTCCGGGTCTTTGTCTAGAAATGTTCCGGATATTGTCTGATGGGAACTAATTTCTGTAGAAGTCTCTTCCCCCAGGAACAAAACAGAAAGAAGAACGCTTGTCTCATGATGTCATTCCCCTACACTCGTTGGACGCCAGGAAGCTCACGCCCCCCGGAGCCCCCAGGGAGACCTTCCCGGCACGCGGGGCTGGGCGAGCTCACACAGCGACAACCGTCGCCTCTGGCGTGACTTTGCGCTTGGCCGGCCGGCTTCCCTTGATCTCTTCCCCGCTACTGACACCCCACACGACGCGGGGACGCAGGTCACCGCCGGTGCGGGAGCGCCCACAGCCTGGCTTTCCTCCTCTCTTTTTAAAAACAGGAACACGAGTAAATTTCCACGCAAGTTTAGAGAGAGCGATAAATCCCGCTCTGAGACAGCACACAGCTCAAGTGCAAAAAGAGATACTCCTGACCATGTGCGATTCACGCCGCGCCCACATCTGTCTCCCCGGGAGCAGGCCAGGCCTGCAGGCATTTACCGTTAACCCTTCCCTTACCCGAAAACACCTCCAAACTGGTGGCCACAAACCAAAAGGACGACCTTCTTCACCTCGAAGAAGAAGCCCAAGGAGACCCCGAGAAGCAGAACACGGGCTCCCCGCTTCCAGGCCACACTCGACAGCACAGACCAGACCGCGGGCTGCGAAGGGGGAGTGCCTCGCGGCGTGAGCGGGTCTGAAGCCTCCCTGGAATCCTGCGCTCTCTCATCGGGCCTCACGGGCTGCACCCGGTGGAGACCACCCCGCCTTCTCTGCCGGCTTCTCAAGCTGCAGCGTCCATGCCAACCGCTCTTGCTGGGCTGGCTGCGTCGCCGCCTCGTCTGCACCCCTCCCCCACGTGCACCAGTCAGCGCCGTCACCGCGGACTCAGACGTGGGACCCGCAGTGCCCACGCTCGGCCGCAGCGGCACGCCCGCTCACCGGTCTTCGCAGTCCACGCAGGACCTTCGCACGGCACCCGAGGGGGAGCCCCGGGAGCGGAGACGCGTCCTCGCGGGCGAGGCGGGTGGGTGTGGGCACGCGTGTCCGAGCCGGATCACTTACCTAGGGAGAAGAGAACAGAGACGTTTCGTTAGTGGGGTCCGGCCGAGCTCCCCTCCGGTGCCCTAATGGAGGTGGGAATACCCACACTCGGGCGCCCTAACACGAGGCGGGAACACCCACACTCGGGCGCCCTAACACGAGGCGGGAACACCCACAGTCGTATCTCCTGGTCACACGTATTCTGGAGTCCCCGTTTAGTCTGCAAGGCACACACGCTGTCCAGAGCACGCCCCTCTCTGGCTGTCGAGCCCCTTTCCGCCTTGAGTCAGGCGGCTGGGGTGGTGTCTGTGCGGCACGGAGAGAGGTGTGCACAGAGGTGGCGGGGTTGGCAGGCGGAGGGGTCAGGCTTCTTCCGACCTGCATCACAACGACCCCTAAGGGACCCTCGGTGCCTAGACAGGCAGCTCGGTAAGCAGCAACGATCGGGGCCATATCCTCGGGAGGCTTCGATTCTGTCTCAGTTTCCCTGGGTCCCCCCCGTTACGTCCATTCGTAACGGCTCTTCCGCACGGAAGCCGGACAGAATAACGTACTATCTGCATCGTCCTAAGCCGCACGCTGGAAGGAACCACGGACACTGAAACTAGGAAGCTTTAACGTCAGATACGGAGAAACGGCTCGGATCGAGGGACTGGACTGTGGTGCCACCGCCCCACCCTGGCTCTCCTCTCGCTCCGAGCATGAGCACAGGGGACCCGCTCAGGGTACCAAGAAAAACGCGGTTCTGGCACCGACCAGAAAAGACCTCGGTTCTTTCTCCCAACTGTCGGTGCGCCCGCCCGCCGTGGGCACAGAGCCCGCCTCCTGCGGAGACGCGCTCAGAGCCCCGCTGCACAGTGAGCCGTCTCAGACCCGCAGACGTGACGGGTGTGCGCTTCCTGTCTCCACGGCGAGAGGGTTCACCCCTGCCCGTGCCCGCATAGGGGACGGAAATTCCCAGGGCGCCTCTTGTGCCCAGGACCCCTGAGGACCCCAGGCCACGAGGCCGTAGGACAGGTGCTCACTGGCTGACAGTTTTAACACAACTTGCAAAGATGAAACATGAACATTCATGGGAGCGCTCCCGCCTGACCCACAGAGACCCTGCCAGAGGGTCCCACTTCTCACGGCGGGCGGGTGCAGGCGCCCCCGCCGTCTCCCTCTGTTTGCCTCCAGGGGCAGGAACACAAATTGCGAAACGCAAAACGCAGCCCCTTCTCTTCCTCTGTGCCTTTCACTCCTCCATGAGCACACACCATCCGTACACCACCCCCAGGACGTCGCGGTCTGAGGGGGACCCGACGGCCGGGTGAAGCAGGAGCCAGACACCTCAGGCGTCCCGCGTGAGTGTCCCTCCACTTGGTCAACCACGGTTTTCTTTTCTTTTCTTTAAGTTTATTTATTTATTTTGAAAGAGAGTGTGAGCACAGCGGGAGAGAGAGAGAATCCCAAACGGGCTCTGTGCTGTCGGCGTGGAGCCTGACACGGGGCTCAGACTCACAGACCTCGAGATCATGACCCGAGCTGAAATCAAGAGTGGACGCTTAACCGACTGGGCCGCCCCGGTGCCCCTGACGCACGGTTGTTATGAGCGAGTCCCGCCTGCGGGCTCGCTCCTACGCGAGCATCTGAGCCCCTCCGCGGCCGGCGTGAGTACTGACTTTGCGATCTGCGGTCACTGAGCCGGGGCCTCCTGTGCCCTCCTGCTTTTGTTCCTCCCGGAGAGCCGATTACAAATTCAATTTCCATTTCTGAGCACAGCCCAAGCCGCTTTCGTTATCTGACAAACACAACGGTAACGCAGACAAATTACTGACCCCTCCCCCATGCTGCCGCCAAAGGGGGCCCAGGCAGCCGGGGGACCCCATGCCACCGAGGAGGACACCCCCGTGGCTCCCACAGGGAAGTCATGGGCCTCACGCTGACAGCCCTTGTCACGGCAACAAGAGCCATTGCAAAATTAATAATAATGGTGGTGATGGCCCGGTGACGACTCAGTGACACTTGAGACGGGCCGGTGCCCATCCAGGAGGGCTGGGTGGATTACCCTGCTGACCCTGCCAACTCCCCCTGGAGCGGGCAGAACTGTCGCCCACAGTCCGGGGACGAGCGCACAGTGTTCAGAGGTGCTGGGGGAGCCAGGGTCCGTGAGAGGCGTCCGGCCCAGGGCCTGGATGACCTGACGGCAGGCCCTGCCCCGGGGTCTCACGCCAAACCACCGCCTCCTCCTCCCCGGGGCAAACAGAGGGGAAGGCTCTCAGCGCACCATCCGGGGGTCCCTGTGCACGCGGCAGGGCTGTGGGATGACGGGCCACCTCCAATCGCATGGAAGAACCCTTCCTGTGCAGCCTGACTTGGCCCCCTCGTCAGACCCTCGCTCACCCACACGCCCGTCTCTGCCATTCCAGGCTCGTGGCCCACAGGCTTCCGTCCACACCCGGAGGGGGTTCCTCCAGAGGAGTCGAGAGTCCTGCGGCCTTAGCCCAGCTTAACTCCGTTTCACTGAGGAGACGCAGCCAGTGTGGGATGCTTGGAGCTTCCACAGATCCCGGGGAAAAACTGTGTCTGTGTCTGGGGAGGTCCCCCTGGGACCGTCCGAGACTCCCCTGCAAAGCGAGGCAGGTGAGGAGGCTCACTGTTGCTTCGTTCTCGGGAGTTTATCTTAACAGTCAATGCTTTTTACATTAAGGGGATTTAAAAATTCAGTGGTTATTAAATTGAATTATTTTCAAAGAGCTAATAAAAACCGAGCCAGGCTGTCCCCCGAGTTTGCTTACCGTGAATTATTGACACGCCGATGTTTACACGGTCAGGAGAGTCTGCGCGTGCGTTTGTGGTCACTCGCGCCACAGCACCCTGAACATCCTCTTTCACGGACGGCAGATGAGCTGGCCAGCGTCTGCTGAGCCCTGACCCCTCGCCCCCTGATCCCCCCGCAAGGCTCTGCCTCAGTTTCCCCCGAATGAAGCTTCCAGTAGACAGCGGCGTGCACCACAATCCCTACAGCTGCCCTAAGTGTCAAGTAAAGGGTAGAAGTAAGAATCCAATAAACAAGGTAGAATTCTAAAAAAAAAAAATCAATTTATATAAAAAGGAAAAACGAGAAAAAGACAAGTCACAAAGGGAGACAGCCATTTGACGCGAGCATGTCAGTAATAAAACCGAGAGAGCACGCATCCCACCGCAGGGCGCGAATCCTCAGAACACACGGCGAAACATCAGGACCAAATACACGCCGTCCACGGAGACGCACTTCACACAGAGGGAGGCGGGTGGGGGGGAGGCGATTGAAACATGCACCCCACGCGGACAGTATGCGCCGGGGCTGCCGTCCTGACGTCACATAAAGAGACGATGACTGGGGTGCCTGGGCGGCTCCGTCGGTTAAGCGTCCAACTTCAGCTCAAGTCATGATCTCACGGTTCAAGGGTTCGAGCTCTGTGCTGACAGCTCGGAACCTGGAGCCTGCTTTGGATTCTGTGTCTCCCTTTCTCTCTGCCTCTCCCCGCTCATGTTCTGTTTCTCTCTCTCTCTCTTTCAAAAATAAATAAAAATTTAAAAAATTCAAAAAGAAAAGAAAAGAGACAACGACCACAAGTGTTCACCAGGGAAACGCAGAAAACGCCTGCAGCAGGAGGCTTCTGGGTGGTCGTGACACCTGGGCCCGTAATGGCCCCAAACAGGCAGCAGCCTGCAACCGCTAAAAGGCAAAACCCAAACCAAGCCTGTGGCCCACCCCAAACAGGTGCCCTGACGGCGGACACGCCACAGGCAAGCGAGAGAGAGAGAGAAGTCAGAGCAGCGATCGCCTCTGGGGCTGGGTGGGGAGGGGCTGACCAGGCACGAAAGGACTTTCTGGAATGTTCTATGCCTTGATGGCAGTTTGGGTTCATCAGACTTGCCACATGTGTGCCTTTTTCTCTCTGGGAACGCCTGCCTCAAAACTGCCAACAAATCCTGACGTCTCCTCTGTGAGGTGCCCATGGAATGTTTGGGGCGTGGTAGGGAGTCCCGACAGGGACCGCGAGGCGTGGGACGGAGCCCACGCGGTGACATGTGTGAAGTGTGGTGTTTACACGGGGGCTGTACGGGTGTTCCTGGTCCAGCCGCTCTGCGAGTTTGGAGGGTTTCACAACAAATCCTGGGGGAAAATCCTGCCTGGCAGGTGTCTGGTACATTCTCTCCCTCCACCTCCTGCTCTCCGCCCCGGCTCCCTCCAGTCCTCCTCACCTCCTTGTGGCTTCTTCCCACCTGAGAGTCTCCGTGTGTCAGCTTATTAAAGCAGAGAGTGCGCCCCGGTGTGGGCCTCCTCACCCCCCGTGGGCCTCTGCACCCGGCCTCTCGAACTCCAGTCTGCCTGCTGCTCCTGCGGCTCACGGCGGGCTCCCCGAGGACAGCCCTTTCCCCAGAGAACGTGTCCTCGGTGAGCACTCGTGGACTCCCTTACTTGCGGCTTACCGTGCTAGATGTGCACAAAGCACCCTGCGCTCGGGCTACGGCCCAGAGCGCTCCACCTTCCAGAAGGAAACAGTGGCCCCGGAGCAGGTAAAGAATTCCTCACGAGGGGAAGAACGCCAGCTTCCGATAAGTTCCTTTCTCTCCCGTGCCTGGTTACCCAAGATTGATGTCTCTGACGAGGCGTCTCTCAGAAAAATTCTAACTGCTCTGTAATAAAATCTATTAGCGGATAGTTCAGGTTCCCCCGCATAGAGACTTTGGTAGATACAGAACGTTTTAGGAGAATTATTCTCTCTCACGCATGTTTTATTAAAAAGCCTGGCGCTAAACATCGCTCTTCTTAAAACAAAATTACTACCTGCAAGGAAATAGCTGTTTTTGAAAGAAAGGAAGGGGAGAAAAAGCCCTTCCCCATTGTGCGTTTCTGTGTTTCATTACGGGCTGTTTATTAAGTATTGAAGGGATAATGGGTAACAATGCATTTGTTAAATGACAAAACTTCAAATACAAAGACTCATTTATGGCTCTCTTTCATAGCAGCCTATGGTTTTCTACATCTATTCAAGGTTTATAGATTTTCGTGATTTGCACACAGCGTGTGAAGGCAGAGATGGGATTTCGTTATCACGTTCAGAAAAAATAAGGGCGATGAAGGCAGCGTTGTATGCAAATCTCTCAACTTCCGGGATGAACAGAAGCAAGAATTCTTGAAGCAGCTGGGAGCTGGGAGGGACCTCCGGGGGCCCCCGGGGCCTCGTGCGCGGAGTCCGGGGAGCCGACCCGGGGCGGCGGGCTCCCCGCCCCTGGGACAGGCTCGTGGGCACGGCTGCAGGGAGTGAGCGCGGTCAAATGCCCGTGTCCCCGCCACCCTCTGTGGTGCCAGGGGAATTTGGCTGGTGGGCTGTCGCCGCAACAGGAACCTGGAGTCCCACTTCGGCGGTGACACCCCGCGGGCCACGGAGGACCACAGAGCAGGACCGGAGGGGCCGCCTCCCCCTCCACAGCCCCGCTGAGCCGGCTCACCTGTAGAGGAGCACAGGCCAGAGCTGCTCTCTCCCCGATGGGGGCTCAACCTCACGGGGCAGGAGCGGGGGTGGGAGCGGCCGTGACCCTGGCCCTCGAGCAAGGAGACGGGCTTAGTGGAGAGGGGAGGACCAGGGGAGCCGGCTAGAGCCACGGTCTGTCACCCAGCTCCGTGGACGGGGTGGGGATCCAGCCTCTACACGGCTGTCTGTGTGCGGGCCCACTGCTGGCTCGTGCTGTTCGTCTGTGCCGGCCGCCTCTGCTGTCACAAACGGGAACAGATGAAACGGCGCGCAGGCTTGCAGCCACTGAGGCGTTTTCTATGGCAACTCACCAGCTCCCAGTATCTAGCTTGTTTTTCCAAGAAATATTCATATGGGGCAACAGGCAATGACCCCCAAAGGGAAGGTTGCTCTGTGAGAGGCACAGACTTCGGAGAACCACAGGGCACTTCTGAGAACCATCCAGGAGCAGGAAGAACAGAGCTATGAACTGAGCGGGCTGCGGCCTGGCCGGTGGCTCGTGGGCTCTGGGAGGGTCCGCAGGGAGCGTGTGCTGCTGGTTTGGAGGGGACCGCGATCACCCGCGTCTAGGAAAAGGCCCAGAGCTGGGAAAATCCATTCTGGTGAATTTCCGGGGAAGAGCCTGAGCGAAAAGTAAGCGGGTTTCAATCATCTGCTTGTGTCTCTGGGTAAGTCACACGCGTTGCGCAAGCCTGGGGGGCTCGGGGCTGAATCCGAGCCCTCGGATGACCTCCCAGCTGACGACCGCAGGTGCTCAGGGCCGGAAATGAGGCCATCCGTCACGCCCCCGGGGCTTCCCGCCCCTGCGCTCAGCGAGGAGGTCTGTCCTGACGCAGCCGCCAGCCGCTTCGCTCACTTCCGCGCTTCGGACGAGCTTCCCTGTCACTCGCCGCGACGCAGCCCAGCGCCGTGTCCAGCTACCCACGGCTATCACTTTGCTGTGTCCGCAGCACTCTTGTTTCTGGCACCATCTCTGTGTGTTGACTTGTTCATCACGTGGCTGCCCTGCTGAGACGGTGAGTGACCTGCACGAGGAGAGGCATCTCAGGTGACCTACTCCCCATGGCATCTCCGATCCCAATGGTACTTGGCACCCGCTAGGCAGCCGTCTCTTTGACAGAGCCTTCCACTGGGAAAACAAGAACTCACAAAGAAGCCCACCAACACCAACACCATCACCACACCACTACCTGTATCACCACCAACATACCAACACCACATCGCCAACACTATCACCACCCGCCCCAACACCATCACCACCACCATCAACACCACCCCACCAACACCACCAACTCTAACACCACCACCACCACCATCACCACCACACCAATACCACATTGCCAACACCGACACCACCATCAGTACCATCATACCACTACCACCATCACCACCACCACAACTGTCAGCAACACTACCACCACCAACACCACCACACCAACACCATCATCAACACTACCACTGTCTATACCACCATGCCAACACTACTGTTAGCAAAACTAACACCACCAACACCATCGTCAACACTATCACTATCAACACCACCACACCAACACCAAGATCAACACTACCACCACCAACACCACCATACCAACACTACTGTCAGCAAAAGTAACACCACCAACCCCAACACCATCATCAACACCACCACACAAAAACTACTGTCAGTAACACTAACACCACCAACACCATCATCAACACTTTCACTATCAACACTACCAACACCAACATCAACACTACCACTGTCGACACCACCACACCAACACTACTGTCAGTAACACTAACACCACCAACGCCAACATCAATACCACCACCAATACTACTATCACCAATGTTAACAGCACCAATATGAACACGAATACCAATACCACCAACAACATCGCCAATACGAACACCAACATTAACACCACTAGCATCAATGCCATAACCACTGACATAAACACTGCCAATATCATACCACCAACACCACTAGCACCCACATTAACCACACCACTGCCAGCAGCACCACAGCAACCAGTATCAACACCACCGACACCAACACCAACACGACCACCACTGACATCAACACCACCAACAATACAGAGGAAATACATGCACACGGGGTCAAAATAACAGAGAAAGATAGCACGCTTGTCTTAAAATTGTCCCAAAGGAAGTTTTTCCTCTGTTCTTTAAGACCAAATCACAGTTTTTATACACCTTTAATATTCCATCCACTATTTAAACTCCACATACCACTCTGTGCTGTCCCTCTTTTTTTGGAATTTCTGCTTTTCATCAGCCCTTGGTGGCGAAGTCTGCCAGCATCCGGGGAGTCACAAACGCGCTCCTCAGAACACTCGTCCTGCAAGAGCTTTGGGGCAGGAGCTCCGCAAAGACGACAGACGTGAGGGTCGGGGCCTGCGGTCACCCACACAGCACGGGACTCAGAGTCTGAGCCGCCACGGACCCCCTGGTCACACAGCAGACCCTCCCGACAAGGGCTGTGCTGCCTCGGGGCTGACTCCCAGGACGCACGCATGGTGGGTGGGGGACTCGGTGAGAGACTGCCATGAGCTGACACGCATCTGGTGACAGCCCGCGCCACGCGCTGTGCGGCGAGGAGTCAGCGATAAAATTACACTCTTCTCCACAGCATCCCACTCCCGAGGACTTGAGGCTGTTGGGGTTTGGTGAACGGTCATCCAGCGCGGGCAAGGATTTCTGACTAGTCCGATGGGTCTCGAACGTGCCCGTGCCTGTTTTCGGGTGATCAAAGTACAGCCAACCATCCCTGTCAGCACTCTGATTATCCCGAGTGTCATCTGATACTTCTTTAACAATCGGGGGTATGGTAAGGTCCGTGCACTGGATGGGTCCCTGACAATTGTGCGCACAAGCACGAAAAGGCCCACTAAGTCCAGAAACACTCAGGAGTGTGACCTCATTATTGCAAATGTGAACACGTGTAGATTCGTGTCACGGGATGAACATTCCAGCGTCTTCGTTGTGTTTACTCCCGGGTGAGGATGACATCCAGCCCAAACGGCTCCTTCCAGACGGGACGGCTTCAGCCGCCCACAGCCCCGAGTTCCCGCTCTGACAAGCAAAGGCTTTCTCCTGAAGACTCGTGTCCCAGGACACAATGCCCCCTGATGTCACCTGGCGGTCTCCTGAAATGCCATCAGGAAGTGAACCTACATCAGATACAATCGCAGACCGCAGGGACGCGGCGAGTCGGGCGCTCCTCAGGAGCCTCGGGCACGTTGGAGTCACCTGCGCCCGGGTTACTGTGGGCGCTGGTGCCTGGGCCACCTGGAGGCAGGTGTGCACCGCAGGAGGGGCGTGAAAATGCCCCCGAGCAGTTACGGGATAAGGCAGGGGGACCGGCCAGCAGGTGTCCTCAGGTCACAGTTACCTCTTCCCAGGGAACCGCACTTAGCCTCACCATCTGTTAAAACTGCTCGGTGGCAACACGACGAGCAGCGGCATGGACGAACTGGCTGGACCCAGACCGCACTCAGCAGAGCTGTCGTCCGAGCCAACGGGCTAGAGCCCTGTGGTGACCGCCCAGCCCCGCCCCCGCCATCTGTTCGTCTTGTTAAACAGTCGTATTCACGCCCCGGCGTGCACCTCACTGGAGTCCAAGTCACAGCCAGTCTTCGTGGGACCGCCTGTGAGGACTTCCCTCCGCCGGGGGATGAGCCGCTTCGGAGGTAACCTCCGTAGCAAGGACTGGGGCTGAAGCGCCCTGCTGGCAGGACCCGACTGGGAGGGAGGAAGAGCGGGCCGCTCCCTGGGGTCTCCCCGGGGCCGGTTCACTGCCCCCGACTGACCACAGGAACCTAAGGCCCCCAGGGTCCCCAAGGAAGGCACTTGCCTCTTGGATCTGGGAGAATTCCAGAACGATCCCACCGTCTGGCAGCTTCCTGCCTGCACCGAAGTCTAGACTCCGAGGGGAGGGTGGGTGGCCCCGTTTTCCAGTCCGGCCTCGCGGGTGCTGAAGCGGCCGCTCTGATCCCCACTGGGCTCCTGTATCAGCGACGGCCGGAAACCTCAGACGACAGCTCTGCGGCCCGAGCGGCGGTCGGACTTTCGGGAAGCGGGTAACCGTAAGCGACCGGCGTGCACCTCGGGGCAGCTCCGCGGGCGGGAAGGGCCCCTCGTCCCCGCATCACAGGGCGGCCCGACGTCTCCTGAAACACAGCCTGTGTGTGTTCCACCGCGTTTCCAGCCAGCCCTCTGCTCCCCCAGCAGTCCGGGTTATTTTGGGGGAACCGAGGAGAGCCACGGCCCTGGGAATAGCTCGTCCACAAACATGTCGTCGACAGAGCTCGATGGCCGTCCAGGCTTCTTCCTTTGCTGTCAAGATGGACGCGGCGTGAAACGCAAAGATCTCAGGCGTGACCGGGCATGCCCTACAGGAAGGCCCCCATCAAGGTCGTGAACGCTGACCCTGCTCCGAAAGCCCCCTGGCCTCCCGCCCGGACCCCGACCCCGCCGCTGCCGGAGGCGACGGCGAGGACGGTGTGTTCAAAGCATCAACTCACATGGTTTCTAGGACGTCACACAAACGGAGTCGGACGCCAAGTCCTGCGCCGCGTCAGGCCGTTTCCACTCCCATCCTCGAGGACGCGTCCCTGTGTCCACAGCGGTTAGTGGCTCGCTCCTTCCCGTGGCCGAACACACGCCGCTGCGCCGACACCCCTGCGGGTGGCCGGTCGCCCGGACCGTTCACGGTTTCCCGACTACCGTGAGCAAGGCTGCTTCGAACACTCGGCTTCGGCCTCTTGCTTCCCATTGATAACATCCAAGGGAGGAAAACTGAGCCGGAGGGGGCATAAGTTTGATTTTCTTCCTTGAAGACAAGTAATGTTGACGGTGAGGGAGTTGGGAGCGAGGGCAGTAGGTCTCCAAATCTGGCCCATCGTTACAATCCGAAGAGAATATTCTAGCATTATTATTAACTATTTTTTTAAGTTTATTTATTGTGAGACGGGGATGGAATGTGTGTGTGGGAGGGGAGAGAAGGGCCAGAGAAGCGAGAGAGAGACTCCCAAGCAGGCTGCCCACTGTCAGCATGGACCCCGACGTGGGGCTTGAACTCACGAACCGTGAGATCATGATCTAAGCCGAAACCGAGAGTCAGATGCTTAACCTACTGGGCCCCCCGGGCACCCTGAAGAGAGTATTTTAAATGCATGCTCCCAGGGGCGCCTGGGTGGCTCAGTCGGTTGGGCGGCCGACTTCAGCTCAGGTCATGATCTCGCGGTCTGTGAGTTCGAGCCCCGCGTCGGGCTCTGTGCTGACGGCTCAGAGCCTGGAGCCTGCTTCCGATTCTGTGTCTCCCTCTATCTCTGCCCTTCCCCTGTTCACACTGTGCCACTATGTCTCTCAAAAATAAATAAACATTAAAAAATTAAAAAAAAAAAGAAAAGAACAATTTGGCTTCCAGAAACAAAAATTTCAAAATGTTAAAAAAAAAAAATGCACGCTCCCAGGCTCCACTGACTAAGAGTCTCCCTGCGGGGGCCCGGAGAGCTGCATTTTTTCCGAAGTTTCCCCGAATAATGCTGCCGAGGGAGACCACTGGGTTCTGACTCCCAGTCCCGGCGGATTAGGCTCCAAAAGCCAGTCGCTCAACCGCCCGGCGCAGTGTGCTGACCTCTGAGTGGAAGCCACGGCAGCGGCCATGTCCCAGGGCTGCTGAGAAGGTAAAACAGCTTAACACGCGTGTGGCACTTAGCGTCCGACCCTGGAGCACAGGACACACGTCCGCGGTCGGCAGCAGAACCAGCTGGCCTGGTGAACGGACCTGGTGGAGAGCTCGGCTCACCCTTGGCTGTGTCCCTCGGCACCTGGAGCTCAGCCCTGGGGGCACGGGAAGGATAAGTCAGGCTGCTTCGAGTTCCACGCCACTGTGTCCCAACTCTGTGTAAGGGGCATGCAGCCGGTGTGCTGAGCCTGGTCTCGCCCTGGTCCCTCACGGGCCACGTTGGGGGCGCCGCTGAGTATGGTCGCTGGAGACGCGCACGAGGGGAGATCCGAGCACACGAGGCCCCTTTCTCCGTTCTGACCAGAAGTGGCCCGTGTTAGCGAGGCTGGAAGGGAAGGACGGGGGACGGAGGGATGCCCGGAAGCCTCCAGAAGTCCTGACTCCACGTGGCGGAGAGAGCCGGGGATGGCGTCAGGCGACCCAGGAAGCACGAAGTAAGGACAGGCACTGGTGTTGCAAACTGATGGATGAATTAAAAAGAACAAAACTCGACGGGCACAGAAGAGCTAGACACGCCGAACCCCCGTCTTCGCATCTTCGAACACGAGAAACGCTTCCAGGTCACGCTGGACCCAGGACACGCCGTGGAAGGCGGGGCCCGCGGTCCGTGTCCTGTGGAGCTACAAAAGCTCACGGTCTTTCAGAAAATGCTCCGGGGACAGAGGACGGCGGCAGGAGAATGGCCTCTGATTTCTAAAGACGTTAAAACCGCTTTCGGCCTCGAGACTCAGAAGACCAAGGAGCACGGTCCCGGCAGAGTGACGGCGCCGGGACCCGATCTTGGTTTCTGCCGTCGCCGCTCAGCCCTCCTACTGCCACTCAGGCCCCAGGACGCTTTTTACCGACGAGGCGCTGCCTATGCCTTAGCACTTACCCTGCAATTTAAAATAACCCGGCCGCACAGATCCCAGCCCAGGCGTAATTCACTCCAACGCAAACAATCGCAGAGCAATCACCACCACGGGACGCCTTTCAGCCACAGCCACTCGGAAGGATCATTCCACGGGGACCCTCGGGAACGCCGGGCGTGTGTTTATGGAGGCTCTCGACAAACGAGTTAATCCGGAATGCTCTCTTAAGAAATTAGAAATGGCTCTGTTCCGTTCAACCAACAGGAGCCTCCGCGACAGCCGCCTGTGGCCTGTGCGTGTGCTGCGCTCTCCGCAGGTCACGGCGGTGAACTGCGGGAAGGGGCCGGCGTCCGTCCGTTTCTCCGAGAGGGCCACCCGCTCTCGCCAAGACGGGGGTCAGACTGGCGGCCGGCGCCTGTGCAGGCCAAGCGTCCGCGCCCTTCTCTCCCCAGAGGGCACTGACTGGGCCCCGGGGAAGGGCGCGGACACCTTCGTGGTGGCCGGAAGCCCAGCGGCTCCGCAGAGGCCCTCCCGGGCACAGGGGACCTCAGCCCGCCATGCGTCAGCCCATCTGGAGGCCCAGCGACGCAGGGCCTTGCCGCTCGAACCCAGCTTCGGTGACAAAGCGGACCGGCCTGCGACAAGTCCTCTCGGGCGAACTTGACAGCAGGGACCCCCGGATGTTGGGCTTTGATGGATGCCGTCTAGAAGCCGTGTTCCGTGCCAGCTTTCTGGCCGGAGAAGCCAGAGGCTGGCCTGCGTTCGCCTGCTGCCGGCGGCCGGGTCCGCTGGGGTCTCCCATCCCTCCGAGGCTTGTCCACGCGGGAGCCGGCCCCCCAAAATCCCGCAGCGTATTCCAGGTCTGGAGCCTACGGCGTGCGTGGACGCAAAGGAGGCCCCACTGCCGCGGACAAGGACACGCAGACGAAGCTGAGCGCTCTGCTCACAAGGTTTCGTCAGCGGCCACAGGCAAACGCGGAGGAAAGTCCTGCCTGACTCCGTGGCTCCCGCCGCGTCCAGGCCAGGCGCGATCCAAGCCCTTCCCGATGCCGCGACTCCCCACACCCGGCGGGCCACGCGGCCCAGACCCCCCTCTGTCCCCGGCTCCAGGACCACAGCCAGCATCTCTCTGACAGGTGTCCAGGGATGGCAGGGACCTCCGTGTCCCCGGGGCCCAAAGGTGCTCTCCCCCTGTCCAGTCCTGACTCCCTTCCCCGCCCCCTGCACTCGCTGCTGCCCCAGCAACCACCGCCAGCCTGTGACTTCTCCAGGACGCGTGATGGGGACGGGGCGACTCTGGCTGGATTCCTGGTCTGGCTCTCCTGTCTCCCTCGATCCCAAAAGCCACGACCTGAAGTAAAAGCCACCAGCCTCAGCAGGATTCTCGAATCCCCACAGGACACGGCCCCGGCCACCCTCTACATCATCCTTCCCTTTTCCCCACACAGGACAAGCCCTTGCCTCCGGGCCTTTGCACATGCTCTGTCCGCTTGAGAAGGTCTGTCCCCTGTGCTTTGAACAGACACCCAACTCCTCCTCAGGGGACCTTCCCAAAGGAAGCCCCTTCCTTAGAGAGGGATTTCTGACCTCCCTTCTTCAACGGAATGTGGCCGTAGCTCCCGTGCACCTGAGCACGTTGTGACCACATTTCTGGGGTGCGTGAGGGTCACAGCGGGATAAGGGGGGTGGGACGGAGCGCAACTCAGCAGAATTAGACAGTCTGTCTTTAGGTGAGTTTCTTTTAAACGTTTATGGATTTTTCCCGTTCGGAATATCTCAGAGATGAAGGAAGAAGAGAAGCGAGGCCCACCCTTGGAGGCACACGAACCCCCCCGGTCCTCTCCTTCCTGGTCGGAGGGTGGGCGCTGGCTTCCCGGCACTCCAAACCCGTGGAAATAATCGTTTAAGCGCGAGAGCGATGCGTCCGTGGGTCCGTTGGTCTCCGCCCGGGGGAGGTGCGGGAGGGGAAATGCGCCGGCCGCCCGTGCGGAAGGAGGGCCCGGGGGCGCCTGGGCACCAGGGCCGGAGCGAAGGGACTCGGCGTCCGCTCCCAGAGGCCCGGCCGGCAGGAGGCAGCGTGTCGGCTGAAGCCTGCACTGGGCACCGAGGCACGGACGGCGGTCTGGCCGCTGGCGGAGCGGGGGTCTGTAGTCTGTGCCGACTCATTCCATGGTCACTCTGCCCTTCGCCGGGGAGCAGGAGCGCCCCCAATCACTGGCGCCAGGGTGCTTCCCTGAGGCGGGGTGGGTAGCCAATGAACCCCCCGCTGCCACCCTGCACGCCCCCGGGTGCCCACCTGGACTGTCTGGTGGCCTGTCACAGGACCTCCCCCAAGCGCGCCCGGTGTGCAAAGCCTGAGGTCTGTCCCCTGCCGGGTCACGGCCGGGACCTCACGCCGTCCCGGCCGAGCGGACGGGCTCAGTGCACACTTGCTGACCGGATCCCTGAATCTACGAGAGACGGCCTGCACCCCCGTTTCGTGACGTGGAACTCTGGGGGAGAGTGGGGGGCTGGGGTGCACACGAGCCGCTCGACACCGGGCCGGAGGGGGCTTGTTGGAGAGCAGGCTGGAGCAGGAGTCGGCTGGTTTCCCCGACACCCTCCACGTCTGTTAAAAAAGTAAACCGAATACAATCCTGCATCGGGGAGACGGGTCGAGGCCCGTGGCGGCCAGCACATCCCACAGCGAAACGGGGTGCCGACTTCAATTCTGGAGGGCCCCCTCCTTGCCGACCTCGCGAAATGAAGTGAGGCGTGCCAGGTCGCCTTGGGAGCTGACCCTGCCGGCTGGGAGGGCGGCCCGTCTGCCTCTCGGCAGGGAGCTGGGTACCACGACCCGTCCTCACCCCGAACCCACAGCTGCGCCCCCGCGGTGCCTCCTTCCCAGCCCCGGGGGAAGGCACGGACCGCGTCACGGTCGGTCTTGTCACGTCTGCTCCCCAAACACAGGGGGATAAAAACACACGGGGGAGGCCGGCGGGGTGGTGGTCACGGGTGGTCAGGGGCCGGCTCCACACACTTACGACGCGGGGTCAAACCCTGCTGTGCCGCCGTTCGGGAAGTCACGTCACCTCCCTGTGCTCCGGATGAACGGGGCCCTAGTAGCTCTGTCGCACTGGTTAGCCCCAGGATCCGACGAGTTCCCGGGATGCCCGCCAGGTGGGCGCATGGCAGGAACGCAGCCGCTGAAGCACGGCGTTTACAGCTCTTCCCTGGGAAGCTGCTGGGGCTCTCAGGCTGCGGGTCCCCCGGTCGGGCTGATAAAAGGACAAAGAGCAGGAGGGTCACCAGGCATCTAAAGTGGCCAGTTAGCAGGAGACCGGTGGTACGGGTGTGGCGGTGAGCGGGATGGAGAGACGGGACGCACCCCGGCCAACCT
Organism: Paguma larvata; assembly: GCA_030068075.1. Classification (NCBI taxonomy): domain Eukaryota; kingdom Metazoa; phylum Chordata; class Mammalia; order Carnivora; family Viverridae; genus Paguma; species Paguma larvata. The sequence goes on along the minus strand of CM057844.1, from coordinate 47,290,459 downwards.
GTCCTTGGAATGGGGGCCGTTCCTCCAGGGCGCACGCCGCCCAGCAACGCAGCCTTCGAAGGCTTGGAGGAGAAGCGAGGAGTGGACTCTCGGGACGGACAGAAGCGCACAATTCTGAGCCCCGTTAGGGCACGAGAGTGACACGTGGGGACGCAGCCGGCACGGTGGCGAGTCTTTATTCTGGGGGGGGGATGGCGCGTGCCAAGTCTGGGAGGCCGGGCAAGGCTGGGCTTTGGGACCTCGAGTGTGGTCCCGGCGTCTGGCCCTGTGTCCCTGAGGTCCGGGGGGAGGGGATGTCTACAGGGCAGGACAAGGTGAAGGCTGTGTTTTAGGGAAACGCGTCTGCAGCAGCAGAAGGGCAGAAACATCCAGAAGCAGGGCCGGAACACAGAGCACGCAGGGGGAGGGCAGTGCCTGAGCACGACCGGGCAGGAGGTGAGCGGGGCGTCAGAGGGAGAGAACAAGGCGGTAAAGACAAGATGTAGCAGGATGAGAGCAGGGCTCAGACGTGTCGGTTTGCGAGGGCCGCTCCGCTGGACACTCATGGGCCAGCGACCCGAGGGGCCTGCGCCAGGGCCTGCCGGGGGCCACCCGAGGAGTGGCCAGGCACCCTTTGGTGAGCTGTTGGGGGGCGGCCTGGTTCTCCGTCACGAGGAGTCCGATCAGCTCGGGCCCCCTTGCGTCCTGATCTTAGGCCCCGACCACAGTCACGGAGGGCGGGCCCCCAGGCGCAGCCCGTGCCTCAGCTCACGGAGTGTGTGCCGATGTCCCACTGGCTGAGGCCACCCTTGGGGGGAGGGAGGAGCACGGTCACGCTCAAGGGTGTGCGTGGGGTGGGAGAATCCTCGTAACCGTCTCTGCAAGCAGCTGGCAAGAAGGGGACAGCGTGTGGACGAAGCCGTGGTCTTGAGCTCCTGTGATCCGAGTAGAACCGTCTGCTGGCAAAGTCGCAAATGCAGTTTGGACGGCTTCGGCTACGTCACCGAAGGGGGCAGTAACGCCTGGGGTACCTCCGGGCACAGCTGGATCCGGGCACTCAGCCATTTCATCAAGGATCCTGCTCTCACTCTGCCTTCCTCTGCCCGAGCTTCACTTCCTGTCACACCTTCCTGCCCGCTGGCCCCCGGCAGGAGTGCTCTGGACCAGCTCGGCGTTGGGGCTGACCGGCCGGTCCCCGATCCTGGCTCTACCAGTCCCTGGCTATGTAACCCCGTGCCTCAGTTTCTTCATGTGGAAAATGGGGTTGGCGATGGCACGGCCTACCTCAGGGGGTGGGCCGGGGGACAGCGGTGCCGTACGGGCGGCTGCTGTCGTCCCCACATCGACCACGCAGGCAAGGGCCCATCCCTCCACAGACAGCCGTCAGGGCAATGGGCACGCGCCCCGGCTGGCTCCGGGTCCCACGACAGCCCTGCAGGGTCCTCAAATACGGGGAGTGTCAGCTGAGCAACGGCCGGGCCCTGTTCGCAGAAGGGTCGGGAACGGAGCTGGGCCTGGCCGAGGACCCGGCCGTGACGCGCCTCCTGCCCCCAGAACCACGGAGGCGGCGCTGGCCGCAGTCCGTGTCGCCAAAACGGGCCGTCTGTTTCCACATGCGCCCCCTGAGGAGTGACGGAGACGCTGACCGGAGACACCCGCCGCGCGCATCTCAAAGAACGCCGTGCGGGCATTTCAGCCTCGTTCCGCCCCCAGCTCTCTGATCACACCTGGCACTTTCGGGGCCCTGCAGAATCCTTCCTCTGGGAATCTGCATTTTGCAGAGAATTCACGTATCTGGGATAAGCAGGAGTGATGGGGCCAAAGGAGAGGGGAGGCCCACGTGGCAGCTCCCAGAAGCAACGGCACATTTTCCTGAAAGACGAAACCACAGGCCCTTTGCTCAGGACTGGCTGGCTGAGCCCCGACGGGGAGCAGGCGAGAGAAACAGAAGTCCACAGATGTGAACTGGAAGTAGACCCTACGGGGTACCTCACGAAGGAACAGTTAGACCCATTTTACTGTATTTGAAAACGATTAGCTGAAGTGGTTTGGTTCCTGGAAAAAAAATCTCATCTATTCTGATGCTCTCCTCTACGCGGAGAAGCACCAGGAACTAGAACGAGGGACAAGCTGACTTCTAACTTGTCCCTGCATTTTTCATACCAAGTTAGCGCCGCACGCAGGGCCGGTGCTCGGGCCCCGGGAGGAGAGGCGCCTCTGGGAGGAAGCGCTGGCTCACCGCAGCCCTGCAGCCCTCGGAGAAGCCTGCGCCGGGGCTCACCGACGTGAGTGCACAGACGACAGAGGGGGTTTAAAGACAAGCCTTCTCCTTACACTCACGAGACGTGGGCGGGAATGAGACAGCCGGCACACGGCCGTGCCCTGGGAGCGGACGGAGGGCCCTCCAGCGATTCCAGACCCGGGCACAGGCAAGTGTGGACTAACGGGTTTCCACCTTGGTCCCATTTCCCTGACATGTGTGGCCAGACGGCGCTTTGCTGCCACGGGGCCACCGTGGGCACTGCAGGGCGTGAGCAGCATCCCTTGCCTCCGGCCTCAGGGGGCCGGTAGCATCCTACCCCCGCCCCAAGCTGTGACGAACTGTCCCCGGTCTCGGCCGGTGCTCCCAGGGCCACAGTTCCATACGGGACGTCCGTGCAGGGAAAGGGGACTCAATCTGCCGCCGAGAAACTTGATTCTAGACCGCGGATGGTCACAGCCCAGCTGTGCGGCCGACGGTAACGGTGCCGGCTGTGTGCCCCACCCATTCATGCGTAGAACGACAGGAAGGCTTCCCTTCCCTCTCCCCTGCCTCTCCCAGAACTCCCCCGAGAACTGGGCGGGACGATGGGCGTGCACACGCTCACAGTCAACAGTGTCTGAGCTGCATTCACTTTGTGACTCCACGTGTGGACCGAGCGTGCAGGGTGAGCCCCAGCGTACAGGCCATCAAACTGAGGTTCAGAGAGGGGCGTGACCTTCTTAAATTCAACAAGCCGGTGCCAGCACGAGACAACAAGCTTACGGTTCTCGGTCTGTGGCCTTGGGGGGATGCAGGGATGAAACGCCAGGCAGGAAGACCGGATGTCTCTATGCGTCCCCAGGGCACAGCCCGGGGCCCACACAGAATGCTCCTGGGGACCCCCCCCTACTCCCGCAGGGCTCTGCCCTCCCCACCCCACTGCCCTGCCTCCTGCACCTCACCACCTTGGCGCCCAGTTGACCCCCAAGATCTGATCACTATATGGATCTCTTGCTCTTGGCGAGAGTCCGGCGAAGCCCCCGAGGACCTGGCAGATGGGCACCGGCTCGACCCTTGCCTCTACATGGCACGTTCTTGGTCAGGCACTCCAGCGAGGGCTTCCCACCGAGATGGGGTCACAGGGCCCAGACTGACCCGCCACCCAGCTCGGTGATCCATGGAGAGGAGAAATACAGAGCAAGCCCACGATCGCCCTGTTCACTGCCTGGAGAGAGTTTCCAGGCTGGGGACTGGGGTTCAAGAAGGGGGAGCCAAGCAGAGCCCAGAGGGGTCCCCTGGGCTGAGGAGACGGAGTGAGGGTCTGGGAGGGGAAGGCGCTTAGAGGTAATGAGGTGGAACATATACCCGAGGCAGAGCTGGGGAGGGGCTTCCTTCAGTCTTGGGCTGAACATGACCAGAGGATACAGGTGAGACAGCACTGCGGTCTCGAAGCATCAGGGGAGCTCGCCTAGGGCTGGAAACGGTGTGTGTCCCCCTCAGCGGGGAGGGGCTTCAGGATTCATGGCACACTGAGCAGATAACTCAAAAGAGGAACAAAAATAAAAACTGCCCCGGTGGCGGGACACACTTCGCCCTGGGCCGAATACTGCTCTGACCTTCCTTAACCAAACAGAAGAGCAGGATCCAAATGAATCAAACAGTTTCCAGGTAACTTACCGGTGTCCTAGAGCAAAAATCAGGAATATCAACCGGCATACAAAAATACGTACACCCACGCAGGTAAAATTCACAGCATCGGGCATTGCATAAAAACACCAGGCACACAAAGAAAGCAAAAAAATACAACCCATAATGAGAAAAAGTAATCAATAAAAAAGATCAGAGAGAATCAGCGGACAAGGACACTGGGAAGTTGTTACACTTCTATCCACGTGTTTATGAAGGGGGGGGGGAGCAGGAACATGTCCACTACCAAGCTTGTGCAGGGGAAAGCCACAGTGTCCTCGATGGGGAGTGCACTGCGGTCACTAGCAGACCGGACGCTGCAGGAGAAAAGAAACCGCCGGACCGTAGACACATCAACAGCAAGCATCCAAATGAAATACACAGGAAGAAATAATTTAAAAGAACAAAGAATCAGTGAGTTGCTGGGCGCCTTGAAGTGATCTAATAAATTCGTAATTAGAATTTCCACAGGAGAGGGGGCAGGGGAGCAAACGTGTTTGAAGAAGTGATGACTACAATTTTCCAAATGTGACATAAACTATAAATCTAAAGACTCAAGAACCCAAACAAAAGAAACAACAAGAAAACCAGACCAACACAGTTTATGATCAAATTGCTCCAAACCAGTGATAAAAAGAAAATCAGGGGCACCTGGGTGGCTCAGTCGGTTGAAAGTCTGACTCTTGATTTTGGCTCAGGTCCTGAACTCACGATTCATGAGTTCAAGCCCTGAGTCAGGCTCTTCACTGAAAGCGCGGTACCCATTTGGAATTCTCTCTCTCTCCCTCTCTCTCTGCCCCTTCCCTGTGCATGTGCATGCATGCTCTCTCTCTTAGAATAAATAAACTTAAAAAAATAAATAAAATCTTAAAACCAGTCAGAGTTGGTAGGGGGTGGGGGGTCCATTGTGTACAGATGAACAAAGGTAAGAAGGACAGCAGAGTTCATCTCAGAAATGATGCAAACTAGGAAAACACTTGTGCTGTATTTTTAAAATCTTGGAAGACAGAACGAACAGACAAAACGCCCAAACCAAGAATTCTATACCCAGCAAAACTATGCAAAATACTTTCTCAGAATACAAAAGCTGAAAGAATTCATCTCCAGCAGACCTGCCCGATAAGGCATGTGAAAGATCTTCCAGAAAGAAGGAAAATACGACCAGATGGAAGTCTGGTTCTACACAAGGGGGTTACAAGCTCCAGAAATGACCGAGAGAAGAGAGAACTTTCTCTTATGTCTTCTCTATGAAGTGGTAAATGAAACACAGCTAATTTATCACATTACACTGTCATGCACTTATCACATTACACTGACTTGTTGCTTCTCTGTCTTCTACGTTCTGGTCTTTGACTTTGACAGACGAAAGGAATACATACTCACTTTGTATCCTCAGTATGCACATGGCACTTAATAAATGCCTGATGCGTTAGCACACACTTGTTGCAGGTACATGTGCATCCCGGTGGGCAAGAGTAAGTTGGGTCATCCCTGGGTCACCTGCTGGATGGAAACCAGATTCAGCCCTGGGTGCCCGTCAATCATGTGGTTATGGACCGAATGTTCGTGTCCCCCAAAACACACATGTTGAAGCCCTAACTCCCAATGCGATGGCATTTAAAGGTGAGCCTTTGGGAGGTGGTTAGGAGTAGAGGAGCTCATGAGGGTGGAGCCCCCGTGATGGGATCAGTGTCCTTACAGGAAGAGGAAGAGGGGGGCCTGGGGGGCTCCGTCGGCTGGGCATCCGACCTCGGTCAGGTCATGATCTCGTGGTTCACGGGTTCGAACCCCGCACTGGGCTCTGTGCTGACAGCTCAGAGCCTGGAGCCTGCTTTGTGGATTCTGTCTCCCTCTCTCTGCCTCTCCTTTGCTTGTGCTCTCTCTCTCTCAAATAAATAAATAAATAAATAAATAAATAAATAAATAAATAAATAAAACATTAAATAGTAAGAAGAGGAAGACCCCAGAGCTTCCTTGGTGCGATGTGAGGACACGGCCAGAATGTGGCCACCCGCGAGCCGGGAGAACATCCCCCATCAGGACCCAGAGCCGCCGGTGCCCTGGCCTCGGGCTTCCCAGCCTCCAGATCCGTGAGGAACAATGTCTGTTACGATTTCGGCCCCCGGGTCTGTTTCAGCCCAAACAGACTCACACACAGAAGACTAGGTCCACTATTGTGAGTCCAGATTAGGTCACTCTTAAAACACAGCAGAGTTCCCACTGCTCCGATGTGTCCACAGCTGTCCCCAAGTCAGGGGCCACTAGGCAAACTCGTTTCGAGGGTGAACACCGTGCCTGGCCTGGCTGCCCCCATTTTTCCGTCCTGGCACAGATGACGGCCGCTAGCACCCTTTCTCCTGCAGCCTGCATCCCCGGGCACACACAGGCTCGCGGTCCAGGGGCGCGCGCGGCATCTGGGCCCAAGCCCCCTGGGCGAGCCGCCCTGTTGTCTGGGGCGCCAGTTACCGCTCCCGATTTAGAGGCATATTCTTGGACTCAACAGCCGCGATCCCTGCCAGCAGATTGAAGGAAATGTCACCGCTCACACAATCACAGACAGCTTCGGCTCCTCATCTCACAGAAGTCTATTTACATCCCATAAACTATGTTGGTGCTTTATTTTAGACAACGGGAGCTCTGTGTCTGTGTACGAGATTGGGAGGAGGAATTACTTCCCGGCCCGCGAGACCTTCCACAGGACGGAATACGACCCTCTGCGGCATCCACCCAGCGGCAGGGGCGCGGACAGCTCCGGGAGGGGCTCGTCCTTCCCCCAGAGGGAGACGCGCAACCTGCTCAGGGAGCAATGGGCTGGAGGGAGAGGCCGCCCCGCCTGGCAGTCCCCCCGGAGGAGAAACAGCTCGGCGGCTCGGGTCCCAAGTTCACCCAAGTGTGTTGAATGCAGGGTAGCAGGGGTCCCGCCGAGAAACACGGGGAGCTCAGTGGCAGAGACTCGGGGCGAGCGCCCCAAAGCCTGCAGGTCTCTGAGGCCACCCCAAAGTCGCAAACTGATTGATTGTAAACACTGGTGAGGGTCGGTTTGGAAAAGCACCGAACCTGAAGTCCGTTTGTGGAGCCAGCCATTCCTCGGAGCGGTTTTCACTGCAGAGCAACGTGCAGGGGAGGGTGCAGAGAGGTCCGGCGTGCCCCCCGACCCCCAGCCGCGCACCGCCTCCCCAGCGTGGACCCCCCTGCGGAGTGAGCATTCGCCACAGCCCGCGAACCGGCAGGGACACGTTGTCATCGCCCCGAACCCCTGCTTCTCCTCAGGGTCGCTCCCGGTGCTGGGCCTTCGGCGGGGCTGGACACGCGCACCAGGACGGGATCTGCCAACACGGCGTCGCACAGGAGAGTGTCACGCCCTGTTCGCCCCGCGCTCCCCTGCCCCTCCCCAGGCCCAGCCCCTGGCAAACACGGATCTTTCACCGTCTCCATAGTTTCGTCTTTTCCAGAATGTCATATGGTTGGAATCGCACAGCGTGTAGCCCTTCCAGACTGGTTTCTTTCACTTAGTAATTTGAATTTACGTTTCCCCCATGCCTTTTTATGGCTTGACAGCTCATTTCTTGTGAGCGCTGGCTGACACTCCGTTGGCCGATGGACCCGTTCACTGACCCTCCCACCGGCCAAAGGTCACCTCGGTTCTTCTGAGTTCTGACCGTTACGGACAAAGCCGGTGTAAACATTGGCGTGCAGGTTGTTTTGTGTGGACGGTAAGTTTCCAGTTCCTGTGAGTGAATGCCAAGAAACACGAGGGCCGGAAATCCTGTTTTTATATTAGAAACGTCCTCCTAATCGAAGGGCACTGAATGTCACTATCAAAGGCATCTGCCCGGTGTCACCCCTCCTGAGGCCAGCAAGAAGAGACATCTGAATGTCGTCCTGTCCGACGGAAACTTCCGCGCGACAGGAGCATCCCATAGCTGTCCTGTCCAGTACGGCAGCCTCTGCAGCCACGCGTGGTTACTTCAAACGTGGCCGAGGAGCTGACAGCTTCCTCGTGTTTGATTTTAGTTTACTTAATGTAAATGGCTACGTGTGGCGAGTGCTTATGACGAGGGACACAGGTGAGCTCAGGTGCGTCCGAGGTCTCCCGGGGCACCAGGCGTGGGTTATGTCACGGAGATTCCTGCCTCCTGAGAGCTGTGGCCATCACGTGGGCCTCCTTCCCCTCTCCAGCAGCCTCGGCACGGAGTGGGTTGTCCACACTCTCTGAAGTGTGCTCCTCCTGCCCCGTCCTCCACCCCTGACCCACACCGTGTTGTCCCTGACCCACTCTGTCCTCCATCCCTGACCTGCACTCACCCCCCCAGTGGCACGTGCACCCCCCGTCTCCCTGGCACAGCTGCCCGCTGGGCTATCGTCTTCTTGTCTCCTCTCCCTCTTTCTACGCAATCCTGGAAGCCTGGTCCACGTCCCCACCATCGACAGAGTCTGGCCAGAACTTCTTAGCGCCCCCTGGCGCTGCGTCCACCCGCCTGCCTTCTGGCCCCATCCCTGCCCTCCCTCATCCTGGACAGTAGTGCAAGGAGCTGACCCTCCGAGCACTTCTCGGACTGTCGGCCAGCAGGACCTGGCCGGTGGAAGGAGGTGCGGGGGGACAGTGGCCGGGGCCCCTGTCCCTCACCTGAGCCCCGCAAACGGCCCCGCCCTGGCCCCCATCCCCCAGCTGAAACAGGTGCGTCTTCAGGCTCTCCCTCATCTCTGGCTGCCCCTCCCCCTGCCTCCCCTGACGCCGCTCAGGCCTCCCGACACCTGGGTTCAGGTTCTGCATTGGCAGCCTCTCAGGAAGGCCCAGCCGTGTTCTGTTCTCAGGCGGAACTTGGCCCGTGACCTCGCCGTAGTGGCCATGAGCGTGGTCCCGCCAGTGCCTGTGAGCAGACCCGATCTCGTCCCCAACGGCGTCTCCACAACCACACGCTGGAATGTTGTTTTGTTTCGGAAAAAGCTTCCAAACACACACACTAGTTTAAACTCGCCGGTCGGCCTCACCCCGCCTAGTCCCTCACCGTGGAGCCTTCACCGCACGCAGAGCCCCGAAGGGTAGTGTTTGGGCGGCGCTGGTGGCCGGCGGGCAGGGTGAGGGTCGCGGTCACCACCGTGTCTCACTTTCTCTCTGAGCCTCGGTTTCCTCAGCCGCGAGACGGGGAGAGTCACAGAACCCACCCGGGAGCGTGGCCGCGAGAATTCAGTCCGTGTGTGTAGGAATGTGCGTATACACACGCGGGTGCAGCGTCCGTGTTAGGACACCCCTGTGTGTTTAGGACACGTGTTCGGAGCACACACACTCTCTCGGCTGGTCTGGCGGGCAGGGCTGTTCCATGAACCGTGACCATGACTTCCACCCTCCCACGGACGGGAACCGGCGCTCCGACCACCCCGCTTTCCTGCAGTTTTCCTGGTTCAGGACTCAACTCAGGGCTAAGATGAACGAAACATTTGTGAAACTCCGACAAAATGTTGGAGTAAAAATTGTGTGTTTGGTCTTTAACTCTGATTAACAGTCCAGCAAAGGACCATCAAGTGTCTTCGTTAACCAGGAGGAAGCGTTTCTAGTTTCCTCACGTTACTTCCGGGAGGCACAGCACCGTCACCCAGCAACGCTAATTACTAACATCAGCATCCCTGTCCCGGTGGCAGTGGCGACGACGCCAGGACCCCTCCTGCGCCGATAGGCTGGCTCTCCCGCACCGGGACGACATTCGGTGCCTGTGCCCGTGCTGTCATGACCCGGAATTCTGCCTTTGGCCGTGGCGCTCAGAGGCAGAGGAAGAGCAGGGCCGAAGGAAGAATCCTGCAGAGTTAGGGGGCCAGCACGTTGCAAATTCATCTCACGGTGGTGCTCGTTCGTCGTCCGTGGTGAACCAGCACGTGCACAAACATTTCTAGGCCACGTGAGAGCAGGGGTGAGGTTTACTGAGCAGCACGATGCTACAGGGGAGGAAGAGGGAGGGAGGGGGAGAAGGAGGGAGGGGGAAGGAAAAAGGAAGGAAGGAGAAGAGAGGGAGAATGAGCGAGAGAGAGGGAGGGAGGGGGAGGAAGGGGAAGGAAGAGGGAGGGAGGGGGAGGGAGAGGGAGGGAGAGGAAGGGAGAGAAGTCCTACAGCAAAGAAGGGGGAGGCAGGAGGGGCCGGGAGGTGATCCGAACACCACGTTTCCGGGCACGTCCCTTTTTGGCGGGACGGGATTTCGGATTTCAGCTCTGGGCGTCCGAGGGCGCAGGAGTCCGCGGGAGGCTGGGGACACGTCTAATTTCTCCCCAGACGCTCCGCCTTCCCTGGCACTCCGCAGTGCTGCGCTCACAGTCGCCAGGGGCGGGAGGGCTGCGCACTCCCGCCCTCACGACCCACACCCGCTCTGTTCTGGGAACGTCGTGCTGGTTCGTGTCTGCAGGCTTCGCAGACGAGCGCCTGGGGCAGGACGCGGGACGGCTCCAATCAGCCGCAGCACAGACGAAAGGGGACAGCGGAGTCGCTCAGGCAGCGGCTGCAGGGGTGGCACACACGCCCAGAGATCCCGGCAATCCAGCCTACTGGGAAGCGGGTTTCCAGAGCGGCAACGGCACCCCTGCACTGACCAGCAAACCCCGCAGCCTGCACTCCTGGCAGAACGTTCTGAGATGCTCGGTCGTGCCGTCAAACCTCCTCCAAGGCAGAGGGGATGGAGCGCTCTGGCGCGCGTGCGGGCAGCGCCGGCCACGGCGGGAGCGTTCCTCGCAGAACATGTAAAAATGCCCCAGGCGGTATCAAAAAAGCAAAGAGAAAAAAAGGAAGGTATTTCCAGAAAGAAGAATGTTGAAAGCAATCATAATTATGTCTTCAAGAGCGGGTTTGATTGCTTCGCCCACGTCACCCTGGGCACGGTGAGTACAAAACTCATCTCTCTTCCCATCGTAGCTAAGAGGAGGCTTCTTACTAATCTAAAAAATATTGCGGCATCTCTCCCAGCCCGTGGGAGGTGGTAATATTTGCAATCCCTGAGGCACTGCCTTCTGCCGTGGCAAGGATCCCCGGTAATAATGGACGATTCCCTTACAAAAGCCTGTCCCGCTGGGTGGATGTTTGCTGGAGACCCAGAAAATGGAGGGGGGTAAAACCTCACCCTCTGTGCCCCTCGACCAAGCTGCCGGATCTTTACAGAGAACCAGGGCGGTCCAACATTCTGCAGTGCTTTTTGCAACAGAATCCAGAAGACGCAGCGCTAAAACCTGAACTGGTATGCAGAGAAACGGGCGACAAAACAAACGACACGGTAACGGCCGTGCATTCAGAGCCGGTCACCGAAGTCGGCGTCTCTCCTCCCGGACACGGGCGTGAGAGGACACGGCGTGTGTGTGTGTGTGCAAGCCGCCCTGAGCTCGGTGCCTTATTAAAGTTGCTTTAAGAAAACCATACAGACGTGATGGACTTTTTCACCCACGATGTATTTTATTACAAGTGCACGGAACTGAGGACTATAAGCAATTTGCTAAGTGAACCAGAAATTCAACTCTCTGCTTATGAATTAAGTTATGGGGCCCACTGGTTAAAATGCGAGCTCCTAAAATAGGTTATTTCTGGAAACAAAGACCTCGGAACGGAGAAGACAACATGCTGGCAGAGACGACACGGGGAGACACTTGGCTCCTCACAGGTGGGGCCGGCAAATCCCCGGATCTCAGCCCTCTCAGCAGCAGCAGACTCCTATTGACCCAACAGAGCCCCTTCTTAAATACCCAGAAAAGGGGTCCACCTGCTGTTAAACACAGCCACTGTTAAAAACCAAACAATACAGGGGCGCCCGGTGGCTCAGCTGGTTGAGCGTCCGACTTCGGCTCAGGTCATGAGCTCAAGGTTTGTGGGTTGAGCCCTGCGTCGGGCTCGCTGCTGTCAGCACGGAGCCTTCCCAGAATCCTCTGTTCTCCCCTCTGTCTCTCCGCCCCTCCCCGGCTCTCTCTTGAGTGCTCTCACTCTCAGAATATACGAACTTAAGAAAAAAACACGGGTAGTGAATACTAAAAATTTCCCACTTCCTAATTATTTCACTACATTCTACTACTCTGAATGCTGTTGGGGTCACTCGGGCCTCATACACTCAAAGGCAGGAATACCATACGACGAGGGGCCGTTGTCGTCTCTTACAAGCCCACATTCAGGGCCGCCACGTTGCAGCTCGATAACGGCCATGGAATCCACGCCGGTAATCAGCAAACGCCAGGGATCAGGACTCTGTGTTCCCCGCTCCGTCCCACGAGGTCAAGGCTTGGTGTCAAGGACGCCGCAGGGCACAGCCTGCCAATTTCATGTCGTCGCGTACACTTTTTATTGGAAGGACATTAAGTAAAAACAAAGTTTTACCACGTGACCTAATTTTCTGGGCAAGTAGCAAAGCCTCTTTTCCAGCAACAGGGCAGTGGAGGGTCCGCGTTTGCTCACGGAGCAGACAGGCATTCAATTCTGTCTCCTGGAAAACTAGAAGCCGGCGGTGGTATCTGCTGACGAAATTCATCAGTAGATACCACAGACGTCGCAGAACTGACCACGAGCTACCCCAATCACAATAGCTTCCCGGGAAGTGGCCCAAGTCAGACTACAGAAGTCTCGAACTTGGCTCTGAAAGTTGGGCTGGCCTTGGCCCTCGGCCCCAGGGGGATGTCCTGCCGATAATGTCTTTCTTTGCTGGGGCCGAGGGCCAGGGAGGGACCTGCGATGTGGGCTGGGGGCTCCGGGCTGTGCCATCGGGTGACCCCCAGAGGGGCTGCAGGCTGGCTCAGCAAAGGGGTGTCCACGGTGCCTCGGTGGGGGAGCCCACACCGAGATTCTGGATGCTCGCGGGAGCCTGCTTGGTGGCACTCTATGCACGCCGTTGTACATGGGCACTGCAGTGCCCGACAGGAGAGGACAGAGGATGCGACCCCCTCGGGTTCCCCTGGACCCCCCTGTGCATCTCCTCCCTTGACCGATTTTAATCCGTGTCCTTTTGCCGTAAGAAGACTCACCCATTGCTCTGATGGCTTTTAGTGAGTCCTGGGAGTCCCGGCGAATTATCAAGACCCTGAAGGAGGTCCCGGGCCCCCGAGCTTGCAGCTGGCATCAGCAGGGAGGGAGGTCTTGGGGCCGGTCCTCCAGCGTGGAGCCGCGTGTGCACTAACACCTGATACGTGGCAGGCCCTGTTGGCAGAGACCCCTAGCTCTGCACACGCCGGGCTGCTGCTCTGGGGGTGCGCAGCAGGTGTGGCTCGAGCGGTGAGGGCAAGCTCGGGGTTTCTCAGCGCACTCGAGACAATGTTCCTGAGACTTGGCCAGAGTCCCCGCCAGAATGGAAAGTGGGGAGAATCAACAGCTCACACATACGCGCTTTCAAAACACAATCAGAAATGGAAAGCCGGTCTCGGCGTTCGACAAATGTTGGCTCGGTGACAGTGTACGACGCGTTCCTTACTGGCCGCCGGCGTCTTGGTCGGGCCTGATTTAGGTCCACTGGCCGTGGCTTGGAGAATGAAGAGAGTGTGGCCTTGGGCGGCAGGGCGCCTCCCGTCTCTTCCGAGAACCAGGAAGAGTCCCCGCAGGCTGAGTGTGGGAAGCGGACGGAGGACTCGCTGCAGAGCCTGGCGCGCTGTAAGCACCCACAGAACGGCAGATGTTATGAAAATATCACTGCTCACGGGGAGAAGAGAGGTACAGATGAGAATTTCTGTCTGGAATGAGCGTTTTCAGCAACTACGAGAAAGCGCAGGGTGACCGGGGAGCCATCCGGGCCTCGCCAACTCGGGAAGAACGGACCCGGACTCATCACCCCGTAGCTGGGACTCCGCCCCGGCTCATCTGGGGAGCAAGCGTGATCCTGGGGCTGCCCCCATCCCGCCTCCTGCCCGGCGTCTTCCTGCCCGTGGCCTCCGCTCCCTTACTACCACCCAGTCTTCCCCTTCGTCGCCGTATTTTAAAGGAGAAAAAGAAAAACACACGGAGGAGAATGTTATCTAATAGAACTGCAGCAAAATCAGCTCTTTGGGTAAAGATAATACAGCTGTGTTCACATATTGTCAAACATCTGGAGAGAAGCTTAAAAACACCACTTGAATCGAGCCGTCTGATGCGAGGGCCTAGATGCATGCAGACGGCCTGTTCTCAGCAAACGTCTAACTCTTCCCTTCCAGTGGGCTGCCGCGGTGGCTGGAGCGGCGGCCACGGAGAGAAGGGAGTGGAAATTCGGGTCTCCTTCCGGTGGCTGGCACGCATCGCATGCGACTCACAGGCTGAGCAAAATGTGATAAACTCAAAACGCAAGCCCACCCCGGGGGAGGATTCGGTCTCATCTCCCTGCCGTCCCACACAGACGCTTCCTCCATCGGCGAGCGCACGCAGGCAAAGGAGTTTGGAAGGTAGTCTACGGAGAACACAGAAAAGTCCGAATTTGTCCAAAACAAACAAACAAAAAAATAAATAAAATAAAATAAGGCCATATTTTATTTCTCACTAACTAATACCCCAGACTTGGGGATCTGTTTTCTGGCTTACAGTTTTTAACAATTCCCCAGGATCCAAATTGAAAGTAATCTTTGCCAACACAGACGACGATGAAGTTCAAACGCGGTCGGGATTGACAGACACAAAAACCAGGAGATAAACATTCAAAACGAGCGCATCGCCGTCCCGCTTCACTCCTGGCGACGGTTCAGACAGACGTCCGCGAGATGTTGGCAACTCACTTCCGACGCATCCGGCTGTCCGTGAGAATCGGCACGCACGTCCGACCTACGGAGCGGTGACACGGGCCGTCCGCCGGGCAGAGCCTCACCACGCCAAGAATCAGCACTTTCAAGATAACGAAAGTATAAATTCATCATCACGAGTCAGTACGCTTTGCTAGCAAATATTTAACATTTTGTACGCAGAGGAAGTAGGAGGGTTTAACGAAAAAAGTCCCTGGTTTGGTCCCCACCCGACCCTCCCCGTTACCGGGTCTCCCTGGAAAGTCTTTGTCTAGAGCTTAATCCCACCAGAAATCCCCTTCTTCCCGGACGCTCGGATGGAAACGGGAAGGCGGCAGGTGAGCTGTGCTCATATAATCAAAATGCAGACTGTCCAGCAAATGCTCTGATGAGCCCCTTCCTCGCTCCCAGAGGGACAGAAAGACACGTACCACGCTGCCCCCTCCCCCGCTCCACACGCCCGATCCCAGTCCCCGCTGACGGTCGCCAGGGATGTTCAGACATGTCTTTTAAGTGTGTAGGCGTGTAAAACTCACACACGCTTCTGAAGGCCTGTGCACACCCGCAGGAGCTTTAACATCTTCGGACTTTCAGCTTATTAAACAAGGAAAACGGAAGAAGCGTGACCCGGATAAGAGAGTCCTCCTTCGGCACTGAGCCCCTGGCTTGGAAGCGGCCTCTTTGTTCTAGTGAAAATTAGTTTGGGCACGGTTCTGAGCCCACGGTGAGTGGGGAGCCCCATCCCCCGCCGCGGCCGGCACTGCCGGCAGTGTCTGCTCGCCCGGGAGAGGATCTGGGCTCAGCGCGCATGAGCACTGAATTGCTTCTCCCCCCAGGGCCGGCGGAGACGTCCAAGTCAGTTATTGGACTGTTAATGAAGCCCGTTGAGGGGCCCCTTGGTCCAGCTGGCTGCCCGACCTCGACTCCAGGATCCAGGGAAGCCATTTGTGTCCAAAATTGCCCAAATCAATTAACCTCCTCTGGTATTATTCACCACTCAGGGACAAGATTCTGTGCGCAAAAGCAAAATGATGTCTTGGCCCACCGTCAGGCCGGGCCCTCGGAGGGAATAACGGGCGAGGAGATTCTGGTCCACAGCCCAACGCTGGGCTGTCATTTCCCAACTAGATTACGGGGGCGGCACGGACTTCTTCCCTACTACGCCCTGAAAACTGCCCAGAACACGCTCCAAACCCTCACTCTTTATATCTGTCCCAGACTCCGAGAGGAAGTTAGTAAGATCACAGCTATATTAATTATACCTGGAAACAAACCTACTGGGACTTTTTAAAAACTGTAATATGCTGGAATAATATTAACAGAATACCACTTGTCTCTGTTTGACTGAAACAGGGCTTACCTGTCCTTCTGGGACTGTCTTCCTGACACCAGTGAAGGCCCCAATGTACCAAGTTTCCCAGAAAGTGACATATCCCAAAAGAACAAGTTTCATGAGAAGAGGAAGCACTGGCCCCACTAACTTACAAGCTTGTGGCCAGTGGTGGCCTTGGCACGGACATCACCTGTCAAGGACAGGGGCACCTGCCATGGCTCCCCGCCCGCTGGCTCATGCTCCAGCCACGCCTCGTCACCACCCTGCTGACCACGGTCGCGCTCCGCCCAGCTCGGTAATTGCTGGGCAGGTCTCGTCCTGACTCCGGGCCTGACCTCCCTTTCTGGCCGCATCTGCTTTGGAATGCTGTAGTTATAAATCCTGCCTCTACCCGGCCGGAAGGACCCCATCCGGGCCCCGCCTCCCAGTCTCAGGAGCCTAACGTCGGCGAGTGTCGATCAGCAAACACAGGTGGCCCTGCCCACAGCATGGCCACCCCGCTTCTTCGGGTACTTTCCTGGCACTCACCCCCGTGTAAACGCCTTTGGTCCCAGCTGAGTGAGGTGCGCTCTCCGGTCCCCGTTACGGGGACGTCACATCTTACTTGCCGGCTACGGGGTTTCTCTTACAGTCCCGGGGCCGTGGCCCAGACAGGTTCGTCGCTGGGCCCTCGGACTCCTCAGCTGGGACCCCAGGTGTGCACCGGGGAAGCCTGGGTCTTCACTCCTGGCTGACTGGAGGGGTCCCCTGGCGAGCCCCACCCTGGTGCAGCCGCCTGAAGCTTGGTCGGTGCACCTGGGCGCTTGGGGAGCTGAGTGCAGACTCGGGCAGGGCTGGGGGGCTGGGTTGCTGGGTTGGAGGCGCCGCTGGCCTCGAGCAGGGGAATGTCACTGCCATCTCGCTGGGCTGGGCTCTGGTTCCTTGGTACTGAGCGTACACTTCCTGTGTGCCTCTTGCTGCTGTGACTCTGGGGCCCCCGTCCCCACAGGAAACCCCCACCTGTCTGATTTCTCCCCGTCACCAGCTGTCTATGTCCCTCCTCGGTGGTGCGATTTCACGAAGCATAACGTGGAGCTTCACAGAGCGACGAAATTCTTTCCAACAGCCAAGAAGAGGTCTGTTCCCTCTGGGCTGCCGGAGGTCAGGCCGTGACAAGGATGGTGGGCGGAGCCGAAGCCCTAGTCCCTGCTGGTGCGGGGCTGACTTCACGGAGGTCAGTCACCGCCCAGACAGGTGCCTCCAGCCGGTGGAGGGCGGGGTCCCCGTGGTGCCCGGAGCCCTGGGCTCGGAGAAAACAGGTGGAGTGGCATCTGCCAGGATCTCCATCTGCTTGGGAGCCAGGGACGAGCTCCACAGGGAGGAAATCTATAGAACGATTTACTTAACGTGAATGCATTCCCGTCGGGGCACCTGGGAGGCTCGGCGGCTAAATGTCCAACTCCTGATTTCTGCTCAGGTCATGATCTCAACGGTTTGTGGGAGGAAGCCCCACGTCAGGCTCTGTGCTGAGTGTGGAGCCTGCTTGGGATTCTCTCTCCCTTCCTCTCTCTCTCAAAAAAACTTAAAAAAATTAAAGCGATTTTACTACTTTTAGAATACAGAACCAGGAAAAAGTTAAGGAATCCTTAGCCAGAACTGTAGGGCCCCCTTATTTAACGCACAGATAAGGAAAAATTCACTCAAAATACCAACGGTTTGCATAAAAACGACTCTCCTCCACCTTGGAAGACCGACAACCACTTTGACGAGTTCGTGGCCACGGAGGGTGCAGAGAATACGCCGGCAGCTCACGTTTGCAAGTAGGCAGCACCTTTCTGTGCCGCTGAGCAGGGACTCAGAGAGGGGGGTCTCAAGTACCAAGTCCTCAGGGAGCTCCTGTGTCCCAGAGGCCGAGTTCCCACGGAAAGTGCTAATCTGCAAGAAGGCTTCGGAGAGGAGGACACGGGGTGCTCTCACACCCTTCCCCCCGCGGACCTCATCCCCGGCGCTGCAGGGCTGCAGCACGTTCCGGCCCAGGGTTCATTTGGGGATTTGCTGGTTAGTCCAGCCCACCCCTCCTCCTCGACAACTTTGCAGTCACAGAGCCTCGCTGTTGCGTCGTAACCTCCCGGGCGCACAGGTGCCACACCGGGGCCTGAGCCGGGAGAGCCGAGCGCACCAACCCTTTTTGTCGACTCAATTTTTAACGGGCGTCTTAATTTTTCATGGATTTGCCACCGGGTTTCATGCTGACTCCCGGCCCTGGGAGCTGATGCGGCCACGCCGTGGGCAGCAGACGCCAGTCGAGCGTGAAGACCGCCCGCGCTCGTTCCGTAAGATTCCTCCGCAAACGGCACACGTCCCCAGCGGATGTCTCTGGGTCAGTGCATGGGGTAAGCGGACAAACGCAGAGATGACACTGAAGGACAGGACGCCACTCGCAGGGGAGCAGGGGTTTAGGAAAAGCGCCGCAGAGCCCCGGCCCCCGCGGCAGGCGCCTCCCCGCCCGGCGGCTCCGCGATTCCCAGGCCCCCGCACCAGGCCTCGGGAGCCAGCACCGTTCCCCACCCCGCAGCCAGCAGCTTCCAAGAAGCCGGTTTGAAAAGATGCCTCGTCACCGGGCCTCCGGTCTCCTCATCCTTCCCAAGGAAGGGAAGTCGCTTGCAATTTCTCCGAAGATAATCACGCAGGCGCTTCCCCACTGCGGAGGTGACAAGTCCTGACAGTCCGTGTGTTATTTTTCGGCGAACGAGTGTAGTTCATTAACCCCGCACAACTGACAATTAACAGAGAGAGCTTGCGAAGTGCTGCTTTGCTTAATGCCCGTTTTAATTGCGGGAGAAGTGGAAGAAGGGGCTGTCGCAAAGCTGTCTCCCTCCCCGCTGAAGGTCCGGCTTAGAGACTCTGCTTTTCCAATCCAATTTGCTTCGGAGATGCCGGTATTCCCTTTATAATAACTGGCATGAAAATGGGGGGGGGGAGAGGGGCGCTGCGACATTCAGCGGGCTCCACTGTGTGCCCCAGAAGGAGTCACTGCTGAAATGAGGTGGGGACCCCCAGGGTAGGGTTCTGGGATTGCTGCTTCAGGATGCCCATTCCTTGCCGGGGACCTAACAGCCCCCCAAAGCCTGCCTCCATCCTATGAGGGCGCACAGAGCTCTGGGGCAGGGATTCTCGGTGCTGACTGCCCACTGGACCTCCACGGGGACAGTGACGCCCAGGGCCTGCACCTGCTCTCATGTGGCTGGCCTTCTAGAGACAGCGATGGCCGAACAGGCCAGAGAGAAGCTAAACCCGTGCCCCAGTCCAAGAGGACACTGAGATGGCGAGGGGCATTGCGGAGGCTCCAGGGGACAGTTTGAGCTACAAACTGACTGACGAAAAGGAGACAGGCAGAGGGAGATCTGGGTGGAAACTTCCAGAGAGAATGAAAAAGGTGACGTCCCGGCGGCTGGGCCAAGCTTGCTGGTCCCCAGGGGTGGATGGACTATGGGAACGGCCAGAGCCGAGAGGCAGGAGGTGCAGGGGAGGAGCGGGGGGAGCTGAGGCCAAGGGGTGTGTGAGATCACTGTTGGGGGGCAAGCAGGGCCAGAGGCCAGTTCTGCTGACCCTGCCACGGCTTCAGTCATCACCACCATCATCACCATCATCACCACCATCACCACCATTACCACCATCACCTCCACTGTTACCACCATCATCACTGTTACCGCCATCATCACCATTACTGTCACCATCATCATCATCACTACCATCATCACTGCCACCTCCACTGTCACCACCATCATCACATTGCTATCATCACCACCATCATCACCACCGTCACCACCATCACCTCCACTGTTACCACCATCATCACCATTACTGTCACCATCATCATCATTATCACTGCCATCATCTCTGCCACCTCCACTGTCATCATCACCTCCATCACCATCACCATCACTGCCACCTCCACTGTCACCACCATCATCACCACCATCATCACACCACCATCATCACCATCACCACCATCACCATCACTGCCACTTTCATCATCAGATCACAGTCACCAACACCAAGTTTTGGCTGATTTGCTGGGCAACCTTCTCAGAATAACGCTAGACCCTAATGTCTCCAGCTCTCTCTACATTGGAGTTACCCTTACCAGAGTTATTTGAAGGAGGATAAAGCAAGTCACTCCCTCACTCAGAGATGTTGCAGGGAGAAGCGAAGCTCCGGTGAGCAAAGAAACTAATTGGAGGCTTCGCCGACCTCCAAGGCACACGGAGAATCCGGCTGCAGCGGCCATGGCGTCAGGCATCGGCAGCGACTAATTGTTTCCAAGATGGCCCGCGTGGTTCCTGCGACACGGCGCGTCCGGGAACTCCATGCGGGTCCTCATTGTTTTCAGATGGCTCTGTTCACCAGAGACAGTAAACACAGGTTTGCTCTCTTTTAAGGAAAAGTCACGCTCTGAAAGGAGAGCTCGGGCACAAAGCACCTCTTGCCAGTCAGTAATTTTCTGACAAATTAAAACACCAAGGTTTCTTTGTGCAGCAAGTTTCCATTTATTACCCCATTGTGAATCCAGGCTTCTCGCTCTCTGTCTGTTAACTTGCTCACCCCCCGGAGAAGTTTCCCTATCATTCTCAGAGGCGTCACTGCATTTATAGAACAACTGTGTCTTCACGTAAGTATCTATAATCACACTAATGATACATCTAACACACGGGCACACTCTGCTCTGAAGACACCTGCAGAAGTGTCCCGACAGGCCC
The DNA here is from genome assembly GCA_030068075.1 of Paguma larvata. Taxonomy (NCBI): domain Eukaryota; kingdom Metazoa; phylum Chordata; class Mammalia; order Carnivora; family Viverridae; genus Paguma; species Paguma larvata. The sequence continues at coordinate 47,269,791 of CM057844.1, read as the reverse complement.
CTCCCGGAGCCGCCCCCACGTCTCTCCTCTTCTGTAGGTGCGAGAGCTCTTTGTGCATCCATTTCGGCAAGGCCATCTTGAATATTGTAAAAATCAATTAATTCGCATTACAGTAGCTTAAAAATAACCTAGCTGAGCACCCGTGGCAGAGTTTGTCAACCCCGGGACTCTGACAAACTGGCTGGACCCTTCTCTGTCACAGGGGCTGTCCTGGGCAGGCGGATGTTTCCTGCACACGCTGGGTGTTTCCCAGCACTCCTGGCCTCTGCCCACCAGATGCCAGCACGGTCTCTGAGGTTGTGACAACCAAAACTGTTCCCAGGAATTGCTCCATGATCGCTGGGGAGAACCCAAAATCAGCCGTGGAGAGCCACTGACCCGCAGTAAAGCCTCAGATTCTTAACATAACGTGGTGTTCTCATGACGGCAAAGTATGACTTTCACTCACCAAGTTACCAGCATGATCTACTCACGAGTGGAGCGGTGCACTCACGCTAAGGGCCAGAGATGGCGAACTCAGCACATATGCCGGACGGCAGGCTCCTGAGGGTATTTCAAGGACAGTGATATTTAAGAGCCATCCCCCTACCCATCTCTCCATCCATCCATCGATCTCTCTGTATCATCCCCCCCCCTCTATCCATCCATCCATCCATCCATCCAGCCAGCCAGCCAGCCATCCAGCCGTTCATCTGTATCCTCTTTCCAACTATCTGTCTATCTATCCAGCCCCAGGCTGTAAACAGAGGCGGGCCATTCGGGGGAAGGTCCTGGGACCGTACGCAGGGCAGTGACGCAGTGACGGACGTCTGGGGTTCCAGACCGTACCCTGTAATTCCATTAAGAAGAGATGCAAAAGTTTGGGTTTTAAATAAATGGAGACAAATGTGCCGCCCACGCCACCTGTTCGGTGTGGTGCCGAGCGCCTCCCAGACCCGGCCCCCACGGAACACGTTCCGCACCGCCCGACGGCCTCGGGAGTGGGCGCTACGGATGCCTCTCTCCGAGGGTGAGGTCCGGCCGCTTGCCCCAGTTGGTGGTGAGCCAGCGGGGAACGCGTGTGAGCCCAGAGACCCCCATGCGGGACCCTCTCCCCTGCATACCGGCATTTCCAGAATGAATTCGAGCTCCCTCGGGGAACACCTGGACAGGGAGTCCTCATCAGCACCGCCTCTCGCCACAGGGAGACACGCTTCCCTGTGACATGCTTCCCTGTGACACGCGTCCCTGTGACTCGCTTCCCTGTGACACGCGTCCCTGTGACTCGCTTCCTTGTGACAGCACCAAGAACCACAAGTTGTTTGTGTTCCCAGATGTCACGTGATGATGTTAAAATTACTTAATTTAATATCTTCCATATACTCTTTCATTGTTTTTTTTCCTTCCTTTCAAAATTCTTATGGCTTATCCTCAGCTGGTATAACAATTACTTCCTGGATGTTGGATTTTCATTTGCTTCCTTAAAAAAATTTTTTTTCTTTAATGTTTATTCTTGAGAGAGAGACAGAGCAGGAGCAGGGGAGGGGCAGAGAGAGAGACGGAGACACAGAATCCGAAGCAGGCTCCAGGCTCTGAGCTGTCAGCACAGAGCCCGACGCAGGGCTTGATCCCATGAATCTCGAGATCATAACCCAAGGCGAAGTCGGACGCTTAGCCAACTGAGCCACCCAGGCGCCCTTCATCTGCTTCTCATTAAAACCTTTTTCTATCCAGTGAGCTTGGGAGGAGACACGGCACCGGTCTGACTTTCAGGAAGTCGCCAAGATTAATTAAATGAAACCTCAGGTACACTGTTTCCCAAGTGCGTTATTACAGCAGACGGGCCGGGTGGAGCCTGGGGCCGCGCGGGGCCGGCTGGGAAGAAAGGCAAGGGAAAGATTAACGGTCACTGTTTTTCTCTTTTCCTTGAACCTTGAACCCCCACTCGACACACACCTCGGCTGCCAGGGGCTGGCTGCTCACGGGGTTACCTCCCCCGGGGCTTACCCACTACAAGGCCTTTGCTTGTATCGAATAATGCGGCCAGAGGATTAACGGCAAAAAAAAAAAAAAAAAATCAAACAACATATCTCTTGCTTTCCCTGCCTTACTTCTTACAAAATGTTGGAAAACTCTGCAACAATCGCGGAAATTTGAAAGCTGAATGACAAAGCTCCAACAGCAAGCCCACCGATAAGACGCTTCCACAACCATCTGCACCTTTGAAATTCATTAGCGAAGGGGATTCACCGAGCCTGTCCCGGAATGCATTATTCACGCGAGAACAGCGTGCTTGACTATTCTGCAGGGTCGGAATGCTTTTACATAAATTCCCACTGGGATTAGCAATCTTTCCAGAAATCAAACGCCACCTATAAAGCTACTTAAAGTTGGCTTTTCTTCCCCATCGGGTGGGGTAAGGAAACCTTTAAGTGAAGGACTAAGATCCATTACGGCAGAATCCAACATCCTCTCGAATAATTTTCTGACACAGGACGGGAACTCCGAAGCTGCCGGAGCGCCAGCCGAGAATCTGCCGCCCGTCTGCAGGCGGGACCCGGGAGGACGAAACGCTGTTACCTGAGCGCGGCCGGAGCACGACACACGACAGCCACGGAACTCTCGATCCACCAGCCAACCCGCCCAGCAGCAAACAGACGGGAGGAGGGGGCGGAACGGCCGGTGCCGGGTTCCGAGGCACAGGCGCCAGAGCCGTTTCCGAGAGCGGTGCTGACCGTCAGGCTGACGCTTCGTAAAGTGAACTTAAGTGGTGGGCAATTATCTGGATAATTAAATTGCAAACGGTTTCTGCCTAGACCGTCTGAACGCCCGGAAACGGGGCAGCAGCCGGGGCGGAAGAATTCCCGTGCAGGTTTGTTCCTCGGAAACAAACAGCAGCACGCGGTCACTGTCCACTGATCACATGATCGCCGAGCCGAATCGGAAGACACGCATGGCCAGAAGCCCTTCACGCTCGAAAGCGAAGAGGACATCTTTCTTTTTGGTCAGACCAGTGTCAGCGGCTCCAGTCGCCCGGGGCCTGGGTGGGGGCCGCTCGCTGCCACGGCCGGCCGTGCCCTACGGACAGACCAAGCTCACGAGGCGAAGGGCGGCCCCCACCAGACCCTGCTTGTGAAGCGTCCTTGCTTGGCTGCGGGATCTTGGGCGAGGGGCCCCCCTGTCTCCCCAATCCTCTCATTATCTGCCTCCAAACTGGGGGTGGGACGCTAACGTCCCCCACATGCAGCACGAGGACTGGGATTTACAAGGAATCCGCTCACTCCAGGTTCTTATGATTTCTATTGGTGGAGTAGAGCAACCCTGTCGGGGGGCCGCCAACCTCCTGGCCAGCCCAGGGGCCGAGGGGCCCCCCTTCTCTAGGACCCCACTCTCCATGTTGTCTGGTCATCCTGTCCTGACATCCGAGGCCTGCAGTGGGGGGCCCTGGCAGGAGCCACGAGGGTGCGTGTCTCAGAACCCAATGCTGCCAGCTGGACAAGAGTTGGGTTCACTGGGCCTTGGAGTTGGGGGGCATAGGGGAGGGCGAGAACCAAGTGACCACGCTGCTGCCGTCACCCCACAAGGGGCTCTCATTTCCCTGCTAGGCGACAGCCCAGACCCCCCATCTTCCAAACAGCGGGAGGCCCGCTTTGTCTCCACAGATGCTGCAGGGGTGGAGCAAAGCAAGCCCGAGGGAAGCTCCTGGCTCCTCCCCCAGCTCCCCAGCCTCACGCCCTTCACCGCTGCCTGTCGCTCACCTGTCCAGGTGGGCGGGTTCAGGGACGAGATGCGAAATGGGCCCTCGGGGCCAGGCCAGGAGCCACCGCAGCCACAGCCGCCCGGGGCCTGAGCCGACCCCGCGAGACTCTTCCATGACCTCTTGCTCCAGGCCCGGGGTGGGGGCAGGGCCCGCCTCACGCTTCGTGGGTACAGGGACCTGACTCCGTGACTCTGTCTATAAGTCGGGAAGCGACCGAGGTTTCCGGGCTGCTTTATGACCAACAACGCAGAGCAGCGACGACCACGCTGTCGCAGCTGGGGGCTCGCTAACATAGCCGCCTGCCCCTGTCCCCGCCTCGCTGTCCCCCGGCTGAGGCTGTCTCCACACAGCGTCCCGTCAAGCTCCCAGGACCCGGGCTCAGGCGATGACTGTCCCTGCCCAGGAGCACTAGGGCAGGCGGGAGGGAAGGGACCGTCTGGGCTCACCGCCCTCCCTCTGCCTGGACACCATCCTCCCGGCCTCCCGCCCCCTCAATCGAGCCCTACACCTCCTCTCTTCTGGATCCTTCCTCCAGGAAGCTTCCTCAGCCTCTCGGTGCTCGGGGTGACCCTCCCTCAACTCAATACCCAGCTCGGGGCTGTCCCTCTGGGCAGGCAGAAGCCCCCCGGGGAGGGCAGGAGAGAGAAGCTTGGCCGCAGGCGAGTGTGCTCCCTGCAGCTGTTACCTCCCCTGCGTCCCAGGAACGGTTACTGCAGCTTTTGAGCAGGTCAGGAAATGGGGGCTTTGTAGGGATTGTACAGTTTGGCTTCTACCACGCGGTCGCACTAGGATCTTAGCCGTGTTGTGGGGCAGAGGCAGCTGAGACGTTCTGACGTGGCTCAGAGGTGCCCTTTCCACGGCTCCCGCCCTGACTCTGTGGCCTCCGAAGGCAGATAGCACACATGCGCCTGCCCAGCGCGGGGCCTGTGGGTGAAGGTGCGCCGAGGACACAGGAAAAGACAGGCGGGGTGGGGAGGCGGGGGGAGAACCTCAGAGGAGGAGCCGCATCTCTTGATGCACGCCCTTCTCTGCTGACCGCACCAGTCCCCTCTCTTTGGGGGCTTGCGACCCTACCATGTGGCATGTGTCCTAAGCGGGCCGGGTGGAATTTAATACAGATACAGGGTTATCCTGGGCTGCGGTCAGGACGCCGGGGTGATGGCAGGGAGAGGCCCACTACCTTCGGCAGAAGGGAGGTGTTCACGCAGCCAGGGCCCGCTGCTCTGGATAACTGTGCCCAATGACCTCCACCAAAGCCCCGTCAGACGCCACCGTGGTTTGTGGGGACAATGATGAGGGCACTGAGACACTAACGCTAACAGACCTACTCATGCTCCAGCCAGATTTTCACAGCAGAAACCGCAGCTCCGTGTAAAAGTGGACCTTGAGTCTGAAGCCCTCCCAGCGAATCGTCTGTTGAGTGAAGTTGACACGCATCTGGTTTCCAGATGTTAGAAGCCAGTGTGGCCCCCGCTGCATACTGTCCCCGCTGCAGGGAAAACTCACGTAGGCGGACAGTCTGGGAGCAGGTCCGGCCCGGCGCCCGTGGTCCTTGGCCCGGGGTGGCTGGCGAGGGCGCTGTCACGGGCCCCACACCTCCCGCCTCCGGGTCCTGTTAGCCCCCACCGGGAGGCATCGTCCCCCAGCCCCAGCTGGTCCAGAGGCCAGCAGGTGGGGGTTCTACCAAGAACCCGACCTGGAAGATGTCCCCCAGTAGGGGGCTCATCCCGAGACTGCCCTGACCCACAGACCGGGGTTTAACATCCGCCGACAGGGCCCACGGAGGACCGTCCAGGAGGACTTCCCAGAACCCGCCCGGACAGCTTTGATCATCGTGCGATTGTCGTCAACACTGTAGAGATGAGAACACCCTCACTTCCGTTCTGCGAAAGGGTCCTGGGCAGGCACGGGTGCAGAGACCAGCCTGGCTGCTGCAAACCGCCTGGTCCCCTCACACAGGACCCATACCCCTTGCTGGGGCCGTGTTCCTCTTAACGACAGGAAAACTGAAATCAAGCACGCTCTGAACTGGCCATGAAAACTCTCGCACAAACGGAGTACCACGAGTCCACGAGACTCTAAAAACAGAAAACTACGTGTGACACAGAGAGCAGCCACAGCCCATGGGTCAGGTGGGGGCCGACCGAAATTACTCGGCGTAATTTCATTATTGCAGGCTGAACAAAAAAGGCTAGAAAAGATATCTATAGCTCCAAATACCCGGTGGCAATTTTAGGTTCTTAATCTTCATCCACTTGCATTAAAATCTTCTACCATCAACATACGCTATGAAAGGAATGTTGAGAAAGCAATAGAAGTTGAAATCCTTTCTTTTGCCCCTTTTAGGGGACTGTGCAAAATGACCGTTTCTCCAAGACGGGCTGTACATTCGGTGGAAAAAGGTCCTCTGTGTCTCACGATAGGCAGTGCGTGCAAGACAGAGAGGACGGGGGTGGGGAGCCGGGGGGGGGGGAGCCGGGGGGGGAGCCGGGGGGGGGAGCCGGGGGCAGACGGGGCGCAGAGACCAGCCTCCCGGAGCTCAGGAGAACACAGGGCAGCAGAGAGTACGTAGGGAATGGCTTTGATTTCCCCCAGCCCGGCCATCCACGTGACCCTTGCTGCCAGGTCCTCCCCCGAGGGGACAGGGTGCCATGTCACGGCCCTCCCAGGACGGCTTTGGCCCGGCTGGCACTGTGCCCTTGCAGCGCCACCGTCCCCCGGCCATGGCATGCCACAGTGGACGGACACGCCCCGGTCCCCATCCCCACGCACCTCTGGGGGACTGTGAGTGAAGTGACAGAAGTCCACGTGAGCCAGGACCTTAAAACGGCAGAGAAAGGCATCGCACGTTGGAGACGTGGCGGCGCCTTCCCTGCCGCGTCACCACGCCACCGCGGCTGCCTCCTGAGGAAACTCCACACACTTCAGGGCCTTTGATTTTGTTTTGCGTGTGCGTGCTTTTATTGCTATTTCTCCGTCACTAAACTCGAAGATTGGCCTAAAAAAAAAAGACAGAATAGCTTTTTCAGAGAATCAAAAAGAAACCTCGGATGTGCGGGGCGCCTGTTTGGAGGTTCATTGTGCCGCACGGCGCGTCCGCGCGCGGAGAGGTTCACCAGCACCAGGTTCGACACAATTACCATTTCCGAGGCTCGGTCTATCTCAGCCATTTCCCACGGCGGGACGTGATCGCGCGGCCGCGGAGCCCCTCCCGGGCCTATTGGAGCCCCGGGCTGGCGGAATCAGAGACGCCTTTGTCCGTTTAAAGGCGCCCATTATCTCTCTGGAGAACACAATATGTGTTTATTTTACAAAAATGCCCAACAAAAATGGAAATAAAAAACACATTACGGAGGAGATTAGAGGGACCTGCAACAAGGCGTACGAGTAACCGCGTTCCGCCGGGTGCGAGCCGCAAACACCGCTAAACAATCCAAATTTCTAGTGTCTTTTTTCTCCATTAATTTCTACATTCTGCTCATAAAATGTTCGCATAATACCTTTCTGGTCTGGCAGAGTGCAGGTTTGCCTAATAAAAATCTCTAATGGAAACTATAAAAACTCATTTTTTTCTCTTTTTTCTTTCTTTCTTTTTTTTTTTTTTTTTACAGTCAGCAGAGGGGAAGACAAGTCACTCAGCACCCACGACTCCGGGACACAGAAGGGTCAGGTGCAGACTTCTGGTGGCTACTAATGGCCCAGCCAGCTCATACCCACGGCCACTTTTAAGATCCTTCCAGTCCCGGCCCTGAACTGCTCGGGGCGGGGGGGGAGGGGAGCGAGGGCCCCAGCGCAGGAAAGGGGGGTCACACCTGACCTACACAGCAACCTGGGGGAGCCTGGGAGTTCACTCCTGCGGCGGCAGCAAAACCAGGGTGAAGAAAAAGGAAGGAAGACCAGAATCGGGGCAACACAGTGAGGGACGGTAAGGAGCCTGGGAAGAAGGTGGGGCACGGAGAAAGGCAGTGAGTCACGAAGGGAAAAGAAGGGAAATGCATCAGGGAAAGACAGACGTGGTAACAAAATCGAGGACATCCTTGAGTCGGCCAACACCGCAGATGTCACCGAAAGGCCAGAGAAAAACGAGGGACGAATCTGCCGAGAGGTGGGCAGGCAGAAAGCTTCACAAACGGCACACAAGGAATTCTTCCATGTTAGGGAGGAGAAGATACGTATTTCAGGGGGAAAAAGGAAACAGACAAGAAAATAAACCCCCAAAGATAACAAATTTACCAAGAAAAAGCAAACGGTCCATAAATCAGGGGCAAGGAAAGTTCAGCTTCACTGACCTAACATGTGAACAGCTAAGGACAGATGGTCCCCTAACAAGCCGCGGTCATTAGTGCAGGCGCGTAGCGTCTGCCAGCCCCGCCTCCACGCCGGGTCGGCCTCACGGATTCCCACCATTCGTGAACACACAACCGGCTGGGCTTCCGGGAGGGCAGTGGAGCCGCACGTCTAGAAGCTTGAAACGTGTCCTGAATCTTCAACCCTGACTCGCCCTCACGGCAGCCGTCAGGAGCACAGGGGACTCGAGCACAAGAATGCCCCCTTCAGTGCCCCCTTGTGCGACGAGAAATGGAAACCAGCCGACTTCTCGACACGAGGCGACAGCTGGTTGAGTGTCTGACTCTTGATGTCACTATGCTTATCATGGTTCGTGAGTTTGAGCCTCGTGTCGGGCTCGGGGCTGACAGTGTGGAACCTGCTCGGGATTCTCTCCTTTCCTCTGTCTGTCCCTCCCCTGTTCTCTCTCTCTCTCTGAAAATAAATAAATAAACTTAAAAAAAAATCTACATTTAAATGATCGTCTTTGGCCAGTAGCGCCATCTGCCCATTAGACTGAAGGAGTCTGGGTTTCACGTGATCTTCGTAAATCTCACCCTTCTGAAGGAGCACCCCCACACATCCCCATCTTTCTGAGTCTGCCAACGTCGCGAGCTTCCGTGTTCTGCAAGCGCATATCTGAATAACTGTTCTGCCTCTGAAGATTACTTCCCCAACCTACGAGACCTCGAAACAGTAGGAACAGTAATCATCTTTAGGTGGGCCAAATGAACCTCATCATTAAAAAAGTCCGAGAATTCGTGAGCTTTTGTCATTGCCTTTTTCATATTTTATTTAGGTCCATGGAGTTCACTGTCTTTGTTACTTCTATTACCTTTTATTAAAAAAAACTGAGAAGCAACTGGAAACAGCTGCCGAATGTAACTGCATATATCGAAGGAGTTGCCAGGCCTTCTGAGAGCGGACCTAAGACCCGGTGAGCCTAAGTCAGCTGCCTGACATCCCCTCTGGTTTCAGTCCTCCCTCCCCTCTGCTGTGTCTCGAACGGTCACCGGAGCCAGTGGGGACCAGACGCGTGAGGTCGGGGTTCTTCCGGAGGAGAAAGATGCCGGCATTTGCCCAGACTCCCTCTTCGGGGCGGCGAGGGCCACGGGGAGCCACCCCGCCCCCACGCCCAATTGGGAACATGAGGCTTTACCGCTGGACCCAGGGAACGTAACTACTGCCGGGGAAGGACACATCCCGCAGCTCGCAGGGGTGAGTTCTGCGGTCTCTCCCCGCCCTTTACGATTGGGGGCACGGCTAAATGTAACATGAACCAGGTGGGTTTAAAGTTGGTGAGAAAATCCCATCTCCACCGTGGAAGAGAACACCGCCGCCACGGTCCCCGAGCCCGCTGACACGCAGCAGCTGGGGAAGAGGGAACAGAGGGCGCCTCCGGCCCTCCTGAGTGCTGCCCCTTCTGTTGTCAGCACCTGGCCCGCCTTTTAGGGACCCCGCAGTATCCCGTTATGTTCAGTCTTGGTACGGGTACTCCTGGGGCACGACCCTCCCCCTGGCCCCGGCACCCTGGCAGAGCTCAACTTGGGCTTGGCCAACCGGACCCTTCCTCCAGAGACAGAAGCTTGCACACTGACGCTGCTCCCCGGTGGGAGGGTGGGGGCACGACACGAGGCTCCGACGGGCCCCCCTGTTTCCTGCTGGATGTCCAGCTGAGTCCTCCAGCTCCATCCACGCGGCGCCTCCGTGATGGTCTTTGCACACGGTCCTGTTTGCCAGGGATGGCTGGACTTGGGCTGTGACTGTTGCAATCAGGAGCAGAGAAGGGACAGCAGGACGAGAGTGGGGAGAAGCGTTCCCCACACACGCGCGCACACACACCCAGGCACACACATGCACACACACCCACACACCCACCCAGGCACACGCATGTGCACACACGCACCAAGGCACACACACGCACCCAGGCACACGCACGCACACACACCCACACAGGCACACACACGCACCCAGGCACACGCATGCACACACATGCACCCAGGCACACATATGCACACAGGCGCACACACACACCGGCACACATGCACACACGCACCCAGGCACACACATGCACCCAGGCACACATATGCGCACACACATGCGTGCACATGCATCCAGGAACACGCACGCACACACGCATGTACACACGTGCACACACATGCACACACGCACTCAGGCACGCACACACCCAGGCATACACACATGCACACACACACGCACACAGGCACACACGGGCGCACACACGCATCCAGGCACACACACGCACACACATGCGCTCACACGCACCCAGGAACACGCATGCACACAGGCACACACATGCACACACGCATGCACACACAGCCCAGTCCTGCTTCCAGACCATGATATAAACGAAATGAGTTGTAGCCTTCAGATACGTTCGTTTTAATAACTTCGCCAGCAGTCTTCTCTGGAAATTAATATCTGCTCCAGCGGCTCCCGGCTCTCCTTGTAAAAATAATGGCAGTTAATAGGGAGAGGCTGTCATGTGCTCCGGCTCAGGTACCGCCGGCGTGACAGCTGCGCGATCGGAGGAAAGGTACGCTAAGACAAAAGGAATAATTAAAATGAGCCACCGGAACCAGCCCTGGATTTAAATGTTTAAATGTTTTAATTTAAAAGAACAATGAGACCGGGAAGTCTCTTCGCACCCGGTGCTGACAACCTGCCATTTATTAATCACTGTTGAATAACAGCAATCCGCGTTTGACACCAAACAGCGGATGATGGGTGACGATCCCTAAAATAGCAGCCGCGCCTCAGAGCTGAGTTCCAAATGACTCCGGCGGAACGAGAAGACGCTGGAATATTTACTGCACCAATTAAACGGCATTAACCACCCCTGCGGCAGAGTAAGAGTCCCGGGCACCGATATTAAACGCACGGAGGCTCCCGGGTAAACCGCGGTGGCTGGATTTTGTGCGTGGCTCACGGGTTAAAGTACGTTTTTTTTTTTATGTTTTTTATTTATTCTTAAGAGATATACAGACAGAGCGTGAGCAGGAGGAGGGAGAGGGAGATATAGAATCCGAAGCAGGCTCTAGGCTCTGATGAGCCATCAGCACAGAGCCCGACGTGGGGCTTGAACTCACAGACCGTGAGATCATGACCTGAGCTGAAGTCAGCCACTTAACCAACTGAGCCCCCCAGGCGCCCCAAAATACATTTTTAAAAAAGCAGCCTATTACGGAGGCCGTGGTCCATCGGGGGCCCCTCGGTCTTCGGGAGACATTGGGCAATGCGTGTAGACGCCTCTGATTGTCACACTGACCATCGGGGAGGGGCTGGAGGAAGGGGTGCTACCGGCCTCCTGGGGATGTGGTCACGGCCGCTGCCGCACACCCTCGCACACGGGATGCCCCACTGCACAGAAAGATGTGGCCCCAACGTCAACAGTACCCAGCTTTAGGAACCCTTGGACTGAAAGCATCTGTTTCTGGGGAACAGGGCTCAAGCCCAAGAAATGTGTACTCACAAACGTACATTTCTCTTTTCAATCAGCAAACAGAGGGTTAAAAATCTCCTTTGTTCCTTATTTCATATAAGGAGCTGCACCTCAGGGTCCCGGAGCCTTCCCGACTCGCGGACTCTGTCCGGGGCGGAGGCTCCGCTGAACGCGGTCAGTGTCCAGCCTGTCGTGTTTTACTCCCTGGAAGGCAAGCTCCCGCTCAGGACCGCGGGCGCCGGAGACGGAGCCCGACGTGCCACCCGGCAGGGGAGCCCTGACACACCCCCGCGGGCCACTGAGAAACGCCACGTGTACTGAAAATGGTGGTTAGTCCTGCGTTTTCTTAGAGTTCCCAGAATCTGTTACTAGTTTAACCATAAACATTTTCACAGCAGCACGATAACCATGGGGATGTTTCCCTTGATCTGACAACGATGACGCTGGTTTAGAAATACGTCCTGAAGGTGACGTGCTCGAGGGTCTCCTGCCGAGGAGACCCGGCCCCACCCCGCCCGCTGGCTCCCAGCCCCAGCCGGGCCCAGCCGGCTTTCCCAGACGCTCTGTTACGTAGGTCGGGGACAGGTGCTCGCGAAGTCTCTCGGTTCAGCAGAGCCTGAGGAAACCACCCTGTGAACTGTCGGCAGTGAAGGCGGCACCAAGTGTTCTGGAAGCCGGGCTGCACGCCGCTCGGTGCCCTCTGTGTGTGGGTCAGATTCGGGCCGGCCGCTGTCACCAGGACGGCGCGCGGGTACACAAGCGTGGTTTCTGAAACCTTGTGGGACTTTCCACGTTGGCGGGGCCTCGGCTTTGTCAGTCAAGGGAGACGCCGGGGCCTCGAACGAACACACCCGGCAGAGTGAGTAGTTCCACCTGCCTCTCCCTTCGCGTGGGCCAAACGGTGGCGCACGGCACTGGTAAGAGGGAGGCCTTTCTCCAGCTCGAGCGGGCACGGCCGGTGCCGGGGACTGGAGTCACAGCCCCAGCTGGCAGTGTGGCCTGGCCTGCTCCGTCCCCACGCCCACTCTAGAGTCAAGAGGCTGGTGGTGGCGGGGGCTGGGGGGGGTCCTTGGCCCTCCCTTCCTTCAAGACTCCCCCTTTCTAAAACTTAGTCCTGTGTCCTTCCAGCTGTCCCGGGGAATGGACCCTCTGGCTCCCGCGGCGGGCAGGACGAGGGCGGGACCTCGGGAGGGCCCCGCGGAAGCTCGAGCAGAGCACGGGCTTGCAAACCCCAAGTCGCTCCCGCTCGGAAATGTGTGAAGAACTGTGTCTTTGTCACCCTAAGAACGAAGCCAGAGAAAGGAGACGTCTTCGAAGTTCTATCTGAACTCAGTGGAAACTTCTATCTCGGACGTGGGTCCCCGGGCCGATCGCTCTGACACCTGTACCCGCGGGCAGCCTGCCTGCAGCTGAGCCCGCCTGGGCCCTCCCCGTGATGACCTCCCTGGGAGCAGCGGCGCCAGCCCCCCGGCATGGGTACCGGGCCTCTCCCGATCCTCGCCCCTGCGTGAGCACGGCACCACGGCGAGCAGGGGTGCCGAGACGCCTGCCGGAGGGCGCCCGCATCGGCGCGTGCTCCCCAGGTGAGTGGTGAGTGGGAAGCCGTGACCCTGGCCCCGATCTCCCGCAGTCAAACCTCAGGAGACCCCTGTCGAAGCAGACGGCCCGGACTCTCGGACAGAACCAGAGGGCAGTCGCTCGACACTGGGCTCAAAACTTCATGGCGAATAACTCCAATCAGATATTTGATGAACACTGTATGTCGGGAAAAAACAACCCAGAATTTACTGAAGATACATGTACTTTATTTAATGTTTAACAAAATATCAGCTCTAATTGCAACTGCATGCTAGCTGTTAGAGCGAGCCGAGTCGAGCAGTTCACTTCTGCACGTGCGTCTTGCCAAGAAAACACCCACAGCCCCCACAGGCCGTTCCATGTACAGACGGCTTTAGAGCCCTCTTGGAGACAGTGATTTTTTTTTTAATTTTTTTTTATTTCCTTTTGAGAGACAGAGAGAGGCTGGAGGAGGAGTGGAGTAAGGGAGACAGAGGCTCCGAAGCAGGCTCTGCATGGACAGAGAGCCCGACGTGGGGCTCGAACTCGCTAACCGTGAGATCATACCCTGAGCCGAAGTCCGGCGCTCAACCGACCGAGCCACCCAGGCGCCCCCAGACAGTGACTTTTATAAACCATAGTCGCAATTCCATGGATTCTCAGAAGGCATTCTCTTATTTGACGTTTTAATAATTCTCTCAGGCGAACACACGTGACCACCGGCGGAAAGCTGGGTTTCGCCTCTCCAGTGACCGCCTGCCTCCTGAGCCCCCCCTGCTCTGCACCCGTCGGGGAGCCTGAGCGGGGTTCCTGCACCCTTTGAGCTCGGCGCTCACCCCCCGCATGGAATTCCGTGCTTCTGCACTATTTGCACTTCCGCCTCGCCGTCCTTCGCCGTTGCATTTGGGGCTCATCCTCTGCAACGCCGGACGGTCAGCCGAGAATGGGCTGAGATGCGCCAGGCGGCGGGCGGAGAGGCGGGCGTCGCTGGGAACTCGGTGCGTGGGAGGTCGGGGCACGGCCGCGCAGTGGGGGTGACGCAGAGAGTTAGTGTGAGGAGCCGCCCCCAGGGCTGCAGTGTGGGGGGGGTGTGTCCCCAACGAGGGGGTCACCGATTCCTTCCTTCTCTGTACTTACAGGCTCCTCTGCGCTCAGGAGCGAGGAGCCGACCCCCTCCCCTTGCGTGCGGACGGGCTAGTGACCATGTTGACCAATAGACTGCAGCGGCTGATGTTCTGAGGCCTCTACTCTGGGGTCACACGACCCTCTGCCTTCCCGTGGGCCCTTGGAATGCTCTCTTTTGGGACACATGCTTCAGAACTGGTCCCCGAGCTCTGAGAAGCCTGAGCCACGTGCAGTCCACGGTCTCAGCCAACCTCCCGGCTGACGGCCACTGTCCACTGCCAGCCACGTAAGTGCCCCGCCTTGGTGTCCAGGCTTCTCGCAGCCCGGGGAGACTCCGACCCAAGCCCCACCGGAGCACAGGCGCGTGGGAAACCCCTGGATGGACCGTGCAGCTGAGCCCATCCGTGCTTCTGCAGAGCCGAGGAGACAGGACAGCGCCGGCGTCAGACGAGCGAACGGTGACAGACAAGCGAAACGCTCTTCTTGGGGGCTGGCTTTTCAAAGACGGGCTCACGTCTTCCAATAGCACAACTTCCAGCGCCGAGAGCGTTTCGACCGTTTTGACAAAAAGTCAAACTATTTTTCAGTCAAGACACAGCCGGTCAGAACCGTCAGCAGAGAAGACCCGGGCGTCTGGGAGAGGAAAGGACCGAAGTGTTGCCGCGCTGCGCCCGGTGTTTCCGTGGCGCGCCTGTAACTGCGGGACGTCGTTGTTCTGATGTTCTTAAACGAGTTGGGTTTTCACTGAGTTTTGACTATTTGGGATGCTGGAGACGAACTGGGCTTCTCGAGCATTCCTGGGGGTATTATCGATCAAATAAAATGGCAAGATTTGGTTTCTGTCAGGGTTCTAGTTCAGAACCCTCTGGGGGCGGTGCTTTCTGGGGGTAGAATCCTATCCGTCCAGTGCTGCAAAGTTTTTGCAGAAGTTTTTCGAAGCACGGAATCTTCTTCTTCATATATAATGTCTTCAGGGAAGCTCTCCCCCACCTGATCCACTTAAATAAAGCTCAGACATTCAAATAAATTTTGCGTAAGCAGAGAGATACGACGCCTACAGTTAAGGACTACGGCCAACCAATTATACCCACGTGTCATTTCGTGCTTTCACAAACCCCTGATAAAAGGGAAAATCCCGAAGAAAGTCCTTCACAGATAAAATATTTCTTTTATAGCCAAATGTGTCCAATTGATTTATGGGGCCCTCTCAAGGAGAACAAAACACACACTATAAAACCGAAGCTCGAAGCTCGTGGAAAGGTTTCTTGGCTTCTCGAGAAGAAACCCTCAAATTGTACGGGGGACGGATTTTCACATCTCCTAATGCGAATTCTTCACGGAAGCCGCACTGCCCTACCGGCGGGTATGCGATTTTTACGATAGTATACGTTTTTAAAAACGGTAGAACTTCTCATTCAGGACATAAGTGGCCAGATTTGGCCCATGGGTCAGGGACGTGTGGGGTGCACTCTGCCTGTCGAGGACTCTGAACCAGGACCGGCGCAGGGACGAGCTCGGTGTTGGCGCCCTGGAGCGCACAGGCTGGGTGTGGCCCCGCCATCCGGGTAACGGAGACGCCGTGGGCCCCGCGGCTGCACTGGCAGAGCCGCGTGGGTGCAATGCAAGGACACTGGGCGTCTGGCCCTCGACAGAGCCAGCGTGGAGACGCCAGGACCGGCTGAAGGCGGCCGTCCCTTTGGGTGACCAGCGTGGCTCTGCAGGGACCGAGGGCAGGTCGCCGAGATGGCCGCTTCGGAATGAAGGTTATTCTCAGCTGAAGGCAATGGAGACCCCGTGGGCTCAGGAGAAACTTCTGCCCCTCCCTCAACTCCACCGAAGAATCGAAACTGGGGGTCCTCCCCCGAAGAAAGGATATTAGCAGAGGTACATTTCGTCTGAGCGAACCAGGACAGACGTCTGGCTCCCAAACCCCCGCTCTTCTCTCCCTGGGAAGGGCATGCCTTCCCTCTCGAGTCCTAGACCCCTGCCCGTCCCCCTCGTCCAGGATGTCACGTGTGCCTCGTTTTGCCCACCTGTCTTTGGAATTTCCGTCTGTGTGGATTCCTGGGACGCATGCTATTGAGTTCCATTTTCTCCTGTCACTCTGCCTCGTGTCAATTCGATTCTTAGTGCAGGGAGACGGACCCTTGAAGGGCCCCGAATTCTTGGTCCCCGACGGCTGCCGCTGTCTAAGGAGACGTGTGCGGGGCCGGTGGAACCCCTACGGTCCTCGTGGGGCCATCGACGCTGCAGCCATCACTGCTGGATCCCGTGACCTCCCGCACGAAGGACCTGAGTGACGCGGTGGACACTGCCAGGCAGCGCCACTTGAGAGCAACAGGAGAGCCCTCGCTTCCCTGCGGCCCGAGCACGCGGACGGCCTGCTTCTACGGGTCGGCCTGGCAGCGCCCTGCCCGCTGCAGGGTCACGGCACAGGCCGCGCAGGTGGAAGGAACCCAGGAGCCCGGCTCTGCCGTCGGCGCCCTCACCCCTGCCGGTCGAGAACGCCAGGCTTCTGGCGTCCAGATGGAAGCGAGCGGCCACCCGGCCGGCTGGGTGTCACGGATTCGCGCATGTTCAGTGGAGGACGGGGATCCGACCGGAGAGAATAACGCACACCGAAGGGGAAAGGCACATCGAGGTCTACAGAGTCCTCGGCGTCCCGACATGCCCTGAGGCCGCGGCCGCTGAGCGCAGGCAGAGAGGCAGGACGGGGCGGGAGAGGCGCGGGGCCTGCTCCGCACTGCACAGACTCGGGCGGGGGCCGGCCCGCCTCCCCCCAGCCCAGCCTCGCTCACACGACTCCCTCCTCCAAGCACGGCCGCTGTGGGAGCCCCCGCCCCGAGTTCCAGGCACGGTGCTGGGCGGGCAGAGCAACCTCGCCGTGGAACCACGAGCATCGGGTCTTTGTCCCTGGCCCCCGGCGTCGGGCATCTAACAACCCTCGGGGGTTCCTGAGTGAGGAGGGAGTTTCTGTCACGCTCATGCGGCCCCTCGCTTGGGGGCGGGGCGGGGGGGGCGGTCACCGGAAGCCAGAACTGCACACCCGGGGAGTTGCAGACTGAGCCAGCCTGACCTCCAGGGGCCAGGGACAGGAGGGGCGGCCACGTAGCCGGTGCTGGAACCAGCCCGGCCCAGTGACGGACCCCTGGGGAAACTGCACGCGGAAGCATGGAGGAGCTTGCTGTGACACACGGGGCTCCCAGAGGCCACCCGGCTGCCCCCGGGGTCAGGAGCCCCACCCTGCTGCCCAGGCCTCTAGTAAAACGAATCAGAAGTGTGGCCTTGTGGGGCCCTGTGGGTCCTTCTCCAAAAACACCGAATCTGAGAGGGGGCATGGGAAGTCTGGAGCCTGTAACCCGCTGGTCAGAGGTATGGCGGCCTGGGGTCCCCCCAAGACTTGTGACTGGTGTCTGACGGGGGGCGGTATTTTGGAGGAATTTGCCCTTAGCCTGTGGGGTCTGAGCTAACACTGCGCAGCCAGTGTCTGAGTGGAATGGCAGAAGCCCTGGCTGGCGTGGGACGGGGTCGAGGGGAATTGGAATCCACACTGACCTGTGTGAAGGACACGGTGACTATGACCCTCTTTAACAGAAGAACGGGGTGGGTCAAGGCTGGCGCTAGGAGGGCCAGCTGTGGCTGGGGAGGTCGGGGGTGGCTTCCTCGAGGATCTAACCAGGCCACGAAAGGGCACTGTAGACTGAGGAACAGCATGTGCAAAGGCCCTGTGGTGAGACCAAGTGTGGCCGGAGAGCAGAGAGCTCAGGAAGGCCTTGTCACGGTGGCTTCACGGTCACGGAGGAGCTGTGGTCCTAAGCCCTGGGAGCCACCTTCCCAGCACCATGGGCCCAGAAGGCCCCTCCCAACACCAAGATGACGGCACCTGGGGCTCTCCTCTCCACGAGGAAAGCCCGCAGCCAGCCCTGTGACTCAGCAGAGAGCTCATGTCTGCCATCCCCTACGGTGGCACCACAGCTGCAGGGCTGTCGGGGCTGTGAGTGCATGCCTGGGGTGGAACCCTCTAGAACGAAAGTGGCAGATCCATTTAAATCACTGGGCTCAGCATCCAAGCCCCTGCCAGGGGTGGAGAAGCCCTCGGTCACCGGGATAACAGAACGGGCGGGCTCAGAGCGAGACGGACAGACGGCCAGGGGAGGGCCCCGTGTCCCGCAGGCTGAGCTGCAGGAGGTCCGCAGGGTGGCATCAGGCCTCACACCCGACAGCGGGGCCTCCTGGGGCTGAGAGCGCCCGGGGGGCAGGCATGGGGAGGGCTCGGCCCCGTGTCAGCTGCACACAACCGCCGGCCCCCCTCCTCCCCGCTCCTGGTCCTGGGTCCCTCAGCCTCACTCCCCGTCCCCTCGGTTGAGATCTCCCGTTCTGGTCCGCGCCTTCGGCAGCCCCCCGCGCACCCAGGCAGGGCCCCTGGAAGAGGCTGCATTTCCCCGGGGAGCCGGGGGCCCCGGAGCCTGCCGGGGTCTCCGCCCCAGCGAGAGCCTCGCACACGAATTCCCTGGAACGGCTCAGGCAGGGCGCAACCCTCCTTCTGCACCTCTGACCGCCCGTCGAGGGCGGGCTGGCCCTCGGAGCCTCGGTTTCCTGTCCACGGCCCAACACGGAATCCAACCCCCAGGCGTTCGCGGAGTCCTAGGTCACGCACGCGCCGTGAGTCACAGTAACTAGGAGCCCAACTGACGTGAATTCCGTGGCCTGATGGTCTCGGAAGGAAAGCCAGGTTTGCCTCCACACCCTGGCTCGGGCAGAGAGCCGGTGAATTCGGCTTCGTACGCGTGGGCAGGGCCGGGTACGGCTGCACGAGACCGAGGTCCACGCACTCACGAGGGGCCCCGCCTAATGTACGTCGCGGTGGGGGTCTGCAAAGGTGGAGGATCGAGTGCCAGAGTCGCTAACGGTCAACCCTTAGGAGGAAGGGGGGGTGGGGGCAGCGGAAAAAAGGACTCCGGGGCAGGATGGGCGGTGCCACCCCTCACGGCACACGCGGATCACGAGCAGACACTGCCCTCCGGCCCGGCGGACCCGGGACCCGGTGCTTTCTGGCGGCCTCCGTGTGACAGCAGAGGAGGTGGGGCTGGCCCGGAAGTTAAGCACGCGGGGAAGTTCCCTAATGCGTCTAAAGGAGCAAGAAGCAGGTACTTAGGCCCAGGGCCTCCGCTCTGGAAGCAATTTCCACTGTGGCTTTTCCTACTTAGCGCTCAGTAAAGCTTGCGCTCTCTCCCCAAAGGAGGGCGGGACTGGGGAGGGAAGAGCCTGCCGTCTCTAATGCAGCCTGATCTGGCCTCGCCGTGTGCAGGGAACGTGCAATCTATCTCATAAATGCATCGCAATGCTCCACAAATCACCCACGTTTATCCCCCGAGACGTCTTTAACTCGGGGCTTAGAGTTACAAATGAATTCTCCTATGGACCTATTATTCTCTCAAATAGCGGAGAGAGGGGATGGGTTTGCACAGCGCTTTCACAGAGCTGGGCTAAATTAGATCACGCGAAACCTAACGAGGGTCATTCAGAAAAACGACGGAACCGGGGCAGCGAGGAGCTGCACGCCGACTCTTAACTGGGCACTCACCCAAGGACCGGATGTCACCGTGTGAGCTCCGTGAGCCTCGTGCTGATCTGACCCCTGATACTTGGGGGCGGAAGTCACCCAAGAGCGGTCGTGTGGCATCGGCCCCCTACTCGGAAGTGGCTGGCGAGTGGCATGTTCCGGAGGGTACAGTCTCCTCTCCAGAAGGCGCCACACCTCCCACCGTGACAGCGACGGCCAGGGCAGAAGAAAGCTGCTGCCAGAAACGCCAACTCAGACAGGTGGGTGGGCGGGTCGACAGCCGGGAGGAGACTGACACCCACCGGCTCTGCGGCTCACGCACCAGGCACCGTGTTTCGTCCCATCCCCTCAACAATCAACAGCTCTTTCTACACGTGTCAAAGTTGACGAGGCCACCATCGAGGTTGTGCTACGTGCCCTGCAGGAGTGGCCCGGACCCCCTCCATCCGCGGCTCACTCGGGGCCAGCCGGAGCTGCGGACGGAGGTGTGCACGGCCGCGGCCGGTGTGGGGCTTCTCCTACAAGGGCAGGGCATCACGGCACATGTGCAGGCAGAGAAACGGCACCCGGAGCGATACGCGGAATGCCAAACAGAACCACACATGGAGGGTCAGCTGGTATTTGACAAAACAGAGCGAATGAACAGGAAACGGAAAGGTTTTCCAAGAAAGGGTGCTGGAGCAGGTGGACACCCACGTGGAAGACACACTGAGCCCTACCTCGCTCCGCACATGGAGGGTAACACAAAACCGCGCACAGATCCGAAGACAGAAATGAAACTAAAACGCACAGAAGACTCAGGGGAAACCAGAACCGGGGCTCGGGAGTAAGAAGAGATTTCGTAGACAGAACATAAAAGGCGTGCACTGTGAAAGGAAACAGTGACAAACTGGATTCTCGGTCTGGGAATGATATTCGCAAGAGAACAGGGCAAAAGCCGCTGGGTGGCAGAGAGCGTTTTCGATACATCTATCCGACGAAAACCTGCGTGCAGGATACACGAAGATCACTTACAGCTCAGCAGTAACATAACCAACAATAAGATCTAAGAATAAATAAAAGATGTAAACGGGCACTTTGCAAAGGAAGACACGCCGATGGGCCGTGAGGGCGTCCAACGCACCCAACGCCGTGAGTCCGTAGGGAGCGGATGTGGAGCCACGGTGAGGTCCCCCCCCCCAACACGCCTCCAGCGGCCGGAATTCCAAGCGCTGGGCACGCCACGTGCAGGCGAGGAAGTGGAATTCTCACACGCTGGCTCGGAAAACTGTCGGGCGACGTCTTAGGAAGTCAAGCACCCACGTCCCAGATGGCCCCTCCCGTCCCGGCCGCTCACGCCAGACAGCTGAGCCACCAAGGACGTGACGGCGGCTCCATTCACAGCAGCAGAAACCCAGACGTGATCCGGAAGGCCCACCAGCAGCTGGCACGGGACGCGCGTCTCCGTGCGGCGGAATACTACCGGGCGACAGAGCGTAGCGACAGACACACGATAACACGGACGGTCTCGGAATCATTCGGCGGGGCGACCAAAGAGCTGGTGCCCCTCGATCCCGCTTCCGCAGAGCTGCAGGAAACGCCAGGTGGGCCACGGGGACGCCAGGCCCATCAGCGGTGCCAGGGCTTGGCAGGGAGGGGGTCCACCGGAGAGAGGCAGAGAAAGCTCTCCGGGGGAGACGGGGCGCTCAGGGGCGTGCTGCGGTGCTGGTCTCACGAGTGTATTTGTCCGTTGAAACTCGCGGAGGGGCACCGGGGAGGCTCAGTCGGTCGAGCCTCTGGGGGACTGAGCCCCAAGTCAGGCTCTGTGCTGACGGTGCAGAGCCTGCTTGGGATTCTCTCTCTTTCTGCCCCTCCCTGACTTGGGCTCTCTCTCTCTCTCCAAATAAATAAACAAACATGAAAGAATTTTTTAAGAGCTCATGGAAGTGTATACTTCAAAGGGGATACAACGTATTGCATGTAAATTTTACCTGATAAACTTGATTAAAAAAAAAAAAGAAACAGTAATTTTGACCAAGCGAGCTTTTTCTCCTACATGGAACTTCAGAAGCCAAGGTTCGTCAAACCGATGGTCCCCATAGAATGTGTAGGATTTGAAACGGGAGGGAGGTGAGGAGAGGTTTGTTCGTTGGGTAAAAGGAACGATTTCAGCGACGCTTTAAAGCTAAGGTCCGCTCCGTCCCTCACTGACGCACTCTCCCCGGGTCGGGTTGGGGGCCCGGCCCGTGTCCAACACGGCCTCGGCTGATGGACGTAGCCCGCTCCGGCCAAGCGGGGAAGCCCAGCTCCGGAGCACCGTCCGATCCGGGGCGACGGCAGCGCGGCTTCGGGAGGCGGCGTCTGGCGTGCCGTGGAGCGTGGGCGGCCCGCATCATCGAGCTGCCAAGGCGACTTAAAACCCGGTTCCGCAGGGGAGCTGGGGCCGGGGGCTGTAAGCGCAAATGAATACTCGGGCTCCTTTCTCCGTTCCCTCGGCCAGTAGGAAACAAAGAACACACCGTCGGGTAAATGAGAGCTGAGGTGTATTGGAGGAGTGCTATAAATTATACGCAGGCCACCAAATAAAATTCAATTTTCAGGTAATGTGAAGCTGCTTTGCATATCACACCAGACAGCAGGTAATAAGAAGGGAGGCAGGGCTCGCGACGCTCTGTCACCAGGGCCGCCGCCACTGTTCCCGTCCCTCCCTCCTCTAATCACACCATTGCAGTGTTGATTCAGAGCACCGCGGCCCATGAAAAATGTCACCGTTCTGTCGACGGCGCGGATCTGCTGGCAATTCCGGCAAGCAGCCGCCGCACGTGAGGGTGATAAGGCGCTCTGTCCCGCCATGCTCAGCAGGTTTCTCGTTTCCTCCTGCAATTACGCATCAAACTGTTTCAGCTTCACACGCTTCGGCGCTATAAACGGCCCCGAGGCAGAAGGCCGCCTGGCGCACCAGGAGCGGGCTTCAAAGCCGAGTGCAGACTCGGGTTCGGGGGAGGCTGCTCCAAAGCCCATCGGCCCCTTCCCTGCGTGCACACACCCACTCTGCAGCGCCCTGAAGACATGCCCTAGAAATCATCCTCTGGTTCTCTCTGTTTAGTCTAATTAACAGAGGGCTCAGGGAAACACGATTAAGTGTCATGGCAGGAGGCACGGCCCCAACGGCACTGGAGCGCCCCTCACGGCCTGGCCTCTCCAGCGCGGTCCACGGTCTAGCAGAGCAGCACGTCCTGGGAGCCTGTTAGAAACTCAGCATCCCACGATCCACCGGGGACCTGCTGACTCATAATCTCTAGAGGTGGGGCCAGGAATCTATACTGACGGGGCATCTCCACGTACAAAGCTCAGCTCCGAGCCATAATCTGGGTGCTTAAGCATGCTTGTGTCCCTGGTGCTTTTCTCAGGAATCACCTGCTGACCAGACACCAGACAGGCTCAGAGGGAGTCTTCAGAGAGCACACTTTTGGAAAATTCCATTCATCTACCCACCCACCACCCACCCATCCATCCATCCATCCATCCACCCACTCATCTATCCATCCACCCATCCACCCATCCACCCCTCCATCTACACATCTATCTACTCATGTATCCACACATCTACTCATCCACCCACCCATCCACCCATCCACCCACACATCCATCCACACATCCATCTACTCATTCACCCATCCACCCACCCACTCACCCATCCATCCATTCACTCATCCACCCATCCATCTACCCTCCCACACACACATCCATCCATCCATCCACTCACCCACCCATCCTTCCATCCATCCACACACCCATTCATCCTTCCATCCATCCATCCATCCATCCATCCATCCATCCATCCACCCACACATCCATCCATCCATCCATCCATCCATCCATCCATCCACCCACACATCCATTCATCTACCCACCCACCCACCCATCCACCCATCCATCCACACACCCATTCATCCATCCATCCATCCATCCATCCATCCATCCAACAAACAGATATTGGGAACTGCCTCACACTGGAAACACAGGGACGAGAAGCTGTGCTGGGTGTTGAGCTCTGTGTGTATTGAGCACACAGTTGACCTCAAACAAACTGACGCCGTCATCACCAGGAGAGGCAAGAGAGCCTAAGAGGCTGGAGTACATGCGGGTGCGAGAGGCTGGGAATGTTGCTTCCGACACTGACCAGCTGTGTGACTTTGGGAAGCAGGATAGTCTCTCTGAGGCTCAATTCTGTTGGGTCTGTGAGATGGAGATAACAACGGTCTCCGCCTTGAGGGCTGTTTGCCCCAAGATTAAGTGAGCTAATGAATGGAGACCAGTATCTGGAAAGAGCAGTGAAATCTCAGTGGCCGTTACTGTCGTCATGTTATTGTCACCCCTGAGAACAAGGAACACACGGTCTGGGAAGTGCAAACAAGGACACTATGAAATGATTTCGTTAGGAGGGGCAGAAAAGTACAAGCAGACTGAGAGCATGGGAGAAACAGACCTGTCTGGGCAGGACTGTCCCTGGGACATAGCAAACAGTCCTCATCCATTCATTCACTCTCTGTCTCTCTCTCTGTCCCCACCCACCTTCCTGCCTATCCGTCACCCACCTACTTAGCTAAGGTTTATGTTACAGCATACATATGGCAGAATGTACGATTCCTAAGTGTGCAGCTTGACGGATTTTCAAAGCGAGCACCCCCGGCACACGGCCAGCATCCAGGCTGAACTGAGAACGGCGCCAGGACAGAGAAGCCTCCTCGTGCCCCAACCCAGCACCTGCCTCCTAAGGTGGCCACTCTTCTGTCTTCTGTCGACATCCTCTCTGTGACGTCACCTTTATGGTGAAGGTGGCAGGGCACCACTTCTCAGCCCCCGAGCAGGTGCTTTCTGCCTGGTGTCTTGTCTTGCCTGAGAACATGCAACCCGGGAGTCAGCACCCGCTCCGGGGACCGAGCCACGTGAGACACCGGCCTCTGTTCCCTGTGGGTCTCTTCTCTCTGGGATTTTGGCCCCTCGAGTCCTAGCTGCCTTGGGCGTTTTCTGGTGTTTTCAAGTCTTTCCTTCTTCCTCTGGTTTTCTCTTGTCTCTCCCTCCCCCCCCCTTCCTCCCATCTAAGGCAGCCCTTGGTTCTTGGCCAGTCTGACACCAGCCACTCTGCCCATCGGAACTAGGGGTCCTGGTTGGCATATGTTGACAGATGAAGGGCCTGGCGGGGTCCAGCTGCGAGCAGAGATGTAAATCATGACTGTCACGAAACTGGGGGTCTGGAGGTGGCATTGCAGGCAGAAGACAGAACAGGGGCTGCACGCCCCAGGGGCTCCGAGTACGTGATCCTGCTCGGGAAACGGGGAGAAGATGTTTTGTTGTGGTGGAGAATGAGGCACAGTGGAGGAAGGGGTGGAGGAGGGAGACGCGGCCGAGGGGCTGAGGGGCCGAGTGCTCCGAAACCTGGGCTGGGGACAGTTCTGAGGAACGCAGGGTGGCACGGAAACGGAGAATCAGAGAAGATGGCGTTCCGGTTTCTTGAAACGGATCCTAAATCCGCTGCAGGAAAACGGGTTACGCTTTTGGCCTCGGATGTGTCTGAGCTGGAAGAGAATCACAGCCTTCATCCGGGCCCACTGAGACACAGGCCGCCGAGCCCCGTCCACGCGACCGACGGGGCTCAGCAGGGCAGGGTCGGCTGTTGGCGCCCAGGACGGCATCCCTTCCACGCTCCGAGCTGGCGGTCTCTGCGGCACTGGGGACGCGGAGCCACAGGAAAGGGCCCAGCAAACACGCGTGCGGCAGGGAGCCGTGCACTTGGCTTCAAGGTTGTTTCTAATTAACTGCTTGTTCCGAAGACGCGAGCCCAGGACTCGCTTCCTGACTCTTCTTCTCCCTCATTAGACCCTGAGCTGCTGTTGTGCGCGCTGCTCACTTTAGTGATAAGCGAGCGACACAAACATCATGAAAGAGAACACCACCTACCGGGAACATGACAAGCGATCACAGGAAAATTACCGACAATTAGCCCCGACTCCACGCTGGTTTTGCATCCAAGGTCACAAGCCAGACACTCGTTTAGAAGAACGGCTGTATTCAGAAGAACACCCTGACCGTCCGGACGGAGCCCTGCATGCGCACCGTGCTCCTGAGAACGAGCCGCAGAAACAACGCGGAAGGAAGCAGAGGGGTCTCCCACAGCTGATGCCCCCGCCCACGACCCGGGTCACCTGCCCAGCGAGGCACCGCCACGGTCTCGGTGTTCAAGGCCCGCCTGCCCTGCACGCCCGCGGTACCACCAGCGTCTCTACAGGAATCACGACTGGGGGCTACGAGTCACACGCACACTGGCCGCGGACGCAGGGGACGGGGGCGGGGGCGGCCGGAAGGCCAACGGTGCCTCCAGCCTCTGCGGCTCGGACCTGAGGCTCTGACTCAGAATCCCGCCGTTCTCCGCCGGGAGCAGCCAACTCCAGCCCGCCCCCAATCCTATCAACACCGTGCGAATGTTCGCTCGCTGAACTTAGTCACGTGCCGACGCACACGTGGGTCCCAGGCCACACGCCACAGCAGGTGACACCACTCGCTGCAGCGTCCCCGTGCGTCTCGTCTCTAATACGCTAGGCCGGGGCATTTTACGAGCAAACTCACCATCACGATCGCCTATATTAAAACACCTGCTGTCGAGAGATGAGATTATTCCTGTCAGAGTAAAAAAAAAAACCAAAACACGCGATCTCCACTAAATATGTTATGCATTCCTCTGTCCCATTTATTTTATTGCTTTCCCCACAACACGAACACCTCTTCGTCATTTTTTAAACAGCAAAGAACGCGGAGTAAAATCCCCTGTAGTCTCTCTCCAGAGGGACCCTTGCTAATGATCCGTGGTGTGATTTTGCGGGATTAGTGGACAGCGGAAGTGCATGGCTTTGGTGTTGGGGATGGCCCGAAGCCACCGATGACATCGGCTGACGTCCCACCCTGGGCGGTGCCCCTGTGCTAAGGGCCTGGAACTGGGAGGTTTCCCGAGGGTTCCTACTCCTTCCCTCCACTCTCCACTTGGACGGCCTTTCTGGACCTCCCGCCTCACCCCTCCCCACCCCCGGCAATGACCGCGGCGATGTTCCCCGGTCCCTCCTCCCCTGCTTGACCTTGAGGACCGCGTCCCACTCAGGTGCCAGCGGCAGACCTGGATTCTGCTCCTGGTGCTGTATCCACACGGGGCCCCATTCCCATCCTGAGGCCCCCTGAGCTGCCCCCTGAGCTGCCCCCTGAGCTGCTCCCGGCCCCGTACTCTCGGCAGACCCCCGAGTGCCCGAAGCTGGCTGCTTGGGGTTCAGGGCAGGCTGTCTTCCCAGCCACCGTCTTCCCGCCCCCCTACCTGCCAGCGGTGTGTGTGGCACTCAAGGGACAGGGTGTGCCGTTGTCCGTGGGAGCTGGCTCGAGCTCAGCTCTGTGGTCCAGGTGGTGCACACGGGACAGACGCAGACGTCACGCCAAGACAGGGATGCCTGCAGGACCGCGGGGCGGCTGAGGGCCAGGCTGAACCGCGTGCTGGGTGCGCCCGAGCGCCTGCCTGCGAGGCGGGGGGCGGGGGGCAGTAGCAGCAATAAACCCCCAAAGAGGGAGGGACTGTCCACGTCCAGCCCTGGAGTTCCTTGACCCTGACCTCTGCTCCGCCTCCCGTCCTGCGTCTCTCTCTCCCTTCCCCTGCCCTCCACTGGCAAACCTTGACCCTCAGGAGGCAGCCGCGGGGCCCCCCTAACAGAGCCCCCCTGGCCTCCAGGCCTCTGCCCTGGGCCCCGCATCCCCAGCATGGATCTCTAGCCCTGCGGGGCCGACTTTGGGGACCTCTTTGAAGGATTGTCTCTTGCAAGGGTGTCTGATTCTGGTGCCCAGGGCCCGTCCCAGGCCGCAGGTCTGCAAATGTTCCTCGGGTGAGCCAGCACAGGTGACACGCGGAGGCCACGGCCTCCTCTCCTGTACGGGGCTCCATGGGTTTTGGGGGGTCACTCAAGTTTCAGCTCGGCCCCAGGCGGAGGGGACCGCAGGTGCACAGCTAACTCTGTGCACCTGCAAGGGTCCCGTGCACGGACACGGCGAGGGCAGAGCGGGGGCTCTCCCTGGTGGGGTTCACCTAGGGGTGAGCGCTCACGGTGCACACAGATGTCTGGGCCCGTGTGGGGACACGGCCAGGCCCGTGCCCCAGGGAGCGGGAGTCGGGGAAGGGCCCGAGAGGTGGCTTGCCATTGAAATCCAGGCAAAGGTAAGAGGGAGCTGTCTACAAGAGGACCCCAGGCCTCTCCGGCCAGGAGCAGCGTAGGAGAGACAGGGGAGGAGGGGCCCACGTCGGGACGGAGAGAGGCGGCTGCAGCTGGGAGTGGGGTGACCCGGGTGTACACGCACACGTCCCTGCGTGTGGCTGCCGTGTGCATGCACGTGGGTGTACATGGGGCACGTGGATATGCATCTGTATTCATGCGCTCACGCGTGTACCTGTGTGTGTGCTCGTGCGCTCACATGTGTACCTGTGTGCGTGCTCGTGAGCTCACGCGTGTACCTGTGTGTGTGCTCGTGCACTCACAGGTGTATCTGTATGTGTGCATGCGTGTGCTCACACATGTACCTGTGCGCGTGCGTGCTTGTGCGCTCACACGTGTATCTGTGCGCGTGCTCGTGCGCTCACGCGTGTATCTGTGCGCGTGCGTGCTCGTGTGCTCACACACGTCTTGGCCCACGTTAAAGACAGGAAATTGGAGGTTCAGGGAACCTGACCAGGGTCATGTAATAACCTCTCCTGGTTTAAAAAGAAAAAAAAAAGCCAGGGGGCGCCTGGGCGACTCAGTCGGTTGAGCGCCCAGCGTCGGCTCAGGTCATGGCCTCACAGTTCATGGGTTCAAACCCCGTGTCGGGCTCTCTGCGGACAGCTTGGAGCCTGGAGCCTGCTTCGGATTCTGTCTCCCTCTCTCTGCCCCTCCCCTGCTCAGGCTCTGTCTCTCTGTCTCAAAAATAAACATTAAACATTTTTTAAAAAGCCAGGGTTTAAACGTGAACCGCGTTGCTCACTTCGACCTGAGGCCTCGGGACGAGCGGGCGGGAAGCAGCCAACGGCCTCTCCGTTTTCCCGATCAGCACTTACTCTCCCGGCAGAACAGCGAGAGCAGGCGTGTCCTCCGCCAGCGCCGTGAGCGCACGCGGCTCCCTTCTGCTTGCCTCTCGAGGGCCGAGTACAGCCCGTGGACAGACAGACGTGCACAGACAGAAAACCTAACGGATCGACCGCATTCTTTCCCGACGCGCTTTGGCTGAGAAGACTGCCGGGCCGCCGGCCAGGAGCCCCGAACACGTGAAGATGATGCCTCCGTCCCCCGACCTGGGTCTGGCCTCGGGGCCGAGTCCGCCGGACGCCGGGGCCCCCGTCCCGCCCCCACCCTCCCAGGGTGGCTCTGCTTGCTGACTGGAGTCTGCGGATCGGACATTCGGAGCCCCAAGCAGCCAGAGAGTTCCCCCGAATCTCCACGCTACTTATGGGTATATAAACACGCTCCAGCCGGAGACGGGCTAGTGGGGTGCCGGCGGCAGGTGACGACGACCGGCTCAGGAGGGGGAGCGGGCTGCTGGCCTGACTCCTTGCACCTGAAGGTGCGGGCACGCTGGTGATAGTTTTAGAGGTAACATCTGGCATTTCCGCCTGCGTCCCAAACCCCACAGCCGGCTCCAGGTGGAAGAGACAACCTCAGCAGATGTGGAGGTACAGGGGGGAGGGGGGAGGAGTAGAGGGAGAGGGGGAGGGAGAGAGGGAAGGAGAGAGGGAGGGGGCAGAGGTAGAGACAGAGGGGGAGGGAGAGAGTGAAGGGAGAGAGGGAGGAGAGAGGTAGAGGCAGAGGGGGAGGGGGTGAGGGAGGAGGAGAGAGGTGGGGAGAGGTAGAGACAGAAGGGGAGGGGGGAGAGGGAGGTGAAAGGGGAGGGGGAGGAGGAGAGGAGATGGGGAGAGAAATAGAGAGGGAGGGGGAGGCAGGGGAGGGGGGAGAGTGGGGAAGGAGAGGGGAGAGGAGGAGGGGGAAGGGAAGGGGAGAGAGATAGGGAGATAAAGAGGGAGAGGGAGGAGGAGAGACACAGGGAGGGAGAGACAGGGAGGGAGAGACAGGGAGGTAGGGGCATGGGAGGAGGTGGAGGGAGGGGAGAGGAAGTGGAGGGAAGAGAACACAGGAGACCACGCGTCTCTGGACACCCGGACTGTGTGGCCGCGACAGAGGGCTCTTCCTACACAGCAGTAAACAGGCCGTGGGCTCTGGGGCTCGTCCGAAAGCTGCCTGCTGGGCTCCGCGGGCCACGCCGTGTCCCGAGAACGAAGCTCAGGCCCGCCCCGCGGTACTCTGGGTGTTTGCAAACGCCTCCCAGAGCAGCCCCCACGTGTGCACCCCCACGTCTGTGGACAGACATCCTACGCTTCCCAAGGGCGGGGAGTCGGGAAAATATTGTCCAAAGATTCACCGCTTCAAAAAAACTGCCTTTTATTAAAAAGCATAAGCCCACACTCCCTAAAATGGCCCTCAGAAAGCTTTTCTGTCCAACATCCAGTCACGATGAAAACTCTGCACAAGGTGGGCGTGGAGAGAACGCACTTGAACACAACGGGGGCCACGGCGGCTGTCGTGCTCGCCGCCGGAGGACGGGGAGCTCTCCCCGCAGACCAGGAGCGACACAGACGCCCGCTCTCCCCTGGGCACTCCTCACGGTGCTCCAAGTCCTCGACTGAGCAAGCAGGCAAGAGAAAGGAACCACATGCAACCCAGTGGAAAGGAAGATGTTAACCCGTCTCTGTGAGCAGATGACGTGAAATTACACCTGAAAACCCTACAGACTCCGTGAAAAAACTAGAATAAGTGAATCCGGTCAGGCTGCAGAATTCAAAATCGACACGCGAACATACCTGTTGGGTTTCTATATACTGATAACCAACCATCGGGAAGAGAAATTAAGGAAGCGATCCCACTCACAATTGCATCAAAATGAACAAAATGCCTGCTAGTAAGTAACCAAGGAGGTGAAGACCTGTACCCGGAAATCACGAGATGTCGGCGAAAGAACGGAAGGCGGCACACACAGTCGGAGGGCCGTTTCGCGCTCGCGGACCGGAAGAACGAACTCTGCTGAAGTGTCCGTCCCCACAAGCAATCCGTACGCCAGGACAGCCCTGACCAGACCCCAAGGGCGTTTTTCACAGAACTAGAAAAAACAATCCTAAAATTTGTCCGAAACCAAAAAGGACCCCAAATAGGAGAAGTCTGGACAGTCGCACGCAGGAGAATGAAACCGGCCCCCATCCTCCACCACCCACACGTACCAGCTCGACAGCGATGAAAGACTTGAACGTGAGACCCGAAAACACGAAATTCCTAGAAGACGGCACAGACGGTAAGCTCTTTGCACAGACGGTAAGCTCTTTGACATCAGCCTTGGCGATAATTTTTTTAACTTGCCGACAAAAGCAAAATTGAACAAGTGTGTGTGTGGGGGGGTGCCTGGGTGGCTCAGTCAGTTAAGCGTCCAACTCTTGATTTCGGCTCAAGGCATGATCTCCCCGTTCATGGGATCGAGCCCCGCGTCGGGCTCTGCGCTGACAGCATGGAGCCTGCCTCGGATTCACTCTCCCCACCCCCTCTCTGCCCCTCCCCCCAGTTAATAAACTTAACAAAGTACACGAGGAGCCCCTCAAACTGAAAAGCTTCTGCCGAGCGAGGGAACCACGAACAAAATGAAAAGACAACCTGAAGAATAGGAGAAAATACTTGCAAACCATCTGATAAGGGGGTCAGATCCAAAAACATATGAAGAACCTCACGCAAACAACCACGAACAAACCAATTAAAACATGGGCCGAGGAGGGGGCGTCTGGGGGGCTCGGCTGGTTAAGCGTCTGACTCTGGACTTCGGCTCGGGTCACGATCTCACAGTTGATGGGTTCAAGCCCCGCATCGGGCTCTGTGCGGGCAGTGCAGAGCCTGCTTGGGATTCTCTCTCTCCCTCTCTCTCTGCCCCTCCTCTGCGGGCGCTCACTTTCTCTTTCTTTCAAAATAAATAAACAAACTTAAATAAAAACATGGGCAGATGATCAGAAGGGATGTTTTTCTAAGGAAGATATGCAGGTGGCTCACAGGTACGTGAAAATACCCTCCATGCCGCCCGTCAAAGGGAAACGCAAATCACGACCACAAGGAGATGTCACCTCACACCTGTCAGAATGGCCAGCATCCAGGAGACGGCCCGTGACAAACGCTGGTCGGGGTGCGGAGAGAGGGAGGCCCGTGCACTGCTGCCCGGATGCAAACTGCTGCCACCACGACCGCGAGCCGGACGGCGGTTCCATAAAAATTAAAACCAGAACGGCCATACGATCCAGCAACCCCCCCTCTTGGTGTCCATCCAGAAGAATGAAAACAGCATCTCGAAGAAATATCTGCTCCCCCTTGTTCAGTGCGCCTTGTTCCCAACAGCCTGGGTGCCCAGCACCCATAACTGGGTGAAGGAAATGCGGTCTAACCCGCCGTAGAGTAAGGTTCCGCCTTCAGAAGGAAGGGCGTGCTGACACCTGCTACCACGGGGATGGACCCCGAGGACACTACGCTGAGTGAAAGGAGCCAGTCACGAAAGAACAAACACCGCGTGAGTACACTTACACAGGGACCTGGCGCCGTCACGTTCATAGGGAGAGAAGTCGAACGGGGAGGGTGGGGGAGGGGCACCGGTGTTTCACGGGGACAGACTTTCGATTTGGGAAGACGAAGAAGTCCTGGAGACGGACGGTGGGGACGGCTGGCCAACAGCGTGAAGGTTCTTAATGCCGCAGATGGAAAATTCTATGTTATGTACGTTTGTCACATTAAAAAATCATCTTCAACTTTTCTTTGTGCTTTTTTTTAATGTTTTTTAAAAGTTTATTTAAGAGACAGAGCACGAGTTGGAGGGGTAGAGAAAGGAGAGAGAGAATCCCAAGCAGGGTCCACACTGTCAGCGCAGAGCCCGACGCGGGGCTCGAACCCATGAAGCCAAGAGATCAAGACCTGAGCTGAAACCAAGAGTCGGACACTCAACCGACTGAGCCTCCCAGGCGCCTCTCTTTGTACATTTTAATGTGGCTATTAGAATATTTCAAAATCCCTGTGGCCGCCATCACTTTTCTAAAGGTTTATTTATTTAGTTTGAGAGAGAGAGAGTATATGTGGGAAGGACAAAGAGAGAGAGGGAGAGAGGATGCCAGGCAGCCTCCGGACCGTCAGCACAGAGCCCGACTCGGAGCTCCAACCCACCCACCTCGAGATCGTGACCGGAGCTGAGATCAAGAGTCAGATGCTCAACTGACAGAGCCCCGGGCGCCCCATCGCTTGCGACTGGACAGTCCAGGCCGACGAGCACGTCTCTGCGCCCCAGGGATTCCGATCCAGCAGGCTCGGGGCGGGGCTGACCGTGTATCTCCAACGTTTTCTGGGGAGATGCGGATGCCGCTGGCCTGGGGTATTGGGGGCCTGCAGTGGCCCCCACTTCCAGATGGAAGTTCTGAAACTTCCGGTTGGCAGAGGGCCCAGCCCCTCCGTGGCTGAGCTAGGAGGGACACGGGACATCAGTCCCCACCTGGCCGGAGACCGGGTGCAGGTGCAGTGGGCGTGGTCTCTCGCCGGGCGACCTCGGCCGACGGGGCGTGGGGTCCAGCTGGGTCCCGCTGCTCAGCCTCATTTATACACGGAGGCGAGCGGACTTAGCAGGAGGACGGCAACCGGCTTTCGAAGCGCTTCAAATTCCTCCCCCACCGGGGAGACCACCTGACTGCGGCTCCGATGGGAATTCCCATTCTTGGAACCGACGCTACCGTCCAACGCTACCGTCGGCCGCTCGCTCCTGACTTGCAGGGGACCGTCACCGACCGCACTGCAAAGAGGGCCCTGAGGTCACACAACGAGGCCGTGCGGCTCCGTTCGCGAGAGCTGGCTGACCCCCGATGGGACCTGCCTCCGCAGGAGCGCAGGTGACACGGGCACCCGCAGGCTTGGCCCACCCGAGATGCCCACCCCCGCTCCGCAAGCAGCATGCTCAGACCGAGGGTGGGGGAGGCGCACAGGCCCCTGCCTCTGGCGTGCCCACGGCCTGCTGGCGCCAGGGCCTGCCCTCTCCGGGCACGGTGCCCTCATGTGCAGGTGACGCATCTGCATCAAGCCGGCCGCTGGGGTGGGTCATGGGCTGAACCGCGTCTCCCCGAAGTTCCTGTGTTGGACTTCTGACCCCTGGAGCTCAGAATGTGACTGTTCTTGCAGACGGGGGCTTCAGAGAGGTGATTACGTTTAATGAGGTCACCCAGTCCAGCAGGTGTCTTTGGAAGAAGAGATTAAGACAGAGACACAGAAGGACGACCACACGGAGACGCCGTCCACAAGCCAAGGAGAGAAGCCTCAGGAGAAACCAACCTGCCCCCACCTTGGCCTCAGACCGCCGGCCGTGACCATGAGAAATCTCCCAGCCGGAGCCCAACGGCACAGGAAAGGCTCCCGGGAAGACCCGCTCAGACCTGCTCCTGGGAGCGAGCGCTGCCCAGGGCGCTACGTGTGACCAGGGAACACCTCTCGCAAACGAGGGACCTCAGTGAGAACCTGTGGCAGAAGGTCCCTGGCGTTGGGGACACACTCTAGTCAGTGACGACCGGAGCACCGACTGTGTGCCGGCCGTGCTCACACACGAGCTGCATCGTCACGGCAGCGAGAGCCACGATCCGGGCTCTGCTGCGATGCAGGCGTGGGTCAGGCTCCACCCGGTCCCCGCCGCGGGGCTGGTGTGTCCCCAGCCTCCAGGTGAGGACACGGGCTGCGCACAGACCCAGGTCGCTGAGAGAGTGGGGAGAGGCCAGCCCCCTCCTGGCCCAGGTGCTCCCCCCGGGGAGCACGGAGAGCAGGTGTCGTGCTCCCTCTCCGGCTCACCCCCTCGCCCCAGGACCACAGCCTGTGCCGGCAGCCGAGGGGCTGGGCGCAAGTTCAACCACGCCACAGGTGGCTGCCGTCTGGCAGAAGGGAGGCAGGGGGGAGGATGCTGGTGGGGGACGGGGGTGCAAACGACGGCTTAACACCGTGGTTGACGCTGAGGTCATCGTGCACGGAAGTCACGTGCAGACAAACAGCCAGGAGCACGGAAACGAGAAGGGGCAGGTTCAACCGCCTCAGTCTCGGAGGCAGAGGGGCCCTGTCAGCACGCACGCCCTATCCTCGGGGACCAGGCCCCAGCGTCCCTCCGCCCTGGCTCCTGAGGCTTGGAGATGCCCCTCCAGCTCAGAGGTAATCACGGAGCCCAGGCCTGACCAACCAGAACATTCCATTTATTTTCTTCTTCTCTTTTCTTTTCTTCTCATTCTTCTTAAAAGAGAGAGAGCGCATGAGCGGCTGCGAGGGGCACAGGGAGAGAGAGAGAATCCAAAGCAGGTTCCCTGCCCAGTGTGGTGCCTGATGTGGGTCTTGAACCCACAACCCTGGGATCAGGGCCTGAGCCAAAATCAAGAGTCAGACGCTTAACGGACTGAGCCCCCCAGGCGCCCCAGGAAACATTTCATTTAGACTGACAGGGTCGAGGCAAAAAGAGGAGGTAGATTCAGCCAACCAGACGCAACCCCGAAGCTCTCACTCAAGTTCCTAGCTAAGAAAAGCCACTTTTCTGGGTTTGCTGGCTCCATGGACACCGTTGGAGCAGACGAGGCGGGAGAGGGAGCCAGCCCGGTCTGAGGACACAGTCGTCAGTCCCTGATGGATCTCTCCCATGACACGCCATGGAAACTTCGGTTATGTGAGCCAGTAAATGCCCACCCCAGCCTTCTTCGCTCTCTCTCGTTCTCAAGCCACTTTGAGCTGAGTTGGGAAAACAGGAGAGGCCTTGAATGCCGTGCTAAGGAATCTAGACTTCAGGATTCTAACCCAGTGGGGTGCCCGCAAATGTTGAAAACCGGCTCTCTGGGAAGGACACTAATCTATAGCATCTGCCAAGTTCCACGGCCACTCTCAAGCCCCCACATGCCATTACTGAAGACGCCACTGGGGGCGCCATCGAGACGGCTCAGTTGGCCCTGGGGAGCAGTCAGGAGCCAGCTCCAGCCCTCCTGGGCCATCCCGGGGGCCCAGATCTTATCAACGTTCACTGAGATTTCCCCTTGGTTTGTGTCAGTGTAGACTAGACTGAAGACAGAGACATTCGTCTACCTACCAGGATTTGGTGATGAGCCAGGCACGGGGCGGGGCGGTCCCCTAGCAGACGTGGCTGCTGCCTGCCGGGGACAGTGGATCGTGGCAGTGACCAAACGGCACCCTTCATCCGCTCTGCTGGGTAGAGGGAAAGGGAAGGAGAGCCCCCCGAAGGGTCTGCCGTAGCCAGGCACCTCGATTTTAGGGGCAGGGGCACTGCGTTCCCCCTTCCTAGATGAGGTGGCTCAGTGCTCGTGGTCCCGCACTGAGATGTGGCCCCCATCGTGGGCCCCCTGCAGGACCGTGTGGAGGAGTGAGCGTGCTGACGGACGCACAGCCTGCGGGCACCGGCACATGCCCAGCCTGAGGCTTTCCTGCCCAGCCCGCCAGCGGGCCGGCTGGCACGCTCTGCCCACGGTGCTGACGCATCTCCGCCCCCACGCAGCCCCCGACGCGCACACGGTCCTTCCTCTCTGGCACTCATTGCTCACTTTATTTTTATTTTTATTTTTCTGATCTCAAAACTTGCTGTGTATCAGACGGAGCTCAGGGAAATGAGCGGTTCGATGTAGCTGCAGAGCATATGGGGGGCCACGTCTAAGACATGGCCATGGTGGCATCTTTGAAGCGGGTGACACAGTGCAGTCCAGCCGGCAGCTGAGCCGCCGTGTTGAAGCATGGCCGTCTGGCCCTGTGGGGATGCTGCCCACTTGAACACTAAGACAAGGACGACAAGCGAGTCTAACTTGAGCTTGAGCCAATTATCCAGGCGTGCTCTCTGCCGAGGTTTTCACATGGAGAATGCAGCTTCTCCTTGTGTGAGGGAGTGACTGATACAGTTCTGAAGTCAGCTCACTAGATGGGCCCCGAGGTGGATGCTTCGGGGGGGCCTCATGAGGACATTACATGGCTCCCCATTTTGATGACGGTGTGGGACGGTGAAGAAGAATATCCGATCCACGAAAGCAGGGACCTCATCAGCCTCATTGGTCATGGCATCCCCAATATCTAGGAAGGATGGATGCATGCATGGGTAGGCAGGTGGACAGATGGGTGAGTGGGTGAATGGATGAGTGGATGGACAGATGAGTAGATGGACAGACAGGTGGATGGATGGATGGATGGGTGGATGGATGGATGGATAGAAGGATGAGTGGATGAATGGATGGACAGATGGACAGATGGATGCATGAGTGGATGGATAGATGAGTGGATGGACAGACAGGCAGATGGATGGATGGATGGGTGGATGGATGGATGGATAGAAGGATGAGTGGATGAGTGGATGAATGGATGGACAGATGGACAGGTGGATGCATGAGTGGATGGACGGATGAGTGGATGGATGGATGGATGGATGGATGAGTGGATGAATGGATGAGTGGATGGAAGATGGACGGATGGATGGATGGATGGATGGACAGACAGGCGGATGGATGGATGGATGGGTGGCTGGTGGATGGATGGACAGATGGATGGACAGATGGATGGATGGATGGATGGATGAGTGGATGGAAGATGGAAGGATGGATGGATAAGTGGATGGACAGATGAGTGGATGGACAGACAGGCGGATGAATGGATGGATGGGTGGATGGATGGATGGAAAGGAGGATTAGTGGATGAATGGATGAGTGGATGGACAGATGGACAGATGGATGCATGAGTGGATGGACGGATGAGTGGATGGACGGATGGATGGATGGATGGATGAGTGGATGGACAGATGGATGGATGGATGGATGCATAAGTGGACAGACGATGAGTGGATGGATGGATGGATGGATGGATGAGTGGATGGACGGATGGATGGATAGATGGATGGACTAATGGACAGATAATGCATGGACAAGTGGATGGATGGGTGAGTGGACATATGATAACAAAATATTCTTCTTTTCCTTAATAACTTACAGGAAAGGTGTTAAAGTGTCATTGGACTTTCCTACGACTCTGGCCCATCTGGTCTCAGTATAAAAGCCAAACTCCTGAGGTCCAGCTGGCTGTTTTCAGCACTTGGACTGGTCTGGGTCCCTGCCGAAACCTGAGCTGTGTGCCCTTGAGCAAGTGACTTCTCTGGCCCATGCTCACTCGCTCTCATCTGGGAAAAGAGGTGAAATTACATTCGCCACCGGGTCTGGTGGGGATGGCCGCTGTGTGCAGGCCCCGACAACAATTGCGATGATCAGATTTCTAACACAGGGAGTATTCTTAGCCACCAAATGGTGGGCCTTTGGTAGCTGTGACTGGGCCTCTTTCAAAGTGTCCCCACTGGGAATGTTAAAACATAAATGACGTTTCAGGGCGACAGTGAAGTTGCAGGGTTAAACTGCCCAAAACTTTCCGGAATGGCTGGGGGACTTACTCGCTCCTTCACAGCAGTTTCCACCTGCCTGAGATATGCTCAGTAGTTCTTATCCTATTTCCTCTTTAAAATAATTCTAAGCCACACAAAGTGAGACAACAATACAAAGCCAGAGTCCCTGCAGGTCGGCAGGGACTGGGGGCCCGATTTCCAACGTGCACCATCTCTGAAGAGCATGCAAGGGCTCCTGGTGGCCCCGGTGAACCCTCGTGTTTTGATGTTTAATTTTCAATTTGCATCTTTAAAAAGGTAACATTTGATCCAGATGAGTTGGTCTGGTCTGAAATATTTATCTACGAAGAACACATTTTAGTTCCTTCTGGAGAGGGAGGGAACCCCTTTCAACGCTGTAGTTATTTAAAGAGCGTTAGGGAGGCATAGGGTGTCTCTCTCCGAGCCCCGGCTCTGTTGTGGTATATTTGGTGGTTCTGATTCTGGTCCTAAATGAGGGAGAAGTTCAAGGTCAGGGAGGCTGCCACCGGCGTGAGCCCTCGCCACTGCTCCAGGGGTTGGCAAGGCGGTTTGAGCTGAGGGATGGGGGCTGGGCAGTCGTCCGCCTCTGCCAGTCCACGCGGGGCCTGGCGGGAGAGGGGGGGCTTCACCTCTGCGCCGGCCCTCTGGGGGCCCCGGGAGACGGGAGCATCTTGAAAATGTTTTCCTTTTGGCAGAATTCCTGACAGCTTTCTAAGCTGCTCAGTTTCCAGAGCCTTCTTGCGAGAGTCAGCGTCTCCAAAAGGACTTGAGCCTGTGTGTGGAACGCGGGTCCCATGGGCCGTCACCCTGGTGGCCACCTGGCCGGGCTCCCTGAAGACCAGCGAGGGCCTGGAGCACCGACGATCGCAAGGAACTTGGGCCCCAGACCCACGCAGAAGGCCCGCCCTGTAGACGGTCAGGGGCCCTGATGACAAAGTCCGTTCCCTTCTCTCCCAAAGCACGCTCCTGCCCGGCCCGCAGACTGAAATGGAGCCCGCGGGGCCACTCGGCACTGTCTTGCGCCCGCCCGCGCCCTGACCTCAAACCCCCTCGGGGCGCTGGGATGTGGCCACGCCGTGGACTGACGCCAGAAGGTTAGTGCCTTCCTCACCCTGCCAGGCTTCGGGGGGCGAGCTCCATGAGGAAAGTGCAGGGTCTGTAGGGACGCCGACTGTTTGAAACTGGTCCTGGGCTGTAGCAAGCACCCGGCCAAGTGCACCTGCTCTCAGGCTGCAGACTGACCAATTCTTGCACACGCGCATGCCCGTGGAAACAGTGCTGGCTTTCAGATCTAGCACACCGCCGGGACCCCGGAGCACTCCCGCGTCCGGTCACAGGCAGGGCCAGCCCCAGGGGAGCCCGCCGTCATGCCACCATCAGAATAGTACCCACCTCCCAACACGTCCTCGCCCCCAGCCTGGGTCCTGTGAGGACACGGCTCCCTGACAAAGGGGCTCTGCAGAGATGTTGGTTAAGGTGTTGAGATGGAAGGTATCTTGGGTTCCGGGGGGCTCAGTGTCCTCAGAGGGCCCTGGTGACAGGGGGGCAGGGAGGTCCCCGTCAGAGAAGGACACGCTCGGACGGCAGCAGAGGACAGAGTGGCGTGGGGCCGCTGCAAGGAGTGTGGCCCCCAGAAGCTGGAAACGGCCGGAGCCCCCAGGGGACACGGCCCTGCTGAGAACACACCTATGTCCTTCAAGCCACTCAGCGCGTGCTGATTTGCCACAGCGGCCGTAAGACACCAGTCCAGTTCGTCTGGCCTGTGCGCATACCTCAGAGAGACGCAAAGGAAGAAGCGGAACGATGTGGCCGGCAGCCTTCCCGGTGCCGCTTCTCGTGCTCAACAGAACGTGTGCGACCGTCATCACGTCGCGACGGCTCCTTCCCACCGTCGCCGCGGTCACCCTGCAGGGCGGCGCCGTGGCCTCCTTCACCCATCTCCCCGGCGCGTGCGCTCGGCAGCCGCCCACGTGAGCAGGTCAGCGTGGAGCTGCTGGGGACACTCCTGAACGTTTTTCATTATTTTTTCTGGTGACGTGTCTCAGGAATACGCCTGGGGGCAGAGTTCCTGGAGAAACTTCATGAAGAAGCTCACGTCTAGCTTTACAAAGAGACACAAAGTTGTGCAAAGTGGGGACGTGCATCCCGCCACTGTTCACGCGCCATGAAGATGAGTTCCGCCGCTCCCCACCTTCCCCGTGGCCTCCCCACCTTCCCCGTGGCCTCCTCGTGGCTTCCGTCACGACTCTACCACCTGCCCCCTGAAATCGGCTTATCTGAACAACACCAACGGCCGGGGTCCGGGTGCTGGGATTCGGTGTCCTCGAGGGTGCACCGGCCTCCAGGTTGAAGGGGCCCCGCCCCCACAGGCCGCCAGCCGCGAGCACAGGAAGGAAGGAAGGAAGCTTCCAGGAGGAAGCTGGGCACAGGGCGGAGCACTGGGGAGGGAGGTGTGTTCACACTGCAGGGTGGCACGGGGGTGGCCTCTGGAAACAGCTGGCGTTCCAGCGGAGTGCTGAATAGTGGGACGGGACCGGACATGTGAGGCACGGGGGAAGAACCTTCTAGAAGGAGGGAGAAGTAGCTGGTGATGGCAACTACTTTCCGTTGTAGGCGTGTTCACAACGATCTCACGGGAGCCCGGGAGGGGCACCCCTCGAGGAGCGAGCATGATGGGCGATGTGAACAGGCAGGGGGGCGGGGCGCCCCGGTATGAAGCAGGATTTTACTGGGAAGCTGGAGGGGGGCATCTGACCCTGGAGGCTGAGGACGGGACCTCCCTGCTGACCCCTGTGACGGTAACACAGGTGGGGCCTAGGGGGAGATGAGGTCACAGGGAGCAGGCCCCAGGATGGCATTCATGTCCTTAAAAATAGAGGAAAATCTCCACCCCCACCGTGTGAGAACTCAGCCAGGGCAGCAGTGGGGTGGGGCAGGGGGAGGGGGGCAGCAGCGGGGACTGGATGGGCACAAGGACTGGGACAGGGGCTGGGACGGGGTGGGGACACAGGCGGGGGGGGGCAGGGGCAGGGGCGGGGGGAGGGGAGGGCATCTTCCGGGACTGGATAGGGACAGGGATGGGGACGGGGGCAGGAGTGGGGACGGGGCTGGGACGGGGTGAGGACGGGGTGGGAGGGCCAGGACCAGACGGGACGGGGGTGGGGTGGGGACATGGGCGGAGGCTCACCAGGACCCCAAGCGGCTGGCTCCCTCATCTGGGACTGCCAGCCCCTGCAAACGTCTGATGCTCTGCCCAGTCTTATAGTGGCTGGAGCGAACACCGTGCCTTCAACACGTGTCCCCACCCCTTTGCTGGAACGTTCCATCGCTGGATCCTCCAGGCTGGCTCCTGGATGGCTTCCAGCCTCAGCTCAAATTTCTCCCGGTCAGAGAGGCTGGCGGTGTCCCCTCAACACACAGGGACACCCCCTCCTGTCAACATCCCAGAGGCCCCTCCCAATACATCGTCTTCTGACGGCAAGGGGCGGGCATTGCCCCGGTCAGGCCCGGCACGAACCCCCAAGCCAACCGTCTCCTGTGCTCTCCGCGCTGCCAAACACCGAAACACCTAAAATCCTCTCCCAGAACTCGAAGCCCCAGAGGCGAAGTGTAAGGTCTTTCCTCCGGATGAAGATTTGGAAGATTTGCTGCAAACCCGGGGTGGGATTTAAGCCACGGGGGACAAGTGCTCGGCTGTGCGACCTCACGTCTCGTCTAAACGTTTCCCACGCAGAAGACCTGCTGCAGAGACCCTGGGGTCAAAGCCACAGCCCAGCCTCAGCCGCACTTCCCCCTCGGTGCCCACGTGAGGACACCGACCGGTGCCCGGCGTGAACGGGGGACCGGGGCCTCGGCCGAACCTCGAGGACTCCGGGAGCGGCTCTCTCGTTTCCTGTTCTCACAAGTGCGGGGGAGTCCCGGCCGGAGACCCGACGTGGGCACTGCGGTCCATCCTGCGGACCAGCAGCTGCGGCCACGCCTGGAGCATCAGTGTTGTGGGGACGAGCGGTGTCTAGAGTGTCTCCCTGCACGGGCGCGGCGTGGACGTGGCACGGTGACTCACAGGGAATCACCGGCCCCCAGCAAGCGGGCAGGAGGCCGACCGTGGCTTCCGAGGGGTGGGGGGGCCGGGGTGAGAAGACGGGGTGATGGACAGCTTTCGGTGCAATCCCGAGGCCCCCAAAGTCACTGGCAGGGTGGGGACACCAATGCACTGACATCAGCAAGGGAATGCACGGTCTCGTGAACAGTGTTTATCCTACGAGGAACAAAGTAGCTGCCCCGCCTCCAAGTTTCGGAAGCCCCTGAGCCATCGGCTCTTCGGGAAGAAATGACTTTGATTAAGGGGAAATGTGACCGAGAGAAAACAGAGAAAACGTGCACCCGCCGCCCCTGCCTTGCGGACCCTGTCCCACCACCTGAGCGACGCCGGGAACACCCCTGCCCCCTGGGCCGGCACGATCCCAAGTCCGTCCCGCAGCCCCGGGTCTGAGCCAGGTGCGCCGGCGGCTGGTTCCGGGAAGGCAGGAAGCGTGAAATCCACCCGACGCTCTGACGCGAAGCACTCCCCCGCGGGCAGCAGAGTGACAGGTGTAAAACCAGACAAATTAACCCGGCTTCCCAGAGAAGCGGCGTTTTTAGGAGCAGCTATCCTCACTGTTTCTGGAAATTCAGACAAAGACAAGGGAGCAGAGGGATGTGGGGGCAGGAGCCTCCCTTCCCCGGCGGGAGGGGCGCCGTGGGCCAACAGGTGGCGGTCGGCAGGGGGCGGGGGACAGTGCTCCGGCTTCGCCCGCCCGTCCACCCCCTGCGCCTTCCCGGCACCGGCTCCCGGGACGCCCGGCCGCCCCGTCTGATCAGCAGCACGTGAAAAGACATGGTCTTCTCGTTACCACTTAACTGAGGTTGTCAGTCTCCTAATTGCTTCAATAAAATATAATTAATTAAGAATAACGTGGAGATATTTACATGAGCTGGAGATCGCACACTGCGGTTTCTAGATTTTTCCTGGTACTCTGTGTCCTGCCAGGCTTTCTGATGTTGTCTTCGGACAAAGGGGGAAGCCTTCCAAAACCGGGGACGGTGCTTTCCCGCCTGCCCTTTGGGTTTAGGAATAAAGGCAACCGAGGCTGTCTGTTTGTGCAGGGAGACAGCATCCCCCGAGACGCTGGGAGCGTGGGCTCGAGTGGCCGGTCGGAAGATGCGGACGTGGGAACATGTGAACACAGCCCCCATGGGTGCAGGCCACCAGCAGGGTAACTCAGAGGGTGACGTCCTCGAGACACGGTGTGCGAGGGGACCCCTTCCCTTTCTCTGGGTCCCACTTACGCATCTCCCATGAGACACAGGGTCTGGAGCCACTGC
Organism: Paguma larvata; assembly: GCA_030068075.1. Taxonomy (NCBI): domain Eukaryota; kingdom Metazoa; phylum Chordata; class Mammalia; order Carnivora; family Viverridae; genus Paguma; species Paguma larvata. Next base: position 47,226,147 of record CM057844.1, on the reverse strand, counting down.
ACCCGCGTGGAAGTGGGGGTGCAGAGTGGCCACTTTCCCGAGCGTGCCGGCTTCTAGGGAGGTGGCCACGTGCCCCAGAGTAGGACAGCAGCCGACGAGTGAGGCCACACCCCGGGCCAGTACCCCCTCCTCGTGCTCATCGTGTCTCTGGTCTGTGTACCTGTGGCTTCTACCTTCACGGTCACCTCGTGGACCAAGGCAGCTGCTGGACCTCCAGCCATCACTTCTTCATGCCACAGAGGAAAAAGGAGGAAGGAAGAAAGTTGAGGGGGAGGCAGATGAGAAAGTTTGCAAAAAAAAAAAAAATTCCAGAAGGCACCCAGATAATTCCATGTATCTGTTGGGTCAGAACTTAGTCATGTGGTGACACCTAGTAGCACGGGAACCTGGGAAACCAGCCTTTTGTTGGGTAGATTACTTACCCCGAGGAAGCGTGTGGATGTGGGAAGAACGAAGAAAGGGGGGAACAGGATTTTCTCCCACAGATTCCACTGCGGTGCCCAGCCGGAACATCGCTTACCCCTTCCGTTCGCGCGTCTGTAAGCCGGTCTAACACTTACTTCCGGTCAGACACGCGTGTGCTTTCGGAGTCAAGCTCCAAGCACACATTCATCACGATAAGAATCCACGCCGTGCGGAAGAGCCCGTCAGACATCAGGGCGGGTTTCCAGCCACGCGGGCGAGCGGGGCCCCCGGCAACCCTACTCGCTGCAGCCCGCACACGTGGAAGGCAGACGAGGAGCCTCGTGAGAACCACGGGCTGGGGGGATCCTGCACCCTGAGCGGCACAGGGAGAGCGGGGGGGCCCCCCGGCCCTGCCTGGAAGGCCACCCGTTTCCATGCGCCCTGGAGGGCCGTTCAGTCTCTGCAAGGCCACGTCACGCGTGACGCATCGGCTTACAAGCCGCCGATGCCCAGGGTGGGTGTCAGACGCGAGCCGGGGCGCGCCGGCCGTGCCAGGGCCCACAGCGACGCCCCGCGGCAAACAGCGTCGTCTGGTGCCTTGAGCTGCTTCTGCAAAGAAGACGGGCTGTTTTGGGGACAGATGCAAAGAAGAACCCGCGAGGCAGAGAGAAGCTGGGGTGGGGGGTCTGGGGGCTTCGGATGCTGTTCTCTCTGCTTTTGAATATGTTTGGCATTTTCCATTAATAATCTTTTTGTTTTCTAAAAAGAAGTTTACTCATTTATTGAGAGAGAGAGAGAGAGAGAGAGAGAGAGGATGAGTGGGAGAGGAGCAGAGAGAATCCCAAGCAGGCTCCGCACTGTCAGTGCAGGGCTGGAAGCAGGTTCAGTCGGCTCAGGTCAGGCTCTCACGGTTCTTGAGTTTGAGCCCCGAGTTGGTTCCAGACTGACACCACCAGAGCCTCCTGGGGATTCTCTCTCTCTCTCCCTCGCTCTGCTCCTCCCTGCTCATGCTCTCTCTCTCTCTCTCTCTCTCTCAAGATAAATAAGCATTCTAAAAAAGCAAACCCAACAGGTTCTGTTTTTCTTGTAAATAACTGAAGATACTCTTTGAAGAGTCTGGTCTCTGAAGAGGTTAGTAGCCTAAAGATTCGGGGTGCAGTTTACGGCACACTGAGCCCCGCCGATCCCAGCGCGACACCCTCAAGGAGGCCGCACGGGTCAGAGACGCCGGGATGGACGCGTGCGCCGGCTCCCGGGAGGCAGGTGGCCTCGCCAGGCTGGGCCCTGCTCGGCCACAGAGGGAGGGCTGCTCCGTCGCGGGGTGTGCAGAGGGGTGCTCCCTCCCGGGTGCTCTGCCTCCGACCGCAGGCTTGATTAAAGGGACACCCGGCGGCGGCCCAAGCCAGTTACTCCCCCCAGACCCGAGGAGGTCCTGGAGCGGAGGGGAGGACCCCCGCGGGCACCAGGCCAGCACGGCCGGATACAAACACGGCCCCTCCTCCCCGCTCAGCAAGAGGGCCAGTGGGCGGAGGGACGGGGAAGGGGTCGGGGCTCAAAGCCCCACAGTGCGCCCCGTTCCCCTGCAGCTCCCGGTCCGGGGGGATGGCTGAGCTGAGGGGGTCCGGTCGGGACCCGGAGTGAGTGAGAAACCGTCTGGAACGGCCTCGCCGCATGACTCAGAGGCGTTGGCCTCACCAACCGAAGCCATCACGCTGGGGAACCGCGGCCGCGCTCGCAAACACGAGTGTGTGTGACAAGCTCATGACAAGAAAACCAAACAAGAGGAGGGAGGGCTTCCAAGCCCGTCCACGGGCGGGACGTCACGTGGCGGGAACGGTCACCGGGAACGCGTCCAGGCCCCTGCTTCTCCGGACCCGCGTCTGAGTTCATCTGGACGGAATGTTCGACGCCCAAGAAACACGTCCAAATAAATCCCCGCTCAGCTGGGTTCCACCAGCCCGGGGCGCGGGGGACCAGCCCGCGCGGGCATGTCTCTCCTGTGTGCGTCACCGGGGTCACCGCTTGGGGGCACGGTGGCACTCGCTGGCGCCAAGCCTCCTTTGGGAGGCTCCCAGTGCATCGGTCCCAGGAGGCAGCGGGGCGGGGAGGAAGGGCACGCGCGCCTCCCACCGTTCTCGCTCAGACCCCGCGGAGAACCCACGGGAACGCAGGGAGCACCTCTCCCCCGACGCAGCAGGTGAGACTCGTCCTACTGAATCTTGTTGCAGTGGCTCAAGTAGAACCACCTGCCTGTGTCTCTCAAGAGGAGAGGCTCCCTCAACGGTGCCCGTCTGGGAAGCCATGTGAGGACCCCGGGGGGCCCATGGGGCCCAGAAACTCGCTCAAACACCAATCGACAGGTGCCTGAAGGTACCCGAGGGACAACGTCGGTATTTAAACCAGTATACTTTCAGTGGAGGAGGCCGCCTTCCACGATGTGGTGGGCCTCGCCTAATCCCTTGAAGTCTTAACAGAAAAAAGTCCGAGGTGCCCCAAAAAAGAGAATATTCTGCCTTCAACTGCGTGTCGACTCCTGAGCCTCCAGCCGGCCGCCTGCTCTGCAGACTTCAGCCACAAGGGCGTGGGGGCCTGTTCCTTAGACCGCATCTCTCTCTGCACGCGCAGCCTTCTGTTTCTCCGAGAGCCGCGACCAGCACCAGGTCTGTCCCGCTCCCCTCCCCCTTCTAGGTGATAAGTCTTCAATAACATCATTCTATTCTTATTCTTATTCTTTGTTGCGTGTGCAAATATCACTCTTAAGAACCTCGCCTCTTCTCTACGTAAGTTGTAAAAACCCAGAGAGCAAACCTATCCCAACGGAACATCGGGCCTCCGTAAGTATTTAAAGCCCCAAATCTTTCGAGCTGCATCACCGATGCCGAGGTGAGTAACCAGGACTGACACACTCCAACGCTCGCCCAACGCTGCCGTGAGAACGTGAGTCCCCGTGAATGAACGCGGCAGGGAGTCCCGCGGAAACACGGGCAGGTCGCGCCCGATGGCCTCCCTTCCGCGTTGCGTACGCAGCGTACGCGGCTGGCCATGCGCTTCATGCTCGCCGCTCCGCACGCGGTTCTCCAGCACCCAAGTGGGCCCCCTGCCAAGCGTCCGTCCCGTGGACGGGGAGGGCTTAAAACACAGTAACGGAAAACAACCAGGTATTCGAGGCCAAGTTGCAGAAACACAGTTGGTTCTTGGACTCGTGGGGAGAATCGTGTCTCTTCATCTGTTCGCTCCACGGGTCCTTCCCCGCCCCGCGTGCAGGTGCATTGCTAGGAGTGGGCGCCACCGACACCGGTAAGACGTGGGGTCCCTACCCAGGTGGAAATGGTTTATTTTTCTAACAAATACTCTAATGTAACTTAAATGTTTATATCTAATATTCCAACACTTTATTTTTGACAGAGAGAGAGAGATAGAGACAGAGACAGAGCGAGCAGGGGAGGGGAAGAGAGAGAGGGAGACAGAATCCACGAAGCAGGCTCCAGGCTCCGAGTTGTCAGCACAGAGCCTGATGCAGGGCTCGAACCCATGAACTAAGATCATGACCTGAGCAGAAGTTGGACACTTAACTGACTGAGCCCCCCAGGCGCCCCCTCATATGCCAACAGTTTAAACAAAAATATATGTATAGAATGTGACTGTGTCGTTCGTTTTTTCTTTCTTTCCCTTTCTTTCTTTCTTTCTTTCTTTCCTTCTTTTCTTTCCTTCTTTCTTTATTTTTTAGAGATACCAAGTGACTGTGAGCTGGGGAGGGGCAGAGGGAGAGAGAATCCCAAGCAGGCTCCATGCTCAGCCCAGAGTCTGACTCGGGGCTTGATCCCACAAACTGTGAGATCACGACCTGAGCTGAAATCAAAAGAGTCAGACGCTCAACCGACCGAGCCGCCCAGACGCCCCAACGATGTGACTACGTCATTCTGAAGAAAACGACAGAGTTTATGAAAGTACCAATGCACGGCACGGGGGCCTCACCCAGGAACGGGACGCAGGTTTCAAGGTCCGTGTTGTCAGCTTTTCAAGGTGGCTCTAGGTCACCCTGCGTCTGCCCTTGAAAGCCAATGTTTAGGGAAGCGTGTGATCCCTGCCCAAAGGCTCAGGAGAAAGCCCGACGGCTTTTCACAACGGGAACCCCCCTGGGAGCCACCAGTTGGGTAGGGGAAGGGATCCTACAGCCTCCCAGGACCCCCCGGCCTCCCCCCTCCCAAAGCTAACGCCCCCGGAAGAGGCCTCGTTTTTACAGACTTCCTCGTTGTTCCTTAAGTAAATACTTTTATCAAAATAATTTTCCCATAATACTTAAGGAGTACTAAAAAGTGTATCACAAGCCCCAGCAGACGTCTGTCACCTTCCCTCTCGGTAGGAGCGTCCGGTCCAGTCCGATCTCAGGGCTGACCCGGGGCTACAGGTGCCTCCCTGCGACCTCAGGGTTCTGAGCCCGGAAAGCTGGGAAGGGCTGGGGCTGAGGCGTCAGAGGAGCAAGAGGGCAGGCCGTTCCCAGTGGGCGGTGTGCACGCCTGGCCCTCGGCCGCAAAGGTCTGAGCGCACACTGGCCATGACCACTGTCAGGGGGATGTCACCGCGAGACCAGAGTACCTCCTAGATTCTCCCTAAGCCTGCTCTTGTCCATCGTAATGACCCGAGGAGCTCATTAAAACACAGCCAGGGACCCCCTGCGAGATCTCCAAAGGGGAGGTTAGGTCTGGATCTTCAAGAAGTCCCCCGGTGGCTCTGGGTTGGGGCGTCCTGTGTTCGGGAATCATTACTCTTTCTGGAAAGGCCCAGCTAGAGAGTGTTTCAGGCTTCGAGGGCCATATGGTTTCTGTCTCACCCGGTCAACTCTGCGTTCATACGGAAGTGGCCACAAAGGTCCCTAAGGAACAGGTCAGAACAGGTGTGGCCGTGTGACTCTGAAGTCCTGTTTACAAAACAAGCAGGGGGCCAGGCACGGAGCCCCGCTTCTCGTCCGAGGCCGAAGCATCCATCAGACATGTTAAGAGCACGGTGGACTGGAGTCGAGCTGATGAAATCATCCACAACGCCTGAAATTAACAAGCCTCCGTGAGCTGCGGGCCCGTCCACACTCTTGCTGGTGACGGAGCCCGCTCCCCGGGACTGCTGTGCCTGGAGACCGCAGCGCAATGACAGGGAGTCAGCGAGACCCTTGGAGACTGTTTAGAATATTAATAGCGTTATTAATAATACCCTACGTGTGTGAGTAACGCCGTACAGGTGAGCACACAGGTCGCGTCCTGCTGGTAGATTAGGTGAACCTCGATTGTCCTCACCCTCTAACACAGCCGCGTGTGTTCGCTGTGCGTCTCGCTCGGGCACAGCAATACGGTGGCTCCCGGGTCTAACTGGAAGGATAACAAATGTCCACCTTCTGGGATTAAGTGGTCAGATCTTTTTTCTCTGGGGTTTGGAACCTCCGATGGAGGGATGAGTCCCCTAGAAACTTTTCTTCTCTCACAAAGTCTGGCGATCTCTGGCCTCGGAAGGGGTGAGGCCCGAGAAGCGGAAGGAGGACCCCAGGGCCCCCCGAAGGCCCAGTCCCCTGAGAGGAGAGACCGGCGTCCAATCGGGGGCCCTGGTTCCCAGTGCTCCGGAGAATCTGCCCTCCGGCCCTGGGGTCCACGGCTGGGCAACCAGGCAGGAGGCTGGGGCCTGGTGGGCAGGTCTTCATGCTGGGCACGGAAGCTTCTAGAACACGGAGGGCATGCAGGACGGCCCGACGTGGGCGTGCGGGGGCTCACGGTCGGGGGACTGCAGAGACGTCCATGCTGAGCCCGTGTCCGATTTGGCCCACGCGGTGGCTGAGCAGCCCTTTGTGCTTTAACAGGACGCTTCCGAAATGGAAACCGGGACGATTTCACCTAAAAGTCTGGACTTGACTCCTCCTGAGAAGTCAGCAGGCGTGGCCACTCCGGCTCAACAGGTTGAGGCCGGGCAGGGCCTGGCCGCTGCGGGGGGGACGGGGGGGGGAGCACGCCCGCCACTTTGCCGTGGTCCTCACCCCTCCCCGCTGCCCCCCCCCAGACAGAGGTGCTGCCAGGCACGTGACCCCTCCTCACGGTGGCGTCCAGAGGGACACCCTCCCCTCCGCGTCTCCATATCCCTGTCAGGGTGTGGGCGCAGGTGGTGCTGGGACAGCCAAGCCTCTTCCCTGTGGGGGTGCTGTCATTCCCAGAACGGGGCTTCATCCCTCCCTCTCCTGAGAGACAGCGGGGGCGGGACAGCCTTCGGGGGAGGAAACACAGGGAGAGGAAGCCGTGGAGGGAACGCCCTCCAGGCAGTGTGGCTCCTTCCCAGACGCAGAGCGAGGAGGCCTGGGCATCCTGGGCGAGACGACCCTGTCCTTTCCCCCGGCGTCACCACACCCAGCACCGTCGCAGGCGATCAGCATGAGGACAACGGCAGTAACAATGTGTGTGACGCAGGCACCAGGACTAACAGTATCGGGTCACCCTGACTCAGTAACCTGGAGCAACCGTTGTTACCGTGGTGACGAGGATACCAACGGTGACGCCAACTCTGCTGGGAGCGTTTTATGGACCCATTTTCCGGGGGAAGACGTGAGATCCGTGAGGGTGGCGCCCACGCCCGTCTTGCCAGCAACGGTGGAAGCCACGGACCCTTCGGCACGACGGTCACTGCACAATCCGCAGGTGTAGACAGGCTGGTTTTGAATCTGAGCCTCCTGGCTGTGTCACCTTGGGCAAGCCCCTTAACTTCTCTGGGCCCGATATTCTCCATCACGTACACCGTGGAAGTATCCAGAACACTCGGGTCGTCGTGTGTGCTGAGGCCGAGAAGCGCTGCTTGGATCCCTGCCAGGCGCACGCAAGGATTTAATCGACGTTGGCATTTGCCGTCGGTGGTGTCGATCATCATTATTAATTACTGAGCGCTTATCCCCGGCATGACGCTCAGCCCGATACTTGCAGTGTCTTATGTAATCCTCAAAAGAACCCAGCAAGCTGCACACTCTTATTCCCCTGAAACCGTGCAGGAGTCTGAGGCCGGAGCGATCGGGCACGCAGCCAGAAGTCCCCTGAAATCCACGCCGGCACCGCCACGCCGTGGGTCTCTGCGGCTCACAGTCGGACGGCCGAGCCCTGACACGGCGCTCGGCGACAGGAGCCGCGACCGTCTGCTGAGTGATGGGGGCTCGACAAAGACTTCCGGGCCAGGTGGTAACGCGGAATTACTTTCGTGAGAACGCCCGCCTTGTTTCGGGATGTCCCTCGACCCTGCCAATTAAAGCATCGCGGTTCGATCGTGCCGATGCCTGGGGGTCCTCGCCACGAGAGGGCTGGTGGTCGTTTGTCTGTGCACCGGATACTCAGTAAGGAAGACCACCCACAGGCCCCCCACACCGAGGGAAGGCCAAAGGCCTGTCCTGTGTTTCTTCCCAGAAACATGGCGTCCACCATGGGACTTCTTCTCCGTGAAGGGAAGACAGGGTTCCCGCCCCCTGCCCCTCCCCAGGCCGGCCCTCGTGAGGACCCACTGACACAGTCATTACCACCAGGACTTGGCTGTAGAATCTAGCAAACAGAGGCCCTCAGTCAAATCGGGTGATAGGAAGGACCCTGCTGTAGAGATGCAGAAGGAAACCAGAAGTGAAAAAGGGACAGCTTTGATCGCAGACCGGGCCAGCAGGTGGCAAACGGGCTGCCGTCCCCAAGTTCCCCCTCGCCCTGTGGGTCCTGGGCCAGGGGGCCCACCCGCACTCTCCTACTTCCCCGGGGGAGTCTTTGTGCTGGTCAGCTGGCTATTAGAAGTCAGGTGACCCGGGCAGACGGCGTGGGGAGAGAGGAGGGCTAATGCATTTGACATTTCTGGAGAACCGTGGGGGACGAGTGTCGCTCCCCCGGGAAATAAATGTGCCGTACTGGGTTTCTGCTAAGTGCTGTGAACAACAGTCCCAGGTCCTTTGAAAATGTCAAATTTAACAGCACGGGAAAATGTCTTTTGAGTCAGAAGATGAGAACTCAGGGGAGTGGAATTAACAGCGGAGCAAACATTCTACCAAGTTCCAGGGCCTCAGTTCCCCAGCACGGGGCCGCGCGGGGCAGCCTTTAATCTCTGGAGTTTAATGAACTTTGGAAACTACTCGGTAAATACTCCAGGCATGGCACGCGCCCTCGCAAGAGAAACCCAGCCCCACTTCGATGGCCTGTGTCGTTTCTGTTATTAAGAAAGGTTAATTTACATATTCGGGGAACTCGGTTCCCTGGAAAGGAACTTCAGGGGGGCACGCTCCGTCCCAGCAGCCCCTGTGCCGCTCCATGCCCTGTGGAACCGGGTTCTAGAGGGGACGGCGGGTGAGCACCTGCCCGCACACGGGGTGGACCCCGGAGCAGCGCCCACAGTCCGCAGAAGCACCAGCTCCGGCTGGCCCGGCCCGCCGACCGCAGGGGGCACCAACCTGGGGGGGGTCAGACTCCCCGCCAGACAAAGGGGGCCCTTGGAAACACGGGGCTGTTTTTCCGTGGCAGCCCTGTCCACGTGCACCTCCTGCAGTGCGACTTGGTCGCCACCCAGAGTACACGGGCCTTTGTCCAAAGCCCACAGCGAAGTTTACAGCGGGGAGCGTCCGAGCCTCGCAGCCGGGCTCTGGCGCCCATGGCAAGTTCGCACAGCAGCCTGCTCGCCCGCCAGGCCGGGGCCCGCTCGCCCCGATCCCTGGGGACCTCGGACGCCCCCGCCCCAGTCCTCCACGAGCTTGTCATCGCCTTTCTGCTCGGCGCCAGGAGGGAGAGGGCGCCGGGCCGAAACACGTCCCCAGACGCGGCGGCCAGTGTCGCTGTGCCCATACCGCCAGCGCCGTGCGCTCACGGGCATGCCTTGGGATTGGAAGCAAGGCCGGTAATTAGGGGCAGACAGCGTCCTCAGAGGACAACACGCCAATGCAGATATATGGTTTCCCTATTTTTTTTCCCCGAAGGATCATTCTGCTTCTATTTCCTGAGGCAGAGAGGAAGAAGGTCGGAACAGCCAGTCCTACCACCCAAGCACGAACAGGCCAGAGCGGGGAGCGGCCCGGGGAGGAGCACGGGCGGGTATGAAACACACCTCTTTGCTGCTGGGGAAGGAGCCTCTGCTCAGGTAACCCCAGAACCCCACGCACCAAATGGGGACCCCCCGAAAGGCAGCAGGAATGGTGTTCAGAGGGACGGGGCGCGGGAGCGGTCCGGGCGGTGCCCCTGGGTCCCCAAAGCACTTGGGTGCTTGGTCCACGACAGGAACTGCTGACGGGGCGCCCAGACCTCTGTCTGCTGCAAGGGGTCATGTCCAGGGTGACCCCAGGCCCGGCCCAGTCCAGCCAATGGCTTCCAGGCCCCACGACACAGCAATACAGCGGCTCAGCCCCTCTGTCCCTAAATGATGCCAAGTCTGTCCATTTGGGTAAATTGGCTCCTTTCCTGGGCTCACCTACCTGGCAGATCAGAGTGGGCATATCTCAAGGGTGTTTTCTAGAACATTCTCTGAGCTTCCGAGGATTCAGAGGCCTGAGGGCATGTGTGGATACTCAAACCGGCACCAGAGGTTTCCCCGCGGACAAAATCTAGCAGGTAAGAACGGCGTGCTGTGACCGCGCCACTCCCGCGAGCCGCTGCCTCTCCAGCTCCAGTCTGTACTAATTAAAAATACCTCTGTATTCAGTGATTTTTAATTTCAAAATTATGTCAGAGAGTTTGCAAAATTGATACAGGGGAGAGGAAGAAAACTTACCTAGGATCTCCGATCGCAACTGGGGTTTTGCACACTTGCACTCCCGATGTTCCGGGGGACCGTCCTCGGCCCCCCGCCCTGCGGGATGGTTCGGTGGCAACCCCGCCCCCCTAGCAGGTGCCGACAGCAACCCCCACACCAATTTGTGGGAGACCGGAATGTGTCCAGACGCTGCTGAGTGTCCCTGAGCCCAGGTGAGGGGTCTGGACCACAGCACCGTATGGCCACGCCGTGTGCCCACGCTCTGCACACGTGCACCAAATCGAGTCAGGTGTTCATGCCACGAGTATGTGCAAAGCACCTACTATGTGCCGGGTGTTGGGATTAGGTGTGATAGATGCCGTGGTGAATAAGAATGGTGAGGTCACTTTTTTGAGGGGACAAACAGATGCCTACAAGTTGTGCAAAGCCCTCAGCACTCATCCGACACAGACGTGGCCACGTGATCACGAGGGGCTGGGACGGGCCAGCCTGGTGGCCAGATGGAGAAACCCAGCACTGCAGGAATGCGGCTCGCCACCTCCGTGTCCCGTCATCCCATCGAACGCCACCCTCACAGGCCACGGCGTGTGCGCGGGACCGCAGGCTGACCACTTCTGGCCTCCTCCGAATAATCTCGGGCTGTTTTCTTCCTCAGGAAACAAAACAAGTGTGGGGGGAGAGGGTAGCTCGCTGTTTCCTCACGTTATCGCTTCCCTTCTAAAACTAAAAATTCTCGCTAAGTGGATGTTTTCGTTTATCGTAAACTGCAGGGTTGGGTGCGACGGGCTAATTATTTCCGCACGGTCTAAAAGAAGCCCGGAATGATTGTCTACAATTTTCTGCATTTGCTTTCTCCCAAAGAATGTATTTTTTTTCCTTAAATCTCGACGCCCGAGTCCCTGATTGGGCCCTGGTGAGATCATCTGAAAAACGAGGAGGCGCCCGAATCAGACGCCAGCCACGCAGTGTCCCGGCGGCCTCACAGAGCGGCCTCGCAGTGTCCCGGCGGCCTCACAGAGCGGCCGCGCAGTGTCCCGGCGGCCTCACAGAGCGGTCGCACAGTGTCCCAGCGCTCTCTCGGGGCACAGCTGGCGGCCTCTGGGACAGGCAGATTGGGGAGGGCGCCAGCCTCTGAAACCTCGCGCCGGCCCTGGCGTGAGCAGGCCTCTCGTCTCCCTCCCCTCCAAATCGAAGACGCTGCCTGCCAAGCCCCACCTAAGTCTCCCCTCGCAAAGTACCCTTCTGAGTCCCCATCTGCTGCATTCAGATGGTGACTGTGTCACCCGGTGCGGCCTGTCGTTTTCGAGTTTACGAGATTACGAGGGACGACTCTCCGGTGTTCTCACCGCGTACACGTTTGCCCCCGCCTTTCCGTCCTCGGGGGCGGCTTCTCGAGCAGGTGCGGGGCACTCGGTTCTGAGGTCACAGAGCGCGGATGCTGTAGGTCTTGATCGAACCCCAAACTTTTCCTTTGCCAAAGCTCCAGTAGGCCCCGCACCCCCTTCTCTCTCTGCCAAAAATCTCCACGTCGTAACCACCATGCGGGCTGCCCATATTGAGCCACTTAACAGTTCATATGGTCTTTAAAATGCATAACGTGTGACAGGGAATCTGGATTTGTGAATGACAGCTTTTTATTAGGACTGCCTCGCATCCTCGGGAAAGATATTATCTTCCTGTCTTTGCGATGTGCCAACGACATCTTGAAGGATTCCGGGAGGGGCACCAATGGCGGGGGGGGGGGGGGAGGCTGTGCAGGCAGCCCCGCGGTTGTTGGCGGGAGAAGGGGAGGGTTGGCGGGAGGGCTGCAGCTGAACTGCCAGAGTTTATGCGAAACAGGGAGCGCACCTGTCCACAGACACCGCGTCGGCGCGACGATCGCGACTCTGTCGAGAGGGGACCCGGGAGCAGGAGGAAGCGGAGACAGGTGTGATTAAGCATGCGCACTGCCCACTCCCCCGCCGAGGCGGTCATAAAGGCATTAATTTAGCTGCAAACATTAAATGCGTACAGTAAGATGGATTTTCTTAACAGTGCGGCGTGGCATAACCTTAATGCGGTACATTAAAATCATTCATTACAATGAATAAATAGCTTAATGAGACTCGACGCATTGAGCAGTCTCCGAGTAAACGTGTGATGAAGTATACAGCAGGTGATAGCTGTCACCGAGCATAAATTATGCAAAAATAATACCCTTCATATCATCTCTCCAGCGCGTTGCTGCTTTTGTTGAATATTCAAAGGGACGGCTTCCCAGGACAATATCGAATTAGTCGGTGTAATTAAAAAAAAAAAAGTCTGCGACGAAATTATTTACACAATCCTTACCTGCATCACGCTCCTCTTTAAACACAGGCCAATTACCGGCTGGTTTTCTCTGAACGATCTGTCCGGGCTGCAAGCAATGCCACCCGACCGTAAGCGAGAGTTTCTTTCTTTGTTTCAAATTCCGAAAGTGGACATTTCACTTCTGAACTTAAGTGACGGGAATTTAAACACAGAACGTCCAGGCGCAGAGGTGGTGAGCGCAGGTGGTTCGGCGGCAGGGACAGGAGGAAGTGGTACCATGATGTCTCGCTTGCTTTGCGAAGGATTCTCAATCAAGTCAGTGCCTTTCAACGACACGTTCTCATAGCCTTTTTTTCTTTCCTTCTTTCTTTTTTTTTTTTTTTTGAGTAGAAACACCCCTCCCCTCCATTTTTGGTCACAAGTGTGACAGCCGTCCTGTAAAGTGGGGGTGGCGGGTCCGACACGTCAGTACCGATGCTCAAAGCACCACCCCTGCTCAGTCAGGAAGACGGGGTTCCAAATCTCCTCCATGACCTGTGCGGGACTCCCTACACAGGCTCAGACCCCGCGCTATCTTCCGTAACTGTCACGGCTCCAACTATTCCGTCCTGTTTGGCGTTGGTGGCCAGGGGTACAGCGTCCCTTTGCACGGCTGACCGCCGACGAAGGCCGCTCCGGGCTCGCCCATCGGTGCTCAAGTGCACAGTGCTCCGGCCAGACCCCACCGAGCCCCGGCCAAGGGGCTGACTCCAAACCCTCTCCATGTCGCGTGTCTGATCTCCAGACCCCTCCTAGGAGCAGACCTGGAGGCTTCTCCTGTGCCCGAGCCCCAGCTCGAATCTATTAAAAGGAGCAGCGCTCAGCACGCAGGGGGAACGCCGCAGCGCTCGGTGCGCCAACCACTCGCGGTCGCGGCCACCACGTCTGTGGTTCTCCAGCTTCCCTTTCCGTGGTGGAAGGCAGGACCCTGGGCGGACGGCGAAATCTGGCCTGAATCACACAGCTCCGGGGGGCCCGTGCTGCATGCGCGTAGCTCTCTGACTTGAAATCAGACCCTCAAAAGACAATCGTGCTGAAATCTGTGGACCGGACCAGCACCGGTGTGCTGGGGGTGACGCTGAACTGCAGTCTGACCGGGAGGGGACAGGGGAAGGGGGCCTTTCTGTGCTACCTCGCCACTTCTTTGTAAATCTGTATTTCAAACTAAAAGGTTTAGAAATTATGCTAAACCACACAGAACGATACGAGGAAGATTAAATGGTGACCCCCGAGAAAATCAGTTCACGTCAAATCCCTGGAACCTGTGTGTGTCGCTCTGTTTAGAAGAAGAGTGTTTGCAGAAGGGACTGGCAATCTTGAGATAAAGAGATCAATCATTCTGTTGGATTATCTGCTGATAACTCTAAACCCAATGGCCAGGGTCCCTAGAAGCCGGGTCCCTAAACCCAGCAGCCAGTGTCCCTAGAAGCCGGGTCCCTAAACCCAGCAGCCAGTGTCCCTAGAAGCCGGGTCCCTAAACCCAGCGGCCAGTGTCCCTAGAAGCCGGGTCCCTAAACCCAGTGGCCAGTGTCCCTAGAAGCCGGGTCCCTAAACCCAGCGGCCAGTGTCCCTAGAAGCCGGGTCCCTAAACCCAGTGGCCAGTGTCCCTAGAAGCCGGGTCCCTAAACCCAGCGGCCAGTGTCCCTAGAAGCCGGGTCCCTAAACCCAGCGGCCAGTGTCCCTAGAAGCCGGGTCCCTAAACCCAGCGGCCAGTGTCGCTAGAAGAAAAGAGGAGAACTGCAGGACAGGAGCAGGTGAAGTGACAGCGGGCAGAGACAGGAGGGACACAGCCCCCAGCCACGGAGCACCCACAGCTGCCAGGAACGGGAGGAGGCAGGAAGGCATCCGGAAGGAGCACAGCCCTGTCCACACCGTGATCTCGGGCCGATCTGTTGAAGTAGCCACAAGAGCCCAATGCACTCTACTTTCAAACTTTTCAAGAAGCGAAATCTATATCCCAAGGAAACTGTTAGAACCGCTTTTCCTGAATACGTTTACTCGCGTCAAGCAAAATCACCCCGCATTAAAGGTCTAAAAGGACGATTATTCCTTATAACGGGGGGCCACGAGGGGCCGCCCGGGTCTGCTCTTCAGCCCTCGGAGTTGACCTGGCAAGGTCCAGAGAGCCTACGACGTCACCACGGGGACAGATGGCGAGCCCACCGCGTGGCACCGAGTGGGGCCCGGCTCGTCACTTCGAACCTTGGTTCTGGCGCTGCAGCCTGGGGCGGCCTGGTTCTGAAAGGGACAGACATGAGCCTCACGCTGACCTTCTCCCTGGGAATCCGGCTCACACCCTTCGGACCACGGCTGCCTCCAAGCGGGCACCGTTAGTGGCCTCAGAAAGCCACGGCACGGGGCTCTCTGTTTCACGTCTGAGTGGAGAGGGTGAAGACTAGCTTCTCTTCGTTCTGCACAGACGTGCTCAGACGCTCTCAGAATCCGCGTGATGTCAGGTTCTCCCAAACCATCACGGGCCGCGTGGCTCTGGGACGCGGATGGAGTCGGTCCCCGCACGCGCTACAGGACCGGAACGACAAGGTCTCTGGACAACGCACGGAGTGTGCTGCCTGCAGTGCGGGCGGGCCGGCTCGGAGGTGGGAAGGGGCCCCCGGCCGGGTACCGGCTCAGGGTCCCCAAACTCCCCAGTGTCAGTGACTCCTGACGGTCCCCTAACAACCACTTCTCACGAGGGCCGTGCGGGGCAGGCTTGGCCACTGGAGGGTTTCGCACTCAGACCAGGGACAGAAGTGGGAGGAGGGAATGGGAGGGTGGAGAGCAGGAGGCGCGGCCCGACAGAAACCCTCAGCCACGCGACCGCACGACGTCCCGGCCACCGGCTGACGCTCAGACACGGCAGAGGGCCCTCTGGACCTGTCCGTCCGGGAGCCCCCAGAGCCGCCTTCTCCAAGGAAACCAGAGCTCCTCACCCTTCACGCCACGAGAGACGCCCACACTGCCCGGAGCCCCTCGAGCTCCCAACCTCCGTCGCTCTAGGCCGAGCCACAGAGTCTTCCGTAATCGCAGAGGACCGCTGGCAAAATGTGTCGCTGGGCAGTCCCTTCCTCATCCCCCGTTACTGTGGCAACGCAGACACGAAGGGCAGCCTCCCGTCACATGGCAGTGGTGG
Organism: Paguma larvata; assembly: GCA_030068075.1. NCBI lineage: Eukaryota > Metazoa > Chordata > Mammalia > Carnivora > Viverridae > Paguma > Paguma larvata. The sequence goes on along the minus strand of CM057844.1, from coordinate 47,210,558 downwards.
CCCATTCGCAGTCTGATCGTCCTGCAGCTCCACACTTGGCTCACCGGTGCTCACTGCCTGGGACGAAAGAGGTGTCCCTGACGGCACACGGAGCGGGCTTTCACCCCGAGAGATACGCCCATCACGTCGGAACTAAGAAAGACTCTCCAGGATGTTTGCCCAGGGAACGTCCAGCAAGGAGAGGCGGTGCGAGCGGGGCCCCGTGCTGCACGGGATCCTGGGTGCCCTCACCTGGGAGGCTCCAAGCCGTCCCGCAGCGTCCCTCAGCCCACGTCCTTCACCTGTGACGTGGAAATAGGAGTGTCCCTCCGAGGACTTTCCTGCGGGTCTACGCGGAGACACACGGTAAGAAGGGCAGCAGTCCTAGAAGGGGCCGGAAGGAGGGGCTCACGCCAGACACACGCCACGGGGAAGAACGTAGAGGAAGTGGCAGGTTCCAAGGCCCGCCTTTCCCCCTTGCTGATCTAAACTCTGCTCTGGGTAGGACTCTTCCAGCACCAGAAGGTTCCACGTGCAAGCATCCACCCCAACCTCACGCTCTCGCTCTCTGCCCTTGGCCCAGGTTTCTCCTGCCTCCGCTGCTGGGAAGCTGCCGTTTCTCCAACCGGGAAAGCTGGTCCAGGCCCGGCTTCCTCCAACGGGAGCGCAGCCGCCCGTGAGCTCCCTCCCCTGGGACCCTTTCCAGTAGTGCTCACATCCCACACCGCGGCATTCCGGGGTGAGTCACTCCGTGGCCACCTTCTCGGGTCACACGGTCCATGCTCATCTTGCCAACACCAATGGGGCACAGATGACAGACAACACCACCGCCCTCTCTGCCGTCAATGCTGTAGATATCACTGCCGATACCACCATCCCCACCACATTCACCCCCACCACCATCTCCATCACCACCGCCATCACCATCATCGTCACTACCATCTCACCATCACCACCCTCACCATCACCATCATCACCATCACCATCGTCGCCATCATCACCACCCTCACCACCACTGCCATCACCACCATCACCACCATCACCCTGCCGTCACCACCACCAGCATCACCATCTAACTTTACTGAGCACTTCGCGGGTGCCAACCACTCTGCTAAGCACCAGCCGTAGGAAGCCCCCCTGAGGTAGGTGCTGTCGCTACCCCACTTTACAGCGGAGAGAACCGAGGCCCAGACAACCTAAGTAATTTGTCCACGGCCACCAGGAAAGCGTGTAGACGAGCCGGGATCTGCGCCCAGGTCAGCTCTCTTAACCCCAGACTGCCCCCCCAGGACCCCTGGGAACTCTGTAGGCACAGCACACGTGCCACATACGGAGGGACGCCCCACTCGGCTTCCTCTCTCCCCCCCTCCCCCCCCCCCGGCCATCTCTTCCCCTGCACAGCCTTCCTGGACCCTCTGCATCCCCGCCGTGGCACAGGCGCCGCGCTCACCTTCCTACATTTCTGTCCCATTCGAAGACGGGATGCCCTCGGGAGAGGCCACGTTTTTCCACTGTCACGGCACCAGCACGAGCCCCGTGCCTGATCCCTGACGGGTGTCTGACGGGTGTTTAAAAACTCAGAGTGGCTGGTCTGCCAAAGCTCGGTGACTCACTGCCGTCAAGGAGCCCGCGCTCCGCAGCTGTGAACTCTCCTCGAGCCGCGCGTGCACGGCCATCCCCGTGTCCCAGCGCCCCCACGTCCTGGCGCCCCCACGCCAGGGAGCCCTCCCACCCCCTGTGACCCCCACGCCCCCCACGCCCCGGAGCCCTCCCGCCCCCTGGGGCCCCCACGCCCTGGAACCCTGCTACCCCCTGTGGCCCCCACGCCCCGGCGCCCTCCTGCCCCAAGTGGGGCAGCCTCCGCCCCGCCCCCCGTCCTTTCTGAAGAGAACAGAGCGTCCCAGACGCTAAACGTGAGCGAGTCCAGAGGTCACACGGCTACACACGTGTTTCCGTCTCTTTGTGTCACCGCACATTTGAATAAATCACACTCGGCGTTTACGTGACCGTCTCTGTGACCCTCAGTGTCCTCGGGTCACTTTGCCGTGCGCTCGACAGCTCGCCCCACGGAGTGAGGAATGAGGACGGCGAGCTCACACCCCGGCGACCGCGCCCACGGGGCTCAGGGCTAGACCTGGTACCGCTTTCGGGGGAGGCGGGACACGGCGAGGGCCGTCCACGGCTCTCTCTGCCGCTCTCCCCCCGTCAGGCCCCTGCGGTCCTGAGAGGCCCGGAGGGCGTTCGCCGTAGGAAGCGGGCCGGGGAAGCGGGCGTGCATCTGTTATCCGTGATGAACAGAGGTCGTTTTTGCTTCCAGAACAACAAAAGGCACCGGAGTGGGGCGCCGGGCACTCGGCACGAGCAGTTAGAAGGCACAGCCCCTGCACTCATGTCCCGCGGGACCGCAAAACCCGCCTCCCTCTCTCGGACCTGGGCGGCCGAGGGCTGGGAGCTCGGGACCGTCCCGGGCCCTGCACGGGGCTGCCGGTGGCAGTCACGGGCAGGAAGGAACACGACTTTATCTCGGACTCCGGGGCCTGACGGGAAAGACAGGTGCGGGATCCCTGGCAGAATGTGCTAGAAGGAACGGGCCCCGGGCACTCTGTTAGGAATCACGGCAGAAATCACGATTTTTACGCAAGACGGGAGCGAGCGCCGAGGTGGAAAGAAGACACGGGAGTGTGCGGCACCGCGCAGGACAGGCGAGAGGCGGGCGGCCGGGCCCCGGGCTGCAGGCTGGCTCACGACGGCCCCCGCGGCCGGGTCCCAGGCCGTTAACCGCACCCCCGGCATCACCAGCGCACACGTCAGGCCTTCCCGAGGGTGTGGAGCCAAACTTTCCGATCCGGTGAACACGACGTTCTGTTACTGCTGAGGTGGCCGTCACCGGGCGGGCTCGGGGGCGGGGCGGGCCCGGCCGGGGCTCCCCGGGGGCGATCCCCGCAGCCGCCCCGGGCATGCCGGAGCGCCGGCCAGGCTCGGGGGCTGCTCCTGGGCGCTCCCCTTTATTGCCAAGGACCCCACGGCGCATCTGCACACAGACTTCCGGAACTAAGGCAGCACCAGAGCCCTGTCGCCCAGCACGGACACGGGTGACAGGGCACGCGTGCGCTCGGAGACGCGTGCCTTGGTGGTTCTCTCTGGACGTCATTCTGGGCGGAAGGGCTGAAGCGCCCGCTCCTTGCCAGCCGCCTCCGTGTCTGCGTGTGACTCAGGCCACGGCACCGCTGCGTGACTTCAGGACCAGCGGCCGAGCCACACGTGTGGGGCAGGCCAGGGACGGCGGCATCCAAAGTGGTCACGTGCTTACTCTGGGGCCGGACCGCCCGCCCGGCAAGAGGGGGCGGGGTAGAGACCGGGTCCTGGACGTGGAACAGACATGCTGAATTCCAACAGGACAGCACGTGGCATTTCTTGAACCCAAAACGGGCGGCGTGTCTGCAAACACGAGCTGCCTGCCCGTCCCTGCCGTGCGACCAAGCACCGCGTCTGAGTCACCCTCACGAGGCCGGGCTTGGAATGAGCTCCCCAAATGACAACAACAAATGTTTGGCCGGGGCGAGGGGCGGGGGGGCGTGGGCAGGGAGGAGCCAATCACAGACACAGATGTCCTCCCTGCGGGAGGGCCTGTCCCCTGCCCCCTGCCTCCCCCCGGGGCTTCAGCCCCGCTGGGCTCAGGGCTGCCCTGGGCAGGACTGGTGGGGGGAGGGTCCCACGGGAACACAGCAGGCCTTTCCTGGGCCGAACGCAGTGACGAAGCTGGACACGAGGGGCGACGGAGGCCTGCCCAGCCCTCTGGCGGCGGGGCGGGGGGGCAGGGGGGCTGTTGTTGAGGCGCAGAAGAGCCGGGGGGCGGGGAGCCCCGGAGAGACCGCCGACCCGCACGGGCTGCCCGCAAGACCGCCAGCTTGACGGCCTCTCCCGCCTGGCTCGGGGCCCACAGGACACACGTCCATCCGGGGGCCTCCCGGTTCCAGGTGGAAGGGAAGCAGCCTTTACTGAGCGCCGCCAGGACACCAGGGCCCGTCCCAGGAGGACCCCCCGCGTCTCCATCTGCCCCCAGGACCACGGGGCCCCAACGTGCTCGGCCTGGACAACACTTGGAGACAACGAACGCTCCCGCGGCCTCACGCCCAGGGCGGAGGCCCGCCAGTGCCCAGGGTGCCCGGCTTCTCTCCTTCTTTCCCACCCTCTCCTGCCTCGTTGCTGCCAAGCGCTGCGCAGCCCGGGGCCAAACCAATCAGGGCAGCTCCGGAGGCTTCCGCGGGGCGAGCACAGGCCGCGATCAGCTTACACGCTCCAGCGCCCAGCCCTGCTGCTCCCAACAGAACGCGGCCATTCATTAACACCGAGGCCAATTAAAAAGCAGGCAGGCTCCCAGATAAAACTCTCCCCGGGCCGCGCGTCCCCACCCGTCCCTGAGAAGCCCACGGGGCGGCCACCGCCCATGCAGCCTGCGCCCTCCTGGGACGGACCGGACGCATGACAGGGAGGAAGGACCAATCCTTTGGGCGCTACTGGCTTCTCAGGCTGACACGAGGGTCGCCCCTCAGGGGCCGGAGCCCGTCCACGTGAACACGGCACCGAGCCACTGCAGCCTGCACACCGAGTTATACGGAGTCCTTTTGTGTACTTCCATTAAAAAGCTTCATATCCAAGTGATGGGGGAAAAAAACCCAGCCTTCTCATTATGGTCTCTGTAAAAACAAGATTGTAAAAATTTACCGTCGAGTTATTTACAAAGCAAGAGATGTAATCAGTATTTAAACTCCCGCCGGAACGATGGGGCTTTCACTGAGAGTCGCAAGCCCCGGCCAGCAGGGAGCATGTGAATCCTTTTCCAGGCCTTAGAGCCGAGCGGCGGTCTGTCCTTCCAGGGGGCACGTGTCTGTCCGTGGTGAGAACCATGACCCGTACGCGGCCCTGGCCCCGGAGAAGGGCCCTGCGTGGAACACGTGTGTTCCTCTCGAGCCGGGAGCTCCCGGGGGCACGGAGAGGTGTCCCGCCCGGCCCTCCACCCGCCTGCATCCGACGACACCCACGGCCACCCGGGTGCTGATGGTGGAAGAGCAGGGTCACCCGTGAGCTTCCCAGGTCCCCCCAGGTCCTCCGTTCTCCTCCATGCCCGCGTCCCACGGACGGGTCGGTGCCTCCAGCTACCTGGTGGTGACGGCCTTGGCTGGGGGGCGCTCCCGGCAGTGGGGAGGGGACGGGCCAGCTGCGGGCCCTGCTGCTCAGGAGCCTGCCCACTGGCCCCCGACACCTGGGATGGAGTCCACACCCTCTCCTGTCCCACAGCCCCCGGTGTCCCCGTCCCTGCCCCTGTCCCGCCGCTCCCCTCCTCCTGCGTGCAGCCCCATGACGCCGAAAACTTCCTGCTGCAGGCGCCCACACCTCTGCTCTCAGCAGCCAGACTGTGCGTGGCCAGCGCCTTCTCTTCCTCCTCGTCGCGACTCACATGGCGCCTCTGCAGGGGTCTCCTCTGACCCTCTGATCTAAACCAAGGGCTCCCCGGGCTCCCACCTCTCCTGGGCTCGCCGGGCTCCCACCTCTCCTGGGCTCGCCGGGCTCCCACCTCTCCTGGGCTCGCCGGGCTCCCACCTCTCCTGGGCTCGCCGGGCTCCCACCTCTCCTGGGCTCGCCGGGCTCCCACCTCTCCTGGGCTCCCCGGGCTCCCACCTCTCCTGGGCTCCCCGGGCTCCCACCTCTCCTGGGCTTGCGCTGCTCACTCGTTGTTTTTTGTTTTTGTTTTTTAATGTTTATTCAATTTTGAGAGAGAGAGACAAAGCACGAGCAGGGGAGGGGCAGAGAGAGAGAGACACAGAATCCGAAGCAGGCTCCAGGCTCTGAGCTGTCGGCACAGAGCCTGACGTGGGTCTCGAACTCACAGACTGAGATCATGGCCTGAGCTGAAGTTGGGGCTTCACCGAGTGAGCCGCCCAGGCGCCCCTGGTCATTCTTACTTTCACACACTCTCAGACTCACGGAGACGTTGGGAGACCACGACCACACACGTCTGCGTTCCCTTCACGTAGATTTCCTTAGCCCCACGTGCTCGATAGCTAATAAATACCCCGACGCGTATTTCCTGAAGCCAAGGACGTCCTCCTCCGCGTCCCGGCTCAAACTTCAAGATCGGGGCGGGAACTCCGACACAGTGAGACGGCGGCGCTCATCGACAGACCCTGCCCAGGCTCTAACCAGCCCAGGAACGTCTTTCAGCAAACGAAGCTCCCAGATCAGGCACGGAACGCCGCTGTCCCCACTCGGGTTTTCTGTAATCAGGTTTCACGCTTTGCGACTTCGGCATTTTTTGAAATGTATTTATTTAGTTTGAAAGAGAGCGAGCAGGGGAGGAGCAGAGAGAGAGGGAGAGAGAGAACCCCATGCGGGCTCCACACTGGCAGCCCAGGGCCCGACGTGGGGCTCGAACCCAAGAACCGGGAGATCGTGAGCTGAGCGGAGATTAAGAGTGGGACACTCAGCCGACTGCGCCCCCCCCAGGCGCCGCCCCCCCCCCACGCTTTCTAGACAGTTTATTTATTTCGCGACATGGGCACTTTCGAGGCGTGCAGGCTAGTCACCGTGGACTGCGCCTTGCTCCGGGTTTGTCCGAGGTCTCTGGGAACAGATCCGGGGTTTCTGGGGATCAAACGCGGTGTCCCCTCGGGGCTGTGCGTCCGCGGGCATGCGTCTCCATGCTCCCCGTTACCAGAGTGCTGCGGCTTCGATGGCTTCACGGGGACGCATCCGCCAAGCGCCCCCTCGTGTAAACGCACCCCTCGTAACCGTCAAGAATCCTCAGGAAGGTGTCGGGAGCCGGTCCCGTCTACGCCCGTCTCTCCTCCTCGGTCTCGCCGGCTGGAGCCGCCACCTACCGACGCTTCTCGTCTGAGTCTGCGGCCGCCAACGCCGCATCGGGTGGTGCGTTTCTGGGTCGGTTGGTCGGTCGTGCCTCACGTAGCGGCGGTCATTCCGCCGTCAGGACGCCCTGCCCCTTCCTCACCCCCGGTCTGTTCTGTTTGATGTCAACGAGGACTTACAGCCCCTTACTCTCCTCCCCAGGCTACGATCCACCGCCGTCCCACTTACTTCTGATTCTCGAATTTCCCCAGATCGGGCCGGTAGGTAGGGGCGAGTCGGGCGGCCCCGCGTCTCTCTGCTGCGTCCCCGTCGGCGGCGTCCCCGTCGTGGCCGGCCACTCCCGTTCCACACTGTCCTTTTCCTAATCGCCTTCACTTAGAGCTTGCTCGGACTCCGAGGCTGACTCCTGCGTCTGTCTCCTGATTTGCTCAACCGCGTCTTACCGTCGGCCTCCTCACTGCCGCGTCTTCAGCGCCAAAAACCGTCTGGTGCAGAGCGAGCCTTTAGCCGGAGACGAGCATCAGATGCGTCAGGACGCGGAGGCCCCAGGGAGCAGGTGTTCGAAGGAACCCAGTGACGCGTTGGTGCCCTGCCCGTGGCCCCCCCGGCGTGTCTGGTGGCTGGTTCCCGCGTACGGGGCTCTCCCTGGCCACACGCAGTTACCGGCCGACCCCAGCCAGGGAGAGGCAGCACCGATGGCCGAGGGCCCGCCTCCTTCTTCCCTGTGGTGCGTCCCACACGGTCGTGCAGGGGCCCCGGAACGACTGAGCCACGGCTGCCCGAGGCCGCGACCCCCTTCACACGCCTTTTTCTGGTTTTCCTCCTCCGACTGTCTCCTCAACGAGCTGCCTGCACCCCTTCCCGGCAGGGGCCCCCGTGAGGGCGCTCGGCGCTGGGACAGGAGCCTCATCTCAGGACGAGCCCCCAGGGCGGCAGAGACCCGCTAGAAGCCAACTAAATGCAGGCGCTCAGTGACGCCTCTGCGGAGGTTCGGCCTTCCAGCCCGGAGGGAGGCAAGATGCAGACGCGAGCGCCGCCGGCAAGGCCCGAGCTCCAGTTCAATCTCTGCCCGCAGGGAGTCGACGCTCACCCCCCGTGCTGCGGCGTCGGGGAAGCCGGGAACTACGAGAAACCCTCTCGTCGGGCTCATGCCCGCGTGTCCGCCCGAATTCCGCACGAAGGCAGCGTGCGGATTTCAGCTTTGTTCCAGCTCACGCACGCGCGGCCTCCAGGAAACAGCTTGCTAACCCCGCCCGTTCGGTAGAATTCCTGTCCCGCTTACTTCTTCGGGTGCGCCTTGGATCTGCCAGATAAGACTGATCCTGACACCTGCTATAGACGGTAGGGGAGACTTGGTTAAAGCGGGACCCCCCGAGTGGGCTTTGCAGCGGGAGAGGAGGGGCCTCAAGTCTCTGAACGCAAGGACAAGTGGGCGCCTGCAGCCAAGGGGCAGGGATACGAGCCTGCAAATGCCCAGGCTCAGGTCTGAGCTGACGGCTCCCAGAGCCCCTGCAGGCGCCTGACACCTGTCTTTCCAAAGCGGACGCGCCCGCCCTCAGTGCAGCGCGGCCGACGGGCCTCAGTCTCCCTGACACTGAACATCGCTGCATCGTTGAGCTCGTCTTCACAGACACGCGGCCTTCACGGGGCCCAGTCGGTGCTCCCGTCCCCAGCCACGGCCCCTTCCTGCTCCCCCGCCCCCAGCCCACCCTCCAGGCTCGGCTCTGCCCCATCCCCCAACTCCAGCCAGGGACACCTTCCGGTCACCGGGCCAAGGGGGTGCTGTCTTCTACGACCCCTGGTCCCTTTGCTCCTTCACAGCGCGGAGCTCATCACCATCTGCCTCTCGTCATGCGGGAGCGACTGACGGGCAGGGACGTCCGCCTCCTGGTGGGACCCGCCACCCTGCACTGGAGTGCTCCCTAACAGGTGCCTGCAACTTACAGAGAGGTGCTGAGCCCCGGAAAAGACCCTGCCCGGATGGCGATGATTTGCAACAGCTCACAGAAAAACTGCGAATCCTGCCCGAAGGACACAGAGATGAAGAGACGGTCTCCGGGCCGGAGGACACTGCCGTGCGGAGCGCAGGGGCGTGGAGGAGGAGGACAGACACGCGGCCCCCGATGAAAGCCGAGACAACGGCCGTCACCACGTTCCCGGCGTGAACCCTCCCCCGGTTCCCACTGGCCACGTTCTCCTGGCACTACCCCGGAGGCGGGGGTGGTATTCAGCCCACTCTGCAGGCAGGAGACTCGGAGACCGCACGTGGCCACACCAGGACTTGAGCCCAGGGACACTGTTGCCCTTCAGGACACCAGGGGACCCGCCCCAGGGGCTTACCGAAGGCACAGGGAGCTCAAACTCGGAGGAAGGGAAGGGGCTTGCCAGCTGGAAGGGCGGGCCGGGGTGTCTACGCGGGGGAACAGCAGGACGGGGGGCGTTTCTCACAAGCCACATCCAGGGCTGCACTGGGGACACTGAGCTTCCAGGGCTGCTGGCGGGTCTGAGGGAGGCGCTCAGCGAATGAGTGCCCCCCAGGCACTCCTTGGTCATTCCAAAACACTCACTGGGCCAGAGGGAGTGAGGCCAGCGTGTCACCTTTCTGCACTGGTACTCACTGGCGGGGATGCTAGAGGAATGAAGTCCTAATTGACCGTGACAATGTTCACACGGAAACAAGCAAAATGCAGAAGCAGAGACCCTAGTGGCAGGGGCCAGGGACCCACCACGAGCAGGCAGCCAGGGCGGGTCGGTCTGAAGAGGTGACGTTTTCACCATAGCTGAGGGATGAGGAGGTCCTGGCATGCAAATAGAGGGCAATGTTCTAGGCAGCCAAAACTGTCCGTGCAAACGTCCCGGGGCAGGAAAGTGGTCCACGGATTTAAAAGTTAATGGCTGTGAAGCTGAGGCTTAGTGGACACTGTGATTAGCAGAGACCATGCCCTCCTCTAGCCTGGGTTTCAGAGGAAAGGCTTCCAACAATCGTAGCCCGGTTTGCACTTTCTCACTCCCTCGGGCTGGTGAGGGAGCAGGGAGATTCTGGGAACAGCGAGAGGAGACTGCAACTGTCCAGGTCTAATTGCTGATTATTGGAGGCCCGGCACAGCGGATTTACCTAAGTCGCTGGGGAAAAAGTCACAACTAGGGAGACTTTCTAATAAGGAAGATGAGACTATCTTCCTGGACATTACAGGGCTTAACGGTCTTAAAAACACTCCCCCCGCTCCCCCCAGAATGGAAACCCAGGCTCCTTCATAGCCCGCAAGTGAGTCACTGGGTCCCGGCAGCCCGGCGGCCGAACTACTGCTCATCCCGAAGGACTGGGCTCCACACGGTTCCTGAGCAGCGGCTCCCTGCGCGGTCGCAGACGTGTCCCAGACAAGGTGAAGGCCTCACTCGTAAAGACCGTCTCCGCGCGGAGCAGGGTGGACGGGGGCCGAGCTGCGGAAATCACAACGGTCGCCCGAGAGGCGGGTGTCCGGGGAAAGCCTCCCCCGTGGCGAGGATGACCTCATAAAAAGTAAAGATTTCCCTTTTATTTTATTTACTTGCTATAATTTATTGTGAAACTGGCTTCCATCCAACACCAGGGCTCATCGCAACAAGCGCCCTTCTCGACGCCCCTCCCCCACCCCCCTCCCCGCCCCCACCAAGCCTCGGTTTGTTCTCTGTATTCAAGAGCCTCTTGTGGTTTCCCTCCCGCTCTGTTTGTAACTATTTTCCCCTCCCCCTCCCCCTCCCCCGGGGACTTAAGTTTCTCAAGATCCACGTGTGAGTGAAAACACTCATCTCTGTCCTAATCCAAATCGACTTGGGAATTAAGTAGGGCGCCCTACAGGTCTCCGATCGTCTCAGCAAGCGGCGTGGTTAACGCTCATACATATGTGCACACACACATTTGCACGCGTGAGTACATGCGTGTCCATACACACACATACACACGCACGCGCACACGCACACGGCCCAGGAGATGTACAGGTGAATTCCGCCGAACAGTCAAGAGAAGATTTTAATTGTGTATAATTTCTCCCAGAGAACAGAAAAAGAAGGGCCACCCCCTCCCCCATTTGGTTTTATGAACCTACTATAACCTCAATACCAAACCCAAGCCGGAAAAGGACAATGATGAAAAATTATAGGTAATCTTACTTTGGAAGATGTAAAAATTACCAATTACAAAAATTAGTAGAATAAATCCAGCAAGGCACGGTGAGGTCGTGTCTCATGACCCAACAGAGTTTACCTCGGCAATGCGAGTTTGTTCATTAACCCAATTTCCTATGCGAACGGATTAAAGAGAAAAACTATGAGACTGTCTCAACAGAAGAGAAAAACACTGCAGTACAAAGTCACGGCACACTAAGAATGGAAGAGAACTTTCTCAACCTCATCAAGAATATCTTAAATCTACAGCAAACATTGTACTTAATGGCGAATTATTAGAGCCGCTGCCTTTTGAATCAGTTATCTGATATTCACATCTCCATTTAACACTGACTAATTAACAAGAAAAAAGAGTCCAAAGTACAAAGAAATAATTAAAAATAGCATTATTCATAGACGACAGGAGGGTCTACATGGAAGAAGCCCAAAGAATCTAAAATTTATAGAAGTCAGAAACTGAACAGATGGCTAGATACGAGATAAATCTATGAACGTCCACTGCATTTCGATCCTCTGGAATGTGTGGACACCTGGTCTAATAAAAGGTGGCGTTTCTGTCCCACACAAACCAAGTACCTGTAAGTAACTCGAACAAGAAGTGTGCGAAAGTTTTTGGAGAAAATTGTGTATTACATCAACCATTTGCACACTGGAGAAAGAAATCTTTAGGGTAAATATATCAGGTTCTCTCCTCACTGGGCAACAGGTTCCAGAGAATTCTCATGAGAATTCCAGAACATTTTTGTTTCGTAGAAGGTGTTTCCAAACTTCTGTGGAAGAACGAAGGCTGGAGGACGCGCGAGAAAGTCCTGATGAAAATCAGGTGGGAGCCGGCCCGTCCACACAGCAGGCTCGGAACCAGGTGGGACACTGCCCGTCCACACCGCAGGCTCAGGACCAGGTGGGAGATGGCCCGGTCCAACCCCAAGCTCAGAACCAGGTGGGATGCTGCCCGGTCCACACCCCAGGCTCAGAACCAGGTGGGAGATGGCTCGGTCCAACCCCAAGCTCAGAACCAGGTGGGACACTGCCTGTCCACACCGCAGGCTCAGAACCAGGTGGGAGCCTGCCCGTCCACACTGCAGGCTCAGAACCAGGTGGGAGATGGGCCCGTCCACACCGCAGGCTCAGAACAAGGTGGGAGCCGGCCCGTCCACACCACAGGCTCAGAACCAGGTGGGACGTTGCCCGGTCCACACCACAGGCTCAAAACCAGGTGGGACACTGCCCGTCCACACCGCAGGCTCAGAACAAGGTGGGAGATGGGCCCGTCCACACTGCAGGCTCAGAACCAGGTGGGAGCCTGCCCGGTTCACACCGCAGGCTCAGAACCAGGTGGGACACTGCCCATCCACACCGCAGGCTCAGAACCAGGTGGGACACTGCCCATCCACACCGCAGGCTCAGAACCAGGTGGGAGCCTGCCCGGTCCACACCGCAGGCTCAGAACCAGATGGGAGATGGGCCCGTCCACACTGCAGGGTCAGAACCAGGTGGGAGCCTGCCCGGTCCACACCGCAGGCTCAGAACCAGGTGGGACACTGCCCGTCCACACCGCAGGCTCAGAACCAGGTGGGAGATGGGCCCGTCCACACCGCAGGCTCAGAACCAGGTGGGAGATGGGCCCGTCCACACTGCAGGCTCAGAACCAGGTGGGAGCCTGCCCGGTCCACACCGCAGGCTCAGAACCAGGTGGGACACTGCCCGTCCACACCGCAGGCTCAGAACCAGGTGGGAGATGGGCCCGTCCACACCGCAGGCTCAGAACCAGGTGGGAGATGGGCCCGTCCACACTGCAGGCTCAGAACCAGGTGGGAGCCTGCCCGGTCCATACCGCAGGCTCAGAACCAGGTGGGAGCCTGCCCGGTCCACACCGCAGGCTCAGAACCAGGTGGGACACTGCCCGGTCCACACCCCAGGCTCAGAACCAGGTGGGAGCCTGCCCGGTCCACACCCCATGCTCAGAACCAGGTGGGAGCCTGCCCGGTCCACACCCCATGCTCAGAACCAGGTGGGAGCCTGCACAGTCTACACCCCAGGCTCAGAACAAGTTCACATCAGCGTGGAATACTGCTGTGGGTTTTGACAAATGGAAAATCCGGAAACACGCCCACACAATGAAGGACTGGGGCTGGGAGTCGGCAGAGGGTGGCGCCGTCTGAGAGAAGCGGCTTCCACAGAGAATAAACGAAGCGAAATTGTATTTCTATCTTACTTCATTTACAGAACCAGGTCCCTGAGGTCGAAGGACTTAAGTGTGAACTTCTAGAAACATCTGAGAAGCAAGTGTACCAGAGTGTGCTTAAGGAGGCACTTGCTAAGTTCATGCACACGAAAATCAATACATGCAGAAAACAACGGGGACCTCGCCAGCACTCAGGAGCTGTGCTGACCGAAAGACAGCACGAAGAAAACTGAAGGAAAAGATGCTACTTGGGACAAAAACTCTGCTCCCTTCAGATCCACTAGAGAATTCGTAGCTGGGGCACCTAAGTAACTTTTGTAGATCAGTAAGAAAATGGCAACTTAACAGAAAAATGAGTAAAAGGCCCAAACTGAAGTTTAACAATAGAAATACAATGTTGAACAGACCCATGACGAGATGGTCCGCGTCATTAAGGATTTTGGAAAAGGAAGGAAAATCACACCCACAAGCCCAAAGTCGTGTTTTGTTGTTGAGTTTTTTGTTTTTGAATCTGCCCCAAACCTCTGAGAAGTATTTGAAGCCACAGAAATTCTCCACGTCGCTGGTAGGAGGGTCCGTGTCTCCAGGCACCTGCAGGAGCATGGGTGACGTCTTCCCGTCAAAGGCGAAACGGTCCCGCTCCGCCACCCGGCAGGCTCCCGTGGGTCTGGGCCCCGGGAGGCGCTGACACATGGACGCCGGAACCAGCGAGTTCACACAGGCACATTCGTAACAGGAGAAAACTGGAGACAAAGCAGTGTCCATCCTCGACAGGTGCACAAATCCCACTCCGTTCCTCCACAGAGCCGGGTGCGCGGGGCAGGGAGACAGCGCGGACATGGGGCGGCACCGCGGATGGGTCATAGAGACGCACCGCAGTTTGTAATGTGAGAAAACCACGCGCACATGACCAGAGGCACGTTCCATCCTCGACACCGGACACCGAGGAAACACACCAGGCGAGGATGCTTGGGCCCCAAGAGCTTCACGGGCTGGCTCCAGACCGCGGCGCCGGAGCTAGGTCTCCAACGCGACGGCCGGCTCCAGCGACATCGGGAACCCCGTCCCTGCTGGTTCTCGGTTCCGAGGTCATACTGCACGACTTTGCAATTCGATAAAGCTCAGTCAACGAGCGGACGCAACAACGCATTGGAGGAACCGATACAGACGCGACTTGGCGGACGCCCCGCTGGGGGGCGGGTGGGGTGTGATGGGCGGGGTACCCAGGGGTCCCGCTGGACGGGGAGGTTCGGTCTTTGTGTTGGGAGCTTCTTTTCTCATGTCTTAAAACAGACTTGTTTGTGTTAATATTTCATCTATTGTTTAGAAACTATCTCAGGGAAGAAAAAACAACTACAGGAAAAACTCAAGTCACAACAAATCGAAGGACAAAAGAGTCCCAGCCGGTCCCTGATCTACGTGGGCCGCAGCCCCAGAAGGTACATTAATGAGCCGCCCCGCCGAGGGGGAGGAAGTGGCAGGTCTGGTGCGAGGGGTCAGGGGCTCCTCACCCGTAGTGGGCGTCGGACGCCCCCGGAGGGCTAGTAAGGACACCACTTCTGGAGGCTCTACCCCAAGGACAGAGGACCTGGATTCAGCAGGTGCGCCCAAGGGAATCTGAGTTTCTTTTTCTTTTTTTAAATTTTTTTTAATGTTTATTTATTTGAGAGAGAGAGAGAGAGCCCGAGCAGGGGTGGGGCAGAGAGAGAGGGAGACACAGAACCCAAGGCAGGCTCCAGGCTCTGAGCTGTCAGCACGGAGCCCAACATGGGGCTCAAACTCACGAACTGTGAGATCGTGACCTGAGCCGAAGTCGGACCCTTAACTGACTGAGCCCCCCAGGCACCCCAAGAATCGGAGTTTCTAAGGGGTGGCGCTGACGACGGTGGTCCAGGGCCACACCGAGAACCCCTGGGGATCCCAGAAGCCCCCTGCTCCTCATCGTGTCTAGGGAAACAGTCTCCCTGTGGCCTGGGGCTGACCGGGAGACGTGTCCCTCATTCAAAGTCATGCAACTAGAAGCAAGACAGAGGCCAGGTCTTCGTCCTGGGATTTTAGAAAAGCAAGCATTTTTAACTTATTTTATTTTTTTATTTAATAAAGGGGGGGGCGGGGCGCCTGGGTGGCTCAGTCGGTTGAGCGGCCGACTTCGGCTCAGGTCATGATCTCGCGGTCTGTGAGTTCGAGCCCCGCGTCGGGCTCTGTGCTGACAGCTCGGAGCCTGGAGCCTGCTTCGGATTCTGCGTCTCCCTCTCTCTCTGCCCCTCCCCTGCTCACGCTCTGTCTCTATGTCTCTCAAAAATAAATAAATGTTAAAAAAAATTTTTTTTTAAAAATTAAAAAAGGGGGGGGCAGTCAGAGAGAGGGAGAGAGAAAGAGAGAGAGAATCCCAAGCAGGCTTCTCACTGTCGGCGCAGAGCCTGACGTGGCGCTCGATTCCACCAACCCTGAGATCACCACCTGAGCCACAGTCAGAAGTCGGACACTTAACCGACCGAGCCCCCCGGGCGCCGCAGCGACTCTCACCCTCGTGTCCGCGCACGTGTCCATGGTGGCACGTGCACCACGTGGGTGTGCACACAGGCCTGGACGCCGGGGACAGGGCGGGCCCCAAGCTCCCCGGGAGCCCCTCCTGAGCATAGAGCACGGTTGTCCCAGCTCGGGCTGGGCTCTGCGAGGGCAGCTCGCCCCGAGGCGGCAGCAGCCACGTGAGCCTCCCGGAGGCCAGGCCACGAGGCACCTGGAGCTTCAGTGGCCTGTGAGCGAAAAGTCGCACACCTCTCGGAAGGTGGGGTGTGGCCCGCGGCCACCGACTGGGTCTGCGGGGGCTGCCGCGCGCGTCCTGGGACACGCCACCCCAGGGGGGCCTGCCACCATCGGAACGCCCCCGCGAACCAGGCAGAAGGGGTACAGTCAGAACCCTCTTTCCCAGGCCCTGCTCCGGGCGGGGGTGGGGGGGCTGCTGGATACTTCACGGTGGAAAGTCACGTGGAAATGCCGGCCACCGGCAATCAGAAGTTACGGCTCCAGAGCCGGTGGTTCTAATTCACTCCCCCAAGAAATTTTCACATTCTGCGCTCGGCCGCGTGGTCCCCCTGCCGCTCAGGAGCCACCTCGGGGCCCAGCACGGAGCTGCCCTGCCCTCGGGCCCTGTCCGCCTCGGGAGGCCTTCTCTGGCCGCCGGGCTTGGCCACGATCCCCCTAACCACCCGCCGGTGGGTCCGGGATCTCTTCATTACCTTTGTCTGGGCTTCGCTTCTGCGACTGTGTGTGCGCGTGGACACGCGTGTGTGTGTGTGTGCGTGTGTGCAAGAGGGAGTCTCTGATGCTTCTTGAAAGACCGAAGCCCCACAGCCCGAGGGGCCGTCTGTCCTTGGCAGGTGCGTCCCAGTCACCCGGCTCAGCCCTCGGCAAACGCCAGACGCCGGGTGGGACATGCCTGGTGCGTGAAGGAATGAATGACAGAGCCGATTGGTGGATGGGCGGGTGGGGGTGCGACGACGCAGGCCACGCCGGCTGAGGCAGTGGCCGCCCGGGGCCCCAGGGACCGCAGGAAGGAACTGGGGGCCCCACGCCCCCTCACTTCGTGGATGAGACCATCAGAGCCCCCAGCCACTCCTGCGCACGCGGGCCACGTATCCAATGCGGGACCAGCAGAGGGACACGTGAGGCAGGTCAAACGGCTTCCTGGCCAGTTTTGAACAATCCCTGGTGAGGCCTTTCCAGTATGTTCCGTTGGCCAGTGGTGCACGCTCTTCGTAACTTCCTCCTGCTTGACGGTGTCCTTGAGCCAACAGGACCTCATGACCCCGGCCCCCCAGCCCCAGAACTGTCCCGGGCACCCCTCAGATCCTGGGCCCACTGTCCAGATCCACGCTGAGCCCGTGGACGAGGCTCCCTTCCCCGCCGGCAGCTCTCCCCGCTCCAGCCTCAAACCTGCCCGCGGCCCACGTACCCAGCGCACCTGATGCGTCCCCACCAGGCCCCGCACTCGCTGTGCCCTCGGCCAGGACGCTCTTCTCCCAAGACGGCGCCTGCCTGGCTCCTCCTCGCCTCTCAGGACTCGGCCCAAAGGGCTCATCCTCGCCGACCCTGCTTCCCGAGCACTGGCCTACCGGGCTCCGAGCTGCTCCTGCTGGTCCCCCTGCGGTCCCCTGCAGACGGTGGCCTCCACGAAAGCAGGAGCTTTGCTCCCGTGCTGTGCAGGAATGCCCCGTGCCTGGGCCGTGACGGGCAGCCGGTTGCCCTGGGTGCTTGGTGCCTTGGCACACGGACAAATGGACAGACAGAAGTCCCCGCCCCCCAACCTCACGCCTGCGCCCCTCTCTGGTCTTGGACGTTGGCTCCCTCTCCCTGCACCCAGTGCCGTGTTGGCTCTGTCACTGCTGTTTAGCAGATGTCCGTTCAAGGAAGGACTCGGAGCGAGCCCCCTGCACACATGATTGTCAGAAACCCAATCACGGAGCGACAGGCGCCGTGCAGGTTAGGAGGAGGAGGTCCGAGCGGCGTGTCTGACGCGCGCGCTGTGCTCACCGCGGCTCGTGCCCCCCTCTCTGGAAAACCACGCCGTCAGCGATGTGCAAATACTCCAAGGGTCCGCTGAGCCTCTCCTCTGCCCTTTGCCCCAGGTTCGCTTTTCTCTTTTTGACACGCACTGTCACGAAAGCTAAGGAATGATTTCTTCTCCTGCTCCGCCACCCAAACCCACTCCTAAGATCACATGAACACACGTCTTGGCAAAGGGAGGCATCCACTGTTGTGGCTGGAAGAGTCTAGAAGGGTCTAGAAGGGTCTCCGGAGCACAGGCGAGCCCCAGGCTCCACGCAGATGGAGACGTACACCTGAGTGGCCTCCTGTCTCCCATTTATCAGCAGGTCAAACACGCCCTGGGCACCTGGGCGCCTGAGCTTCCGTCTCAGGACTGCTACCTCCTGAGCTCTGCCACTGGCCACTCCCCAGCCCGTGTTTTTGGGGTGGCCAGCCCACGACGTTGGAGCAGAGGTCCTGTTCCTGGGATCCGAGTTCCCTGCGTCTTTTCCCAAATCCCTCCTGCTACGTTTTTAAAAATTATTTTTTACGTTTCGAGAGAGACAGAGTAGGTGCAGAGGAGAAGCAGAGGAAAGGAAGGAGGGAAGGAGGGAGAGAAAAAAAGAGAGAGCAGGAGAGAGGAAGAGAGAGAATCTTGAGCAGGTTCCATGCTCAGCACAGAGCCGGATGTGGGGCTCGATCCCACGACCCTGGCATCATGACCTGAGCCAAAATCAAGAGAGGGACACTCAAGCGAGGCGCCCCTGCTGCACTTCCTGGCCGTGCCTTCGGTCGGCCTCCTGCAGAGACGTGAGGAGCCAGCCTACACGCCGCCCGGCGCAGGCTTGGAGCATGAGTTCACGTGTCCACAGCCCTTATCGACCAAAACCATCTTCCCAAAGCTGGGGTTTACATGTCTTTGATTATTCTGGCCGTTTGTCAACAGATTCTGGAACGTTGTGGTGGTGGTTTTTTCTATTCTGTGCTAAGTGTAGAAACCTCCCTGTTTCCCAGGGTCCAATATCTGGTCCAGAACTGAGCCCTAAGGGGCATCTTCGTGCCCCGACTTCCCTCCTCCTGGAAACGCTCCCCAGGTGGCCTCTTTCGGCCCCAGTGACGCCCCACCTGGACCTTCATCACTGCGGTCACCACCCCCCGCCTTAGAATCGTGGCACCCTTGACTGTGAGCTCCTGGGCGGGGCCCAGTGCCTGGCTCACGGTGAGTGCAAATAAATGGCCACCGTTGGGAACGAGCAGCTGGCGGAAGGAGGGACTCCTAACCGAGACGCAGCCCTGCGATCTCTCCAGCCCCGCTCCCCGTTTCCACCTCCCGCCTGGCACCCTTCTCTCTGCAAGCCCCTCAAGAGTCAGGAGCTCATTCCTTCCGCAGAGCACAGCCCCAGGGGCGCCGGGCACGGGCCTGCGCACACTCGGGGTGCACATGAGCCTCGTCCACTCTTCGGACAAGCCTGGAGCCATCCGTCGGCTGTGATCGCTTCTGCAAGTTACTGACAAACAGAGAGACGGCCTCCCGGGCAGCCTGGCTCGGGCTTTGACGACGCCGGGCATAACGTGGGTTCAAGGAGAAGAGAAGGCTGCGTGTGGCAGCTACTCCTTCCATTTAGAGCCAGGATCTTGCCAAGAGTCCCAGATTTTTCAGCTTGGGGACGTCATTTGTTATTCCTTCCAGAAAGTCTTCATCTCTGTGCACTTTCCTTCCGAGGATTTGTTTGATCTGTTGTCTTATCCGAGCTTATTATGGCTAATTACTCAATAAAGAACTTCCTTCCTGGGCCCTTCCCTTTAAAGTGTCATCTCGTGGGGGCGAAGCCGCTGTCTGCCTCTTTTGATTTCGCTCCATCAGAACCTGGCTTTCATCGAGACGCTCCGCGGACTCTGATGGGAGCAGTTAGTGCAAAACGAAGCCTTTAGGTTCCTCCTTCCCTTTCGCCTCGCTCTCTAACTCCGGGAGACAAAGCGTGTGGAAGGGAGGAGGTGGATGGAAATCGCTTCCCCCCCCCCCCCGACCCTGGGAAGGCTCGAGGGGGGGGGGGTCGAGGGCCGTGCTGCCGGGACGCAGGCTGCATGCCTCATTTACTACTTTGTGGGACAGAACAAAGACCCCAGCCCAGCCCCCGGAGCCTTTCGGGCCCACCGCGCCCGGGTGGCGAGAACAAATCAGCCTCACTCACGGGCCATCTGCGTGCCAGGAACCGGGGGTTTTCAAGGCGGATGCTTCTAGAGTGAGCCTGGCCTGCGTGTGTTTTATCGTAGGATTTCCCAGGAAAGGGAAGGGGGGGCACACGCACACGGCCCCTCCGACACACACAAACACGGATGTGCACGCCGGGTGCACGGGATCTGGGGGCGTGTGCGGGAGCGGCCCGTGCCGAGAGCTTCCCCTCGTCCCACAGGAAAGTGCGCACAAGACAGAGTAAGTAACTCACCGGGCTAAGGGGGCCCTTCCCCTGGCGGTGATGTGTGAGTTCACTGTTTCTTGGCGAAAAGAAAGCCAAGATGAGAAGTCACTGACCCAGAAACTTCCCTTGGAATTAATGAACTCAGGCTGCCAGCAAGTAAAATACGGGCATGTCTCTTTGCTGGCTGATCTCCGGGCCCCTCCGCCTCGCTGCTCCCGCGTCCCGACTTCCCCTCCCGACCTTGACAGGCTTCAGGATGTCGATGCGGCGAACACTCTGATTAGAAATGGCCCCCCCGCCACGCTGTAACGCGGGGAGTCCCGCCGCCCAGAGCTGGGAGCACCGCAGAGGAAGCGGCCTCCCTGCCGCCGACCCCGGGCCGAGATTTACTGAGAGCATTTGGCAGGACAACTCCCTGCCGGGCAAATGGTTTTATGTGGTTTTATGTGTCTTCCTCTCCTTCAGCTCCTGCATTAATGGGACTGTTCCCTCTGGTAAGACTTACTGTCTTCGGCCCCGGGCCAGGCTCGCTGCTGCCTTAAGCCTCGAGCGCCGGCCCTCCACACCCCCAGCGAACGTGTTCTCCAGACAAAGTCCGTGCAAGCGAGGGCACCAAGGGGACAGCCGGGTCTGCCCTTCTCCTAGAGAAACACAGGGGCGTCTGTTCACGAGGGACCCGACGGACTTCGGTCTCACTAATTAACAGCGTTAATGGCGCAGTTGAAACGCCCTCGCTCAGGCGGCAGGGAAATTGGAGGGGAGCTGCGGAGAAAGCCAAGTTCGTTCTGCCTTCATTCACGAGTATTCACAGGCGCCTGCTCTGCCCGGCCCTTCGGGAGGCGTTAGAACAGGGCGATGGCGGGCTCCCGGAGCCCGCAGTGAACAGGAGGCACCCACAAGCTGTGGGGACGGCCTGACGGCTGTCCCCGTGTGGCGGGCGCGGGCCTGGTGCTCCGGGGACGAAAAGACAGCAGGGTGAGGACCCCGCGGGGTCCAGTTTGGCGGGCTGTGCAGAGAGGGGTGGACACCCCGATCGTTCCAACTAATCGTCCGAGGAGAGACTTCCGGCAATGGTTTTGAGGCCTTGGCGCAGGAAACCCTCGTCCTGGCTCGGCTCGCGGTTCAAACCCCGACCCGAGTAGAAGGCGGCGAGGGCAATTCCCAGGTATTAACGTTACTGCGCTCAGCGGTTAAAGCACATACACTCGGGAAAAACCAACCCCTAGGTAAAACTGTTCTAAATTTTGAACCTAACGAAAACAAACACCCTTTTTCTTTCCAAAACAAAATGATTTAAAAGCAACTACCACGTGGCCAGTTATGTAGGTGTTGTGGGGGGTGTGGGGGGTACCAGGGAAACCAGTCGAAACAAGGAGTCACAGGTCCTGCCCTTGGGGACCGTACGATCAAGGTGGGAAGTGACCCGGTGGCTTGGAGACCTCGATGGTTGCTGGAGAGGGATCTGTTCCGTGTGGCCCGCACTGCGCGTCGGAAAAACATTTTAATTAGCTGCCGATATTTGAAAACGGGAGGTTGCACATTTCATTTCAGATTTCCGGCTTCTTGTGGAAATCCGAAGCTCCGGCCCCACCGGGCCTTCATTCTGAGCTGCCTGTGAGCATGCGTTGGTCCCCTACCCTGGGTCACGGGCTGCTCCCAGGGGGCTGTCCCTGTGCGGATGGGAACACGGGGCCACGGCTAGCGGGTAAGAAGAGACACAATGAGGTCACCACCACCAGCTGTCCCCACACAGCTCCTCACACAGGAGGCCCGGCCAGGGGGGCAGGGGAGGGTGGCTGTGGAGACTGGAGAAGCCACGGGGTTCCCTAACCGTCCAGGGCAGCGGCAACATGCAAGTGTTAGTGTTAGACCTTAGCCAGTCACCTGCTGTCCTTCCGTCTTGCTCAGGCTCTCAGGCGAACCCAAGAGAGACACTCGGTGTCCCAGGAGGAGACGATGAGGCAGGTGGGCAGGTCACCGATCGACAGGGGGAGGGATTCCTAACAGAGCGGCCCAAGATGACAGCCTTGGCCACGCCTCCAGCCGTTGCAGGTGTACGACACGGCGACAAGGGCCACGTGCTGGAAAGACGCCCGGCTTCTCACTGGGGGGAGGGCACATCGCCTGTAAGGAGGAGCCTGAGGCAAGACACCTTGAGCAATCTGGACCTGCCAGCACTGTCCTTCCTCTCTTAGAAACACGTGGTCCTCGTCAGAGCCATCTCTCCCGTCTAAGCAGCTGCCAAAGGGAAGAGTGAAAACACGAACAACCTCTTTGAACTAAATTTCGCATTTTTCAAATGTGTACAGTTAATCCCAACCGAGATCCAATCTGCTGACTTTAAAGAAGTATCCCAAACTGGCTGATTTTCAGTGCATTTGGTGTGATTTTTTTTTTAAAGGATATTTTCTAATAGATGAAAAAAAATTCCTTTTCATGCTTCACTAATGCAAAAACAGCTGAACCAATTTAGCTCAAAGTTTCTCAATAGCTTGTTACAATCCTAATTAAAATATTCACATACGGCACAAGCTTTGGGGAACATAAGACTGCACTGTCAGTCAAATTCTGGCTGAATATTTACAACCGGCTAAACAGAAAAGCAACTGCACGGATTTTACTCTTTGTTACCTCTTGAAGGAAACGCAGCCAGACAATTAATGGTGAGGGGATTAAAGCGAGTAAGGGGCACTGCGTTTCTCCGCTTGGCTGGACTCGTAAACAATTGGGCGTAAAGGCTCTCGGGGCTCTTGGCTGAGCTGGGGTGGGGTTAATGCCAAAGACCTCATTTCCCCAAGTCTCCTGGGAAACAGTGGCTCTCAGCTCGGGGAACGGTCTTTTTGCCCAAACACAACAGAACATGCCAGCACCCAGCGGTGCCGCCTTCCGGATGCAGGGCCCTGGGCAAAATGCTAAACCCTCTACCTCGATGGGTCGCCCGTTGGTTCAGTGGGAAGAATGATACCCCCAAGGCGAGAATGCACGCAAGTGTCTTAGCTCACCATCGGGCACGCTATAAATGCCGTTGCTATATTTTCTCACTCCGCCTCAGCAGCGCGCCCAGGCAGAGACAAATTCTTCAAGTACAGAATACTGAGGAAAAAAAAAAAAAAAGTATAGCCCTCCTGGAAACAAACTTCTAGCAAGGACATGAGAAGCTTCATTCCTTCCGAAACACCAGGATGCTCTCCTGACAGCCCAATCATTTCCAGAACAACCCATCAACGCCTTGTTCCAGAGACACCAATGTCCTTTTGGGGTGTGAAGAACGCAGGAGATTTTCCAAACTTCCTAACGCTTTCCACTTCTTATGACTGCTGTGCACGCACGAGTCTGTGTGTGTGTGTACCGACGCACATGTACATACATGGATGGATGGACGGATGGACAGACAGACCGACAGAGATGGAAGACACATACATAGGTGTACATACACATATCGCGCGTGGGGAGACAGGGAGGTAGAAGACAGGTGCAGACCGTGTGTGTGCTCGCACACGTGTACGCATCGACGGGATTTGTCGCCATCTTAGCCATCAGCCGCTAGTCCTCAGCGTTCTCCGCGGGCCTGCTCCATCGGTCTCCGTGCTTCTTCTCTTGAACCAGAGCAGACGGCTGACGTGTGTGCAACGCAGCGGTCTCGACCAGGCCCGTGCAGGCGCTCAGGACGGACTCCGTCGTTCCCATTCTGGACGCGTCTGTTCTTTCGCTTCCTTCTTTGTGTTTGTCTTGGATCCAGAAGTCTCCCCGAGAGGCAGACCTGCGTGCACCCTGCCCCGCCCGCCTTGGTCCTGCTGAGCTCGCTTCTGAGCCCCGAGGGTATGGGAAGTCCCCCGCGTGGCTGACTGTACCTGGGCTCCCTGCAAACACGCACTGTTCACGCTGGCAAAGGCAGAACTGGGCACGGCCCCCACTCCAGCCTTCCCGAACTTCCGCCGGGTTGGCCGTCTCCTGACTCGGAGCTCAGTTCGGGGCCTGCGGTCCCCCAGGGAAGGTTCGTTCACTCTTTATTGCGTGGACATTAAAAGATTTGGGGGTCTTTGCTCAAAGAACTAAAATGGAGTGTTTTCCTCGCTACTCAATGACGCGGCCACATTCGAGGAGTTTTATCCCCACGGTGGCTGCTTCGGATGTGCTGAGTGGGAAGCCGAAAGCCCAAAGCCAGCAAGAATTACGTTGGCTTTGCTTTTCTTTATGAGGAAATGGCCTACAAAATGTTAACGCGCGACTCCCGATGTGGCCAACGGTGCCTAATTAACAGGGCCTCCGTAGGTACGGGCGCCAGGCATGGACAGCCAGCGCAAGGGGGGGGGGGGCGGAGGGGGGGAGGGGGGCCCTGTCGTCCCCGCAAAGGCCCGTCCTCACCTCCATCGGCACACTCTGGCCAGCCGCACGGAGCCCAGGAGCGTGGTGGTCGAGTGTGGGACGACGGGCTGACCAAGGCCGGGAAAGCCTGGCGCTGGCGGAGTCAAGGCCAGCTGTCCCCGCTGCCCCTCCCCCCCACTTGAGCCGGGCCAGAAAGGCAGGGTCTAGCCGAGGACAGATGGGCGGGAAAGCCACCCTCTCTGTTCTCCGAATTCTGATCTTTGACTCAGAGCAGCAGCGGCAGCAGCGGCAGCGGCAACCACCGCCTTGCAGGCGTCTGCTCCGCTCAACCGCGCATTCTACCGACGCTCACAAACACCCAGCTTGGTCGGTACGTCTCCAGCTGGGGTACCAGGGAGCAGGTTCGGGTGCGGATACGATGGAAGGCTTGGAACTCAAGTGACAAGTGTGTGGCCCCCACCCCGAGTCCCCTGGAACCCCGTCCAGCAAAGTTTGTGCTCCCCCCCAACCGCCGTCCGGCGAACACCCCGGCTCCCAGAGCAGCGGTGCCCACGCCCTGCCCTGCTGACCTCGGGGCCTCCGCTGGGGGGCGGGGGGCTTCCCCAGCCCGGAAGATGCTCAGCAGCACCCCTGGCCTGTGCGCACTCGGCGCTGGTCATGACAACCGACAACATCCCCAGACACGGCTAACGGTCCCTCGAGGACACAACCACCCCTAGTCGGAAACCAGCGTCACAGAATCTTCCGTTACCACCGTCGCCGTGAATTCTTCGCTCCCCACATCCAGAAGCAGGAAGACAGAGTCTTCCAACAGTAAAACAGAAAATAAGCCCCCTAAACACACGGCGGGACTGGCGGGGCGCAAACAACACTGCTCTCCTTTGTGCTAGGAGAGGAGTTCTGTGCAAGCCGCCAGGCTAACACGATTCCCCTTCTCCGCGGTCTCTCAAGGGGCCCCTCCCGGGCCCCGGTCTGCAGGGCCGCCTGAGCCGCGCACGGGGAACCCGCACAAAGCGTCACCTTTCACAGGCAAATCAAAACTTGTTTTAAAAAAATGAGGAAAAGAAGAAGAAAGTGGAACGGCCCTGAATGCAAAGCCGACGGCGCGAGGGTGGCTGGCCGGCGCGGCGTCCACGCTCTCTGCCGGGGAAGAAAATCCGGCTTCCGACAAAGACCCATCCGTGGGGCCCCACTGCGCTCAGGCAGTCGAGCAAGGCGCGGGGTTAGCTCGGGCGGTGAAACGAAGTTGCAGGCCAGAGTCACAGGCGTTACGCAATCTGATTGACTTGGCATGTTGCCAGAGCGTCCGGAATTAATTTTAATGGAGGAAGTGATGCTGGCTGAATTCAGAGAGACCCAGCGGCTGCGCGGTCCAGGCCTGGGTGCCCTCGCACGCCCAGCTGTGAGCACCGCCCCCCACCCCAGCTGACCAGGCTTTGCTTCCACTGGTGGAAGAAGAATATTTGTCATTTCCCTGCTGTAGAAACCCACCAACCGTGAGAGCAAAGTCCAGATGTGGAACTCGGGGCGGGGGGCGAGAAGAACGGGGAGACTCGGGCAGGTTAAGAAGTGCGGGAGCCCTTCCCGGTCTGGAGTCGGGTGAGAAGGGGCGGTGCTCTCCCCACACATAGCGGCAGGGCCTGAAAACAGTCAGGGTCCCCAGGGGCCCGATCCCAGCCTGAGGACCGGGCGGCCCGGCCGGACACAGGGGCACACACTCATCTCCTCGGCAGGTTGTTCTGTGAAGCTTCGAGGTTTCCAGGGTCCTCTGACCTGTGTGTGCCCGAGTGGAACTGTTTCTCACGCTCAGCATTTCACACGTTCATGGGTGTCAAGTCACTTGCTGAGCTGTTTCTAAGAACTCAGAAGAGCAGAAAAAAGCCAGGCAACAGACTGCCCGGAAACAAACAGAACGTGTAACAAATAAGGAATTAGTGTCTAGCATACATAAAGAGCTCCTACGAATCAATAAGAAAAAGCCAAACCACCCCAAAGAATATATTCATCTACACAGAATTACAAATGACCTATATAGAACGTGACATGTTCAAACCTACTGGTTATCAGGAAAATAGAAATTTTAAATTATATAATGTTCCAATTACCAGACGGTCAGAAATTAAAAGAGCTGAAAATGCCAAGTACTGGAGAGGCTTTCCAGCATGAACACACTCATGTACTCCTGGTGGGCATTTAAACGAGTGACATCATTCTTAAAGGCAGTGAGCCATGTCCCTTCCAATTTCAGATGAGTCCCAACGACGGAGAAAGACACCAGTTGTGATAAGGAACAAGGCGGGCAACGACCTCAGTGTCAATACTAGGTGCACAAATTAGCAGAACACCCAACCTATGGGGAGCTCTGCACGTTTTAAGAGAGAGTAAACCTGTAGGTTCTAGTAACGCACGGACTCCAAGACGCAGGAGATTTAAAAAGCAGCTTGCAGAAATGTGTGTGTGACAAATTCCATTTGTGCTAAAGTATTTACCCGGGGGGACGTACCTGTGGAAATACACTGGAAAGGGGCCAACGGTCATCTCTGTCAAGGGAGCCAATGGGGGTGGGTACAGGGGGCCCCTTGGGGTTTGCTTGACTGCATGTCTGACGATGATGGTGCCTTCCGCCGTTACTGGTGGGGTGCAGGAGCGAGGGATGAGAATTATTCTATAGCCTGCAGGTCAAACCCCCGTGGGGGGTCGTGTGTCTTCATTCCAGGACGGGACCCCCCCCTGAAAGGACGCGTCTTGTGCCCTGACCCCGGCCAGGGAGGCGTCACCGAACTCAGTCCACGAAGGCGGATCTACGCCCTTCTCGGGTCTCATTTAAGTTGCGTGCTGTTTCTTTCCTTTTAAAGAAATCGTGGTCACACGTTACATGAAGTGGAGGAGATGGCGTTTCTCAGAACGTCCAGAAACTCCCAGACGGCCCCGCTCCACATCCGGCTGCTTCTCCCGAGGTCGGCGACGGCGCGTGGTTTCACAGCGAGCCTTCGAGGGGCGGCTGTTCACCCCTGAGGACGACAGAGGCCGAGGCCGCGCCGGTGACCTGGGTGGTGGGCAGACAGGGCAGCTCAGCTCGGATCCCGTCCACGTGTGGCCCGGCCCCTCCAGTGTCTGAAACGGACGTGACCACAGTCCCTGCCGCGGGGCCGCCCCGGGGACCGAGGGGGCAGGGAGGCGACACGCTTACCCGCGTCGGGCCCCAGGCCCCTTCCACCGGCAGAGCCGCCATGACGGCCACCACGGCAGGCCTGGCCTGGTTGTACAGGTGTCTCTCGAGGGAACACGGGCTGTGCAGGGCCCACCTCAGGCTGGTTCAGCCTGGAGCACAGTCTCTGTCTCCTAGGACTCATTCCCAGTTCGTACGGAGTTTCCTGTCAAAGTTACTTCTAGAAAATACACGGGAGCAACAGGTGGCTTCCCAATCTCTTATGAGAACCACGGGTTTGGGCGCTCGAGACCGAGACAGAGCCTCTCCCGAGGCCACGTGAAGGGAGCCACTCGGCAGAGGGCTGGGGCAGGGCCTGGGGCAGGGCTCTGCTGACCTCGGGTGGGGAGGCCAGGGGCGTGGCTGGCCCGGCTCAGCGGTCTCATCCCGGCGGGGCCGTCCCCATCTCCTCTCTTAGATGACGGTCCCCAGACAGGGCAGCCAGGAGGTCAGGTCAGCTCCCAGCCCTGGGGGTGTCCCACGCGGGGCCCCGCGTGCTCCTTTCCTCTGCGAAGTGCCCTGATGAGGCGGCCCTGCTCTTAGCACGGGCTTCGTTCTGTTTTGTCCCATTCTAAAGGGAATTTTATCAAAATAACAGGCTCAAGAGTTAACTGTCAAGTCAATCTCTCTCAGGCTTAGCACGCATAAATTATTATGACGAGAGTATCAACTACACACGAAGACAGCTCGCTAGAACGAGTTTTGGGTGTACGAGTGCCAGCCACCTGGGACAAATCGCTGTTCGTTATTTCATGTAGGGTGCTTTGTCAACTACTGTGTCACCAACCCGCATTTGTAAGTTTCTGTTCTTACCTGGATTCCAGAACGATGATAAAATAATACCGTTATTTCAGTTACAAACATTAAGAAATACTTTTTTCGACAGTTACCACTTTTTAAGATCAATCAGGGATGCGCTACGCCAAAAAAGGGGAAGAAAACCTGGACAGATTCCAACAGGAGAAACTGACTCTACTATTGCAGTAGGATCTACTCCAAAAGAAACACAAGGTTCAGCGATACGAGCCCGAAGTAGAACTGACTCACAAAATAAGACCTCTGCTCACCTGAAGAGGTCTCCACGCTGGGCTTATTTGGAGGGTCTCGCTGCACAGAGCAATCGGAGAGGCTCTCCCCACTAAGCTGTTTAGGAAGTGACTGTGTTACTCTCCCAAACGGGGCTCCCCGGCGCGGAGCTCTGGAGAGTCGCGATTCCTCACCCCGCAACGCCCCCTGTCCCCGTGGAGGTGTCCACACCCCGAGTCTGCACCGGCCCCCAGCCCAGCACCCGGCCAACGCCTCGGGTCACCGTGGCCAATGGAGAGGTGGGACGCCGCAGGAAATTGCTCTGCTCAACCTCCACGCGGCCTGGAAGGATCCTTCCTCACCCACTGTGTAAATTAACCGGCTCACACCTCAAGGGGGTGTCTCTTCCCTGTGATTCAATTCGCAGCAACCATTAGCCAGCACTCGAGATGGTGACTACCACGGTGGATACGGTACGTCCCGTACATGGCGGGAGCCTGACGCACCGCTACTCTGAAGACAGGGAGGATGGATGCGTGTTCTGTTCTTTGTCCCCAGAACCACCTGCTGCACCCCTCGCCAGCAGCCACTGGTCCGGGGGCAGGCGAATAGCCGTCGGCGTGAGCGGTGGGCTCCCCGCTACCTGTTTGTGGTGACAGTACTTTGTCCCTTTGGATCCAGGCCAGCTCCACAGAGGTGGTCCCCGTGCAGTGTAGAGAGGCGCCCTGTCCCGTGACACAGTATGACCTTGTGTGCACGAAATCCTGGAAATCCTGGAAGCCAGGGCTACACGGCATAAGACGGACATCTGACAGGAAGACTGTGATACGGTGTGGCCCTCCCTTCCCCCCACCTCCTCATTCACAGAGGGGCCTGCGCAGCCAAGAAATGACCCGGGCTCTGTCGTCCCCCGGAGGTGTGAGCAGATGGGGCGTGTCTGTGCCTTTTCGCCAAAAATGCCATTTGAGAACAAAAAGTAAGAGCAAAAAACAGGAGTTTTTAAGACCTGTGTCAATTTCCGCACTGGAAGCGAGAGGCGGTTTCTAGCTGCCGTCCGCCGGCTTATTGGAAAGCCAGGAGAGTCACCTCTGAAACGACGCATCCTTCGGTTTTTCCCGAAGCCTCAGCCCTGCCCGAGGGAGCCGGGCTCCAAGCCGTTTGGAGAGATTTAGCCAAATCATCAAAAACAGACACCATGAACCGCAAACGGATTCTGGATTATTTAAACACGGGAGGTAAAAGGAAACAAAAGAGAAGCAGGATGACGTTGTTACTGGAAGGTCTGCTTTAAGGGTAGAGAAAGGCCGGGCAGAATTCAATCTTCCTACATTTTGCAAGAGAGAACAGCTGTCGATAACTCCTCTGTGGTGAGAACACTCCGGACTCAGTCGCTTCAAGCACACAAATATTTACCGTCCCAGTGGGGCAGCGGGAGGCACCATGGCAGAGCATCGGCCGTATCGGAGGAGAGTTCTCCACAACGAGCACGTACGTGGGCGTCCAGACTCCTCCTCAACCACGGGAGGCGTTCCCTCTAGCTCCGGGATACCCGCAGGATAATCCAATGACCGTGTGCACGGCGTGAACACCCGTGTTTGCGCACCGCAGACATCTAGGTCCCAACTCCCAACTGGCCAAGCCGGCCACGGCCGAGGAGACAACGGCCTCTTCCGAAAAAAGGCCTTCGTGGAAGCCAGGGCTGCCCAGCATAAAACAGACACCTAACGGAAAGCGTGTCCCTCCCTTCTCCCCAAGGGACTTTCTCGGTTTGGAAGAGGCCTCCACCTTCCTGTGTTTGCACAACGTATGCGACTGGGCTGAGACAAAGCGAGGTAAGCCGATATTTCACCGGCATCCACGCTGGTTCACTCCGCTCTGCGAGCACCTGTGAGCCCCACCCTGGCTGAGCGTGGACCGGCAGGTATGTGACCGGCGGGAGCGACCCTCAGGGTCTCTCTCAGAAAGTTCCGGTTCATTTTAAACAGCACTGACAGCTGCCCTTAACACTCCTCTCTGAGATTCGTCATTGCACTGAGTCACCACAGGAAAAATCGTGGGAGTCGATATCCTGTTACATTTTTTTCCTCTTTGGTAAAGTATGAAAAAAGAAAAATGTGTTGATAGTTTGTGTGTGCGTTTTTTTCCCCTTTAAGCAAAATCCAAGTAAGAACAGTGAGAACAATCTAAAAAGGAAGGCTGCTCACCTGATCACACGTATTCTGCTAAAAACGCATAAGTCATCACACGCAGACTCCGTCGGCACCAATGAGGCGGGGCCGCTGAGCGTGCTGCGAGGTCAAGAGGGGTTTGCCAAAGGCTCTTCTATGCTAAAGAGAGGGTGTTGGGGCCGTGGAGGGGATGAAGCTTTGGGGTTGGCCCCAGTAATGTCAGATTCCAATAACCAGAGTTGGTGAGCGAGTCCGGGGTGCTGTGGGTCCCTACCGTGAGGCCAGGACAAGCCTGGGTCCTCGAGAAGAAACGTGAGGGAAGCATGGCTCCTGACTCTGAAGAGAAGACAGTGTGACATGCGGTTTGTTGCATGCACGTGCCCATCTTTGGGGGAACGAGAAAACCTGCTGAGCTACTCCATCTGGGATGTGTGATGGAGAGGAGGGGGACACACTGGCCAGCCACCCGGCTACAGGAGGAATAGGACTTACAGCCTATCCCGATGCAGTCACCGTGCCTCCCACCCGCACGAGACTCAGCTGGCGAGCCCGGCTCTCCGCTCCGCTCCTGCTCCTATAACCCGATTCCCTGCTGGCAGCAGAGGTGTTGACACCAATCCCAACCAAAGACGTGCCTTCCCGCTAAGCACGGAACCCAAACTCCTTGCTGGTCTCTCTGTCTGCAAACAGCCTCCTTCCCCTGACTCACTGTGCTCAGACCCTCTAGGACGTCTCGTGCGTCCTCTGCCTCTGCTGTTCCCTCTTCCAGAAACACTCAGCCCCAAGGCCGGACCCTGTCCCCCGAGACCTGTCCAGGGCTCAGTCTGCAGCAGCAAGCGGTCCCCACCAGGCCGTCCTGTTTTATTTCCTGCATAGTGCTCTCCTACTTGAAATCCTCCTGCCTGCGTATTTACTTGAGGGCTTTTGCCTCTCCTCCCAGAATGTGACTCCATGAGGAGAGGAGAATCTAGGCAGAAACGCCTGGGGAAGTCCTGGGCCCAAAGCAGGAGCTCAGTCAACATTTGTTGAACAACAAAGCTTGCTGAATGGCGACCCTGAAGAAACAAGCACCTTGGAGAGCACCTCGCTCAGCTCCCAGGTCTTTCCCCGAGCGCTCCAGCCGCCCTTCCCTACACACACAGCTAAGCCAGAAGCGCGGGGGCCCCTCCTCAAGGAGACGCCAACGCTTGATGCTCTGGCGGCCATCTTTCTTGCTCTCCATTTAACTCCCAAGTGTACGGATGGCCGCTCAAACTCTTCACGAAATTGTAGTTAAAGGTGAAAGTAAATCGGGCAGAGTGAGCTCTCGGTCGAGTGACATGTGTGAATTATCAGCAGCGCCCCAGCTAGGAGGCCTTCTGCTGCTGTTACAGACCCGACGCCCAGGCACTCCGTCGGTAACGGCTTCTTCGTCGACGCAGGCTCCTTTCAGCTCATACTACACTCAGCTGAGTAAAAGACAGACACTGATCATTCAATGAAACATTATATTCCCAAGGAAACATGACTAGTTAATTATAGGCGCTAACATTGTGCTTACAAACTGGAGACTTCAGGTTTCGCTAGGTTAAAATGGCAAGGTGGTGTCACTGAAGGTTTTTAAGCTGCTCCGGATACGAAATGAAAGAAGGAAATGGCGTGTCACCCGCTGTCCATTTCACTGGGGTAGAAATACCACTTGGAGAGATGAATGCATCCACTAATATGTCGACGAGAAGGGAAAAAATTAAGATCGGTACAAAATGCACACACAAATCTATTTAGGTTTCTCATCAGGAGAGCGTTAATTCTTAGGAGAATCTGACCGTTCGCCAAGACACGGCTAGGAATCGAAAATGACAGAAAGCATCTCTGCCCCCAGCCTCACTAAGCAGAAGGCGTCCTACCCTCGACTCTCAGCACGGTCTTACTTGTTACCCAGCAGAATCTTACACTGACTCGTGCTGAGTCCCCGTTCTACTGGTAGATTAGTAGTGATTACTACTAGTGACTAACTGTTCCATATTCCCCTGATGTTGTCCCTGACTTCATAACACCAATTTTAAACTCACAAAAAGCCTTATTCTGAGTGTGCTCTCTATCCATTTGTGTTAGCGCTGTAGATATAACCAAGAAATTAAACTATTAAAATCGCATACAAGACGCTAAGAAACAGGATTCAGCCAAAAATGACAATGAAAACCTAAAGCGAGAAATGTCAGGATATACACAACTTTATAAATTAACGAGCAACAGAGGAAAGCAGCCCCTTCCTTCCTCCTGAATTGGCAGTGTGGTCCCTGGCTACCTCGTCGCCAGGAAAAATGGCAGACCTAAAACCAAGAACACTGGAGGACATTCACACGAAAGGAACAGACGCAGAATTTCCCTGAGTTGTTCCCCTCTCTCTCTCTCTCTCTCTCTCTCTCTTTCCATTTTAACAACTTCAACATATTTTATAGCAAATTACACCAAATCCTTTTGGAATGTGGAAGAAGGATGACAAACAAGTCTGGAGAACCCCGCGGACTGAGCAGTTCCCAAGCCAGAACCGACGTGGACACCGAGGGCGTAATCGATGGGCTCTCCCTGTGATCTTGGTGGGGGGACGCCTGAGGGCAGGACGCTTCGACGAAGAGCACGAAAATACAAACAAAGGGGCGCCTGGGTGGCTCAGTCGGTTGAGCGGCCGACTTCGGCTCAGGTCGTGATCTCACGGTCTGTGAGTTCGAGCCCCGCGTCGGGCTCTGTGCTGACAGCTCGGAGCCTGGAGCCTGCTTCGGATTCTGTGTCTCCCTCTCTCTCTGCCCCTCCCCCACTCATGCTCTGTCTCTCTCTCTCTCTATCTAAAAAATAAATAAATATTAAAAAAAATACAAACAAAGAGCAAGGCACCATTTGGCGGGCACACCACCTCTCCTACGAGGCCAGCATGGCCTCCCCTCCCTCTGTGGGGCCCTCTCTGGCTCCCATTGCCGCTTGCATAGAACTCTGGGAAGTCCTTGGCGCCCGCGAAGGTCTATCATGTGTCCACGGCTTTGTCCAGAGTCCTTCCTCCTGGACTATGCTCTCCCCGCTCTCCACGCACTCTGCTTTGCGTCTGAGTCAAGTCTGGGTCTCAGGGAGCCTCTCGCTGTTGGGGTATTTTTCATCTCTGCCCCTACAGAGTCTAGCTTCGGGCACCCTTCCAACCGATGGGACTGACTGTCATGGCAGTGATGGGCACTCCGCCACGTGACGTGGACAGAGTGGCTCATGCCTTCTTGGGTCGTGAAGCCTAGGAATTATGCATCCAAAGCCAATCCTCTGAAAGGCATAGTTATAAGAAGGACAACTAACAGCTTCAATCAGGA
This sequence comes from Paguma larvata, assembly GCA_030068075.1. NCBI lineage: Eukaryota > Metazoa > Chordata > Mammalia > Carnivora > Viverridae > Paguma > Paguma larvata. Next base: position 47,176,359 of record CM057844.1, on the reverse strand, counting down.
CGCCACAGTAGAGATGCCACAGAGCCAGCCCACGAGTTTGCGAGCGAGATACACACCTTTTCCTGCGCACTGAGAGGGGTTGTTATTGCCACCCGGCTTACTGCGGCTGACTGACACGGGAGCGATGGAAGGTTTTTATGCCGGAAGGGGCGCAGGGAGCAGGGGGATGGAATGATCGCGCCCACTCTGGCTGCAGGAGGCTACACACACGCCGGTCCCCTGAGCACACACGCACCACCTGTTGGATGCGATCTGTCTAGGTTCTCCCACGGACACGCCGCATACGCACACACACGCCTGCACACGCATCTCCCCACAGAACTGTTCGAGAGTTCTAGTTAAATATTGTTCTTTTTATGTTCTTGGCTCCCAGCCAATCTCTTGGTATAATCTGAATGAAAATTAGCTTTTGGCAAGGGCTACTAACCTGAAGTTTCTTCTACCTTAATTCATAGCCATTTCGGGTCTCGCGTTCCACCCTAGACCAGACACTCAGCTACTTTTCTACGTTACCCTGGCTGAATGCGAACACTCCTCAGGAGCACGACGCCTTCCAAACAGGCGCACCCTGCTCCCCGGCAGAGCCCTGCGGTGACGTCGCTGCCCAGCACATGGGGCCCCCGAGAAAGGGGGCAGGACGGCACTTCCATTTTCGTCGGGGTCCGTGAGGTCATTCGTGAAGGCCAGAGAATGCAAAGCAGACAGCATCGGGGCAAGGAGGGATGATTTCAAATATTCAGGATTCTTAAAAGGCTGACTCTACAATTGGGTAAATTTCACTTTTCATCTGGCCAGGAATGCCAGGCAGAATTTGTCCACCCACGAATTTATCTGCTGCTGCTAATCGGGCGCCCGCAAGTCCGGGGGTTGTGAGGGAAGCGCTTTCAAGTCCGGAGATGACCAGAGGGGTGGTCGTGCGGGGCCGTCCTCCCTCCCCGGCCGTCCCCCCGCCACGACAGAGCAGACGGTCGGAACTGGACCGCCCGATGGTTACCATCTGCTCTCCCGGGAGGCAGCGTCCTTCAGACCCGAGGCTCAGACCTGGCGGTAATCCGTAATCCTGCGCATCACTGCGGCCAGCGGGCCTCGCGGACGGTGGCGGACGCATTTTGAAGAATTTTATGAGTTCCAGATCCTTGGATTAGACAATCAGGCTTCAGTATGCACCCTGCCATCCGCCGGCGCCCCAGGCAGGAAAAGGCACCACTAGTCCCTAGAAAATACTTAACCTGGAGCCTGTTGGGTAAGGCTGGCGTGGCCGAGCCTCGCACGCTCAGTCTCTCGTCCGTTGCTACGACCTCTCGCCTTAAAGTCGTTGTGCACAAAAAAATGGTCGTGAAAATGCAAGCATCAGACGGGTTCACAAGACCTGTGCACACAGCGATCAGCCGACAGCGGTGTGTACCATCGCGGGAGAAACCGCGTCGGCTGTGGAACGGTATATTTGCCAAGGGACTCGTCTGCCCGTTTCCACGCCTGCTGAGAGTCCCGCTCTCCGTCCTCAACCTGAGTTTACGTGAGACGCAAGCACGGGCAGCCTTCTCCCGGCAGCTCGGCAAACGACGGCGAGGCCACGGTTGGCTATTCCCGGCTCTCTGATTTGGTCAATATTTCACCATCAGATGGTTTTCTCAGTCACCGGAGTCATTTATTTCTCCAGTTACACAGCTGAAGTTAAAGTTCCATGAAAACAGTGACAACGACTGACATTTACGGGGACAAAGCGATGCGCCCCATTTCGTGCTGAGCGCTGCCCTCCCCCCACAATGAATCACCGCCAACGGCAGCACCTCCGCCAGTGAGGTCTCTTCCTTGGAGACGTGGGAATTTGCACGGAGGCGCCCGCAACACCAGTCACCCGACGGGGCGCATCGGCCCGGTGATTTCCCGGCGTCGCCCTGAGGGCAGAAGCGTGCCAACTGCAGAACGCGGATCCCGCCTTTCGGGAGAAGGGGGCGGACAGACCTGGGGTTTATCCCCCGCCCCTTCACGGGGCCACGACGGGCTGCTGCCCCCACGGAAGACACAAGAAAGCGTCTCAGAGTTCACAGTCTAAGCCCGATCACGAGGCTCCGGCCAGTGCAGCGCTCACGGGCCACACGCTAGACAGGACGGTCTGTACTCCGTGTGCAGGGCTTTATAAGGAAGTGGCAGCAAACATAACCAAAACGGGCGAGGACCCATGCTTTGGTTTATGGCATACTCTGAATTCCTGGTCCAGCCATTGCTGAAGGAGGAGAAATTTCAATATACAAGTCGTCACAGAATCAGATCGAAAAGTCCAAAATGCCATCGCGCAGACAGACCCATCTCCCAACGTCCCTGACAACGGGCTCCCGGCCTTGGTTCACTCGCCCAAGTGAGTTCCCTGGCTCCTTATGTGGTCAACCGCAGCACTGGCACCCGGCCCGCCCTGGAAGGCTCTGGTGTGAGTGACTTGTCTGTACATTCGTCTGACGTCTGGACGTCAGCTGCTGGTTTGCCTGACCTCGGGGCCAGAGCGAGTCTCGGCCAGCCACCTGCCCTCCTCCACAGACGGCGGGCCTCCCTCCCTCGCTCCCTCTCCTTCCCCGCCCCGGACCCCGCGTGGGGATTACTGGTATTGTACAGTGGCACGGTATGTTCCCGTCTCCCACTCAATTTCAGGTTTTAATGATGGGATTACACTTACCTGGGACTTTAAATTATGTCAAAGAGGCTTTCTGGGAATTATGATTTCTTAATTAACTCATCTTCTTAAACTCGGCTAATACTCTTTATATTCATAAAATGAACTCGGAAGCAACGGGATGGCATTTAAAATCTGCAAGCAAATAACCCTTTAAAGGTTGTGACTAACTCAGAGGGCTTCTCCCCTCGAACATCCTAACCCAGTTCCTGCAGGCGGGGCGCGGACCTCACCGCTCTGATCCAGCGCGTGGGGGGACCCTTCTCAAAGGCCGCATCGCAGGGTGACTCCCCGAGCCGCACGATGTCCAGCTCTGCCCGGGAGAGAGGGGGTCTGAGCTCGAGGAAGCCCCAGGGTGTGCGCGTAATAGTCCGGGGAGAGGCAAGGAGCAGGCGGAACACGGGTGTCCCGATCTGCCTTGGAATCCTTTGCGAATTCCCACAATCTCCCTCGCCGAGTACATGACCCGGTTTTCACCTAGACCCCCAAACGCCACCTCTTCTCAGAGGGCCTCTTGTTCGAGACCAATTATGTAAAATCCCTTCATCGCGTCCATATCATTTAACTATGAAACACATCAAAACCGACAAAAAAGTGCAAGAAATAATCACACGCACCCCACCGAACTGAACATGCCACACGTGCTTTGGATCTCCAGAAACGCTCACCCGTCCCAGTGGGAGCCGCCTGGGCCCGCCCTCCTCCGTGCCGGGCTCTTCCGGCATGGCAGAAACCGCCCCTGGAAATCGGTTTGTGTCTCTTCTCTTCACTCCCATGCTTTCTTTCCACATGGACATATAATCCAAATATATTTGATCAAATACATCTGAGGCTATTTCAAAACATCATCTGAATGGTACCATTTAGTCAATATTACTCTGCGATTTCTGTATACCATCACGTAAGCCATTTATCCACGGGGACACAGAGAGAGTTTATCACAGAATCACACCGGCTGAATTCACCACAGTTTACATATCTATTCTCCTGTCATTAGCCATTTTGGGTTTCTTTTGTTTGCTATTGTTTTTTCCCCCCATTTTGAACAATACGGCAGTAAACAGTGTGTGTGTTCTCCCTGGGGACATGTTCAAGACTGTCTCCAGGGTGTACGCCTCGCCACAGCGAACTCGCTTGAGGACTTGCACGCACACAAAATGAAGGATGAGATTTCCTCTAAGACGCTCAGTCTTGCGATGATGTTATTTTGGCCGCAAGGATAGTGTAATGATTAAAGAACAAACACTTCCTGGAGAACCATTAGTATAATTAAAAAGTCTCCCTTCAATTTCAACTCAAATCTTTTGTGTTGAGCAAGTCTTGAAATTATTATTAAGAATTAACAGTAACGGTCAGTGAGGGACCAACTGAGTGTGGAGGGGCACAGATGACTTTCTCAGAAAAGGGCAGATACGCCTGGGGCCGCGGGGGAGGGGTAAAAGAAGCAGCAAGAGCCCAGCCCTGAAGCCCCGTGGTGGCCTGGCCAATCCTCCGGTCCCCATTCTCTGGGAGGACACGTCCTCACGATGAGAAAACCCACCATCCTCGTCCTCCTACTTCTTTCTTGCTCCAGTCTTATCTACAACCACTTCATCTGTCAAGACAGAATGTTCTCTGAGCTCCTAGGGGCACAAAAAGACTTTTCTGGTTCGTTTTAAACCTCTTGATTTTCTTTTCCTTGACCTTTTCCCAATCTCCTTCCTTCAAGTATCTTGGTAACTGGAGCTTTTGAAAGAGTTTTGAAGCAAAGTACATAGAAAGGCAAAGCTTGAACCTCTGCTCTACAAAATGGCTGGTATTTCTCTCCTCGATCAAACCAAAAAGCTGAAGCTAGCCCCGTGGCATTCTTGGGGACGGCCAGAGGTGATTCCAATAATCAAATCTCTCCTTGTCCCTGGCTTCTCCTTGTCCCTGGCAAGCCCACCACCCTCTCGCTCAGCCCTGGGACTAAAACCTTGCAAAAGACCCCAATGAGGAACAGGAGTCCTTGGACATCTGCCCAGTTAATAAGAGAACTGTAATGGTATTGTAAGATAACCAAACTAATTAACCCCCTGCAGTCTGAGAAAACTAAAAACTCCGGGGAAGAAACTCACACACTGCAAAATTATCAGAGGAAGGAAGGAAGGAAGGAAGGGAGGAAGGAAGGAAGGAAGGAAGGGCCATTTCTACCTTCACAGCAGTGTAAATCATCAATGCGGCATGGGTTCAGAGAGTAGGAAAAAGCACATGCAGAAAGGGAAAAATCGCAGCTCAAAAAAACAGAAATATCACAGATGACAGAGTCACAGAATGGGATGTCAGACCTTCCAAACAGGGCACACAAGGCAACATGGTGTGAAAGAGTGGAAGGGACACCCTTAGGGGATGGACAAATGTGAGACGCTTGAATGGAAACATGGAAGAAAATTCCAAGCTAGGCCCCGGAGGTATCTGTACACTGTCGTCATCACCATCATCAACATCACCACCACCAGCATCACCACCATCATCACCACCACCATCACCACCATCACCATCACCATCATCACCATCATTACCACCACCATCACCACCAACATAATCATCACCATCATCTTCATCGTCTTCATCATAATCACCATAATTGCCATCATCTTTGCCATCGTCACCATGATCATTACCATCATTATGACCACTATAATTACCATCATCACCATCATCATCACCACCTTCATCACCACCATCATCTTCATCATCATCATTGTCTTCATCAAAATCACCATAATCGCTGTTATCTTTGCCATCATCACCATCAGCACAACCATCATCACCACCACCATCATCACCATCACCACCATCACCACCATCACCATCACCATCACTACCACCATCATCACCATCACCACCATCACCACCATCACCACCATCACCATCATCACCATCACCATCACTACCACCATCACCATCATCACCACCATCACCATCATCACCACCATCACCATCATCACCACCATCACCATCACCACCATCACCACCACCACCATCACCACCATCACCATCACCATCACTACCACCATCACCATCACCACCATCACCACCATCACCATCACCACCATCACCACCATCACCATCACCATCATCACCACCATCACCATCACCATCATCACCACCATCACCATCACTCCATCACCATCATCATCTTCAGCAGCATATTATTCACCATCACCCTATTATCATTACTATAAGGTTACGAGTCGCTGATGGATAAAAGTAAGACCACCAAGGCAAAGTGTGGTCTGAAAATACACTTTATTGCAAGCACCCTCGGGCGAAATTCCGCAACTCGCAAGAGAGGAGTCGGGGAAGTCCGGAGCGAGATTAGGGGTTAGGGGTTTTTAATGGGTTTGACGCTGAAGTTGGCTACATAATTCTTTCTTTTTTTATTGGAGATTCTGTCTGCTTGCCAAGGTCCAATTGGTCTGCCGGAGTTTGGGGCGGAGGTTTAGGTCCCTGTTAGGTATTGGATTTCTGAGAGTGCCGTGTCCCTCCTTTGTGGTTTTGGTGGGAATGTCGGCCATCTTGGGTCGGTTTCCATTGTATGGAGGCTTCCCTCTGCCCTAGCCCAACAATTACTATCTTCCTTATCGTTGTTACTGTTATTTTCATCATCATCTTCCTCATTATCATTTTCCTTCTCACCCTCACCTACATCATCACCATCATCATCATCACCTGACAAAGCGCTCTGCCAGCCATGCAGGAACAGCAGAGGCTCCCTAACCAGCCGGAACATTCTACCTGCGAGGGATGGGTGGCGGGCCTGCCCCCTGGCAGCCCTCCCCAAACTCAGCCAGTGCCTATCGAAGGGCAAGGCCCCCGGAGCTGGGCCGGGCCAACCCACGCCCCATTCGGAGGGGCAGGGGCAGGGGCAGGGCTGGGCCAGGACACCCCGGGCTGCCTTCCTGGTCGGGAAAGGTCAGGGTCGCCCGCCATCTCTGCTGTCCTCACTGATGCCCCCCGCCATCCAGTCACCTCATACTGCCCCCCACCCGGCCCGTCGCCAAGTCGAGTCTCTTCAGGCCTCAGGGGCGGCTGGAGCTCAGCGGCGGCACAGGAGCACGGGCCGTCCAGACAGCACACACGAACTCCGAGCCACTCCAACTAGGGGCAATAAACTGTGTTATCACACGCTTTGCCCGAGACGTCAACCCGGGGCTTCGGCAGACATGCCAGGTGTCTGCGACCACAGAAGGCGGCTCTGCTCACCGCAGCCCCACGCGGCGGCCTTCCTGTCCCACCACAGGCCCTGGACGCCCCAGGCCGCCTCCATCCACACACGGGCCTTTCCAACAGGCGAGGCCGCTTTGGGCACGTTCACCTCCTCCCTAACGGGCTGGAAGCGGCCCGGCCTGGTTGTCTGGGCACCTGTGCAGCAGGAAAGCCTCTGCCGGGGTCTCCTGAAGGCAGAGTCTCAGGAGCACCCCTTACGGCCACACCCCTGCGACGCCCACCCTGGGAGACCACGACTTAGACTTTGCTCAACGTTCAGCGGTGATCACACCTGCACCCGTTTCTTCTCTTCTCCGAGCTGTGCAGGGCCCCTAAAAATCACCCCTGTTCTTGGAAGGCCGGCCGGCCAGCAGTCTCCGCCCAGGGAGCTCGCGGGAGTGGAGCAGTAACGCCCTGTACAAATATATGTCTGGCCTGGTCCAAAAGTAAAGACTCCCCAGTGCAGACGGAGAGGCTGAGGCTTTGTTTCAGGATGCACTGGGCAGGATCGAGGGCTGGCAAGGGAGGGAGCCTCGGATCTGGGTGGCAAAGGGCATTGAGGTGGGTGTCTGGGGGCACAGGGCGGGGCCCTGGAGGCCTGGGACGGAGCCCGTGCGGGTGAAGAGCCGCTGGGGGTGGCCCCCGTCCGGTGTCAGGCAGGGCACCTGGCCTGAGGGTGCACACCCTGGGCAGCCGATGCGAAGACACACGCACAACTGGTGGCCCAAGGGACACACCAGGGACCACCCACCCCGTTGCCAGTCAGACGGGGAGGAGACTCAGAGGTGGTGTCCCCCTCGTGGCTCAGGGAGGGGCACTGTGCTGCGGCCGGGATGGGGACGTCTGACCCACGAGGGTCGTCGGGTGCTTTGCAGTCCTCCCGCCCGCGGCAGCGGAGGGAGCGCCCCACGACGGGAACCCTGCCTGGCGGGCCGGCACCGCGGGAGGGACACGGCTGGACCTAGTGACTCCGAAGCCACAAGCGCGGTGGGAACCCGAGGCCGCCCCGAAATCCGGGCCCTCCTCTGCCGCCGCGTCTGCGTTTCCACAGCTCCTCCCCGGCGAAGCCCCGAGACAAGCCCACCTTCCGTCGGGCTCTGCGGGGACGAGGACGGAAACCCGGCCGGCGAGGGAGTGCAGTGCGGGCGGCAAGGCCTCAGGCTGCTCGGCGCGGTGGCGGAGGTTCCGTTCGCGTCCATCTCACCGCCCGGGACTGGCCTCTGCCGCCGAGCTGCTGGGGGCCAGCCCGCACCCGCCTCGGCCTTGGTGCTGTGCACAGCAGGGGAGCGGAGAGAGAACAGCACCTCCCCATGGGGGGCTTCCAGGCTCGCTTTGCAGGAAGAGTTTCTTCACGCCCTCGACCAACGCTTACTGAGGGCTCCCCGAGCCGGGCACCGTTCGGCGCCATGGACGACAGCCAGGGTGTGCGTACGGTCCGGGCGGAGGGGAGAAGAATAATTAAGCCAGAGGGTTTCGGGCAGGGGTCACTGTAAGAAATGAAAACAGGTGGCGAGAGCCAACACGCGGTGTCATCTGGGGCTGGAGCGAGGACCGGGGCGAGAACCACCAGGGCCAGAGTGGGGGCCGAGCATCCCACTTCACGGGGACAAGCTGGACAAGTGTGAGGAACAGACGGGACCGGGTAGCTGGCACGCAGAGACCGTGGGGGAACATGCCAGGGCCAGGCCGGATGGTGAAGGCGTGCACGCGTTTGCCGAGCACAGGGGGGCGGGGGGAAGGGGGCCGGCTGGAGCAGGAACAGGATGTGATTCAGGCGTTTTGAATAACCCCTGTGACCACGGAGAGCAACGGCTTCTGGGAGGGCGAGAAGGGATGTATGGAGGGGGCCATGGTCGTCCCAGGGGAGGGGAGGATGGAGAGGAGGACGGCGTGGAGGCGGTGTAAAAGCGGCCACAGTAGGACGCACCTGGGGCCACCTGGAGGGGTGGGGGCCCAGAGCCTTCCCCGCAGCCCCTCCGGCACGGACCTCTCCCTCGGCGAGCGTAGGGAGGCTGCGGGGAGATGGCCCTTACACAGCCGTTGCTGACAGCATAAACCACACAGCGCTTTAGACGGCCACGACAGCATCCACCGAGACGCGAAGGCCCGTGGACTCGGCCATCCTGGTTCGAACCGGTTCTGCGGAGACGCCGCTGGACGCAGGGGATTGCTTCTACTAGGAACCCGCTAACAAGGATCCCTCCCCGGCAGGTGCTGCCTCAGGCTCGGGCGGGCCACCCACAGGGCCGGATGCCAGGCAGCTCCTGAAGAGAACGAGAGGACGGGGCGCCTGGGGGGCTCATTCAGCGTCCAACTTCGGCTCAGGTCGTGATCTCAAGATCCGTGGGTTCCAGCCCCACATCGGGCTCTGTGCTGACAGCTTGGGGCCTGGAGCCTGCTTGGGATTCTGTGTCTCCCTCTCTCTCTGCCCCTCCCCTGCTCATGCTCTGTCTCTCTCTCTCTCGCTCTCAAAAATAAACATGTTTAAAAAATTAAAACAAACAAACAAAAAAGAACAAGGCATAATTCTATGAACGGCCATGGAACTCTGATCAATAACTCATTCTAAGTGAGAAGGCAAATTCACAGGACACACAGGGTGCCCCGAATGTGGAGACGGGGGTGGGGGGGTGCGCGTTCTGCTGGATCAAGTTTGTACCGTCCACACACGGGGGTGTCTGGCAGCGCCGCATGCCTACGGCACAACCGCGGGACCCCGCCCCAGGCGGGCAGGCCAGGCTGAGGGATTGGGCACTCTTCCTGCTCTGGTGACAATCAGACGGTGAGTCACGCACGAGTGACCATCGGGGTGCGCGGAGTGCGAGTGGATGACTCCCAGGAGGCGCACGCGCTTCCCACCTTCTGATGCCCCAGGAAGAGCTGCCGTCGGAAGAGACAGTGGGCGAGGGGACAGAGGGCGTCTCACCGCCCCCACACACGGGCCGCGCGTGCACGGGGCAGGAGGCACGGTGCCCACTCGCCCCACAAGCTTGAGGCCACGTAAGGGCGGTTTGGGGGCAGTGTGCTGTGACGCGTGTGGAGGCGCTGTGAATCAGGACACACGAGGTGTGCGGCTCGGTTTCGTACTTACAAAGTGTAGTAGGAGCTCCAAACGTCGTTTGCACCTGACAGAAAAGGCTCACTTCCCCTTTAAGCAAACCGTTGTTTAAATTAGCAATTTTATTAAAAAAGCCATTCAAGGCCACCACGGATATGTTGTTATAAGAGGTAAAAACCCAGTCTCACGCTGCTCCCCACCCCCAGGCCAGGGGCATGCCACCTTTTCTTTACACTCTATGAGGGGCGCCTGGGGGGCTCAGTCGGTTAGGCATCCGACTTCAGCTCAGGTCACGATCTCACAGTCTGGGAGTTTGAGCCCCCCATCGGGCTCTGTGCTGACAGCTCAGAGCCTGGAGCCTGCTTTGGATTCTGTGTCTCCCTCTCTCTCTGTCCCTCCCCGGCTCACACTCACTCTCTCTCTCTCTCTCAAAAATAAATAAACATTAAACAAGTTTTTAATGCTCTATGAATATACATAAGCACAAATGCCATCAAACACAGAGTCCCCAACAAGTCTACTGTCTTGCAAACTTGCTTTTTCACCCAAGAGTGACCATCACTCCAGATTCCACGCCCCTTCACAGATCACACCTCCTCCTTTGTAAAGGCCGCCGGGTCCTGCTCCGCACTCGGCTGAGACGGTTCTCGGCGGATCAGCAGTGCCGGCGTCTCCAGCGCACGCGACCGTTCGGTGAGCGCGCCTGTGCACCGGGCGCACACGACGGAGTAAGATTCTGGAGACGGAAGTGCGGGATCGGGGGCGTGTCCCCCTTATGCCTGACAGTGTAGGCTGTCAACTGACCGCCCAGAATGCTGGCTCCGAATCCCCCGCCAGCCGCCTGCACGAGGGTGCGTTTCCCCGCGCCCCCAACCCCGAGTGCCGCACCTCCTCACCCCTGCCAACCTAATTAGTAAAAAAGTTTTATTTTCCATCGAAGTGAATGTGAGCGCTTTGAAGTGTCTCTCCAGCGCCTCGAAGCCTTTCCCGGTTACCTGCGCGTTCACCGCAGCCATCGCTCCTTCAGAGCCCCGCCGTCCGCACCAGTCAGAGACCCCGGTGTCCTCTCGTTGATTTTCCAAAGCTCTTTATTTGTTAAAGAACTATCAGATATGGTAAAGACGTTTTCCCCGAGTGTCTGTTTTTTCTGTAAAATTTAAACCGTCCGCTTTTGACAGTCAGGAACTTTGATCGTTACACAAACATAATTGTCTTTCCTTACCTGGCTTTTGGGCACATGAATTTTTCTGACCAAATAGGAGGCTACCAGGGGACCGTGCCAGGCAGCGCCCACGGAACCGCTCGGCGAGAGGGGAGGGGCAGGGCAGCCCCCTCTCGCCTGGCAGAACCGAGCCCTGAGCCTTCCTGCCAGCAAAAACGCACCCAACCGGCCGGCCGTTTGGAGACGACCCCCGGAAGGCAACGCCAGGAGCGGTCACGTCGTGCCCCCGAGTCACCTGGAGGCCGCCCTCTCTCAGTCCTTCACACGCTCCCGGATTGCCGAGACGAAAAGTCGCAAGAAGCAATGCGTCTTGCATTTAGCGGTGTCTTCTCGCCGCCGGAGGCCACGCAAACGCTTCCTCCAAGGAGACGAGAAGAAACTTGTCTTCTGCCACCAGCTGATGTGACCTGTGGGGGGGAAGGGCTCCCCGAAGCGCTCTCGGCAGCACGTCTGCCCACCCCATACGCGGCCACGCCGAGTCTGCAGCACCCCGCCCCCCCCCCCGTGCCGGAACCTTCCAGAAGGTCCGTAAGCCCCGGGGTCAGGAACGTAAGTTTATATGGTGTAAGCTGCACATGAGTAGAGAGGCGGTCGCTGATGGGTGAGGACGCCCCCGGGCCCCCACCCCTTCTGACTCGCTGAAACCCCACGCCCTCCGAGCCGGCCCCACAACACTTACTTTTCCGTGGGGCTCTGAAGCCACATGGCACACTAGAGGGATAACCATGAATTTCACAAGAATAACCCCTTCTTCCCTCAGCCAGCTCCCTGCGCTGCACGAACTTTCTACGAGGGAGCCGATATGGTTCGAAACATGTCAGTCACTCGTTTATTCACTGAGTTCGTATTCACGGAACCCTCCCATGAGCTCAGCTCGGGGCCCAGCCCCTCCTAAAACACGTCACGCGAGTGCGGCGTCTGGAAGGGGCTACGAATTCCTGCCCAGAAACACTGTATTTTCACCTGAACTTAGTGTCTGGGGACAGAAGGGGACAGCTTAATTTGGGCAAGCTCCCGTGGACTCCGCTTCTCTCTGGGGTCTGTCTATTCGGATCGGCAGCCTCTCGTTTCCTGGTGGGCTTGTAACGGTGCCACCAGCACCGGGGCGGTAGGACGTGCGGGGACGGGCACTGGGTCTCCGAGGCCAACTCCAGGTTCTTCCTGACCGAGACGGGTGGCGTTCTCGGACGCAGCCCCGCAGAGTTCATGTTTCTTTCCGGAAAGAACCGCGTGGAGAAGAGAAGTCGGGCACCCGCGACACCCTCGTGGACGGAGCACGTCACCGCCCTCTGGCGCATGCTCCCCTCCCCCGTCCAGAGCCAGCCCTCCCGGGCTTCTGCCTTGACTCCACGGAGCACGGACTCTGTCCACACCCGCCTCTTCTCTCCCAGCCCCAACTGAGGGGAAAGGCCGCGTCCCGCCCGGAACGCCCCCTCCCTCCCAAAGTGCACGCCTCCCGGGGGCGCCGGGCGGGGGGCTCCTCGGGTGCGTGTCCGGCTCTTGCTCTTTGGCTCGGGTCACGATCTCCCAGTTCGTGGGGTTGGGCCCCGCATCGGGCTCTGTGCTGGTAAGTGTGGAGCCTGGGCGGGGTCCTCTGTCTCCCTCCCTCTCTCTCTGCCCCTCCCCTGCTCAGTGTCTCTCTCTCTCTCTCTCTCTCAAAAATAAATACTTAAAAAAACACGCATCCCACACTGGCTCGAGAAAGATACAAGTCTTACTCTCTTCCACCCTTTGTCGGAAAAACGAGGAATTGCGAGGCCCTGCCGTCTACAGAGAAGGGAACAGGAACGGAATCTAAAAGAGCAACTTCGCGCCCGAAGGGAAGGAAACCTCGGAGCGCTAAGGGTTCCATTTTCAGCCAACACTTCCTTACGACCCACCCAGGACAGCCGGGTCACAGAGCCAAAACACAAACCCGCTGGCCCCTCTTTGGTGACAGCTCACTCTCGGCCAGGCACCAGGCGAAAGCCCGGCCGGGAACGGCTCCTTGAACCCCACGGGGGGCCGGGGGGCCGGTGCTCCTGCGGCTGCGCCCCCGCCCTGCGCCTCTGAGCAGGCGGCGGGGGGCGGGGGGGGGGCAATCTCCACCGTGACCCCAACGGCTTCCTCCGAATTTAAGAGAAAACTCGGTGATGCTCCCGCCCGGCTGTCCCCATCTGCTGGGCTCCGGAGAGTTCTCTGCCCAGAGCTCTGCCCGCAGGTGCCGTGACGGTGAACGGGTGGGCCCTGTCTGGGCGCGAGCGCAGTCCCTCTGCTCCTCTTGGGCTGCACCGAGGGCCGGGGCAAAGGGTTAATGACGCCCCCTAAGTTCACGTCCGCCTGGACACTCCGGACGCCTCTCATCCGGAAACACAGCCTCGGAGACGTAATAAGTGAAGATGAGGCCACACCCGGTTAGGGTGAGTCTGACTCTGGAGACAGGCGTCCCCTGAGGCGAGGGAGACGTGGACGCAGAGTCCCCTCAGGCACGCAGGGAGGAGGCCGCGTGACGAGGGAGGCAGGGACTGGGGGTGGTCACCAGCCCAGGGCCGCCGGCAGCACCGGACGCTGGAGGAGGCCGGAAGGACCCTCCCCCCAGCTCCGGGAGTGTGGCCCTGCGTGCACCTTAATCTCAGATGTCTGGCCTCCAGGGCCCTGAGACAGAACATGACTGTTGCCTGAAGCTACAATTCACAGTAATGTGTTATGGCAGCCCGAGGACACTCATGCGACCGGCTCCAATCTAGCATTCAAACTCCTCCAGGAAGGCCTCCTGGGTCTATGGCACAGACAGAGCCCCATCAGTTTCTCTGCAAGGCTCGGTGCATCACAGCCCCTCCAAATCCATCCCCCAGGCCTGGCACCGGCAGCCAGGTCACGCGGGGACATCCTGGAGTCCTACCCAGGGCCTCGCACAGTCTCACGGGTACCTGGCACCCGGGGGGCGGGGGTGAGGATGGATGGATTTTCATGCAAAGGGTAAATGGAACAACTTCCCAGTCAGGTCCCAGATTCCTGGAAATGACCTCTGGGATTCCCCCTCGGTGCACTGACGTCAGAGCAAATACGGTCCCGTAAGGTCAGAAACGAGGGCCTCGTCTGGGGGTAAGTCTCGCCACGATCTCCTCGATCTGCCTCCATGTCACAGCGTCCTGAGTTCATCGTTTCCCCGACGAGGGGAATTAACTGCAACAAGCCTCTTTGAAATGCTCCAAAGAGCGACAACAAACACAGTGCGCACGCGGCACAGGTCACGACGTCTCGTCACCTACGTGACAGCCAGACCACTCCTCTCCGCCAGAGCCTCCTTCCGGGGCTGGGACCCGACGCGGCCATGGTCCACGTGACCCCACGGCATCAACTCGGGAACCCGGAACAGGCTCAGACCACTTCGCGGGGTTGGTGGCTCGGCCCACCCGCGCACTGGCGAGTTTAGCAAATCACCAAGGAGGTGTTGGCCCCGGGAGTCGCGACCACGTCAGTAGGCGCCGAGAAGCACTGGCTTGCACTCAGGAGTGTGGCCGGAATTTGGGTTCAAGGAATCACCTTCCCCGGTGCGAGGACTCAGCAGGTTGGACGGACCTCGCCCACGCAAGTCCGCGAGAGCAGAGGGTGCGGGTACTCGCGGCTGTCACTGCGCCAGGAGCCTGCAAACCTCCGTCGCGTCAGGCTGATGAGTTCAAGCGGAGGCCACGCCGAGGAGGGGGCTGACCTTGCCGTCTGCTCGGGTCCCCAGACCCGTGGCCAGGGATCATTCCCAAGGAAGACTGGGGAGTTCCAGTCCATCCTCAGACAGCCCGCCGCTGCCGGGAACCCGCGCCCACTCCTGGCACTCCCTTGCCACTGCCAACTGTTACTAATGTTTGAATTTGGGGAGGTGAGGGGCACGCCGGGCGGCGGGTGTGGGCAGACGAGCCGGGCTCCACAACAGGGCTTTCGCCCCTCCCCCGGACTTGGAGGACGGCCACGAGGCCCCCAAACGGTGGAGCTCCGTCTCCCCCTCTGCGAGACAGAGCTACAGGAGAAGACCTCCTGACAGCCTGGGGGGTGCGCGGAGGGGGTGGCGTCCACTTCCCGGCGCGTGGAGCACACTCGGTAAACACGCACGAAGAGCATGCTCCGCAGCGACAAGCCTCGCCGTCATGCCTGCCTACGGCCTTCCCTGCCTCCTGTGCACACGTGCCCTGGAAACGCGCCTGCCCCCCCCTCCTCGTGCTGCCCTGTCTGTCTCTGCAGGTGAGCGCTCTGTTCCAGAACCCTACCCCGGGTAGCTGCAGGCTGAAGGCGGCATCCCGTGTGGCTGGCACACCGCCACGTCTGGAAGGGATGTGGGGACTCCGGGGACCAAAGCTACTCCATGCCCGGTTCCGTGCTGCCTCTGCACACACCAGGAGCTTACCTACCGCAGGGACACACGGTGGGGGGGGCGGAGCCAAGTGTGGAGGGGGACCCAGCAGACACTCCGGGACTCATCCTGAGCCTGCAAAGGAGAGGAGGGAACCCCTCTTTCCCACCCAGGCAAAGAAGGGGGAAGGGAGAAGGGGAAGAGGAGGAGAAAGGAAAGGGGGGAGGGGGAGGAGGAGAGAAGGAGAAGGGAGGGGGAAGAGGAGGAGGGGAGGAGGGGAAGGGGAGGAGGGGGAGGGGGAGGGAAGCGGGGGAAGGACAGGGCACACACGCACACCAACCACTCATGTTTTTGAAGCACTAGGGTTTGGAAGCCCCCGTTTTAGAAGACTTTGAAAAAAACCCACAAAAGCGGCGATGACCGCGGAGTTTCCGGGTCAGAAGGGGACCTCGCTTCAGAACTCACGATGATCAGCTTTGCTTCCTCTCCACGCTCCTCGGGGAAGGCGCGGTTCCCTAGATGGACGAGCAGACTAACTCCTTTCCCAGGAACTGACCGGTCTACTTTGCGGAGTTAAATAAATGTCGGAGCTCGGAGCTCTCTGCCCTCAGTCGCCTGCTAACGAGTCCACGGGGCTCCCCCGCCACCGCCACCCCTCTCTCTTTCTTGGGAAATGTGCAGGGTGGCTAGTATTATCTTTTGACCACTGGCCAGAGGTGAGACCAGCCGGGTCACACTGCCCCATGGAGGGCCTCGTGGAGGACCCAGCGGTTGGGAAGCTGGAGAAATGCTAGGCAAGCACGCTGGGCAGACCACAGGCCACGCCCCCCAAAGGCAGGTGGTAACAAGGCCCCGCCCACGTGCCTTTCTCAAACCACAGTCCGCCCTCCCCTCCAGCCACCTGGACATTTCTCCAGTTTCTGTTTAGCCACGTTCCCCTGACCACAGGACCTTTGTACGGGCTGCTCCCTTTGCCAGGATACTTGCTTCCTTCTTCACTTGGTCGGCTCCATTCATCTTTCGGATCTCAGCTGAAGCCAGGCTTTCTGGACCGCACGGACACTTTGCGCTGGATACTCCTGTGTTGGGAGCCATCCCAGCACTGCCGGGTGTTTGCCAGAACCCTGGCCTCCACCCACGAGATGCTCTCGGCACCCCTCCCCCAGTCCGACAAACATAAGGTGTTGCCAAGTGGCCCCCGGGGGCAGGCCAGGCCCCGAGCCCCTGCAAGAGGCCGCACCCTGCGGGTCCACTCTCCCCCATCCGTCCCAGCCCAGAGGTCTCCGTGGTCCACTCGCCAAGCTCAAGTCTACCTTCTGCTGGGTGGTGGGTGACCAGCGCTCACCGGCCTCTGGGCTGTAAGCTCCCAGGACGAGAGCCACCAAGTTAGACCCTGCGCCGGGCACGGTCTGACTCACAGGAGCTCAGAAACACTGGCTGAACGAACCCAGGACCGACCGTAAAACAGAACAAACACCATCACGAGACTCGGGGAACCAGAACACCCGTGCCGGCCCCCAGGAGACTCGGGAGCTCCCTCAGGGTCCCTCCTGGAGACCCTCCAGTGCGGCCCTGCCAGCCACAGAGGGGTCCCAACTCAATCCAGGCACTCCCCTCACCCCGCCCCAAGGACCCCAAGATCACCCCAAAACATTCAGCACGAGGTCTAGTCTCCCGCCGGTTTGCAAGGGCACGGCAGAGCTGACCACAGACCCAACGTCATGGTCACCAACCTGCACAACTGTGCTCTGCACCCGCGGACGGCGGCCGCTCGCTCCCCCTCTCTTCCGCCCCCGCCAACACCTACCGTACGATCCAGCAAAGACCTGAAGTCGGGATCTCAAAAGACGTCCCGGGTCCACTGCAGCCTTATTCACAACAGCCAAGACCCGAGAACGACCCAAGGGTCCAGGGACGGCTGGATGACAAGGGTGATTTAAAGTCTGCCGGTGTGACGCAGCGCAGAAACGGCAGTCCAGCCCCCCGCGGGGCACGGGAAGGGTTCTGGAACGCCGAAGTCTCCAAGTCGGGAAGCTCGAGAAATGCCCACGCATCCGGGTGACCCTACGCACGTGTCCACATCTAAATGCAAGACCGGCGGTGGCTAAGGCCGACGACGGTGACCTAGAAGGGGTCTGTTGCTCGGCCCTCCACCCCACCGCCCACGTCCAGCGGCAGGCACCCGGAGAGGCCGACATTTGCCAAGTGAAAGACAGCCACACCGCATGGGGTAAAATCAACTCAGTCGGTGAACATCCAGCGTTTTCTTCCCGGTCCCAAGCGCCCGGCTCAGCGTGTCGGCCAGACACAGTTTCCGGATTGGGTGCTATACCGAGCGGGCGTGCCGACTCGGTCATCGCGGCTCCCAGACTCCTCCTGGGCTGGCAACTCTCCCGTCACCCCGGGTCCCGGCTCCACGCGTCCCCATCACATTCGTCCGCACCCACTGACCCGGTCCCCATCCAGTGACGACGCTGCGTGGACACGGTTCCTCAGGAGAGAG
This sequence comes from Paguma larvata, assembly GCA_030068075.1. Lineage (NCBI taxonomy): Eukaryota > Metazoa > Chordata > Mammalia > Carnivora > Viverridae > Paguma > Paguma larvata. The sequence goes on along the minus strand of CM057844.1, from coordinate 47,158,354 downwards.
CCGACGTTAATGCCCGGATACGCAAACGGGCCAAGGGGAAGGGAAAACGGAGCGTCCGTTCGGGTAATTTTCACACGCTCGGGTTTCTTATGGTTCGCAGCAAGATATCCGGACAGAACCAAACACGGCGCAGGGCTGCTGCCCGCCGTGGTCACTGCGGGTCACGTCAGAGCCGGGTCATGGAGCTTCGCCCCGACGGGAAGACAGAGCCCGAGGCCGACAGAGAACCGCGGTCTGAACGGCAGCTGGCGTTTTCACTTTCGTCAGGGCATCGGGTGCTCGCCTCTTGAAGACGCTCGGCAGACACGACGGGCTCTCAGCCCACACGCAAGGGTTAGACAAAACCCGCGGCTACCAGAGCGAGGGGCCCCTACGGGGCAGCCCAGAGGTGCCCCCAACACGACCCCCCAACACCACCCTGCAACAGTGCCCCCAACACCACCCCCCAACACCACCCCTGCAACGGTGCCCCCAACACCACCCCCCAACACCACCCCTGCAACGGTGCCCCCAACACCACCCCCCAACACCACCCCTGCAACGGTGCCCCCAACACCACCCCCCAACACCACCCCTGCAACGGTGCCCCCAACACCACCCTGCAATGGTGCCTCCATCACCACCCCTGCAGCGGTGCCCCTATCACCACCCCCTGTAACAGTTCCCCCAACACCACCCTGCAACGGTGCCCCCAACGCCACCCCCCAACACCACCCCTGCGACGGTGCCCCCAACACCACCCCTGCAACAGTTTCCCCAACACCACCCCTGCAGCAGTGCCCCCAACACCACCTCTGCAACAGTTCGCCCAACACCACCCCCAACACCACCCCTGCAACAGCACCCCCAACACCACCCCCCAACACCACCCCTGCAACGGTGCCTCCAACACCACCCCCCAACACTACCCCTGCAACAGTGCCCCCAACACCACCCTGCAATGGTGCCCCCAACACCACCCCCCAACACCACTCTGCAATGGTGCCCCTATCACCACCCTCTGCAACAGTTCCCCCAACACTACCCCTGCAACGGTGCCCCCAACGCCACCCCCCAACACCACCCTGCATTGGTGCCCCCAACACCACTCCTGCAGTGGTGCCCCCATCACCACTCCCTGCAGCGGTGCCCCCATCACCACTCCCTGCAAGGGGGCCGATCAGCCTCCTTTTCCCCGAATGCCACGGCGGATTCCACTTTTGTCCCACCTTCTGACACGTCCCCTGGCAGAACAACCACACAAATTCACCCTTGCCCAGCTGGACGGACGGACACCCACAAGTGATCAGGCAAAGTGCCCCTTCCTGATCAGTCGTTGGAGGAGGTCACCTAGCCCGCCGGCCCTCCTGACCTCTCCCCTGTCCCCGGGAGGTGGCTCTGCCCACCGTTCCCCCACGGGGGCCCTTCCAAGGAGCCGGCCTTGAGAGGGCGTGAGGCCCCGAGACCGTGGGCGCCGAGTGGTGATTGAGACCAGTTGAGGTCTCTCTGTCAACACGAGGTTCCGCAGGCAGAGGCAGGACCTCCTCAACTCCCGGCCGCCCCACCGGAGCCTCAGGAGGAGGTCCCCTTGCCTGTGAACCCTGCCACCTCCCTAACCACAGGGGCCTGCGTCTTCCATCTTCCCTTGCTTTGCGTGGACGGGGCGGGACGGGGCGGGACGGGGCAGGTTCCGAGCCAGCACTGGCCCCGTGTCTAGAGCCGTGGTTCCCGACCAACCGGGGATCTCCTGCCCCCCCAGAGGACCCGGGGCGAAGCCTGGAGGCACTTCTGGTTGTCACACTGGGGGAGGGGCTGCCACAGGCATGGGGCGGGCAGAGGCCAGGGACACAGCCCACGACGAGCACCGTCCCTGGCAGCCAGCTCGAGAAACCTGGTCTAGCGTAAAGACAGAGGGGCCTGGGCGGAGGCGGGGGTTAGCGGAACCCGCCGCAGCCCCCCTGCAGGCCAAGCACGAGTTGACAGGATGTACAGGGCAGGCGCCTGGACACTCGGCCACGTGGCCTCCTCCTTCTAGAATGACTGGCTCCCCAAGACACTCATGGCTGCGAAGACGTGGGGGAGGCTCCTGTCCGCCTCAGGGAGGCCCGACGACCTGTGTCCAGGCCCCCCGGGCACGGCGGCAGTGACTGTCCCGCTCGGCACTGTCTGTGGGAGACGCGGTGCCCAGTCCCGGCAGCAGCTCAGAGCCCCCCGCACGCGGGGTGGAGCCAGGGCGCTCCGGCGACAGCGTCTCCCCCCCACCCTTCCGCGCGGTCAGCGCCCGCTCGGCTCCCATCAACCAATCTGTCTGATCAAACCCCACTCCCGGCGGCCGGCCACGTTCGTGACCGACTAAATCAATTGTGCTGAAAAGCATCCCCTTTCCCTTTAACAGAGCTCCTGCTCAGAGGATGCGGCATACGGCGGGGGCAGGGCAGGGGCGAGGGGCGGGAACCGGCAGGCCCCTCCCCCTCGCGGCGAAGGTTCCCCCCCACCAGCCACACATTTGTTTTGCTGCCTGAACCTGATTTAGGGGGACAAGTGGACTTTTTCAAACTCCGTGGAGCCTTCAGATTATAAACTTGGTGAAGCACGGCCTCCGTCTGTAAGGAGCAGGGTCTTTTCCGTCTCCGATGTTCCAGAAAATTAGATTTTCCTGTTCTCAGCCTCTACCGATGGAACGGAGTTTGAAAAATGCAGACGCATCAAAAAGTCCGCCTGAAAACGCCTTCCGTTTGGAAGCCAGCCTCTGCTTCTTGTTCCACAAAGGCTTTCCTGACACCCACCAGCCCCCGCCCGCCAAAGCCCGCCGGTGGCCGGGAGGGAGCGGGTGCGAGGAGGGAGCGGCGTGGCCGGGGCCGCCTGGGATAGCCCCTCGCCGTCCGTGGCCTCTTTCCCTGGAAGTGGCCTGCCTTTCCCAAGGACTCACGACACCGTCCCGGGGAACAGGCCCAGCTCCCGCCGCCCGCCCCCCGGGGAAGCTGCCTCCCTCAGCGTCCACCCCCTTGGGTCCGTTTCTGCAGCAGGTTCTGGAAAAACGGACTCCGGCTAGCTTCGTGGGGCCGGTGAGCGTCTGCGAGCCCGGAAGTCAGGCCGGCTTCCGTCTGTGGCAGCCACCTGTCCCCAGGGCCGGCTTTCTCGATCAGCTTGGGCTCCACGCCCCCGAGAGCACCGCTGCCAGGAGCTTCACCCCCACCTGGCGTCCTCAAGGGCCTCTTGCCCGGGAATCCAGAAGCCGGAGACCCTCGCCGGCCCAGTCCCATAGCAGGCCCGCCCCCACGCCACCCCCGTGGCCCCAGGAAGACGGACACTGCTGCGCAAGGTGGCATCCCATCGGCCCCGTGAGCACCTGAGCTGGGGGACCCTCCACAGAGCACGTGGGCCGGGGCTGGGGGCTTCCCTCGGACACAAGTCAAGGCTCTGTGACCAAAGAATGGCAAACGGGCGAGGGACAAACAAACCAGGTCCCTCTGGTTCCCAGGAGCGCTCCGATTCCTTGGGGTCCAAGAGTCAAGCTCATGGCCCTCCCCGGGGCACGGTCGCTGCAGCCCGGGCATCAGTACCTTCCGGCTCCCTCCCTCCGTGGTCTTTCCAGAGAAAACCGGGGACTGTTAGGTTTTCAAGAGCGTCCTCTAGGGCTCCCAGAACAAAGGCCCCTCCCACACACAAGTTCAGCTGCTGCTCGTCACCTGTTGCGTCTGGAAGGAAGAGGCTCATCTACTTAAAACAGACAGACTCCAAAACCACCGCCCAGACCTGTCACAGCCCTGGTGGGGCGGGGGTGGGGGGGTGGGGGGGTGGGAGAGGTCCCGGCTCAGCTCACGTGGCTCCGTTCCTTTTTTTTTGTTTTTTAAATGTTTATTTATTTCATTTTTCAGAGAGAGAGAGATGTAGCGTGAGCGAGGGAGGCACAGAGAGCAAGGGAGACAGAGAATCAGAGGCAGGGTCCAGGCCCTGAGCTGTCAGCACAGAGCCCGATGTGGGGCTTGAACTCGTGAACCACGAGATCATGACCTGAGCCGAAGTCAGATGCTTAACCGACTGAGCCACCCAGGCGCCCCTCTCTGTCTGGTTCTAAAAGCATAATTACATAGAGGTTATGCACCATGAGAAGTGACCGGTGACTTCCCACCAGGGTCTGTCGGTGCCGAACATGACATGCTGGGGGGGCGATCCAGCAGCAAGTTAACAAATCCGAGCGAAAGGCGCCCCTCGAGGGAGGCACTCACGCGGCTGTCCAACCACCTAGGACTGTCCCTTCAAGCCCCTCCCCAGCCCGGCCCCCAGGCTCCGGGCCCTGGGGCCCTCGCAGGTGCTCGGCGTGGTGGGGGCTGAGTCACCGCTAAGCACCAGGAACGGGGATGCCTCAGGAGGCCTCGTACCTGACCCTGGGCTGAGCCGGTCCCACGGAGGACACGGGGTCAGGAGGGATGAAATGGACAGACCATAAACACGACCAGGCCTCGAGAAGCCGCAACGGGAGAGTCGTCCTGAGCTGGCCAAGCCTGGAAGACGGATTTTCCCCTCACAGAGCTACGGAGTTGGGGTCCCATCCCTTGAGCACGGGCCCTGCCTTCCGTCCTCCCGGCTCTCATTGCGGCTGGAGGGGAGACAGGAGGACAGACGCAGAACGCAGGGGACCTGAAGGAACACCAGGGGACCCTCGGGCCACGCCGGGGTGGGGTCGGGTGCAGGAGAGGCCGAGGTGAGCGCAGAAGGCCCGCGCCCTGCAGAGCCCACTGCCCTGCCCGGGGCGGGGGGAGGGGGTGGCGCAAACCCCCCCACGCTCCCGATTTCTCTCTTTAGGACTGACTAGCTCCGGGGTCGCCGCATAAAAGCGGGTGACCGTTTCTCTGGAGCTTGATGGGTTGTGGCCCCTGGCTTTGTATCTCAACGCGATGTCTCCCACGACCACGTGAAGACGCCCGCTCAACAGGCGTTTGGCCCATTGTAGGTGCCGTCGCTCGAGGGGGGAAGGAAAAGTTTATTTAGCCAGGAGGACACAAGTGGAAAGTTACCATTTTGAGATGAGCTCGGGCGCCTTCAGGGCGGTACAGCCGTAGGCGAAAGTTGCCATTTTCAGGTCATCGCCCTGGTTCCCCGCAGAACCACCCGTCTTCCCCGCGGCAGTCGGTATTGGCCTCCCACCACCTCGCCTCGCCCCGTCGTACTGAGAGGTGAGAATTCTCCGTCGTACGTATCACAATTCCTTCTCCCGATCTGTTTGCCTTCCAGTGTCAAAACGTCTTTTTAATAAAAGGATTTTTTAATCTTTTTTTTTTTTTTTCCCCCGACCCAACCATCTTCTCCTTTCTGGTTTCATCCCAGGCTCGTCCGCCCCGCAGGCGTTTCCCGCCCCGTTCAGACGAACGCGCGCCCCTCATAGTTTCTGGGTGTCGTTTCTTCCGGGGCCAACCTGAAGCGTCTGACAAGCCGTCTGCAATACAGATAAACTCTCATCTGACCAGGGGCGTCATCTGGCCCTGAACCCTGACAAGGTCGCCTCGCTGGGAGTCTGACGGACCCCGGCCGTGGTGACGGGTGGCACTCCAGGAGAACCATCATGGGCTGAACTGTCCGTCCCCTGAACACTGTTGAAGCGATGGCCCTCAGCACCTCTAACTGTATTTAGGCGCGGAACCTTTGAAAAGGAACGGAGGTAAAGGGAGGCCCTAGGAATGGCCTTCGTCCCACACGGGAGGGGTACTTGAAGAAGAGATCAGGGCACGGGACACGCACGGAGGGACGACACGGGGAGAAGACGCCGTCTCCACACCGAGGAGAGGGGCCTCGGGAGAACCCAGCCTGCTCACGTCCTGGTTTTCGACCCTTAGCCTCCAGACCGCGAGAGGAAAGGTTTCCGTTGTGGATGCCCCCGTCTGAGGTCCGCCGAGCAGACGCCCCACCTGGCTTGTAGGACGTGAACCTGCCTGCCCAGCCACGAGCCCAGACTGGCTGCAGGTTCGGGCCGCCCCGCCGCTCGGGGCCCCGCTGGTTCGAGGCCGGGGCCGCCCTGCAGGCTGCACTCACGGATACTCAGGGTTCGCGGGCGGGCAGGTGACCCGAGGGCCTTTGCACAGCTGGTCCTGGGCAGTGACCGCAGCCTCTCCACCACACTGAGCCGACCCCTCACGGGACCTCCCTCACGCACCTCAAACCCGCTCTCTTCTTTCCAGGGGACGCTGAAGAGCGGCTCTGCAGTCAGCCCCACTCAACCCGGGATCCCCGCATCATGTACCCATCGTGGGCAAACACTGGAGGTCTCTCTTGGACTTTGTTATTTGTTTTTTTAAAATGCTTACTTATTTTTGAGACAGAGAGACGGAGCACAAGCAGGGGAGGGGCAGAGAGAGAGGGAGAAACAGAATCTGAAGCAGGCTCCAGGCTCCAAGCTCTGAGTTGTCAGCACAGAGCCCGACACGGGGCTCGAACCCATGAACAGTGAGTGCAGCGGCACTGAGGGAAGGGGGACAGGGGACAGAGGGGACACGGCGAGGAGAAGGGAGGCACGTTGGGTGACCAGTGCCCGGCAGAGGGGCTCGCCATCCCGGCAGCTGCCCGGCGTGCCGAGAAGGAGGGACTGAGCCCCAATCACGGGACAGCTGGCTGGGCTCCCTTGCTGCCCTGGCTCCAGGCACCTCCCGGGGACTCGGGGAGAAGCGGCGGGGTGAGGACTCAGGCAGAGGAAGGAGGGAAAGGCACGACCAGAGATGCCGAGAGACGTGAGCTTGAGCCGAGACGCCTCCCTCGCTCCCTCGGGGGCCTGGGGCGGCTCACAGGGACGGGGCCAGCATCACCCCGTCGGACTCCACTCCCCCGCACCCATTTCACCGGGGAAGACAGGGGTCTCAGAGAGGCACAGCGGCCTGCTCAAGGCCACACAGCTTCCCGGTTCCCTGTGATTGCTGTAACCAACGCTGCGGCCGTAAGCAACACGCACATACTGCCCCGTCCGTCGGGTGCTCCGGGGCTCCGGGGTGTGAGGGGGGCTGTCCCCGCCTCTTCCAGCTTCCGGAGGCGCCTGCACCCCCTCGGACCCTCCTCCCTCCGTGTCCCACCCTCGTGTTCTTGACCGAGTCCTGTCTGTAAATCTGTAAAGTCCCTTCTGGCCTGTGGGTGGAGAGCAGGCGTGTCCCACACGGAGCCCTTGGGGGCAGGGGCGCTAGCAATGCAGATTCCTCGTCTGCTCCTTGCGTGTCAGACCCTCCCAACAGACAGCGGGCTCCTCCCACACCTGGGGGAAGGCTCGGGCTGGTGACTCCCGGTCGAGGGGACACACGCACGGGAATCATCCTGCTCCCGCAGTTCTCAGTCCGGAGTCAGACCTGAAGCTGCTCCGTCGCTCTGGCTGGTTTACTTTTAGAAAGACCTGCTCCCCACGTTGGGAAAACGCACCATGAACTGACAGACAGCGAGCACGTCCTCGCGGGGACGATCAGGCGTGAACTGCATGCGCGCTCGCAAGTCGCCAGAGCCGCCGTGAGCTCCCCATGCAGAGCCCGTCCCCCCACACGGGCCGAGGGGCCCGGCTGGGGGAGGGGTGGCCGGCCGGCGCCGCCTCCCCACCGCTCTCCCCCCTCCCACAGGCGTGCTGACTTCCTTAAGGCTCTGCCTTCCTTGATTGGATCTGACGGCAAAAATACCCTAATCTTCTCTTACCTCTGCGTTATCCTCTGAGTACTTAAGTTTTAATTATACCTAAATCTACCTGAAGACATTCCTCGAACCTTCCAGTCCCGGGCACCAGCGGTGGAACCCAGCGTTAAAGCGCATGTAATTTCCAAACCCCTCGTTGTTAATGAAATCCCCAACATTCAGATTTTAATTGAACTAGATAAAGATTAAGCGGCTTAGCCGAGCTGGCATCACGAGCCAGTTCTCAGCAGAGTTTTATGTTGTACGCGAAATCGTGGCTTTTGTAATCGTCCTAAATTGTCCTTTATCTTGCTAATGCAGCTATGATTCTCGGGGAGCGTCAGGCTTCCCCGTGTCCCCGCCGCCTGAAATATTTTGATGTGTAAAGTCTTAATAGTAACTTTAATAATATTGTGATCTCTACGTGTGATGTATATTCAATAAATTCTTACACTAATTAGAAAAATACTCAAGCCTTTTATGTGACCTATTTTTAGAGAGGAGGTTTCTTGTCTGAGAATAGTCCCTGGAGGGAAGTAAAGGAGCAGCTGGAACTCTCTGGGGGCCGCGCGCCCAAGGTGAGGGGCGTCTGGGGCTGCAGGGATCCGGCCGCCGCGTCTGCCTCCCGCGTGGGCAGCGTGCGACCCCCGGGCAGGAGGAGCCACGGCCCCGCTGGAACTAAGCTGACTAGCGTTTACGGACGTCGCTGCTGGTCTCCCGGACGGGACGGTCAGGGCGCCGCAGGTGCGCAGACGCTGTAAAGGCACCGCTTTCTCCTCTGTTCCCGCGTACCCGTGACCCGAACGCACTTACAGCATCATCGACGGTGGCTCCCCCCGTCCGCAAAGTGGGCCGGTGCTGGTGGGCTTAGGACCCTAAGGTGACACACGGCAAGTGCAACCCGGGCACGGGCCACGGCCACGAAGAGGCCACGCTGCCGTCATCTCCCTCCTCCGTGGAAACCCTCCAGAAGGTTAATGGGTTAGGAGCGGCGGGGAGGCTGTGGCTTCCCGCTGGCTCACGCGCAGGTGGGAGGGCCCCGCCGTCGGTCAGCCAGAAAACGTGCACGAAGCGGGGTTCGTTTCCCGGGGAAGCTGCCAGAAAACCAGGGCTTCTCCGCCCAAATGAAATGCCACACGGGCCCCGGAAGATGGCCTGCCTCGCCCCTGCAGGGGGTCCATGGATCTGGGGGGAGAGACGCAGGGGCCCCGAACCAGGCTGAGCGCTGGGCATCGTCCCCACCCAGGTGGGCACCGCCGCAGGGAGAACCCACGGGGGCCGGAACCCAGGTGCTGCCCCTTCAGCCAGGACTCCCGCTCTCAGGAGCACCCTGCGGGCTCTTGGCTGCAGACTGGGGGAGACCTGGTCTGGGCGGAGGAGGCCCTGGGCTCAGCCCTCCCCGCTGCAGAGGCCCACCGGAAGAGGCTCTCTGCCTGTCCCCTCTCCTCTTGTAGCTCCCCTTGTCCCCACCACTTGGGGCTTCCTTCTGTTCCCAGAACACGCCCAGCTCAGGCCTGCCTCAGGGCCTTTGCATGTGCACTTCTCTCTGCCCAGGACGCTCTCCCCTTAGATCCTCATGCGGCTGGTTCCTCTCCTCCTCATTACTTAGTTGTCCTCCCCCCACTTTTTAATATTTATTTTTTGAGAGAGAGAGACAGAGAGAAAGAGAGAGAATGAGGTGGGGAAGGGCAGAGAGAGAGGGAGACACAGAATCCGAAGCAGGCTCCAGGCTCCGAGCTGTCAGCACAGAGCCCGACGCGGGGCTTGAACCCACAAACCGTGATATCAGGACCTGAGCCGAAGTCGGACACTCAACCAACTGAGCCACCCGGGCGCCCCTCAGTTGTCCCCTTAATGTCACTTCGTCTGACAGGTGCCCCCCACCTCCAACGTCCCCCGCTGTCTGGCTTTGGAGCACCAGACTCTCTCCCTGAAGCTTTTTTCTCTCTCTTCCACGTCAAGATGTCATTATCAGGGCGAGTGAGTCTAACAGCACGACTCAGCTCTCACGGCTCGGTGTCACTGCCGCCCTGCCCATCCGCGCTCCGCGTGCGCTCCGAGCAGGCAGGTACAGAACGTCCCGTCCACACACCGAGCGTCCGTGCCTGGACCCGCCAGTGCGTAAACACACACGTGCTTCCCTGAAACGGGTCGTTTTTAGTGACTGGTCCCAAACCCAGTCACCCTTCTCCCACTTCGTCTCGAACATTCACGTGGACACTCGCTGCAAGTCCGGCCCCAACGGGACGCCGCTGCCCGATTTGTCACTGATTTCTAAAGGGCCCCTGGTACTTCCCGCAGGCTGCTGCTTCGGTCTCTACTCCTCACGCCTGGAGCGTGGTTTGACGACCCTCCTGCAAGGCGGGGTAAGCAGGAGCAGAGCCGGGGTGGCCGGGACGGGGTGCTGCGGGTGTCTGAGGGGCTCTGGGGAATCACCTGCAGCTCGCTGAGGCGCCGGAGAAACCACACGCGGGTCCCGGGCGGCAACCCCGCAGCTCTGGGCTGGGCCACCGCTGCATCCTCACGTGGACAGAAAGCACCCAGAGCCACGGCGGGGCTACTGAGAAGCCAAGTGGGCCGTGCGCATCAGGACCAGCCCCTTTGTTCCTGGATTTTCCAAATTGCAACGCTCCTCGGCGCTGGGTAACCGAGCACCACCACCACCGACACGGCGGCTTAAAATGACAGAAAGCGGTCCTCTCTCAGCTCTGGAGGCCCGAAGCCAGGACCGGGTCGCATTCCCTCTGACACCCGGAGCGGGGTCCCTCCGGCCCCTGCTGGGGCTCCCGGCGCCCCCTGGTTTGCAGACACCTTACCCGGATCTCGGCGTCCACTCCGACCTGCCCTTCCCCTGTGGGTCTCTGTCCAACCAGGTAAGTGTCCCCTTCCTCTCTCATGGGGCACCCCTCACGGGTCCAGTGCGGCGGACCAGCCGTCGCGGAATCGAACGGTTCCTGATCGGGGGGCGAGGACGAACTGATCCGCGAGGCCCAGTTGTTAAGGGAGGGCTGGCGCTCCCCAGCGTCACCAGCCCCGAGTTTATTTTCACTCGGGTATTTACCCACAATCTGAGGGTGGTGTACGTGCGAGGCACATCTCCTCTCACAAGTTCTCAGCAGGCAAAATGTTTTCTGCCATATCAAACTTTACAAAGGCATTCTGAACCTCCCCACACGACCTGGCTGCGGTCCGACTCAAGGGCAAAGGCTGCACTCAAAGCCTCCGGCTCCCAACACCGCTCAAGGTCTCTGACTCTCAACATCTCTCAAGGCCTCGGGTTCCCAAAACACCGCTCAAGGCCACTGGCTCTCAACAGTCCAGGGCCCATCCGACCTCAGTGTGACCTCATCTTTACTTGAATAAGTTTGCAAAGACCCTTTTCCCCCCAAATAAAGCCGCACTCACGGGGGTTTCAGACTGTGACACAGCTTTCTGGAAGCTCACTCGAGTTTCCGCCAGCACGACTAGGAGCCTGCTGTTGTCGGAACCCGCTCTGCCCTTCGCGAGCACTTTTGGTTCCAGAATTTCGGCGGGCTGTCATGGTTGGCACATGCGGTCTGTCCTCACCATGAACACGGGGGGCTCCCGCCACCTGTGATTTGGGACTCCTTTGCAGCTTCACTTGTCGACGATTTTCTTTAGTGCAAGTTCTTGTAAATGTATTTTTAATTACGTTTTTTGTTTTGGGGCAAGAGGAAAGGATGGTGCTTACTGCGGGGTGCGAGGGCAACGCGGCTGCCAGAGGCTCACCGTGTCTGCCATGAGCACCATGTGATTTTTCAAAGGAGAAGCGGGAAACACCAGGAGCCCGACCCTCAGCCGGTCTACGGGGACACCGTGCAAGGCTCGCGAGGGCTGAGAAGGACCTGCAGGATGAGAGGATTCCAGAAGCACAGTCCAGGGCAGGGGAGGGCGTGCGGAAGGGGCGAGTCCAGGGCAGGGGAGGGCGGTGGAGAGGGGTGAGGGCGGGCGGCGAGCCAGGCCTCGGGCTGAGCTGTGGACCATGGCTCTCCCGGGAGAGCCGACTGTCTAGGGCAACTGATCGATGACGCCACGGGCTTCCGTCTAATCCCTGGAACTCACACAAGTCAACTTCATTGATCTCCCTGCCGGATCAGGGCGGCAGCGGGCAGCCTGCGATGGCCCAGGGCCGAGACGCCTCTGTGCTGGGGTCCCGGGCCAGGCCACCGCCCAGCACAGGCCAGGAGCGCGGCTCTCGGACAGACCACCCTTCTGCCAGGCCCCCTTCTTCCGCTTCTCCGAGCACCGGGGATTCCTGTGCGGGCATCTCTGCACCCCCTGAGCTGTCCCGATGCCCCGAACCGCGAAGGAGGGGGAACGGCTGCGAGAGCCAAGACCCTCACAGCCACGAGCGGCACCTCCTGATTGTCATTCCAACCACAGCACCGCAAAACACTCTCCGGTCTCCCCACAGACTCATCAAAGTTCAGCCGGGGGCGCGTACTTACGAGATTAGAGGAACATGCTAAAACAATAGGAAGGCTCTGGTAAAGGGTCTGACGTGCGCTAACGCCTCTATCACACGAGCGAAAGGAGGAAGGGAAAACGTACCGGAGGGCTTCCGGAACCCAGCCGTCACAGGGAGGCAGGGGAGACACATTCCTTTGCTGGATGGACAAATACTCGAGTGTGTGCGGGGCGCCAGGCACTGACCTTGGCACTGGGAACATCAGCAAACGAGGCCGACCAAGCCCTGTCCTTGAAGGGCTGGCCCGTCTGTGGGAGGACATGCATCTGCCCAATGACCCAACCTGATCACCGAAAATCACCTAACAAGTGATGCTTTATGGTGACAAGGCCTCTGTCCATGGTACTATTTGATACACAGGACACTCTTCACGGGACAAGGCTAGCGCTTTTCTGACATTTTAAAGAGAAAGACCCTTGTCAGGACCCCAACAGTACACCGTTATGTGAACAGAGAGCTCAGGTGGGCTTTCTGGTCCCGCTCACCTGACTCGGTGCCCCAGCGGGTCATCCCCGCAGCTCCAGAAAAGTCTAAAGTAATACCCATTATAAAGAAACCAAATTAATCCATCCCACCCTCCCTTCCTCTACCCATCCTTCCAGCTCGTCACCCATCCATCCATCCATTTACCCATCCATCCATCCATCCATCTATCCATCCATGCATGTACCCATCCATCCATCCATCCATCCATGCACCTATCCATCCATCCATCTACCCACCCATCCATCCACCCACCCATCCATCTACACACCCATCCATCCATCCATCCACCTATCCATCCACCCATCCAGCCATCTATTCATCCCTCCACTTCCTCACCCATTTACCATCCACCTACTCACCCATCCATCCATTCTTCTACCCACCCACTCACCCACCCATGCGCCCACTTCCCCGCCCTTCCTTCTTCCACTTACCCACCATCCATTCATTTCATGCATTCATCCTTCCACCCGACTTAGGCTGAAACATCCTTCCACATGGAGCGGCCCGGGGAGAAGGGGCCATCTGGAGTGTGTGCAGTAGGTCCACCCCCAAAGCAGACTTTGTCCTTCCCGGGCTGGGGGGCCTTGGGCAAGGTTCTAGAGCCTCCCCAGACCACCTCACTCACTCACAGAAGGGGTGCAGTTGGCAGGGGAGGGGGACAGGGTGGGAATTCCCCCTGGAATGCTTAGAAAGACGGGCTGAGCAGGCTGTGGGCGGGACCCTGCTGGCTACGGGGATACCCCAGTGACACGTCTGGTCTCCCAGGATGTCAACAACAAGCCTCAGATGTCTGTTTAAGGCAAACACCGAGAACGCACTGGTTCCTCTCCAGGAACCCTCGGCCCCCCAGGACCCCCACGGCACCCCGAAGTGCTGCCGGCTGGTGAGACTCTTGTGCCCTGTGCTGTAGGAGCGCACGGGCAAAAGCAGCAGGCAAAAGAGGCTGAGAATCAGCCTGCCCCAGAGAAGAGGGAGGCCTGCAGGGGTGCAGAGCTCGGCCAGAGTCACCCTACGGACTGGAGTCCCCGCCCCCAGCACCCTGAGCTGCGCGGAGGAAATGAGAAGGCCGCCCTTGGCACGCGCGTGCTCAGTACGTTCCAGCCCCCACTGGGGCCAGCCGCTGCTAGGACTGGCCGAGGCCGGCGAGCAGGGCAGGGTGCAGGGAGTCTCCTCCCTCCCTCCATCTCCCCAACACTGTGCGATGCAGCATCCGCGAATTCTCCATTTGGCCTGGGGGCAAACATAACCCCCCAGGAGCCATTCCATAAACCCGTTCCCACTACAATCGCTGGGAGAAAGGAATTCCCTGCCTTTTAAATGTGTTTTGTCCTTTCCAAATAGGGTCTGGCTAAGCCATTTTCCTTTCAAGCCCCAGTTTGCTTGCAAGGAGCCGAGTCTGTGACTTTCACCTCCAAACATGATGGTTTTATTATCGCCTGGAGACCCCGAATCCCCTTGAACGGCCGACACAGATAAAAGCCGCATGTTGTGGGGCCGCGCCTCGTCCCACGAGGGGCAGCCCCTGATGTCAGCGTCTTCATCTGCGGCGCGGGCTGCAGCGGCCACCAGGTGCTTCCGCGTCACCTGGGCCGGCGGCAGCCACAGCTGCACCCGCCAGCCGGGTCGCGGGGGCCTGCTGGACAAGCAGCGTTGTTAATCAGGAGTCAAGAGGCGTCGCCCCCTTCTACAGGGGCTCATGGTCGCTCTGGGCGGATGGCGTGACTGGTGGGCAGCCCCTGCCTGCTCGCCTCCCCCCACCCAGGCCCTGACGAGACCTGCCTGTGGGCCTGCGGGTCACCCCGGGCGCCCCACAGCACGAGGCCGCAGCCTCGGATGCCGGAGGGCCAGAGAATCATGCTGTCAGTCAAGGGGCACAAATGTGATTTTTTCCGCTAAAACACGTTACACCGTTCAACTCTGGGGGCCTGAACCGAGGATCAGGAAAATCCCATTTTGATGGATTGGCTAGGAACTGCGGCCACTCGAGCAAGAGGATTTTTCCGGGAAAGTGTAACCAGAGGACGCCGCTGAGGAACGCATGCTATTTGGGAAAACAAAATCACGAGAATAAAAATATGCCCGAGGCTTCTTTCAACAAATGGATTTGGATAAATAAACTTTTTTTTTTTAAGGCTGATCACTGTCCTTCCAAATCCTATCAGCTGCGACTTTCTTCCATCCTGTGAAACTCGATCGCACTGAAAACACGAGGCAGCCAAACAGTGTTTCCCCGCAGCTGGAGGAGCGAACGCGTGTTCGTTTCCCGACAGACGCAGCTGGCGCCAAGGCCCCTGTCCGTCCGGGCGGCCGGGCATCTCGGCGCGGCGCGGCTGCGGGACCGTCTCTCCGAGCAGGTCGGGAAGCCAGGGTCTGTTCCACAGTCACGCTTTGCCTGTGGGCTGCTGGGGGGAGGGGGTGGGCGCTCACCCGAGAAGCCTCGCCCGTCAGGGAGCCGGCGGGACACAAACAGGGACACACGTGCAGGCTGAGAGGGAGGCCCGGGTGCCACGCACAGTTCTGGAAGCCGCCCGGTGAGCACACGAGGACACGCGTGCAGGGAGGGCAGCTTCTCCAGAGCCTGGGAATCAAGCCCGTGGCGTCCACCCAACCCCAAGCTCTGACGGCACCAGGTGTCCCGCAAGGGGGAGGGGAGTGCACGGACGTCCCCACGACCGTGTGCCGCTGCGGGAAATGAACACGGCTCTCGGGCTCACAACCCCCAGCAGTGCCCTGAACTCTCGTCATTTCCAGGAGCTCCCGGGGGCCGAGTGACGACCGCCCACCTGCAGGTGCGTGGCAAGGTCACACCTATCACTTCCGGACACCGAGGCCGCCGTGACTCGGTGTGACTCTCCCCGCGGGGTGCAGCTGAGAAGGCAGACTCCCAGAGGGGACCCGGCGTCAGGGCCACGGAGCGGGGAGCGGAGGGCCCCAGCACCCACGGCACATAGTCCCCCGTGCCCCCTCCGAAGTGACCCTTTCACCACACATCCCGTGTTTGAAGAGACGCTGTCGAGAAGTCTGTCGTCAGCCGCGTTTAAAATGACAGGGCTTGGCTTTTCTGGTGTTAACTTCTCCATCCCTCCAGCTGGGCCGGCACACGGGGCGCCCGGGGCGGACGTGAGTCCCACCGAGTCCGAGGAAACGCGCCCGGAGGACGTCTGAGTGTTCCCGAAGCAGCAACAGATGCGGTTCTGAAACTTGCCCATAAACCAGCGAGAATGAACCCATCGGCTCCTCAGCTCCTTCCCTGCAAGCTGGCGCACACATCCTTCTGCATTGTTTTATTTTGGGTTTTCAGTGTCTTGTGAACCAGACCGACACGCAGGGCTGTTAAGAAGCGTTTATGCTGTCATATGTTTGCTTTCGCAAAGTCGCTGAGCAGAAGTGTTTGCTCATAATTTCCCTCCTTGAGGAAAAGCATTAGCTACCAAACACTCTTGGCTTCTGAACTGTAACCAGCGGCCCCTCCCACCTCAAGTGGGCAGGTTCTGTCCCATCTGGAAGGTTCTATCAAGTCGCGCACAGAATGGCTAGAAAGGCTGGCCTCGTAGAGTACCCCCGTGGGACGTCCAAGCGTCACCGGCCCCTGCACCCCTGCAGCAGGGCTGGAGGCCTGGGGGGAGGACACCCATCCCAGGCTGCCCTGGTGCCACAGAGCCCCCGGCGGCTCCCACCCCCTGCTCCCCGCGCGAGAGCGCTGGGAAGGAGACCGCCAGCCACACCCACACAATCGGGTCAACACGCCATCGACCTGAACGCCGTCTCTCATCTCTCGGCGCCCTGCCAGGACGGCGGGGGTGTGGCGGTGCCCACAGCTCTGCCAGGAACGGATGGCTCCCTCGGGCTCTAGACGGCCACCCCCTCCCTCCCCGCTGCCGCGCACGAGCGACCCCACCTACGGGACAGAACTCGTCATGCGAGTTCACGGCCCAGGGAAGGAGGAGAGGAGGGAAGGGGTGAGGGCGCGGGGCAGGGGCGGGCTTGCAGCCCCGGGGACGGGACGCCCTCCCCGGGAAGGCGCGCAGGCCCCCGCGAGCGCCTCTGGAGCAGGTGAGCCGAGCGGCGGCACCCCAGCCATGCGGGCTCTCGGGAGAGTCGCGCCCGTTTCTCTAACGAGGCAGAACGCTGACATTTGGACTCCACATCTGTGGAGCAATCTCTCCTTCCTTATCTGGGACGAACAGAGCACGAAGGAAGCGAGAAATTGGTTCATTCCTAACCCTGGATTTGCACTTGCAGGTCATTAAATTGAAAACTGAACACGCCATCCATCAGTGGTTAATAATGTTTCATTTCCTTTATCTTCCGCCGTAAGGGCCGGCGTTACGGGTGTCATTATCATCAGCCCAGCAGCGAGCGCCGGGCGGCGGGCTGAGGGGCCGGACCAGGTTCTCCACAGCTGTGTCCCCGTGTCCCCTGTGCCCTCTCCAGCCACTCGGGTCTCGGGGCTGTGGCTTGCAGGCACGCGCCACGGCCTCGGCCCCGACGCCGGACCCCCTCCGAGCTGCACTTCACACAGGCAGCCATGCGTTCAGTGTGACTTGGGTGCCGTCACTTCAGCTTGCTGGCCTCACTTTCCTCATCCGTCCAATGGGCGGACAACACCACCCTTACGTGCTCGCACGAACGCCGCAGACCGGTGCCTTCGGAGCAAGATTCTCGACCTGGGCCCGTTCGCGCCCACACGTGCAGACAAGGGCAAGGCGAAAGCGGGGAGATCGGGCGGAGAAGTCGGAGGCGGGGCTTCGGGCGGAGAAGTCGGAGGCGGGGCTCCGCGTCCCGTGGATCCCGGCCCATGACCTGCAGCCGGGGCACACGGCCGCCCCTCTCCTCACCAACTGTCTGCGGCTGCTTCTGTGCGACGAGGGCAGAGTCCATACCGTCCCACCGACGTCCGCCTACACGGCCTCCGATGACGACTGTCAGACCCCGACAGGCGCCGCCCCGGCCCCAGCGGCCGTTTAAACCCATCCCTCCAGGCTTTAGAAAGTTCCCAGCCTTCCAAAGAACGCACTGGGGCTTCGGCCAATTTGGACGGGTTTTGCCTGCTCATTAATACACACAAGCGGCCCCCGGGTAAACCAGACTCCACCCGCGCACACCTTGGCACCTCCGAGGAGGACACGGGACGCAGGGAGCACCCACTGTGCACTTAGCACCGGGTGTGGTGCGGAGGTGAATCCTATCCCGCTGTATGTTAAAGGACTAGAATCTACATAAGCATTTGAAAAAGAAAAGAAGGCACCAAAACTACCTGAAAAAAAAAAAAATCGCCAAACTCCCTGGAGGGACTTCAGCAGCAACCGGGCTACAGAAGCGCAGCGTGTCTGCAGGCGGAAGACGGATGTCGGTTTCCCGGTGAATCTCCGTCTGCGTAGACCACGCCTATCGCCACCGGTAGAAACGCTAACAATCTAACAAACTCGAACAGGCAATTTGCAAAAGAAAAAGAGGAGGGAGAGCGGGTTTTCTGAGCGCCCAGTCCCTCGATGGATCGCCGGTCACCCTGGAGCGCCGTTTTGAAGGAAAGGCTGTGGAAGGGCCTCCGGGCGTGAGGCGCAGGGACACGCGCGTCCCCGGCGTCCCCACCGGGATATAAGTCAGCACCGCCTCCCTGAAACACGCTTTAGACAAGTGGACCCTGGGCCGCACCAGGGACACGGCCTCCGGGCCAGCAGCTCTGAATTCCGCCCCTAACGAGTCATCATCAGGAAGGAACGAGAGATGGTCGGTGAGCTGTGCTCTCAGAGACTCTGGTCACAGCGCTGTTTCCAGGGGCAAAGGTCTAGGAAAGTCTCGGCCCGGCACACGCATGTCACATGCATGTGTACACGTCCACAGGTGTGCCAACACACAAACACGCCACGCCACCACACGCTCGTGCACCTGCACACTGACACGTCACACCCGCGCATGCCCATTTGCACACCCGCACAAAGCACGCGTGTGCACATATGGACATACGCTACATGCGTGCATGAGACTGCTCCCGCGTGCGTGGTTGTGCACACACGACATGGGAAGCCATCGGCACACACGCCGGAGTCCCAAGCACACTCACACACGCAGCACACATGTGCCTACGCTGTAACGCACCACACCTATGCCAAGCTCGTGTACACACCGCACACGTGCACACGCACGCACACACGCACGGGTGACGTCCCAGAAGATTAAAGGTATAAAAGCTGGTTTCTTTGGGGGAGACAAAAAAAAATCATACTGAATTTTTTTCTTTATGGTTTTCTGTTTTTAAGATTTCAAAAACACTTTTCAGCATTTTAAAAACAAAATGTTACATTAATACAAGAAGAAATGAAAGATACCTTTCTTTTTAAAAGAAATCACCCTGGGGCGCCTGGGGGGCTCCGTCGGTTGAGTGTCCAACTTCGGCTCAAGTCATGATCTCGTGGTCTGTGAGTTCAGGCCCCACATCGGGCTTTGTGCTGACGGCTCGGAGCCTGGAGCCTGCTTCGGATTCTATGTCTCCTCTCCCTCTCTCTCTGCCTCTTACCCGCTCATGCTCTGTCTCTCTCTCAATAATAAATAAACATTGAAAAAACTTTTTTAAAGAAGCCATCTTATCTAAAGTGTGTTTGCAGAGGTGAATTCTGGCTCTGTTTCATCATTAATTATGCTCCCCGGTGGTCTCTTCGCCGCCGCCACCTCTCTCCAGAGCAGCTGGGATTCTCGAAGGAACATTCGAACAGAGCAGAAGAGTGGACGGAACCTGCTCAGTCAGCAGCTGCGGCATGTCCTTTTGTGTTTACCGTGCCGGCAGGCCGCCTGGCAGAGCTGACGGCCCCCCCGACGGGGGCACGGGTCTGGGGTCGGTTCCCTCTCGTGGGCTCCAAGCGCGTGGCCCCTTTGGCTTTGGTCCTGGCTGTGTGGACACCCCTCCCCCCGGGATTTATGGTGCCGTCTGTCCCGGAGGGGGTGACGGGCGCACGCACGGCCGGGAACCCGGGGTGTGAGGGAGAGCCCCGCCCGCCACAAACCCGGAGCCGGGTGGCGGACGACCGGGAGCCACGCGTCCTGGGTCCGCCCCATCTGCAGACCCTCAGGACCACCATCCTTCTTTCTCTTTAAAACTCGTGGCTGGCGCGGGAAACATTTCTCGGGCGCGGAACAGGCAGCCAGCGGCACTCACCATCCAGCGCGACGGGACCACAGCGTGAGAGTGAGCCGGGGCGCCACTGCCTGCCACCCCTGGCCCAGGGGGAGGGAGAGGAGGTCAGACGCTCGGGCCCCAAACCGCAGCCGGGGCGGCGAGCGCACGGCTCACGCACGCACGGACGCCGCGCTGCCGTCTCCCCACGGCCCCCTCCTGCCAGACCTCTGCCTTTGTTCTAATGGACACCTTCACCTTATGAAAGTACATGCATTTAACAGGGAAACGTACATCAGCGCCCAACGTCGCGCTTACGAACAAGCAGAGTGAAAGCCGAACAAGGCCACCAAGTCTTGGCTCCACACCTGCCGCCTGCTCTCTCTGGGAAAAATCAAGATTTGCAGGAGTTGGGACTTCCTGGTTCCGTCCCGAGGCCTGGGAGAGAATGGGACGGGGTCTCCGTGACCGCAGGACCCCCATCCCCGAGGCCGCGTGGGCCCTGGGAGCTGGTGGCAGACGCCACACTCCAGGAGGCCGCGCAGAGCCGGGGTCCCGGGGCTCCGCCGGCGCCGACAGCCTCTGTTGGCACAAAGTGCAGTTGACACCTGCCGGCCCGCCCTCGTGGGCACTCCACGCCAAAGTAAGGTTCCTTCGTGCCCTGCTCACCTGCGCCTTCCCGTAGTGGCTCCTTCCCACACCCGCTTCTCACGCCCAGCCCCAGCGGTCGAGGCTCATGGCCACTGGGAGGTGGGGACACCCCCAGACCTGCCTCACCGGCCCGGAGCACTGTTAATGGCCACCAACCGGCGTGGAGGTCTATTCCAGCCCCCCAGACCCGGCCTTGACCTCCTGGAGGGGAGTTTCGTCCCCGCGGTCGTGGCCCCTAAGATGTCCCCCTCCCTTCCAACTACCTCAAGAAGAGTGGCCGAGCCACTGTTAGTGGGAAACAGCGTTAACCCACAATCATGAGCGAAGCCCAGCCCGGCGACCTGCCGTGAGCTGGACTCACAGAGCGCCACAGAACTGGAGATCTTCACGTCGGGGTGTGGACTGCCCACGTTTCTCGGGCACTAGGGGTGCAGGCCAGGTCTGCGTTCCCACGGGGCTTAGGCAAGGGCACGGCCTTTGCAGGACGGAGGCTCCCCAGGTCTCAGACTCCCCCCAGCATCTCCCTCCACCGTCAGGCCCCCCCCGCGTCTACTCTCAGGGGCGGGGTCTTTCTCCCCCCAGGAATCCAGCACCCGCAGGTGCCTGGCCCCTGCAGGTGTGAGGGGTGGGGGTGGGGGTGGGGAAGGAAGATCCGGCCGCTGACCGCCCCAGGCTGCGTCCCACGGCAGCCCCGTGACAGCAGAAGCGGCCTGGGATCCTAGCCTCCGGAGGGGGCTCTGGAGAAGACCGGCCACCAGGGATGAGGGGAGGTGGGAACCGCTCCGGGAAGGAAGGCAGAGAGAAGGGAAGAAGGGCCAAGCACTGCCAGCCGAGAGGGGGGAGGGAGTCAGGGAAGGTGGGACAGTCCCACAGGCCCCACTGGGGAGGACGCGCCCCCTCGCCTGCTCAGGAGCAGTCCGCCTGAGCGTCCCTCTGGGCCCAGCCCGGGGGCGCAGCAGGCCCGGGGGCGCAGCCAGAAGCAGTTCTGTGCGCCCTGGGAGCCGACGTCGCGGTGGAGGGAGGGTGACGGGCAAGAGCACACTGTCGCGGCTGTGCTCAGCAGGGGGGACGCAGGGGGCAGGAGCACAGCCGGGAGCAGAGGCAGGGGGTGCCCAGCCCAGGAGGCAGCCCCGGCAGAGGCCCCAGCACCGCGTGGATGGCGGGGCGGGGTGAGGAGTGCAGGGTGTTCTCCGAAGCTGCACTGGGCCCCACTCCAGCTCTGCTTCTGAAGCTCCTTCTGGTGTTTCAGCGAAGGATGGGCTTGAGAGTGACAGCTGAGAGGCAGCAAGGCCCTGGGAGGCCACGCCCACCTGTGCCAGCCCCGCCCACCGGTGCCAGCCCCGCCCACCTCCTAGAATGTTCCCACACAGTCTCCTGACTTCAGAGGGACAGCTTCTGGGAACGGCGGTCACGGCCACCTGCTTTCTCACCCTAGGTGTAAAGGAACGGGGGGCAGCCCTCCGGGGCAGGCAGCGGCCAGAAGAGAGATCCCTGCCCGGCCCAGCAGCCTAGGCCCTCGGCTCTTGCGAGTCACGGTGCACCGGCTGGCTTCGGCTGCTCACAGGCTGCTGTGGCGGCGGCTCTGCCGGTCCAGCCTCAGCCTCCAGGAAGGGTCCCTGCCGCCGGGATCGGAAGCCAACCCCCGCTTGGGAAGTGAAGTTCATCCAATCAGCACCGCCTTGATCACTGACCCTGAGACTCCAGGGCACTGTTCTCCCCCCTCCCCACCCCCCGGCGGCCTCGGGTGCCCCACAGGCCCATCATCGGAGACCCAGCAAAGCCTCAACTCCACGCTTCTGAAGGACACAGGACACGCTTCGTGGCCCACCCCCACTCCCTCCCAAATTCCCTTCCGAACCGCCTCCGTCTCTGCGCGTTCTGAACTCCTGCTCTGGGAACGAAGGTGGAGCCTTGGTGCTTCCCTGAGGGTGACGCCCCCACCCCCACCCTGGTCCCGCGGCCGCCACCGGAGCGTAACTGCAGGGGTGATGACCAGCACATCCGCGGCCCACGAGGAACACGTCATATCGTTCCAACACCTACAGGGAGAACCTCCACCGCGCCAAAACACCGAAGCACCACCGCCTCGTTCAGGGAGGCCTCCAGCTTGGCAGGACCAGGAGAGGAGATGAGTCAATAAAATGTTACCAGCCGAGCGGCGTGACCTCTGCACCTGGGGGCACAGGTACCTCCGCATCTCCATCCCCCAAGGTCGACGTAACCCCACGACCTCCCTCCCCAGCGCTCAGCAGAGGAAGGATCCTGGCAGACGGGGCGAAGGGTGGTGGTGGCGGGGAGGAGACAAAGTCAAGTAATTTAAGAAATAAAGCCCCCCGGCCCCCAGGTGTGTAACCACCGCCCGCCTTGCCGATGCTGGGCCAGCCGAACGACCCAGGAGTTAAAGTTTACCAAACGGCAGAGCCACGTGCCTTTCGGCGGGGTTGGAACACAGACCCTGAGGCAGAGAGAAGCACCAGGGGCTGAAGCGTGCAGACGGGAGGGAGCTGGAGAAGCCGTCTCTGCCCCTCGTCCACCAGGACTCTCGCGAGCCGTGCCGTGCACACGGCACACAAAGGGAGAGTCTGTCCGGCCCTAATATTCCCGATGCAATAATCACCACGGTTATCCAATTACGCTCTGGACACCTGAAGCCAACACAGCCCACAGAGGGGCAATTTCATTAGACTAAGACCCACTTGTCCTCCTGTGCTTTGATAACGCCTTAATAAACACGCCAAGCCAGCCCCAGTACCGAGGTGCAAATCGGAAATACTTTGACTTTTCCTTTTTATGTCCATTCTTCTCTAATTATCGTGCTTTCAAATTTTCTTACTTGTCAGTTCCAGCCTCTGCCCTTCCAAGAGGTGGGAGAAAGCTCATCTCCTTTCCCTGCAAAGATTCCTTCCCCAGAGGGAGGCTTCCTGGGTGACCCGGGGCGTCGGCCTCGCCCTCCAGCTCCCTCGCACACTTCCTTCCCCCCATCTAGCTGTGACGCCATGCACGCTCACACACTCGCACGCATGCGCACACTCACACGTGCACACTCACGCACACACTCACACGTGCACACGCACACATGCACGCACACATGCACACACGCGTGCGCGCACACATGCACGCACTCACGCATCACACACTCCCACACATGCACACACATGTGCACACACTCACACAAGCACACACACATGCACGCACTCACGCATCACACGCTCACAGCGCAAACACGCCAGGGCAGACGGGAGGAGAGTACGACAAACAGTCCACCGTCACATACTTTAATAAAGCAGCGAGACAACGGAGGTGGAAGGAATTAGTCTCACTTAGCTCAGGCAGAGGGATGGGCGCAGGCAGCAGAAGGGGGCGCCACGAAGAAACAGC
Source organism: Paguma larvata (assembly GCA_030068075.1). Lineage (NCBI taxonomy): Eukaryota > Metazoa > Chordata > Mammalia > Carnivora > Viverridae > Paguma > Paguma larvata. Next base: position 47,134,622 of record CM057844.1, on the reverse strand, counting down.
ATTTGAGGCAGGAGGCCCTGGAAGGTTCCACCGGTCAGAGGGCAGCTGGAGGGGCAGCCAAAACAAAGGAGCAGAGGGAGGAGGAAGGGCCGACAAGTAACACTCATTCAGCAGATGGCTCGATGCCCGCCGGTGGGAGGGGTGGGCGTGGCGTGGGGAAAAAGGGAAAGGGCACTGGGACGTGGCACGGAGGGCTTAAGACCCTCTGGGATTCGTGGCCGGTGGGCCGAAGAGTGCCACAGCTGCTCCGGTATCTAGGAATCCGAAGATTCGCAAGCATTTCTGAAGGAAGACATCACCACCGAGGCTAAACAAATAACGGGGTGTACGAACACAGTGTGGGGTGTGCTGGACCCCGCGACTTCCTGTCCAGCAGCCCTGACGCTGTGGCCGGCTTAGACACCCTGGGGTAGAATATTAGGCCCAGTCTCGTTACCCAGCATCCACTACCCACCACCCTGGGCCTCCACGGATGCCCATCCCATCAAAACAGCGTGGACACCAGCCCTGTCCTTGTCCTGCTGGGGAGAGGAGGACGGCAGGAACAGGGGACCACCCCGATCCGCGGCGGGAGTGTGGCCTCTTATCCTCCCTCCCCCAGCTCCCAGCTGGAACACCAAGATCAGCACTTGGACCGGGAACGCTGCCTACGGATCAAGCTGCTTACGCCGAGTCTGCCCGAGTAGGTCTAACCTCAAAATCTGAGACTATTTAAAAGCAAAAGGCGTAAACACATCGTTGGTATAGAGTCTCTGGAAATGTTTAGTTCGAAACGGCTGACACGCACCTCCGGCCCACAGTCCAGGTTAAGAGTCCAAGCAGAAACGAGGCTTTAACTTGTGCTCAGGAAAACAAAAATAGATTAAGAAGATCCAAGTCCAGCCGCGAATAGAAGGTGGCTTTTCTGTGCCCACAGACGGGCACTGCGAGTCTCCCCAAACAGGTTATCGTCCTAACGTTGCAAAGCACTAGACTTACTTTTTTAAATAGGAAAACCACAATTATCTCTGCACGCCCCGTATCGCCGCTCTGCAGTGCTCCCGCGTAACGCACCGACTGTCAGCGATACGGGCAGGACCAGCATGTCTGTGCCACGCTCGACGGCCGGCCTTATCAAAATCCAACCGCATTAATCCTTTCCTTACATCGAAAATCAAATAACTTTCTGGAGAGAGGCTCCAGTCTCACGAAGAGCAGCTCCCCTGGGAGCCGGGGAGCGGAGATTAACAGCACAACGCGGTCGGAAACAGACAGATAAGCGCCTGCCTCCGCAGCTCCCGCCGAACACTCAGGACTCGGGACTCTTTCAGAAATCCAAGGGTCCGGAGTCACGCGCAGCCTCCCCGCCGCACCTGTCCTCCGTGAGAGGGACCAAGAACTCCGGCGATAAACAAGACGCCCGCTCACGGTGCCATTTCCGACAGCGGACGTTTTAACCCGCGTGGCATTTAAGCAAGAAGGAAATAATATTTCAAAACCGATAAGGGAGAAACGCAATAAGACAATTCCCAGAGAACCGCGGGGAGGGGACGCCTTCCTGATAAAATAACCACCGTTCAAAGCGAGGGAACATTGTGATTTTCTGCCTGCGCGGGGGAGCAGAGGGACAGGGCGCGCCGTCTATGCTCCTTATCTGGGGAGCCCCCTGCCCCCCTGCGCTCACAGGAAGTGATTAATTAGTGCCTCCTTGAAGCGGCAACCTCAGAAAGCCGCCGGGAACTTCTGTTTGCACGGAACAGAATGATACCCTTCCAGAATCCTCCTTTTGGGGCCCAACAGCGGGCCTGTGTCCAGCAGGCCTGAGCACCTGCACCAGGGCTCCCGGAGTACGGAGGCCTGGCTTCGAGAGAGCTCTGTTCTCGGTGCCTCTTCTGTAAAGGGAGGAATTGCCGCTCGTGACACAATTCCAAGTACAGGTATGGCGCCCTGCTCCCACGTCCCCACGCTTTCAGGCCGCCCCCACCTCCCACCCGCCCCCCGTCAGTCCAGGCAAACCCAGGGGGGTCGGGCCCAGAGTCCCCACCTGCCTCAACCCACACCCTGGCATGTCGGCGTGAGACCCGATCTCCCCTTTACTGTGATGTGTCCCCTGGAAAGTGGCAAAAGTAAGATCCCCTCACACCACGACAGAGCCGTCTGGATCGCGTGGCACCTTCGCTCGGGTCCCCTGGGGGGCGGGGGGTGGGGACGACCCCCAGGCTGAGGGTGCCGGAAAACCAAACCCCTGTCGCAAGTTCACACGGCCTCACTCACCGTGTGAGGGCGACAGGTGAGAGGTGGCCTGTGACCCCACTGGCGCGTGTGCGCTCCGTCAGGCGGGCACGGGAGGGCCGCAGAGCCTACACGCACACGCGTGAGCCTCTTTGCTGCAGCCTCCCGTGAGGAGCAGCTGGAGCCGAGCCCGCGGCCCCGAGCCAGCCCGAAGGGACTTTAATCCTGCTCACGACATGAGGAAGGCCGCCCGCCGGCCCCTCCGTCACGCTGATTCAGCGAGGCTGGACGTAAGGACTGTCTTCTGTCACTCAGGAGGAAGGGGCGCCCTTGTCAAGAGGCTCGGTTTAATGCAGCAGAAGACGCAGGACCCAAAGGGCACGGGGACACGAACACGCCGGGGGCGCGTCTTCCCCAGGCAGGCCCCAGCGGTTTTCTCGCAGGCGCTAACGCTCGGGCATCCGCTACACACGCTCCCACTTGCGCCCGAGGAAGGCAAACAAGACGGGAGAGGCGGACGGACTCAGATGAGCAGGCCTTTATTTTCCGGTCCCCCCCAGTTCATCCCTCTGAAGCTCTAGAAAGTTCCAGAGTCTCTGCGCGCTGGGATTCCTGCCTAAGAAAGTGGAGACAATCCCATTCTAATTTTAGGGGCTGCCGCGAAAGGCTGTCCCTGTCGTCGTGTGGAAAGAGCAGAGATTCTGAGGGAATACCACGCTTACCGCGTTTTCTAACGCACGTCCCAGGGCAGGGCCAGCCCAGCGACCCACAAGCACGGGGCGGGGTTATGGAGGACCGAACTACCGCGGTGGGAACGCACCCGCGGTTTCCGGGAAAAGGCGTCCAGAGCATCTGTTCAACGTTTAAGTCAAAAATACCCAGGAGAAAGACTCCCCTCTTTGGAGAAGCTCGTACCTTGCAAAAGCACCATCGCTTCACCACCAAGGAAAACCGTTGAAGCTCACCCCCCCCCACACACCAGCCATTTTCAAAGGATCCGAGACTTCAAATGGATTTCAAAGGCCCCTGTAATTCCGGCAACATGACATTTTATGTCGTATAAGGTGTTTTTATTAGCCAGGATTGTGGAAAATTGTCGCTTACCAGCCATTAACCTTTCAAGCATGTAACTATTTTTTTTCCCCACGCGGAAGTCTATCTTACACTTCCTGCCGATCAATCGTGAAGCCGTCCAGCTCCTTTAAGGGAAAAAACAAAAGGCATCGTTCTCAAGAAAACACGGAGTTCTTGATTTTGCAGACTTCCGATCCCACTTTTATCACCTTCAGCTCTTCCTGGGATTCTGGCTTTGATCCTGAGATACTGAGAACTAGTTGAGGCTCGTGATCTAACCGCCTTTGTACTGAGGGAAGGCGGGAGCGTGAGGTAGGCCGCGGACACAGCGTCCAGCGTCACAGAGCGGGGAGCAGAGCTTCGGCACTGCCACACGCGAGCTAGCCCCGCCCCTGACCCCACCTTGAGCTGGCCCCGCCCCTGACCCCACCGCGGGCTGGCCCCGCCCCTGACCCCACCGCGAGCTGGCCCCGCCCCTGACCCCACCGCGGGCTGGCCCCGCCCCTGACCCCACCGGCGCGTCCGTGCTCCAGCCTCAAATGTGATCCTACACGAGCCGGTCACACCCCAGCCTGTTCGTCAGCAACCACGGCAACTAAGCTACGTCCCCTCGTGTCTCTCCGTGAGTCCACCGGGCTCGACGGAAGCCATGTCACAATTTATGTGCTCAATTTTAAACACACGCCTTTGGCCAAGGGTCTCTGGCCACAGGTAAGAGTGTAAAGGCCGAGGGGGAAGAGGGGAGAAGTCCCCAGAGAAAACCGAAACACCTATGGACGGAGCTGCCGTCTCGCGGGAAGACAGCTCCCCGCATCTCGGGGCCGGACTCCCGAGGGGAGCCTCCGAGGGCATCGCCGACAGCCGGGGCGCGGGGAGAGGTGCCGCAGCCCCGAGCGCCCGCTCACGCATCGGGGACGTGGCGCTTTCTCCGAGAGTCTGCTTCCTGCTGGGGCCTGGACGGGAGCTGCGCGCCCCCCCGCCCGGGGCAGGGAGAGGCGCCGCGGAGCCGGGCGGGCAGCAGCACCGGCGCGACCTGGGCTGCGGGCCACCCCCTTGACAGGCCGGGCGCCGCCTCCCTCATGTCCTGCGTTCTGTCGGGTCCTCAGGAGGCGCCTGCGACCCCAGGACTCTCATTCGCCTCCTCCCACGGCCTGAGCGACAGAAGGTCACGCAGGTCACAACATGCACCTGGACACACACCGCTGATGGGGGGGCGCTGGGTCTGCACCCCCAGCAGCCGATCAGACCTGGCCTTTGCACCGGGAAAATCCAGGACTGCGGCTGCGACGGGCAGGGCGGGGGGATGGTGCCGGGCGCCAGTGTGGGCGCGTGACCAAGGGGCCCCGAAGTGTCACACGTCACGTCAGCATCCCTTGGTTGGTAAAGGGGGTTAGTGGCGCGCCGGCCTCACGGGACGGTGGCGCAGACGTGTGCGGCTGGCCCCAGGGAGGCACCCAGAGCAGAGCCCAGCTCAGAACAGCCTCAGGCACCTCGTAGAGCGACTGTCCCACCGTGAGACGCCAGCGCTCGCCAAAGGGGCTGCACGCGTGGCCCGTCCTCCTCACGGCGTTCAGTGATCAAACGCCCACGGGCGTCCCCTCGGACGGGCCGGCCAAGGCCCGCCCTCGGCGTCTCACTGAAGAATGAAAAAGAAAGGGAAAACGGGGGGCACCTGGGTGGCTCAGTCGGTTGGGCACCAACTTCGGCTCAGGTCATGATCTCACCGTTCCCGAGTTCAGGCCCCACGTCGGGCTCTGTGCTGACAGCTTGGAGCCTGGAGCCTGCTTCGGATTCTGTGTCTCCCTCTCTGTGCCCCTCCCCTGCTCATGCTCCGTCTCTCTCTCTCTTAATAAATATTAAAAAAAAAAAGAAAGGGAAAACAGGGTCGTCCTCCTTGAAATCCCCTCCGAGCACAAAGCATCAGGACTGAGTCACGAAGGAGCTTACCCGGCAGCTGTGGCCGCCAGAGGCTGACGCAGCCCGAGGGCCCAGTGGGCGCGGCACTTGGGGACCCGAGGTGTCCTGCGTCCTCCTCTGGCGGGAACGGGCTGCCCACCCAGACCCTGGCTGCATCAGGGCGGCTGGGCTGCGGGACCTTCACAGCAGACTCCCCACAAGGCGCTGGGGGGCTCCCCAGCAACCGCAAAAGGTACCCTGCGGCCGTCCCCGGGGATCCGTGAGGCTGCCCCCAACGTAGCTGCAAAGAAGCGACGGCGACAGGGGATGGGCCCTTGCAACCGGCCAAGCAGCTGCTCCGGAGCGAGCCCGCTACCCACGCTTCCGGAGGAGCTGAGCAGCCGGGCGGCAGAAACACGGCCGCTCGGAACCCGAGACACAGACACTCGGAGCCAGAAACCACGCTTTCCGCATCGGCACGGCAAAGCGGCTTTGGGGAGCCAAGAGGCACGTTCTATAAAGGCCTCCCTGCCCGAGCGCACCCCGCGTGCCTCCGCCTCTCGGCAGCAGGGGGAGCGAGCTCCCATCCGGAGGCAGCCAAGCGCGCCCACCGGCCATTCCCGAACGCAGGCCTGGAAATGAACCAAATATTCACGACGGATCTCTGCACTGTTATCTGAGCCACGAGCCTCGTTAAGACGACGTCTCACAAGGGCAGATGATGGGAGGAGAGCCAACGTCCCGTACACACTTGAGTTCGACGAAACTGTTCCGTGTCACGCCCTGGGCCATGGAGAACTGTGTCACCGCATCGAGGGGCCTCGTCTGCCGTTCTGGTGACGCTCCCAGCCTCGTTCCAACCGCCGCCCAAGGTGCACTTTCCGCCGCCAGCCACCGCCCAGCACACACGCTCCGGGACAACGCGGTTTCTCCCGAGGGATGCTGACCCTGGGATTCCGAAGCTAGAACTCCGCTAGCCCCGAGGCCCTCTGGCTTTAAGGAAACCAGCTTCCCTGCAAGACGCCTCGCACAGGCCCGGCCGCGTCGCCTGGATGTCTGAGGCGGCGGGCGTGGGAGTGGCCCGGGGCACCTGTAACAAAGGATCACAAACTTCGTGGCTTAAAGTAACACACACATTTATTCTCCTGAAGTTCTAGAAGCTGGAGTCTGAGGTCAAGGTGTGGGAGGGTCCTTCCTGCCTCTTCCAGCCTCTGGGGGCTCTGGGCGTCCTGGGCTTGTGACCGTGTCTCTCTCTGCCTCCCTTCACGTGGCTCCTCCCCTGTGTCTCTGTGTCTCCTCTTCCGCCTCTTATAAGGACACCTGTCACTGGTGCCCCCCCCCCCCCAGGATAGTCTCATCTCAAGAACCTTAATGACGCCTGTGAGAGCCTTTCTCCAAACAAAATCAGTCACGGTTCCGGGCAGATGTAGCTTTGGGGGCCCCACCGTTCCACCCGGAGCGGAGCGTGTGGGAGGGGCCCAGGGTCTGCCCCCCGGCGGGCGGGTGCTCAGCCGCACTTGGACGTGCTGTGCCTCTGCTCTCAGACCAGGAAACTGAGGCCGGGAGCAGGGAGGGCACCCAGCTCGGCCCATCTCCCAAGAACACCCCTGACTCTGAGCCCGCGCTCTCCCCTCAGCCCTGCGGGGAGCAGAAGCCTGGCGGCCACGCGCTTAGCAAACGAGGGCTCCCCCTCAGCGCTCCCGGCGGGTCGGTGTCGGCAGCGCTCAAATGGACACTTGGGGGGAAACACCAACGCACGACACCCTTCCAGGTCGGGCGGACGGACCCAGGCGCGCAGTCCTGAGGGACCCAGAAGGTGAGCCCTTCTCCTCTGTCTTGTTCAGAGACACAGAGAGAGAGAGAGAGATCCTTCCCGGGCAGACACGGGTCTGCACCCCCACCTCGGAACTGAGCCGCACTGTATTCCAAACCAGGCCAAGAACGCCCCCCTCGGCACCCGTGGCTTCCACTGGTGCCTCCCATCCTCCGGGAGAACCGTCCTCCCGGGGGGGGGGTGGCACCTTCCCCGTGGATATTTGTCAGTCTCTGAGGGCTTACCTTAATCCTTCCTAAATCCCCACACGCCGTCAGCAAGAAAACTGAAACCAAACAAGGCAACGTTCGAGGCAGCGGACCGGAAGGTGCTGCGGGCTCTGGAGCCTCAGCTCACCCTTCACGCCCTCGCGTGGCAAATCGCACCTCAGGACCCGCGAGGAAGCTGCCAAACGGGGTCCCCACTACGGACAGGGGTCACGGTCGGGGGGCTCCCGCGGTGAGGCAGGACCGCACGACGGCTGTGCGGGGCGTTCAAGAGCTGCAGCCTCCTCGCCCTGCCGTGCGCCGGGCTCCTCGGTCGCTCTGGGCCCCGCGTCCCCCGCAGTGCAGTGGGGGTGCCCTCGTGAACTGCGTGAAGAAACAGAACGAGCTACACGTGGGAGCAGGACCTGACCGTGTGTCGGTCCTCATCGCACCCGCGGGGGGCCCCAGGGACGCCTGGGAGGCTCCCTGGACGTTCACGCGGGTCTCTGCAGAAGCGACCTCGAGACTATGAAGCTCGGGTTTTCCTCCAGGTGGGCCTGCAGCCGCCACAAGGGAGGCGGCAGAGGGAGGCAGCCGGGCCAGAGGAGGTGGCGTGCGCACGGGAGGAGGTGCGGGCAGAGGTCCCGGGGTGGCCGTGAGGTCAGAGCCTCTGGAAGGAATCAGCCCCGCCCACACCCCAACTGAAGCCCGGAGGACTGGCCCGCGTCGGATTTCTGGGGTCCAGAACAGCGAGAAGATGAATTTGTGTCTTTTAAGCCGTTACACAGGCGGATCACGGGGCTACACTGAGAAACTCACACGGCCCGTGACCTCCATGAACTCCCTGGAAGAGCCATGGGGGGGGGGGGGCGGGAAGTCACAGAGACCCCTGCACAGAACCGGGTGGGCGGGGCGTGGCCTGCCCACGCCCTCAGCCCGCAGGTGTCTGGAAGGCATTAAGTGGGAGGGCGTGTCGGCACGTGGGGAGTCCTCAAGTCACACGGCTGGCCTGTGATTTCCGGCCGGGGCGGAAACGGGCTTGGGAAGGAAGAACGCCAGGTCAAGCTAATTAAGTAGGTTTGCTTTGCTTTGTCTTCCTTCCCTTAAGGATGGGGGTCCCGAGCCTCCTGACGCAGTGCCGGAGGCCCCCAGCAGATGGCAGCCTAGAGCGCGGCAGGAAGTCACCTGATTCTGAGCCTCGTGACAAGGGCAAAGGCTCCACCAGCCCAGCGCGCACCGTGGCCCCGCCGAGGACGAAGGGTCAGGGGCGCTCGCCAGGAGGGCTCACACAGGTGACGGCTTCGTCAGCCTCCATGCAAAGAAACTCACATCACGGTATTTTTTTTTTTAACAACTGCTCATCTGTTCAAGTTTTTCCTTAATGTTTATTTTTGAGAGAGAGAGAGACAGAGCATGGGTGGGGGAGGGGCAGAGAGAGGGAGACACAGAATCAGAAGCAGGCTCCAGGCTCCGAGCTGTCAGCAGTCTGACGTGGGGCTTGAACCCACGAACTGGGGGATCACGACCTGAGCTGAAGTCGGACGCTTCACCGACTGAGCCCCCCAGGCGTCCCTACGGTATTTTTTTATGGTGGAATTCACTCGAAGATTGCGCCTTTAAAAAGTCAGAATAATCAGTACGTTCTCTGGAAAGACGGATGCTTGCTTGTTCACATGTCCTCAGGTCATGATTAGTCCTGGCATCTACTTAGGTACGCTTCAGAGAAAGAGAGAGGGAGGAGGGGAGGGGGGAGGGAGGGAGGGGGAGGAGGGGGGAAGAGGGGAGAAGAGGGGAGTGGGAGGAGAGGGGAGGAGAAGAGGGAGAGGAGAGGAAGGGGAGGAAAGAGGCAGGGGAGAGGAGGGGCAGGGGGAGGGAACAGGCCTGGAGACCTATCCTGGGAGGCCCCTGCAAGCACCTGGGACCCCAGACCGAGGGCAGAAAAGACCACGGCAGATGGTGGGCATGCACATCAGCCAGGAGAAGGTGCCAGAAACCTCCTTCAAGCCACGGTCCTCGGCCCCCCTCGGGGCCCACGATGGTAGGCCTCCTCACTGTCCCCAGCGCTCGGATCACCCAGGGCCCGGCTCCAGCCCACAGGCCTCCTCGAGGGGGTCTCTCCCGGGCCCCCCAGTGCTGGCGGGGCCTGAGGCCCCCTGGGCACGCGCCCTGGACCGTCTGCCATGTGCCCAGAACTGAAGACTCCTGCCGGCCTCCCGGAATCCCAGCTCCGCCGATCCCGGGGCCGGTTCTGCCAACCCAAGGTGTCCACAGAGTTTGGACCCACTTCGGATGAGCCCTCACACAGCAGGGACGCCCGCCCAGCACCTCCTGATACACTGGGCCTCTGTTTGTCGCAGACGTCCGAAACGGGAAACAGTTAGCACGTCTGAATGCTTGATAATTGCTAATTTTCTGGAAGTGCCCAGAACATCTGGGGTTTCCTGTGTGCGCGTGACCTCGGCGCTCCGGAGGCGTCTCTGCACACGGTACGTGGGGGCTCTGAGCGAGCTACCGGCGTGGCCCGGACAGACGGGGGAGGGGGAGCAAACCGGTGCCTGCTGGCCCGTCTCCCGGCTCCCTTTACCCGTCATCCGCTTCTGATCCACGAAACGGGACCACGAAACGGGACGAGGGGCTCTCGTGAGGATCGCACGGGCGGTGTCTGGGGCTCGCTGGCAGGCAGCGTGGCCCGGACGCGTGTTCTCACAGGACAATCCCGCAAGGCCTCCCGTCTCCTCGTCTTGACAGGCCACTAGGACACGGTTCTGAGGTGCAAAGCCTCCATCTTTAATCATCTGTAAGCCACGGCGCCCGCGACTGTCATGCTCCCGTCGAGCCGGCGTGTGCGCTTCGGCACCCAGGGTTTTGATTCGGTGGCGGGTGCTTATACACACGTGGGGCAGAAGTCAGAAGACGGGGAAGTCCCGACGGGGACCACGCAGCGGCACCCACTCGGGCCACTGGTGCCGAGTCCACGGCGGCAGGGCACAATGCCGCAGCGGCCTGCTGTTTCTGGCCACCATCCACCAGACCCTCCCTCCGCCTGAGCTCTGGCTCGGGGGTGACACCCGACACAGTGCTTTTCCAACCTTACCTTTCACCCGACGGAAGCCACTCACGACGGCCGCAAACTTCCCTTGCTAAATCCCCCAACTCCGCCACCAGGCAGCAGCAGCTCGGGGAAAACCCGAAGCCACACGGGCCCCCCGGAAAGGCAAGGCTGGCCCCGAGGACGGCCGAGGGGCGTCGCAGGCTCTGGCCGGCGCTCCGCGGCAGGCTCTGGACGCTCCTTCTCGGGGACCCCGGGGGCGGCTGCCAAAGGAGGCCGGGGAGGTTCCGGAGCCCGGAACCTACGTGCTGGCGTGGGGCGAGCGGAGCCCACCCGTGGGGGTGCGGTCCTGCTCCGCGCCCGCTCACCTCCACCCTCGTGGACACCAAGGTTTCCCGAAGCTGGTGGACACTGCGGACAGACACGAAGTCCCAACGCCTGCTCTCCCGCATGAGGGTGGCTAAGGGGTCGGGCGGAGCCTGTACGCTCCTCGATGGGGGGGCAGGCGGGCGGCCTGGCCTCAGACCCGGAACGACTCATCCCCGTGCCGGCCACGGACTCGAACGTGGGGACTTCATTTCAGCAGCCCGGCAAATACTCACTGCGTGCCCAGGGTCCGGGGTGCTAGGCTTGGATAGCAGACGAGGTCGCTAAAGCAAGACAGAGGTCAAGTCCCGAGGAATAAAGGATGGGCAGAAGGACCCCAAAACCTGGGTGCGGGTCAGAGGATGAAATGTGCTCGGAGCTTCCAGAGGGAAGGACGGGAACTCCTAAATCAGGGACCGCACTGGGCTACGTATGACGAGAAGCTCAACTGGGCGTGTGGCCTCGTCTGTCTCGTCCCTTAGGGGACAACAGCCCCCAGGGTACCTGGACGTCCTTCAAGGACGCCACCTAGGATCCAGTTCCTGCTCTGCTGTCCTCACAGTCGCAAGATGGTTGCTCTGCCTCAGACATCGCATCTGTCTTCCAGGCAGGAGAAAGAGGTACAAAGCAAAAGGCGGAAGGCAGGACCAGCCGACACTGTTCCTCTTTGTCAGGAAGAAAACCGAACAAAATGCAGCACCTTTCCCAGAAGTGCCGTCTCACAGAATCAGCTGGTTAGGCCCCGCTACCTAGGACCGCCACCGTGGTGCGAGGGAGTCCACCCGCTGTGCGAGCATCTTAAACGGGATGCAGCGTGTGCCAGGCTGGTGGGTACGGAGGGGCGACGGTGGGGAAGCAGGCGAGGAGAACGCTGGCCGGGCAGCCCGCAGCAGCGTCTACGGCTCCCCAGGGCGCGTGGCTGGTGCGTCCCCGGCGCCACTTCCCGCGCGTTTGCGGCAGCCCCTGCTCGCCCGCCCGGGGGCCCCCGACGCGCCACAGCCCTGGCGCTCTCGGGCTCCTTCGTTCCGGGGCCGAGAGGATGGCCCGCACGCGGCCCACACCACGCTGAGCCCGACGCCGGGGGCCGGGTAGGCGGTGACTTGCACCGGGGACACCTTCTGCCCCGGCAGGCGCGACCTGTCACATGGAGGCGGCAGGAGGCCATTTTCAGGGTCCTCGTCCAGAGAAGATGAGGGCATCAGTGACACTTCCACGCTGCCTCCGAACACCCGCGTTCAGACCGTCTTGGACGTCCCTCCCTCCCTCCGGGCCTGGCATGCAAACCAGTCATCCGTCCCCCGACGCGGCCAGGTGGGGCGCTGCGAGCAGCCCCGACGCTTGTCTCTCTGCGTCCGCCCCTCCTCCCTCCCTCCTTCCTAAAACAGAATCCTACTGGCTCCGAGGACACGGCTCTACCAGGTGGCGGACCATAATAGCGCTAACCCAGATACGGCCACCACGCAGTCCTCTCCCTCCCAGCCTGCCCGCCCCTCGCGGCTGGGAGCGGCACGTGACCGCGCTCCAGCCAACAGGAACAGAGAGCCTCCCGACAGAGGGCTTGCTCTCCTGTTCCGGGGAAGGGATGCGGACGGTGCTACCCCTTCCTACCTTCATCCTGCTCCAAATGCACATGCAATGCCTGGAGTCACAGCAGCCGGTTTACAACAATGAGGCAATAAACATAACTGACAGAGCAGAGACGGCGGGGTAAAACCAGGCGAGTGATGACACGGCCGATAAGCCGCCGCCCCAGCCCCCGGCCGTCTCTCTCCTCACCATCACAGGACAGGGACGAACCCCCATTCATTAAGATTCCGGGCATTGGCTTTGATCCTGTTGGCTGAGAACGTTCTGAAATGATCTGAAAGAGAAAACCAGAGTGACGGGCCTCTGTCCTCGTGAATTTCCTGGCCTAGGTCAGCGAGATGACCGAGAACAGAAGTCCTCCGGCGGGGGTGCACACGACGGCCCTGCACTCGCGCAGGACGGAACACAACGCTCGACATCAGAAGCCGACTCCTCTTTTCCGTCTTACCTGAGCCCGCGTTCCCTGGGTACGGTCAGCCCCCAGCCAGGCGCCTCCTCACACGCCGCCATTTCTCCGGCCCTCGGGGAGGCGGGACCGTGCGTCGTGGGTCCCCAGCATCCAGCCCGTCACCCTCCCATCCTCGGGCGGGTTCCGCCGTGGAGCTGCTCTGGGTTTTCCAGAACTCTTTCCGCCACGAGAGAGCACCGCAGGTCACCGCACCCGCTGCAGCCTCCTCGGCAGGGCTGACCGTTAATTATTAACGAAGCAGAGAAAAAGACACCGGCTCAGCAACCGGCCCGCACTCAGCCGTGGCTCCCGGAACGTTCCATCGGGCCCGGGGAGAAACAGCTTAAGCAGGCTATTTTAGACGTTACCACGCACCGGTGATCACGGCCGTAGTGAATTACCCCGAAAACAAACCCACAGCTAGGCGTCCCCGTGACCATATCCACGCGCTTGCTGGAGACAGCGCACACAGGCAACGGGGCTCGGAGGGCACCTGGGGCTCTACACACCGGCGGGGCCCGCGCCCCGCGCTGCCACGCCGCGAGGCTCCGCCGTCCGGAAGGTTCAGGACACCGTAGTATTTGCTACCCTACGGGGGGAACCTATTTTAGGCCCAATTAGCATGAAATTTTTAGAATGGAAACGCCTTTCATTTAGACATAAAACAAAATGCCGTGACATTTCTTCCATCCATTTATCATAAATAAGTTAATTACCATGTAACAAATCGCTCCTTCTGGAATCTGGAGGTTGGGGCCGCCGGTAAGCTGACTCAGGCAAAGACAAGGAGCCACCGAGCAGTCGTTAATGGCTTTCGGCGTACTTATAATAAAACGGGGACTCCGCGACGCTCTGCTCGTCAAACGAAGGTTGAGCTCCCTCCGTTGGAATAACTCAATTATAAGTTGTCATTATCGGTTTAACTTGATTCCCACCAGGGTCCCAGAACTGCGGGGCCTCTGTCTTCCGTGGGACGCACGTGTCTCCACTGCAGTCCTGTCATTTGCGAAGTTTGTACACAGAAGGAGAAATTTTTATCTGTCCCGGTTTGAATGTATGTGAGCCTTGGCTTTTGCCTCCATCTCGGCAAAAAATTATTTCTAAGATAGAAAACCTCTCTCTGTCCCTGAGAACGGTGTGGTGGGGGAGGGGGGATGTCGCAGGCGCAGGAGCAGCAGTGGGGCTCCAGCCGACTCTGGAGGATGGGGGGCAGGCCCCAGGGACTGGGACACAGCTCCCCTCAACCCGCGTTGACCTAGACACATCTCAGGTACAAGCAAGGGCCCAGACAATGAGTCCCGCGTCCACAAAACCCGTCTGCTGGTCCAAGCTCGCCCACCGCGACGGGCTCTTTGCCCCACGCTGGGTGAAAACCCCCCGGGCTCACGGGGCAGGCCAGCAGCCAGCCGGCCAGCGACCATGAGGTCCCCACGACGCCGGCCAAGAGCAGAGGGGCCGGCTCGCCACCAGGGGGGACACCAGACGCCGGTTAGAAATCCCACGTTTCTCATAGGAAGTCTAGGAAGTCTGAGACTCTGCCATCGTCTTCTGCGCTCGGCAGCACTGATTCCTGGAATAGAGGCCCTCTTTCTGTATTCCTGAGCCAAAGTGAAACTCCGAGATCTGACCCAGCGCAGCTCTGCGCACGGAGAGGCACAGGGGGCGGGCCCCAGGCCAGCGCACAGGGGTCCCCCAGGCCAGCGCACAGGGGTCCCCCGGCGCCCCCGCTTTGCACAACACCACAACATGTGGGAGAATCTTCCAGGCCTGCCCTGAGGGCTCGCGGGGAGGCTCGGTAGACCCATCCACCCCGGAAAGGGTCTACCCTCTCAAACTCCGACATGACACGCACGGGGCCATCCCCAAGCCTCTCCTGAGGCTCTCACCATCACCGTCTACGCTACTCACTCGACACGCCCCGTTCTGCTTCTGGCCACCTGCTGCGGACCTGGGGGGGGGGGGGAGGAGGGAGGGGGAGGGGGGCGGGTAATCCATGAAAGACTCTGCAGAGACTCCGCAGACGACGCCCTTAGCAGTCAAGGCGGATGACAACACACAGGTGCGGGAAGTGGGACTCGGGACCAAACAAAACTCCTGGTCCACGTAACCGAGAACAAGCACGAGTCTCTGTCTCCAAGGAAGAGGATCCGAAAACTCACCACCCCCACCCAAAGGGGCCGCCGTCAGCCCCCGAGGGAGAGTCCGAGACTCCCCGAAACCCAAAGCTAGGGAGACAGTCAGCGGTGTGAGGGTTCTTTAGTCGTGAGAGCTGCAGCTTGGCTCTGAAGCTCCATCCCCAGGCGGCTCCCTCTGCCGCTCCGGCACCAGCCAGTCGCTGCGGCGTCTGGGAAGGCGTTCAGGCTCCGCATTCGCGGCGGGACTTGGAAAGCTTGCGCGGAAGGACCGGCGGATTCCCCCGCCCGTACAAACGGAAAGTTTAATTCGTTTGTCTCGAAAGGGAAACAGATCAACACGCAGAACGATCCGCCCTCTCGACTTGGGAAGCCGCCTCTGAAGTTCCCTCCCAGGCGAGGATACGATCCCACCATTACGAAGGAGCTAACTGGTAGTTCCCTCCCGCGTGTGTGTTTTCGTGTCGGCGGCAGGGTAGTAACGAAAGTGAATACCACATTTGTGAACAGAACGTCTGTGGGTTTATTTACCGCATTTCCAACAACATCGTCTGCTTTATCATGCATGTCAGCGCAGGGATAATTTAAGAATCCAGGATTTCACACATAAAAATACTCAGCAAGAAAGTCTCCCTCTGCACATTATTTGGGTGACGTGACATCCGAATTCCGATTTGTTGCCCAGGAAGTGATTCACCTCACTCAGAAGGGACAGGCCTTCTGAATCATTCACCTGGGACGCAAAGTGCCTCGGAGGGCCACAGAGACGCACCGCCTTGACCGCCTGGAGGACGGCCCCGACCCGCCTTTTCCGTGGAAAGTTCTCCCCAGCCCAGAACACAGCGTGCGATTTCTTCCCACCCTCCACGCCACTCCCCCTACCTTTGAGAAGCTTCTCTCCTTCCAGAATGTTCTCCGAGATCAGCGCTGTGTAGTCTTCTTCAGAGAACCCGGCCTTGCAGGTCTCGCTGGCGGTATGATCCTCGTTATGGGCCTGAGAACAGAAAGAAAAGAGGTTGGGACAAACGTGAGGTCGGCAGAAATTTAATCCAACCCCCTGTTTCATCAGCGGCTGCTGGGGGCAGGGTCTCGCCTCCGCTCCACAGAACGGCCTGAGCCACGGGGAGCCCTCCCCTGCTGCGCTGCTCCCGGGAGGCTCCCCTGGCTCAGTAGCACCCTCAGAGGGGGATCCTGTCCCAGCCTCCACGGAAGCCTGAAGCCGCCCAGCACCCAGCCCGTATAAACCATGTAAACCGCTGTCTCCTCGACACACAGCCCGAGGCCAAGTGCGGTTTATAAAGCGGGCGCGGCAGGAGGGTAACAACAACTAACGATGAAACAGGACGGTCGGAACAGTGTGCCGGGATCCGTGTCGTGTGACTGCGGCCTCTCCCCGGGGAAAGCACCTTCTTGTCCCCTGCTCACCCTCCTCGTGACCCTGTGACAGGACGAGAAGCAATGGGATGACGGGACGTGAAGGACCCCGCAGGAGGTGCAGCATGAGGCTGCTCCTGACCCTCTGACCCCGCAATGGGGGAGGGTCCTCCACTTCCCACGGGAGGAGGAGGCGGGAGCCCAGCCCAGCAGGATTGGCCTGGGCACAGGGGTACAGGCAGGGAGGAGGGCCGATGATGGCAGGGCTGCGGGCCTCGGGGGCCTCTCTGTCCCCACAGAAAGCAACTCTGAAGAGTGTCCGAAGACCCCAAGGAAGCCATGGAGAGGAGGGAGGTGCGGCCGGCGGCAGCCCTCAAGGCCACTGCCCCTAGGGGCCCCAGAGCTGGGCTTATGTCTTCTCTGTGGGTCTCCAGGGAGGGAGGAGGTGGCAGAGCAAGAGAGGAGGTCCTCCCAGAGGCGGCTGAGCGACAGGCGAGGAGGGAGGCTCCACCCTCCTGCCCTCCCACCTTCACTGGGAGGGACCCTTGTCCGCCCTGGGAGCCCCCATGTCGGGCCCAAACAGGCGAGACGGCTCCCTAGACAGACCTGAAAGAGTGTCCTCCGGTCCTGCCCAGAAGGAGCGGCTGGGGGCGGGCGAAGGGTCCCGGCCAGGCTGAGGGGGTGGGGAGCGGCAGCTATAGGTCGGCCTCGCTGGGAGGCGAACCGTCGAAGAAGAAACGCGCGCGGCAGGGACACTGGGCCGAAGCGCCGGGGCGCAGCGGCCCCGCTCCCCGGGCCAGCGCTCGCCGGCAGCAGGGGCGCAGCCCGCAGCCGTGGCTTCGCGGGGCCGCCGAGCGGAACGCGCCTCCCGCCGCGGCGCCCGCTCCAGCCCCGCGCGCCGCCGCCCGCCCGCCGGGCCCGGCTCCGGCACCCGAAGCCCGCCGGGACGCGCACGCCCTTCCCCAAAAGCGCCAAGGGGAGAGCGAGGGGCGCGGGCTCGTTCCTCGGGAAAGCTCCAAGCCGCGGCTCCGCTCCCCGGGAACGGAGCTCCACAGAGGACCGGAGCCCCGGAGGCGAACTCGCCCGGGAAAGTTTCGCCCCGCCCGGGCGCGTGGCGAGCGCAGCCGGAGCGCCCCGCAGCCTCCGAGCGGGCCCGGGGACGCCGCACTTGTTTATCTCGGAGGCTGCAACCGCGCTGCCCGGAAGAGCAGCGAGGCCGATCGGCCACGAGAGGGGGTTCCTGCAACTCCCGCGGCCCCGCCGCCTCCCCAGGGGCGCCACCCGGCGCAGCCCCGCACGCCGCCCCCGGGGCCTGCACCCGCCGAGCACAGCCGGTCTGGGGGCCGAGCTCGCGGGCTCGGCGGAAGGAGGCGGGCGCCCGGACCGCGCTCCCGGGCACGCTCACCCGGCGCCCGCCTGGCTCCCCGGCCCCGCTCCGAGCAGCGAGGGCCCCGCCGGACACCGGCTCCAGCCGCGGCTGAGGGACTCCGCGGCGAGGGTGCCCCGCGGTCCACATCCGCCGCCCACCGGCAGCCGCGGTCCCGGTCAGCGCCCGGAAGCCCAGCACGGAGGCGGCGCCGCGCCGCGAGACCCCAGCCCCGGGCACAGGGCGGCCAGACCGGGTGTCCCCAGCACCCTGGTTCCCTGCCTGCTGCCGCCAGCTCCCCCGCCCGCAGTCCCGGCCCGGGCTGGGCTCGCCAACTCCGGAGGCGCGCGGCTCCCGGGCGATGGAGGGCGCGCCGGCTCCGCCAGCGGGCAGCCTGCCCAGGCGCGGGAGAGCCGAGCTCCGAGCGGCGGCCGCAGACCTGGGGCGGCCAAGGGATGCTTGGCGGGTCCCGCTTCGGGCAGAGCTCTCTGGGCCCTCCACCCACCCGCACCGCACCCCGCTCCGCACCGCGGCTCGCCGCTGCCCTGGTGGCTCCCCGCTCCTGGCGACCGCGGGCGGCTTCGCGGAGCGCGGGAGCCTCTGGATGCAGCGGTGCGCGCGGCGGGGGCGCCCGGGAGAGCCCCTCCGGGCGAGTGCGCGCCCCGCCGGCTCCGGGGGCGGCCCCGCGGTGCCCGGGGCTTCCGAGCGGCCGGGACGCCAGGCGGCAACTTACCCGGAGAGCGCCGGAGAGCGAGAGCAGCACGAGGAGCACGCCGGAGCCCGCGGTCATCTTCCCGCCGCGCCGCGCCCCGGCGCCCGCCCGGAGCCCAGCGCCCTGAGCCCGCTCGCGGCCGCCGCCGCCGCCGCCGCCGCTGCTGCCGCCGCCGCCGCCCCGATCGCGCAGCTCCGATGGCCGCCGCCGCCGCCGCCGCTCGATCCGGCCCCGCGCCTCCAGCCCGGCCGCGCCGCCGCGATCGCCGCCCGGCTCCGGGAGCCAGGCCAAGTCGGCCGGCGGCGCGCTCCCTCGGGCCGGTGCGTCCGCCGGCCTCGCAGCCGCCCGCGCCTCTGTTCCGCGCGCTCCGAACTGCAGGTGAAGCCGCGCGGCCGCCCCGCCGAGGCCCCGCCCCGAGCCCGGCCCCTGCGCTCGCTCGGCCTGACGCGGGCCTTAAAGGCGCCGCGCCCCCCGCGCCGCGCCCGCGCCGGGCGCCTCCTCCCGGCTTCTCCGCCCCGCTCGGCGGGGCGTCCGGGCCCGGGAGGGGGGTGGGGGAGAGGGCGGGGACCCGGAGACCCAAGAAGGCACGGAGTCCTCCCCCGCCACCACATACCCTGGGCCTGGGCGCCCCCTCTGGATGGGGAGCCCCTGCTGCTTAGGCCAACTTCCTGCCCGGCCCGCGGCGGGAGGGCGCTCCCCTTCTGTTCTCCTCCTTTAGGGTATCTGCGCACCGACCCTCCCCGCCCCCACCCCGGGCCCGGGCCCACCTCAAGAGAGGCCTTGCACCCACGCTGGACGGTCAGGAGTCAGCCCTGAGAGGCCAGGCGGGCCGCAGGGAGGGCGCAGCGCGGACCGGGCTGTGGTTCCGCCTGCAGGCTGTGCTGACCCTCCAGCGCAGTGCAGAGCCCTGGCCGCGCGGAGCCCCTAAGGACTGGGGACGGGACCGATTCCTGTTTGTGCATCAAAACACACTGCTAGGCCTGAGAAGCCAAGAGAGAAATGAGAGGCCCGGGGAAAGAGAAGGAAGAAGTGTTCCGACAGAAGAGCTGTGTCAGGAGTGTCAGCGCCTGCTGGCCAGGCCCGCTGCATTTGCTCTGCTCCCGTGATCTCTGAGCTGGGGGAGGCCCTTCTTTCAGGGATCCTCGGGTGAAAAACACGAGCGGCTTGGGAAGTGAGTAAATGTTTCTTGCACGTTTCCTTTCGGCTCGGAGATTTAGGGAAAGTGGTTTTGTTTGCTCAGATATTTGAAATTTCTTTGTCTTGGTTTGGAGGAGCTCTGCGTCCAGAATACATTAGTTCTGGTTTCAGGAATGCACCGCAAAGGAGGGGAAGAGGGCTGAGGGCGAGTGGGGGGCTCCAAGGTCAGATCCAACTGGGGCGGGAGAGCAAAGAGCTGCAGAACCGCCTCTTCTTCCCCGGGGGCCCTCCCACCAGGGCAGGGCGCTGTGCTGGTTCCGGGGCGCACACTTCAGACCTCGGGGAATGGGGAGCCAGGAGGAGCCGGGGTAGGTGTAGATGCAAACCCCCCAAGGTGACGTCCGTTCCCTGGTCCGGGAAGCGTGGCGGCTGGGAAACAGAACAGCACATCTGTGCCAGCCCGCCACACCTCGCCTGCATCCGGGCACATTCCCGACCCGGTGGGAGTCTAACAGGTTGCAGGTCTCCATGGGCCCAATGTGCCTGGCTCACCACGGTCACACCTGCACAGAGGTCCTGCGTCACCCGGGAGGTTTCAGGGACAAATCCACCGGGACCCCACATGGGGGGAACTGCGTTCCTCAGCCACGTGCTCACACCTCTGAAAGACCCCTGCTCCTCCCCCGCCTCTTACTCATCGTCCTTCACCGCTGCCTGGAGAGCCCGCGCAGACCGCCCTGAAATGTCCTTTGCCGGGACCTGCCGTTGTCTCCAGAAGGCCAGAACGTAAGACCCAGCGTTCCTGAGGGGTGGCTTCCAGGACAGGGCGGTTGCTCTCCTGCGCTCCGTAACCCGCTGGAGAGCAAAGGGCACGGCCGCTGGGACCGGTGGTGTTGTGGGTGGGGGTCCTGAGGCGCCAACGCTGGAGGACACACCTCCCTGTCCCTGACCGGGCGGGGCCAGCCGCTGGGCGCCTGGGAGTCAGCACGCGGCCTCATCTCCACTTCCAGACGGGGCAGGCGCCCCCTGAGAGTATCCGCCTCGCGCCAGGCGCAGATGTACGAGCTGCGTGTAGATTACCTCCTGGAGTTGTCCTCATCCCGGGAGTGGGCTCCGTTCACGCCCCCACCACACGGCGGGGTCAGGGGGCCTGGGGGGCCGCTGCCGTCTGGCCCAGGGCCTGCCGCCCTCACGCAGCCCTCTCACAAGGCGTCTGCTGTCTTCTGGGAACTCACGGTTTCAGGAAACGGCTCCCGAGGCCCTGCAGTAGCTGCCGCGAGCCCAGTAGAGAGCATTGGTTTATCAGGCTTGCGGAGAGCGGAGCAGCGAGGACACACCGAGAGAGGAAGGAACGCCGTGATCGAAGCTGCACGGCGGCAGCGAGGGAGATGGAAGGCTGGTCTGCAGCCAGATCCCCTGACGGGGGACCCCAGACCACCGGCATCCACAGCCCTCGGAGTCTGTCTAAAATGCAGACCCCGGGGCCACGCCCCAGCCCTGCCGCCCAGGCCTCTGCATGGCAACCGACTCTCCTTCCTCTCTGCCTCCGGCCTCACGCCATCTGCTTCGGAATCGAGAGAGGCTTCGGAGAGGTTCGGACTCCTGGGCCCCGCCTGAGACCTGCTGACGTGGGCTTTGGGGAATGGGGCCTGGGACCCGGCCTCTTACCAGCCTCTCGGG
Organism: Paguma larvata; assembly: GCA_030068075.1. Classification (NCBI taxonomy): domain Eukaryota; kingdom Metazoa; phylum Chordata; class Mammalia; order Carnivora; family Viverridae; genus Paguma; species Paguma larvata. Next base: position 47,113,571 of record CM057844.1, on the reverse strand, counting down.
TCGCTGCTCATGTACCCAGCGTTTGAGAACCACTGTCGATCCCAGAGGTGAATGAGCAGGTCCTAGGAGACGCATAAAGACGCGACTCCCTGGGCCCCTTGGGTCTACCCAATCTGGACGGCTCGGGGCAGAGCCTGGGAACCAGCAGGAGGAAGTCGGCCAAGCCCTGTCTCGGCCGCCCTGTGGGAGGACTCCGGCCAGCCCTGCTCTGCCCGTGCTCCCTCCTCCCTCCGGGGGCTCCAGCCCACCTGCAGGAGAAGCTGCTACATAAAGAACCCTAGAGAAAAGTGGGCTTTTGTTTCCAAGAGAGATTAAGGAAACTCATTTGGGAGGGTAGCTGGTGAGTTTCCTCTCGACACCTGTAAACTGTTGACTGTAATTGGCCTACAGACGTCTGCTCAGCGCACTTGCTGAGGTGGGTCCGGGGAGGGGCTCCTTTAGGAGCAGCTCAGATGCTTGTTTCGGGGCTCCGTTGCCCTGCCTTTTTGTCTGCTGTTAATTTGCTTCTCCCCTACTTCCCGTTATTTTTTAGACACTTCCGTGTCAGATAAAAGCTGTTTTGTAAAGACAGCAGGGAGATGCTGGCAAAAGGTGCGTTCCTAGGAGAAAACGGAATCTTTGTGGGCAGCGGAAGATATTCGAGGCACAGCAGAAGTGAGCGAAATCACCCCGACGGCCAGCCCGAGAAACCCTCCCCGCGCGGAGCAGAGAACCATCTTAAAGGGAAAGCCAGGAGAGAGAGAGAGAGAGAGAGAGAGAGAGGCCTGCACACGTAGCTCTCTGCTTCAGTTCCAGGGAAGCCCATCCACTGTTTCCGTCGTCACCAACGTCGTCCTGGCTCCCTTTTAACGTTTTCTGATATCTACTGTGTTTACCTTACCTTACCTTAGCGGTTTCAAATCATCGTCTCCGTCATCCTCTCGTCCACGGGAGGTGGTGGTTCCCGTGGACAGAAGACGGGCCCCGAGCTGGCGTGTGGCCAGGCTGTGGCTCTGCACTGGGCAGCGTGACCGAGAACCTGGGGGCCGCCTCCAGGCGCTGGGGCAGACCCCTAGGAGGAAAGGTGCAAACGTCCCTTCCCAGCCCCAGCCCGCACTGCCTCCTTCCTTTTCCAGCTTCCCCGGGGTCAGGCCGGCCCACCCCCCACCCCTGCCGGGAACTGACCTCTGACCCTGCCAGGCGCTCGCACATGGCTCCCGGCTCCTGTGTGTCTGCCCTCCGTGCCTTCTGCCAGGACACCGCCAGCCTCTGCGTGGGAGGTGGTGCACCTCTGTCACTCACGTCTCCCCCTCTTCAGGGCCAGTGCCTGGCTTCGGCTGCTCTGGGACTTCCTGCACATGTCTGTCTTCATGCTGTCACACCGGCCGGACGCTGGTTTCTGCACGCCTTTCCGGGACGCTCTGAGAGCCTTGGGGGCGCTGGTGCGGTGTATCCCGCCCCCTCCACGGAGCCCGGTGTCCACTGGATGGATGGGCAGGGCCATGGCAACAGTGGGGGCCCCCAGGACAGCTCTCACGACCATCTAGGCCGCACCCTTCCCCCGTGCCTCCCGGATCCAGGACAGAACACTGAGGAGCTTGACCCAGAACCCGGGGCTGCCTGAGTCCAGACCCACGGCCTCACCTGAGCCGTCGGCCTCACCTGAGCCGGCGCCCCGAAACACGGGTCCCGCCTCCTGTGTTTGGAGGAAGACACGGCCCTGGTGGGTTCTCGGGGCCACTGCTCCTCTGGGGCCGGGGTGGGGGGACGGGGACTTTGCCACTCCGGAGACTTCTGTAAAGCAGGAAAGCAGCTCCGAAGGGAAAGGGGTCGGAACAGCACTGGGTGACGGCGCAGCTGTCCGCGGCCTGGGACCTGCTGCAGGAAGAGGCGCGTCCCCGACACAGAGGGAGGGAGGGGCCCCCTCAGGGTCCCAGCGGCTTTGCTCATCAGTTTCCCATCTGCTGTTCGAGGGGCAAGAGGGGGAACTCTGGTGACGGGAGCAGGGACATGCGTCTCCAGCGACAGGCTCCTTACCCGCGACCTTGCACGGGGTCGACTTGTCGCTGGCTGGTTTTTAGAAGCAGCTGACAGAAGGAGGAAGGGAAGGCAGGTAACCTCGGCTGACGCGGGCAGACCGGTGAATGTCGGTGACAGGGCCGCGGTGCACCGTCAGTGTGTCCCCGGGACGGCCGGGCCCTTGCCCCACGCCCCTGCTCCCGGGCACCCCCTCCCCTGGGACGGAGCCATGCCCGCCCATCTCTCTGGCGCCCTGTCTCCCCGTAGCCTCAGGTGGGAGCAGGGAAGTGAATTTTTTTATCCTTTGACTGTTTCTTTCTCCGTTGGCTCTTCTTCCGAAGCACATTGCCCGTGCGTCTACCTCCTTCACCTGGGGACTGAGGCCCGTCACCTCTCACCTGGACCCCTACAGCCGCCTCCTCCCCTCTGCTCTCCCTGCCAACCAGGCCCTGCAGGGCCCGCCCTGCAAACGTGAATCCGAGAATGCCACACCGCACCCCTGCCTCACGCCCTCAGGTCGTCTCCGTGGCCCACCGGGACCTATGCCGTCTGGTCCCCACCCGACTCCACGCCCACGCCTGGCCCCTCAGACCTGCTTCCTGCATCCCGTGTCTGCCCTTGCTGTTTGGAGCCTTCGACCCCATGTCTCTGCGTGGCCGGCTTCTGCTCAGCGCGCGTGCGGGCTCCTGCTGGGGGAGGCCCTGCGTCCCCCGCCCCCGCACCCCACCCCCCCCCCCCCCCGCAGGCCTGCTCGTGCACCTCCCCCTCTCGCATCAGTCACTCAGATTCTCGGCTCGTCTAGGGTGCGCGGCGGGCAGGGGCGGCTTGCCTGACCAGCGCCCGGGACAGCGCGTGCCCCGCCCAGCATGCAACAGAACAGGAAAGGTGGGACAAGGCGAGGCTCCTGAAACGTAACCCTGAAAGAGCGGGGAGGTCCCTGGATGTTGCACCCACCTGCACCCTTGCCTACACCTGGAAGAAGGATGCCAGAGGCTTTTCTTCTCTCTTCTGGAAAACTCCAGGACAGAGGCTCGAGAACTGAGGCCGGAGGAGGCGGCTTCGGCAGAACGAGCCAATGACAGGAGGCTCCTTGGAAGGCAGGGGTTGGGGTGGAGGCAGGACGAGGAACACAAATGTCTGAGGGGAGGGAAACAGATGACCCGAGACTTCAGGGAGGGAGAGCGGGCAGGGGGTGTTGGAAATACGAGGAGACCAGGAGCGGCGGTAAAATACAGCAGAGACCAGGAGCACGGAGAGCAGGTGGACACGGGTTTTCCGTGTCAGATCAGCGCCCGGGCTGTGACACTGCGCTGGGATGACACCCGGGGGCTTCAGTGTCCTCCCTACCCCCCAGACCCTGGCATCCCTGAGGACATGGCTGCCACCTGCCAAGCGGCTGGCTGGATCCTTCCGTCACAGTCAGCCTGGTTCTGTTATCCAGCTCTGGGGGGTTAGCGCCCATCGCCTCCTCCAGGGCACAGGACGCGGGCCCGCTGGGAGGCGGCCGGAGTCCTCGGGCGATGGCAGGAGGTCCCAGCCCCGGCCGCTCTGCTCGGGGGCAGCTGCGGAACGGGCAGCGAAAGCCTCACCGTGGCGCTCCGCTGAGTGTGGGGACCAGAGACGCGTGTCTCCCTCTGGACGCAGCAAGCCCTCGCTTTGGCTCCGAGCAGCGCCTCCGGGTCTGTGGATGAAGCTCCACGGGAAAAGCCTCCGAGGCAGATGGAGGAAGCCTCCCACCTAAGCCATGACACCCGCCTGTTAGAGAATCACTTCTTTGGGATAAGGCAGGGATTCCTGACAAGGATGCTCGGACCCCGGCCCAGCCCCGTAGATTCAGGCTCAGCGAGTATCAGTTAGTGCCCGAGCAAGTCTGTCCTCAGGGTTTCCCGGGTGACTCTGAACGCACACCAGTGGCTGAGGCTTCAAGTCCTCTCCAAACACTTCCTTCTCGAATGTCCCATCGTGACAATGTTTGACGCCTCTCCAGTATGCGGGCTGCCTTGGGCTGGGCAAACAAATGGCTCATTTGACTGACGGACGAAGTCGTGGCAGGTGGCCAGAGAGGCGGTGATATCCGTGTCCCGGCGGGGTCTGGGAGCGAGATTCTCCGGACAGCCCGCAGGGCCCTCGAGGCTGCGTGGAAAGGAGGGCCTCGCAGAACGGAAGTGGGGAGGAGGCGTGGTCGTTCAGTCCACTCGGCTCCCAGGCTAACACCTGTCGCACCGATGATTCCTGCGAACGCGATTCCCCCCATGGCTGACTGGGGCTCTGGCTGCAGAAGAGGCGAGTCCCCGGGGAACGAATGGAGGCAGGTGCTGGGGCGTCGAGGAGGCGGTGGGAGGGTGTGAAATTACCCAGTGGAGGCGAGAGCCCTCTGCCCCCAAGGCTGCGGGAGGGACGGCCGCCAGGGCCCCCGTGTAAGGTCTCCAGCCAAACCTGTCGAGCGGCTGGGGGGATCGCGGACACTCGGGCAGCACCCTTGTCTCGCGAGCAGGGTCTCGGCCACCACCCCTCCGCTCGCTGCAGCCCCGGTTCACTGGGCTCCGGGAGGGACGCGGCTTGCTTCGCATCGTGTGGCTCATTCAAAACAGAACAGGGAGATGAGCACAGGTCTGTCTGGGGCCCTGGGGTCTCTCTGGGGGGCATTTTATTTATTTATTTTTAATGTTTATTTTTGAGAAAGAGGGAGATAGAGCGTGAGCAGCGGAGGAGCAGAGAGAGAGGGAGACACAGAATCTGAAGCAGGCTCAGGCTCTGAGCTGCCAGCACAGCTTGAACCCACGAGCCGTGAGATCATGACCTGAGCTGAAGTCGGACGCTCAACTGGCTGAGCCACCCAGGCGCCCTCTCTGGGGGGCGTTTTAGCTCCACAGCCACGGCACAGAAAGCAGCTCCTTCCAGAGCATTCCCAAACCGAGGAAGATGAAGAGAGACAACAGGAGGTCTAATCCGGATCACAGCTGTTTCCCGAGACCGTGTGGGGGCTGCCCCCGGACCGCAGGCGGCACTCCCTGAGACAGGGGTGAGGAGGGCCCGCTTGCTCCAGCGGCCGGGGGCTTTGCGTAACGAGCTTGGACTCGAGTGCACGGATTCCCTGGTTGATTCGGGCTCCCGCTCTGAACAAGTGCTGTGCTGCGCCCCAGGAGACCCACCCCTGTCCCCCGGTTCTCACCGCCCGGTGGGGAGGTCAGGTCTCACACCAGCGCCGGGCCAGGGCCGGGAGGCTCCGGGAGCCCTGCACTGCAGCAGCGCCTCACCCCTGTACACCTGCTGTTCCTCCTCGCCGCCTCCCTGCTCCAGAGGTGGGACTGGCAGCCTCAGCCTCAATTTACAGGTGAGAAAACGCGAACGCTTCCCCGCGGTCAGGACGGAGGCGCCATCAGCCGCGGGATTCAGGGTTCTGGGGGCCGTTGTTCCCTGAGGGAGCCAACGGGGCGTCGTTGCGACAGATGCGTCCACCACCGCATGTCACGCGAGTACTTGCATCGCCCTCAAACCCCCCTGCACTCCGCGGCCCGTCCCCGCTGCCCCAGGCTCCCTGCGAGGCCCGTCCCCGCTGCCCCAGGCCCCTGGCAACCTCTGGTGCTTTTAGTCTCCGTAGTTTCGCCTTTTCCAGAACGTCCTACGGTTGGAACCGTACAGGTCGGAGCCTGTTCAGAGCAATGCACACTGAAGATTTCACGTCTTCCTGGAACCAAATAATGTTCCATCGCCTGGATGGGCCAGTGTATTTATCCATTCACTTACCTGAGAACATCTTGTTTGCTTCCATATGCTTGGTTGGTTTTTTTTTAATGTTTATTTTTGAGAGAGAGACAGGGTGTGCGTGGGGGAGGGGCAGAGAGAGAGGGAGACACAGAGTCCGAAGCAGGCTCCGGGCTCCGAGCTGTCAGCACAGAGCCCGACGCGGGGCTTGAACTCACGAACCGCGAGATTGCGATCTGAGCCCAAGTCAGGCGCTCAACAGACTGAGCCCCCCAGGCGCCCCCTATGCCTATGTTTTTAAACAGTAAAGACTACGGGCTCTTGCCCTAAATGAATTTCAGGTAAGACAATGGCTTCTCTCCTGACTTCCGTGGTCTTTTTTTTTTTTAATAAAATTTATTGTCAAATGGGCTAACACAGTGTATACAGTGTGCTCTTGGTTTGGGGGGTAGATTCCTGCGGTTCATCGCTTACCCACAACACCCAGTGCTCATCCCAACAAGTGCCCTCCTCAGTGCCCACCACCCATTTCCCTTCTTCCCCACCCCCCCATCAACCCTGTTTATTCTCTGGATATAAGAGTCTCTTACGGTTTGCCGTCCTCTCTGTTTGAAACTGTTTTTTCCCCTTCCCTCCCCCATGGTCTTCTGTGAAGTTTCTCGAGTTCCACATATGAGTGAAAACATATGATGTCTGTCTCTCTCTGACTTATTTCACTCGGCATCGTGCCCTCCAGTTCCATCCACGTTGTTGCAAATGGCAGGATTTCGTTCTTTCTCATTGCCTCATGGTCCAGGATCCGAACCGCAGGGCCTCCAGCCCAGGGCCCGTCAGGTGGGTTGGGTCAGCGCCCCAGCCTCCAGCCGGAAGCCGGGGGCGGGCCCAGGGGTGCTGCTCCGGGAGGCTCCCTCCCACCGTGACGCCAGCCCCTGGCTGTGGGGGCGCCCTGCCGGCGGTCTCCCAGCCTCTTCGGAGTCCTGGGGGGCGCCTTTCGCAACACAGATTGTTCGACGCTGATTAACCAAGGTGCCCTCGCTCTCTCCCGCTTAGGTACTTAGGATTCTGGGATCGGCAGGACGAGGCACTCTGCGTCTGGAAGCCGTCTCCCGCTTTCCGGGATCTCAGTGACAACTCGGCCTGTTCTCCCTTTCATTTATAAATTATTGCTGGGAAGGCACGTTCTCAACAAACACTTGCCGCTCTTAAGAGATGACGACGTGCACTGAGCGCCACGGCCTCCCCCACAAGGGAGCCCGTTCACCGCGCTGGAGACTCAGGGTTGAGGGGAAGGCGGCGGAAGGTGCCAGGGAGATACGGCAGCTGGAGGCGGGCGGGCTGGCGTCGCGGGGCAGCTCTGGCGCACGGGGTCCGGAAGCTCCTCTCCAGGTTGAACCGAGGAACAAGAGCCACCTTCCCCACGGACCCTGTTCCAGGGCCAAAGACAGAGGGCTATTCTCACGCCCATTTTCAGAAGTGGGGCCCGTCGCTAGCGCCACCCGCTCAGGAAGAACGAAGGTTTGTGCAGGAGGCAGCGGCCGGGCCTGCGGCGGAGTAGGCATGGCTGCAGACTCTCCGTGGCTCTTCCCACCGAGAGCCGAGGCTGTCCTCCCGGGATCCGGGCTGGCCTCGGCGGCCCGCTTGGCCGGATGTGATAGAACTGACATCTGGGGAGAGGGACTAGGTCACAGGAGGCCGCGCAGCCCCCGTGGGGGGCGGGGTCTCCTCTTGCCGTGCACTCCCCGGAGCCCTGGGCAGCCAGGCGCGCAGTCTCACCACGCCGAGTGTGGGAGCCGCCAGCCGCAGGTGCCTCCTGCTGTCGTTGCCCCATGCCCGCTGTGTGGGTGCAGCTCCTCAGGCCCACCCAGACCACTGAGTCACCTTCTGACGTCTGCAGGACAGAAGAGTCACCCAGCTGAGTCCTGTCCCAATTCCTGACTCACAAAATCGTGGATGTTTTAACACACCGAATTGTGGGACGGTTTGGTACACGCCCGCTTAAGAGGTAGCGTGGGCTCAGGCCCCACACGCCGCCTCGGAAGCCTGCTCGCTTGGCTTCACGCGGCTAAGACGCAGGAAGGCTCCCCTTCTCGCTTCTGTGGTGCCTTTGATACCGACAGCTGTTCTGGACGGCCGTTGGTTTTGCAGGGGCGGGAGGAGGTGTGTTCCCGCAGGTGCCCGCCGGGGAACAGCCGATCGGAGGCAGCTGGTTTGGCCCAACGTCTAGTTGATTTCAGCCTTACACACAGAACGTGGGGCTGGAGATCCCAACCGTGTGCTGACAGTTTGCCTCTCTCACGCAGCTGGAAGGGAGGAGCATCCCCGGGAGGCCCCGGCTCAGCGTGCAAGGCCCTTCCACGCCCTTGCTTCACACACGGAATGCGCTATTCTGCTCACACTCCCGGTTTGCAGGGAAAGCAAGACAGCCATCGGGCATCTCAACCCCTGTTTTCTCCAGTGCCAGGAGGAGGCAGGGGGGAGGGAAAGACAAAACAAAGCCGGAAGAGTGCAATAATGCATTTCCAGAGACGTCCTTCCCCAGGCCGTGTGGTCTGGGCTGCAGCGGGAGGGCTCCTAGCAGACGCGGCAGGCTGCGTGTGCATTAGGTTCAAGGCCATCACGCGAAGGGGCGGGGGCGCCTGGTCTTCGGCGCTGCGCATGCGCACACGGAGCTCCGCCGGGGGACTCGGTGGCGAAATAGACATGAACTGAGGCTAGGCACGGTGACGCCGGCCCCGGGCCTCTGCCGAGTGACCCTGCATTGGAGGGGTGGCCTCTGCGAGGCTTGCTCCTGGATGGTCCAACTGCACACGGAGAGCCCACAGGGCAAGGGGGAGTGAGGAGAGAACAAACCCGCCAAGTGTCCTCCGTGGAAGGACTCGCTCCCCTCCCCCCCCCGCCCCCCCAGCAGCAGGTGGCTCCCCAGACTGGCCCTGCTCCACAAGCTTGTCTTGCAAAGGGCACCTGGGACGTGCGATTTGTAGATGCGGCCCAGACCCGGAGTGGCTGAGGCCCTTGTCCAGCCCAGGCCAGGGCCATCTCGTGGCCCCAGGGTGGGCTCTGCACTGAAGCTGTGGCTCCAGGCATCCTGTCCCTAACAGGCACTGAGCACCAGGTGGCTGCCCACCTCCTTCTGCCTCCAGGGCACCCTTCACCCTGCAGGGGCTGAACCCAAAGAGAGAGAGAGAGAGAGAGAGAGAGAGAGAGAGAGTGTGTGTGTGTGTGTGTGTGTGTGTGTGTGTGCGTGTGTGTGTGTGTGTCTGGAGGGTGGTCAGGGGAGCGGATCTTCCCTGGGGTCAGCCTGCAACCGGTGGTGGGTGGGAGTTAGTGGATTAGTGCCCCGGCTCCTAACTCGTCAAACCAACCTCTCAGGTCGCAGAGTGCAAAAAGACCCACGTGTATGGCACAGACGTATCATTTAAATTTTTTTTTAATGTTTATTTATTTTTGAGAGACATAGAGACAGAGCGTGAGCAGGGGAAGGGCAGAGAGAGAGGGAGACACAGAATCGGAAGCAGGCTCCAGGCTCTGAGCCATCAGCACAGAGCCCGACGCAGGGCTCGAACTCACAGACCGCGAGATCATGACCTGAGCTGAAGTCGGCCGCCCAACCGACTGAGCCACCCAGGCGCCCCTCAAACATATCATTTAAAAGTGAATGGAGGATGGCACTTTTCTGGGCCGAACCCTGGGTGCCCGCTCAGTAACCAGCTGGTAGGGACCCTCCACCCTCCCCGTCTCCCAACTCCTGAGAGCATCTTTACTGTTTTATGAGTGAAAATGCATTCCTTCCTTTATTCTTTTACTGTGGTGAGAACAGTTGACAGATCTACCCCCGTACAAGGTTGTAGGTGCAGGACGGAGCTGCTAGCTGTGGGCACGAAGCCGTCCAGCACGCCTCTACGACTCACCCAAACTTTGGACGCACTGAAGGACGGCTCCGCGTTCCCCCGCTGCAGCCCTTGGAAACCACCACTCTCCTCTCCTTTCTGAGTCTGTGTTAGCGACTCCACACAACCGGAACCGCACACTGTTTGTCCTTCTGTGTCTGCCTTATTCACTGAGCATCGTGTCCTCCAGATTAACCCATGTCATTGCAACACAGCAATGAGGTGGGACTATGTGTGCATTGTTCTGAGGCACACGTGGACGATTCCTCAAGACAGATGCCATCTTAGGGCACAGAACTAGTCTTAGCACATTTAAGAAGAATTGAGATTGTATCGAGTATCGTTTCCCATCACGACCAAATGAAACTACGAGCAGAAAAATACGAGACAATTCTCAAATACATGGAAATTAACCCACTCTTGGACGACCAACAGGTCAAAAGTGAAATCGAAAGGGATTTTAGAAAATGTCTTGAGAGAAATACGACAAAAAACACAACATAAAATTTACAGGATTCAGCAAAATCAGTGCCAAGAGGGAGGCTGATAATAATAAAATGCCTACATTAGGAAGGAAGAAAGATTGCAAGCAAACAACCTGATGTTACACCTCCAGGAACTAAAAGAACAACAAACTAAACTTGAAGTTAGTGGAAGGAAGGCAATAGTAAAGATTAGAGCAGAAATAAATGCAGTAGAGAATTTTTTTCAAAAAATAGAAAAAAATCAACAAAACTGAGCTGATTTTCTGAAATATTAGAAGATTAACACAACTTCAGCTAGACTAAGAAAAATCTAAGGGAAAAAAGACTCAAATCAGAAAGGAGACATTACAACAGATTCTACAGAAAACAAAGGATCATAAGAGACTACGAACAATTTTATATCAACAAATTGGACAACCTAGAAAAAAATGGACAAATTCCTAGACATACACAACCCACCGAGACTGAATGTTAGAAAAGAGAAAATATGAATGACCAATCATGACTAAGGAGATTGATCAATCCAAATCCCCCCCCACCCCCCTCCAAGGAAGAATAGCCCCAGACCAGATGGCTTCCCTGGTGAATTCTACCAAACACTTAAAGGAGAACCAGCACACCCATCCTTCTCAAACCTTTCCAAAAAACGGAAGAGATTAGAACACTTCCAAACTCATTTTATGAGGCCAGCGTTACCCTGGCACCAGAGAAGACGACACAGGAAAATTCCCTTCATCAGGCGATATTCCCAGTGAACACGGATTAGCAAACTGAATCCAACACGATGACCAGGCAGGGTTTACCCCAGGGAGGCAAGATGGTTCCGCATACAGACATCAAGGAATGTGACACGGCATTAGCAGAACAGAGGCTGAAAAATCATGTGATCATTTCAATAGATTTGGAAAGAGCGTTTGACAAAATTCAAGTCCCTTCCTCAGGAGACACTCTCAACAGGCTTGAAGGAGAAAGAAACACACCTCGACACAAAGACCACACCGGACAAGCATACAGCTGACATCACACTCGGTGGACAACGAGGGCTTCTCCGTTAAATCCGGGACAAGACGAGGACGCTCACTGTCACTGCTCCAACTCCACAGAGCACTGGGAGTCCACGTCAGAGCAATCGGGGAAACAACAAAAAAGATAAAGTCATCCGAATTGGAAGAGAAGAAGTAAAATTACCTCTGTGTACACATGACGTGATCTTATATGTAGAAAGCCCTAAGGACGTCACGCACACACAGACACACACACGTAAAAGTTACGGGATAGAAAAACCCCCGTGCAGAAATCAGTCGAGATACCCGTAACTAAACTGTCTGCACCCAAGGCCCTCTCTCAGGCTCTGCTTTCAGGAAGTCCGTCGGAGACCAGAGGACCCGGTGGATTTTCAGACGGGCCCTCCTCCCAGAAGCACGCCTGCATCCGGAGAGACTGCCCGGGCCTTGCACGACCACACGGAGGGACTCCGGAAGGCTACGTGTGCCGGCTGCCCAGGAAGCCACTGGAATATGGCACCGGGGCAGAAGGCAGACAGAAAGTTCTAGCCACATTTACATAAAACCAGAAACCAAGTTCTGGTTTCAGACCTTGCCGCCAACACTGGGCTGTTTCCCTTCCAGCGTCATCCAAATCAAGGAAAGGTCCTTGCAGAGGGGAGTCCTGGGGTCTCCAATCCAGACACCGTTTTCCACTATGATCAGAAACCCAAGGATCTTCAGAGCGTTGGCTGTTTTCCCGAGGTCTAGAACGAAGTCAGGGATTGGGCCATCCGCGTTACATGATTCGGTGGCTCCCGACCACATCCGGGGGCACGTGTGCGCACAGCCTTCTCCATAATCGTGTGTATTCATTCACATAGCTTTTCCTGTTGTGTTCAAAATGCCATTGACTCCAGCTATGCAAAATAAAGTAATATTAATAGTTCAACTTAAGTCAAGTGTATTCACACATTTTATTCAGGGCCACTGGGGAGAAGGGCCTGTGGCAGCCAGCTGGGCAAAGGGCTCAGCCACCTGCCCCCGTCTGAATCCAAGGGCGGGAGTCGGAGTGGCTGGGAATAAAGGCTGGCCGTGAGCGGGAGGAATCTCGGCCTGCCGCTAAAGCAGTAACGATGTGGGCTGGGGGGCACTGAAAACGCTGGAACGGGCGACACGCGGTTTCAAAGAAAAGGCCTTGGAGAAAACCCGCCTCGCCGTTTTCATTTTAAAATGATACATTTCCTCCATGCAGTCGGATCGCTTCGCACCCTGACAACCTGAGAGATTGCTTTTACAAAGGATAGCGCTTGAAGGAATTCAAAACGACTATTAACCTAGAATCAGACTCTTGTGGTTGCAAGGAAAGACAAACAGTCACAGAAAGGGGTGGGGAGACCCTGGCTCTTAGTATTTGGGGTCCGAGTTGTATTATCAGGATGTTGTTTTCCACGTAGAAGAGGGTGAATTCCAACTCACACTGGCTTATGTTAAAAAAATAGAATAATAGATACTGGCCCAGGCAACCCAAAGCCAAGACATACTTTGGCTTCAGGTGTGGCTGGATCCAGGTGCTGAATAGATTTTGTTTGACCTCTGGCCTTTGTCCCCTTCTCTATTGCACACGTTGGCTTCACTGCGAATTAGCTTTCTCCTTCTACTAGCAAGACGGCCACTAGCGGCACTTTTATATCCTGCCTTGCCAGTAACACAAGCGACAGGAGGCCTGACCTTCGTGGCCGTCTGAGTAGAAGCCTGGAACGAGCCTCGTTGGGCCAACCTGATCCTTGTAGCCTTCTGACCTAGTCGCTGAGCCGGGACGATTCAGTGCTCTGATCGGCCACGTGTAGGCCACACGACCACACAGGTGTGGAATGAGTCAGCTCGTGTCTCACTGACGAGGGAGCGGCCGCCCCCAGTGGGAACTGAGAGTCTGCTACCAGAACGGGCGGGGAAGGGCTCTGGGAAGGCAGACGCCACCGAGGCCCGTGAAACGAGTCGCACTGAGCCTAGCGCTCCAGCCCGGGCCCGGGGTCTTTCCCTCGGAGCCCAGGGCACTCCTTACCTTGAATGGGTGTCATCGGTGAGCGTGCGTGTGGTAAACTGTAGAATAAACTTCGGGAAATCCTGCCGCCGTCCAAAGGTCGGTATATTTGAAATATTCCTATATTCCAGGTCACCTTCTTTGGATGCAGCCTTAGAGAGAAAGAAAGGGTGGGCCCTACGCGAGCGGCTGGCCTCTTTCCTTATTCAGACTGGCTGCTCCGGGAGCCCTTGTCATGACCCCAGGCCACCATGGGGCGCAGCGTGGGAGGGGTGCGCCCTGCCTCCCTCGCCTCCTGCCCGCTGCTGCCGCCGGGCCCTCTCCTGGGCCAGCCCTGCCTCTGTCGGCTCACCTTGCGCAGGGGTGAAGTGGGTCCTGCTCGTGTCGCTGAGCAGGACCCTGCAGGAGCCAGAGGCTTACAGACGATGCTTCTAAATCAATGTGACAATGACGCGGTGACATTTCACCTTCACGCGGCGCGGCTCCGACAGAGCCGGCTTTGAGCAGTAAAATTGAAACTAAATGGAATTTCAGGGGTGATGGTGGCAGGGGCCGGGGGTGGCGAGACTGTCTTTGTGGCATAAATTCAGATGCATTATAAAAAATACTGCCCGAATCTAAAGAACTTGGCGCGGGTCCAGGCGACGAGCAGACGGCAGATTCGTGTTTACCCAGCATGCTTCAGTAAACTTTCAATCTATTTACAGGTATGCATGACAAAGTGCCTTGAACGTATGAGTTATTGGTTCTGCTATAAATGAAATTAATAATATGAGGTGGGGAAGCGGTAGTAATAACACGTCGCCGAAGCCGGCCAAGCTCGGAGACCAGCTTTCAAGTGAGGGTGGTTTGCGACCGACTGTGGCGTATCGCCAGTTGACCCGACCGCCCTGTGGGTTATCTAAACGGGACGAAAGGCACTGTCCCGCGCAGGCGATTAGCCGGTATATGAATCCGGAGGGCGGGGAGAGGTTGTAAAACAGAACCTCCTCCTGCCGCCACGGCGCTACTGGAGGTTCTCGACGCCCCGTCCTCTTGCCAAGGAGGCCCTCAAAACGAGAAGAGGTTGCCCGTGATTTGTGGATAGGCACAGAGACACGGTATCGTCAGGCCAGTGTCCCAAAGTGTTAGAGGTGGCCATGGGACAGATCGACAACCCCGAGCCCTCACGCGGAAACAGCCCCGCAGCCCCCTCCCACGCTGTGGGCAGAGTCACAGACGGCTCTCGGCGGGACTCAGCTCTGCCCAGTCTTGCTGTGTGTTGCCGACTGTCTGCCGGCCACACCACGGTCGGGGCTTGGTCCGTGACCGAGTGAACGGCGTATTGTGGTCTGACCAGGAGTTGGGAGCAGGCAGGTCTCTGCCCCCCACGCTCAGGGCAGTCGGCGTTACCGTTACCGTGGCTGACACCGATGTCGCGGCCGAGGTTCGCGGAGACAGGCAGGTGTCTCCCGGGGCGCTGGGTCCCACCGCCTGGCGCCCTGCCCCGTGCACGGCAAATTTGCAGGAAATTCTTTACGGGAAGTACAAGCGGGGATTGGCAAAGGTGGTGTGGGTTTTCCTGAAACACACAAACACACACATAGTTCTGTGTTCTCTATGGGCATTTCTTCCCCATTCATCAAAATACGAAACCTGAATAATTCACCCCCAACTCACATCCAATACTGTAAAACCTCACCGAGACTGACGGGGGTGGAAAGTGAGTGACAGCCTGCCAGCCTCTGGATCTGCCGTGGCTCTGGGCAAACACAGATTGGGAAGAGCAGAACCTGCGAGGGAGGGGCGGCCCGGCTCTCACGCCCCTCCCTTTCCCGGCAGCGCAGGAAGGCTGCCCGTGTATTTGTCAGAGGCCAGGACGCTCTAGAATCATTGAAGTCAAGCCGTGGCTTGAGAGTGGTGCGAAGTGGCCGGCGGTGCGACGCCTCCGAGTCACCGCGTGCTGCGGCCCGAGCCGCGTGCGCACCGGGCACAGCTCTCGTCTGTAGACCTGCTCACGGAGGGTGCGTGATCGGGAAGCACGTGCCTTTCACAAGCATCCAGAGGCCCCAGATGGGAGAGAACCGGGCCGAAGCTGCGGCTTGTATGTTTGGACACCAGCAACCCGTTTCCCCGATGGCAGCATCGCTGGCACCCGGTCAGGGTGGGCTGAGCAGGGTGTGGCTGGATGTGGTCCGGGCTGGCCTGGCTTTGACTGCTCACCGGCCTGGCCTCTGTCAACAAGGCATTTTGGAGGGTGAGCCTTTCTTGTTGGAAGGGCTGCCGGGGGATGCATGCCCTCCTCTGAACACACCACAGAGAGCTGTCGGGGCGTGCGAGGAGATGCTGGGGGCCCAGCATGGCCACAGGCACGAATATGGAGCTGAGGGCCGTGGGGGCAAGGCTAAGAGCGAGGACTGGGGCCAGCTGGGGCACAGGAGGAGCCCCGGGGAGCAGTGGGGGGAGGGGAGGGGGCACCCAGGGTGCAAACGTGAGCAGCCTCACTCTTGAGGCTGGGCAAGCAGGGGGTTGGCCCTGAGGGGGTCCAGAGCACCCTTAGGTGCCTGGCCTGCCCCACCCTCTTCTCGGCCGGCAAACCCCTGCCTCACAACTATTGAGTGATGAGCGGTGTGGCCCTAAAGCCCCCCTCCCCTCCCCTCTGCGAAACTGTGATTGCTCTAGGAGGTTCCAGGTGGACAGGAGCCAGGCTCCAGGCCCCTCACCAGGGACCCGTGTGCTTACCTGCTCACCTGCTAACAGGGCCAGCCTCCAGGCTTCTCTCGGCCTCCGGGTACCTTCGCGTCTGCGCCTGGACACGTTCCGAACGGGTGCGGGTCCTTCCAGTTCCTGCAGTGGAGACACTGACGGCCTCAGTGACAGTTGTCCAGGCAGTGGAGGCACGTAGGTGTCATTCTGGAGACGTTCCGAAAGGCTACGGCACGAGTTCAATTTTCTGCCCATTGGCTTGCTGGCTGTGTGACCTCGAGCAAGGTTGTTAACCTCTCTGAGCTCAGTTTCCTGTTCCGTAAAGAAATGACGACGGCCCCCTCACAGGCAGATGGCAAGGACTGGAGAATCTGATACATACAAGGCAGTGGTGAGTGTGCCCCAGGGGACATCTGGCTAGGTCTAGGGGTATTTCTGTTGTCACGACTGGGGTGAGGGTGGGGACAGGTGGGGACGTTACTGGTATCCTGTGAGTAGAGGCCAGAGGTGCTGCTGGACATCCCGCGGTGCCCAGGATGGCCCCACCAGAGAGACTCGCTGGGCTTCGAATGCCGAAGTGCCAAAGTGCGGAGGTTGGGAACCGCTGGCATCGGCACACGGGTGGGCGTCACCCACGGAACCCGAATAGCTTCCTCTCCCGCAGCTAAGGGCCCCGGGGTGACGGGACGTGGCCGGCCCAGACGGAAGTGGTTCTTCCCACATGTTCCTCCAGGCACTTGACAGTGGGGACCACAGTCTCTAAGGCCCCTTTCCCCGTTTAACACACGTCCCTTATGCCTACAGCGTACCTGGCGTGTAGGGAGACAGCAGAGGAGACCCGGGGGGCTCATGCGGAGCTTCCATTCCAGGGCAGGCTACAGGTGCAGGCGCGGGACTCGGCGCCTGACTCCTTCCTGGTGGGGAGGCAGGCTGAGGGCACAGTGGACAGGACCGTGGGGGCAGATCCTCCCGGGGGGGGGGGATGGGAACGGCCCCAGGCAGGAGACTCGGAGCATCTCCGGCACAAGGAGCGCCCAGGGCCAAGGCCCGCACTGGCCTCGTGAGGAGATGGGGCCGAGTCCTCTGACCACGTGACCCACAGGGACGTTCCCATTGGCCGGGAGCAGCCGTCATGGCGTCCTGTCACGGTCAGGAATGAGACCAGCCTCAGCGGCTGGGAAGCCAGCAGGACACGTGAGGGGCATGGGGCAGTCAATCTGTCCTGTCTGGACAGGGGTGACCAGGAAGCAAGGAAGCAGAGCTGAGCCAGCGGAGAGAGCAGGGTCCCGACCTTGACGAGAAGGAGAAGAATGGGCGTGACGGTCAGATCCAGTGCTGGAGAGGACAGCAGTCCAGCGCCTCAGGAGAAGGGTGGTGGCCGCCGTCAGCCCGCTGTTCACGGCTAACCACTTCCGGGTCCATCGGTCGGCCCACCTGGACAACTGGTTCTGAGGCTGCTCGGGGGCAGAGGGGAGTCCCTGTCCCCACAGCACAGGGGTCCTCCTCAAGGCCTCGGGTTGTCTCCAGGCATTCAGGCCCTCAGCACACACTCTGCAAAATGTTCTAAATGGAACATTCCTGCAGCTAGACTCGGAGTACGATACACACTCTGGGATCCTGTGCCCCATACCTCCCCTGTGAGTTCAAATCCATGATCAGTATTTCTGTGAAATGTGTGCATGCAGGAGTGCAGGCAGGGAGAGACACAGACGACAGACAACAGGCAGGTGGACAGAAGAAAGCCAGGTGATGACAGACAGATTGGATCTCACTTTCGTCCCCGGGCCCCCATGCACAGACATGGGGTTGAACACCAGACCGTTTGGTCACGTCATACGGCTCTGCTGAATGCATCGATCCGAGCACGCGTGCCTTAGTTCATTCACAGCTGGCCGCTGTCTGCGAATTCCAACACGGCTCTCGGATCCACAGAGAGCGCTGGGGACCACGTGGAAACGTGACTTTTGTAAAAACCCCGTTTTCCCCGTATCACCCAAACTCCCGGGGACTCCCAGCAGGGCGCGCCTGTGGCTCACGGCCACTAAGTGGCGCTGTGTGCAGCTCGGTTCTGTCGGTGGGGCTTGGGGGGCAGCCACGCCCGCCCACAGGGGGAAGAGGGTTCAGCTGGCAGGGATCCCCCGGTCCTTCCCCAGGCCAGGCCAGCAAGGAGCAGGGGGGCACGCAGTCCCGAAGGAAACAAAGACACCGCGAGCTGCATACCGCGAGCTGCCCAGAATCCGACGAGAGGCAGGAATTTGCTTGCACAAACAGCGAAGGGTAAATAAAGTATTGAGATTGCGCGGCGCGAATCGAAAGCCTTTGGCTTTCTCTCTGGGCGGTAAGAAGGAAATAGAACCGTTCACATTTCAGGAAGCGCAGGCATGCGGGAATGAAGCCTCTTTCCGGCTGGGTTCCGGAAGAATGCTGCGACCCCCAGCACCGTCGCGAGGCCGCACAGGGCGGAGCGGGTTCAGAGGCCCGAGACCGTTTGCTCCTTCGGTTCCCCGTCTACTCAGTGTCGCCTCCATCAGCAGAGCCCCCGCCAGTGTGACCCGCACGCCCCTCGGGGTCTCCCCGGGGTCCAACCCGCCGCCGCCTCCGGGGCTCACAAGGCCGCCGGAGCTGTGGGCGCGTGCGGAACGGGCACCTCGATCCCAGCCGTCCGCTTACGAGCAGACACGCTAACCTGCAGACGAGGAACCTTACAAACACTCTGCGCTGAGCCCACCGTCTGCACGGCGGGCTTTGCCTCCTCGCCGTCCTTATGAATTCTACATTCCGCCTTCCGCGGCACACGGCCCCTTCCTCCTTTCATCCGCCTGTGGCCTCGCGCACTGCGCACCCGCAAGGAGGAGCACCGCACCTAACCCTTCCGTCGATGGCGCGGCGCGGGCTCGCTGAGCAAGCGGGGGGGGCGGGGGGGGGCGGCGGGCACCAGAGCCGGCTGAGCTTCCTGCGGCCGCTGCGGCAAATCGGCGCAGGCTTGGTGGCGTCGACCGCGTCCCCTCTCGGTTCTGGAGGTCGGGAGTCTGACTCGGGTCTCCCGGGCCCCACGTGGCTGTGTTCCCCTTCGAGGCTTCGGGGGTGGAGCCTTTCACACCTTTCCCGGAGTCCGGAGGTGCCACGGGGCTTGACTCGTGCCCCCTCCTTTCAAAGCCAGCGACAGCCGTCTTTCTCACGTCCGTCCCTCTGACAGCCTTCCACCTTCCCGAGCCTCTTTCCACCGGCAGCTGGGGAGGGCTCTCTGCTCCTAAGGGCTCAAGGGATCGAACTGGCCCGACCCAGACAAAGGGAACCTCTCCTCTCGGGGTTCATAACCGTAAGCACGGCTGCAAAGTCCCTTTTGCCTGGAAGGCAGTGTGTTCCGAGGTTTGGGGCACGGGAGGTCGATGTCCTGGGGGCCGTTATTCTCCGAAGCTGCCCTGAGCGGTTCGCACAAGCCCCACCGCCGTCATTTCCAACGGCGATTTCCCCTCCTTTCCCCGGCGCGCCCCTCGGCCCCTCCCGTGGGCTTCTGCGTGTCTTCTAACCTCTAGCTACTAAAGTCGTTGCCTCCAAACACTGTACATTTCCACATTCGGAGCAGACAACGTCCTAAACCGGCCACTCTCGGTCTCTTGCTGTTCCCGCACCACTTTGGTGAGCGGCTGGTCTCTTGTGAATTGAAACCCAGAGCAAGAAGGTGACTGGGACTTCCCAGGGCCGGTTCTGAAAAGACAGCCAAGGGGCCACCGACTCCCTCGGTGATCTGACCCAGACGACAGGGTGAGTGTGGCTGAGCCACTTAGCGAGGCTACTTTAAGCAGAAATTTACTTACGAGATTCACTCCCTTCAAGGCAATTTCTGCTCGATCTGATTTGATTTGCTCCGCGCGTGTGTGAGGTAGATTCTTAAACAGAGATTGCTGCACGGTCCCCGAGCACGTTCCGAGGCCGGGAGCGGCAGGCAGGGCTGCGGTGACGGGAAAGGGACCCACTCGCGCCAAGTGGGTAATCCCCTCTCAAGGTGGGTGCCGGGGTTTGAGGGGGTCCGAAACGCTGCCGCAGGGGAACGGGGCAGAGGCACAGGGCAGGGAAGGGCCCGGGCTGGACTCTGACTGCAGGCCGCCCTGGGGAAAGTGCATGCAGGCAAGTGTGTCCCCTAGGAGGAAGCCTCCGTTAGGGATGGGAGTTCCTGGGCCTCTCCCTTCCGGGGCGTGGCTTCTGGCCGGGCCTCTTCCTCCGGGGGCGTGGCTTCTGGCTGGGCCTCCCCTCCGGGGGTGTGGCTTCTGGCTGGGCCTGTCCCTCCTGGGGCGTGGCTTCCTGCTGGGCGGCGCCCAGGTGCTTCTGAAGAGCGGAGACCAGATGGCCCTCACCCCGTCGTCAGGCCCACGCTCAGCGCCTTCAGCCAACCTGCGACCATGCTGAATTCCGCATGCGGCCACCCAGGGCCCCATCGGCCAGGCGCTCTGGGTTCTGGGAGGAGGAAGGCGGGCGGGCTGCAGGAAAGACTGGTCCTGCAGAGTGACGCCGAAGAGATGAGACAATTAGTTCTCTCTCACACGCGTATGCACACACACCCCCGCACAGTAATGAATCCTCTCTCCTGCACACAGACGCGCGCACACACACATGCACATACATGCACACACACAGACACACTCTCATTAATGAATTGTTTTGGCTTTAATAGCACAACATCTTGCAGAAAAAAAAAAGGAGAAAAGGTGGTTCCTTGCAATAATGAGAGTGACTGGGCTTCCTAGCCGTTCCTGCATGCTTACTTAGCCCTGGTTCAGCGGCTGGACCTCGTGTTAGAATGAAGGACGGGTCGGTAATCAAAATAGACGTGGGTGCGCACCTCTTGGCACCTTGTGAGTCCGTTAATTTAATTAACCCGCCCAGCCAGCCTGGGCTGTGGCGGCCTCCTCACCCCCTGGGCGGGATTCGTCCGCGCTGAGCCCACAGGTGTGTGAGGAGGCCCGGAACCCGGCCAGCTGCACTCCTTTCTCCTCCGTGAATTGCCCCATGTCCTACCCTGACCTTGGCCGGACCCAGAAGTGAGGCCGCAAGTTCGGACCCTAAACAAGGTCACCCACCAACTCCAAGAGACGAAGGAGCGTGGGTCCGAAGGGCCGGGGTCCTGGCCGCAGCCCCGGGAAGAAGGCTGGGGGGCGGGGCTTGGCGGGGTCCTGGTGTCGGGGGCGGGGCTCGGCGGGGCCCACGTTCCGGGAATCACCACTGAGTGAAAGATTTGTGGTTTCCCGCGGATGCAGCGGTTCAAACTGGGCCTCTGGAAAGGGGCGTCTGCGGCTTTTAGTTCTTTCCGTCTTTCACGCCTGCCTCTTCCGCACCAGGAAGGATAGTGTGTGACCGGCCCCAACTGTGTGCCAGTCCCCAGGCTCAGTCCCTGCAGACACCGACTGTCCCGTAGCGCCATAGCCCCGGGAAGTGTTCCCGTCCCGTCCCAGTCCAGGGAGGTGCTTACCTTCCCATTTAAAGGTGAGCCAAGTGAGGCTCAGAGGAACTAAGCAGCCGGTGTCGGGACACAGCCGGCATGCGGCAGGCCAGGCTGGAGCCCAGGCTGAGACCCGGTCCCACCTCTCAACTCCACGCCCCTGTGCCCAGCTCACATGGTTCCCATTTCAGACCAGCGGCATCCGGTCAGAACGTAATGAGGGCCTCGTGTGAAATTCAAACTTTTCTAACAGACACATTGAAGAACAACAGGTGAGCCTGGGTGTTGTGTATAAGTGATGAAGCACTGAACGCTACACCTGAAACCAATGTTACCATCTCTGTTGACTAGAATTTAAATAAAAGCTTGAAGTCAAAAAAATATATATAATCATTTATAAATTTAAAGAGGTGACCTTGACTTTAATGGTATATATGCAAAACATGACTTCAGGGCACCTGCGTGGCTCAGTCAGTTCAGCATCCGACGTTTGATGTGGGCTCAGAGCTCGCAAGTCAGAGCTCGGCACTGGGCTCTGGGTGACGGCGCGGAGCCGGCTTGGCACTCTCTCTCTCCACCTCTCCCCTGCTCATGCTCTCTCTCTCTGTTTCAAAGTAAACAAATATACATTTAAAACATGATCATTTCAACATGTTACCACGACAAAAACTATCCAGTAGGCATTTTCTGGGTCTTTTCTCACGTGAAGTCTGTGAGCTGGTGTGCGTCGCGCCCTCGCGGCCCAGCTCCGTCCGCACCGCCGCGTCTCGGGAGCTCCCCAGCTCTGTGCGGCCCGAGTCTCTGTGCAGGATGGGCACAGCGTTTTCCCGGTCTGCACGGCGTTGACACGGGCCACCCCGAGATGTGTCTCTCTTTACCCCTGAGGCTTGAATGAGGCCAAGCCTGGAAGAGCATCTGGCCTCCGGGGCGGAGGGAGCCAGGGCTTACTGTTACCGCCACGGTTCCCGAAATGTCAGGCTGCCAGCCGCAGACAAAGGTCCTAAGGTCTCTGAGCCCCAGGGGGTCATTTTGTTTGCAGAGCATTGCCCTGTGCCCAACCTACATATGGGTTTTTTTCTCCTGGCCCCACATGGGGTTTCGTCTGAGAAACTAGCCCCCCCACCCCCTCCAGCGTCACGCGGGGCTGATTCTGGAAAGCCCGTGGCAGCCTAGCCTTCTGACCACAAGGGAGGGGTCAGTGACACTCGGGGCCTCGGGGGCCAGGGGAACACAGGACCCTGTAGAGAGTCGAGTAAAGTGTGCTTGGTCTGTTCTTTGTTTTTGTTTTTGTTTTAATTAAAAATAAATTTTAATGTTGGTTTTTGACAGAGAAAGAGAGAGAGACAAAGTGTGAGCTGGGGAGAGGCAGAGGGAGAGGGAGACACAGGATCCGAAGCAGGCTCCAGGCTCCGAGCTGTCAGCACAGAGCCCGACGCGGGGCTGGAACTCATGAACCGTGAGATCGTGACCTGAGCCAAAGTGGGATGCTTTACCGACTGGGCCACCCAGGCACCCCCTCTTGGTCCGTTATCTTACCTCCAGCTTTGGAAAGCCGGTGCCGGAGCAGGTGACTCCTGCCAGCCGCTCCTCGAAGGAAAATGCGTTGCGGGGGGAGGGGGGTTTATATTCCGCCCTGTGGACGTACTGCACCTGTGTGTCCGGGAAGGGATGAACGCGCACACGGGCTACGCGAGGGACACACCGCAGAAACGTGACGCTGAGTGAGAGAAGGCGGACACGAAGGCCAGGCGTCAGGCTTCCCCTTGACCGGCGGTGTCCGGGACGGGCCTGTCCTCAGAGACGGAGCCGACTCGTGCTCGCGCTGGGGTGGGGGGCGGGCGGGGGCGGTGATTGCTCCCCGGGTGCGGGATTTCCCTCTGGGTGACCCGCACACTTGGGATTGGATTAGATGGAGGTGGCGTCGCAGAACATCCTATGTGCCGAATGCCACTGAGTTGCATCTTTTAAAATGATTAAAACAGTAATGAAAAAAGAGACGCCGACGGGGAGAGTGGCTTTGTGGTTACAAAACGCACTTAGGAAAAAGCAAAGTGTATCTTCTTCTGCATTCAAAGAGGTTGTATTTTTTTTTTAAATTTTTTAATGTTTATTTTTAAGACAGAGAGAGACAGAGCATGAGTGGGGGAAGGGCAGAGAGAGAGGGAGACACAGAATCTGAAGCAGGCTCCAGGCTCTGAGCCGTCAGCGCAGAGCCCGACTCGGGGCTCGAACTCACAGACCGAGATCATGACCTGAGCCGAAGTCGGCCGCTCAACCGACTGAGCCACCCGGGCGCCCCTGTATTTTTTTTTTTAACCCGTAGACTTTTGACTCATATCTGTTCTTTTCACCCCGTAGCACACACCTGTTGCTCTCCAGAGAAGACAGTGGTTCAGGTCATTCTGGGCCCTTCCCCCAGGTTCCCTCCAGGAGGTAGAGCCAGGGTCTGCCTCCTTCAGGAAGGCGGCCGAGGGGGACAACTCCTTCCTCCCCCCGGCCCCGGCCGCCCTAGAGGCTGGCCATGTGTCCACACCGCCAACCCGCTCTCCGGGAATTCTGACCTTCCAGCCTGTGGCTTGACGGTGGCAGAGATGGGGTGTCTCCTCACCCCCTCGGAGGGGACTGTGTGTGGACTATCCTCACGGCCCTCGGGGGTTTCCTTGTCAAAGCTGCCTCCCCAGCCACCCCGACTGGGAACTTTCTAGACCCATAGTCACTGGCATCCAACCCTCGTGCCTGATTCCCATAACCCCACCCCCAGAAAGTCTTACTTAACCGAATCTGTGATCCGGGCGGTGGAAGTTTTTTTTTTTTGTTTTTTTTTTTTTAAAGTAGGCTCCGTACCCAGCACAGAGCACAATGAGGGGTTTGCCTCCTGACCTGCGATCAAGAGTTGGGCACTCCGGGCATCTGGGTGGCTCAGTCGGTTAATTGTCCAACTTCTGTTGGACACCCTTGGGAATGATAACTGCTGACTTACTCACGCCCCTAATTCATAGGGATGGCCTCCTGCGCCTGTGCAGAGGCCCCGGTTGCCTTCGGCCATCTCGGGGAGGCTGCATGACCGGCCGCAGTGTTTGCTCTGTGCCCTTTAACTGGCGTTAAGAGCAGAGGCGGCCTTAGCTGAACAAATATTTAAGAGTTGCACACGCTGCATGTGAGGGGGCGAGGGGGGGCTCTCTTTGAGAGATCACGTTTCACCAGGCCCTCCAGCCCCCCAGGAGCAATAAAATAATTTCCTAGCAAGTACGCAGACTGGCCTCCGGGCTCTCAAAGAGAAGAGGCAATACTCTCCTATGAGTTTGGATGGCTAGTTGCGGCGGTCCCGGAGCTGGGCAGGGTCTTGCCGGCTGTCACTTACTGGGAAGCCCAGTCAGACGGCAGCCCGAGTAGCACTTGTCAAAGGTACAGTTCTTAGTATGAGGATCAAAATGCTGCAGCTGGCAAGTAAGTCTATAAATCTTGTTGTCCTGATTTAAAAATGTCACTCCATCTGGATTATGGTCTGGGAGCTCTGAGGCTCCGGAGGTGTCTGTGACTGCTGAAGGGAAGTTGGAAAATGTGGGTCTCTGATGGTCTTTATCGGGCCCAGAGGGCGGGGCTACGAGGCCCTTTCTTCACCGGATTCTGAGAGCGGACTGCGAGGACCAGTCTTCCCAGGGAACCAGTCTAGACAGCAGCACCCAGGACCCTCCTTCCTCAGCAAGACGTGGGTCTATGTGTGGTTTTGTTAACTCCAAAAAGTTCAAGGGTATTTTTTTATTCTGAGCCACGGTTTCGATCGATGGCTATCATTAGCCCTTTATTAATTCTGCACACGCAGGAGAAAAGCACCAAAAGCGGGCCCCCCCAGGGCGTGCACTTCGGTTGAGGGACAACGTGTAACTGAAATTGACAGGTACGGTCACTCAAAAAGTAGATACGAGACATGCAGACTAAAGGTCTTTTTAAAAAATGGCAGGATGATGGATGAGGGAGCCTGGCTTTTCAGGGAAGGATAGTATTTCCAGGTTCTGGAGGCTGGGTTGGGCTGGTCCAGAAGACTGACCGTCCCAAGGCCAATGACCGCTAGAGTGTCGTCGACACATATGCAAACCTTTCGTTAATTCTCTGCCACCCAAGACAAGAGCCAATAGCTCGATGAGGGTATTTAAATTTATTAAAATGAACTAAACGTAAATATTCAGTTCCCCAGTTGCATGAGCCATCCTAGCGGCTGCCATATTGGACAGGGCAGACAGAGAACATTGGCAGCCGCATGGAAAATTCTACTGGAAGGTGAGAGCTAACTACCCCCCACCCCTCCGCCATCATGATCTTTTATCTTCTATTTGAATCTTGGCACTTTTATCTTCCCCCAGGCTAATAAAATGGGCAATTTCCAACTCGGGGGAGAATTTCTCATATGTGTGTTACTACTGTTGCCTTTGTTATGGGGTGCGCACAGGGATGTCTTCAGACCTGGCTGAAGACTCTCAGGGAGCTAAGAGTCGTGGGTCGCTGGGGAATGAGGGGTCGCACAGCTGTTTGCACGGGGAAAGGTGCCCCCTCGGCTTTCCCACATTAGTGACTCTTCGCAACCATGAGCCTGGCAAAGTCCTACAGCAGCCTCCTGTTTATTCTTCTGTCCCAGAGATACAGTTTTGATATAAATTCAAGATCTTTTTTGTAAGAGCCGTTAACAGGGATAAGGCAAGAAGCAAACCACATGTGGAGACAGATGTTGCCCTACAGAAGGCTGGCTTTCCAGTCGCTCTGTGGCTTACTGGCAATATGGGACTCCGGGGACCATGGGACAGTGGGCGGAATGTGGCTTTGGGCTCACGTCCTGCTCTCGAGGGCTCTCACGAGGCAGAGCTCTGAGCCTGCATTTAACCAGCTAAGTGCCCATTTTCTCATCACTAAAGTCAAGCAAAACTTTCCTCAAAATCCAGCTGGGCTGAGGAGAGAGAGAGACGGTCCGTCAGAGGCCCCGGAACGCACCCTGACCCCACGGTGTTGGCCTGGGCTCCCTGCCCCCGTTCTCTGCTGCCGACCTCCCTCTTCTTCCTTCTCCTTCCACTTCTAAGGTCATGGTCATGACACCCAGGCCACCTGGAAAGTCCAGGGCAAGCTCGTCGTCAGCAACTGGCCATCTCTATTCCATCCGTAATCTTAGTTTCCAGTGCCACGCGGCCTCATATTCGTGGGCTCAGGGGATCCGGTTGCTCTTAGGGGAGCACCGTTCTGCCGATCCCCACTGAGAGCAGCACAGCAAAAGACAAACAAAAATCGCACCATTTCTCTTTACGCACCGCGGCTTCAATTGTTAAAATGGAGCGTCCTGACATAGAAAGGTAGAATTGTCAAGATACTCCCTTGTGTTTTTCCATGGTTTCCTACGACCAGGGAGGAAGGACGACTGGTAAACCTCCGGGGTCAGGCTTCCTCCCTTCCACTTTCTCTCCCCAACAGCACTGCAGGGTCATGGCTCTCCCTGAGTTCACGCCCCTCTTGGATGAACAAACCCAAGGTGAGTGCTTTCGAGTTTCTCCTCTTTCTGCTTTACTTGGCTTATGAATTGTCTCTCCTCCGATATCTTCCAGACCTGTTCACTCTTGACTTTGCACCCCTGGAGCGGCACCTTATATGTGGCGCCTTGTTTATTAATTAATTCCTCGGCACGGAACGCTTCGGCAACAATTACATCATGGCCAATGACAAACCACATTTGTTCAATGATCGTTTTCCAGGATGATGGTTAAGGAGATGATTTAATGAGGCTGAAGTCAATGTTACTTAACATTGCATTACTTACCATAACATTACAGCATTATTTAATAAAACAAATTTTAAAACGATGTTGGGGAATTAGGTGCATAACTCTCATTATTGTTAATGGTTGCTGCATACCTAATTCCCCACTCGGTGCGCTGGAATCTTGGCTTCAGCTCCTCCTCCTATGGAAATGAGCTGACGAGCATCTGCACAGAACACCCCGGCCCCAGGTATAAATAACTGCGGTGATGTTTCTCGGCGTGTGCAGAAATTAGCCCTGACCCCGATAGACGCAGAGCCCGTGTACGGATTCAGTTCAACAATCGGTGCCGTGTAAGGGTCATTACCAAGGAAATGAGGTAAACATCTAATTAGTTTTTATTGACTTTCACACTCAGAATGTAAATCTTGGGAATAGGTAGGAGTCACTGCCTTCTGGGAGCTTAGTACTGGCATTTATGCCTTTTAACAAGATGGTTTGTTCATTGAGTGGGCAGCTGGAGCCTGGGCAGGCCCAGGGGTGGTGCCGAGGGATGGTGCAAGCGAGCAGGGGCGCGGGGGAAGCACGGCCGCGTTCTCTCCGACAGACCCCAGGGCATGGCTGTGTGCCTTGCCCCCTGAAGAGACAGTTACCGAGGCCACCTGCTTGCTGTAGTGCCAGAATATAGTGAGAGCTCAATAAAAACTTGTCCAACTTCTGTCCAGGACAGATTTCAAAAGATCGAAGTTGAAGGGCACCTGGGTGGTTCAGTTGGTTCAGCGTCCCGACTCTCCATCTGGGCCCCGGTCATGATTTCACCGTCCGTGAGTTTGAGCCCCACGTCGTGCTCTGTGCTGACAGTGCACAGAGCCTGCTTGGGATTCCCTCTCTCTCTCTCTCTCTCTCTCTCTCTCTGCCCCCTCCCCCCAAAAATAAATAAACTTAAAAAAAAAAGATTGAAATTCAAATGTGAAAGTAGGTGTTTGATCCCTGTTGTTGGTAAGTGGCAGAGAGATACAACTAAAACCAGGTTGAGGGAAAAGAACAGCGTCGACTCGCACACAAGTGTGAAGGCCGTTAGGCTTCAGGCTGGGCGGTCCAGGTGTTCCAGTTAATTTTTGGGATTCGCTTCCTCTTTCTGTCTTTCTTTCCTTTCTTTCCTTAACGATGGCTCACCAAATTGGAACTGTCCCAAACAGAGTTCCCTTTCCCAGTAATT
Organism: Paguma larvata; assembly: GCA_030068075.1. Classification (NCBI taxonomy): domain Eukaryota; kingdom Metazoa; phylum Chordata; class Mammalia; order Carnivora; family Viverridae; genus Paguma; species Paguma larvata. Next base: position 47,085,391 of record CM057844.1, on the reverse strand, counting down.
AATTTCCAGCCAAAGTCCTGTGATTGTGTCTCACGGTCTGTGTTAGGCGTGCAGGGAGCTAATATGGCCAGAGTCTCCCTGCCTGGGTCTGGGATCGGGCCGGGGCGAGGCGCCTTCCCCAAGGAAAACCAGCGTCCTGATGGTAAACTAAGGCAAGCAGGCACGAGTCACCTTCTCCTGCGGGAAGGGTCACCTGTCCCACAGCCGAGCCGTGGAGCTGGGTAACGCCAAAGCCTCTAAAGATGGGGAGGGGCTTGGCCGAAGTTTCACCACCTGATATTGCGATTTTTGTTAACTGTCTTCATTTGAATGCAGGTGGTGACTCCTGCTCTGCCCGCCTCAGCGGGCTCCTGGGAGGAGTAAGAAGGCGGATATTGTCCAAGGTGGTATTTTTCCCTGCGGAGCGCAAGCGAGGCAAAAGCACCCTGTTCTCTGGCGGCCCCACAAACAAAGCCCTCGATCAAATCTGAATTTCAGATAAACAATGAGTGATTTTCTAATGTAGTTCTGTTTCCTGTAATATTTGGGACATACTAACACTAAAAAGTTATTTACGACATGAGACATGCATATGCCAAAACTTCATTTGATTTTCTGACGTTCAAAATAACTAGCTTTATTATTTTTTTGGTTAAACCTGACAGCCTTCCTATAGTCATGACGTAAGAGCAACACGTTTAAGTTTTTTAATGTTTATTTTTGAGAGGCAGAGCGTGAGTGGGGGAGGGGCAGAGAGAGAAGGAGACACAGAATCCGAAGCAGGCTCCAGGCTCCGAGCTGTCAGCACAGAGCCCGACGTGGGGCTTGAACTCACAGACCGTGAGATCATGACCTGAGCCGAGCCGATGCTGGACACTTAACCGACGGAGCCACTCGGGCGCCCCAAGACCAACACATTTAATTCTTATGTACATCGAGTCTTTGTCTTCTTTCTCTTCCTAGTGTCCAGGAGGGTGTGGTCTCTGCACTCGGAGGCTGTGTGCAGTGCCGGCCCCATGGCCCAGGGTATCCGCAGAACGCTTGCTCTGAAATGGAGCAGAGCGAGGGCCCCCTGCAAGACACGGGCCCAAAGGATGAGGCATTTAACAAGCGAGAAGGTCAAGGGGGCCTGAACTAAATGTATTTAGTCAGGAAGCCGATGAAGAGGAAGGAGAAAGCAGAGTTTGTTTTCAAAATCCCAGTCCCCAAATTAAGGAGGTATTTTTGTGCAATCTCAAGAAAATTGTCTCAGATTAAATAAAGGGAGTATGATTTTATGCATTTGGAATTAGACATGTGGAAGCCATTTCTTAAGGGCCCCAAACGCGCACGTGCGCAGAAAGAACTCCAGCTCGCTAGTGTGTTTGTAAATATTTATTGAGTGCTTCCTGCGCATCCCTGCGTGCCTGGACCCGGGCATGTAGGTGCTCTGGCCTGTCGAGGGCGCCAGAAAGTTCCAGGTAAGTAGGAAGGTGTAACATGCCAGGGACGTGGACGAAGTGCCGACTCGGCCTGTGATGGTTGAGGATCGCGATACGTCTACTTCTGTTTCTACACCTGTCTGCACCCACCCCCCCACCCCCGCTGCACCTGCACCCGCCCCCCCACCTGCACCTGCACCCCCACTGCACCTGCACCCGCACCCGCTTCCTCACCTGCACCCGCACCCCCACCCCCACTGCACCTGCACCCGCACCCCCACCCCCGCTGCACCTGCACCCACACCCGCTCCCCCACCTGCACCCGCACCCCCACCGCCACTGCACCTGCACCCACCCCCCACCGCCACTGCACCTGCACCCGCCCCCCCCGCCCCCACTGCACCTGTACCCACACCCGCTCCCCCACCCCCACTGCACCCGCACCCACACCTGCACCTGCACCTGCACCCCCACCCCCACTGCACCCGCACCCACACCTGCACCTGCACCTGCACCCCCATCCCCACTGCACCCGCACCCACACCTGCACCTGCACCTGCACCCCCACCCCCACTGCACCTGCACCCCCACCCCCACTGCACCCGCACCCACACCTGCACCCGCCCCCCCACCCCCACTGCACCCGCACCCACACCTGCACCGGCACCCGCCCCCCCGCCCCCACTGCACCCACACCCACACCGCCACTGCCACTGCACCTGCACCCGCCCCCCCGCCCCCACTGCACCCACACCCACACCGCCACCGCCACTGCACCTGCACCCACACCCACACCCCCGCTGCACCTGCACCGGCACCCGCTCCCCCACCCCCACTGCACCCGCATCCCCACCCCCGCTGCACCCGCACCTAATCTACACGGACGCGCACACCCACGCATACCTATACCACTTCCACATCCACACTCACGTCTCCGCCTACCTCCACGTCTGCACCTACACCTGTCCCTACGCCCACTTGTACGCACATGTGTACCAGTACATGTGCATAAATAGATATCGAAACATAAAGACCCTAAAGAGATGACTTTTCCCAATGAACACGTGCTTGCAACCGCATCTGTATCCGGATGAGGAACACGACCAGCACCCAGAAGCCTCTCCTCCTCTAAGGTGACAGTTGACTTACAGATCGAGGCATGGGTAGAAATTGATCATTGAAGACCGATAAGAAAGGGCACGCCTGGCGGAGGAAAGGATGAATCTTCGAGCAATTATAACTTGATGAAAGCCTCGCAGCTAATTCTAAGGGCAGGGGACGCTCGTCCCCAGGGGAGGTGCTTCACCGGCCTGTGTGTTGGGGGTTGGGGTGGCTGCTGAGAGAAATACCCTCCCCCCACCCAGAAGCAGGGGTTCAAAAAAGGTCAAAGTCAGTGTCTCCCAGGGAGAAGCCTGGAGGGAGGCATCCGGGGCGTGGTAGACGGTAGTCCCACAGGGTCATCTGGGATTCTGCCCCCGTCTTTCCCCCCATCGGCCCGGCACAGGGTCTTCCTCCCCCCGATGGGTCCCTGGCCCAGGCTGAGCTGGAGGCTGGAGGCAAGGGAAGGCGCTCAGGACACTGGCTGTCATCCAAGTCCCACATCACACCTTTGCTCGTCCCGTTAGCGGGAACACAGCCAGGCGGCTGGGGATCTGTGTGTGCTGATGACCATCAGGCTCTCCCCAGGAAGGACGTGGGGAATGGCCATCTCGTCTGCTTTGGGGAGTAATTCCGGCGTAAGAAGTCAGACAGGTGGGAAGAATCTCGGAGTGAGAGAGAGAGGAAGCTCAGTGAGCGAGGGTTGTCGGTTACCCAGCAGTGAGGGCAGAGGGCAGAATGTGGTGCCCGGGGCATCTCTGGGGGCGGCTGGGCAGAATTTGGTGACCAGAGACCCTGGGTGACCGAGAAAGGAGGTGGCGGTTCGAGTCCGGGACACGGGAGGTGCTGTCGTCTCTGCGTGAGGGGGAAGGGAGTGGGCCCGCCACAGCCGCCGGGCTGAGGTGGCAGTGTCTGCAGGCGTAAACGGCGGGGCGGAGCTCGGGAGACAGGCTAGCACAGGAGGTGCTGGCGCGGAAGCACCGAGAGTATGAACGGTCACGGGGGCCTTGGGAGTGGGCGAAGTCACCCAAGGAGAGACTGGAGGAGAATCGTGTTGGCGTCGAGGAAGGACCAAGACAAGCTCAGGGGCGGGGGAGGGGGGAAGCGGCAGGAAGTCAAGGGGGCGGAGGGTTTCAGAGAGGACGAGCAGGTTCCAGATGGCCTCCGGCACGGAACCGGCCCCGTGGGCCCCCGCGGACTGGAGGGCAGACGCAAACCTCCTCTTGTGCCCACTCTTCGTCTTCGCTGCAGACGGAGCCCGAGAGCCCTGTGGCTTGAGCGCCCCACCGGCCGGGCCCAGGGCGACCTTAGCATCAAAGCGAAACTGACGGGGAGGGGTTCCGGCGCATCAAGGAAGGAAAAAAGTAAGAACCTGTGAGTACACACCCCTATAAATGAAAGAATGAATGGACGTTTTAAAACTTAGGGTACACGAGAAAGCTCTTCCTTACTGAAAAATGTCAACTATTCAAGGCAGAGAAATAAAATAGGAAATCATGACTTTACAGCCTCGGCAAGAATGACGGGCTCAGGCGGGAATCACCAGGGCGGCTAAAATCACAGGATGACAGGCTGTCGGCAAAGAGGGCGTCCACGTGGTCTCAGTCTGGGATCATGGATTGCTGACTCATCTCTATGGGCACACGTGGTAACTTAGCAAGACAGAAGCCGGTGGGCACATGTTAGCCGTAAGCTCGAGCCTAACACGGGGAAGGACCCGGGAAAGCGACACCCTGGGACCGCCTGACCTGATGCCCCCAGAAGGAGGCGGTCCCTACGGAGCGGTTTGACCGAATCGCGAGGGAACGACCAGACACACCCACGGGAGGGATGCTCTGCAGAATAACTACGCAGCCCTCGTCAAAAGATCGAAGCCACAAAAGACAAAAATAAAGTCAGGGGAACGGTTCCAGATTAAGAAGGAATCAAGGGAATTTTGCAACTGGAGGCAGCGTGGGATACGGCAGTCGATTCTGGATTTTTTCCTGGAATAAAAAATAAAACAACCATGAAAGGTGCTATTGGGACAACCGGAGAAATATTGCTACGAACAGTGATTTAGAGGATGCAGTCACGTCCCTGCTGCATTCCTGTGTACGATATCCAACCTGTAGTTAGGCAGCAGGAAGTTGCTGCTTTTAGGAAACACATGTTGGTCTGTTCAGTAACGAAGTGTCCTGACGGCTACATGATTCGCACAGTTCCATTAAGCAGTACGTACTGTAAGTATTTGCATCACTGTGTGTGTGTGTGTGTGTGTGTGTGTGTGCGCGCGCGCGCTCAACTTACTAGTTTGCAACAATTTATTTTCCAAAATAAAAAGTCTGGGGAAAAAAGAAGGGGCAAATGTGCCCCCTGGGAGACATGGCAGGTGTGTTTGTGAACCCAGCTGCCTACATGTCTACACACACACGCGCGTGCGCACACGCACACACGACCACAGCTGTTCTGATATTTCGAGCCCCTCCTGCAGAAATGAGAGCGCGCTGGTAAAGATGCATGCTTAAGGAGTCTTTCTGCATCAGAAACAAACAAGAAAATTCGGAAACTGACTCTCCATCCATTAAGGATTAAAAAGTGGGACATTCATAATGTGGAATTTTATGCAACTATTAAAAAGAATGCCTTCTGGCAGAGTGGTGGGAGAGAGAGACAAACTCCCCCGCTGACACACAAAATGCTGGATTAAAAAAGAGCTTTAAAATGCAGGACGTGCTGGCAAGAAAGTAAATTATCCTTATGACCGGGAGCCCCGGGGGTGATCGGGGCAGGGAAGCCAGCGTCCCTCGCGGGCCTCTGACAGCCAAGCCCGTGTGAGCCTCCTTTCTACAGCCTGCAGGTGCAGGGACCCAAAGCCAAGCTCACGATCTGTCCAAGGTGCCAGGTCTGCTGGCGGTTCCGCCCCCTTAAAGCTGGGCCTGTGCTCCCCAATATAAGGGAAGGAAGCAAACCCTCCCTCGGGGAGGAGGCTGCCCGGACACGGTCCTCTCAAGCCTTGAGGCAGATCTGAGGCCTGAAACTGATACCCTGCGAATTCAGAGTCGTGGCCTGAGTTTCCATCAGCACCTCCTCTGCAAAACCTGAAGCACAGTCGAAGGCAGTCCTGGTCGGTAAGGTTCTCGGAAGCCTGCAGAAGCAGAAGGAAATAGTCTCACCTTCAACAAGGACTGAAAGGAATTCCCAAAGATGAAGTTCCAAGTAGATAGAAGTTTCATTCAAAAATCGTAAACTCACTGGGGCACCTGGGCGGCTCAGTCGGTTAAACATCGACTTCAGCTCAGGTCATGATCTCATGGTTCGTGGGTTCGAGGCCCGCATCAGGCTCTGTGCTGACAGCTCGGGGCCTGGAGCCTGCTTCGGATTCTGTGTCTCCCTCTCTCTCTGCCCCTGCCCCACTTGCACTCTGTCCCTCTTTCTTTCAAAAATAAACACACACACGCACACAAACAAAACAAAAACTGTAAACTCACGAGGACACATATGTACAAAGGCTAGAATTTTCCAGAACTGATGAAAGACTCAAGTTCACAGATTCAGGAAGTGCAATTAATCTTAAGCAGAATAAAAATACATAAACACATGCATAATACATACCACCCTCCCCCCCCAACAAACTCACACGTCTAGACACACTTGGGTGAAACCGCGGAAACTAAAAAGAAGACAGTCTTCGAGCAGAAGGGAAAGAGGAGTAGCTCCCAAGTTTACGACAATTAGAGAAGCGGTTAATTGGCTCATCAGTAGCGGCTGTGTAGTCTCCACAATTTCCCACGTCTGCAAAAGGAAGCGCCTCTCACGCGGACTTCTGTCATCCGCAGGGAGCGGGTTGTTGCGTGGGATGTGAGTTTCACGTGCCGTCCTTTTCTTCCTGTGGGAAAACCAGTCGCTCGTCACTGTTTACTGAGCACCACAGCTGTCTCTCCCGGTTCCGCTCGGCCGTGCCAGCGTGGTCACAGATGAAGTGTCCACGGACATCCGGTCCTGGTTTTCTCCCCTTTTGCTGGTTTATTGGATGATCCTCAGTGGCCTTCATTATTGCAGGAACAGTGCTTCCTCCTCCCGTCTTCTCCGCCCTTGGCCCGGCTGCTCGGATGGTCCAGGATCTGACCGAGTTTCCCACCCGCTTTGGCTGCATCGAGGCATTGACCGTAATGGCTGCAGCGGCCCCGAATCTATGCATCGCTTTGGAGAGAATTGACATATTTAATGATAGTGAATCTTCAGACCCATTAATATCACATATCTTTTTATTTACTTGCGTTTTCTCTGTGCACCAGCGAAATTTAATAACTCTGCGTCATAGAGGGGCTGCAGGGCTCTCGTTAGGTTAATCCTGGGTGTTACCATTTGGGGGCCACTGTAATTAGCGTGCATTTGACTTTCTTGTCGGTTTGCTGCTCGAATAGTGATATGAAAGTAATTTCACAGAGGCATAGATTTTTCTGGATCTTTTAATAAACTGTCTTATTATTTCAAATAATTTATCTGGAAATTCTCTTCACAATTATGGGTAGTTTTTTTTTGTTTGTTTTCAAACCTTTCATATGTATTATTGCTTCTCATTTTAATACTTTCTGTTGTACGATAGTGTCCCATTTTATTTATTTCATTAATTTCTGCTCTGACATGTATTATTTCTTCCTCCCTTCTACTGAATTTTGATTGAATCTGTAATCTTTTGATACTGTGCCTGATAGCTTATTTATTTTCCACCTTCCTTCCTTGCTAGTGTGACAATTCAAACTACAATTTTCTCTAACGTTGCCATCCTGCCTCCTTCTTACAGGTTTTGAGGTAGGATTTTTAGTTACCATTCAGTTCTAAGTGGTTTTTAATTTTAATGTTTAATTTTTCTGCTTTTTAATTTTTGTCATGACTTATTCTTGGTCCCAGCTGTGAATTACATGTTTTCAAAAGTATATAAGCATGTGACATTTTAATTATCTTTTAAAATTACTGATTTATATTATAATTACAGATAATTTTGGAAGATAATTACAGATAATTTTGGAAGAGGCTACCATTTTAATTGGTAGGGTAAAAGAGATTGTTCTCCCCGGTGTGGGTGGGCCTCATCCAATCAGTTGAAGGCCTACGATGAACAGAAGGACCGACTGTCTCCCAAGGAGGAGAAAACTGCCCCAGCCAGTGGCCTGCACACCTCCCCCACTGCTTCTCCCGGGTCTGGAACCCCCTGCTCTTAGAAAAAAGCTCTTTCCATAGGTATGTATGCCCTGTTGGTTCTGTTTCTCTGGAAAATCCTAAAACAACCCCTGTTGATAAAATCTTCCTTTGGCACCACTTCACCTCTGGGTAACTGTCACTACCGTCCCCGGCACGTCACACGGGTGCTCAGGTAGACTCATCTCCATCACCTCTTGCTGGGACCCACGCTCCTCTCTGCGAGACAGCCTGCCAGGTCCTAACACTGATCTGATCTTTCTGCTTGAAGGGTATGTCCCCGGTCCCCAAGACTCTGTCCTCAAGATTCGCCTCCAATGCGTCTCCTTTGTGAAACCTCCCTCCCCCCTCCAGGCCAGTGTAGATTCCGTACCTTGTAAGTTACACCATTATGTCATTTTTTACTCCTGTAAAGACCTGTGTGTGTGGGGATGTCTTTGGAGCCAGATAGACCAAGGCTTGAATCTTAGCCTTGCCTCTTCCAACTTTGCGAGTCTGGCAGCCACTAGGAGCCTGAGTAAACCAGACAGACATTATTCAATTGGAAAAAGATGCCACAGTCAGGGCGCCTGGGGGGCTCAGTCAGTTAAGCATCTGACTTTGGCTCAGGTCATGATCTTGCGTTGGTGGTTTTGAGCCCCACGTCGGGCTCTGTGCTGACAGCTCAGAGCCCGGAGCCTGCTTCGGATTCTGTGTCTCCCTCTCTCTCTGCCCCTGTCTTTCTCTCTTTCAATAATAAATAAACATTTAAAAAAAATTTTTTTAAGGGAAAAGACACCACTGTCGTCCCAGGCTGGAGCTGGGCGTGCACGTGTCAAAGGGACACATCAACGGGACGAAGCAAAGCCGAACCGTGCCCCACCCCCGCAGGGGAAGGACGGGGTGAGACCCACCCTTAGTGAGCAGACTTAGCCCCTGCGCCCCGGGCGCCTCCCCCCGTTTGCCGAAACCACATGGAGTGTTTCTAAAACATGCCTGTGTCGTGAGGCTGTTTCCAGCACTCTGGTCCACGGCGCGGGTGGACCCGGCACCAGGGGGCTTCAGAACTCGACACTGAGACCCCTCTAAGCACCCACCCGTGCCTGTAATTCTGTGTGCGTATGCGATCGTGATCGAAAGCAGCTCGATTTAGACGACGCCCCAGGCCTCATCTGTATTACGTCCACGCAGTAAGTGTCACTTAAATGCCTGCTGGTGACAGCCCCGCGTCCCCCAGGTGCCCAGCAAGGGGAGGGAATGAGCTCCCCGGCAGGAAGCGAAGAGAGATGGCATTTGCGGGTATTTCCAACGCCTGCAGGACCATATCAGGTTGCATGGAAACTGCTGGGCGTTCACGCCTTACAGACCCAGGGCCCCGTCACGGCGCACTTTGCTCCAGGGCCTGGGATTTGTTTTTTTGCTTCATTTTGCCGTGGTTGGGGACTGTCATTTTGCTAACTTTTCTCTTGCGACGTGTCGGGGGACCGTGTGGGGAGGACTCCTCTGGGCCACGAGTCCCCTTCCCTCGTTTAGAGGGACCTCGGTCAGTGAAGTCCTAACCGGAAGTGTTCTGTGGCTTCCTGGAGGTAAATGAGAGACTGTTCCAGAGCTGGGAGTCTTCGGGGGCGTGTTAGGTTTGTGTGAGAACAGTGCTTCTGACTCAACTCCCCAGGGGAGCTTTCCACACCGTTCTCGGGTCGGGCCCGTTCCTGGAGATTCGGATTTGCTTATTCAGTGTGGTCTTCCCCAAACTTCCGGGTCGCCCTTACACTGTCCACCTCTCTTCATAATGTTTTGAACACACGAAACGTAGTGAAATAACCGTATTCCTGCCGTTTTCTGGTGCCTAGCGATGGCTTTGCGTTTGGCTCCTTGTCGTTGCTGTGCTGAATTGTAGGCTCGGCCAACAGGCACGCACTGACTCGCCCTTCTCGAAAACGTGACACTGCCTTGAAGTCAACAGGTGTCATCATGGCTGTCTGTGGTTCTTGACCAAACAGAAAGTGACATCGGAACGTAGGGAAATGTGGAGTCTCTTCCCAGCTTTTGAGTTTCTAACGTGCGGATCCCTAGGCAAACCAAAGACCCGGGAATAGTCCGTTGACGTGGGAGGAAGCCAAGGACAGACCGCTGCCGTCGGACGAGGCGGGCGTCCTTGGGCGGATGGAGAGCGGGTGGTGGATGGGCCGAGGGCACAGTCACCAGTGGGCCGTGGAAATGGGCCCTGCTCCCTGAATTGAACACCGGGGGAGGAAGCCAAGCCCGGAGAAGCGTGCGGGGTCTCAGAAGAGACAGAAACGAGGCCTTTCTCTGGGGATAACTTAGAATGTGGCAGCTCTAGGGAGTGGGGCAGGTCCAAGGGCACCCTACAGCGTACTTGAGGGCCTAGCCCATGGCAGGAACTGAAGAATAACCCCGTATGACAGGCCTGGCCGCGTGAGGGAGGGGTCTCCAGGGTGGCCTTGGGGCCCAGGACGAGGGGGGTCTCAGTACCAGGCTGTCAGCCCAGCCTCGAGAAGCACGTGGGTCCTTGCCTCCTCTCTGTCTCCCCACTTTGTAAACCTGTAGAGCCCATACCCACAGGGCGAAGGAGGTGTTCGGAGTCACACAGGCTGGGACTGAATTCGCCCACCTCCGTGGACTGGAGCTTGGGGGTTTGGCTGAGTTGTAAATAAAGGAAGAAAATTTCACGTTAAAATCCATGTCTTGGGTGGCTGCGTTTCATACCTGCCCCCCCATTCTACTACACGCCGTAGGAGGCGGTATCAGCCGGGGATTGCCACGTAAGACCACGAAATCTCAGCTGCCTGTAAAGGAAGCATCGCTTCCTCCTGCATCCGTGAGGACCGGGCGGGTTGTGGGTCCTTGTGGGCTTTGCTTGGCAGCTTGAGGCTACCATCCAAGGCTTGAAGCCAGCACACTGTCCCTCCTGCCCACAGGGCCCCGGCTGGAATGAGCATTCTGCCCACACGGCAGCCTCGGCACATGCCAGCTGCCTCTCTGTTAGTGAGAGGAGCTGACAAGCTACTTGACCCGGGCACAGACTCGGGAGGGGTGGAAGGAGGCCTGTGTCCACCTGCCATGGAGGTCCAGGCGCAGAGAGAAGTCGTGCACGCAGGAGTCTGGAAAGGCATTCACGAAGACGAGCAAGACTGGACGTTGAGGAAAGGACAGAGAGAGTTTGCACGGAATGGCCTTCCGAGTGAGGGGGTGGCCCCGACACGTGTCGGCGTGAGCCACCACGAAGCCAAGCGTGAGCAGCAGGGACCGTGGCTGCACCATCGTTATGCCAGGAAATCATCGGCGGAACCCGAGCTCTGTCACCCGATGGCGACTGACACTTTTCCGTCAGGACAGACGAAAATGGCTCCTTGATATTTAAGTGAATGTAATTTCCCAGAGCCCGTAAGGTGTTATTGGTTAAACAGAATAAAGGCGCGGTAAATTTCCCAGCAGGAAACACTACACTTATTCTTTTCGATGGGAAATAAATACTAATTCTAAGTGGTATTTTTGGACGCATCCATCGTGTAGCTAAGTCAGCCGGTGCCCCCTCCGCGGCGTCTCACACGGGTGACAGACAAGGGCTGGGTGACTGTGTGCAACGGGTAATTTTGCCATCCATAGCCTCGCTCTGCTCGCCTAGCGTTAGGAAGTCTGCACAGTTTTGCAAATGACTTCAAATACTTGACATGCCTGTCTCGGTCCCCCGAACGCTGGGGAGGTTGTGGAAAGAAATCTTTGTTAAAACCGAGCTTCTGAGGAGCACTGGGCGAGGAGCTCCAGAACGAGAGGAAGAGACGGTGCCAAGGAATCCGCGCAGAAGACCAGCGCCGGCCTGCCCGTCCGGGCGCCGCCAGTCTGGCATTGCACGCCTGGTGCAGGTCTGGAGGTAACGACAGAACCCCCCACGCCCCCTTGGCAGACAACACTGTGTCATCATCGCGATGCGTGAGGCCAGCGTCTCCACCAATGGTTCCAGCGCAAGTCCGGGGGCGTTCATCACGAGGTGACCAAGGCAATGACGGATGCCACTGGTCCTGCGACGCGTTCCATTCCAAATGACGCATGACCCGTTCCAGCTGTTTTGGGTTTGAGAAGTGAGGAGACGGCCTGAGAGCCAGAAAGGGGTGCACGGAGAATTCCGAGGCTGAGCTCCCAGACGCGTCCCTGAAGAATGTCAGAAATGGGAAACCAACCTGGACGATCGGCCGAGACCAAAGGAGGACCCAACGGCCAACAGCGTCCCCTCCAGTGCAGTCCTGCCCCGACGGCGATGGCTGCCCCCCAGCTGGGTTCCTCTCTCTGCGGGTAAAGCGGGCTGGAGAGGCAGCTCCACGTTTGCTGAAGGCACAGACAGTCCAGCTCCCTCGGGCAGGTTTTGTCACAGTCCCGGGAGACGGAGGGTCTCAGGGTTTGCTCGCTGACCAGGAAGATGGAAGGTGATGTTTCTCCAGAGCCCCCGGTCGTGTATCGGTCTCTTCGGTTACTCGCTGCTTCTTATCCGATTCACACGAACAATCAGCTCAAACTGGGTTGAACGATAAAGGGAACGTGTTGGCTCACAACCGAGCAGCCTGAATGAGGCGCCGACTTCTGGGAAAGGGCGATCCGCCCAGGACATTCGCTCCTATTAGCCAGCACAGTCTGCGGGGTCACAACATGGCACCGCCAGGCCTTCCGCGCCTCGTCGATCTTTCACAGAAGGCTCCGGAGACTTCCGCCACGTTGAGGGTCATTACGGGCCAGTGGTCTTCCATTGAGTTGACCAGTTCCAACGACCGACAGTGATCACCCGCCTTTAATGATCTGGGCGATGGTTACATCGTCGGCGTCCACTGACTGCCGCTAGGGCTGGCTTTTATTTTTTGTCCTTTTAATACCATTCCCAAACGTTTAGAGGAAGGATTCTCGCTTTCTGGCAACAGGATGATGCAGAATCACCTTGACTTTGCTCTCCCCTGGACACCAGATCAATGCCTCTGTGAGGGGCTCGGATCCCTTGTGCGGAAGTCCAGTGTTCGGAGCCAAAACCTAGATGTGTCGGGATGCCTCACACGAACCCCGATGGCTCCTTTGCTGCCAACACGGGGAAAGTGCTCATCGTTTAAGACATAAATTCACAATTGAATAATCACAGCTATTAAGCACATTATATTCTATGTGAAAAAGGTGTTTTTTTGTTTTCTGGGTTTTTTTTTTTTTTTTTTTTGCCTTTAATATGGTTGCCTTAATATGCCCTCTAACCATACTTCAAATTTTTACATGGGCCATCGGCCACCGTGCTGTGGTCACCCTGTTGACCTGGTCTGCTCTTTCCTGGCCCGAAGCTCCCTCATTGTTTCTTCTGGAAGCCCTTTGCTGCAGGCACAGAGCTACATCCTGGGAACAAACACTGAGCAAGATTGACGGAGGCTGGACCTTGCAGAGTTTACGAGGCAGAGGGGGGCGCACAGAGAGGTGCTTAGGAGAACCACGGGTAGCACAGTGACACGGGGCTGGATCCGGCTCTGGGCGGAAGGAGGGAGTCGGGAAACACGGCCATCCCTCGGTCTCTCTGAGACTCCTTCTCACCCACACGGGTACTGCTCTCTGAACCCCCGGTTCCATCACCTATGGTGAGCGTGAGGTCCAGCACAATGTGGGTGGCCCTTCAGGGCCGAATGGAGACAGGTTCTCTAAGACGGGACTGTGGTGGCCTAGGAGCTGATGACTTGACGCTTCCAGAACAACCCCGCCAGAGACACCGCGGTCTGAGGTCACAGGTGCTCTGGGAGATCGCCGGCGCGCGTCCGGCCACCTGCTGCCCGTTCACGCCCCAGCCCGATTGACGCCTCCGTTCTGTTAGGACAGCGCCCTGGCCTCGCACGGGGGGGCCCTTCCTTTAAGAGCAGCTCATTGCCCCACGAGGATGTTTAGAAGCCAGGGGACCTCGAGGAAAGCCCCAGGACTCACGTGAGGTGGCAGAAATGTCCCTAGACATTTTCAAGAGGACAAGATCTACCTCCTAGACCCTTCGGTGATGGACCAAATACGTGTCAGAGCGTGAACTGTAGTCCCTGGACCCACGGTGCTGCCTGACACGTGGTTCCGGAGCTTTTAAAGGTGGGCTTTGAACATTCGAGATAGGTTGGCTCCTCTCTGAAACATAGGCTTTGTCAGTTAATGGACCCACGCCAACATTTTAGGGTGTTTCATTGACGTATTTAATTTTAAAATAATTTTAAAGCAAAACTTTCTTAGACTACTTGTTAGGAATACAATAAAGCAAAAAATATCCCCCCCTCAAAAAAGACCTAATGCACAACCCCCCCTCCCAAACTCAGGGAACCAAACAACACAGAACCACAACAAAAGGCGAGAAAAAAGTCAGGCCATAAATATGCCAGCCCGGCGATGGTGGCCCAGCGCCTGAATAGCCGCAGCTGCAGAGAGGGAGAAACAAGATGTTTGTCGGGAACAATCGCCCTTCAAGCAACTTGATTCTGGAGGATTTGCTCAAAGAGAGTCAATCAGAAGCAAAACAGCTGCTTCTCACGGGGGGAGGGCATCACCGCCTCCTGGAACGGGTTGTGAGGCGGGAGGGGGCCAGAGACGAGCAGAGGGAGAGGGTGCTGGGTGAGGCGCAGGGGCCCACACTCCAGCGACGCATCCGGTCGGCTCCAGCGTCTCCTCCCCGCCCTTCTGGTGAGACAACTGAGTCCAGGTAATTTACTTTCCCAAAGGCGTTAAGTCCAAGTGCACACGGAGAGCTTTCTCACGAGTACCCTCGACTTTCCTTCAGATGCCCCGTTAGGAACAGGATTCCAGACGGTCTGAGTGATCTGAGGCATTTCTTTTTCTTTTCTCCCTTTCCTTCCTTTCTTTTTTTTTTTTTTTTTTTCCCGAGGAGGGGAGGAGCAGAGGAGGACGGAGAGAGAAGATTTTTTTTTAAAGTTTACTTATTTATTTTGAGAGAGAGAGAGAGAGAGTGCACGAGCAAGGAAGGAGCAGAGAGAGAGAGAGAGAGAGAGAATCCCAAGCAGGCTCTCCCCTGTCAGCGCAGAGCCCCACGTGGGGCTCCTGCTCACGAACTGTGAGATCGGGACCTGAGCCGAAATCGAGAGTCGCATGTTCCACCGACTGAGCCCCCCCCCCCCCGCCGCCACCCTGGGGCGCCCCATGCTGGGCCATTTCTTAATTTGGCAACGGGAAGGTGAATCCCATTGAATACATACTATTGTGATTGAAGGTGACCTATTAGTCGTCTTTCTGCTTCATTCCAGAAAGGCCTGAACGCTTCGGGATCTGCGCGTCTAGGCCCCAAATGTCACCGCGGGAGTCACCCTTGATTTTCAGCGAGCACCTATGTTGTGAGCACTTTGCTAATCTCCTCTCGCCTTGAACCCCGGGAGGGAGCAATCCGGGCCACAGGGGTGAGGAGATCAGAGCTCAGGAAGCTGAGGAAACTCTGAGGATTCGCAAGTCAGCGGCACGGGAGGGATGGAGGGAGAGGGTCTGCTCCGGAGCCATCCCCCCCCGTCGTCCCCCCACCCCCCCACCTCCCTGGTCCTCGAACCCCTCCCCTGAAGCGGGAGCGCGTGCTCTCCAGGTTTGCGGCTGCTCCCCCTACAGCCGCTAACTTGCTCAGCCCGCCAGGTTTTCTCCGGATCAACACGGCCCTGCCAGGCCCTGGGGGAACTGAGTCCCTCACCCGTGGTGCGGGGTCCCGGCCTGTTTGCCGGGCGCACGCAGCCCCAGGGGCGCCGCAGGGCCCGGTCATCAGAGGGAGTGTTCGCACCCCCACACCCGGGAGACGTGTCGTGCGAGGCCGTGTGACGCGGGGCGCCTCCTCACCCGACAGACTGCCCGCCCCTGTAGGAGGCGCCCTTGCCGGTTCCCGTCTTCGCGGGCACAGGCTCCTTTCAGGTGGGGTCAGTGTATCTATTCAGAACTTGTCACCTTGTTTCAACAACAGCTCTCATCCCCTCCCGTTAAGTGTTTTGCTTCCAGCATAAAGAAGCTAAACAATGAATTTCAAAACGTTGGCAAGAGGCTCCCGTCTAAGAACATACGACAGGAAAACTGGCGTGTCTGTGCGCCGTGAGGCTCTCACGCTCCCTCTCACGGCACTTGGGGGCAGCCGTCTGTCTGTCTGTCTGTCTGTCAGTGAAGGAAGTCGAGGAACCGGCCCCTCCCCCGTTTCGTCTGGGTCTTCCCAGACTGTCACCGCGGATGCCACGCACCGGTGCGCTCTCGGGGGCCCGCTGGACCCGGCTTCCTCCCCGCCATGGAAGAGGGGGCCCGACGGCACCTGCCGATGGGACAGCGAGGCCTCCAGGTTAAAAGGCAACAATGTTCCCTGGGCCCCTGGGGGCGCAGCTGGCTGAGCGACCGACTCTTGACTTCAGCTCAGGTCATGGTCTCATGGTGCGTGAGTTTGAGCCCTGCGTCGGGTTCCACGCTGACAGCACGAAACCTGCTTGGTATTCTCTCGCTCTCTCTCTCTGTCCCTCCCTGCTCGCGCTCTCTTTCTCTCTCTCAGAATAAATGAATGAATGAATGAATGAATGAATAAATAAATAAATAAAAGGAAACAGCAGCTGACTTCCCACGAGGAGCAGAACCCACGTCGGCCAGTTAGTGATGGTAGCTTGTGGGAGGTCGGGTGCGTGTCTGTCCCTTGGAGCAAAGCTGGGAGCTTCACGTGAGGATGGCAGAACCTCCGGGGAGCCCGTGGCCCCCAGACGTGGGGGGAGAAAGTCACGGAGCTCAGTCACAGGCTGACGGCCGGATTCTCTCCTGCTTCTCCCCCCGCCCTGCCCCTTCTGGGAGCACCCAGATTGCAGTTTGGGTGCTGAGTCCCTGCCCTGGCCAGGCTCTGTGCCGGCTGCTGGGAGCAGCAGGTGAGAGTCCCCCCCCTCCACCCCAGAGCTGGGACTGTGCGGCCGTGCCAGGAAGCAGACAAGCGGATGAGCGGCCAAGGCCCCCGTGATCACAGGCACGGATGCCGGGGAGACCTGGGCGGGGCGGGGGGGACAGTGATGTGAGTGTGTGGGCGCGGGTGCGTGAGGGTGCGCGGGTGCACGCGTGCGTGTGCAGGGAATGTCGCCGTTGGAGCTGGCCCCGGCGAGGGACGCAGGACAGCGGGAGCGGCTGGAGGGCCGGGCAGCTGCGGGGATTTGCCCAGACCTTGCGCCAAGGGTCGGCGTGGATGTTATCTGACTCATCTTTCTGCGTCTATTAAAACATCCTTCTTTTCTTCCTATTTATATGATTAATATGGTGAATGATACTATTTTACTTCGACTGTGGAACCAGACTTGCATTCATTGGATAAACCCGTTTCATCATGACGGACCAGCCGCCTCACACGTGGCCGGGGTCACGTGGCTTCATTGTGTTGAGAAATTTCGCACTGATGTTTATAAGGAAGTGGGGTTTTTTCCTTTCTTTTTTTCTTTTTACTCTCTCCCTCTCCCTCTCCCTCTCTCTCTCTCACACTCTCCTCTCTCTCTCTTTTTCTCTCTCTCTTCTTTCTTTCTTGTAATGTCTTGGTCTGGTAGTGGTATTAAAATAAACCTGGCCTCTGCATAAATGGAAGCGTTCTCTCTTCCTGTCTTTCCTAGAGGATATTGTGAAGATTTCGTATTGCTTCTTTCTTTCCCTGTTTCATAAAATTTGCCGGTGACGTTACTGGACCGGGAAGTTTCTCTTTTGGAAGGCTTTTAATGAATTTAGCCGCTCTAATATACGGCCCCGTTCAGGTGATCTGCTCAGAGTTCATCTCAGGGCCTCGTGTCTTCCAGGCGACCGGCGCGTCTCATCTATGTTAGTGAATTTATCGGCATGACGTTGTTGGTAAAATTTCCTTATTGTCCTCAGTACATGGGGCACCGGAAGTGACGGTGCTGACAAATTGTGAGTCGCTCTTTTTGCTGGGTCTGCCTGGCGACGGCTCTGTGGATTTTCCTGAGCTTCTGTAAGAAGTTTGGTTTCTTTGGGTGTGTCTATGGTTCTTCTGTTTCCAATTTTACTGATTTCCATCCTAAATTTTATTTCCTTCCTTCAGCTTGCCTTGCGATTAAGTCACATCCCTGCTCTAATTCCTCAAAGTGGAATTGTATTCTGTTTGTTATTATTACTGTAATTATTATTATTCTTAGCATGTTGTGTTACGAGCCCCTGCCCTGGGCGGTAGTCCCCACGTGCTTGATGCTGCTGCTTGCCCTCACGTGGCCTTTATCAGCTGGTCAGCAGTTCGCGGACGAGGGTTCCTGCCAGGGCCTGTGGGGCCGGGAAGCATCTGCCCGGCGTAAGCAGATGCTTGGGTCTTCTTTTTCCCCGCGAGCATCTGTTTCTCCCCAGGTTTGGGTATTGTTTTGTTTGCTCTGCAACCTTAGTTCTTTGGTGGGTTCAGGGAAAGTCCGTGGCTTGCAGTTTGTCCAGTTCTTCGCGGTGGTAAGAATGGAGGGGGTTATCTGTCCAGGGCTCTCCGCCTCGGAAGCAACAGCTGAAGTCTCTGACTCCACTTCGCTTAAATTGTATCTCCTTCTCTCTCAAGAGTACAAACGTTCCATTATAGACCCTTGATCTTATCTGCCTGTCTGGCTGGTGCCTCTTCTAAGAACCGGGCTGAGTGCCTGCCAAGGCTCGGAACACCTGCCAGCTGCGTCTCGCCCTGGAAATCTGCAAGGCGTTATCTCACGTTGTCATTACTTTCAAAATTTCTTTCTTTTAATCTCCACAGAAGAGCTCTCGGGAATCTCGCAAGGTGCCTTTCGAAGGGCGAAAACACCTGGAGCCAGGCAGACCGGGGTTCAAGTTCGTGTTCCGCCACTTCGGGTTGGATCAAAAAGTCAATGCTCTCAATCTCTCTGGGTCTGCTTTCTGTTTCTTTTTTTCTTAAGTTTATTTATTTATTTATTTATTTATTTATTTATTTATTTATTTAAGATTTTTTTTTAAGATTTAATTTGTTTTTAATGTTTGTTTATTTTTGAGAGACATAGAGACAGAGCATGAGCAGGGGAGGGGCACAGAGAGAGGGAGACACAGAATCGGAAGCAGGCTCCAGGCTCTGAGCCGTCAGCACAGAGCCTGACGTGGGGCTCGAACCCACAGACTGTGAGATCATGACCTGAGGCGAAGTCGGCCGCTGAACTGACTGAGCCCCCCAGGTGCCCCGTCCATCTCTCTAGGTCTTCTTGCAAAGGATGGTCATGATGTGTAATTACCCATCATTCCTTTTAGATACACGACAACCTACATAGCTGCCATTTTGCGTTATTTTGCACAGTTACTTCTATTAAATAATCGGTATTGGAACAACTCAGTAAAAGCCTCGACACCATTTTTCTTTAGGAAAGATCCTGTAGGGGCATCCGCGAGGCACCAAACCCCTTCTCAGCCCAGAGCGGCCGCGTCTTCACCACCCCTTCCCACGAGACACAACTGTCCCTGTCCAGTGGCCCACACAACCGTCTGGGGCTCCACCACCTGCCCGGACGCTGAAGCTCAAAATCTAGGAGGTATTCTGGGTGCTTCTTTCTCCTCCACTCTCAAATTCAGTTCTTCTCCAAAACGTATCTTCCTGACTGTCTCCGGAGTTACTGCCCTTCCTTCCAAAACTACCATCATCCGTTTGTTGGAAATACGTGCCACCTGTGACTGCCGCCTCCTGCTCTTCTCACTTGTCTGCTGAGTGCTGTTTCTGCAACGGGTCATGGCTCGCTGCGGCCCCAAGCTGGGGTAGGGTCCCCTCCCTAAGGGAAAATAAAATCTCAAGGCGACCTTTCTATCCCTGTGTGTGACAACATCCCTCATGACCTCGTAACACGAGACCACTTAATCAGACTGCATGTTTGTGTGTTACCGTATATGGAGACAAAGAAGTAAAAAATACATAAAAAACTACACCACATGGTGCCTGGGGCTCAGTTCTTCGGGTCCGAACCCAACTGAGCGGTGCCGGCGGGGAATACAGTTGCTTCCCGGAAAGAAAAGCCTCGGGGTCACGACTCTCCGTGCAAGGCTCCTGCTGCGAAGCCTCTGTGGCTTCCCTCGGTGGGGGGTGGGGTTCCCCGGTGTGTGCTCCACGCCGTCACCCCCCTCTTCTCCGTGACTCAAGTCTGCTCTGTTCACTACGCCTAGCTGAGGTCTTGCCATCGGCATACAGCCGGCACACAGAAAATGTCGGTCACATAAATGAATGAATGGAGTTTTATATTGTGGAAAAGGGGAGGCCCCGGGGTGGCTAAATCGGTTAAGTGTCCGACTTGGGCTCAGGTCATGATCTCACGGTCTGTGAGTCTGAGCGCCATGTCGGGCTCTGTGCTGACAGCTCAGAGCCTGGAACCCGCTTCGGATTCTGTGTCTCCCTCTCTCTCTGCCTCTTCCCTTCTTGTGCTCTGCCCCCAAAATAAATAAATATTAAAAAATTTTATTATATTGTAGAAAGGGGCATCGAACTTGAGAAACTATAGCAGTCCCCGCGGCCATGTGCTCAGCACTGGCTCTAACGGTGATTGCATACGTGCCGAGCCGCGGGAGCATCGCGGTGACGCAGACGCCCCGAGTCCAGCAGGTCACTCCAGCTCGGTGTCTAGGTGGTTCCGATTCCCCACCTTTGTGATTATTTTTGTTCGTTTGTGCCGTTATTTCTACGGATAGATTTAGAAATGAAATTGGGTCAGTGGTCACGCCCATTTTAATTTATAAACGACACTGTCCAACGCCTTCCAAAATTAAAAAAATAGTCAGACAAAATGAACAGGAGAGGACGTAAAGACGTCCCTAGGTACACTCCCTCAGCGGCAGCGGGCGAGCGGGCTCGCTTCCCTGCCCCCCTGGCCTCGCTGCCGTCAGGTAGCAGGACTGACAGCCCGCTGGTTCTGGGAGGACGACGGGATGGCTGACCCAACATCCTAGGAGCGGCTGCCGCGTGGACACGTCCTAAGGGACCCACGCGGGGAAAGGGAGAGTGGTGATACGGTGCATTTAAAAAGTAGCTCGATTTATAAAGGGACACGTAGGAATCACCACCGTCCAGGAGAGTTCTATCCCCAGACCACGGCGCACACGGTCGGACGGGGCCCCGTGTCTGCTCCAGAGCTGCACAGGTGGGTGCCGGGGCGCCGAGCGCAGAGGTGACAGGGACGGAGATGCTCGGCAGCGAGGGCCCTGCCCACCCTGCCTGCCCCAGTCCACACGGCGGGCTGTCGGCGAGGGGCTGCCTTGTCTGTGCTGTGCGGGACTCTGCCGGCCTTCGACTCCAACTCCTGAGATGCAAATTCACAGAAGCAGCTGCTCAGGTTTGGGTCACAGCTCATCAGACAGACCCGGCTCTTCCCCACCCGCGGCCCCACCTCTCTCTCTCTCTTTCTCTCTCCCCCCACCATTCTCTCTCTGTCTCTCTGCTTTCTCTCTCCCCCTCCTCTCTGACATGCACACACGCCCCCGTGACAAAACGCGGGGTCCTCTCCCTTCCGCTATCAACCAAGCCCTTCACTCTCTCTTCCAGGTGAAACCCAAGGCAAGCAGGAAGCTGGCCCATGGGCTCGGAGGCGGGTACGTCAGGCCGCGAGACGCCGGGCTCGGCAGCTACCAATGCTCGAGGTCAGAGGCTTCTTACGTGTTCTCGTCCCTCTTCTCCATGTCGACACTTTACTGTTATTCTTATTCTGGGAAATGATTTTCAGGCTGATGTTCTAGAATTTTGCTAATGTTTTCAAGTAGAATTTTTGAAGTTTATTTATTTATTTTGAGAGAGACAGAGAAGGCACATAGCAGATATGACTGGGGGGAAGGGATACAGAGAAAGAAAGAGAGAGAGAGAGAGAGAGAGAGAGAATCCCAAGCAGGCTCCAAGTGCTGTCAGCGCAGAGCCCAACGTGAGACTTGAACTCACAACCCTGAGATCATGACCTGAGCTGAAATCAAGAGTCAGGCGCTTAACCGACTGAGCCGCCGGGCGTTCCTTGAATTGATGTTTTTAAGCCTGCGGGGATGTCTTCTGTAAGGTGGCTGAATTAGGTGCGGGCTTTTAAAATCCGTTTCATTAGGCAGGAGGGTAGGTGTTTCCAAATACGGCAAAGGCTTCTGGGAGGAACACAGGCTCGTGAGCACTTGGGAAAGAGACTCCGTTCTGTCCCTCTCCCAGGGCCTGGCAGCTGGAGATGGGGACCGTCGTCCTCTGAAGGAGGGAAGGACCAAGCTCTCAAGCAAGCACGCAGCCTTCTGCGGAAGCCTGCCCCCCACCCCAACGTCATCCTGGGGGCATCACGCTGGCGGTTGGCACTTGGCTCCAGTTCAAGTGTTTACACCATGGGAATTGGCAGGCGCCGGAATGCAGACCTCCCCACCCTTTCCTCCTGAGAGCTGGGTGCTCTGTCTGCCCCTGATGGACTGAGCTGCTGGCTGATGGGGAGTCCAGCCTTCCAGCTCAGACCCGGCGGGTTGTCCCCCTACGTGTCTGTAGGAGCTCGGGCAGCTGGGTGCCATCCGCGGCCCCCTTCTCGGAGAGCATAGCTCCCGCAGACACCTCCCAGGCAGGGCGGGCGGAGGAAGCTGGGGAGGAACGAGCACACCCGCAGAGAGGGCACCCCCCCCCCCCCGGGCTGTTCCCAGGCCAGCGCTTGCCTGGGGCCCACAGCACATGGCGCGCTGGAGAGGCACGCGTCTGCCCTGTCTCCAGGGCAGCCCCGGGAAAGAAGCAGACGCCCAGACAAAGAAGGAGGGCGGGTCCGAGTTCCGGGGGAGAGGAGTCCCGTGACTCCCGGGTACATCGTGATGGGGGAGGAAACTGGAAAACTTTAAGCGCTGGAATAAAAGGAGAATAGAAGAAAGAATATGGAAATTAATGAACACGAAGTAACTTGGAATCTAAGAAGTACTGGGTGATGGGAATAATAAAAAAAACAGCTTGACTAAACCGCTTATTTATTTTTAGGCTCAACAGAACTTGCAAAGTAAGGCATCGATTGATTGATTCACTCATTCGTTCTATCAGAGGCTTAGGGACAACGAACTGTGTGCTCAGCAGAATACACTTGGGATTTTGATATTGAATGAATTAGGTATGGCTGCTAATTGACTGCCTACCTGGAGACACACATGAATCCAGTGATGACACAAACAATTAGATGGTTACAGATTATGGTGCATGTGAGCGTGAGGTTTAGAGAGTACAGCATGTGCAAAGGTCCTGAGGTGTAAGTGGGACTGGAAATCAAAGCATGGGGAGGATGCGGTCATGCAGAGGCCCACAGGCCGAGCGGGGCCTTGGCCCTCACCTTGCTGCTGCTGTTCTTGATGACAGAGCAACAGGTGGCCCTGGAGGCGTACAGAAGCCAGGCAGGTGTGTGATCAGATGTGCTGTCTTAAGGACCGCCCGCCAGAACGCCGTATGGAAGACAGACTGGCCGGCGGTGGGCCTCTTGGGAAGAAACGGAAGTGTGGCTGTCGGCACGAAGCTTTTCCTCCCCCCTCACTTCCTGACTCTGCAGCTCCGTGTTTTCCACGGCTTAGGAGGGAGACAAACCGGCACCTGTTTCACGGGCTTACTTTCTGATTTTCATAAATGCAAATTAAAATACTTATCTGCTCTGTAAAGACTTGACATGTTTAAATAACCATTATCCCTTCAATGTATTCCAGGGCTGTCGGAGTCATTATTCTCAGGATAGAATAGGCATTAAACCCACAGGGGAGTCATTAAAACGTGGCTCTCTCTCCCCGTTTGACCGAAGCAGCGGTCGTAATGTATTTATTCAGGATTTAGAAAATGGAATTCAATTTGAGCTGAAACGGGGTTAAATTAAGTAATTCCTATTGTATTTGTCTGACAGACAGGGGTGGCCTGACCTGGGAGGGAAGGGGCCCCTCCCGTGGCCCGGGTCCCCGTGTGCTGGCTGACCGATGTCACTAACGGGGTGGATCCTGCTTAACCCGTTAATGGCCCTCTCGGCTCCGCGGGTGACGCGTCAGACCCGGGCAGGTCCGTGGATGCGACGTGACGCCTTCAATCCTCATCTTTGTTCCCGGCGTCTGGTCGGGGCCTCACTGCTGCGGTCTCACCGTCGGGCGCCCGTCTTGCGGCTTGCTCGCGCTCCCTTTAAATAACAAGGTGTAATGGATATGTCAGTTCTTTTTATTTGCCGTTTTTACAGAGACAGAGTCTGAGATCTCGGTGACAGCGAGACTTGGCGCTACCTGGGAAGGAGCTGCTCTGACGCTGGCCGGGCTGCAGCAAGATTCTCCGTCGCTTCCGCCAGCGAGGGAGGATTCCGGACGATTATTATGGACCTGAAGGCAGAATTTTCTCGCCGGTGGAGAAGCAAAATGAAAAAGAATAATGATTGAACAGGGAACAAAATGCCCCAAAGAGAAGAATACCCGTGGGTTTGAGGTCGGAAACCAAAGGACTATCTCAAGTCACTATTTGGTTACCCCTCTCTGCCACACGGGCCCCGGTGTGACGTGCGTCTCCAGACACCGCACTGGGGCAGACGGCCAGGGCGGGAACTGCCCTACACCATAACAATTACGCGTCCGAATGCGTTCTCGGAGGACACGAACGGCACCCTGACCGGCAGACTGCCTTTTATCCTTTTGAGGTTGTGGCCGGAAAGGCAATAATAAATAATAAATAAACGTCCACTGGCGAAAATCATGCCCCTTTCTGCAAGTTACACAGAACTTTCTAGAAACAGAGAACCCACGTGGTGACATCTCTTCCATTCTTTGAAAACACACGGTGGACTATTTAGTTTCGCGAAGAGAGGGAAGGAGACCGGGGGGCTCGGGCGACAGCGACTGCAGGTCTCCGAGATGGGGGTTGGAATTCGAGCGCGTATGGGGACAGCTCGGAGGCAGTTCTCAGCCTCTCTTGACAAGTAGCAGCGTCAGCGAATTTTTCATACCTGCGGAATGAGGAAGTGGGCGTTCAGCTTTCAAGGACCTCTGCGCTCACAGAAAGGTCACTTCCCACAAACACCGAGGAGGCAGTCACTCCCGCCGTGAATTTTGTGGCTCTAACGTACACGTTCTCGCTTTCCACTTCAAGCGACTTCCAGAAAAGCTCAAAGCGGTTAGTGTTCGCTCTGGAGGAATGAAGTCATCAGCTGGAAAATCAGATCGAAACCTCGCACCGCACAACCGGAGGGACCCTCAGCGCTCGTGCGGAAGATGGAGCGCAAACAGGGCAAAACGCGCCATCCGGGTACCCGCTTGGGTGGACGGCTGTTCGCCCGGACGCCTGCGAGCGGCGAGTCCCACGGGGTCTGTCTGCCCTGGAAAGTGAGGGCTTGCTTCTCACTGTGTCTGATGCGTTTTGAATAGACAGGCGGGGCCCTCAGAGGAGTGCGTATCTCATTTCATAAGAGACGGATGTTGGCTTCCTGCGGGATGGTGTATGCCTTGACTCCCAAACAGAAAGCCACGGCTCCTTCCGCTCTCCCGAGGGACGCGGGGGCCCCCACGCGCGTCCCCCCACTGCCCGGCCTCCCCGGGGCCCCCCGACTTTCTGACTACTGGGTGCACTTGAACCCGGGTCACGGCCTGCAGTCGGTTCCAAAGAAACCCTGAAGCTCCAGCTGGGCTTCCGCCCAGTCGCAGGCTTCCGGAAATGGTGCGCGAGCTCCCGACAGTGTCGTCAGGCAGGTGGGGGGACTCCACGCCGCGGCACCGTGGACCTCGGTGGGAAACACCAAGAAAACACACGCCTTAACTGTGTCCTTGTGACGTTACCTCCAAATGGCTCTCTTACCTTAGCCAAACCCGCAGGTCCTTCCTCAAGAGTAAGAATGGTAATAACAGGCAAGTCTACGTGAAGAAAATTCAAGTTTACGAAACTGCACGAACGTGAAACGCTTCCCTGGCCGGGAGCGAAGAGCCCATGCGGCAAGAACGGGCGACGAGCCGTTTGTCCTCTCGGATCACGGCGGGCACCCATCGGGCGAGGCCTGGGCCTCGCACCTGTCGGGAGCACGCCACGCGGGCAGTTAGAACCAGTAACGCAGCGAACAGACGATAGATTCTCTGCGGGACGCTCAGTTCCTAAATCATTGTTTGAGAAATGTTGTTCTCAGTTATTGGTCCAAGTTCTAGTCGCTGTCCGATTCTGGCCTCATCCAATCAATTCCTGAAGTATGGGTCCTAGCGGACCGTAGGTCCGACCTAACAGTATTTAATTATATGTTCGCTTGCCTTGCGCTGTGTTTTTAATGTCACCTTGCGGAATTCTTACAAAGTAGGAGTTATTATTTTAACCTTATAGATGAGGCTGAGCAATCAGATAACTCCCCCAGACAAGAAAAGGGGACACCAGGACCCCCGCCCCTTAACCGTCAGCTTATACACCAGCTTCTCAGCACTGACAGCCAGCACGGGTGTGTCACCTGCTCTGTGCTGGCGCCGTGTTAGGTACCTTATGTGTGTTGCCACCACCCCCGAGTGCTCAGCGTGACCTGGGCGCATTGTGTCCATCACACCTCAGTGACCCAGAGTGGTCATTGCTGCACAGGTGGATTCTGAGGCCTGTCTTGTCCCGGGTGGAGGTGAGCCTCCCGGGCGCTCAGAGTAGCAGAGATGGGCTCCAGGCCACCTTGTGACACTGTCCCCAGCTTCCAACGTAAGGACTTTGTGGCTCTCTCCCAGGAGCGCCTTCTGTATTCTGCCCTAGGTCTCTGCTGGGGGGACAGAAGGCTCCTTCCCATGACTTAGCAAGTCCAAGTCACTCATTTGCTTCTCTGTTGCTTCACCCGCCCTGCGATGGGACACTCAGGCTCAGGAGCAGACGCTTGGCTGACTGTACTTTTCTAGGAAAATAAATGGCAAAAAAAAAAAACAAACCACCAAACCAAAAACCTCACATCTTCCCAGTCACTAGGTTTCAGTCTTTCACCGGCGATTTAAATTCTAAAATGTCTCTATTTTAAAGCCGAAGCGTGGTTTCTGCAGGGTTCACCGTGAAGTCGCCCCGTAACAATCCCGTCCCTGGAAAAAATCCACCAAACTTAGATAATAATAGGAGTGTTGAAAATAGAACGATAAAGTCTTTCTCTAACACCTCCCCCCGCTTCGAGGGGGATGACAATTCTGTTTACTTGGTTCGGGTAAAATTCCAGTCACATTGCGAGCTTTTTAGGAGAATGAGGAATTGATTTTCTCCCCGGACGGCAGGGAGCACACAGACTATATCATCTTTATATGATCTGCACAGCGCTCTATAGAGAAGCCACGGCCGCCCGCGAACCCCGGCGGGCCAGGGCGGCCTGTGCTTTCCAGCCCCCGCACTGAGGGACACCGGGCGTCCACTCGGTCTTAGGGAGGAGGCCCTGGCTTGCGTTCACAAGTGACGAAACCCAAGGTGGCCGGGGCGAGTAGGGGCGCGTGGGTGCGTGTGACACGCCGGCGTGCAGAGTGGGGATGGGGCTCCTTCCTCCCCCTTCCCGGTAGCTCGGGCACTCTCCGTCCCGAGGGAAGGTGGTCACCGCGTGGTCGGGTCTCGAGTTTCCACAGAAACCTGGAAATCAGACTTTTTATGTGAAATTTCCCAAGTCTGAAATATCAGCGGTCGCTCCAAAGGCAAAGCGAAAAGCATCACAAAAGCCAAACGAAACAAACGCACAGCCCGTGCACGCTGGCCCACAGCAGCCTGGCCGCGGCCCGGGTCCTGGGGACAGGTCGGGTCCACGCGCCGCCGTGAGCTGCGCCCCTGACAGGTCAGTTACTCTGACCTGCGCCCGTTCTGGACACCGCGGCCTTCACGTCCACACATTTTCCCCGTGTTTTTATTAAGACGTCGAGTTACGCAGTTGATGCTTTGCCTCGTGGTCCGTGGTCGCCCGCATGTTTCTACCGGCAGCCTGATCCTGATTGAACCGGTTGCCTGAGTTTAGAGCTCACGTTGTTATTCTACTCAGTTGTTTTTTTTTTTTTTTCCCTGTTTGGCTCTACTTGACACATACACGAAGACGTATCGGGAGCCGCAAACGCATTCAGCACCGAGCAATTTAGTTAATAGAGTGATCTCTGAGTACCCTTTGCAACAATTGCATTTAAAATGTATCGTTCTTTTATTTACTGGTCTGGGCGGCCCTACTTGACGCTAACGTTACTTGACTCAGCCCTCGGTCAATAATGCCAGCGAGCAATTGGTTTCCTGAGCTCTCTCGCCAATGTCCTTAATCACCTCGCTGTAATTCCCAGAGTCGTGTGCGTTAACTCCCCTGTCCGGCGGCGCTGCAGCTCCGCGGTGTCCCGCGGCGGCTGAGTGGGACCCGTTCGAAATGCCGGCGATGATCTGAGCCTGGGTTTTTCCGGTAGGTCCGTGGCTTCTCCCCTTTCCGCCTTTCATTTTTAATCCTCCAGCACACGTTACCTAATGTATGCACCCCAAAGTAACCTCATTTTAAATTCACACGGGTTGTCATTTAAAAAAAAATAATCACGTCACATAGGTATCTAAATGTATGATAAACACCCGTACTACGCAGGCTATGGAGAAATTTAGAAACTGTTTCCTATAAATTTTCCATGAAGGTACGTGCTGGGGCGAGAAGCATAGGATGCCGGTGGCAATTGCTTTTGCTAGCAATTTGCTTTTACAAATAAAAGATGTGCTCTCGAAATTGGATATTAACGGCGGGACTCTGGAAACTGGCGTGAGCGATGTTTTCGCAGCGTCGTTAGGCGTCTCCGGCCGGAGAGAAGTGGGCTCAGGGAAAATCGATGATTTTATTAATATATACGGGACCCAGATCCTCGTCCTGCTTAGAGGCTTTTTAATGAGGTCGATGCTGCAAAAATGGGGTTTGGAGAAAAGTTGAAAAAAATAGGATGTCAGTTCTGTTAAATCATGGCCGGTTGTGTATTTTTTCCCCTTTTCTTCTCAAATGTAGCGGACTAAGTAACCATAGCGCGCGGACGTCGTGTGGTCTTGCTAGAACTGGCTGCTCGCTCCCGAATCAAGTCGCAGAAATGAGGCCGAGGCAAAGCTGTATCCCGAGACCGCGCGAGCCTCCGCATCCCAAGTGCCCGCCAGGACCCTTGCCTCCATCACTCCCAAGATCACAGAGCTCGTTAGTGTCACGATTGGTGTGATATTAATTTTCAGAGCTACTGAAGATCTAATTAAATGGTATGAGTGATTTTGAAACACCTCGGGCTGTGGATGGCACTCACTTCCCAAATTATATCAAGCTTCCCCGTGACTGGGCCTGGGCCTCGTGGGCTGGAAGACAGAATTGCCACCCTGTCTTTGCGAGTGTGAGTGGTGCTCCCTGTGAAGGGTCCGGGCGCATATTGTTGTCATAGCGGCTGGCTCGCACACAGTTCCTTGGGCAATGCTACCCAGTCGCCGAGTCTTACTTGGAATATTGTATTCCTTAAAGAGAGGAGGGGGAATCGCCTGGCTTCGGGGAAATCAAGCCTCAGGCGCCCTCTCTGTGTATTTCTAACCCGATATTTCACAGGTGAGACACGGCACCCTGTTCTCAAACGCGGCGAGGTGGGAAGGAACGAGATTCAGCGTCTTCCTTAAACCTGCAGCCGCGTCCAAGGGGGGCAACCCGTCTCCGGCGGAGACTTCGCCGTGGGCGGGGCTTCGGCGTGGCTGGGGACACACGACCTTCGGCGCGCCCTGGGTGTGAAGATTTCGTAAGCTTCACAGCATGTTGTCACAATATTATGTCACCTCCTCCCAAATATCGAGGGAATGGTGGCAACACGCGACTTGTCAAACAGTTATCGGTCGAGGCTGATTCCTGCAGGCGGCCTGTGGGAATATTGCAGGAAAACGCCGGCCCCCAGAGGAGACGCAGGCGGGCGCCGTGTGCCCGTCTCCTGGGAGGGATTGGAGTGGAGCAGAGAGAACACTTAGCTTCTCCCTGGTAGGTGTTTACAGGTTCATTCTTACCTCTGCAGAATCAGCAGCGCGAGTGTGCCACGTTGTATTAAAAAGAAGGCTTGGTGTGGCATGGCTGGTGCCAGGAAACCGTCGAGGGTCGGCGCGTGCGGTAGTGACACCGTTCAGGCCGTGGCGGTGCACCGAACGGGACGTGGCCCCGGCCACCCCGCGGTGGCTCTCCGGCACTGACGTGGGAAAGGCCAGAGCGTGTGACGTGCGGAACACGAATTGTGGGATCCTAGTTTTGTTAAGAAACATTATGAAATCTGAAATTTCTACACTCGCGTGCCTCCCTCTGTGTGCAGACGTGTGTGCACGTGCGTGTTTGTGTCTACGTGTTTCTCTGTGTGCACATGTGTGCATGCATGTCTGTGCATCTCTGTCTGTGTGCACACGTGTGCATGCTTGTGCCTCTGTCTCTGTGTGTACGTGTGAGCACGTAGGACCGTGTGCACTCACGGGTGTATGTGTGTGTGCACACAGGGCAGAGTACACCCAGAAGGCCACACGCGTGTCAGCTCTCGCTCTTCCTTCTGTGGTTGGCATTTCACGCGGGTGGATTTTTCCTCTCCGTACGTCTACGCTGCCTGCATTCATCACGGCGACGCCGGCTGCTTTGCAAGAACTGCAAACAACGGAGAGCCGACGCCAGCAGGAAGAAGGAAGGGCGGGTCGCCAGGAGTGGAGGCGAATCTACCCCACGCGGGCTGCGAGGGTCAGCAAGGAACCGGGAGTGACTGTCCCAGCCTGTTCCGTCGCGAGCATGCCGGAGATGACGAGGGATCTTTCTGGAAGGCAGTGACGGTGTTCCACCGACTCCCCGACACTCTCACTTGTGCAGTGCTCAACAGACACCGACACCGATGGAGAAAACAGGCTGGCTCGACTCCTGCATAAATGTCCCCTCCCCCTAAGTTTGCAAAACAGACGACAGAAACTCAGACTCTGGGATAGGATGGTAATGATGACGATCGTTTACCTCGCAATGGTCGCGCGTCTTTTCTAAGTTCTCGCCAAGTAGTATCTCATTAAATCTTCAAAGCAACAGTCGGAGGGACATATTACTATTAGGGATTTATGAATGGGAACGCCGAGCTCGGCAGCACAGACCAGGTCATGGAAACTTGTTTATTTGTAGGGAATTTTGGAGAAGGGGACACCCGCGGTCTCTCTCTTCCCTTTGGAAGGAGCTCGTCGGAAGGAACAGCTGGCCACGGGGCCGGCTCCGCGCCCTCTGGGGCTTTGGTCCAGTTGTGTCAACGCCCAGCTTTGTTTCCTGCTCTGTGGAGTGGGGACGGTGACGCTGGCCTCACGGGGCTCCGGGCAGCCTCGAGGAGCAGAGACTCGAGGGTGGAGATGCCTGGTGCCGGGAAAGACCTTGTCCCCTGTGGCTGCGGACCGCTGCCTGAGTCGCCTGGAGACTAGCCCGGAGCTGGGCCGGCTCACCGCCTCCCTACTTGGAAGAGGCTCCGAGCAGGGACGTGGGCCCTCGAGCCACTGGCTCCCTGCGTTCCCCATGCTGTCCCGTGCACTTCACAGCAGTCTGCGGAGTCTGGCCCCGGGTCGGGGAAATCAGAGCAAACCATTACTAGCGGCGGCCTTCTGCCCCAGGGGAGAGGCGTCACGCAGGGCTGAGTCCTTGCAGCCCCCAAGGGTGTCCTAGCGCGCAGTGACAGTGCCGCGGGCCGCCCCCACACAGGAAGACGTCCCTTCCTGGGAGAAGGAAGAGGGCCCCACACTCTGGGAGACTTGCTTCCCCACCGCTCTGGGCCACGTTTCCCTCGGGTGGAAAAGGTTTGTCCCGGGCGACGGGGGCCTTACGACATATTCGGAGACTCAGGAGAACCGTTAAGATGTGAATTTGGGGGATGGGAAACCTAACAGTCCTCTTTGGTATTATTGGTGACGACTGTCTTGAATTTCACAAGTAGCCGTATGCTGATTTTAAAATCCTCAAGGGTCACCTGGGCAGCTCAGTTGGTTGAATGTGTGACATCTGCTCGGGTCATGATCTCACAGTTTGTGGGTTGGAGCTGCTGTCAGTGCAGAGCCGGCTTCAGGTCTTCTGTCCCCCTCTCTCTCTGTCCCTCCCCCGCTCCTGCTCCTGCTCTCTCTCAAAGCTAAACGAAAAATAAAAAAAGTAAAATAAAAATAAAAAAGTGAAAACTAAAGATAACGCCAAGCTCCCTTGACTCTCAGCCAAGCCCACTTCAGAGGTACGACTGTCGATGGCTTCGCGTCTGTCCAGACTTCTCTGTGCTTAGGAGCAGAAACCGTGGTTTCAGGGCGCCTGGGGGGCTCCGTCGGTGAAGTGTCTGACTCTTGGTTTCAGCTCAGGTCATGACCTTGTGTTTTGTGGGCTTAGCCCCGGGTCAGGCTCTTTGTTGACAGTGTGGAACCTACTTGGGATTCTCTCTCCCTGTCTCTCTGCTCCTCCCCCACTCGCGCTCTCTCAAAACAAAAGAAATATGTTCTTTTTAAAGGTTTATTTATTATTTTGAGAGAGAAAGAACAAGTGGGAGAAGGGCAGAGAGAGAGAAGGGGGTAGAGTGTCGGAAGCGGGCTCCACCCCGACAGCAGAGAGCCTGACGCGGGGCTCGAACCTCTGGACCGTGAGATCATGATCTGAGCTTAACCGACGGAGCCACCCTGGCGCTCAGAAATACGTGGTTTTGTTCTTCTGTAACTATAATCATACCCCACCATCTCAGTTTGTGAATCGTTTCTATTGTAATACGTTTTGAAATCTCTCAGTATTAATAAACATGAAAGCAGTTATTTCCTTGTAAACTACGTAATTTTTATTTTCATAGCGAAGACCAGACATTCGGCGACCCGCAGCCCCAAGGCCGAATCTGGCCCGTGGCCCGTTCTGCAGCCTGCGCGCTGAGATGGTATTTGCATTCCACGTGGTTGTAAGAAAAATACAAAGAAGAACGTGAGACCGAAACCCGACGGCTCGCGACCCCTCGCGTGTGTTACCCAGCCCGTCACAGGAAGTGCCCGCTGGCTCTGCTCCAGGCGCACCAGAGCTGGGCGACGACTCCCTCCTGGTGGGCTTTCTGGGCTGTTTCGGGCACGTTCTGTTTATTGGTAAAACACATAAGGCAAAACTTGCCATCGTCACCATTCTAAGTGCACATTTCAGGGGACTAAGCGCCCTCACAAAGCGGGGTGACCATCACACTAGTTCCAGAACGTTCTCATCTTCCCAGGCGTAGGCTCTGTGCCCTATAAACGGTCACTCCCCACGGCGCGCCCCACCCCCGCCTGCAGCCTCTCTTCCACTCACTTCCTGTCTCGGAATTTCCTTATTCCGGGCACTTCCTGTAAGCGCGGTCCCACAGCGCCTGCTCCTTGTGTCTGGTTTGTGTCACTCAGCACGTCCTCGAGGTCCATCCACATGGTAGCGGGTGTCAGGATGCCATTGCCTTCTATGACTGAATCACATCACGCCACATGGAGGGACCCGTTCTGGTTACCCGCTCGCCTGTCCTTGGACGCGGGCCGTGTCTGTGGTTTGGCAGCTGTGAACACTGCCTCAAGAACACTTGTGTGCAACGCCTGGGTGCCCGTTATCAATTCTTTGGGGTACGTACCCCCGAGGGCCCGACCCCACGCTCTGCACGGGGTGGGTTTGGCATCGGAACCTCCTGCCCGGGGCTCTGGCGAGCTGGGCCCCCCGCATGGTCAACAGAGCCTGGGCACCCATCTGTGTGGTCCGGAAGCTTCCGCTGGATGTCAAGATGCCAGATCTGTGGGGGCTTAAGCTCCCGGAGTCCGGGGCGGCGGGAACCGAGGGTGGAAGTTGGGGCCTGGCTGCTGTGGCCGTCCTTCGGCTTCTCCGAAGGTGGCGAAACCCTGGAGGCCTCTCCGGGGAGGCAGTGCGCCTGAAGTCCCGGGAGCGCCAACAGGTTAGCGCACCCCTTTCTAAGAGTCTGGGTCTGTCCACGCGACCGCCTCTGAGTCTGGAGGCGCTTCTGCCAACGGGGAGTCCGCGTCTACTGTGGGGTTAACACGAGGCTCGTGACCGTCTCATCCTCATCCCCGACTTCCTCCCGAGCTCCGGCCAGCAGCTGGGGAGGGGGGACGGCAGGACGGCCCACGCGGCTCCCGCTGGTCCCCTGGTTCCGGCACACACGCGAGGCCCGGATGTCGTACCCCCCGGCCCCTCCCGACTCGTCCTGCGACGTCAGCTCCTCTGTGAGCCAAGCAGAGCCGTCCTCTGGGGCCGCAGCTGCGCGGTCGGCTCCCAGGCCTGCCTGGAGGGCTGGGTGCAGCCGGAAGAGGCCTGGCTCCTCCATTGAGGCCTCGGGGGCGCCGGGAAGTGGGGTGCTCTCCGACTCGGAGAGAACGCACTCCACCCGAGACCTCCGGCCCCAGAAGGGGGGGCTGTCCCTGCTCCAGCCCAGCGTGGAGCATGCTGCTCACGGGGACCCTGCCCGCCGGGGCGCCCCAGCCCTGGCTTTCTGTTTAAAGGGGAGCACCGACCCTGGCCCCCGACCGCACAGAGCTGGGGCAGGGACAGCAGGGGCGCCGACGCCCTGTGGTCCTGCCTCTCCCAGCCAGGCTGACCGGTGCGGGGTGAGCCCCTGACTCGGGAGCGTCCAGTCCTCGGCAGGGTCAGAGACAAACCCCGTGCGGTCTGGCTGAGACAGAGCCAGTGAGGCCCCCGATTACGTATTTGAACCAGAGACACTGGACGGATCTGCCGGTGTAGACGCCGTGGGGGGAACCAGGGACCCGTCTGCACCCGAGCGGCTTCTGGGACTGTGTGTGGGGACGAGCCGTCCAGATGCGAGGCCAACCTCCCTCAGCCTTGGTGCCTCGGTCTCCCCGGGAGTCCTCCTGTGACCTTCTGTGCAACTTCCCTACGAGGACCCTACGCCAGAGGGGCTGGAGAGGAGTCTCTGCTGCTCGCCACCGAAAAGCTAAACTAAAACAGGATGTTCGCAGGTGCCCGGGAGCAACAAGGGGGCGGCCCCGAGTTCTCACAGGGCGCTGAGCGCTGCGCTAAAACCTTGACTCGAATCAGCTCATTAAAGACACGGTCCTGAGCACACACCCCTCCGCACGTCACACGCTTGGGCACCGAGTGCCGGCGCGGTGCCCTGCTGGGCACGGGGGCCCTGGCCTGGGGAGCGCGTGGCACGGCGTGAGCACGGGGGCAAGCAAGACGCGCTGGGGAGGCTGCGAGTCTTCAGTCCGCGACGTGGGACACACGGACGGAGGTCCAGGACAAGGCCGGAAGCTTGAGAAAGGGCCATTTCCACCGAGATCTCAGCACGCAGGAGGAGGGACACCTCGGGATGGGCGCTGGTGACAGTCGTACGGCGTTGGGAGTGTCTCTGATGCCACTGAATCAAGCCCTTCGGAAACGGTCAAAATGGTAAGTTTTATGTTATCTGTATTTTAGCACCATATGCATCTGTATGGTGTGTGTTTCACATATTATATGCGGGTACCTGTGATATCACACCCGTGCGTACGTGTTTGTACAGCGTCCTCGCAGGGGCGCGCAGGATATACAAAATACGTGACACATGTATGTTAACACAGAACATATATTCTACGCACGCACCAGTGTGTGCATGAAAGCCCTCTACAGCCCAGGGGTGCGGACGCACCTGGATTGTTGTCCGTGCGTTTCTAAAGCAAAGCAGGAACAGTAAACGGAAACAAGAGAGAGAAAGGGCCTTTCCACAGGGTCACTGTGGCGGGTGGAAAGTTTGGTGCCCGCTGACCCACAGGCCCACGCCCACATCCCTGGAAACCGTGGCCGAGTGGCTGAGTTCAGGAGCCTGAGATGAGGGGTCGTCCTGGAAGACCCGACGTGCCGCGTGGGAGGGAAGCACAGAGGTCAGGTGGACGGGGGTGGAGGCCGTGGGACCTCAGCGGTAGGGACGGGAGTGCCAGAGGCCCCCAGAGCTGCGCGGGAAGGCCCGGACGGACTTGTCCAGAGCCTCCGGAGGGACTGTGACTGCCAACACCTTCATTCGGATTTCCAGCGTCTAGACTGTGAGAGAAGAAGTTTCCTGTTAAGCCAAAGAGAGGGAGAGAGGGGAGCGTGGTTTCCCTAAGGAAGGCCAGGCACCGCCATCCCCAGAGGGACGAGGTGGAGAATGGCCTTGGGGGCTGTTTCCGCTTGGCAGCTTGCCGCTGGATGGACCCACCCTTGGCTTCCAAAGAAGGCACATGCTACCCGGGGACTTGAGACCCCAGGGCCAGTTTCTTCTGCCCCCAGCCACCTGCCGCCGGGAGCTGGCGCACCCCCGCCCCCCTCCCAGGCACCTGCCGCCGGGAGCGAGAACACCCGTGTCGTCGACATGCAGGGTACTTCAGACACCTTGGACGTGGGTCCAGCCAAAGCACATGCTTTAATCAGCATCCCTTCCGTTAATCATGGGGATCATCGTCCCTGCGGTGATTTATCGGCCGCTCGGGGCCTCACCTCAGCACGGTGCTCAGACCTGCACCGCGGGCTGCGCCCACGGCCCGAGCAGGGCCTGACAGACAGCCGGGCCACCTCGTTTTAATTACGGAGGAAACCACGTTTACGGAGGAGACAGCTTCATTTCCTCCCTCCCGGTAGATGAAGAGCTTCTGCGCTCAGACCAAGCGCGTCCCGTGCGGAAGCCGTGAATCAGGTGCTCGCTAAAGGCGAGTGAAGCGGTTTTCATGTCCCCAGTTAAGGGCTGGATCTGTCCAAGCTCTGGCCTTGACCCTGTGCTCGTGGCCAACCTGGAAAATGCGTATCCCCAGCCACCCGCAGCCCGGCCCCTGGCCTCGGGTTTTGTCGAAGGGTGCAGTGGCTTGGAAGGAAGTGTGTTTTTAGGGGCAGCCTAAAACCCGCCTTGCTGCATCCTGCTCAAACCGCCCCCCACCCCGGCCCCGACAGTACTGACTTTAGCCCAGCCGGCCTTCAGCAGAGATACCATCAAGCAGGTAATTCCTTGCGTAGATGGATGTGTTTGAAGCCTCCGCAGGCACGTGACAGCTGAAGGCGTGACACGAGCCACGCACGGCTCAGAGGGGGTCTGGGGGTCCCCAGGCTCCGGGACGTCCTGGTGGGGTACAGCAATGAGTAGCCGCTGGGACCCAGTCTCTTTGGTGGAGACTTCATCTCGTGAAACCGAGTCCCTGTGTGCACGCTGGGAAGGACCACCCCAAAGTCACCTCCGGGGAGCCCGGTTACCGAAAGGGGTTGTGTGGATGGGCCCATGGCCCGTCTCCTGCAAGGACGGGAAAGCAGCAGGAGGCAGAAGGACGAAACCAGGGGCCACTCCGTTGCTGCCAGGCAGGACTCCTTGTGACCAAACCATTCTGGTAACAAGCGTGGATCACAGACTGTCTGTGCCTTGGAGGCCTGGGCCGAACACCTGGGGAGAAGGTCCGAAGATCCCGGGGGTTCAGCGTCTGGGACAGATGCCAGTGTGGACCCCTGGGCCCCAGGTGCACGCGGGTGGCTGGTGCTACAGTCCCCGTAGACCCTGGCAGCAAGAGCAAAGCCCACCGTTTCTTCTGATTGTCCGGAACCCCGACCGTGGACCAGGGCCCGCTCTCCGGAAGGAGAAGTTTCAGCCCAGAGCAGCCTGCTCTTCCTACTCCACAGGAGCCCCGTGAGCCCACGCTGGGCCCCGGGGCTTCTAGATGCAGTGGGGAGGGACTGGACTCTAACATCTGGACTTGGAGGAGGCTCGGGCCGGATCGAGGGGCACACGGGGAGAGGACAGGGCGCCGGGGCCACTGTCATTAGCTCCCAGGGACAAAGATATTTCTGCCTTTGTTCAGCTCGCCTGTGCCAGGCGTGTCTGGGAGCCTGACTGTCGGTGAACAGTCACCGAGTAAGCGAGAGATTTCATCGGTGGGCGGTGCGCGTGACGGCACCTGGCTCCTCGGGCCCCTCCTCCCCAGACCTGCTCCTGGGCCCTGCAGAGAGCGTCTGAAAATGAAAGAGAAGCCTCTGGCCACGCGTCAGGCCGCTCGGTGCCCTGCCGCTAAGGGCCTTCAGTAGAGGTGATCCAGGCAGCTCGAGCAGCCCCGCCAGCAGCCCGGTGTTATGTTAAAAAGAGCAGATGATTTTATCCAGCTGGGGGTGGAGTCCCCGCGGTGGCCTGGGCGTGGTGGTTCCCAAAGCACGAGGCTGCTTTTCTCACTGCCGTCTTCAGGCACAGGAAAGCGGATCCCAGGGACGGCCCGGAGGGGGAGGGGACGGGCGCACGCAGGAGGAAGGAGGGCACAGATTCCACATTCGGTGACATGCGAGGAGGCCGGCCGCTGCACCTGTGCGCCCGCCTGCGGCTGGGAAGGGGCTCGCCTTCCTCCGCAGACGCAGGCGGGTGAGATTCAGCCCGTCCTTTCCTGAGACCCACGAATTATTAATGAGCTCTGTGCTGGTCAATCTTATGTCTCAGCCTGATGGGCCACGGGATGCCCAGCGATCTGGTGAAAACGGGTTTCTGGGTGTGTCTGCAGGGACGTTTCTGCGTGAGAATGACGTTTAAATTGGTGGACTGGGTGAAGGAGATGACCTCCCCAGGGGGGTGGGCCGCGTCCAAGCAGTTGAGGGCCCGAATCAACAGAAAGGCGGAGTTGAAGGCGTGCGCCTGCCTGACCGCAGACCTGGAGCCCTGCTTTCCCGCCCCCAGACTCGAACGGAATCGTCGGCTCCTCCGGGTCTCCAGCTTGCCATCCGTCCGTCTTGGGACTTTTCAGCCTCCCGTTAGCCTGTGAGCCAGTTCCCCGTAGCAAATCTCCCTCGGCGCTGCTGGGTCCCTTTCTCTGGGGGACACAGGCCCCCATGGTGGGAACCCCAGTGGTGTCACTGCAGAGCACCCCGCCCCCCGCCATGCTGAGTCACGGCTCGGGCGCGTGTGTGGTGGGGACTTGCAGTGCCCGGCCCGGAGCTGCCTCCCGACGTCGGCCTCCATCCGTCACTGTGGAGGCGCCCTCGTCCCTGCAACGGAGACCCCCTGAACTTCCACCCAAGCTCAGGTGTGTGCGTTTTTGCTGGCACTGGGGTCCACTCTCTGGGTTCCCGCCCCACTGGAGCACCACTGTGGTCACGACCCACGTGAG
The DNA here is from genome assembly GCA_030068075.1 of Paguma larvata. Lineage (NCBI taxonomy): Eukaryota > Metazoa > Chordata > Mammalia > Carnivora > Viverridae > Paguma > Paguma larvata. The sequence continues at coordinate 47,046,766 of CM057844.1, read as the reverse complement.
GGCGGGACTCAGAGCTTCCCGATGGCTCGGGGACCTGCAGGCGCCCACCCTTCCAGGGGTGGGTCTCCCCCTTCCCACGGGCTCACTTCAAAGCCCTCACCTCATTCTCCTCCCCCCAGGGGCTCCTCGGTGGCCCAGGCTTCCCCCAATCCGGCTTCGGGTGCTCCCGAGGCAGCTCCTCCATCTGGCCCTGTCTTTCGGGCAGAGGGCACCCCGGGCTCCTCAGAAAGCAGGAAGAAAACAGAATTTTATCTTCTGAATCTTGTCCTTTCCCTAGAGTGCGAGTACGGCTCCCGAGACGCCGCTGAGATGCGGGGAGGCGCTGGGGCAGGGCACGGTCTGGGGGACAAAGAGCCCCTAGTTGAATCCGAAGTTCGGAATCGGTGAATACGCGTGTTAAAACAGCCCCATTACTTCCACGTCGACCTCAATTTGAGTTCAGCCAATGGGAAAGTGCCCATTGGAACCCACTTACTAAAAACAGGCGTGGACGGGGGAAGCCATGTTCACCATCCGAGAAGCACAATGAGAAAAGATCCCACGTTTTCTTTTATACACTTTGGAAGCAGTTTCCTATTATAAGGAGCTGTGTTATTTTGTAATAAAAATTAAGCACAGGGTAATATGGTTTATAATTAGCAGATAATAAGAATTCACAGGGAAACAGAGGTCCCAAACCCGCTTGGAAACAGCGTGTACTCGTCAGCATGGAGGCACTTCCGTGGTAATTGTATTTATACGAAGCCTTGTCTACTAAACAGATTATTTTCCATGAAGATTATAAAGATATTTAAAAAAATTGTTTTAGTGATTATTTTATTTTTGAGAGAGACAGAGAGAGAGACAGAGTGCAGGTGGGGGAGGGGCAGAGACAGGGAGACACAGAATCTGAAGCAGGCTCCGGGCCACGAGCTGTCAGCACAGAGCCTGATGCAAGGCTTGAACTCACGAACCGTGGGGTCATGGCCCGAGCTGAAGTCAGACGCTTAACCGACTGAGCCACCCAGGCGCCCCTATAGAGATATTTTTTAAGCCGAAGCCTGCCTGTATCACAAATTCTAAAGGAGCAGAGTCTAAATTAATGACAATTTGCTGGTCACCCCACCGGTCACTATTGCTGGCTGTGTTTCCCGTGCTACGTTTATTTTGCCGAATAAACAGGTAAGATGTTTCAGGAGCACTCACATTTATTTTCCCTGAGGCTTAGAATATCCTGTCCTATGTCTATGCAGAAAGGAAAAAAAAAACATTTTGGTCCTTTGATTCATAATTCATACGCTCGGTACATAGGTCTGCTTGCGATCTCAATTGTTAATGTGTGGGGTTGGAGCAAAGTCAATATTGCCGTCTTGACAGTTAACGCTTCCTTGACATTGTTCGTGTATTACTTCCTTTCGAAACTGAAACGCGAAGAAAACGCCCCTCCCAGAATAAAGTTTTCAGGCACGAAAGTAACTGCTACATTCAACATTCCGAACCCGTGTATCTTAGGAGTTTTAAAGAAATATTGGCAACATTCACAGCGGCACGATACCCCTAGAGCAGTCCACAAGATAAATTAGAAACGGGGGTATCTCGCTTTTGATTTATTACACAGAAAATGTAAATGCCATCCTGTGAATATTACTCGCGGAGAGAAAAATGCCAAGGGTGGTTCGTTGAGATCCTTCGACGCTGGAATTCGGTCCGGTCGTTCTACCAGCGGCCCGGTTGCTGGGGGCTGGGACCCGCATGGCACCCTGCTCCCGAAGGGCCTGGATGTCCCCCCTTCTCTCTGGCCGCGGTGAGGGGAGAGGGCTCTGTGCCTAAGCGCTCGGCTGCCCACAGGAGCCTGAGATTTCTCGGCTGAATGGCTCTGCGGGCAAGCGATCGCCACGGCGGCACAGACGATAACACGATGCTGGGCGCCTTGCCGAAGCTCGGTCCTCGCCGTGGCGGTTTACCCGTGCGGTGACTTTCATCGTGCTAATAATGCCGGAGCATGTAGGTCCCCCGACCCCGGGCTGGTGTTGCCCTCGCCTGACGCGAGGCTTGGGCTCCAGGACGCTCCTGCCGCAGCGTCTACTCTGTCGGCAAATCACCGCGAAATTGGCTGGAGAGGCCAGCCGGAGCAAGGGCACCGTGGACAAAAGTAACAATTTTACGAGAAGGGGATCGGGCTCCCGTTCCTGCTTCAGCCGTGGGTCTCGAACTCCTGCACCGCCTGCGCCGCAGAGGCCCCTCCCGGCCGCGGGCTGCCGAGGACTCGCTGCGAGCGAGGGCACCCCACCCTCCGAGAAACGGCAGGAGGAGCCTGCAGTGTAGACACTTGGAAGCGCTGGTCTGACGTCTCAGCTCCAAAGTCGGGGCTGGAGCAGGTGCAGAGCGGAGGACCAGAGACGCGCTAGGGACGTGCCCGCAGCGTGCGGGGCAGGCGTGAACACGTGTGAAATCCATCCGGGCCTGAGCCCCCCTCCCGAGATGGAATTATCAACAGCTCCGTGTTAGAACGTGGAATCTCGAGAGGCGGCCCGCGTGTCCGCGGCGACAAGCTGCTGAGGCAGACGCCGCGCTGGCCCCAGGCCGTGGGGGGATGGCTTCTCCAGCCGTGTCACTGCGGGAAGCACGGCTTGGGTCACTGCATCCTGGCCAGTCACTCTAGACCCTAAATCTTCTTTCACAAGGAAGCAGCTGGCGAGTCGGCCCCTTCCTGAAGCCCGTCGGGTTCCCGCTAATTACTAAAACGAGCTTCACCGGGCCGCGTGACCAGCCCCGGCTCTGACCGTCCTCTCCGGCTGACCTGGGCCCTTGGCTTTTCTTTCTCAGCTGCCTTAGGAGGCTGCGATGAAATACGGGGAAGCAGCCGGGGAGAGCCCCGATCATCTCTTAAAGCAATAAAGAAAACTTTGACATTTTAGAGCCAATCTGGTATCAGAAATAGATTTTTTATCTCTATTTTTCATGCGCCCTTCGGTCTATAGATCACGATTCGGTAAAGCAAATAAAAGGACCGACGTTCCTGGCTGTATATTTTATGCACAATGAAGACATCGCGGGAGAGCCTTCTCTCAGACGTCGGTAAATAAAAGAACGCTATTACAAGAGGTAATCAAAGAAGGAAGAAATACAATCGCCATTGAGGAAACAGACTGCCGGTCTGGGCGCTCTCTCGGGAAAGAATGGATACCAGCACAGGAGGAATTGATATTTTTCTCTCCCTGGTTGGTTACGTCTCTTGCGGACATAAATAGAAACCCAGCGCTTCCGCGTCCAAGGGACCGAGCGCGGCACAAATCGCAGGACGCTGCGTGGCTTCTGCTCCGCCGTTGCATAATAAAAACGCTGACTCCTGGGACTCTCGGCCCGAGCTCCCTCTCGGGCTTTCGCAGCGTCCAGGGACCGGCGATGACCAGCACCTAGGGGGAGAGCGCGCCAGGGCCAAGACTTGAGGAAGCAGAGCAGGGGGGAGGCGCGGGTGACGAAGGCGGCCGTGCACATGCGGTGACCTACTTAGTGAAGCGAATCCATGTTGGATGAACACTAGCAGGGAGCACCTGCTCGGCGTCCACTCCGGGGCAGCCGCTGGATCCTTGGTTTCTAGAACACTCCTCACGTGCTACCTCCTCGGCCTCCTCCCTGCGCACGGTGGTCTAGCCGCATGGGTCGGCTGCTCTTTGCTTCTTTCCTAATAGCCCACAATCACCCTCCTGCTTTATCCATCCCCCGGATTACTGGAGCCGGTGCAGTTCAAAGGGGCACGTCATGTCTTGAGCTGATCACCCTTTGGGGGCGGAAATTCTGAGGGACTCAAGAGCTTTTCGGGTCTGGCCTCATGTGGAAAAGAGGCCGAGGTGTTGGCTCTGCAGCCTCCCACTTCCTTTTCTGAAATGTACTCTGGTTTCTCCGCGGGTGTTGGAATCCAGCCTGTGGCAAAATGGAATTCAGAACGGCAGGACACGGTGACAATGAAGAGACCAACAAAGGAGCAGCAGACACTCAAGGAGTCACACTCAGAGAAGGGCTTGCTTCTCGCCACGGATGGAAGCCTGGGTTTAAGACGCAGCGTTTGGGACACCGCCGTTCCCCTGGCGGCTCCTGCCGCTGCCACTGCCGTGGTCGGAGCTCCGGCTCGTCCTGTCGGGTCCGTGGCTCAGTGGCTTTGCCACAGCTTTCCCAAGTCGCAATATGCTGTGCAGAAGTAAAGGATGGCATAATTTATCACAGCTGAACATGTGCTTTGTTCGATGACAGGGTAATTAGACATTCCTTCGGCAGACACATTAAATATATACTTACGCATTAAAGTTCCGTGTCTCGGATCAGCTCTGTTGATTTATTCTTTGTGCTTGGATCTTTGCCTGTTGATAGCCATATAAAACTAAACTTCCATGCCAAAAATTAAAAGTGGCAGGAGAAAAGCAATGGCTTCCATATGCTCGCTCAGTCAAGTGGGGGGGTGGGAGGTGGTGTGCGGGGGGGGGGGGGGCCGGGGGGAGGGGCAGAACGCACGCGCGCACACGCAGGCACACACGCGAGGACACGCGCGCGCGCACTCGGCGCTCCGGGGCAGGCCGGTGCTCGGTTCTCCGTTCCCTGGCCCGGGAAGCATTAATTATGCAGTGACGACAGTAATTCTGCATGTATAATGCTGACCTCTCTCACTAGAGGGCAACAGAAGCCCAGCTTAAGGAGCCTCCACCTTCCGCCGCCAGTGACGAGAAGCGTTAATAAGATGCTACGTGGATTTTATAATGAACACCCTATTCATTCTACACAAGAGTTGCGTTACTTTTGAAAATCCAGTTACGCTCCTGAATATACACGATCCAGCCTTCTCAACAGGTGGCACGGAGCGGTCTCCGAATTCCCGTCGCCGCCGCACAGGGTGCGGCGGGAGAGCGGAGGCTTTCCGAGCAGGTACACTTAAAACCCACTCGTGCCCGCCCACTCCAGAGCGAAGCACTGCTTGGGCGGGAGAAACTCTGTGGACTGACCTGCGGATCCCAGCGGCCACGGCAGTGCGACCATGACGCGTGGCCACGCGAGCATCTCTTGGTCCCCGGACGAAGCTTGCTTTCTGAGCACGTGCCTGGCTTTGGGCGGCGCCCTCCCCTCCGTCCTGCCCGGGGAGGGGTGTTCCAGTGGGGGTCTGCAGGTCTCGAGGGGCGTCTGTCTCTGGGTCTCTTTCACGAGGCGTGGAGCTCGAGCTGGGAGGAGTGGGGTTGATTTCCGTCTCCGCCCCCAAATGTCGAATGTAACTCGCCCACCACCAGAGCCTGCATCCTCTGTGCTAATTTAAGTTTTTAAAGTCCACTCGCTTTAACAAATGGGGTTTCTGGATCTTCTTTGCAACTCGTGAGTGAGAAGTATCCCCTGGGCGCCGTGCTCTGCTGCTGAGGAGGGAGAATCTTTAAACACCCGAGAAATTGATGACACAGATTCAGCCGATTGAAAGGTAATTACGTAAATCTGTCTTTCGTTCCTAAATAAGTTAAAAATATCAGGAATCATTAGGGAAATGAAACGAAGCTTCAAGTTTCCAGAGTCTCTGGACCAATTATCACGTATGCAAACAACACTGCAATTCTTCTACGAGAAGCGTTTCAGGCCAAGATGAAAAATGAGGGCCCGGTTTCCCCGTGGCGGAGAAGCATGACATTCTATAAACACCCTTACTCAGCAGGTACAGGTTTGGCTTCCAAAAATAAGCATGGCCTTTTCTTCAAGATGAGGTCTTTGAAGTAGGTGCCTGGCTCTCCAGAGCGGCCTCACTTCCACGGGAGGATGGATGTGTGTGTTCTGTGGCCTGGGGGGGGGCGAGGAGGGGTAAAAACACACAAATCTACTTTTCGCCCCACAGCTGACAGGCCTTGGGGGTCCGGGGGAGGAGAGGACGCAGCTGTGAACCGCGTAAAGCATCCAGGGTGTTTTCACGGTGAACTTGACCTCCTGCGTTCCGAGCCCTTCATCCTGGGTGGCGTGGGGCTGAAAGTCTCTCCAGAAGCCTCCTTGGTGCCTTTCCTCTCGCCCTGGCTGGTTGGGAAGCTCTGCTGTGGTCCGGCCAAGCCCGGGGCTGTGACAGAAGGCATTGGCGGGGCGCCTCGCTCTCCCATTCGCCGGGCTCCGGTGTGGCTCGGCCGTGCCCGAGCGTTCCACGGTTTCCTTTGAAATGTAACTCATTATACACAAGCAGAACTAAATAAAAAATACTCCAGAGAGGGAACAGATTGTTAGCTATAGATTAGAAGAGCAGCCTAATCCTTCACAAGCATTAAATATTTAACATAATCACACCACAGGTGCCAAGAAGATGTCGGCGTTGTTTAATTAGACTTAATTAAACATAAGGAAAAATCTAATACTAATTCAGGTCGAGTTTTTTAATCGATTACAAGCCCCCCCCTTCGAGGTCCCCATATATTAGCTGTACTGTTCCTTACTCTCTTATTAACTAGAAGCCTCGCCTGGGTAAGAGTTGAAAAGTTGTGCAGAAGAGATGGAGACGGTGTCTGTGAACAGCCAGACCATATAAATGGACTGCGGAAAAGATTTCTGTGGCGAAGAAACCGCATGAACGCTTGGCCACTTCCGGCGTCTCTAAGGCGGGCACAGGACTTCTATCTGACCCATGTCGCATCACTGGTATGAAATGTCTTAGCTGGGAATGCGTAGGCTGGAAACTTTAATCTGTTCATGTATACGCGTGTGTGTGCACGCATGCATGCGTGCGTGTGTGTGTGTGTGGGGGGGGGATAGCACTCAGACTGTACCGTCCACCACAGAAAGCAAACAAAAAATGTGACCAATTATACCTTGACCACGTGCATCCAATCCCGACTCCACGACCCAGTCAAGCACAGCAAATGCATCTGCTGCACATACAAAATGTTCGAACATTTAGTGGTTATCACTGAAGTAATAAGCTTTCTTGATACCAACGCTGGAGTGTGAAATCCTTGTTTCCATTTCCCGTACTCCGTGTCTCTAAAATGAAGACAGAACACAGAGCCACAGATGCCATCACGCAGCCATGAGAAACACTATGTCTAATAAATCAACACATTTTTTTCTAACGTTTACTGCTGCACATAGAGTCATAAATGTGCAGTTTTCGTGGGAATGGATGTTGGCTACGGGAACGCTGGGTGGTGCATTGGGTTAAGGACGCAGGGTTTGCTGCACAGAACAAAAGAGCCCTTGGGTTTTTGTAACACCATGAGTCCAAACGCTTAATTGTGAGAATGTTATCTTAAAGAAACAATCACAGGTGTCCCTAACGATTTAGCGATTTAACCAGACAGATGTTCATTGCGGTGTTGACTAAAATAACAACAACAGAGAAAACAGACACGACCTAAATGTTACATCTAGGAAAATTTACATTGTAGAGAAACGTAGCTCTCGAAGCTGCGGAGGACAACTTAGGAGGACTTTACTTGGAATCGGTAGGGGTGCGGGGAGGCGAGAGACTCCTTCCCCTGCCTGGCTGAGCAAGCCAGCCCGGCGTTGGGGGAAAGTCAGGGAGACGCCGCTGCCCAGAGAATGGACCCCAGGCAGAGACAGCGGTGACACGGGGTCTGTCAGAGGTGATTTGGGGCAGCTGCTGGTGGGGACGGAGGCCCCTGGAGTGAGGGTCCTGGGGCGGCAGTGCTGGCGCTGAGTTCGGGGGACACTTGTGTGGCGATGTCACGTCTTCGCAGAGCCTGGTTCTGCAACGTGCCAGGCGACTCCGGGAGCCCTTCCGGGAGATGCCTGTGTGAGCTCTTCTGTCTCGCCGCAACAAACCATCACCACCTGGCACCTTAATGCAACATGAAGGTACCATCGCAGAGTTCCGGGGGTCCAAAGTCCAAGGCCTGGTTCCTTCGGGATGTCCGGGTTGGGGGGAGCACCTCCTGGCCTTTCCAGCTTCAAGGCCCGCGTACACTCGTTGGCCCTGACTTCTGCCTCTCTCCTTCCCTTCTCTGACTCTGGCCTCCTGCCTCCCTCCTGCAGGGACGTTTGTGATGACATCTGGAAATCCCTAACGTACTCCCGTCCGTTTGCCGTGTAAAGTGACACATTCATAGGTTATGGGCATTAGGACCGGGGCATCTCCGGGGGCAAGGATCCCCTCATCCACAAGAATTTCCTGCTCAAGTTAGCTTTTGTAACCAAGCATCGGGATGAGCCGGCGGGCTCACAATGGTCCCCTTTGTGGGTGTGGGGGCATAAACACTCCCTCCGTGTGTGTGAGTGTGAGTGTGAGTGTGTGCACAAGTATTCAACAGAGAAACAATACGGAGTTGTAAATGTTAGAATGTGAAAGTGGTTATGCTGGCTGAGAGAGTACCAGTGACTTAATTTTCTTTTTTCTTTTAGAGAGAGAGAGAGTGAGAAAGAGGGTACATGTGTGGGCGAGAGGGTCAGAAAAAGAGGGGGAGAGAGAGAGCGAGCAAGGGAGGGGCAGAGAGAGAGAGAGAGAGAGAGAGAGAATCTCAAGCAGGTTCTATGCTCAGCATGGAGTCTGACACGAGGCTTGACCCCACAACCCTGGGACGGTGACCTGAGCCGAAATCAAGAGCAGGGCGTTCACTTGCTGGGACCCCAGGCACCCCCGATTGACTTAATTTTCTTCTCTTTGTTCGCTTGGGCTTTGCATGCTTCCTCCTTCTGTGTTACATTTTGTGTTACTTCTGTCGCAAGTTTTAAAATCTATCAACCACAAAGTCGAGTACAAGAGCAGGATTAACCTACTCGTCTCCACAGGAAACCGCCCAGCTCCTGGGAGAAGTAGGGAAGGGGAACCATATACCCTCTGAGACGAAGGTGGGCGGCTAAGCCCTGGAGGCAGTGAAGTGGCCATTTATTAGGATTTTAAATGTCTCAGGGGGACCCCAGAGTGCGGGAGACCACTCGCAGCCACACGAGCTCCCTTTAGGGCTTAACTTATGAAACTGAGAGATTATGAGCCAGGTCCTCCCACCAGCCAGGTATTTAGAGTCACCTAAACGTTTCACACACTTAAAAAAATTAAACAAAACGCAAATTAAGACCTTCCTGAAACCTTTCAGGGCGTAATCTCTCCACCTAGCTCAGAGCGTCACCTGCAGGATGTGGTTCGCTTTCTTCCTTCTGTCCCTTCCTGGGTTGTGGCCCCACTTGCCCGCCGAGGGGGTAGAGAGCCCATCCTGGAAGGTCCGGGGTCTGTGCTGTCAGCATGCGATCCTCTGATAAAAGACAACTGGCCTCCCTGAAGTGACCACAGCCCAGGCTGCCCGGTGCTAGGCTGGGTGTCCCAGTGGGCTGTTCCATGGGGCTGGTCGATCCTATAAATTTTCCTTTCTTGCTACACTGTGCTGTCTTCTAAGAATCACTGGGCCTTCCACTTTTGTGTTGACAGCTTTACGTGACTTTACACAACTCTTCACCCCTTGTAGCCTTCAGTCTGGTCTTTTAGGTGTCACTCTTAACTCCGATGTCACGAAATCTCTCCGCTATTTTCTAGGGCTCTACCAACTACCTGGGTCGTCAGTGGCGGTGCAGGCTCCAGGAGACATGTCCCCTTCCTCGACACCACCTAGGGTGTTGGGACGTGCTCCTTTCCTGGGCACCTTGTACAAAGATGGGGTCTTGTATGCAGGGGTCCCCACTTCAAGTGTCTCCAGGTTATTGGCAGGAACACTGAGGCCACTCAGCCAGTGAGCAGTGAATTCAAGAACCAACCCGTCTCTGACCAAGTCTGTCTTCTCTAGGCATCCTTACCCACTTCCATCCAGGAACCCAGCCTGCGCACCTCCCTTCGCGCCACCTCCCTCCCCGCCCCCTGCATTCTCTCCCTCCATCTGCTGGCTGCCGCCCAGCTCCCCGGCTCCCCAGGCAGGCCCCCGTCAGCACCCTGGAGAGCTCCCCTCCACCCTCCCCTCTAAGGGCCGGGTTGTCAGCCATCCTATCACTTTCCTCCCTAAGGTTCTCCCCTAGAGCTTCCCTGGTTGCAGGAGGAAGTCCTAACACCTACTGTCGGATGGAAACTTCAAAACGCAACCCCGCCCGAGCTAGCGAGAATCAGCTTCTGTATTCCTCTTCCGTATCATCGGGCATCCCAGCAGCGTCTGCCCTATGCCCAGATCAGCCTCATTCTCATTGCCGAGCCGTTCCCGTCATGTTCTCCTTCCCGGAGGCACTGATCTTTCTCTCTGTCTGTGTCCTTTGTAACAGGCCCACACTGTTCTCCTTCACGGCAGACGTCCCTGGCCTGTCTTGTCCACACTGGTTGCCCTTCCGCTGAGATCCTGCCCCCAGGCAGTTCTCTGCGGACCGCTCACTTGTACGCCATCCACCCCCGTGGAGTCCTACCTATCTCAGTGTCTGGTCCCCCCACTGGGCTGGGGTTCCTACGGGGCCAAGGCTGGTTTACATGACTGTGTCCCCCCACCGTCAGAAGCTAGCACAGCACCTTGAAATACAGCAACTGACTACATTTGTGGGATGAATAAACTTGCGACGGACCCAAGGCTATAGCACTGACGCCAATCATGGCTCATGGGCTGGGATCCTGGGAGAAGCAGAGTAAGTCGAAGTAAGTCACGGCCAGGCAGAGGGAAACATACACAACACAACACGCGTGAGAACAGAATAATGTTCTCCACTGCCTTTGGCGTGGATTTGCTTAATCACTGGGGTGTGATTGTCTGGGAGAGAGACCACGGAGGAACAGCCAGAGGGAAGCACGGCTTTGCGGGTCGGGGCTCAGGCTCCAGCTCTGGCCCCACGGTCCGCGTGCTGGCTGACCCACGGCTGGATGTGCGCCGCCCGCTCTGTGCGTCTCATCTCCTCCTCCCACCTCACAAAGTTTCTGTGGCCGAACTGAGGTAAAACTCAAGAAGCAGCTTTGGGATTATTCAAGGATGTCTCCAAGGTGTTAATGAAACGTGTTGAAGTGATGCTCTTTCTGGTACATTCCTGAGGATTGATTCAAAGATCCACACTTTTCTCTTTTATGTTTTGCTGAAACTGGGCTGTGTCCTAAAAGTAAAAATGTACAATAAATACAGTGCCCCTCCCCTGAGGTTGTTTTGAACTTATGATTTCTTGTTTGCAGGTCTTGGCGGCAAAGGGCCAAGGAGGTACTCACCTCCTCACTATTTAGCACAATAGTGGGAAAACACCCTCACTGTGACTCCGGCCAGCCCGGGGGTGGCCCACGGTGCCATCTGCAGTCACCGCACTGACGGTTTCCAGGAGAAGGCAGGAAACGATTGTGTTCTCTCTGTTTCTGATGAGGACAGACGCACCTGTCACCCCACCTCTGAAGAGAGGGGCATGGGAACAGCCAGCCTCAGGGGGGTCTGGCTGCAAAGGGGGGGTTCCGTCCCCTGGCCTAGGGGACATGCCAGAACCCCAGAAGTAGGGGCCTCCATTAGCCATCTCGTTTCTGCTTCCTACGTGGTACAGTCAAGAGTTTGGATTCATCTCCCAAATAAATTTCTTCGGCTTTTCTGGAAATACAGCTGTTAGCAGCAATCACACGAAATAGTCTAATGGTAGGGACTAGGAGGCTGTCAGAAGGGATGCTGTCTGGGAAGACTCACTTCTCAGCGCTGGGGGGCCTCTTGGACGTGTGTGCACTTGGAGGAGGCGCAGGTGTGGCCGCCTCCAGCACCACCGCGGTCGCCGGGGACCGGAAGTCTGCAGCAGCACTGAGAGCGACGGGAGCAGGGTGGTGGTGGTGCGTGAGCACGTGCCTGGCTGCCAGACTGGTCACCCGTCCCTGCCAGCCGCCTCCCCACGGCCCAGAGGCCCAGCCTGTCCGGCCTGGCCGCTGGCTCGCCAGCCTCTGATTCGGGACGGGGCCTCTCTGACGGAGCTCTGTGACCAGAGAAGTGCCTCTTGTTCATAGTGAGAACGTCCTGCCCTCCTCCAGTCGCTCCAGGTCTCGCCCACGCGTGGGCATGGATTCGAAGAAGCTTGATGTACCTGGGATGCTGCGGAGACAGTGCTGTCAGAATCACCTACGTCTTACCTCCTGACTCACGCAGGCGCGGCGCTACGAGCCACTCTCCAGGGCTGGGAAAATCGCCGAAATTCTGAGTCCCAGCCCCTCTCCTGTGAAAGGTTCAGGGCCGCCCTCGCGCTCCGAAGTCGCTGTCCGCCTGTATCTCTTAGGATGTGAGGAGCTTAAGCGGCCAGTGTTCCCGGCTCAACATCCTGGGTTCAAAACCCTGCTCTGCCCAAATAGCTGGACGGCATGAGGCCGGTGCTCGGCTCTGACACAGTATTCTCACCCGCGAAAGCCTGGCAATCACATCTATCTTGCAGGTTGTTTTGAAGATCAAATTAAATGAGATTTTGTAGATGAAGCCTTTGGCATCATGCCTAAGCAAACTATCAATGATAGATCTTATGATAGTTATTTTATATGCTCCCCAGACCCCAAATGAGTTATTTTTAACATCGTTTTAAAGATGGAGAAACTGATTTGACACATTAATTTTTATAGAAGCCTCGAGAAAACTGCCAGCCTCCCCGCCGCCCCCCCCCATCCCGGCCAGGAGGGTGAAGTCTGATCATGGCAACTGTCTTCTACAACCTGGTGATGGATTCCCAGCACCCGTGGAGGAGAATCCAAGGTCTCTAACCTGAGAAACATGTGGCCGCAGGACCAGAGCCCAGGGTTCCTCCAGCCACGGCCATCTCGGGGCTTCCTCCCCCGGCCGCGTCGTGCACCCCGACCGCGTCGTGCACCCCGACCGCGTCGTGCACCCCGACCACGGAGTCCCGACAGGCACACACGTCTGCTCCTCGTGGACCGTCCCCGCCTCCATCACCCCGTCTGCTCAAGGATCTGCACGCACCGCCCCGTCCCCATCCGCTCACATAATCATCTGTTCAAAGGTGTATGTGACCCGGCTGCCCCCAGCACACACCCCTGCTCCTCCGGGTCTTCGGGACGCAGCCGGACCACCTGGTGTCTCGTGAGCGCCCAGGACCCTTGGCCCCTGTGTGCTCGCCAGCGCCACTGCAATCTGGCCGAGCCCAGTTCTGGCGCGTGCGAGGGGCTGTGCTCTGAGCTGCTCCCAGTGCGGTGTGGAGGTCTTGGGACAAAACCCAAGAAGCGTTTCCAGTCTTGGGGTCTGTGGGTATCCATCCCGTGAGGGAGGCTGTCCCCCTCTGTAGGCACTGAGCATTAAGGGTGCAACAGGCTCTAGGCTCGTAGCTTAGAATCACAGAGGGTACCACCCACAGACGGGGGATGTGGCCGCCGGGGCCACTGACCGAGGCTGTGTGGTCTTGGCAAGCCCGGGGTCCCTCACTGGGAGAGGATGCCACGGCCCAGGACTTCCAGGAACCTACTCAGAAAAGGCACTTGGGAAGACTGGCCTTGTTCGTCATGATAGACGATTCTTAAAATGTAGGTAATACACACATACACACACACACACGCACACACACACTTAATAAGGAAGAACCAGAATCCAAGTCTTTCTTTAGGACGTGACACCCAGGAAGAGGAGATAGATCTTTAGAACTATTTTTTATCTGTTTCCCTGGGACCATCGCATCCTGCTGATTTCACTTTGCACGACTAAGGGCAGGCGGAAGCCGCACTAGTCTGGCCAGAGGGAGCACCACCCCAGGCACCTACCTGAGGGTCCCCTTTGTGACCGCGCGCTGGTGGAGGAGGCAAGTCCCAGGCTTCCGGCACGCCCACTGGACAACCACAGCTGCTTCTGAAGAAGTGATGACCGGACAGACCCGCACCCTGGATTCCTGGCCTGGCCACACTGGCCTTCCCTCAACCACCCGGCAGTGCTGGCCACGTGGGCTCTGGCTGGAGGCAGGGGTCGGACGGGGCTGTGACGCATCCTGCTGAGAACAAGCGGGGTTTGACAGGCACAGGCCGAGGAGACGCGGGCGCTGGTGGTCTCCCGTTCTGGAGAGAGTAACCTTCCCCGGAGAAGCGCTGCGTCCGTGAGGTCCCCTGGAACTCGTCAGACAGGCCGCGAGGGGAAATGCACTTAGCCTGTGGTGGCCGATGTGCTCCAGCGGCGACGCTGTCAACGAAGTTTTCTTTATGGGCCAACGCTTCAGCGTTTCCTTGAACCAGTACTGAGGCCGGTGGACACCTGGTAAACGAGGCATCATGACCGGCCGCGTGGTGTGGGGCGGAGCCACGGCGGGAGCCACGGCGGAGCCACGGCAGGAGCCACGGCGGGAGCCACAGCGGAGCCTGGGCCCTCGGGTGCTCACCTTCATCCTCTTCATCTACCCACTCACTGATGTGCTTTTGATTTCAAAAAATATTTGCTTAACAGAGAAGGTAGATTCTGTTCTGGCTGCTCTAACAAAATACCCAGGCCAAGTCGCTCAAAAAACAGAAATCCCCACTCGAGCCGGGGGGTGCAGGGAGCCAGGACCCGGGACACCCCGGGGTGCAGAAACTGCCTTCCCCGTTCACGTGCTGAGTTCTTCCTTCTCACCCCTGTTGCTTTTATGCAGGTTTCTGCTCCTTTGACGGGGGGGCGGCCCCACCTGTTCAACTGGACACCCCAGGGAAAGGCCGGGCCGTGCTCACCGACCGCAACCATGCTTTGGGGAATCAAAATGAGTCATAATTTCTTTATCTCTTTTTCTTGTGTGTGTGCTGCATGGTATTCTGCGTGCCGCACCCCGGTGCTGCGCTCCCCTGTGCTTCGCAGACTGATGCTCATTCATCACAGTCTCGTCCTGTCAGGAAATGCTCCTGGGTCGTGTTTTTAAGTGGCCGGATGAGATTCTATCATATCGATGCACCACACTTAACTAAATCTTAATATTTAAACTATTTACAGTACTTTGCAATTACAGGTAACGCCGTGATGGCTTTCCTTAGGAACAAATTTTTGTGTGACCCTCCGATCGCTTCTTGTGAACTAATTCCCAGAAGAGCTTCAGAAGTTCCAACTATTGTTACGGATTTACATCCACGGCGACGAATCCCCTCGGGAAATCTTTACCAGTTTACACTCTAGACACCGGCGCAGAAAATATCCATTTCTCTTGTTTCTTCCTAAATCGATATGATCGATTATTGGATATTTGCCAGTGTGTCAGGCAAAGAAACAAATAGGATCTCATTTCCATTAAATCTGATCGATCACTGGTGACGTTAAGCACCTCTGCGTTTTTTCCTGTGAGTCTCCGTTGGACCGCATGTCTCCTTTGTTTAGAGTATTTTAGATGTTTAAACGCATTGCTCTTGAGCTGAAATCTGGGACACTCACCGTGATCTCTGATGCTCCGAGGGACCCAGCCCTGCCCCCTGCTTCCAGCCGCACTGACGCCGCCCTCTGCTCCCCAGCGCCCCGGCCCCTCCGGCCCCAGGAGCAGCTCTCACCCAGCCCTGTCTAGCAGAGGCTCCGTGACCACGCGGCACTTCCTCCTTATCAGGAGGCCATCGCCACCTGCAATTCTCTCATCGATTTAATTTTCTCCTTCCCGAAATGGGTGCTTCTTGACCTCGGTGCTCACGGGAAGATCTGCAGAGGACGGCAGGTACCCTCACACAAGTGGTGCTCCACGCGGGTGTCGAGTGGACCCCTACCCGCCAGAGCGGAAGTCGATGGGTTTAGGAAGCTTGTGGGTTGCGGTGGTCATGCCCCTCCAGGCTCCAGCATTTCAGAACTGGCAGGAACCAGCCCCGCTCCCCAGAAGACGGGGAGTTTTCCTACTTTTGCAGAAGGTCCCCGTAAATGATTGAGAGGCATCTGTGGAGTGTGGCGGGTGCTGCCTGGTAGCACGCCAGGGGGAGGCGGCCACTCCCGTGGAGGTTCCCTTTCTGGTGAACAACTGTGGCCTCGGGGGACAGGTGGCTCTGGTTCATGAGGAGGCGGTGGCCCGAGGAGGACCACCCCGTGTCTGTGCTCATTCGGTGCTCACTGGTCCCCACAGGACTCCCTCCTGTTCCTTCCACCGTTTTCTTCTTTTATAACACATTTTTGAAAATTAACAAAAAATGCAAGTTTGCAGGTAAATGTAACATGATTTGGGGGTCATTCTTTCTTGTACAATTTGTCACTTGTTTAACGGGCCATGTACTTCTTTAGAAATTCAGGCAAAATTCACATAAAATTAACCATTTTTTAAGCGAATGAATAATTCAGTGGCATTTAGTACATTCACCATGCTGCGCAACCACCGCCTCCATCCCTGTCTAGAACATTTTCATCGCCCAAAAGGAGTCTTCATACCCAGTAAGGAGCTTCTGTCTGGCCCCCCTCAGACTCCTGCCAACTGCCAGTCTGTTTTCTTTCCGATGGATTTACCTGTGGGGGACCTTCTGTACAAACGGAATCATGCGATACGTAGTCTTTTGTGTCTGGCTTCTCTTACTCAGGATGGTGTGTTCGAGGTTCCTCCGTGGCTGAGCGATAGTCCATCATATCTATCTCCTCCATTCACCTATTGGGGAACGTTTGCGTTGTTTCTACTTTTTGACTACCGTCAATAGTGCTGCTATGATTAGTCTGTTCATGTATTTGTTCGAGTCCTTGTTTCCCGTTCTTCGGGGCATGTGTCTAGGAGGGGCATTGCTGAGTGTTGCAGTAATTGTGTATGTAACTTCTTTTAGGAACCACCAAAGCGTTTTCCACACTGGCCACACCTCTTCACACTCCCACCAGCAATGCACAAAGATTCTGATTTCCCAATATTCTTGTCAACACTTGTTAGTTTCCAATTTCTAAAAATTATAGCCATCCTAGTGGGGGTGAAGTGGCAGCTCGCTGTGATTTGATTGGCATTTGCCTGAAGACCGGTGAGGCTGGGAGCCTTTCATTGCTTGTTGGGCATCGGCACATCGTCTTTGGATTCATGTCTGTGCAAGTCCTTTGCGCATCCTCCGATTGGGTTGCTCGGGCTGCTGTGGTTATATTTTAGAGCTCTTTATCTATTCTAGATTGAAGACTCATGTCAGATATAGGATTTACGAATATTTTCTCCCATTCTGTGGGTTGTCATTTCACATTTTTGATACTGTCCTTTGATACACAGAATTATTAATTTTGATTAAATCCAATTTGTCTATCTTTTCTTTTGTTGCTCATTTTTGGTGTCCTAGTAAAGATACCAGTGCTAAATCCTAGGATTTCAAGATTTACCCCTATGTTTTCTTCAAAGACTTTTATGATTTTCAGCTCTTTTATTTAGATCTTTGATTTGTTTTTGAGTTAGTCATTGTCTATGGTGTGAAGTGGGGGTTCAACTTTACTCTTTTGCACGTGGGCATCCAGTCTCCCCAACACCATTTGTTGAAGGTGTGCTATGTACTTTTGCACAAATATTTATTTGTCTCTGCAATTAAGCAGTCATCTGATGGGCAGTGGACAAGGCAAAATGACCAGATCCAGTTTCTAATGGGGTAGGACCCTTGTGCCACCAAACGCCCTGTCCAAGTGTGGACCTCTCCCTGGGCACGCATCTCACCGATATCAACAATCCGGGTACATGTTTTGCCGTCATGAAAGTTGAGCTCATACCCGACTTTCTTATTTACACACACATCCTTAAATTAAAGAGAAGAGTTATACAGTGGTCAAATTTTCTATAGGGGTGGTGTCAGTGGGTGACGGAGAACAGGAGGAAAAGTATCAGAGATTCGGTGTTTTTTTTCCTAAGAGAGTCAATGAATCACACACACATGCAGATTACCTGGTTCGTTACCACAGGCCTTTCAAAAGGAATTTCGAACCTCTGCCCGTCCACACACACTTCTTTAGTAACTACAAAATGACCATGTGTACCCACCAGTCAGGCACGAGGTGACCCCAGTGTACCCCAGATCAGGCACGAGGTGACTACATTTATCCACCCATCTGGCATGAGGTGACCCTGTGTGTCCTTTGACCAGGTACGAGGTGCCCTATGTACCCCGGATCAGGCATGAGGTGACTCTGTGTATGTGTCCCCCACCCCATCAAGATGAGGGGATGGCGTGTACCAGCTGATCAGGCACCGGGTGACCACGGTGACCAGTCAAGCCTCCTGGGTTTCATATACATCTTCATTCCCTTAGCATCCATCAGTCTGTAGTTAGGAAAGTGGTCACGGCTGCAGTGGGGACACGCTCACCGTGAGCACATCACGTCCAGTGCGTCTGCACCCTTGCGTGGCAGCTGTGAACCTTAGCTCCACGCTCAAGGTCACTCACAGCCAAGCCTGGTCTACAATGGACAGTGTTTCACTTCTGCTTTGCTTGCAGTTTGGTGACCTCTCTGAGCCTCAGTGTGAAG
Source organism: Paguma larvata (assembly GCA_030068075.1). Classification (NCBI taxonomy): domain Eukaryota; kingdom Metazoa; phylum Chordata; class Mammalia; order Carnivora; family Viverridae; genus Paguma; species Paguma larvata. Next base: position 47,028,539 of record CM057844.1, on the reverse strand, counting down.
CAGCTGTAAGTCCTCCCTCGTGGGGCCACCAAGAGGCATGGGGCGTGCATGGTCACGGGTTCATGGGAAGTGCTGTGCCCAGTCCTGGTCCCCAGGTTGAGCCCAACAGGTAAACCCAAGATTTCCCTTCTCAGTCACTGTTTGGAAATTGGATTCTGTGGGGGATGAGAGCGGGTTTTCGGAGGAAACGTTCTTACTGAGTCTGAAGGATAAAGGATGTCAGTCTGTCTGACAGCCCGTACTGCTCAGAACTGGGAACCGTATTTAGGGAGAACTGAGTGTGTGGTCCAGTAAGCACCTTCCGAGTGTCACCAGATGCACTGACGGGAGGTCTGAGAGTTGCTTTGTTGGAGGTATGTGTCTTTCTAACTTTTATTATTAAAGTAGGCTTCACGCCTAGTGCGTAGCCTAACATGGGGCTTGAACTCACGATCCTGAGATCAAAACCTCAGCTGAGATCAAGAGGCAGATGCTTAACCAGCTGAGCCACCCAGGCGTCCTGCGTCTTCCTAACTTTGAAATAAAAGATAAGAGAAACTAAGCGGAAAAAAATCAATTAGCAGTTAAAACTTCACATTCAATAAGAAACAACTGAATCAGAAGGTAAAGGAACATTCTGGAAGACGTTTCAGACCCACGTGAAGGGCAGTGAGGTAGAAATCAAAGCACCGACAGCGTTTGTAAAGTGACTGAGACCAGCGTCGAGGGGGTGACACTTGGTTGCACAGCTGGGACCTGGAAAGGCGTCTGGTGCACGGAAGATCTGCCGTAGATACTCTGTCAGGCTGGGGTTGTCTAACGAATTGTGGGAAGCCCAGTGAAATTTGAATTTCTGAAAGACAACAAATAACTCTTCAGTGTGAGTATGCCCCAAATATTGCTCAGGACACACTAATCTAAAAATTTATGGGCTATTTATGTGAAATCCCAACTTAACTGAGTGCCCGGTATTTTCACACGCAACGCTGGACAGCACTCTTGTATTTATTCATTTATTTATTTTTTTTCATTTTTTAAGTTGATTTATTTATTTTTGGAGGAAGAGAAAGCATGAGTGGGTGAGGGGCAGAGACAGGGAGAGAAAGAATCCCAAGCAGGCTCTGCTCTGTCTGCACCGAGCCCCACGTGGGGCTCGGACCCATGAATCGGATCATGTCATGAGCCAAAGCTGGAGGCTTAATCAACTCAACCTCCCAGGTGCCCCTATTTTTTTTTTTTAGAGAAAGAGAGAGCACATGGAGGAGCAGGGGAGATGGGCAGAGGGAGAGAGAAAGGATATTTTTTAATCAAAATTTATTTGTTTATTTTGAGAAAGAGAGAGAGAGAGAGGGAGAGTAGGGAGGGATGGAGAGAGGGAGAGAGAGAGAATCCCAAGCAGGCTCCAGGCTCAGCGTGGAGCCAGACGCAGGGCTTGATCCCGCGACCCTAAGATCATGACCTGAGCTGAAATCAAGAGGCGGACGCTCATCCAACTGAGACACCCAGGTGCCCCTGCAAAATTGTCTTTGAAATAAACGAATTGATGATTGTTCGAAGAAACGGGTAAGAATTATGAATGGCTGGGTCCCACACTACCGTCATGTGGGTGAGGATGGGAAAACGCTCAGCCTCCCTAATGTCCAGCCAAATAATAATGAGGAGCGGGATTGAAATCCATTCAATTAACAGAATCGCCAGCGCTGGTGGCCGTACCCCGCGCGGCTCTCACGAGTTGCCGAGGGCAGCACCAGCTGGTGTCGTTCCTTGTGAAAATAATTGGACTATATGTAAAAATAGCCGTACAAATATAAACAACCTCAGACACAGTAAATGACGCTCCCGGGAATCTACTCCGAGGATGAAGCTGCATGACTAACAAAAATTAGGAGCGCCCCATTGTCTGTTGTCTACACGGCGGCCGGAAGACCGAGCTGTAACAGGAGCCCACAGAGCCCCTGCTGCTCCCAGGTAAAGGCGCGGGCAGGAGATGACAGAGTCAGGAGAGGGCACAGAACACGGAACCCTACCTGAGCCAGCAGCGTGCCCGAGCATCATTGTCTATCCTTACAAATACGGGTCAAAAGGAAACCCCAAGAGGGTGGCGGTAGTGAAATCGCCAGGGAGCAAAAATGAAAAGAACAAGTTAATGTCGTCTTGTCTTTACTTTCGTTTCAAGCTAAAGTTTAAAATGGAAGGAAAGGGAAAGGAAATGGACCTTCAAGCAAACAAGATCGATAACTGATCCAGACAGGGCGTCCCAAGGAAGCACGGGGCTGCAGGGTGATCGTGAGCCAAAGCCCTCCCAGAGCTGCATTTGGGCCACCTAAAATATCCGAACAGGGCGCCTGGGGGGCTCGGGCGGTCGGGCGTCCAACTCTTGATTTCGGCTCAGGTCATGATCTCACCGTTTTTCGAGTTTGACCCCTGAGTCGGGCTCTGCGCCGCCGGCAGCCTGCTTAGAATTCTGTCCCTCCCTCTCTCTCTGCCCCTCTCCCCTTCTCTTTCTCTCAAAATAAATAAGCTTTAAACATGAAATAAAATATTTGAACAGATTCTACTCCTCCCAGCTGCCACCTCGCGCCGGGCTCCCAGTCGCCGAGAGCCACCCGGACGCCGCTGGGCTCGCGCTCGGCCGGGTCTGAGGCTTCTTCCCTCCCCGGCCTCACCGCCGCCGCTGTGCCGCCGGCCACGAGCCCTGACCCTTCCGAAGTGTTTCACGGTTGGGCTTCTTTGAGCCTGAAAGGTGTCGCACGAAGCCAAATTGCCTTCTTCCCGTTTTAGAAAAGGCTCCGGACTCCTCGTCACTCCACTTTGAAGGGAACACGATGAACGCACTCGAGCCTCTCCACGTGGACTCCCGCGTCAACACATGGTGAACGGCGGGCTTTGTTCCGAAGGGTTGACAGCTATCGTACGGGAACGTAGCCGGGAGACATTCGCGCTGACTGAGTGTCTCCCAAGTCAGGTTTCAAGGAGCAGATCCTTTCAAAGGCAAGCACCGATCCTTTTGTGAAACTCGCGGGTCTAATAGCTGCCCTACTTATCATGGGCATTTAACCATTGCATTTAAGAATTATGTGCCGCTTGAATCCTGCCTCCCGCTTCCTTTGACTGCGCAAGAAGAGGAGTGGAACGGGGAAGCAAAGCCTCCGAGTCTCCGATTCTGCTCGCACGCTCCGCACCAAGCTCTCATCAGCTTCATACAACACCCTCCGTCGCCACAATAAAAGACTGGAATTGCAAAGCGCCCAGAATAAGGCGACTAATAAAACACCGACCCGCCTGGTAGCCTGAGTTCTGAGCGAAGTCTTTAGCGACACGGGGACAGTTCATTAATCTGCCGTCCCTGAGAACAAGCTTGGAATCAAGTTCCAATTTTTTTTTATAAGCGGATTCAAAGAAGTCGGCGAGAGAAAGCTGCCTTTGAAATTCCTTTTCATCCGAGGCAGCGCTGAATTAGACCTTGGACGGCACGGCACGGCCGCGTTCATCGCGGGGTTCGGGGGAGCGCCAACACGGCGCATTTTGGGGGGCTCTGTTACTGGGTGGGAATGTCCAGCGAGTCATAAAGCCACCGCAGGCTTGTTCCTAAGGTGGGAACGGGACCGCCAAGGGGCCGCACAGGGCTCTCAGGTGGGGCGGGCATCTCAGAGGGAGGGGGACCGCGTGCGGCTTCCCGGGGACGAGTCAGAAGCCATCTTCGCGGCTCAGCCACACGTGGACCGCTGTGCAGGCAGGATGCCTGGTCCTTCATCTCCTTGGTGAGGACAGTCCCCGGGACAAACAGCCACGATTCACATCCGGTGTGCCCGTGTCCCCGGTGGACAAGCAGCTTCGGGCATCAGCACGTGAGCCATCGGTTGTTGGTTGCCCGGTGGTGACGTGAAGGTTGACGGAGCCCTGGGTCCCACGCACGGTGCTCTGAGTGTACTCGCCTCGGGCCGAGTTAGAGAGGGGGGTCAGGCGGGGGGCAGGGGGATTGAATTCAGGGACAAGGAATTGAAACGCGGCCACAGGAAGAAGGTGAGACCGTTTCCCTGATGACCGGCAGCCGTGCAGCAGGCCCTCGGGCTGGTGCGGGGCCCACCGAGGCCGCCCTGCCACCCCCAGGCCCGGGTGCACCCCGGCCGGCAGGAGGCGGGGCCTCTCCCTGCACGGGCTGGCGCGGGGCCTTCTGTTCTAGAATAGCGCGTCTTTGGAAACAAAAGCCTTCGAGTAGATGCCCCAGTCCCGAAAAAGGCAGAAACCCTGGATCGCGGCACACGGCCTCCGAGAGCTCCGGGCGGGAGGTGGCATTGGCGTCCACACAGGGCGCCACGACCGCGGAGGAAGGTTGACCACGGACCCCACGAGGCGCTGGAGGGACAAAGCAGTACTCGTGGGACCGGTTTCTGGGGACATCGCAGGGCATTTACGGCGGCTGCTTGACTGTGTCCCTGAAGAGAAAACACTCACCCTGAGGAGAGTTAGTGCCAAGAGGTGAAGCGACTCCCTGTCGTGGAGATGTGTGTGGGGTGAGTTCCGGACCACCCGGGGAGCCAGAAACCGCCAGGAGCGGTGGCCGCCTGGAGAGCAGGGCTGTGGGCCGCTGCTAGCAGAGGCCTCAGTCAGTGGGACTGAGGCGGGCTCCTCGGGGGCTGACCTCTCCCCCGGACTCCCCTCCTGGACTCAAGACGGCTGCCACAGCACCGGCCGTTATCCCTGATCCCACCGGGACGGGGCCCGAGGGACCCATCCCGGGGATCTTTCGGCCCGTGGGGCCCCGTCTGGCTGGAGCACTGCACCCGTCCTGGGTTAATGATTAATCAAGTCTCTCTGACCCCCAAGGCCTCCAGGCCATGAGCCCCAACCCCGGTGGGTCAGGGGGCAAGCATATGCAGTGAGGCTTGTGGGTTCCAGCCACTCGAGACCGGGGGGAGGCCCGCACCCTTCCCAGGTCATGAGGCCCCGTGAGTCCCCATGTCGGGAGGCTGCAGGAATGAAGAGGAAGACGCGGCTGCGGGAGCCCCGGGGAAGGCACCGCCAGGCTGTCCTGTCCTGATGCGGCTGGCAGAACTGGGGGAGCGGGAGGTTCGTCTCAGCCCTGATGGAGGATGGTTCCAGAAGTTACGGCCAGGCTCCCATAGTCCTCTTAGTGAGTTCACACGTGCTTAAATTGCTCTCTACAAAAAATTTTGGTCACTGACCATTTCTGCCATCCTCACAAATAGAAGGGTGCGTGAGCCCCCCCACAGCCCCCACAGGCACCCCCGGATCCAACGACCCTGTGCCCGGCCCCTCTTCCCACACCCCTCCTCCGCCAGCCCTCCCTCCCTCAGATCCGTGAGGGGGAATGCAGATGCTGGATTCTGTCCTGACTTTTGCAAATACCGACATTCTAGCCTCTGAGAAATGGCGGAGATGATTTTCTCTCTGGCCTGTGAACTTTCGAATTTGATGTGCTAACGTTACAGTTTATAGCTTCTGTGTGAGCCAATTAGTGGGCACTGGTTTAGTCTCTCTCCGGGCAGCCTGCCTCCCTGCTCTGCAGGAGTGGAAGCCTGGCGCGCAGGAAGCGGTTTGTGTGTGACGTCAGTGCGTTTAGACCGAGTCTCCCTGAATCGGTCAGCTGTCCCCTCCTTGCCGGGGGGCTGCTCTCCACCTGGTGACGCAGGGGTCCTCACTCACACCTTGCTTCCTCTGACGTGGGCGCATCAGGGTGGGGGTGGGGGGGGCGGTCTGTGGCATCCTGAGCAAGTCCTGAGATGCTGTCAGCCTCCAAGGGCAGAGGAAGCCAGGGGGACACGGGGCCTCTGTGCCTCGTGTGACAGACGAGCCAAAGCTGCTAGGGCCCAACCTGCTCCAGGCACAGAGGGAGATGCGCTGTGGGCTCGGTTCAGTCTCAGCAGGGAAGCGAAGGGCCCGTGGGCACACGGGGTGTCCTGGACGTGCAGGCCTTCATGGGCAGCTGGGTGTGCTCACAGCGTCCCCCCCAGCCCCCCAGAGACGTGTCCACTGTGGATCGCGTCCCGCCACTACTGCCAAGTCCTGAGCAGCGCAGAGTGGGGAGTGACTGCCGACGGGTGTCCCAGCACAGACGGTGGGCTCGGGACCCCCAGTGACAGCTGGCCGGCCTCCCCCGCTCTGAGGCAGGGCTCTCCCCCCACCCAAAGCCCTGTTTTCCCAGCCAGGGCTTCTTGAGGTTACCCCAATGTTTTCTTCTGGGTGAACGTTTTCTTTGTATTTCCAATCTGTGGGGACCTGCTGAAGTCTCAAGGAACAGAAAGGGATATTTAAAGGTTGGGGGGGGTGCAGCTCCTGGAGAGAAGCAGGAGAAGGTGCGTGGGCTTGGGTTCCGGCTGTGCGGAGCGCTGCCCTTGTCCGAGCACTCGGAAGCTCTCTGGCACAGAGGAGCAGACGGAGGGCAAACTGTAAGATCTTTGTGTGGCCCCGAATCGTTTCCAGCCTCCCGTTTGTCACCATGGGAGCTCGGCGGAGAGTGCTGGGAGTGTATCCCAGGTGAGTGGGCGCCGAGAGGCAGATCTGCGTCTGCCGGTGTCCCCCCGCCCGGCCATCCGAGCGCTCCCCTCCCGTTCCAGAGAGTGTCACAGAGCGGGCACGGATGCGCCCTGGGGAGCACGTAGCCGCTCCTCGGCCTTGTGGAAGCCCAGAGCGGTGGGGGCGCGCCGCGGGCCCTCGTGGCCCCGGGGCCGATCCATGCAGCCGCGGGTTCGACCCCACACACTGCCCGCTGCTGCGTTTCTGCTGCAGCCCGGTCTCAGGGCCCCGTCCAGGGGCTCGTGCCTGCAGCGGCCGACAATGCGTTTCGGGTCGCTTCTCTCCTGGCTGACAGCCGTACGACCCCCGCCCCTCTTCCAGAAGGACTGGGTGGCCCCCACGGCGCTCGTTCTAAAGCATTCTCAAAAGCAGCTGCTTATTAAAGTGCCAACAGCAGCCATTAATCCCCGGGCCTCGCCGGACATCTGTTTGCTGCCCGACGTGCCCAGCTCAAGCTGGAGCCCGAGCTCCGCGGGGAGCCCCCAGCCTCGCTGCTCCCGGAGAAGCGTTTATTTTATCCCAGGCAGACCTGTCTGTGCGTCCACTGCCCAAACAGCGTTCATGTCGTTTGGCATCTTCACAGACGACCTGCGCCTTCTTAAAAAAAAAAAAAAAGAAAAAATCCAAGATGCTCTGTGGGCCAACCGCCTGCATTAGACTCTAAAGCGGACATCTGTTAGCCTGAATTCCAAAAGCGGTGATTGATTCGCGATGCCCTGAATCACATCCGTACGGGCGCAGAGGGCGGATGGGCTGCGAACTCGGGCGGAGAAACAGCTGTCAGCAGCCGAACGCCGGTCCAAGTCTGTGCAGCGCGGCAGGAAAAACCGCGTCTGATGGCGAGTCCCGCAGAGGCGCGAGGTGCGGGGGGGCGGACAGCGCGTTTCCCGTCTCATCAGGAAAGGAGGAAGACCGGGCTCCGTGACCACATCGTTCTGAACCCCGGAGCGCCGGCAGCAGGGCCTCGCAGGCATTCACGCGGCCAGCCCCTCGGTCGGTGGAGTCAAAGCAAGGAAATGAGGTTCCCGGGAGAACGTTGCGTGTCTGCAGACAGCAGAAGGCAAGCTCCTTTCGGAAGGGTGCTCTTGAGAGGGTCTGCGGCAGAGGGGGAGACGCGCTCTGGGCCCAGCACGTCGATCGGCAGGACTAACTCCTGGTCCACAGTTCACCACGCGAACACTGGGCTGTCGGATCGAACGCCCGAGACCTAACATAATTCCATCCCCTGAAATCAATTTGCAAACGTATCGGCTGCGTGAACTACCTGCGTGCTCAAAGTGTGCCTCCATTAACTGCTGATAAAATGTGTAGCAGTTCCAATTGCTCCCGGTTTCAGCGGCCTTGGGGGAGGTTTCCAGATGAGGGTGGAAAGTAAGGACATCCTGGCGTTAGGCGTGGCGGGTGTCGCGAGCGCACAGGCCGTGCGGGGTTGGGAGGATGCTCCCGCCCGGTGCGTTTCTCCCCGGGTTTTCCTCTCAGTTCTCGGAGTCGATTCTTAGAAGGGAAGTGAAAGTACTGACTGGAAAGGGGGCCCGGGGAGACGGAGCCCGGGAAAGCTCGCGCGTCTCTCACTGGCTTGTCCTACAGCTCAAGGGGGACCGTGTGCCGGAGCGCCCGGCGAACAACCAGAGCTCGGCCGGCGTCCGTCCGTTCCTGCCTCCGGCGGGTGCCCAGCGACACCGTCCAAGGTCTTCTGACCTCACCACCAAGATCGAGCTGAATTTTCCGTGCTCTGCATTTGGCCTTCACGGGGCCTTCCAGGCTGCCGCTCATCGCTCGGGGGAACCTTGTCACCCTCTCTTTAAAATAATGATGACCGGGGCACCCAGGTGGCTCAGTCGGCTGAGCCTCTGACTCTTGGTTTCGGCTCAGGTTACGATCTCGCGGTTCGTGCGATCGAGCCCCTAGCTGGGCTCTGCGCTGACAGCGTGAAGCCTGCTCAGGGTTCTCTCTCTCCTCTTCCTGCACACACTCTCTCTCTAAAAATAAATAAATAATCATTTAAAAACAAAACAAAAAGTAAGATGATGATGATCGTGGGAATCCTGCCAGGCTAACACGCAGAGTGGAGAGCACGCTGGCCCGTGGCCACCCAAGCCCTGGTCTCTGGGTTGGCATACACTTAGGGGGGCCTTGGGGGTCTGAAGCCTGCTCTGGAGCAATGAAGCCACCACGGCTGACGCTGGGCCACGGGCAACGGGACCAGGGCTCTGCCCGGAAGGTACACGGCTCCCTGGATGCCGTATTTCTCCCGCATCAGGTCCCCAGCAACGTCACCCGCTCGTGCTCCTCCTGTGCACGTCCAGGAGCTGTGTGCACGTTAGCTCTGTGCCGTGCCGGGAGGAGGGGCCGGGAGGGAGACCTCATGGTCGGCCCCGTGTGGACCCAACGCCGCCGTGTTGGTGACCAGTCTGGATGGACGACACACATCAGCCAACAAAGGCTGATGATCTTTCAGGTCGGTGCGAAGGACCAAAGAAAAACAAAGACGCCACGCAGAGCCAGGTGTCGCGGCTCTGAGAGTCAGGCGGCTGCTGTGGCGAGGCGCTCCGTGAGACATCCGGGGGCACCGGCCTTGGGGTGCGTCTCCAGCGGACAGGAGCCCAGCCATGCCGAGCCGCTGTGAGACAGGAAGAAGCACAGCCAAGGAGGCTGTAAAGCGAGGCCGGGCGGACCCTGCAGACCTTTGAAACAAGCATTTAAATCATATCTTAAGACAAGATTTGGGTGTGGACAGCAGGGGAGCTATCTCAAAGCCTGTCCCTCCCCGTCGTGCATCTGCTTCTCTGGGGGGGATGTGATTCACGTCAGCCACCCTGGTGGCTCCCTGAGACTGGGGCCAAGAGCAGGTGAGCTCGGAGGGATGGGGGGTAGCGCCCACGGGGTGGGAGGCACAGGGCGGAAACGGCCAGCCTCAAGGACCCTCCTCCTCCCCAGAGGGACAGCTGTGAGCGGCGGCGCTGGCTCTGAAAAGTCCTGTGAGCTGGTTTCCTCGGCGGCTCCTCGCTGCCCTCCACGGGTGCTTTCTTTAGACGCAGTGTGGTTGCCCGAAGCGTGGCCTGTGGCTTCCACGAACAAAACCACGGACGCGGGGACGAGCACACGAGCAGGAAGATGTGTCTTTGTTGAAGCAAAGTCTCCCTCGAGCACCTGGCTGTCTTCACGGCTGCACATGTTTTAGTTAAACATTGGTTTTGAAGGTCAAATGAGCAGACTTTATATCCGGAACCTGCACGTTCGCCTGGGCAGCTGCGGGTTCGTCGGAGGTCACCGGGTCACTGTGAGTGGATAGAAGACGGAAGTTACTACTGGAGGGAACGTGCCAGGCCCCGGGCGGGGTGGCGGCCAGGCGGGAACTGAGCGTTTATCCCCCTCATCCGGAGTGCGGTGGGGGTGTCCCCGGAGAACACTTGCTGTCTGTATCATTGAAGCCGCTCGGCTGATATCCCTGCGGGGAGAGGAGATGGTGTCACTTAAAGATGTCCTTGGGTGACTTTAAATTTCACACTGTTTTTATGGCTTCATTCGGAGAGGGTCTTGTGATGCGGTCAGAAGATGACACCGGCAGAACCGAGAAATGCCAGCCCGCTCCCTGCCCTGCCGGATTTCCAACATGCAAAGTGGGTTTCCACGTGTGGGCCGAGATCGGGCGGGCAGGTCTGGGATCTGGCTGCGTCGGGCCCAGGCCCCCGCTGATCCCGTACGGGCCGACCTTGGGGTACGGGCGGACCTCGGGGTGCGGGGGCTTAGGTTGGGAGGCAGGGGTGGGGTAGGGAACACACGCCTGGGGCCGCGTTCTTTCTGCAAATTTTGGGACCTCTGCTGTTAGCTTCTACTAAACTGGGAAGGTCTTGGGAGGGCTGCCCTTCTGGGGTTTGGGTCAGGGTTTGTGTGTGACTGAAACGTGGCCCCATTTTCACACGGATATTTTTAAAACTGTAGGGCGCATCACCGACAGCCCTGTGTGAATCCTCAGGTCACCACGATGTTCTCAGGGCCCAGAGGAAGGATGGGGCCCAGGCGGATTCCGGCGTGACCTAGGACTGCGGCGGGTGCTGGCTCTGCCCGGCGTCGTCCGCTTTGCTCCGTGGGAACAAAGGCGGCCTCCAAGCGCCCGGGCCCTGTGCCCGTCCACACACCTGTGGGAGGCCCCCTGCGGAGGGACACGGGTGCGGCAGGGGCGCCCCAGCACTCGGGGCCGCTGACCGTCCGTCCCCATCAGGAGCTCCATGCTGGATGGTCCCTGGGGGCCTGAATCAGCCCTGCTGCGTTCACGACGTGGACCCAGAGCCTGGCCCAATGTGTGACACTGAATGTGGCCCCCAAGAGGTCTGAAGGATGGCAGGCACAGAACGTGGATGCCCGAGCAGAGGACCGCCATCTAACCCGGCCTGGGTCGTGGCGTCCCCACGCGGCAGTCTCCCAGGGCTTCTGCAACAAAGCACAGGAAACTGGGGCTTAAATCAGGAGTGAACTCACTCTCAGTTCTGGAACCAGAAGCCTGAAAACCAGGGGTGGCTCCTGGGGAGGGTCCTTCTGCCTCTCCCAGCTTCCGGGGGATCCACGTGTTCATGGCCTCGTGGGCGAGACCCTCCGCCCTCTGCCTCTGGCTTCACGCGGCCTCTCCCTGCCCAAGTGTCTCTCTGCGTCCCCTCTTGTTTGATTTTAGTGTCAATAAGTCCGGATGACCTTTGAGCTCTTCGATGTGGTCACATCTGCAAAGATGCCATTTCCACAGAAGGTCACACCCACGGGTTCCGGGGTTAGGATTTGGACAGAGTTTTGGGGACACGCTCTCGGCCCCTAACCTGGGAGGGGCTGCCGGTGGGGTGATGTGCACTCAGGGGGTGCAGGGTGCCAGGACCACCGTGGAGGAGTCTGGGAAGGAGGTGGGTCGGCGTCCCCAGCACGTGTGGCCAGCAGCCGGGGCTGAGCCTACTCGGCCGAGGGTGTCCTCTTTCACTGGGGACTGGGTGTCCAGGAAGGTCAGAACTGAGCGGTCTTACAAAGCGTGATTTCTCATTACCTCATCTACTGCACGTGGATGACCGATTGTCACGGAATTAGAATAAAATACACTTAACAGTAACGCTGTTTTAATTACAGCTAAGTTCCTTGTGAATATCAGTCACTGCTATGTTGAATGATCGCCGGTTTATAGGGATTCCCAAGTGTTAAAATTCCAGGTTAAGCGACTTTACTGAACGTGGGGCTGGGCCGCGCTGAAAGGCCTATTACGCTCCCTTTTTTTATAAATTATTTTTTTAATGGTTATTTGTTTTTGAGAGACAGAGTGTGAGTGGGGGAGGGGCAGAGAGAGAGGGAGACACAGAATCCGAAGCAGGCTCCAGGCTCCGAGCCGTCAGCACAGAGCCCGACACGGGGCCCAAACTCACGAACCGTGAGATCAGGACCTGAGCCGAAGCCGGACGCCTACCCGACTGAGCCCCCGGGCCCCATTCCGCCCCACCTGTACCCGAAGGGTCGTTGGACAAAGATCCGCAAGGGGCCACAAACGCGGCCTGGGGGCCTCGGGGCAAACATTCAGCTCCCCTGGGCCTCGGTTTCCTCATCTGGAACTCTGGAAAGTGGTGACAGCCGCAGCAGACAAGGCGGAGGTCGTGATCAAATGTTACGTGGCAACAGTGGCTAACGCTCACGTGGCACGTCCATGGGCCGGCCGTGGACACGCCCTTCCTTCCTCCCATTTTACAGGCGCGGCACGTCCGAGGCGTCGGGAGGCGGGGGCCCCAGGACGCAGCCGGAGAAGCCCGCTCTCTCGCGCAGCCCAGGATGGGGCCGGGCGGGCGGCCCCGTGTCCCCAGCCGTCTGGTGTTCCTCCGGCTGGAGGGCGCTGGCTCCCGGGGGCCCCACTGCCACGCCTGCCCGGGGACACAGGCCTTCCAGGTTTGAGCAAAGTGTCTGTGGAACACGCACAACACGGGGTCTCCACCCGCAGGCTCCCCTCTCGGGGGATCCGGGCCGCACAGCAGCCTCTGCACTCCAGCACCCCGGGGACATCACCCGGGCCCGTCGCCGGCGAGGACCGGGAGGCGACAGGGAGCTCGCGGGCTGCCTCGCCCGCCTGCTGCTCTCGGGCCGAGGGCCTGAGCCGGGAACTGGGCCCCTTTATTTCAGCGGGACCCGCTTCCTGCTCTTCAGGCTCGTGTCCTGTTCATTTTGCTCTTAAGGAACAAACATTTTGTGACTTTGTGAAACGAGCTGACTTTTGCAATTCAGTTTCAATATTTCTTCCAGGGTTGGGGCGGGGCCACTCTCCGCGAGGGCGTCGCTGGTGACCAGGACCGTGCGGACCCGGCTGCACCAGGGGAGGCGAGTGCGGCGGCCGAGCGGGGGCCAGGCGTGTGCGGCCGCGTGTGGGCCAGCGCGGGGAGGGGGAGGGATGTGTGGAGTGTGGACGCCCCTCCCGACGTAAGGGAGACTCGACTGGTCGGCTCTGACCTGTGCTTTTGTACCTCATTGTTTCTCTCCTTTTTCGGTCACTACTCCTTCCACGTCTTTTGGGTTTTGCTGGCGTTGCGCTGGGGAGGGGTCCTGGGGCAAGGCTGTGGAGACGGGCCTGGACGTGCAGCCTGGGGGGGCCCGGTACCCGCACTCAGGGAGAGGCGCCCTGGGCAGGTCACCCGTGACCCGGAGTTGGGCTCCCCGCGGCTACAAATGAGGGCGACCAGCCCAAGCAGTCACTGTGAGGCCTGCGGGAAACGACTTGGACCTCTCTGGCAGGGAGGGAGAGCATTTAGGCCGGATTTTTCCTCACTTTTTGAGTTAAAAGCTTAATTCTCTGCTTAAAAAAAAGTGCTTTACGTTTTTAGATCAGTTTTAGGTTCACAAGGAGATGGAGAGGTGGGCCTGGAGAGTCCCCGCGGCCCCCGCCCCTGCGCACCCACAGCCGCCCCTGTCGTCCACATCGGTCGCCGGGACGGCGCGTGTCTGACCGAGGATGAGCCTCCACGGACACGTCATCATCGCCCAGAGTCCACGTGCCCCTCGGGGTCACCCGGCGTCGTGTGTTCTGTGCGTTTGGACAAGTGCGTAGCGGCGTGCGGCTGCCATGACAGCATCGCACGCGCTGGTTTCATGGCCCCGAAAACCCCTGAGCTCTGCGTGTTTGTCTCCCCGCCGCCCTCGGCCCCGCCTCCCACCGCCCCGACGGCCACTGAGCCTGTTACGTCTCCGTGGTTTTGTCCTTTCCAGAAAGTCTGTAGCTGGAACCCCAGCGTGGGGGCTTCTTGGATTCCCTCCTGCACTTAGCGACGAGCGTCGGAGCCTCCTCCGCGCGTTTTCATGACGTGAGAGCTCGGGTCTGGTTCGCGCTGAGTCGTAGTCCGTTCCCCGGATCTGCCACAGTTCACTCACCGTCCCTTCTGAGGGACGCCGTGGTGGCTTCCAAGTTTTGGCCGTCGCGAACACCGCTGCTGTGAGCATCCGTGGGCAGGTTTTTGTGTGGACACGAGTTTTCTACTCTTGTAGACAAATCCCAAGAAACACGATTGCCGGGCCGTCCGGTAAGAGAGAGAGTAGTTTTGTAACGGAACACCGAACTCTGTTCCCAAGTGGCCTCGCCATTCTGCGTCCCCGCCAGCAACGACCAAGCGCTCCTGCCGCTCCACGCCCTCCCAGCGTCCGGGTCGTGGGGTCGGGCCCTTCTGATGGGTGTGCGTGGTGTCTCACCGTCGTGATTTGCGTTTCCCTGACGAAGGGCAATGAGGAGCGTCTGTCCACGTGCCGTCTGCATGTCTTCTCCGGCGGCGGCGGCCTGCTCAGGACTCGGGCCCGTGTTCTGAGTTCTTTGTTTTCTTATTGTTGAGTTTTAAGAGCTCTTCGTATATTTAGGAGGACAGTCTCTTATCAAATGTCTTTTGCACACGTTTTCTCCAAGCGTGTGGCTCTCGACGGTCTTTCACGGAGCGGACGACTTTAATTCTGCTGCAGTCCTGCTCGCCAGCTTTCTTTCTTGGATCCTGTCTTGGTGTCGTGTCTGAAAGCTCCCTGCCGTCCCCAGGGTCACCTCGATTTTCTCCCGGGTCGTCATCTAGGAGATTACGGTTTGCATTTTACGTTTAGGTCTGTGACCCACTGTGAGTGGGTTTCCGTGGAGGGTGTTCCGTCGTGTGCAGATGTGTTTTTCCGCAGGCGGACGTCCAGTGGGTTCAGCACCGTTCGCTGAAGAGACGGTCTCTGCTCTGTCGTGTGGCCTTTGCTCCTTTGTCAAACATCCGTGGGCTGTGCGTATGGGGCCTGTTTCTGGGCTCCGTTCTGTCCCACTGGTCTGTCCCTTCTTCCGTCGGGACACGGCGTCGTGATTGCTGTGGCTTCACGGTCAGTCTTGAAGTCTGTTCCTCTTCTGTTTGCGTTGGCTCCTCTGGGTCCATCGCCTCCTGTCCATGGGAGCCTTAGAACCAGCTTGTCAGTATCCATAAAATCACTTCCTGAGATTCGGGCGGGATTTCAGAGAGGCTGTAGATCCAACTGGGAAGAACCGACATGCTGACGAGATCAAGTCAACTACTCAGGTCCACTTTTAAGTAACACTATCCTGCTTCGCGGGCAGTGTGAGTGCGTCCTGATGACAGAACGGTCCCAACTCTTCCCTCTGCGTCTGCTGCCTCTCTGTCTCCCGTCTTGGGAGCAGTAACGTGGCCGGGTGCCCCTCTCCTGCGACGCCCAGAAGAGCTGCTGAGTTTTCCGTCTGTTCAGCCTTTCACTTGTTAGGCACATGTGGCTACTTCCAGACTCCTCCCATGGGGAATCAGAAAATGACGAGGTCTTTGGTTTTATGTTTTCTTTCCCGGTAAATGCATGGAAAGCTGATCCTCGACCCTGGGCACCACGTGGACACATCCCTGGGTCCTGGTGGGGCCACGCCCGCTTCTTCGGTCACTGTGTGCTGTGAGTGGCCACTCTCCTCAGTCTCTGACCCTCCCGAGGCTCCGTCTCTGCACCGTGTAAAACACTAAATGTCACCCATGAGTGAACTGCTGTATTCTCAGTTTCCAGAGGAGGAAGCTGAGCCTCAGAGAAGCTTCTGGACTCCTCGAGGTCACCTGGAGCTGAAACCAGGCTCTGCACAAGTTCACAGCCTGAGCAGCGACCCGGAGCCCTGACTGGCCCCCTTCCTGCAGTGGCCACTTGGAGTGGGGTGGGGGATGCGCGGCTGTCCGGGGTCAGCAACACTGACCTGAGCACGGGGACTTCGGACCTCGCTTGGGGGGAAGCGCGTGCAGGAATCGAGGTATTTCTACTGCGGCATTTCACCGTCTAATCTACGAAGGGCTGCGCACGCAAGTTTCCAGAGTAACAATTTAGATGTCTTGTTTGGAATTAATATCTTGCAGCTCTTCAAGCTCTGGAAAAATGGAATATTAGTCAGGTATTTAGTTGCTAAGAAACCAGTACAGAAGCAGGCGGCCCCGTTTAGAGCCAACCGCGGAGCCCAAAACGCTTGATTTGTGGAGAGCCGCGCTCCTTCTCCGCGCACCCTCTTTCCCGTTTAAACAAAGAAGACGTCTACGATTTCTTACAGTGTGCCTTGTTTCTAACCCGGTCCCTGGAAGGATGAAAAACCAAGCCCAGACTTTTTTGTGTTGACCCACAGGGAGGAAGGCTCTTCAGGCAGTCTTTGCTCATTGCACACGGCCCGCACCCACGCTTCCCTGCACCCCGACTGGACCCCGCGCCCGGACCTCGCGCCTGGTCGCGGCTGGATGGGCCGTGGTGTGGACCCTTGCGCTGAGATGGGCAGAGTGCGTGTCCTGGGGATTTGGATCCTGGAGATTTTTTTTTGTAGGCTCCACGCCCAGCCCAGAGCCCAAAGTGGGGCTTGAACTCATGACCCTGAGATCAAGACCTGAGCCAAGATCAGGAGTCAGACACTTAACTGAGCCACCGGCTGCCCCTGGACCTGGGAGGTTTTTGGGGGAGTGTCTCTGAGGCAAAAAGACGTCAACTGGGGCCCAGGGGTGACCGCGTGCGCTGGCATCTCGCGGGCTGTGGGAAGTGTGCAGGGGCAAAGCGTGACGCGCAGAAGCCCAGGGCCCTCGGGACGTCGCCGTTCCGGCCTCAGCCCTGCGTGGCCTGCCCGCCCCTCTGCCGGGCCCCGGAGGCCCGGGGCTCTCAGCCGGTCTTCCCTCTCCTGGCTTGTGCGAGATCAGGGCCCTCTCCGGTTCTTGCAACCGAAACGCTCCTAATCGATGCCCTCCTGCCATGGGCCGCGTTCGGAAATGCATTCACGTCCGCCGTGCTCCCCCCGCCCCGGGACTTTGATATTTGGAGTCTCTGTTTTCAACCTCAAGTCTCGGACGCGCAGCCTCGATGCTGCTGGGCTCCCGGGCTCCGGAAATCCAGGGCAATCCGATGACCTCTCTAGCCGCCCGCACAGACCGTGACGGTGGGGCGCACCCTCCGCACCCCGCCAGCGACGGACGCACGGGCTGGTTTCCACGCGCGCAGGGTGATTGTGGCTCCGTGTTCCGACGGTGAGGGGAACTGAGGGAGAGTTTAAGACCGTGTCGGCTCCGAGCCGGCTGGGCCCGGGTCCCGGGTCCCCTGCTTATGAGGCCTGTGGCTTTGGGGCAGAGTATTTAATCCTTTCAAGTCTCACTTTCAACATTTGTGAATCGGAGGCAATGATGCTCTCTGGTTTTGAGGATGAAATAAGAGTCTGTCGTTAGCGCTGGGAGGTGAATTGCGGCCGCCCCCCATGTCCTACCTTGGAGTCCCGCCCCCTGGTGCCGAGACCGTGACCTTATCCGGGGATGGGGTCCCTACAGGGGAGATCAAGCTAAAATGTGGTCACGGGGTGTGTGGGGGGCCGACGAGTTACATCCGTGTCTAAACGGGGATCTGGACACAGGCGGGCACGCAGGGAGAGCGCCACGCGAAGCGAGGCAGGGGGCGGGACGCGTGACCCAGGAGTCCCGCCCAGCGAAGATGCCCCCGGAAGCCAGCGGGAGAGGCTGGGCGGATCCCGCCTCCGGGTCCTCCGGGTGCTGACACGTCTCGGGCGTCCAGCCTCCAGACTGGAGAGAACCCGTTTCTGTGATCGAAGCCCCGGGTCCCGGCCGCAGCGGCCTGACCTGACTCGGGCCTGGGTGTGAAGCGTCCTGCGGGGAAGGGTGGAGACAGAGCCACTGCGTGCTCGCGGCCGTCATTCCCCGGTTTCCCAGCCCCGAAGCCACCTCCTCGGTCAGATCCCTGTGGCTGCTCTGGGTTCCTGCCGGGAGCTGCTCTTCCCTTCCTTGGGGAAGTGACCTGGGGAGCCTGCGGGGCCCAGGGGCCAGGAGGCACCCCAGGGTAGCTCAGGGGCAGCGGGGCCCCAATGCCCCTCGCTGCACCACACACACAGAACTACCACAGCTCTGGGGCGCCTGGGAGGCTCTGTCAGTTAAGCGTGTGACTTTGGCTCAGGTCATGATCTCACGGCTCACAGGTTCGAGCCCCGCATTGGGCTCTGTGCTGACAGCTCGGAACCTGGAGCCTGCTTTGGATGCTGTGTCTCCCTCTCTCTCTCTGCCCCTCCCCTGCTTGTGCTCTGTCTCTCAAAAATATAAATAAATAAACATTAACAAAAAAGAGTTACCAAATCCTTAACTGCGGCTGTCGGAGGACAATCTGGGCCAGAGGCCAAAAGAACGAGAGACCACCCAGGAGGCCGCAGGATAGGGGAGGAGGGCAGAAGAGGTAGCAGGCCCCCCACCTGCCTGGTGACCAAAGAGAAACAGACAAGTGACAAAACCACCCTCTGAACTCGACGCTGCGTCTGCTCACCTGGCCCCGAGACTTAGGCCTGCTCTGCCCAGCAGGGGATGGACCTCTCAGCCTTCCCGGTCTGGGCGCCGCAGGGGCTGCCGGGGAAAAGCCGGTCCCCAGCTGGCACGGGTCCTGGGGAGCCCACGGGAGAAGAGGCCGGGGAGGAGGGCAGCCAGCTCCGGGGCGGGCCGCACCGCCCTGTGGCCTGTCGTCGGGGCAGGGCCACGGGGCCCCCTCCCGGTCTGAGGTCTGAGCCACACGGCCTCTTGGGTCAAATGCATCTTGGCCCGAGTTGCCCTGCCGACCCGCAGGGACAGGAGGCTCAGCAGTGCGGGGCCTGAGGGCCGACTCTGCCCCCGGGTCCGGAGGGGTCAGCCCAGGGTCCTCAGCTTGTGTCTCCTGAGCTCTCGGGGACTCCTGAGCTCCCTGCACCATCAGGGGGCTGGCGGGACACGTGCCACCTCCCCCGGAGGCCTGTCCAGTCCCTCCTTCTGCTTCCCGGCTCGCTCCCAACCATGGTCTCTCCCAGAGAAAGCTGGCCCTTCACCCGCCTCCCGCCTCCCTGCTCTCTCTCCCCGCACCCCGGCCGCGGTGGCCGTCCCCCTCGTGCAGCACAGCAAGTCGGGGACAGGTTAATGACGCCTCGTGAAAACGTTTCACATTCCTGAGAGTCCGCGCCGCGGCGTGCGGGCTGTTCCCGTGGAGACGGGGTAAGCGAGGCGGGCTCTCCCTGAGAGCCGTGTGACCAGTGACACGCGCAGAGCGAACTCGCACGCGCCCTCCCCCCCCCCCACCCATGCGGGCAGCTCTTGTCTAAGTAATCTGTTTCAGAAACCTTCCCAGAGAGAGGACTCTAGAAAGTTCTAAACCCAGAAGGATGCGCCAACTTCAAACAAAACAAACCTCAGAGCCGCCGTTTCCAGGTGCCCCGTCTCCCCGTCGCGCCAACCAGCCGCTCCTGAACCATCGCATTGTTTTTTTTTAAATTTTCAGCGAGACGAACAACAAAATCTCTGGATAATGTGTTTCTTCCCGCTGCGGGTGGGAGGAGGGGGCGCAAAATGTGTGCCTATCATGATATTTGCAGACGCGAACTCCCAGTTAACCAGACAGGATTCTGTCCTCTGTGTGGCCGGCTGAGCCACGGCCCCCAAAGACACCTGCGTCCTCATCCCCAGAACCCCAGCCTCCGTCACCTCCCAGAGGGAATTTGCAGATGGGACGGAGCCGGGGCCCTTGAGGTGGCAGGTGTTCCCTGGGGCGGCAGGCAGCTCTGAAGACGGGGTGGCTGTGCTCCAAGGAGCGTGCTGGCCACTGGAAGCTGGAGGAAGTGGTTCTCCCCCAGAGGCTCCAACCACACGCAGCCGTGGGCACCCCGACTTTGGGCCCGTGGCGGCCTCCGGAGCTGGGAAAGCGGGGCTCGTGAGGAACCAAGGCATGAGGTTTGTGGTGGTTCCTCGTGGTGGTTCCTCGTGGCGGCCCCGGGAGGTGGTGTTCTCCTCCTGTCCCTCCTGCCCCCTAGAACGCCCTGGGGCAGACTTAGGGTGGCAGGCGAGGGGGCGGCAGGCCAGGTGGCCCTTCTGCCTGACAGCACCCGCGTTCGTCCCCACCCGGCTTCACCGTCACCCAGGCACATTGCGTCACATGCCAGGCCAGGCATCTTTGCTGGGCTTTCCGGAAGCAGGGAGCTCTGTAAGAGCAGAGACCCCGTCTATTTGCTGCAGAACGCACCCCTGCCCTGGCCTGCCCGGCCCTGCCCTGCCCTGTGCACTTCCGCCGAGAACGTAGCAATGGCTCAGTAAATCTTCGTCGATGGAGAGACAGCATCCTGCCGAGTCTCCGACGAGAGCCAGGCTCTGGCCTCCTCGGGTCAGCAATTGTGTTTGCGTCTGGATCAAAGAGAAATAAAATGAACCGAGTAAAACGCCTCCCGCGCCCACCCCTCCCGCCCCCCGCCCCCACCCCTCCCGCGCCCCGCCCCTCCCGCCCCCGCCCCTCCCGCGCCCACCCCCGCCCCTCCCGCGCCCGCCCCTCCCGCGCCCGCCCCTCCCGCCTCCACCCAGGAAGCCGGGCTCCGGCCCGCCCCCTCTCGCCCCGAACTTTCCTTCCACAGCCCCGCACAGTGGGACCCGCTGTCCTGCGGGCGCCCCGGCCGAACCCCACGACCCGAACATTTTCATCAAGGGGACTCGCTCAGCTACGCATTATCACCCCTGGTAGCAAGTGCCGGGTTTCTCTGGCGCGAATTGCTGTGGTTAGCTCGCGGGACCGCCAAGGCCTGGAGCACAATTCAAGTCATTTCAGGCACCGGGAGAGGCCTGGGCCTTGGAGCCCCCCTCGCTCGGCGGTGATCTGAGAGACAGCAGCCTGCCCGGGGATGGGGGGCTTACAGACTCCCCCTGGCGACGGTGTAGACTGTGGCGGTGGCTGCTCTGAATTCCCACAAGCGAGGGTCTGGGTTCAGGAAAGCGTCGAGAAGGTGTGTTCATGTTCGTTGTCGGCGCTGTTTCGTGCCTCGTGCTGAACAGCGGCAGCACGAGGACCGTCTGCTCTGTCCCCAGACCCCGATTCTCCCCGGGAATGCCCGTCCCCGATGCTCAGCCAGTGCCGGGTCGAACCGGCGCCACCTCTGTTTCAGGGCTAGGTCCCGGGCCTCACTCTCCACCCCCACGGACGCAAGGACACTCAGCAAATACGCAGGCCAGGACGGGAGGTCCGCAGCCGTGAGGCCTGAGGGAGCTGTGGTCATTCTGTTGCTGGGAGGGAACCACCAGCTGGAGGTTTGGCCAGCACGCAGGTGGCCATGAGCTGGGGGATGCAGGAGACAGAGGCGGAGGCCTGGGGGCATCCTTCGTGTCCTGGATCAAACCAGACCTGAAGGCAGCCCCACGCCTGTAAGCCAAGACCTTGCCTTTGTTTCCCCTAAAACAAGATATCTATAGACTGATGCGACACTTCCTGCGTCAAACCTCTCCGCTGCCCAGTGAGGAGACGGAAACCGGGGGAGGTCGAATGTGTTCCCCCAGTTCTAGCTAGCTGCCACAAGTTCGACCCCCCAGGCTGAGGCTTCAAGGTTCCACTCCAGCTATGCCTCTTCCTCCTACGTGTCACCGTAGAATTTATAGATGTAAACCTAACACGGAGAAGAGCTTGCCTCAGGTGGGGCAGCACGCCCTCTTAGGTAGTGAGTTCCACGTCTATAGAGGCATTCAAGTAAGGGGTGGAAGAAATGTCTTTGTCAGCAAGCAGGTGCCCTTCGCCCTGGAGCAGGTGTTTTGATTTTGGGCTGTCGGAGTCAACGACACCATCAGGAAGAGGAGCAAAGGAGTGTCTTATGGAAAATCTCTGGTGTAGACTGAGCTTGGGCGCGGGGTCTCCACCTCTTTCCCTGCGTCTCTCCCTGTCCCTCCGTGTGCACAGGGCCTTCGTTAAGCCCTGCGGCCCTCACCGTCTCCTTGACTCCCGAGGCAGCTCTGAGACATGACAGAACGGATGCTGCCTCTCTCTCTGCGCCCGGGGGGACCCCGAGGCTCGGGAGGGCCCAGGAGTTGTGCAGACGGTGAGTGGCGGTGCAGGGACCACAAGGGAACCGGCGCTGTCTGGTGCAAAGCTCCGAGACGGCTGCTTCCCCGCGTGGTCCTGCTCCCACCCCGTGACCCCTGGTGGCACACCCAGCTGAGCATGTGGCCCTGGGCACAGACGGCCTTGTGCCCGGCAGGCCTTCTCTCCCCCTGGGCAGAAAGGGTCTGTTCTGGGACCAGGCCGCTGTGGCCCCTCTGTCCTTCAGAACCAGGCCTTGTGACATGGGGCCTTCCAGGAGCACCTGGGAGGGGGTGCGGGGGAGGCTGGGAAGGCTCGGCTCTCCGACGTGGGTCCCCGGAAATGCCCCTGGTGAGCCCGGGGTCCTGGATGGACTCTGTCAGTGACGAGTGTACTCTCATCGTGCAGCAGGAGGCCTCGAGGCGCAGGGAGGACGCGGAGGATTTGTTAGGGAAGGCGCAGTTGTGACAGGAAGAAGAGGCTGGGTTTGGGGAGGAATGTGACGGCCCGGCTGTGTGCCCTCGAGCCTGCTTCCCCTGGGTCTGAGCTGGGGGCGCGGGTCAGTCCTCGGGAAGCAGAGGGGCCGGGGGTCTCTCCGGGGCAGTTCCGCCCAGCGGGACAGTCCTGGGGCCCCGGCGGGCGCACACAGGCCGCTTCCACCGAAAGTCCCCAGGGACTGCCGGTGGCGGGCTCGTCCCTCCCCGCTGCGCCGCGCGGACTGGGCGCGGGTCTCCTCTCTGCCAGGAGCACAGATTCCAGCTCTCGCGGCCGGGCCGGGTCCTTCCCGCCTCGCCGCCGCAACGGCTCAGTTACCACGGCTCGAAACCGTTTCCAAAGCGCTCTTTCCCCGGCTCTGGGGAGAGGGCAGCGGAGGGGTCCGTAAACTGCTCCCCAGTATCCGAGGATCCGAGCGGTCCGGGCTCGAGGCCGCGGTCGGGCTGGGCCACACCCGCCGGAGCTGGTCTGTGCGAGGCCGCTCCTGGAGCCGCTGGGGCGACCAGCAGCCCGGCTGGCACAGCGGCGCTCCGGGACTGGCCGCGGCGGCTCCGCCCACGGACGCAGGGGTGCAGGGGGGCGTCCAGCAGAGCAGGAAAGGCCGAGATCCGAGCACAGTGTGGCCGATGGCGGGAAACAGGGCAGTGGAAGGCTGGCAGCCTGGGTTAAAATACTTTCGGAAAGTCGTCTCCTGGTTTGGGAGGGACGGTCTGCATCAGGTTGTGAGGGATGACAGCAGGCACGCTCCTTCATCTCTCTCTCTCTCTTTTTTAATGTTTTATTTATTTTTGAGAGCAGGAGAGACAAAGCTTGAGCAGGGGAGGGGCAGAGAGAGAGGGAGACACAGAATCCGAAGCGGGCTTCAGGCTCCGAGCTGTCAGCACAGAGCCCGACGCAGGGGCTCGAACCCACAAGATGTGAGATCATGACCTGAGACGAAGTCGGACGCCTAACCGACTGAGCCCCCCGGGCGCCCTTGGGCAGGTATTTCTCGAGCACCACTCCCTGCTGGGGGCCCGTGACACCCCGCGAGCAACAAGAGAAATTCATTTGCCTCAGCAGGACCCGGGGACGAAGAGCCTAGGGAATGATGAAACAGAGAGCGTGTCGGGAGCCGTCTGACGAGTCTCCTGCGGAAAGGAAGCCGTTTGGCGGATCCTGGGGGCAGCGCCCCCACATCCACAGACACGGGGACGCGGGGACCGTGCTGGTGACCGCCGTGACGTTAGCAGGATGGCACACCCTGGGCCAGTGCCTGGCACACAGCGGACACCTGGTCAGCGCCAGCCCGGTGTTCGTCCCTCCCGCCTTGGCGGCACGATTACAGACCATGCATTTCACCCCGAGTGGCGGTGAAGTGACAAAGTCCAGCGTTTTCTCCGCAGAAGGGGTGAGTGCACCCCGTGACCAATTTCTGTGCTTCCGGCATCTGTGGGGAGCATCTGGCGGGCCGTTCTAAATATATCCCACCTTTCAACCTCGGCTGCCGAGCAGGGACCCCGCGCCATTCCAGAGCTCCGGGCGGGGGTGTCTCAGGGTCCCCTCGCATCGGGGGAGGGGGTCTGCCCCATATTCCAAAGATGCCGACCGCGGTCTAACACCATCAGTGTGCACGGAGGATGGGGAGAAACGCGGTTACTTTTGAAAATGGGAAATCAGATGGGGTGGTTTTGTAATTCTCCAATTAGTGTCTCCCCATCCCAGCAAACTGCACGTATAAGCCCAGAATGAAGGCAGGAACGTAAAACAAGGAAATACGTTACTTTGCTCCCCGAAGCGCCCACCGCCATATGTACGTGTTTGCAGGCATTTCGCTTCACTGAGCTTTCCCGGCAACCCATCGTTTCTCGGATCCTGTGGGTTCCCCAGAGGGACCCTTGGGGGTCGCTGTTTAAATGAGGAGAAAATTGGTTATAAATCAACTTAATTTTCAAAGATATTAATCCAAGGAGAACCCGATTTCGTGTGAGACGGTGACTCCATTAAGGAGCACCAGACCTCGTAAGAAAAAGAAATAAATGTGTCTCTTAAGTCGGAGTCAGAGAAACATTTTAAATCGTGGCAATATTACATTTTTAAAAATGTTTTCCCCAAACCCACTCCCTTCTTAGTTTCCATTTATTATATTGGCTTGGCGTCACAAGGAAATATTGCGTGCTGGAGGAAGGTGGCAGAAGCAGGGTCTGTGTGTCATCTAGAATATGTCTGACCCTCTGCCCCCCTCCGTCCACCAGGGGAGGCCCCCGTCCCCAGGGTGGGCGCTCGGGCAGAGGGCAGGTGATGGGTTACGGCCACCTCGAATGGGCTCCCGCACTGTCCTGGAGGCGCTCTTACCCCTGACTTCGCCTTGGGGTGGGGACTCCGAGGCCCCCGGGCCCCTCCCCCAGGGAGCTGCGAGCGGGACACCTGTGCCCCCCTCCTGATGGGCGAGCCCTGTCCTAGAGGACAGGGGTCCATGCGCAGCGGGAATCCGAGGAGCACGTTGGAGGCATGACCTCTGATCAAAGCTTTTATTTGAGTCTGAAATTTGTTAACTACGCACGGGCTTTCCAAGGTGTGATTTCGCTGCCTTGGCAGAGGCGTCTGCTCTGAGCTCTTCACGGCCACCCCAAAGCTGGTCCAACTCTCTGGAGAGCCTGACCTTCCAAGTCGACTCTCTTATTGTTGTATTTACTTATAAAAATAGGACCTTTGTCTCTAATTAGAAAAGAAGTTCGCATTTGTATGTGTGGTTTGGAAAATACGGGAAATGCTTCGGAAGAAAATGAAGGTCTGGCAATCCCAGCGTTCCTGCACGCCTCCTTTCCACGACGCCCGCCCGGCTTCGGGTCCCTCACGTGTGTCTACGAGGGTACGAGGTAATCCTTTATTTACAAGTATCTGTCTTGCTCTTTTTCCTTGTATTCACACAGTGCGAGCATTTCCCGTGCTCTCAAGATACTTGTCGAGAACGGATTTGTTGTTTCATATTTCGTTGTGGCTGTGACATACGTTTTTCGGCCGGTCTCTTATTGTAACGCTCTGGCTGCACGGGATTTTCCGCTGTAAGTAAGCCGTGTTGTAATGCACGTCCTTGTGCGTCCATCCCTGGCCGTGTCCCCTGGGTCAGTCCACTGACGTTTCAGACGGAAGGACATCGGCGGGGCCCCGGGGCTCAGGGGCCGGGCTCTGGGAGACGCTGCCTGAACCCTCTGCTTCGGCACCGGCCATGCCCCTCGGGGTGGGGTCTCACTCCTGGCTGAAGGTGGGCGCCTCGGCTTAGCCCACGAACGAGGCTGGTGGAGAGGAGGGATTTCTCAAAGGTGCACGGCTGCCTTTGGCTTCGGACAGTCCAAGCAGGATGATGCCGTGCTGGCTTCCAAGTCGACAGAGTGTTTGCAGAGATGTGAAACCAGATGGAACAGGTTAGGAATGGTGCCATCCACTTCTAACCTAAAGGGGAAAAAACGATCTGGAATAATACTGTGTCATTCAAAACGCTCGTTCTCTCTTCCGGCTTTGTGGCGAGTCCCAGTGTTGGGGCCGAGAGGTTTCGGGACAGAGGGTCGGAAAAGCCTCATTAAAATCACTTAAAATCCATCACAAGAAGGAGAGACCCCAGTGCTGCCAAGCCTCGAGCCCAGTGCAGCACCTGGCGCAGCTACGTGTGACGGGGGGCTGGTGGGGGGCTAGTCCTAGGCTCTCGGGACCCGCCCGAGGCACACCGGCCGTTCGGGGACGGACCAGGCTATTTGTGGGGAGAATGTGACCCCGAAGCTCAGGGCAGGGGCGCTCGGCACGGGGGGTGCTCATTCCTGGAAGGCGTGCTCCCCGGGACTGGAATTTGAAGGGGTGCTCTCCCGGGACCGACGGCTGACGCCACAGGACGGGTCTCTGAGGCTGGGGTCTGCTGTTTGCCAATGGCTCAGGAGAGAAGGTGACTTCATGACAGGCACCCCAGGAGACACAGCAAAACCCAAGAATGAGCGGTGCCAGCGTCTCGTGGGGGGTGCAGCCAGGAGGGGGGCTCGCGGGGCGGGGCCCCAGCCTTCCCCCTCCTGCCCTCTCTCCGATGTCCGAGGCCTCGCTCCTCCTGCGTGTGGGGCCCGCACGGCTCCCTCCACGTTCTTCTCGTTACCTGCCATCCGACTAAACCCCCGGCAGGGGTGAACTTATTTCTTTGTCTCAGTCACAGGTTCTGCAGAGGGACACGCAGAGGGCTCAGCTTGGTGGGGGCCTCCCGTGCTCCCGCGTCCTGTGGCCAGGGCTAAGGACCCAAACCCTGCTGCTCCTCTGAGTCTCTCGAGACCTGCCCACCCCAAGGTCTCAGCTGCAGGATGTGTGGGAGAGACCGGGAAGGCTGCTGCCCTGTTGGCCTTGGTCCCCGCTTCCTGCATGCCTTTCCCTCCCCCAGGGCCCGGCAACAAGACCGGGACGTGAGGACCACAGGTGGCCTCAGAACCCGCAGGGTCCCCCTGAAGCGGCAGCCGTGACCGTTACCTGCCGCTTTCGTTGTGGCTTAACTTCCAGAGCCGTTGCTGCTCTTCCTCCACCCTCGCCTGACGATCCGGCCCCTCGGCCCCTCCGCCCCCTCCCCGCCGGCGTCCCTCCGCCTGTAATGGCCTCTTTGAACACGCTGGCCTCTCTGGGTGTTAGTTGCACAAAAGGTATCATTAAGCGTGATTGAAAATCAAACCGCTATTTCATTAATGGACCATCATCAGGAGATACAGGGGCGAGCGAGTTCCCGCACGCCGGCGCCACGCACGCTCCTCTCCCTTCGCGCTCCACGACAAATAGCCAGCTCGGGCGCCCTGGGCCCTGTGCCCCCGGGAGTGTCCTCTGACAGACGTGATTATCCCGGGTATGCTGGGCGATCTGTATTTGAATTCTTTGAATTGATGAAACACGCTGCAAATGCGGATTGTAGAGGGGAAAAAAGAACAGTGTAATTCACACCCTACCAGGTAATATGATTCCTTAAAAAAAATGAAAATCGACTGTAATGATCCGTCCCCGACTCACAGAGGTGGCAGGGTGTCCCGCGGAGGGAACTCCACAGAGACGCCGGACTCGCTTCCCTGAGAACGCCGGGGGTCGGGAGACCCTGGGGCGGGCGGCCGGCGCCCGGGAGTAACCGGGATGAGCGGGTGGCGAGATGGGGAACGAGACGCCCCGAACAGGAAGCTGAAGCTACAGAGCTGGACTAATGTAAAATATTTATGGAATAAATTACTTCTTAATGTTCTCTCTTTCCAAGGCTGCAGGAAATAAGCCGAGTCAGGCCCTGAAATGTAGATGAGGCCCCACCGCGACCAGACGCAAAGGCAATTTCCAGGACGAGTGTCCCCGGAGCTCCGCCTCTGACCGAACTGCGGGGAACCGGGGGCTCTGTTCGGCGTCGGGGGGGGGGGACACTGGGCCGGCCAAACGGAGAGAAAGTGGGGGAAGGGTCCTTCTCCCCCTATTGGGTTTTCAGGTCGAAGCCGTAGGTCCACGAAGGAGCTTGTTCCGTGGCTCACGGGGGCCCGCAGGCGGCAGGTGGTTCTAACAGGAGGCGAGGAACGTGGTCTGGAAGCCAGCGGACACGGTGGCCTGTGGCTCTGCTGCCTGACAGCGGTCTACCTGGAGTGACCTCTGAACTGGGCTTGCACAATATCGGGCCAACGTCTAGGCATTCCCCCACCCCATGCCCGCCAGAGAGCATGTGGCGTGACTGGAACTCACATTAGATGTATTCTGATGCCCTGAAGTTTAGCGTGAATGATCAGGAGACCAGCAACCAGCCAATGTGCTGGCCTCTCCGAGCAGAGAACTTGAATATGTCACTTCTGATGGCTTTGGGGTCCCCAGTTGTGGGCTGCGATGCGCAGACTCCAGTCTGTGAAAATGGGGGGCACAGAACCTTCAAACTGCCCCCCACTGGGACATCATTACATGGAGGCGGTGGGGCGACAGCTAACGGGAGGGACCCCGGGAAATGCGGACACCAGTACTATCCTGAAACTCGGGAACCCGCTGAAACGGGAACTTTTTTTAATGCATCCGTGGAGTTCAATAAAGTTCCTATTTGTTTTTCATTTTGAATGAAAACAAGGGACACGTAAATCATTTTTTTCTTGAAATGTCTCCCCCTTTCCGTCAAATACCCAAATCAATGATGCTGAGGGTGGCGTCTCCTCGAATTTACACGCCCGATTGGGACTTTTCAATCATCTGTTTGGCAAACGTGGGCTCGGGGTGTGTGCTGTGCAGGCTCCGTGCTGGGCCCTGAGGCCAAGGCAGCAAACGGGACGCTGAGCAGAGGCTGGGACGGGGCAGAGGTGCCATCCGGTGACCCGTCTGTGGAGGGAGGTCGGTTCTCTCTGCAGGCATAAATACCCAGTGTCCCCCACTAACCGGCTGCAGGAACCAGGGACACCCGTGGGTTTCTGTCCTGGGACCTGATGGTTGGCCTTTCTCCTCCATCACTGTCTGAGCAAGTACAGGGCCTCTCGGTCCACTCGGTCCCTCTGCCCACGGTTTTGGATGACAGCGGGCAGCTTTCACGTCTGTGGTCTGTGAGACAGCCCAGGAGCCCCACCCCGAATGGGACCACGGTAGAGCCTTCACTGCAGCGCCTGAGCCCCGCTCACCCGGTTCTTCCGCAGTGACTGGTGGGTATTAAACAAGGATTCTCAGGAGCAGGAGAAAACCATAAAAGCGACTAACCAACCCGTGGCTCCCGTGATATTGCACGCGGAGCTGTTGCCTTTTTATCGTGTCTCCTAAGTACAAAACGGGTACCGCAGTGTGGCTTCCATGGTAGGCGGGCTGGTGGTGTCTCAGGGGTGGCTGGCCGGTTCGGGGCATCGGTTCACACCCCTTCTAGACTGCTGGCTTCTCTGGTCCGGGGGAGGGCACGGGGGTATTTCTCCGGCGGATGCAGGGGTAGGAACGAAACATCCCGTTGGCCTCGCTTCACGAAGCCCTGGGGGTTGAACTCGGGCGGAGGAGAAGGGAAAAGAAGCGATGCCGTGTTCGGAGAGAGTCTCTAGGCTGGATCCCGCTCCAACTGTCATTTTAAAAATAAAGTTGGTGTCTGGGAGGTGAGTTTGGCTGAGGCGGAGCTGGCAGCTGCCTGTGAGAGCCAGGGAACACCGGGGAAGACGGATTAGCGGCTCAGCCTCAGCGTCAGATGGCTGCTTTTTAAGGAAGGCGTGAAAGTGGAGGTTTTCCGTCTCCTCGGTGGCGTCTGCTCTGTTCTCCTCTCACGGAGTGGCCTGGGTCCCCAGACGGCAGGTGCCCAGCTCCACGCCCAACCCGTCATGCCAGCCGGCCTCATCCCTCGGCTTGCCAGATGGGGCAAGGGTCCCTTCTCTGCAGGCTCACTAACGTCTCCGGCTGGGAAAACGATACCACCAACGGATTCGATCCATCTTCCCTCCAAACTCACCAGCGCCCGGCAGCACCGCCCCCACCAGCGCGCGGCCGGCCCCGGAGCCCCTGCCACAGCCGCCATCTGCCCCCTTGACTCCGCGCCGCCCCTCACCCAACTCCCAGACGGTGTTCCAAAGCCTCACGTTGGCCATCTCGCTCTTTCTTACAATTCTTCCCCAGCGCTGGGAGTGTTTGTTGGCACCTTGGCTCTCCAGTCAGCCTGTTCTCCCTCTCCCCGTGGCCCTGGGGGGACCCCGCTCCCTGTGGGCTCCGGAGGCCACCCCGTCTATACTCCTCCTGGGCCCATGCGAACGCGGCCCTCCTCCGTGGAGAGCGCTGGCCCACCTTCCAGGCTCAGCTCAGACAACCCTTCCCTGCACTAGGAACCCTCCCGGGCTCCGGCCCCGACGGTACCCGACTCCTGGTTCCCCTTGGGGACCGGAATGGCTGCCGTCGGTGCTGCGCCCACACCTCCTCCTTGCTGCCCCCGCACCCATATCCCTTTGTCCAGGCCCTTCTCTGGCCGCACAGCCCCCGCCCCTGGGCCCGGCAGGCCCGAAGGGCCAGAGAATCAGTGCCGCCCAGGAGCGGCCCTCCCTCTGTCCATCCGTCTGGGGAGACCGTTCGGAAATACTCCTTTAGGCTGGATGGCTCCGAGGGGCGTGCCCTCTGCTGGCTCTTGTGGGTCCCGGTGGGATGGGCGGCAGGGCCCCGCAGCGGCAGCTGGCCCCGTGACTCTCCTTGATTGTCTCCCTTCCCCTCCTGTCTCACGCCTCCACTCCCCGGCTGGGTTTTCTTGGGCTTCCCTCCTAGCTAAACTTCCTGCGCGTGAATCCTTGCTTCAGGCTCTGCGTCTGGGGAAACTAACGGAAGGCAGGGTCCCTTGTCCTACTGCTGTAGTTCCCGTGCTAATCCTCCAGGGCGGGCGGGCTCCCCCGGGGCTCTGCCAGGGTCTCGCCTGCCGTGTTAGTGATCGTGTCCTCGGGCGCGCGGCAAAGCTTCGCTGACAACGCAGTGAGCGGGGAGGAAGGCAGGCACGCTCACTGCGTCCCAGTTCAGCCGAGCGGAGGGTGGAAGGAGAGGTGTCGGCTGTCCTCCGGGGGCCGCTGGCTCGGGGGCCCCGATGCCCCCGACTGTTTGACTCTCGGAGGAACAGCAGTCGCTGCTGCTGAGGCTGTATTATTTTCTCTTCCCTCAGGACTGCGCGCCGTGCCGAGCCTTTCTCGGGACTCGCAAACTGGTGGAAGGGGGTGGGGGCAAGACACGCTTGTTTTCTCTTTAAAACACATGGGTGATCTTTCCCCTTCTTCTGCTAGAGAAACCCACAAGCTCCTTGGCATTGGGGACTGCTGCTAGTAATACGGCCTTGTGGCTGTTCCTCATGATTTTAATTAAACAGGGAATGATTCCTCACCTGCAAAATGACAGAGAGCGAGAGCGAGAGAGAGCGAGAGAGAGAGAGAGGATGAGATGCTCTTTATTTGATTCTTTCGGCTTTAGATCTCTGTCGTGAGCACTTTTTAAAAAAAGGAAAAAAATTAAGGCTATTTGTTGACTGAAATCCGTAGCACGACTGTCTTCCTTTGTTAATAATTACTTTTATTACTATAGAAACGGTACCCAAACAAACCGAAATTACCCACAATTTTCTGCTGTCAAAGTTCACTCATGAGATGGGGCAGCTGAAGCGAATCCCCAGGAATTCTTGAAAAATTATATAATTATCTACAAAGCGTACTGATGGTGCCCAAGCAAATGGCTTTTCGTTTCTCTTGCCATCCTTGACCTCATCGCACAAACAATTCCGGAGAGGGGGGCCGTGGACGCTTCCTCACTACTGGGTGGGAGTCAGCGCTGTGAGGTCTGAGGCTATTTCTGGCAAGTCCAGATAATTAATTTCCTGCAACAGAAAACAGAGGCGCCAGGTAGAAGGAGGGTGGACGGATCAACTCGAACGGACGGATAACGGTTGCCGTCTACGGTCAGCTCAGGGAGGACATTTATTGGGGCAGGCAGAAGGGCCCCAAATGCAGGGGTGTCTCCTTTTTCTTCTTGGGGAAGCGGCTGGAGGTGTCCTGCTGACGGTGGGTTCTGGGAGGGGACTCCGCTTGGAGGGCTGTGTGACTGGGTGGGACCCAGGAAGCGCCGGCAACCGTAGGCCACCGTCGGTGAGCACAGTCCAGGGAGAAATGAGATCAACGGAGCACAAAAGCAGAATTCATACACACTGAAGACAGGAAAGGAAAGAAAAAGACAAGGTTCTTCGCCGATAAACCAGTATTTACGGACACCTTCCCACTCGCAGCTACGTCTGTAACTCATGCTGAGTTAAGTCATCTCCGTGGGCGGCTGGGTGACCACGATGCTCCAGAAGCTGGAAGTCAATGGGGATTATTTCTGGTTGTTAATGATGGTGGTGGGGGTGATAACAACCACCCTTGACCTGGGCCCACGCGGCCCGCGAGGCGCCCCCGTGTCCTCAGGCACGCCGCTCGCTGTCAGCGAGGAAACTCATTCTAAATAAAAATGTGTTTTTTGTTTTGTTCTTTAAATTTTTTAAATGTTTTTATTTATTTTGAGAGAGAGAAAGCATGAGCTGGGGAAGGGCAGAGACAGAGAGAGAAAGAGACACAGGATCCGAAGCAGGCTCCAGGCTCTGTGCTGACAGCCCAACGTGGGGCTTGAACTCACGAACCGGGAGATCATGACCTGAGCTGAAGTCGGACGCTCCACCGACTGAGCCCCCCGGGCACCCCGGAAGCTCATTCCGGAGGTGACGAGTGCAACAACGGACTGAAGATAATTCAGTCTTTAATCTATTGTTGTCAATCAAACTCGATACTCCACCACTCCCAGCGAGGAAGGCTCTTCTCACGCCGCACAATGTGCTCGCCGAGTTCATACGCCGATGTTGGGTCATTTTCAAATTCGGGAGGTGTTTTGTCAAGTCGATTTCGTACACGAGCTGTGCGAGTTAGAAGAACTTTCCGCAGACCAGCTTCCGGCTCCTCAACGCCCCCCTCCACCGTCGCTAGGCTTCCGGTGGCCAGGGCCAGAGCCGCTGCTTCATCCCAGTGTGACTTCTGGGTTTGCCACGTTGTGTCGCCGTGTAGGATGCCTTGACACAGAGGAGGACAGGAATGTTCCTCAAAGACACCCTGCTCTAGAATGGCTGGCGGCAGCCACGGGGCGCCGGGTTTGACTTTGGCTCATGTCAAAGCGTTTGACTTTGGCTCATGTCATGATCTCATGGTTCACGAGTTCGAGCCCCAGTCAGGCTCTGTGCTGATAGCTCAGAGCCTGGAGCCTGCTTCGGGTTCTGTGTCTCCCTCTCCTCTGCCCCTCCCCTGCTCATCCCTTGTCTGTCTCTCTCAAAAATAAATTAATTTTTTTAATGTTTATTTATTTTTGAGAGAGAGAGACAGACAGAGCATGAGCAGGGGAGGGGCACAGACAGAGAGGAAGACACAGAATCTGAAACAGGCTCCAGGCTCTGAGCTGTCAGCACAGAGCCTGATGCAGGGCTCGAACTCGGGAACGGTGAGATCATGACCTGAGCCGAAGTCGGATGCTCAACCGACTGAGCCACCCAGGCGCCCCTCAAAAATAAATTAAAAAAACATTAAAAAAAA
Source organism: Paguma larvata (assembly GCA_030068075.1). Lineage (NCBI taxonomy): Eukaryota > Metazoa > Chordata > Mammalia > Carnivora > Viverridae > Paguma > Paguma larvata. Next base: position 46,995,189 of record CM057844.1, on the reverse strand, counting down.
AAAAAAGAATGGCTGACAGTAACTTAACGGGAGGGGAGAGCATTCTTCCCCAGCAGTCAAAATATCTCATTTTGCAAGTTCTACGAAATTGTTTGCGTGTCCGAACCTATCGCTAGTGTTTCTCGTGGCGCCCCGGGAGCGGCCTGTGCGAGTGAGAGTCCTCAGCACCCCCAGGCCCGTGGACAACCGCCTTCCCCAAGGACGGTCATGGTCATGGCTTCGGGAGGGAGAAGGGAGGCAGTCCCGGCCTTCAGGCGAGCGAGGCGTGCTGTTGCCTCCCGAGCACAGGCAAGCGGATTTGAAGGGAAACAGATCATTCTTGCCCCTCGCCTAAGAAACGGCAGCAATTTTGGGTTGCACATAAAAAACCAGGTGCAAGTAGGCACATATGAACCGTGATTTTTCCATTTCGAGACTTTGAGGAGATGCTTGGGGCTGGGGAGGAATTACAAAAGGGCCCGCGGGCTCTTTCCAGAGGGGGATGGACACGCTCTGCAGTTGGTTTGGAAGGGTGTCTGCGCAGCTCTGCGTGTTGAGTAAAAGTCACAGAGGCAGACGCTTACGACGGGGAGCCACATGGTGCATCGTGCCCCGCTAAAGCTGTTCGAAGTAATTTGAGGACGACTAACGCTGGACACTCCAACCCCCTTGTCATTTCTCCGGCTTCGCAGGAATCACCAGGGCGTTCCTCTGCCTCGGTTTCCTGCACCCGCCCTGCCGCGCTGAGTAGACGCCCAGGTGTGGAGCCAGGCTCGGTGTGGCTTCCCACTGCCGGGGACCGTGCGGGTTTGCTCCCGTCAGCCAGCCAAGGGGGCTGCAGACCCGCAGCCGACGCCGAGTCCCGCCCCCAGCTTTGTCACCCGCCGCCTCTCCAGCTCTGGGGCAGGAGGGGCTCCTTCTGAAGGCACCCGCGCTTGGACCGTCTTGCGAGCACCTCCATAGGCTTTGGGCTCTTGGGCACCATCTGTACGCAGCCCGAGGACGACCCCCCGTGCCCGTCCCTGCTCCTCACGTTCTAGAAGGTGCTGCTCTTAACCGGATGCTTCTTGAGCAACTTGGACCCCAAATCCAGGAATCGTTATATTTTAACAGGTATTGCCAATTTCCTGGGAGAAACACGTTCCTTTCAAAGGAAGCGAAGAGGAGGAGAGAACTCCAGCGGGAGCGTTTGGGGACTTTCCTCCAGACACGAGGCTGCGGCCCTGCCCAGCAGCCCAAGGCGGTTCTGACCCGCCGGTAGTTTACGGTAAATAGCCCGGAAGCTCCTTTCTCCTGTTCTATCCTGGGGGCTCTTCGTCTCTCACCCCCCTGGGAAACGGGAGGGAGCAGCAGCAGGAGGCCCCCGTTAGGGACGCCGAGAGTGGGGTCTTCTGCGGCCGGAGGGGTGGACGGGGCCCGCTGGTGGCCGCCTTCTTGCCGCGCACCCCCAGCCGCGCGCTGCTATGCAACAGATGGGCTCTGTTTTATCTCCCATTTCTCTGCTGGGTACTCAGTGGGTCAGTGAGGTTTTGTGGGGCGTTAGCTACAAGAGGGAAACGAGGAGGGATGCTGGGAGGCTGCCTCTGTTTTGCCCTGGAGGCAGCAGGACTTTCTCTGCCTGGGGTCCCAGGCAGCTGCTGGCCGCTGGGGCGAAGAGGAAGTAAGATGGCCTTGGGGCTGTTCCCGCCCACAGCCCCTCTGTGCTGTTTCCGCCTTCAGGTAACTCAGCGCTAGGGTTTCACCTCCGGACGTGAGCGGCAACGTCGCCCTGGCCAGTTAGCTCCTCCTTCTGATAACCAGGGGGCGCTGCCCGGGGGCTTTGTGAGAAGGAATCAGAAGGCACGCCCAGCTCACTGAGCCTGGTGTTGGCCCAAAGTGGGGCGGGATGCAAGGCTCGGATCATTGCTATTATTTGTGTTATTATTACTGCGATTATTACCGGGGCATTCTAGTTCTTACCAGGGAGTGAGCCCTCCGTCAACGTTGGACGTCAGCGTGTGACGCCAGCCCTGCAGGAATGGGGGCTGGTCCCGGGGAGGGTGCGCACAGAGGACACAGCTGAGGCCTCGCTGCTCTCGCCCTTACCTGGATTCGAACCCGTCTCCGTCTCCAGGAAGCAGAGCCGTGTGGATTGTGCTCCTCAGTGGTTCTCAAGGCGTGCGCCTGCGCTGTCAGCGACTCTCTCAGGAACGCGGATCATCGGGCCCCGCTCCGGCTCCCGGAACCAGAAACTCTGGAAACCCTCCTTGCCAGGAGGGTTCGGGCGTTCGCTGAGGCCGGGCCCCGTGCTCTGAGTCGGCCGGGCCCCCGGGAAGCGCATGCTCGGATTGTCTCCAGTGTGCTCCGGGAGGGAGCACAGGAGGATGAAGACAGCCTTTGCATTGCGGGCGGTGCCTTCAGTTATGTAAAGAAGAGTTAGGCCCTCCAGGGGACGGAGAGAATGAAAAAAGAAGAAGAAAGTCCCCCGCCTGGTGTTCGATGGGTCCCGAGTCAATGGCGGGTCCTGCTGTTTGCGGAGGGACATTGGCCTCGCAGGAGGCGACATGGGGAAGCGGAGTTTGCCCCGCAAGCATCAGGCTCCAGGTGGGAGAGCTGACTTCCTTCTCGCCTTTTCTTTTCCTTTCTTTTGTTCATTTCTTTCTTTCTTTATTCCTTTTTTTTTTTTTTTTTTTTTAAATCTCTGATGGTTTGTTTACCTTTCTTTTTGCCGCCCGAAAGAGCAGGGAACCAGAATGTAAGTACCCGGCAGTAACAGGTTTCTTTGATTTCCAGCCTTGCATCTTTGTCAATTAACCCGGCACCAAACACGAAGATTGATATGTACACTGTACGTCAGTGACTCTTATTTCATCCTCGTGGAATGCTGTGTTATGGGAGAAAAAAACCCCAAGCAGTCACTAGACAGACTTGTGCCATTTGTCAAGTACATGTTTCCTGGGGCTTGGGGGAGGGGGCGCGGGACGGCAGACCCCCCAGTGTGATGTCGTGAGCACTCAGAGATCAGTGAACAATCGGGACTTTACGCCCCTAGAAATTAGGGAAATACCACGTCAGCAAAAAAAAGGAACACCATTTCATACCAATCAGACTTGCAAAAAGCAAAGAAAAAGTCTGAATGCCTCACGTGAGGGCGAGGACGTGGAGAGGCAGAGAATTGTAATTTGAGCACCTGAGAAAACTGGAGAAACAAATCTGTGCCCAGGACTCCACACCTAACGCCTCCCCACAGAGGAGCTTATGCCTGTCCACCCGGAGCGTGGCTGAGGCCGTCTGCCCGTGGCTGCTTGCTCAGTGGGAGGGAGAGGGTGGGGAAAACCAGGATTCCTCATGAGTGGAGAGAACGGAGTCTGAACTAGGGGACACCCGTTGACAGGGGCGAAGCAGTGTGCGTAGCTCTACAAACTACGTAGTGTACTGACTCAAGATACGGACAGATTCCCGAGGTACAACGCATTTTGTGCAAATCACAGCACGCCCCATAGAAGGCATGGGCTTCAGCATAATTCTATAGTCTTACCGGGTGCAGTTTGAGCAAAAGAGATGCCTGGAAATGGGGTGGGGGGGTTTTAATATCAAACTGGGCATGCCCACTTGGATCTGTCACCAAAACATCCATTTTACAGGTTGAAATTAACCAAAGTCATGACCCACCTCTGCATGGGAACCAGCGGTCATGGACAGAGGGGGCGTTTACTGAGAACGCTTTATGGATGCAGGACCTCCCGGGGCTTTGTGAAGAGGGAATTAACCCCCATTGTTGTCGCCCGTAGGGAGTCATGGCTAGCCGTGGACGGTCACGTGTGGACAGGTCTATCAGCAGCTTAGCAGGTGCCGGCTGGTAGCTACGCCCTCAGGGGCAGGGGCCAGGGGAGGCAGGCAGGGCTGCGGCCCCTCCTGGGGGCCGTGGTCTGTGTCTGGGATGGCTGTCTCCCGCTCGCCACCAGCTCTGAAGCCAAGGGCAAGTCCAAAGCTAGTTGGAAGGGACCTGGGGTCCCTTCTGTGAAGATGCTCGGAGGTGCTGGGCGGAGCCACGCTGCATGGAACGGGAACCCTGCTTAAATGACGATGAAGCCGCTGAGTGAATGGGAGGCCCGTGGGGGTCGGTGTCTGAATGAAAGCAGGGCTCTGGCTTCCCTGTCATTGCCGTCAGGTTTTAAGCACTGCTCTGTTCAGAACCCTCCTTTTAATGCAGCTGTGAAAATTGTTACCAGGCAACGGAGCGGCCCGAGCGCCCAGAATCCAGGAGCGGCTGGTGCGAGGAAGGAGTGGCGTGTGTGGGGATCCTCCCAGCCAGAGTGGTGGCCACTCGGCCTCCAAAGCCCGTGTGGGCTCCCCCGCACCGCTAGCCAGCATCCGGGGCGGTGTGAGGGCAGGGGGAGCCTGCGGGGTCAAGCGTACAGAGGTGGGCAGAGGCGTCGGGGCACCACAGCGCCCCGTGGGGCTCGCCTGCTGCAGGGCGAGGGCGTGGGAGGCTGTGTGTGCACACCGCCTTGCCACCAGGGAGAAGTCCTGCCCTGGGGTTCCCTAGACTCATTCGCACATGGTGGCCCAACCCCCCGGTTCAAGCTGCGGAACCCACTGCTAAATCCCCCTTAACGGTCCCCGCAAAGTCCACCAGTGGGGAAGTTTCCTCACACCAGCTTGTCCCTCTCAGCTCCGGGCTTCCGACTTGAATATCTCTGCACCTTTAAGGTGCATACACACACACACACACACACACACACACACACACACACACACACACACATATATGTATGTAAAATTTTAATGACTGTGTTTTATATCTATATATATGTCGTATATGTAAAATATTTTAATGACTGTCAGTATATGATTCAGATTACGATTTGTATCTGTATATGCACAAATTTTAACAACCTTTTTGTAGATCGATACACAGATAAGTAGGTGATAGATATACAGACAGATGTAAGGATGGAAGGGAGGAAGGGTGGATAGATGGATATGTAGAGAGGTAGGTCAGTAGATTAGATGATAGATAGATAATGTTTATTTAGAGAGAGAGAGAGAGAGAGAGAGAGCAGCGGAGGGGCAGAGACAGAGGGAGAAAGAGAATCTCAAGCAGGCTCCACACTCAGCCTAGAGCCTGACCCCAGGGCTCGATCTCACGACCATGAGATCATGACATGAGCCGAAATCAAAAGTTGGACACTTAACCAACTGAACTACCCAGGCACCCCAAGATAGATAGATGATACAGAGAGATCAATGGATGGGTAGATACACAGATATATAGATATATCAATAGATAGATGATACAGATAATTGACAAATGGATGGGTAGATAGGTAGGTAGATAGATTATACAGGTAGATCAATGAATGGATGGATGGATGGATGCATGGATGCATGAGTGGACAGACGGATGAGTGGATGGATGGATGAGTGGATGGACGGATGCATGGATGCATGAGTGGACAGATGGATGAGTGGATGGACGGATGGATGGATAGATGGATGGGTGGATGAATACATGGATGGATGGATAGATGGATGGGTGGATGAATACATGGATGGATGATGGATGGATGGATAGAAGGATAGGTGGATGGATGGATACATGGATGGATGGGTGGGTGGATACATGGGTGGATGGATGGGTGGATGGATAGATGGATGGGTGGATAGATGGGTAGATGGATACATGGATGGATGGATGGATGGATGGATGGATGGATAGGCGGATGGATGGATGAATACATGAATGGATGATGGATGGATGGGTGGATGGATGAAAAGATACATAGATACACAGATACATAGATGACACAGATAGATCGATGAATGGATGAATGGGCCAATGAATGGGTGAATGGATGGCTCGCTAGCTAGCTAGATAAAATGGAAGAAAGGCCCAGAGAGGCACACATGATTGATTAGAACCCTTGACAGACCTGCATCTCGGACTACAGTTGACCTGGCCAAGGGTGAGGGGGGCCTGGGCCTGGGAAGTGGTGGAGCAAGTGGGGAGAGGGCTCAGATTCTCCATATATTTCGCAGACGGCGTTGACCAGATTGGCCGTTCCACTGGAGGTGGGTGTGGAGGAAGGAATGTCAGCGCTGACTTGGGGAGCTTGGCTGGGCCGTGGGGACCCGTTTCCTTTCATCCAGCATCGTGTGCCTCAGAGATCCCAAGCCCCTCTGGACACAGCTGTCCCCAGACAGAGAGAGAGCTCCTGGAGACCGGAACTGAGCAGAGAGGCAGGCGAGCTCAGGGCGAGGGAGGCCGGCTCACGTCTCCAAGGGGAGCTGTCACAATTCACGCTGTCCCTTGGGGATAGAGATCGTACCCCCGGATGCTGCTAATGTGTAGAGGTGGCCCTTTTGACACCACTTCTCTGAAGCAGCTGCGGGGAGGAGGGGGCGGGGGCCCGAACTCTGAGGCAGGGGCTCTCTTTCCCGGTGTCGGCTTCTCGGGAGCATTGACCCCAGGGCGCTCCTGGCAGAGAGCCTTGATTCAGATCAAAGTGTGTGTGTGCATCCTGTTATCCGGGCCTGTTTCCCTCCTGCCACTTTGAACGAGATTTCTGGCTGTTCCGGGCACCTTCAGAGGAAGCAGCCCTCTCGCTCTGGCTGCCTTGTTCCGAGCAGCTCAAAGAGAAGTTACTTAAAAAGCCTTCTCGCCTGTGCACTGCTCTGTGAGTGCCTCCTGCTTCCCTGGGCTCCTGGCTCTGGCCTACCACTCTCTGATGCTTCTCCTTCCCAAGCCCTTTGTGGAGAGTTCCGGCAGCCGGCTCGACGGGAGCAATTAGCTTCGACGGGCAATTAGGCTTGTTTGCTTGTGCTGGGCTTGGGCTCCGGGGCGTGACTGGGTTTTATTTCAAGTCTGCTCTGCATTGCCCCCTCCAAGTGTGAGGCAGACTGGGCGAGGTGCTTAGAAAACCCAATTATGTTCCACCGGCTTCCAAAAAGTTCGCGGCGTGTTCCGACGTGGCTCATTGCTGTTGACTTTAAAACCGAATCTCTTTCCCATCTTCGCTATTCAACATTTGCCTGGTTGTAAGAGAAAGATGCGTCTGGGCCTCCCTGTCCCCCAGCACAGGTGGGCTGCGAGGTGACGTCTTTGGGACCCCACGCTGTATGCTCCGATGGTGGAAGGAGTGCAGATGAAGAAAATTGTTCCGGAAAGTCTGCTGTCCCTGTGGTCGCTGGGACTGTACTGCAAGTGGTCCCAGGGGTCCTGGGAGAGGAGCTTGGAAGGATCCCACGACATCGAGGCCAAGATTCCGCTTCCTGTGGGGGTCACGGCAGCCCCGTACTGAACTGTCAGGTGGTCCAGGCCCCTCTCGCCAGGCGCCTCCAGAGATTGGGGCCCCATTAATTTTAGAGAAGGGTCATTGCCGAGGGTTCCACTAATGCCCGTGCCTGTCCCCCAGACATTTCCACTTACTGCTCCCAACTCTGGTCTCTACAACACTCGGGCCAGGAGCAAACTCTGTGCCAGAGACAGTGTTTTCGTTCATTATCTTCATTTGGTCTTGACCTTCCGTGACCTTGGGAAGCCTTCTTGTTGCCAGTTGACCTCCGAAGGATCCAGCTCACACCCGTATCCCCCGCTTGGACGGGGCTGCTGCGGGCTGATACAGTGCCTTGGTGCAAAGTAGAGCAAAGCACCCGTTTGGATGAGAGAAGTTGGAGAAAGTCGCTTCCTCCGGAGAGCACAGACCCGTGAGCATCAGGCTGAGCTGACCGATGACATTTTTGTGCAAAGAAAGAAGATAAGCTGGCGAGCGTGGGGATGTTTCAAGCCCCATTCAGCCCGCCAGTCAGGGTCTTTGGAGGATGCCGATCTTGCCAGTAATAGACACTCATGTTTTGGAAATTAGCAAACCGATGAGCTGGTTCTCAGGGTTGTTTTCTCGCTGGGAGAGCCCGCAAGCACAGTGGGAGGGGATTCAAGAGAACAGGCTGATGGACATTTTCACCTCGCTGTTTGTGTTTGTAGAAACCGGCGGCCTCAAGTGCGGTGTGCCTCAGCAAGTCGCGAGCCCAGTAAATCGTAGGAAAATGCCATCCTATGGAAGGAAGGACTACAGCTGGTGCCGGGCCTGGGTGGAGGCCTGACTCTGCCCCCTGACACGGCCTGGCGCTCGGGTTCCTCGTCTACAAAATGTGGCGGGTTGGGGGGTACCCACCTCAGAGAGCTGCCGTGAGGTTCGAAGGAAATTATTTCCGGAGCGTCGCTCGGTGCACTACGAGGCCCCGTCCGTACCTGAGGTAGGATTATATCGTCTAATTCGTGTTTGGCCTGGATTCAAACTATCTTGAATTTGCATGGAGCAAAAGCGTTCAGGCACACGGTAAGAAAGTTGAAGGACTTTCTTCACTTTCTGGGAGACGACCCAGGGGCCAGTTGGATCTGTTAGGGCTCGGTGCAGGAAACGGAACCCCCTCAAAGTGGCAGAAGCGGAAAGTGCCCTGGCTTGGGAAATGGGACCTGGCGGAAGCTCTGGATGGGCCGGAGAAGGGGCGCCGCGAGTCGCAGACTGGCCACGTTTCTGCAGGAATGACCCGCCATGGAGAAGGTGGGAAGTCAGGAGACCCCTACAGAACTGCTGCTCCCAACGACATATGGAAACTGTGGTCCTTTGGCTGGGCATCGGGGCTCAGGGACCTGCTGCCTCCCTCATAACTAAGAAGACCCTCAGACTCTGTCCCGATCGCCCCCACGGCTGCGGTGGCACGCTGGTGACCTGCCACGGGCCCCGGCTGACACTGGCCGAGGGAAGCCTAAAGACAGCCTCTCTTCCGTCTTGCACGTCTCAACGAGAACTGGCAACTCTGGATGGGCGGTGAATTCATTCCCTGTTGCTGCTTCACAGATTGCCACAAGGTTCCTGTGGGACAACGGTGCATTCCAGGTGGGCGTGGCTTGGTTCCCGACCAGGGCCAGCGTCTCAAGGATAGGCTCACCTGTGGAGGGACCTGCTTCCAAACTTACTTAATCGTTGGTGGAATTCATTCCTCTAGGCTGTCGGGCCGAGGTCCTGTTTCCTCGGAGGCTGTCACACCCTCAAGGGGGTCACTGGAGGCCACCTTAGCATCAACTCACCGCACAACGGATCCCAGAAAATGTAGTTCTCAGCTCGTCAACCTTGGCAGGACAGGAGGCACTCAGGAAGGAGGAGCGTTAGAGGCCGAGTGCCACTTGACCATATCAGGTGGGCAAGAGGAAATTAAAGACACGGGGTGTCACCAGGAAGACCCTGGATGCGGTGAAGCCGGTGGTGGTCCGTCCATGTGTGTCTGCTGACGGGCGGGCCTTTTGGGCTGAGAGACAGCTCAGGTGACACAGATGCCACCGAAGGGGAGCCATCTATAGTGAGCAGGCTGTAAAGCACAGATTATCGACCTCAGAGGCATGGCAACCTAGAGCTGGAAGGAGTCTCCCACTTGTGGAGGGAGGCAGAGTGATGGAGTCGTGGGCGGTCCTTCGGGCCTGGAGTCCCCACTGCACCGACACAGATCACTTCTCCGACCCCAGTGTCCCACTCTGATAAACGGGGCAGCGATAGCCCTCACCTTCTAGTGTTGGGAAGCGTTGATAAGTGCTTATTTCCATGATGTGTTTTGGAAATCACCAAGCACTTGGCACGTCGCTCACAGATCTGGGATGTTGGCAGCCCATGCCTTCTTTTCCCAGATGGCTAATGTGACACAGATTTTCAATGACCCAACGGCCCTGTAAGATGTTCGTGGCAACGGTGGGCCTCGAAGCTGGGTCCCTCGGCACCTAATCAAGAAAGATACTTCCTGCACAACGGACAATCCTTTCTCCTGTTTAGACTGAGACACAAACTCGCTGTTTTCTAGTTTAAATGGCTGCTTGTTGACTGGCTGCAGGGGTGTCGGAGCTAAGCCCCACCTGCAGCTGGATTGCCTGGGCACAGGTGGGCTCGGCCACCCTGGGGCACAGATGCCCGTGGCCTCTTGGTCGGGGATCAAATCCGCCAAGGGTCCCCTGATTTCACATCGTGAGTCTGCACTGCCAAGAGCCACCGGTTCCTGTCTCCTGATTTACATGGAGTTCCTGCTTCCAAGCGGGGTTTGACTTGGCCTCTCTGCCCTGCCTGCTGGTGTTTATCTGACGGACGAGAGCCGGCGTGACTTGGAAGCTTCATTCACTGGGCTGAAAGCGACAACACGCACAATCTACGTGCTGTCGGAGGTGGACACGTCCTGCCGGCTGTGGCTCTGTCTGGGACCAACAATCCCGCAAGCTCGCTGAGGCCAGCTGGGCCGGGTCGGAGGCCCTCATGTTTGGGGTCCGTAGGCCAGCAACGTGAGGTGTGCTCTAGGGCTGGCGAGAAGCCTAGTCAAGGGGTGGCCCACCAGGGGACGGGCTCCAGCTGAGAGGCAGGTTGGGAAGCCCTTCCTCCAGCCACGTCTAAGCCATCCCGGCCACCTGTCACCTGAAAGTCCTTACGTGTGTGAGCAGCTGCGGGGAAAACGAGATTTTGCTCGGAGGTTGGCAGGTGTGGAAGGGGGTTCACTTCCACTCGTGGGACGTTGCTGGACCCTCTTGTGGGGACACCGTACGAGATGTCCCCAGGGAGATGACACCACACCTGAGTGTCAGGAAAGAGCTGGCTAAAACTCCCTGTTTAAACCAAAATCATGGGGGAAGGGGTGTCCATTCCGGCTGCACATTCGGTCCACCCAGACACCACCCAGAGCCTCTGCTTCACTGGGCCAGGCCGGGGCCTGCCCGGGAGTTTTCCTGAGCACCCTGGGAGGTTCCGACGTGCGGCCGAAGTGGAGAAGCACTGATTTATGCAAATAGGCGTGTGCCTGAAAAATCTCCCCGCACGCCCCTGTTTTTACTCATTCATCAACACGTATTTACCTACCGTACTTACTACCATGCCCGACGCGGTGACAGAGGAGACTGCCCAGCTTCCAGCCCTGGCGTGGCTTCTAGACCGTCCCTGCGTCGGCACACGCGGCAGAAGCGGCCACCTGCATACTCAGCTCTAAGTGGCGGGCCTCCGCCTGGGAAGCTGATCAGAACAAAAGGAACGGGAAGAATCGGACCGTCGCGGGCGCACTCTGGGTACGCCACGAGGCGAGTGCTTTCCGCTTGGAAACTCGCAGTGGAGGGTGACAGCCACCCCCCCCCCCACAGTCGGGATCCTGTAATCCCCAAGGATGCGAGGGGGTGGGATTTGGTGTCTGAGCGTGGGGTTGTTGGGAGAGATGCCATCACGTGGTGTAACGGGGGAACGAGCCAGGCTGACGGAACACGGGCGGGCAGCTACGGAGAGCTTGGCCCGCGGGTCTGCTCCTAGACACGCAAGGTGCTCGATGCTCGTGAGCACTTCCGGGGAGCATTTCCAGGGCGTGACGCGGCGACAGTTCAGAGGCCTGGCTCGGAGTCTGTGGAGCTGAGTGGATAGAGACTGGCCGGCCCGCCTGTGCTCAGAGTGAGTGCCTGGCTGTGAGGAGGCCGGTGGCTGGGGAGGAGAGACTTTGGTGACAGACTCCTCTGGATTCAAACCCAGCTTCCCACGCGTGTGGGCTCCGCTGCGCAAGGCACACGCCCCGTCCGTGAAAGTAGCCACAATGACGCTGCATCTTGGCGTCACTGAAGACCAGAGCTGAGCCAGCAGAGTCCCAGGCACCACGGCCGACACACAGCAGGTGCTGACCGAGTGGTCAGTGTGTTGGGTTTGCATCGGCTACCGCAGCCTCAACACTGGGTGACAAACCACCCCCGCACCTAAGGGCTGAAGGGAATGAATGTGTGTCAGGACTGCGGGCTGCGAGGCTGTTACGCCAATCGGAGGCTGGCTCTGCTGGGGGGCTCCTGCCTGCAGTCGGCTGAGGGGTGTCCACTCTCCTCTAGGGGGTCCGTCGCGTGGTTTCCCTGGTAGGCAGCTCTGCACACCTGTGCCAGCTGGTGGCAGGGGTCACAGAGTGAAGGTCACATTCTTCAAGTTTTGGCTTGAGTCACAGTTGCTGACATCCGCCGGCCAATGCAAGTCGCCTGGCCAAGCCCCAGGTCAGGGGGTGGGAACACCAAATTGTGGGGCAGAGGATAGGAAGGGGCACAAGGAGGCCACCAAGGGGACTATTAGGGCAACCCTGCTACCACGCATTCCGGGGAAAAAGGACTCCGAACTGGGAGAGAGTCTATAAACCCCATTTGTCATCTCTTGTCTTGCTTTGCTGCCTACTTTGGTGACAGCGGACAGCGGTGGCAAGACCTCAGCACTGGCAAGGAAGCAACCGCCCGGACCCAACGGCAGGACCTACAGAGGGGGTCTGCAGGGGCAGAAACGCAAATCGGACACCACACCCCATGGGATGCAGCGATTAACGCACAGAACGCTGGGACGTGCCTTCAAAATGGCGGAAAAGCCTCAGTTGTTAGAAGACCTTCCAGAACGTGTCTGCGGGTGCATGCTTTCTCTTGCAGACTTCGCAACAGTAAACACCGAAATAATTGAATGTTTGCTGTTCAGAGATGCCCTTTGTGTGACCTAATAAATGTCTTCCCGCCTTGCATTTGGGGAGAAGTTAAATAAAAATGGTCACGCGTGGTCGATTCTGCCCGCTGCCGAGGCGCTAACTGCTTCCCGCTCCCTCGTTTCAGGGTCTGAACAACGGGTCTTCCTGAGCAGCCCCTCCCTCACTGCAGACAGCGGCAGATGAGGGTCACACGCTTGCAGAGGTGGAGGATGAGGGTCACACGCTTGCAGGGGGGGAGGACCCGCCGCTGGAGATGGGATCCCGAGGAGGGGGTCCTCGGCTCATCCGGACCGACCAGCCGCCCTCCATCCAGAGACGCTCCCAGGCGTTTCTAACCTGCAGGCCGTTCTGGGGGACAGCGCGTTTGCTGATCCCATAGACGAGCCCCACAGACCACTCCGGGCACCGTTGGGCTTTATCGTGACGCGCTGCCGCCTGCGAGGGAGGAGTCGCCCAGTTTGGCCAACGTGGGACCTGCGTCCTTCATCTCCACTTCCTCCCTGGAGAGGCCCTAATGAGTATTTACTTTCACCTAAAAGAGAGAAATTTCTTCTGATGAAATCAACACTTCTCTCCGCATGCCAGGCTTGTTTTATGATATTAAGCATTTAAATAAAAAATTAGTAATGTGGCATAAAATGCTGATGGGGTGATTAATTTATTTTTATTTTGCATATTTTAAGGCTGTGGGGAGTACTGTTTTGAAGCAGGCCTGATCACAGTCCTCGAATTCTGAGTAGACCCGAGAGAGTTAGTCCCCGATGGCGGCTGTGAGCGGGCCGCCGGGCGGCCCGTGCAGGCAGCCCGCAGGCTGAGCCGCTGTGGCCCCTAAAGATAGCATAGAAAGACCGTGGAAGGCAGAAGGAGATTTTCAGTGCAAGCAGGGGGCTGGGCAGATGGGAATCCCCTCTCTTGTTCCCTCCTCCTTCTTCAGCCAGTGAGCCTCCCAGACCTGGCCGCTCCCTCCCCACTCCCACCTGCACTAGCAGTCGGGGTCAGCGGACACTGTGGCCACTCTGAGTTGGGGGGCCTGGGTCTGAGCTGTTACCCTGCTTGCTCCTGGCTGTTTCTCTCTGAGTGACGTGGAGCTTCACGGAAACTCCTTAAGCCTCAGTTTCAGCATCCGTGAAATGGGCAGTTGCCCTGCCTAGCCCGCTGGGGATGCCCGGAAGACCCAGACAGTGACCCTGAGAACGTGAGGGCGTCCGTGGCCTTCACAAGCACTTACACCCGTCAGCGTGGGCCCGTGCCAACTTCCCTGCCCGGGGGTCCCTTTGCCGGCCTCAAGAATGTGCCTAGTGGTTCCTTAGGATAATAAAAAAGCAATAATTCCTTTACGGTGGCCAAAGCTGAGGCTCTAATCAGCTAAGCAAAGGTCTTGCCAAAGGTCAAGGGCAGAACTTGAAAGCGAGTTGGCCCAATGCCAGATTTGGGCTTGCCTGCAGACTTTTCTCCCACACGGTGGCCCTGAGCCTGGCTGGGCTTACCCTCGAGGCGGCCCAGCGGGTCCTTCAGCCCTTCCCTGGATGCTGACGGATCAATAACCCAGCCGGCCAGTCACCTGAGAAATGCTAACCTGGGTTGTAAAATACGGCTCCTCACGTGCAGTGAAGGGAACGGCACAGCAAAACACAGCGAGCAGAACCAAAAAGCAGCCCGTCCGGCTTTGCGTGTGGTACCGTGGGCCGGTATCAGGCTCAGGCTGCCTCTATTCCCCGACTCCCGGTCTCAGTCTGGAAGCCCACCCCGCCGTCGCCCAGCGCCCCTCACACGCGGTGTGTGCAGCGGGGCCGACACAGGCACCAGGGCTCCCGTGGTGGGCTACAGATGCAGGCCTGGGTCCTGGGAGTCCCATTCCTGTTTGGGACGCCGTCTCGTTGCTGTGTGAGGAGTGTGTTCTCAGAGCAAAGAACGTTCTCGTGTGAAGAACGGACCTGGGGACCAGCCCCTCCTCGAAGAAACAGAAGACCTTGTTCGGAAACAAGCGTTCTGAGAAATTAAAACAAAACCCAAGAAGCAACGCATTTGCCGGCAAATGTGCGACTCTATCGATTCTTTTATTCCAAACGACACGGATTTCAGGTTTTCAGGTTCTCAAGTTCAAAGCTTGTGTCGGGGGGGGGGGGGGAGACAAGGAAGCTATTGTAACAAAAGAACAAAAAGGGGAAATTTAATGAGAAACATGACAGAAGAGCAGAGAAGATACAAAAGTTGAAATACAGCAGATAACGGAGCAGAAAAACGTTAAATGGCTTTTAATGAAAGGATTACCCTGGAAAAATTGCAAGTGGTGGAGCAAAAACTATTTTAATGATTGTGTTACAAGGAGAAAGCAGATTAGCTGTCGCCCCTAAACAAAATTAATCCGCACCGTAAACTCCGCTTGGAAGGAAGGTTCTCAGTGGAGACGGCCTCGGACAGAAGCGCCGTGGGCACGAGCCCATTTGTAGGAAAGAAGGTTGAGGATTCCTCACCGACCATGTCGGGTTATTAAGGGATGTGAACAGTCTAACCCCAGGTAAGTATTTGGTGTAAACAAAAACCAAAGTAAGTCAAGAGTAAGTATATTGGGGCGACTGGGGGGCTCTGCCAGTTAAGGCTCTGACTCTGGCTCAGGTCAAAATCTTGAGGTTTGTGGGTTCAAGCCCCGTGTCAGACTCTGTGCTGACAGCTCAGAGCCTGGAGCCTGCCTCACATATCGTGTCTCCCTCTGTCTCTGCTTCCCTGCCCCCCACTGCCCTCTGTCTCTCTCTTAGAAATAAATAACAAACCTTAAAATTTTCTTTTTTAAAAGTAAGTGTATTTTTGTTCACCCTGGCGTCAGCTGCCATGTGGAAGACTTCGTCTCATCTTTCGCGCCTTCTCAAATTTGAATTTCTCTTTAAACTGTAAAGAGCTGGCTTGAGTGTTGATTCGCAGTTGGCCTGGAGCCATCGATTCGGGATTTCCTGTCACGCTCTCTTTCTGGATCTGATAACGTCCTTCCGTTCACGGCATTCTCGAAGCGTACTCCGTATTTGTCAGCCGTCCTAGCTGAGCCCTGTCCGTATCAGTCAGCTGCTGCGGGAATGATGCCGAGTAACGAGCTTCCCTTGAGCCCAGAGCCTGGAGCAAGAAGAGTTTCTTTCTTGAGTCAGGAGATCAGTAGCCGGGCTCCCTGACTGTGTGAAGCCGCCGCCACGCGCATCCCAGGCTGCAGCTGGGGTTGACTTCTGCTTCCCGGCCTCTTGCCGTCCGTGAACTCGTGGTGGTTGGGGACGATGGGCCATGAGGAAGTGCCAGATGCCTCCGAGGCTTGGCTCAGGAGGCCACGTCATCTCTGCTTGTGTCCCTTCAGTCTAAACCGGCCACGTGCCCAAGCCCAGCAGGGGCCGGGCACCAGCCGGCCCCCAGGGGACAGGGGTGGGGGTGTTTGCAGAACTGTCACCCTGTGCTTGGTGCCGTCTGGCCCTGAGGTTGTCCGGGTGCTGTGAGCCCCTCTGGAGGCAGCAGCTCCGAAAGAGCCTGGATGGGAAGTCAGGGGATCTAAGCTCTGTGTCCCCACTTCTCAGCCGTGGGCCCTGGGTGGGCACGAGCCTCAGTCTGTTTGTTTCCAGAGTGGATCTGGCGGGAAGGAGCACGGCCTGGGAGCCACCCAGACTTGGGCCGTGCATTACTCGTTCGGATAAAAACAGCAAAAGGAACTGTTGAAAGACACCTGGAGGAACCGCCTCCCTGATGTCGTCAGCGGTTCCCCCTCCCCGCTTCAAGGAAAGGGGCTAGGGCGCCCGAGGGGCTCAGTTGGCTGAGTATCTGACTCTTGATTTTGGCTCAGGTCATGATCCCAGGGTCGTGGGTTTGAGACCTGTGTCAGGCTCTGTGCTGAGCGTGGAGCCTGCTTAAGATCCTCTCTCTCTCTCTCTCTCTCTCTCTCTCTCTCTGCCCCTCTCCCCCACTCTCACTCTCGTCTCTCAAAATAAATAAATAAATAAGCATTTTTAAAAAAGGAAAAAAAAAACAAAAAAGACAGACGGGGCTAGGTGGAAAGTAACCTGTGCTCGACCCTGGGCGGGTGGGACATACACAGGAAGTCCCACTGACTTCTGACCACGGAGGGCCGCGGGGGGTCGCTCTTACCCTGGTGTCCTTGGTGCCCAAATGGAGGATTCGGCCCGGCCCGACTGCCCTTACAGGGTCCCACAGGCCGGGCGGCCACAAACAGCAGGAGGGTGCTTCTCATGCAAACCCTCCGAGACACCTCCTCTGTTCCCCGGGCTCCGGGATCTACGGATTCCAGCTGGGACAATCACTGCGGTCCGAGGCCTGGGGTTTGCTGACCGGCTCCCCTTGGCCAAGGCTGACCACGGAGCTCAGTGCAGGGCTGTGACTGGCTGGTTTCCTGGGGAAGCATGGGTAGGGTGGCTGGGGGGCAGGGAAGGTCGCTGAAGAGAAATCGGCCCACACGTCACGCTCTGCCGGAGACAGGGGGACGAAGGCCCAGGGGTCTGAGCGCACGGGCTCTAACTGGCCTTCCGACGCCGTGGTGATCGCACGGTGATTGTTCGTGAAGACTGGACTGTGATTTGGGGACAGGGATGGGGTGCCGTGAGCCTTTTGACACAGACCACTCTGTGCTGTGGGTGCTGCTACCATTGCTGTGTTACAGTGAGCCCGGGGAGGCTCAGAGAGGTTCAGGAGCTTGCCCCGGGTCACACAGCAAAGAGCCGGAGAACCCAGGAGCTGAACTCTGCTCCTTTGGATGCTCTTAACCACCATCCTGTGCTGTCAGGACGTCCGGGGGACAGACGGAGGGAAACGGGCCATCCTGTCGCTCCCTGTGTTTGTCAGAGTGACGCTCCCCAGAGGTGCCCACGTCCCAGCGTTGGAACTGTGATCCTGCGACGTTACAGTCACGAAGGGGAAGGGGAAGGCTGGGGGCAGAGTGGAGGCTGCTGGTCGCTGACCTTGAGAGGGAGAGGTGGTCCTGGAGCCTCCCGGTGGGCCGGCGGACTTGTGAGCTCCCTCGGAAGTGAGGAGGGAGGCCGGAGGGTCAGCGTGAGGGGCGCAGGGAGCCGTGTCCTTGGGGAACGGCACCACTAGACTGATCGCTGCTACGGCTCCGGTGACAATAACTGCCTTTGAACGGAGAGGGGTCCCCCTCCCCGCACCAGAGCCTCCGAGGGGACAGCCCCACCTACACCTGACATCCAGAGGGGACAGGGGAGACTTCTGATCCCCAGCCCCGTGGGGTCACGAGTCCTCGATGTTGGCACCCCGGCTTGCGGTTACGTGTCAGGGACGCCGCAGGGAAGGGGTTCTGCCCCGGCCCCTGTCCCTGGACGGCTCACGTCTGCCGGTGAGAGAGACACACATGCCACCATGGGCTCCGGGAGGCAGGATGGTCACGCGCCTGCCCCGGGGGCTCCCGGCCTGGAAGCGCTAGAAGCTCAGACACAGACCTGGAGTATCCTCCCTCTCTCTGGACCCCCAGCACCCCTCCTGCGGTTCCCCAGGCCTCCTCCCACCGTGTGCGGGTTCTGGGCCTGCTGCGGGGTGTCTGAACCAGCCGACTCAGAGTGCAGCCCGGGAATCTGTGTTTCTAGCTGCTGGTCACCGTCGAGAACCGAGGCATCAGCACGTCTCTTTGAATGCATCCCTACTCTCTGCGCCGGGGTCACTTGGAGGGCCCGTCTTCCTTAATTAACCTCAGCATTTATTGAGCACATACTATGGGGGCGAGGTGCCATACTGGGGGTTTCACGTGTGAGGTGATCTGGAGTCCACGCAACCACGAGGAGCCCAGAATGGCCCTCCCCCCATGTTACAGATGAGGACACTGAGGCTCGGATGCCCTGTCCGGATGAAGGCTGTTGACTTGCACTCGAGACCGTTCCATATCCACTGCCCTGTCAGCCGAACAAGTCCTCTGGGTCCTGCCCCATCGCCAGCCCCTGCGGCCCCTCCTGCTGCTCTGTGCCTACAGCAGGCGCTTACTGAGCGCTTACGGAAAGAGTAAATCCTACACGAGGTGTCGGGGGACTTCCCCGTTTTGTTTCTGAGGAGTATTTACAACCTCGGACGGAGTGACATCCCAGGCGCGTGTAACGCAGGAGGCACGGCCGAAGCAGCAAAGCTTGGGGAAGGCCGGGGGCCCTGAAACTCAGGTCTCCCTCCTCCTCCGCCTTCTCAGCTGTCCGAGTTTGACTCTGGTCCTTCCTCCGGGGCCCAGGAGCCCCCCTCCCACGAACGGGCAGTCCACTACGCGACACGACCTTCCCTTCCTGGCCGAGGCCGCGAGAGTGCAGGACGCCGGTCTAGGAACTGGCCCCCGAGATCACCGTGGCCGAGCTCTCGCTCCGCGTGTCGGGGTCCAGGGAACGGCGCCACGGCCAATGCCGGTTCCCCCGCTGGAGCCCCAGGTCCCTGCAGCAGCGGGGAAGCCTGCGGCCCGGCCTGCCGGGATGCGGACCCGAAGCGGCCCCCCCTCCCCCGAGAGGATCCACTCAGGTTCACCGTGAAAGTCATTTTGTTCATCGTCTAATCGACCGTAATTAATCGAGGATGAAAAACGGGCCGAGAGAAGGAAGAAACACAAGGGACACGAAGATGGATTGTCCACGGAGCCTGTGCAGCCATCCCGTCCCCTTTTTCTAAGCGCCTTCGTTAGCACGCGACCATCAGTCATGCCGTCACCGGCCTTTTTAGCCCCCAGCTCATCGACGCCGGGTGGTTCCGTGTCGGCGGGCTGACGGGTCCCGGGTGCAGCCTGGAGAGGGGACGGCGGGCATCCATCTCCGCACGCTGTGGCCGTGACGGCAGATCGATGCGTGTCAGAACCCCCCGTCCGGTGTGAAACCACACTCTGATGACAGCACTTAAGCTGTGAGAGGCGTCTGGCTGAACCCAGCACGGCTCCGCTGCACACGTCGCTAGCTGATGGAATGTATTCTATTTTTAATATTCACGGACTAGGCACGCTCTCGACTCCGCACTGCCGTGCGCGTGTGAGATGAGCCCTTCGCCGAGACCCGAGGACTGCGCTCCTTCGGATCCGCGGCTGGACGGGAGGAGGGATTCGGTGTGGGGAGGATGGTGGGCCAGAGGGGCCCGGCGTCTGGAGGCGCAGCCCTGAGACAGACAGAGGGACTCGACCCAGGGGACTGCGGCTCCTGTCTCTAGTCCTGACCCTGCCCTCTCCTGTGAGGGGCGGCCGCTCAGCTGAGCTAGACCCAGGGTGGAGGAAGGCGACTTCCCGTGTGGGGACCGCGAGGGGTCACCTGGGTGGCTCTGCTCTCTCTTCCGCTCACACCTGCTCCGTCCGCACTGAGCCGTCAGCCGCAGGAGCGGAGCATCGAAGTGGTGATGAGAAGGGGGGCGAGGGGGTGCCCCGGGGTCTCTGCTCCCTGCCCCCCTTCCTCTTCTGGAGCAGATCTCCTCGGGGAGGTGACACCGCACCCCTGACGAAGGGACAGGGGACCAGGACAGCCCCTGGACGCTGCGAGGGCTCAGGGTGACGATGGGTCCTCACCCGAGCCAGCGCACGGTTGTGCTTGGACCCCGGAAAGAGCCGGCTCGCTTTGGGTTTTGTACGTTTTCTAGGTGGGTTTACCTGGGGACGGTGAGCCTGGAGCGGGAGGCCCCCACGTGTGCCCAGGGAGGAGGCCTGCAGGAGGGGGGACCCCCGGGCCGCTGGCATCTCTGGAGCCCCAGACCCACGTCGTGGAGCCGAGCCGGCCAGCGGGCCCACGGCCCCCTCCCATCCTCCTGCCTTCCCACGGGAGCTGGCGTGCGGTTTCTCGCGAAGGGCTCATCTCACACGCACACGGCAATGCAGACTCGAGAGCGTGCCTAGTCCGTGAATATTAAAAATAGAATATGTTCGATCAGTGAGCGACGTGGCCCTGTAAGTGCAGGGGGCGCGGGCACGTGTGCGGATGTGTGTACCTCTTCATGGGCGTGTTCGTGTGTGCGCACGTGAGTTTGCACGTGCGCGCACGCCTGCGTGTGCAGGGGACGGCAGGAGGCTTGGTGCCAAGTGTCTTTGGCTCCAGAACAAATCCCGGAGCCCTCGGCCCCCCGCCTCCTCAGCCCCTCCGCTGTGCCACCCAGTCCTCCCGGCGCCGTGAAGAGATGGAGGAACGTGGAGCCAGGCCGCCTGACGTGGCGGCCTGTGCGGCCCCTCCCTCCGGTCTGCGAGGTGGACAAGCGCCCTTCGTTGTCACGTGTGACGAGGAGCCCAGGGTCCTGTGCTGCCGGGGGTGTGCAAAGGCCTCAGGAAGGGCCCGCAGGCACGTGACTTTGGTGATGGCGAGAGTCACGCTGCCTGGAGGACTCACACCAGAGTCCCGTCGGGGAAACGCCCTGGGGGGACCTGGAGGCGTGGGGAGGACAGGCTGGTCCAGGGACTCAGGGCACAGCACCACTGAGAACGGTGCCCTCGGCCGCGGTGACGCACCCGAGGCCCTGCCCTCCGCTTCAGTGCCCAGGACACACTCCAGCCCCCGCCCGCCCCCCACCCATCCCCAGCCTGACCCCGCGCGTCCCCCACCCCCCTGGCAGTCCTGAACTGCGGCGGATTCCCAACCGAGGCTGGCCAGCAGTCATGTGCTCTCCTGACCTGTGCTCATGCCCAGACCCTGTCACCTGCGCTCCTGCCCCAAGGCCCTGTCACCACCAAGGTGTCCCAGAAAGCTCGTGCACAGAGGCCCCTCATGCCCGTTCTTGAAACGGCATGACCAGAGCCCGATCACTGTGGTCGGTTCGGAAGCCCGTGGCCCGCAGCAGGGCACAGGGAATCGAGGCACCGCGGTCCGCCACCGCACGTCCCGGGCCTCGCCTCCAGCCCAGGGAGCCCCCACCCGCCTCTCCCCGCGGCCTCCTCTGGCCTGTGCTGCTGGACTCCTGCCCGCCAAGACCTCCTCTCTCTTGCCTTCACTTCCTCTTGGGCTCCAGGACACACACGCTCATTGTCAGCGGCCAAGAGGCCTCGACCCTTGACGGCCTCTTGGGATCAGCGTGACTCCATGTGTCTTGGTCTCTCCACAGAGACGGCCCTGGGCCCTTGCCTCCCGCAGCTGAAAGGTGTATTTACAACAATTTCCGAAGTAAAAAAAAAAAATCTACCATGGAGATTAATTCATCCGCTTTCTAAAATGAATAAGCAGATGTAATCAGCTTTATTATTTTTTTGAAATTGCGTTTTTCCCTGTCGTGCAGGGAATAAGCACTCCTCAAGCCAAAGCGATTTGGCAAAAGCTTACGACAAAACAGCATCAAAACTTCTCCCCCAGCAAACGTCTCACGACGGCCTCGCAGGGCAGGCTTCCCGTTGCTGTGACAGCCTCAGTCCCTTGTTCCGTGACCGGGGGTGGGCGCGCCGTCGGGAGTGGGTGCCCGTGGACCCTTCCCCCTTTTGCCAGTGTCCGGTGCCACCAGCGACCTTGTCCTCTCCTGCGCCCGCTCGTTCTTCCCATTTACAGCACCTGCCACCGCAGTGGAGAAATTTCCGGAGTTCGTCATTAAGATCTGCGTGTGTCATCTCTGGCACCCAACCGTCGAACGGAGGCGTGGAAAACTTACAGGCATCGTCCCTAAGCGTTTGCTCAAACCTGAGCCTGAGCTCTAGGGTCCCAGAAAATTCAGGTCACCAGCGGGGGCTCTAGTTCCGGGCGAGGGGCTGAAGGGCGTTGGAGGGTGACGAGAGGGTCGAAGTTGCCACAGGCCATTTGGACAGACGCGTGGGCAGAGACCCACAGAAGGTCAAAGCATGCGACAAGATGCCTGGCGCCACAAGCCAGGAGGGGAAAGCAAATCAAAGCCCTGATCGCACACCGTTAGAAACCTCTACCGGAACGGAGACAATGGAAAGGACCGCTCACACCGAGCGTTGGTGAGGCTGTGGCACCCGGAACACCCACTCGCTGCCGGCGGGAGTGCAGAGTCGTGCAGCCGCTCCGGGAAGCGGCTTGAAGCTTTCATAGAAACGCTACCCAGACAACGACCAGAGGGTCCGGGACTCCTGCTGCTGGGCCCTGCCCAAGACGAATCAACGCTCCCACCCACGGGAAGGCAGCACGCGAGTGTTTGTAGCGGGATTGTTCGCGGTCACGCCAAACTAGAAAGAGCCCAACTACGCGTCAGCGAGCACCGACTGGACGCACGTGCCTCGGTCCAAGTGCACGAGGGAGCCCTGCCCGGTGGCACAGAGCCTCCACTCCTGGTGAGCGCGGCGGCGCGAGCGAGTCTCGGGTGTCGGTCCGGGAAGGCAGCAGGCACGACAGCCTCCACGCCATATGACACCACCTCTGTGGCATTCTTAGAAAGGCAGGGCTTCAGGAACGAAACGTAGACAGTGGTTGTTGCTGGAGAGAGCGCCCTGAGTGTGAGGGGACAGAGACGGCCCTGCTGCGAGCCCATCGAATTGTACGCCTAAAAATGTGACTTTTACGGTATGTAAGTTAAAAAAAATTTAACCACAGGGCAATGGGGAAAGAAATATCCCTTATGGGTTGTTAGCTCTCCAGCCCCTTCCGCTTAAGCGGAGTGACCAGTGGAGACTTCCACGCCCGGTAGGAGCCTCCTCATGCGAGGGCGTGACCCTCCTGCCGGGTTGTGTGGCGGGTCCTGAGATTGTTCAGAGGATCGCGGTCAGCGAGCAGTTACGACTCGTGACGAAAGCAGAGGTCCGGGCAGACGGATGTCTTGGCACGGGGTTGAGGTGTGAGCTTCTAACACGCACCTCTCGGCGCGGGGGTTCTAGGGATGAGGACACCGTGTGTGGGTCCCTGCGGGTGAGGAGCCGGGGCTGCGACGTTCCCCTAGAAAACAACACAGATGTGAAAAGTATAAAATAAAATTCTGATTCACCAGGACCAGCCTGTGCAGGATGTCTAATTAACCAGACTGTTCTTCCCCTCTGTTTTCTGCCATCTCTACTTAGAGCCTGGAAAGCGGTGAACAGTTTGACGAATCAGCTGAGGTTTCAGCCCTAAGTCCCAGAAAGACTGACTTAATAACCGGAAACAAAATGCAACATTTCAGAGATTTCAGGACGGCCGGGCTAGTGGCCAGTGAAGTCCTTCACAGTCACATTTTCTGTTCCACTATCCTGTCGGCGGTAGTTCCCAGGCCTGTCCCTCGTGGTCACAAGGTGGCTGGGACGGCACCGACATCTCATCCTTAGACGTCATCCCAGGGAGAGAGAGACAACAGTTCTGTGTCTCCTCTTAAGAGGTAGGAAGCCTTCCCTGGGAGCCCCTCCAGGACTGTCCACTCCTCAGTCCTGATTCGTGTGGTCACATGCTGATTGTTTTAGGGACACATAAACTGGTCACTGTCTAGAGAACTGGGTTGTGTTTTTTTTTTTAATAAAAAATTTTTTTTAATGTTTGTTTATTTTTGAGAGAGAGAGAGAGAGAGACAGAGTGAGCATGAGTGGGGGAGGGGCAGACAGCGAGGGAGACACAGAGTCTGAAACAGGCTCCAGGCTCTGAGCTGTCAGCACAGAGCCCGAAACAGGGCTCGAACTCAGGAACAGTGAGATCATGACCTGAGCTGACGTCAGACGCTCTACCGACTGAGCCCCCCAGGCGCCCCTAGAGAACTGAGTTTAACTAATCAAGATTTCTTGCCCTCCGGGGGCTGGAGAGTGGCCCTACTCCTCTGAATTACACGGTTACTTGACGCATGGACAAAGTAGGAATTTGTTCCCTAAGCAAGGAGGGGGAGACGGGGGGCGTGCCTGGATCCACCGTTCTTCCCAGCTTCTTTTGGGGTTTTTCAAAGTAAATTCCATAGACCTTTTTTGGTCTTTAATTTGGCCCTCTCCACATGCTCCCAGAGCTTCGGGTTAAAGTGGGGACGTGACTGTCGGCTTACGTGGAGGATGAGAAGTGCCTGACAGCCACACAACGTTTAGGGGACGTTTGCGGGAGGTGGGTGCCGATGACAGGGGGGTGGGGGGGTTGGGACAGCCCGAAGAGCCACCTGTCAGGAGAAATAAAGATCACGTAACGATCTCTAACCAACAAGAAGTTCAGTTATGTTCATTACATGACTGTTCCTAAGACAGATGGGCACTTCTATATTTAGAAATACAGGGGGGATTTGCAGAGCAACGAGGAAAATGTTTGCTGATTGCTCCTCAGTTAACTTTAATCATTCATTCATTTGGTTAACTAGAACATCTTGCCCAAGCCCGGCAGTTAATTGAGACTTTCCGCCGTGGTTCTTGCAAAGCAAGTAAAGAAAATGAGAGAGAGGGTGGGAAAGAGGGAGACACAGCCCGAGAGGCTCAGACTGAACGGATTATGGGGTGGGGGGCCATGCCGGGAGGGAGAGCTACTCAAAGGCACTGATTCATTCTTTCAACAAACGGTTTTGAATTTCTCCTTAACTTAGGGCTGTGTGCTGGGTACTTCTGGGAGATAGAAAAGGAACTAGATCCTTAAAAAATCCTATCTAGGGGCGCCTGGGTGGCTCAGTCTGTTGAGCATCCAAGTCTCGGTTTCGGCTCAGGTAGTGATCTCACGGTTTTCGTGAGTTAGGGCCCGTGTCAGGCTCCGTGCCAACGAAACAGAGCCTGCTTGGGATTCTCTCTCTCTCTCTCTCTCTCTCTCTCTCTCTGACCTTTCCCTGCTCAGGCTGTTTCTGTCTTTCTCAAAATAAAAACAAACTTAAAAAAATTAAAAAATTCTAATCTAGCAGGTGGGATCATAGAAGCACTCACAAAATTATAACGCCCGGTATTTGTACTATGTGGCTGAAAAGGTTGGGAAAACACGACCCACAGGTTCAAAGAGCTGCGGACACGTCCCTGCTGGGGCTCTGGGGGCAGCACAGTGCGTGCTACCTGATGCACACCATAATGACTCACGACTGACGGGTGAGTTTCTGGACTTTTCCTGGATGGAGGGACTGGAGACGCAGATTAACTACAGGAAGCAATAAGTGTGCGTTTGTGACCTTTTATAATTCAGGCTGGGGTCTACAGTGACACGGGCTGTTCGTTCACGAACGTGATTGCCAACTGGCGACCGGCCGGTCCTCGTGGTGCACGTGGCCCGCTCTAGCCCACCTGGCTTTGCTGTTCCGCACGCTGTTCCGCAGGAAATGCAGGTGGCTTCACCGACTACAATACTGACGTGCGTGGGCTTTGCCAGCGCAAACCAGGAAGGATCTCGGAGTCAAACCTGAAGGTCGAGGGGGTGTCATCCAGGAGGAGTACTTTCTGCTTTTCTGGAAAATTCTTTAGCTATTAGGGCACCACGACTGAAATGCTGCTCGACCCCACACCTGGGAACCAGCCGGTCCATATCAACCCAAGGTCAGCCGGCGGGAGGAAGGGCCCACGGAGTCCTTGTCTCCTCTTCTGTGCTCCCGATTGCTTTCAACTGGCTGGCCACATAAAACTTTCACATTCTTGAATTTCACTTTGGGTTTAATTAAAAACACCAAGGTCATTCCCTGACTATTCCAGCTCGTTCTGACGTCTGTTCGATTTTTATGGAATCCCATTAAAGTTCACTGCAGATATGTTAAAAACAGTTAAGTGTTCTACAGAAAGTTTTAAACCACTTTATATGACTTCTGCCTGCGGAACAAGGGCATTGGAACCTTCCTATGTGACCCAAACTGAAGTGGGAGCAGCGAGTCCGGGGGGTGGGGTCCCACGCACTTCCGTGAGGTTGGCAATTCCTACGGGAGACCCAGGCCCTCGGGCCCCTGCCGCCCCAGCCCCACGCTCAGCCTGTGTGCCTGCCTCGCAGACGGGCGGGGTCCAGGGTGCTGTGCCCACCTGTGCTGCCCAGAGGGTGGCCAACGGTCACGGGTGACCACGGGACACTTGACATGTGGCACGTCTGGGTTGAGAGATGCTGTAAGCTTAAAGCACACACCGGATGTTGAAGACTTAGCACAAAAAAGAGCAGGTAAAAGGTCTCGCTAATGTTTTTGTATCGATTACGTGCTGAAGTGAGAGCGTTTTGGATATAGTGGGCTGGATACAAAACACTATTAAAATAAATGTCTGTTTCTTTTTCCTGTTTTATTTAAAAAAAAATTTTTTTAATGTTTATCCAATTTTGAGAGACAGAATGTGAACAGGGGAAGGGCAGAGTGAGAGACACACACACAGAATCCGAAGCAGGCTCCAGGCTCTGAACTGTCGGCACAGAGCCTGATGTGGGACCTGAACCCACAAACTGTGAGATCATGACCTGAGCCAAAGTCGGATGCTCAACCGACTGAGCCACCCAGGCGCCCCTCTTTTTCCTGTTTTAATGTGGCCACTGGAAAATTAATCTCACGTGGCGTTACTGTTCTGCGGGAGAGGGGGTGGGGTCTCGCCTTCTCCCACGGTCCACCGCCTGCCTTCCTGTCTCCAGCCCAAGCCAAGTGGGCTGGAAGGCGCTCGCCTGGGATTCCTCTGTGCCCCTCTGTGGGGGCTTCGGGAAACAGCGAGATGGAAGTCCCCCTGGCCCCGAACGTTTGTGTCTCCCCATCGATAGTGCCCTTAGCTTCGAGTGGAGAGTGAACCTGGCCCTTCCGAGAAGGGAGACGTCGGCCTCCATCCTGCCACACTGTTCCGTCAGCACCATTAATTCAGACGACCAGAGACGCAGATGCAGGAGACGAGACCGCCAGCCCAGCGTCTCAGAGTCTGACCCCAAGCCTGATATCTTGTTTCAGGAGGGTGCTTTAGAGACCACTTCGCTGATGAGTCCAATTTATTTGCGTTTTCCTTGCGTCCCAACTAATTCCCAGCTCCCTGCGATGGGCCAGGCCGGTGGCCTCCTCCAAACGCCATGCCCCGTGGGAAGTGACAGCAGCCGTTTGTTAGTGTCCCCTGCTGCCCCTCACCCCTTCTTTCCTTTTCTGTCCTTTTCAAGACGACAAACGAAGGCTGAACATCAGGGCCCCCCGAATCTGTAGGGGTTCATGTCTCCCAGGCCCTCTCAAGCTCTCTTCTGTCCCTGCCCGGCTTCTGCACATCGGCTTGGGGCAGCCATGCTCGAGGCTGGTGGCCTCCGCTCGCGCCCCCAGCTCCCCCACCTGCTGGCCCGGCAGGCCCCACCGCAGCACGGCCGGGTCCCTCGGTGCCACTCCTCGAGGCCGGGCAGTGGTGACGCCTCCGGGCGGGTGGAGAAGGAGGCTGCACCAGACAGAAGCGGGCACAAGCAGCCGAGGGCCCGATGACTGAGCACACTGGGCTGAGACGCGGCTCACCGTTTCTGGCGTCTGGCTCCCTGTGCCGCGAGCTGGCCGTGGGCCGCAGGGCTGGCTGGGATGGCCCTCAGCTGATCCAGCGACCCTCTGCGGCACCACGTTCTGGTCGTTCCTAGTTTCCTGCTCTGCAGAGTCGAGGCCTGGGTGTGTTGTCTGCTGCGGAAGCTGCTCGGGCCGGAGCCCCTGAGGAGGGGTCCTTGCTTGGGACCCCCGAGACCACCGTCTGCCTGGGGCCCCTCCTGTTCCAGCAGGGTGGCCGTCAGCCAGCATCCCGCTGCTCAGCACCTCCCGATAAAGGACCCGGGCTCCCTGTTAATGATGTAAGGACGGCCGGGCGCGGCCGGGGGGTCGGGGTGCCGGGAGCCATGCGGCAGTCGGGGGAGACGCGCGCCGGCTCCATCCGCAGCACGGTCTCTCCCATTCTCCCATCTGGATTTGCTTTTAACTCCATCGCAGTCTGGGGGCCAAAGTAAAACATTTTGCTTCCCTAAAAATAACTAAGGCTTGGTAATCCTGAAAAGAGCCATTTGCATGTTTACTGTCGAGACCACATGGAAATTAAGGTTCTATCAATTATAACGTAGAGACTCTCCTTCAGTGTAAACACCGACACGCAATCTCCTCTGCCTGGGCGTGTGTGCACACAATGGGGACCGAACAGTATTAAACGATCATGAGTGACAGAACGCCGAGGCTCGTGGGCTGAACCGTCAAAATACCGTGGCCACGCCCACTCACGCTGGGTCTGGAGCCACACGCCGGCCAGGAGCCGGGGTGACCGGCTGACAGAGGGGGCCCTGGCCAGCCTGGCTCCCCCGGCAGAGTCCCTGCGACTGTTCCCTGGAGAGCAGACCTGATGCGTCCGCCTCCTGGGGCGCCCGCCTCCCGCCCCCAGCCTCTCCGGCCGCTTCTCAGAACCCACTGAGTGGAGCACCCCCAAGCTGAGTGTCTCTTGCCTCGGCCCCCGTGTTCTCAGTCACACCCCGACGTTCCCTTTTGTCACGTGCCCCTGTTCCAGGCTTGGATGTTTTCCTCGAAGCTGTGTCCCCAGCACGTGGTCTGACCCGGGGGTCCATTCGTTCCTCCATTTGTCCTCTTGCCCACTCGACAAGTGCCGTGGACACGCTGGTTATGGGTCGGCGAGCTTCCGCCACTCCTTACCGTGGAGCTGAGTGGGGGTGGGGGACAAGGAGTAAGGGAAACAGAAGCATTTGGGAAAAGCAGCGTGAAAGAGAGGAAAGGGGGTCACGGCGGGGCTGCAGCCCAGGGGTGGGGCCTGGCTGCTTCCCCAGGTGGTCAGCGGAGGCCCGTCTGAGCAGCGGGTAAGGCCAGGCTGCCGGGGGCCGGGCGCGCTCCGGGGCCTGCTGAGACGCACAGGGACGCCCCCCAGTGCTCGGCAGCCGGGAGGAGCCTGCACGGTCCCAGCGTGCGCTTCTGCCTCCATCTCCGGGAAGGCCGCCCCGGCTGTCCTGCAGGCCAGGGGACAGAGCTGAGGCAGCACCAAGGCCTCCAGCGCACCCGCTCGAGGTGGCCTGGTCCTGCCGTCCACACTCGGGTTGGACTCTTCAACCGGCTCGGCCCCGGCTTCTTCATCAAAACAGCTCCATGCACGTTGTCCTGGGTGAAGAAATAGTGTCCCCGCCGCCCACGGCAACGGGTGAGGAGGCGTCCCCGGGGGGACACAGGGTCTCAGGTGTCTTCGGGTCAGATGCGTGTCGTGCTATCACCCCAAGAAGTTTCTATGAAGATCTGGTGAAATGATGACGCCGTGGAGCCTCCGGAAGTGGAGCCGAGACAGGGTCCGGGATGGCGGCTCAGGAAGGCGCGCGCCTGGTTGGGTTTTGGAGCGTCCGGGTGGCGGGCTGGTGGCTCCAAGCGGCCGCGCGTCCACAGGCTGACGTGCACCGCCCAGCGGCCGCGGCCCGCGCCCCCGGGGAGCAGGAGACGGCGCTGTGGCTCTCGCTTCCTCCCTGCGGGCTGGCGGGGTGCAGGGGGGCGCACCCATCTTTTATTTTGTAGTTCGAGCGAGCCGTCCCTGCTGCCGCGCCCTCCCCGACCCGCCTTCTCGAGCTCGCCATTCTTTTTCTGAGCATTATTTTGATAAACAAACAACGACAATGGAAAGGCTATTCCAGACAAGCAATTCCCCCTTTTATGGATTTGCCCTGTCAGGTCCTTTTATGCAGACATACAGTTTGTGATAAAACTTCAGTCCTGCCTTTTATGACAATAAATAATGCATTTCGCCTTTTTCCGTGACCACGTGAGGTCCGGGCCGGCCTCCCTGCAGGCCCCGCTCCTTCTTGTCACCTGCATCCACGGCTACTGGCAGCTGTCTCTCTCTGAAAGAGGGTGGCGAGAGGGCCAGCTGGAAACCACCGTCTCTAATCGCCAATTAGGCGCCACCGTGTGCAGTTCCTGTTATCTCCTCTCTCGGTTTAAGGAGCCCTGTCCTTAAAGCGTGGCCGACCCCTCGACCAGAAGTTTGCACTCGCTCCCCGGCTCAGAACCCACTTCCTCTCATCCCCAACGGCCCCCCGGACCGGCGGCTGTGGTCGCTGGAAGGGCAGGTCGTGGTCCTCAAGCTTCCTGGAGAGATAAGTTATGAGAGATCAGAGGACAGACACGCATGCTGCACCCCCGTCTCCGTCTCCGTGAGGCGTCGGGTTCTGGAACGGAGGGTTCTTCTCCTGCCCAGCCTTGCAGTACCGTCTCTGGCAGGGACCCGGACGCCTGCGTTTCTCCCATTGTGAGGTGTGGAACCCCCACACGCGGGTCCCTTGTGAAGAAGGAAGGTGGGAGGGGGCGGCTGGGGGCCGGGGCTGCCCACTGTCCTAGGCAGGGTCCACGCACACACGGGCAGGTGGGGGAGGGGTGACGGGAGGGACATGCATACCTGGACAGGACAGCGTCTCTCTCCGGGGCCGCTGCCTCCCTCCAGAATGCGTTCACATCAACCATGAGGGACTACAAAGCCCAAACCTATCTCTTTAAGGCCAGGGTAGCAGTGACCCTATTAAAGGCAACCGATGACCCCCTGCAGAAGCCGGCCCCCCCCCAAGGCCATGTCTCGACCCCACGGCGGACTGGGCACGGGGCTGGGGGTCAGCACCGCAAGGAAGGCCCGGCAGCCCCTGAGAACCCTCTCGGCCTGCCGAGAGCAGGTTCTTTGTCAAGAGTCACGTCTTGGGTGGCTCCCTGGACGGACCGATCGCTTGCCGTGGTCGTAAAAGGAACAGTTCATCGGAGATGATTTGGAGGCAAATTACCTTAAGTGTAAGAAATAAAAAGAGAAATTGGCACTTGGGTTTTGTGTGAGGACTGAAGTGGATAATTGGCGTTGGCTAGAGTGTTGGGAAGACAGCGTCCTGGGGGAGAAAATGAGGAAACGGGGTTGGGCAGACACGCTGTTGTCCGGGGGCCTCTCAGCTCACCTCCAGAGGAAGAGCCCGGGCCCGAGGTCTGGGCCCCTCTGCCGAGCGGTTCGCCAGAGAGAACGACCAGGTTTCATAACCGGATTAGTCCGGGAGGGACCCGGAGAGCATCGTCAGCGATGCAGCTGATTTTTATGCTACACTTTTTAAGGGGACAAATATTGATGTTGTCCGGAAGAAGCCTTTCTTGGATTGTATCCAGGTCCCCAGAGCCCCCTCGATGGGGACCGTGGCTCTATTAGTTCCAATTTTGCAGGGCGAGCTCAGGAAGCAATTGCTTCTTTAAATTGCCGAGGTCCCCTGGGACGGGACGCGCCGCCGGAGCTCTGCTGAGAAGCGCTCACGGAGAGCCGGCCCCTCCACGGGGGGAGACCCCGAGCGACGTTCGGCCGTATGGAAAAGAGGCTCTGGAACCGGCATGGAACTGCTCCCTCCTCTCCCCGTTCCTTCTTCAGCAAATATTTTTTTAAATTTTACACTCGGCTTGGTGCTGGAGGGTCGGCCGCACTCACCGGCCTTGTGCGGTTTATGGTTGAGCAGGAGGGACGCACTCGCTGGATGTGCACGCCTGGAGGGAGGGCTGAGTCGCCCCCTCCGTGGGTGGGGGCCGGGGCACGGGGAGACGCTGGGCGTGAGGACGGCAGTCAGCTTGTCACCTCCTAGCCCCAGTGTAACGTCGTGCTCGGTCCCTGCAAACGCTGCATTCCGTGGGGCGCTTGGGTGGTTCAGTCGGTTAAGCGTCTGACTTCGGCTCAGGTCATGATCTCACGGTTCGTGGGTCCAAGCCCCCCGTCAAGGTCTGTGCTGACAGCTCGGAGCCTGAAGCTGCTTTGAATTCTGTGGCTCCCTCTCTCCCTGCTCCTCCCTTGCTCGTGCTCTGTCTCCCTCTCTCTCAAAAATAAATAAACGTTTAAAAAAAAAAAAACAACAGAACACTGCATTCCAAACGGCTGCTGCAATCACCGGTGCTTTGAGACGGAAAGAGAGTTTCCATCTTAAAGAAAAAGTGTTTTGGTCAAATATATTTGGGAGCGTAAACCGAGGAAGGCAGGTGTGTTGACTGCAGGACTTTTCAGAGCCTTCTCAAGCTGCGAATCCTCCGGGGAGGGCACAGGAGCCAGTGTCTCCCGAGGGGCGTCATCCGCCAGGAAGCCCATTTCTCACGCACGTTGGCGAACGCCCTCTGCGATGGTCGCCCTGTGGTGCACTAAGGAGCGAGTGTAGATACCCCTCTTCCGAGCCGCCCGGCGGCCCCCAGCTCTGGATAAGCACCTCTGGGGACAGGGCACGCACCACGTGCCAGTGTCGCCCAGGGCCAAATACTGGCCAAGGTTCCTTCTCCGTCCATCAACCTTGCGCCCAGCCCCCTCCGCCTCCTGAAGCTCGGTCCTCTGCTCCTGCAGAATTTGTCTCACAGAGCACAGGAACGTTCTTTTACTGCCCTCATATCACTCGGCCCGAGTCCCCGCGCTGCCCCGATCATGCCACTTAGGACACTGGCCAGCTCCTGCGTCATCCCGGGAAGCATCCTGCACGGACATCTGTGGAGTGTTCTATTGCGTTTAGCAAGCACTTCCCGCCCTTGGCCCATCACCTCCAGCTCCCCCAAGCTTATGCTTCTGTTAATGCAGCCCAGCGTGCTTTAGATAATTTTCTGCGTCCGTATCTCGTTGGCGACTTGAATAAAGCTTAGAACGTGCTTCTCAGACACTGATCTTGGCCACAAATTCTTGCGTTTGTTCCTGGTTGGCTGGGATTTCTCAGCACCAGACTCCGGCTGCCTCACCCATTTCTGTTTGTCATCATCCTGCCAGATGCTGTGGTCGCTGTGGCGCCGAGTTGCCCTCCCGCTCACGCACGCTTTGCTCACTAACTCGACAGGCGCTCTTTCGGAGCCCACACCCGGGCGAGCGACAGGGAGCAGGACGGGGCTGGCGGAGCCTCGGAGCGTGCTCTAGGGACCGCCTTTAGCGAGCAGGAAGGCCTCCGAGCCCCCACGGAGCCCAGCCGCTGTCATCCGGGCACATCGAGGTGACTGTAGGTGCCCCGCCCCTCCCGCCTGCCGAACAGTTTGCGGACGCCTGAGCTCCAGCGCTCCACGGGGGTTCCGAGGCCCCGGCCGGAGGAGACCCACCGAGAACCTGTGCCCTCCACCACCTGCGGTCCTCGCCTGGCCCACCGGGCTACGTGGGGCGTCTCTGCACCCCAGGCTGGGACTCCGGTCCCACACGGGCCTCTGGGCCACGCACCGACCTGGGAGCTCGGTGATGTGTATGGCCCTCCGTGGCTGGTGTGACAGGAAGCGGGAAGACGGTTGCTTCTCGAAAGCGACTGCTCGCGTCCTGACTCAGGAAGC
The DNA here is from genome assembly GCA_030068075.1 of Paguma larvata. NCBI lineage: Eukaryota > Metazoa > Chordata > Mammalia > Carnivora > Viverridae > Paguma > Paguma larvata. The sequence goes on along the minus strand of CM057844.1, from coordinate 46,961,724 downwards.
CCTTTGTGAGAGGGGACAGGTTGGGGCTCCGCCGGCCTGAATGCAAACTCGGTTTGCGGCGTTCCGAGGCAGGCCTCTCCGTGTGCCTCAGCCCTTCGCAGCGCACGCCCCTGAGGGGGTGGGGGTGCAGGGACGTCCCCCTCCTGCACAGGGAGGTCTCGGGGTCTCTGTCTTCCAGGCCCCCGGGGGGCGCGGGCGGTAGACACGTGGAACGACTTTGCTAAGCAAGCCCGCGTCTCCAGACGGATCCGGAGTGTCGGGACGGAGGCCGGCGAGCCAGAGATGGGGCAGAGAGAATGAGGAATTTGGGGGAAAATTCTGCCTTTTAACACAAAAGTGGGCACTCACGTGTAGAATAAAGCAAACGAACAACTCATATTCTTTGGTCAGAAGTGAAATGTTCTGCTCAGAGACCTGGAATCTGTGTTTGCACACGGGTAGGTCCAGGCGTTCCGGGCTCCGGCCCGTCCACCCCGGCTCCAGACCTCCCGTCGGGGCCTCCCCGGCTCCAGCTGGACTCCCCAGTACACTCCCCCCTTGGTTTGGGCAAAATGTGCAGCCAGGCCGAGGCTCCCAGCCAGCCCGCTCTTCGGGTCTTCCTGGGACCTCAGACCAGCCACCCCTACCCCTGCCCGGGACGGGTCGGACCCCTCAGCAGCACGGGCGTGGTGCATGGGGGCCGCGGAGGGGGATTCTCAGAGGAAAACTGGGCCGCGGTCACCAGGTTGGGGGCAACAGGTGCCGGGCAGGGGAGGAGCAACTGTCCGCCAAGACGGGTGAGTGGACGGCAGCGGCCACGCCAGCCGAGCCCCCGGCCCGGGCTATCCCCTCGAGGCCTCGGACTGCCCCTGTGGGTGGAAGGCACACCGTTACCCCTTGGCGCTGAGGAGCCCCCCGTGGGGCGGGGCAGGCGGGGCGCGGGCTGCCGTCCGAGGCGTCGGGCGTTCTTGGGGAGCCACGCCGACAGCTGCGTTTCATCAGGGAGCGTCGTCCTCGCCCCGGCCCGCCGGCGAAGCAGAGAGAGGACTGGGTTGTTGGGAGATTCCTGCTCAGGAGTGGTCTCAGCACACCCCCCCACCCCCACCCCAAGGCACACAGACCATAACGTCTCAGCGATCCCTTGGGGCTCGAGTGATGTGCTGGGCCAGCCCAGGGCCTCGGGGCACGAGCGACAGCAGAGGCGAGTTAGGGGCCGCTGTGCCGGTCACAGAGGCAATGGGAAGTAGCAGGTGGTGGCCCGGTGGGCACTGTTTCGTGGCTCCTCAGTCTCACGTAGGACAAAGGACCACGGTCTATGGACAGAGTGGATCTCCTGAGAAAACGAAACCGTGGTGTCGCCTGCGGTTGGCCATGCGGGGTTGCGCCGGGCCCTTTAACTGGGTTTTAACTCCAGGAAACGTTTCCCAGAAACTTCGCGGGTGGCGGGAGTCGCTTGTGGGCGGCACGACGTGGGAGCAGCTGACACTCGTTTCCTGCAGAGCCAGGGGACCGTCTCTCACGAGGACAAGTCCAGGGTGTCCCTCCCCAGGCAGGCGGTGTGGTGGGCCCAGCCCCTGCGCGGTGGCTCTGCTCTGTCCGGGCGGCCCTGGGAGTGCGGGGCTGAGCAACGCGGCCCCCCCAAGCCGGGACGGGTCTTTTCCAATCAGGCCGAGGGATCAGAGTGAGCAGAGACGCGGTATTCAGGGCACGCGTGCGCGGCAGCTCCTGCAAGGCTGGGGGACCGCCCGTGCCTGCGGCGGGTGGGGGCTGCCCCCGTGTCCCCTGGCTGGTTTTCCTTCCGCCAGGCGCTGGGGGCTTTGATGGTCCTGGGCTCCTCGCCGCCCTCCCGGCCTCCGCCTCACCACCCGCCGCTTCACAGGCCTTTCGGAGCAAGTTTTTGATCAGACCTTGTGCAAGCTTCACATGGAAGCGAGGGAGGACCCTGCTGGGCCCCCCAGACCTTGGCGCTGGCGCCACGGACGGAGCAGGCAATTCGCTTTTGGCGCAGTCTCTGTGATCCGCAGCCAGGGGGAAAGACTTTGAATCTCCGTCCGTCTCCCGCGAGCCTGCAGTGAAAGCCCAAAAAAAGAAGTGGCCTGCGGTGTCCCGGGCACCTTCCTCATTAGGGGAGGGGGGTCAGCACGCAGGCTCCCCAGCCAGCATCTGCAGGGCCTCTCGTGTGCAACCAGCCTCTTACCGCAGTGCCACGGCCAAGTTCAAATGTGCCCTGCCCGCCCTGCAGCCCCGGAGTCCCCGGGGGGCCTGGGTTCCTCCAGGTGGCGTTTCCTGATCCCCAGCAAGTGGGCGGGGACCCCTTCTCCTGGCTCCCGCAGGCCTGATCCCCCGGCACAGCCCTCCCGGTGCCCCGTTGTGACTCCCCCCTTCCTCCGTCTGCGCTGAGCCCCAGGAGGGTGGCCAAGTCCGTCCCGATGAGGCTGCAGTTCCTGCTTCGAGTCTGGCCGGTCGGAGGAGGAGGGGCTCCACACAAGCGCAGAGAATCCGCGCCGCTAACGCGCCAGCCGTGCTGGCGGCCGGCCCTCCTCCCCCGCCCCCCGTGTGGCCGTCGGAGCGAGGCCTTGTGCTCCGGTCGCTCTGTAAGCTGGGTGCTCGCCGCCACCCCTGACCCGGCCCTGGCAGCCACGGGCGTGATTCGCACGCGATCCTCACTCCCTGCCAGCTCCTCAAAAGGCCTTGATGACAGCTTAACCCAGCGCAGAAAGAGAGGAGACGGGGCGGAACACAGGGACGGAGGCGGGCCGGCCCTGAGCTGATGGCGGGACGCGGGAGAGCGCAGGCCGCCGAGTTCCCGGCAGCCACAGTACACGGTCTTTGTTTTCCGACCAGAGAAAGCGCCCGTGGAGGTGACGTGCTCCCAGGGCTCGGCTCGCACAAGAGGGGCTCCTGCCGTCTGCGGGGGACCGGGGCCCCGCGGGAGAGCCGGGGCGCAGGCGGGCGTATGTCTGGCCGCAGAGCGTGGCCGGCGGGGCTCGCCGGTTTTGTGAGCAGGGAGTCCTTTGCACAAGGCAGCGGGCGTCCGGGGGCCGGGGGCACCGCGTGGCGCTCGCTAGTGCTCAGTAAACACCTCTTGACTTCCAGAACCGACCGCGCGACTCTGTCCCCAGAGGATGGCTGATAACTGTGGAAGGGCGCCAGCAGCCGCGGCCGGTTGCGTGACGCTCCGAACCAGGCGCCACGCTGCGGGCCGCCGTGACGCGGGTGGGGCAGCCTCGGCATCAGACGCTTGTCTCTCACCGTCTTGAGACAGGAAGTCCTCGATCAGGGGTCGGCCGGGTTACTTCTCCTGCGGCCTCTCTCCCTGGCGTGTAGTTGGCCGTCTTCTCCCCGTGTCTTCGTGTGGTCGTCCCTCTCTGCGTGTCTGTGTCCTGATCTCCTCTTCTCGTAAGGACCCCTGTCAGTTTGCGGTCAGACTCACACTCGTGACCTCGTCTAGCTTAATCACCTCTTTGAAGACCCGTCTCCACACCCAGCCCGTCCCTGTGGTGCAGGCGGCTAGGATTTGGGGGCCCAAGTCAGCTCACAGCTGTTCTCTATGGGAACCATCACTTCCGGTCCTCTGGCCACCACTCCGTGGCAAGGTCCCGCTACGGCTGACGGAAGTAATGTGTGTTGCGTCATGGCGTCAGAGTGAGGCCCAGACTCCAAGGTGCAGAGCTCGGGTGTGCCCCACACGCAGTGAAGACGCGGCCAGTGGCCCAGCCCACTTTCCAGCAATAGGACCCCCTTCTTCCTCTTTGTGTCCCTGCATCCTGACCTTTGGGACGGACGGTGTGCGGAGCCAGGGGTGGGCTGTGCCCCTCGGGAGGCTGACCACCGCTCCCCAGACTCCAGTGGACTGGACCTGCTGCTAAATTGTGGGTTTGGGCCCCTGGGGGGTCCCACGGGGAAGGCCGTAGCCTGACTGGTGACTGTGAGGACAGATAGGATTCCTTTCAGGATGTGTAAAGGCTGTGTCCCCGCCGTTCGCTGAGATAGGCTTCACGGGGCATCTGAACACTGACACACGGGGGCCGGCTGGTTCCGTCCACGTGGGGTGAGCTGGCCCGCCAAGCGGAAGCAGATGCCGTGTCTTCCTTCGTGTGACACGTGTGCGCAGACTCCAGGTTTCCCTCATTGACCTGGAGCTGGCCCAGCCGGGAGGAATGTGCACATATAAATAGGCTGGCCCGATGCAGTCCCTTACTGTCGAGGAATAAATCAGCCCTGATTTGGCTGTTTTCCCAACCGGGTCTAAATAAACAAGCTCATCGTTCAACCCCAGTGTTTTCGACAGAGGACTCCAAAGCGATGCTGGGGGCACTGGCTCACCTGGGCATCGTGCTGTCCCCAAAGAGCTCAGGTCGCCATTTGGACGACGGCCGCTCTAGTGTTGACTTGTCCGGTCACTGCTGGGAAGGGGGGCCGGATCCCCCACACCCCCCGCGCTCCCTCGGGGGGCGTTTGTGGCCCTGCGAGCATGTGCTGGAGAAGCAGGAAGACCATAAATCAATCACTGAAGCTTCCATCTTAAGAAACGAGACAAAAAGAGCAATCTAAGCTTAAAGCAAGCAGGAGAAAGCTAATAATAAATACCAGGGTAGATAGTAATACAACTTAAGACAGAAGAACGATAGAGAAAATCAACAAAACCCAACACTGTTTTTTGGAAGGATTGCTAAAGCACATGAATCTGGAGCCAGGCGACCGTGGTGGACATAAAATCACAAATGACCAACACGAGAAAGAAGGGAGGGGCCATCGTTCCTGAGCCTATGGGCAACGGAAGAATACCGCCAGCTCCGTGTCCGCTAGTTTGATAGTTCAGATGAAATAGCCCAATTGCTCAAGACACACAACTAGCCAAACTCATACAAGGAGGGAGAGATGATGTGAATAGGTCTACGCTTATTAAAGAAAATGAATCAATAATTAGCTTTCCGAGACAACAAGCACCGAGATGGTTTCATCGGTGAATGCTACCAAATATTCACGGAAGAAATGGTATCAATTCTCCACGATCTCGTGTAGGAGTGGAGGGAACAGTTTGTAACTCATTCTGTGTGGCCAGCATTAGCCTAACACCAAAACCAGACAAAGACATTACAAGAAAGGAAAACTATAGGCCGATATCTGTCGTGAACACAGATACAACAATTCTCAGCAAAATATTAGCAAATGGAATCCAACAATGTCTAAAAAGAACTCTGCACCGTGACCAAGCGGGATTTATCTCAGGGGTGCAATGGTTCAGCATTCAAAACCAGTTAATGGGAACCATCCCAGCAACAGACTAAAGAAGGAAAAATGCAGAAAAAGCGCTTGACAAAATCCTGCGTCCTTTAGTGTAAAGAAAGCCTGGCCTAGAGTGATCGGCCAATGGTCATTTAGAGTTGTGATTTTAAGTGGCTAGTACAAGGCCTTCTATTTTAAAATTTCACCGAGAATCTACCCAGTCAATACTCCTTCGGGTTTAAAATTCTGCTGGGTGATGAGTAGACTGCTTCCCATGGGGTCACAGAGCTTGCTGTCACTCCCGGACCCGCCTCTGCACACGGGGTGCCGTGGGTCTGGGGGTGAGCGCACAGAGGTCGGGGCCCAGGCCAGTCTCATGACAGTCACAGTCGGGAAACACAAGAATGCAGAGGGAATGAAGTCTGGATCAAAAACCCTTTGAACTGGGAACGAAGGTGCAAAGAGTCATCAAAATAAAGGTCTACGGATGTGACCTTAGAAAATGTGAGACGGAAAAGCCGAAGCAAAAGCGGTTTCTCAAAACTCATCTCCCGTCACCTACATGATGAGACTGGGGCACAGCTGGGTTTTAATTGTCACATAGATAAAGCAACAGAGTAACACCGTAGGTGAATACGTGGTCCTAAAACCGAAGATCGTTCCCACTCCGTGTCTTCCTGAAACTTCCGCTCCTTGAACATTCATTCACTGAGTGCCGTTGGTGTCCGCGGCGCCCACTCTTAGTGGGGGCAGAAATGAGGGCGCCACCGGGGCTGGCGAAGTTGTTACTTTAGTGACGATATGTTATTACACGGATTGCAACCGCTGCTACTGTCCACCCCGGTGATGGAAGTCCGGCAAGACATGGGTCCAACAGATAGACCAGCACGGCCTGGTTCGGAACTTCCCTGGGCACCTCGACTTTGCTTCCCCCTGAGTTGGGAAGGGTGCCCTGGCCCAAGGGAGGACTGCTTGGGTGCCCCCCGCCCCGGCCACATCTGAGTCCGCGGACGGTCCCGGCCCCTGGGAGGGGCTGCTGAGTATACATCTCCCCTCGCTTCCCGCGGTGGCTTAACGATCCGAAGTTGGAGGACGCTTCCTCCCCTGGGCTCGCATCTAGTTGATCTTGTTGTGGGTCACAACCACTTTCTCGGTCTCTGTCCCCGTCTCTCCTCCCCCTGCACCTCCTTCTTCCTTTCCCTCCTCCCCATATTTGTGCCTACCTGTCTACACGTCTTTGTCTTTCTGTCTGTCTTGCTCAGGCCTTATTGACCTTTTCGACAGAAAAGTCCAGAAAAAGAGGATCAGGCAGAGGTTGCCACCAGAGATCCCTGGCTCATGGCTGGCCTCGCCCGCAGTGCCCGCCACAGGACAGCAAGGTCCTGGATCCCTGAGTTCCACACTGAAGGTGGTGCAGGCAGTGCGGGAGCTGGGGTCCTGCCTAGGCCCAGCTCACCCCGTGGGGGTGAAGGGCTGTCTGAGGCCGAGGGGCACGGGCCGACCTAGACGCTCATGGGGGACCCCGGTGCACCCCGCTCCTCAGGCTCCCAGCCTGTCCCTTATAGATAACAAGCTGCTTTCTTGTCCTGTTCCGGAACGTTCTGCTGCATAAAAACAAGTATGGAGACTTAAGGGGATCGCCGCTCGTCTTCACGAAGTGGTTAACAGAGTCGACGCGGCAGGAAGTCTCAGTGAGACGGTAGCGTGTGTTTCGGTTGTCGAAATTTTCCCTTCTGGCATCTGACAAAGGAAAACAGCAGCTGCTGAGGTCCCGGCCGATCCGACCTCGACGTTATGACAAACTGGTGAGATGCTCACAGGGAAGCCGCGGTGCTCTCTGTCGACCATGAGCGTGAACAACCTCGGGCCGGGTCCACGGCCCACGCAGGTGCGGCGCATCCACAACAGGCCTGCCCAGCCGTTGCCCTGCAGGTGGCGCTCCGCCCCCTCCTCGTCTTCCTCCCACTGTGGACGCAACTGCCGGCCGCTCCCAGATGGAGCACGGCCCCCCTTTCTGACTGCACCCGGTCCTGAGCAAGACTCCCTCCTCAGGCCCCCCTCGAGCCCCGGGTCCCACAGCGGTTGCTCCCATCACATTCTCATGAAGGTGTCCCAGCTCCCCAGGGTCACGGCGTCCCTTGTAACCTGCTCGCAGTGGATGTGTCTGGGTCCTTGTCTGGTTGGACACGACATCACCTGGGCATCACATCAGCAGGTCCAAGGACAGAGCTGGGCCAGTGTGTCTCCTTCCCCAGTGACACCTGCAGGGCTGTAAGCAGAGATAGTCGAGGGTGATTTTGTTTCTGATTCAGCGTGAAAGTCTAAACAGCTTACCAGTTTCTGTGGGAGTGGCCCAGAAAGAAGGGGACAGAAAGTTCATCAGAGGGGAAAGGGGAAGGGAGGAAGAGACAAGGAGACGGGAGAGAGAAAGACACAGAAGGAGGGAAGAAGGCTTGCAGACTTGGGGGTCCTGAACCATAGCTCCTGGACAGCAGTGGCAGCAGGGCCTTGAGGGGACGTGGGAGCTCCCTGGCTTGGTGACTCCCATCCTGGGCCGACACGCCGCGTGTCCATGTGGCCCAGAGCAGTGGTGCCCAGGATTTGATGTACCTGCTTAGACACAGAACACGCCAGCTGTGCCCGACAAAGACTGAAGAGCAGGGCGGTCTCTCCTATTTTTTTGCTTTTCCTTAGATCCCTGTGTTCTTTGCAGGACCCTGGGGATTGGAGAAAGGCCTGGAAATGGCTGGGCTTTACCCGATTGCGTTTCGCACACATCCGAGTTTGCAATTGTGCTGCATTCCTGCTGCCCACGGTTGGGTCTTTTGAGCAGCTCCGACAGGAGATGGACCCCGTCCTCCATCTTCCACGTGGCCACCATCTTGCTAATGGAAACCCTGGCTCTCTATTCCCGAGTGAGGAAGACTGGACCCTTCCCGACTTGTGGAAGCTGTTTTGACTCAGTCATGAAGTCTCACAATTAATCCATCTTCTGAGCAAACGTTTTGTGCCAGCTGCAAATTGTCTGTGTGTTGCTGGGAGCGAGAAGCGTATGGCTACGGCGTGGTTAGTTGTGACACTCTTCACACAAAAGGAAAACAGTCCATCACTGGTTGCTCAACAAGCCTTCCCTGTCAACGAGAGACTCGCCTTGTTAAAAAGAGACGCACAGCTGGCTCTCATACCCCCAAACCCTTTGAAAGCTGCAAATTCATAAATAAAGCCCAAAATAGAATTTGAACATGAACTGCCTTACCCAAGGTGTGAAACACTCAGCACTAAACAAATCCGCTCTCTCCTAACTGTTGCATAAACAATGGGATTAAATATAAGACGGGATACTTTGGGCCCTGGGAAACAGTGTGGGGATTTATGAATACAAGCACTTACAGTCCCTGCTCAACCACTCATGTCCACGGACAATCACCTTCGTCTTTCGGGTGTGAGTTTTCTCCCCTCTGCCCGAATTTAGAAAGCAGTGATGGCAAATGTATTTTGATGGGTGGATTTAGGGGGATCCAGTCTAAGCTCACTGTGCCTTCAGCGCGAGCAGGAGAAAGGGCGGAAGGATCCGAGCGTGGCCCGGTGAATTCGAGAGATGCACCGCACGCCCCCAGAGGTGCCGTCCACGACCGGCAGCGACAGACAGCCTGGAAGGCTTCTGTCCCAGGTGGTGGGCAACACCAGCAAAATGAACTAACAGGAGACCTTGTAAATCATTCCACTCTTCAGCCGTGCGTAGAATCAAATCCTGAAAATCATAAGCGTGTTTTTTATTTTGGGGGCATGGAGGCAGAGAGAAGGAGGGAGAGGGAGAGAGAGAGAGAGAGAGAGAGAGAGAGAGATGAAGAGGTGTCAGCTGAGTCCCCAAGGCCTGACTTAGATTAGAATCTCCTTATTTCCCCATAAATAATTTACAGGCAAGTTACATTTTTTTTATAGCAAAGGAATAAATTTACACTTCGGTTTTTGGGTTCTCTCTGGAAATTCATCTCCATAAAAAGAGTAAGCATGTGTATAGTATTAAACACGTCGTTAAAAGGTATTTAGAATGGCCGTTTTGAATCCAAAGCCTTGCCAGAACATCCTGCCCGGGCTCGCCCTCGCCGGTAGCCTGAGAAGCGGGTTTCCCTTCATCTCCCGCCCCTCCTGCGGCTGCGTGCCAGGCCCGCTGAGGATTGTACCACACGCCAAGTTAGAAGGCACAATTTGCTAACATTCGGTTCTTTTGTGTTGCATCCAACTTTGCACCTCCGAAAGCATTATTGGGCTTCCGTGTCTGGAAGTATTTTTCATGATTCATATTTAAATTATGTTCCTTTGAGAAGGAGATAAAGGCTGAGAATTTTTATCAAGAGACAAATGATGTAGGTAGTGAAAAATCTCAGCCTTTTATTGTTGACGGTATAAAGCGTTCCAACGGCAACCAAAATACGTCAAGAACTTAAGGTCTGAGTAAAACACATTTAATGATGGAAGTAATTGGCGGGTGAGCTAGAGAAGCCAAGCCTTTTAAAACTTTCTTACCTCGCCGGGTTGACCAGATGGCCGGCTCTGACTCTGAAAGTGTGTCCGCCCATTTGGCTCCCGGCCTTTGGGAGAAATTCTCGGGTGCCTGTCTCTTAGGCACAGGGGGGGCCTCGCCTGCCCGAGGGTCGCCCAAACCCAGAACACATACCCCAGAGACAGTGTGGTTTCCTACAGGGAAACACTTCCCCTGGGGAAGGGACAGGTAGTGCCGGAGAATGCGTCCATTACCGAGAAGGTACTTTCAATTCAGAAAGGATCTAATAAGGACTAAAAGCAAATACATGCATCTTTTTAATCCTTATAAAAGTGATAACTCAGTAAGCTCTTCTTTTTTGATTAAAAGGTTTTTTTTTTAGTTTATTTCTTTATTTTTGAGAGAGAGAGAGAGAGAGAGACAGAACATGAGGAGGAGGGGCAGAGAGAGAGGGAGACAGAATCCAAAGCAGGCTCCAGGCTCTGAGCTGTCAGCACAGAGCCCGATGCGGGGCTCGAACTCACGGACTGCGAGATCATGACCTGAGACGGAGTCAGATGCTCAACCGACTGAGCCCCCCAGGCGCCCAAACGTATGTGATTACATTAAAGATCTCGAGATGAGATTACCGTGGACTAACCAGGTGGACCCTAAGTTCAATAGCTGGTGACCTTATGAGAGACGGAAGAGGAGAGACACACGGGGAAAAAAAGCCACGGGGGACAGAGGCAGAGGTGGGAGCTCAGAACCCCCAGCCAGTGAGCGCCTGCGGCTGCCCGAAGCTGGAGGGGGCGGGAAGGAGCACCCCCCCCAGCCTTTGGAGGGAAGCGGCTCTGCGACACCCCGATCGCAGACGGCCGCTCTGCGTGCCGTGGAAGGACCCGTTTCCTCTCCTTCGTGGCACTTTGGTTTGGCAGCTCTGGGAGACCGGCAAAGCCCCAGAGGCGCCAGGTTAGGAAAACGGTGTCCCGAGTCCTGGCTCCTGCCTGTGGAGGTGGGGCCCTCCTGGCCATCCGGGCCCAACGGGACCCCTCCCCGTGCCCCACGGGCACCCGCGTCCTAGCCGTCCCTCCTGCAGGCAACCCCCCACCCCCCTCCGTGCTTCCAGGCTCTCCCCCGGCTGCCAGCCCTCCCCGGCTCCCCCTGCACGTCTGCCGAGCCTGCTGCTGGGCGGGGAGGCAGAAGGGGGCGGCTCATCTCTCACTCTGGCGAGGTTATCGCCTCCTCTGGTTGCTGAGAACTTGCTGTCTTCCTTCTAGAAGGGGACGCTCCTCGGATTCGAACCATCTGAGAGACCAGATACGTGGAGACGGGGAGGAGCCCAAAAGAGATGTTTGCCAGCCCCTCGCCTTCTCCGGCATCCCAGCCGAGGCTGTGGCGGCGTGGGGCGGGGACAGACGAAAGGCTGGTCCCTTCTCAGAGGCCTGCCGGTGGCTCTGGGTGGCGGACCCGCCTCAGTCAACCGTCACAGGCTTCCGGCCTGCGGCCCGCTAGGCGCCCGAAATTTCAGAGGGCTCTCGCGCCTTCTCCCCGGCGGCCAGGGGCTTCCTTCTGCGGGAGGACACCGCCACACCCGTGATGCACTCAGGGAGGGAGTTCGCGGGACTCCTCAACCTGGAACTTCGAGGTTTCCCGATCCCGCTGTGCTGCGAACCTGCAGTGCCACCGGACGGGCTGCGTCCGAGTGCCGGGTGACTCCTGCCTCCTCTCGGCCCCACGAGGCAGGTGCTGTCCTATCTATCATCCATTTCACAGATGCAGACGCTGAGGCCCAGGGAGATGAAGTCCCTCCTCCAAGTATTTCACGGCCGGCACGTGGAAGCCTCAGGATCCACTCTGCGTGGGCCACCGCCGAGCCCGGGTAGCCCCACACACTGAGGTCCCCCGAAGTTTGTGTCCGTGTGTGTGAGGCCCGCATACGTCAGGCCCCCAGGACTCCCTCCGGAGCTCGAGTCCAAACAGGCGCTCAGGTCTCAGGTACCAGCGGTCATTCAGGAACAGCAGTGAAGAGTTCTCCAGTGGCCGGAATAGACCAGACACGTGCCTGCAGACGGCTTTCGACCAGAGCCGCTAGAGGGGACTCACCCATGAACCAACCGCCTGATCACCCCCACCTCCAGGACCTGGCTAACAGCGCCACTTTTGGTGCCATCCCAGGCTTGCTGGAGCAACGTGCCCTGTCTGCAGATGGGACCCGGGAACTGCCATTTGCCAAGGTCCCAGGACACCAAGCCCATTGCCTTGACTTCTTCCTTGCCTGGAGGTGGGGGCCCCGCTCGCCTCTAAGAAAGAAATTACATCCTGTGTCTTCCGACACGGGAGAAGCCCGGAAGATGAGTAATCTCTCGGGAGATAAAATGTGAAAAGCTAACACTTTTATGAAATAGCATTTAGCTGCAGCGTGAAAGATAAAGGAAATGCAAATTGTTCACGGGGCGGGGTGGGAGCCGGGCTCCTTCTGGAAGGTACAGGCAGTTCCAGGTCGGCCTCCTTGGACCCTTCTCCCCCGCGAGAAGCCTACGGCGGCGGATGAATAACCCCTCCAAGGTAACGGATCAAAGCACTTGAGTGCAGATAAAAGCACAAAATACACCTGCGGTTCTTTGTTACGGGATTTTGCAGGGAAGCTAAGAGCACGAGGTTAAATTATCTGAGAAAAGGAAAAGGGGAGAGAAAGAAACAGATGTTGCTACAAGTCCACCAGCGAGTAGAGCCGCGGCCTCTGAGAACAGCCGTTGTCGCATATGCGGTATTTTTCTGGTTTTTAAAACGAAGCCTGGAACCGAGGTCAGGGTTGCCACGGGCGGTTTGACTTCTCCACCAACCGAGGACGTGACATCCCACGGGGCCTCCCGAGTCGCCCACGGAGAGCACGTGCCATCAGAGAGCGGTGGGCACCCAGGGACGCCCGGCAACGCCAGCAGGCGAGGGGATGTCTCGGCCGCCGCACGGGCGCCCCGAGGGAGACGCCAGGTGGAGAGCGAATCTTGTTCCTTGTTGGTGGATTATCGGCTTCACTCTGATACCGAGGTCTGCCCCCCGCCCCCCCTGCCAGCCAACGTGGCTCACCATCCACCAAGACGGCCGGTGAGGTGAGCGTTTCCCGGCTCTGCGTTTGAGCCTCTCCTCTGTGGGCTTGCCTGCGGACTCTGTCGGTCGCTTGCTGCACACCCGGATCCTGTGTCTACACCCCAGCCGGCGTCTCGGCCGGTCTCCGAGACTCACGCCCAGGGGAGCTTCGAGTCAGCCTAGGCCTCTGGCTCTTGCAAATCTGGCCCGCCGTGACAACTGAGGAAATTCTCAGGCGACCGCTCGTGGGTGAGACACCAGGCTCCTTCTCTCCTCCTCGCTGCCGGGAGAACCCCCGATTTTGTGGCCTCTCATCCTCTCCTTTGTTTCCCGCTGGCTGGGCGGGTGCGCGTGTGATCCAGAAAAGCCGCCCCACGAGGACGGACGACCCGGGCTGTCTGCTGTCCCCCAAGTGAGCTGTCCAACTTGTCCCTAATCCTTTCTTCGAGTCCTTTTTCCGCCTATTTCTGTCTGTAAATAGGGGTGGCGGTGGAACCTGAAAGCACCGCCTTGAGAATTAAATGGGATCGCCCGAGTCAAGGTTAAAGGATGAGGTCCGGTGAGCGAGGGTGGAGGAGAATTTCCGTGTGCGCCCCTGTGCCCGCCTTTCCAGCCATCGGGACGGAGGCTCCTCGTTTGTAACGTCCCAGACGGTTCATAGAAGGAGCCAATCAGCTGCTCGCAGAACACCCTATTTTCATTTTAACTTCATTAGAAAAATCAGTTCACTGTAATAAAGCCTGAAATAAAGACTAGGTGAAAGAGCCAAGCAAGTCTTAAATTATTAAACATTTTATCTTTTCTATGGGAACCGTCGTAAGACAGCTTTGAAGTCAGACAAGGGGGTGTCCCTTTGTCCTTCCGACCCTTCCCGTCTTCCCTTCCCTTGTCTCCTCTCCCTTGGTCACTTGGTCCTCACAGAGCATGGGGAAAGACGCCCCGGGCTCTGGGTGACCGTCTGTCTCCGGGCTCCTGCGCCAGAGTGAGAAAGGGCATTCACGGGTTTCCCCGTTCCCCGGGCCCGGATGGGAAGCCAAGTGCTCTGTCATACATTTGGTGCTAATTCTGTGTTTGGTTTTCTCCCGTGTCTACCTCTCCAGAGCCTCCAAATAGATATCGGAAATTGGACAAAGATGGCACCCACTCGAGGCCCATCCATCGGAGTGGTCGCCAGCCAGCGAGCACGTCAGTAAAACAGGCTTTGTTAGTGTTTGCAACACATATGTAGCCAAGAAGCACTCGCCTCCCATCTGAAAGGAGCAGCCCAGACACCCCACGGAGCAGTCAATTCTCAACCCTCCATCGACTCGCCCTCCTCTTCATATTAAACTCCGATTCTTCAGGACGCGCTGCTCATCGAAGACAAGCAGGTGTCAGAAACTACCAGGAGCTTCGTCTGAAGGGAGCGTCACGGAGGTGCCGGCAGGCAGACCCACAGGCGTGTTCGTCCCAACATCGCTTATAATGGAGCCAAAAGGGACAGTGCGGACAGGGCGAAGGAAGGTGCTCCCCGTGGCTGTAATCGGCATCTCCGTGACGGCCAGTGGTGCCAAACACGGGTCTGTGCGCGCGTCCCCATCTGAATGTCCTCTTCAGAGACGGCTCTTTCGTGTCTTTTGCTCACTGTCTAGTTGGTCTGTGTGCGAGTGTGTGTTCTCCCGTTAATTCTGCGTCACTCGCACACTCAAGGCAGGAGTCCTCTCCCCGCGGCTGGCACGCGGGTTCTTCGGCCTGCAGCCTGTCTCCCCGTACTCTTCCCGAGGACTTTCTCAGAGCAGATCTTAATTTGAGGAGTCTCAGTTTATCCGTCTATCCTGTCGCGGAGCGTGCTTTCGGTGTCAAGTCAACCTTAGGTCTCGCAGACTTTCTCTCATGCTGTTCCTTTCTTGTTGCACACATTGAGCTTTGATGGTCTACACCGACGTCCACGACCCACTTGAGCTGAGTTGTGCACACGGTGGGGCTGTGGTCGAGCCTCGTGTCTGCCTGTGGCATCCAGTCGTCCAGTTGAAGCACCACTTGCTGGACAGCTCATCCTTCCTCCATCGCATTGTCCGTACAGTTTCCCCAAATCCGTTTGGGAACGGTTATGTGACTCTACTCCGGGCGTCCCTTTTCTGTTCCGTTGATCCGCGTGTGTCTGTTCCCCGGCCGAAGCCTCACAGGCTTGATCGCTTCAGCTTTGTCTCGGGTCTTAGTGAGTAGAGTGATTCCTCCCACTTCGTGCTTCTCTTACTCTCGGATTGTTTTCAGCTCTTTCAGGTTCTGCATTTCATGTTTCTTAAATGATGAAAAGCTTTTGCTAGCATGAACCAGGTGTTATGAAAAAAAATCAAAGAAAGTATTCCATATCCATAAAAACGCTTCAGCGTGCAGTGGTATTATTAGTGGGAACATTAGGGAAATCCTGAGTTGCTAGAAAGTACGACAACAAATTAATCCCGAGAGGTACGTGAGTCCCAAGCCGGCGTTGCCTCTCCGATTACATCTGCCGCTGAGGCCCAGAGCCCCGATGGGGACCCCCCGGCGAAGGGGACAGGAACCAGTGAGCCCTCCAGAACGGACATGTCAGCTGGGGGACTCAGCCTAAGGTTGGACCCTGGAAGGCAGCCTCCTCACAGAGGAGACCGTGTGAGGACTCACTTCGTCCAGGGAGACACCGAGCCCAGCCTCAGCTCTGAGCAGAGGGGGTGCACAGGAAAAGGTCACTGAGAATCCTGGCCACACTCCGTCCCCAGGCGCTCTCGGGGCTCAGCCGTGTCGTGAGGGGTCACCGCACTGTTCTCTTACCGTCCTTTCAATCTGTTGTGCGTCTAGCTCTGTCTCTTGTTCAATTAAGGTTAACACTGTTAACGAGCTCACCGCGGGCCTTTGCTCTTCATCGGTCTTGCTCTCTTTCATACGGCAGATACTTTTTATCTTTTCGAAATTCTAAACATTAGAAAGTGCCTGGGAAAAGGATCTACCACTAAAAAATAACAAAAAGAAACACGAAGCGAGACTACAGCAACATCTCATTTCACATCCTGTTCGCGGATTGTCGCTGGCCGTGACAGGTCATTTTGGCCACGCTGTGTGACGGCCCGTGTCCTCGCGTACGGCTGGTGGGCGTGTGAATGGGAACGACCCCTTTGGAAAGAGTTAGTGCTACCTGGTCAGGCAGAAGCCCCCATGACCCCGTACTTCTACTCCCACGTGAGTACCCGGAGAAACACTTGCTCACGTGTGGCGGGACAGGTATGGTCCCTTTGATCACCGCGTTGTGGTGATAGCAGAAATCTGGGGCGACCCAGATGCTCAGCAGCATCAGAATGGATGGTGAAATCGTGGGGCTTACGGGCAACGAGTGAACCACGGCGGTCCCTGCACACGGCTGACCGTCAGGAAGACACTGTCGAGGGTAACAAGTCACCCAGGAGATGACGATGCGTTTTCTCAATAGGTCATTCAATGACGCACAGGACTAATTCAACGTGGACAGATGCGGGCAGTTGTAGTCAAGTTAAAAAGTTGAAGAGGGGCGCCTGGGTGGCTCAGTTGGTTAAGCGGCCGACTTCAGCTCAGGTCATGATCTCACGGTCTGTGAGTTCAAGCCCCTTGTCGGGCTCTGTGCTCACAGCTCAGAGCCTGGAGCCTGCTTCGGATTCTGTGTCTCCCTCTCTCTCTGCCCTCCTCCTGCTCACGCTCTGCCTCTATGTCTCAAAAAAAAAAAAAAAAAAAGTTGACGAGGCGGACGAAAAGCACAAATATCAGACAAGTGGCTTCCTCTCAGAGGAGGGGCTGAGAGCAGAGGGGGCACGCAGGGGCTTCCAAACAGTGCCTGTCCCGCTAAGGTGGGCGGGTCCTTTATTATTTTTTTAAATTCATTTTATTTATTTTTATTTTTTACATATTTTTAATTTTATTTTTTATATATTTTATATATATTTAAAAACATAAAATATATGTAATATATGTTTTATATTTATGTATTTTATTTATTTTTATATTTTCTTTTCTTTTTTATTATCTTTTATTGTTATGTATTATTATTGATTCACTATTATTTATTGTTATTATTTATTTATTAATTATTTATCACACCCTTGGGCATTAAGAGGAAACGGAGCCTTGTCCGGGTCCGGAGGAGGCACTAGGAGGAAGTAAAGCAGCTACGATGCCGACGGACGCTCTCCGTTTGCGCGAGGATCCCTGGGCCTCGGGTCTGGGAGCACCGCGGCTGGGACACGCCGTCCCTGAAGACTCTTCGTTGTCCACCTGAAATTCAGATTCAGCTGGGTGTCTTGCATTTTCCTTTGCTCATCCGGCAGGTGGTTTAATGGTGCCCCAACAAACAGCTGGCAGGGCGGGGGGCGCCTTTACTGCTTTCTCCAAAAGATGGACCTCCCCCCACCCCATCGCCGCAGCCTGATGCCCCTCCCCCCCATCCCCATTCCCGCAGTCAGGAGCCCTCCTGAAGGATCGGGCTATAAACAGGTTACACCCTTGGTGAAAGTGCGCCGACTGGGGACAATCCGGGCTGCTTTTGCAGCTGCCGGGTGGTCGACCAGCAGTCTCTTCCGACCGAGTTATACCTTGCAACAAATCTTTTAGGAGCAGCCACTGCCAGTGAACTGTGGGCACGGGGGGTGGCAGAAAGGTCTGTGGGGGTCTGACGGGTGGCCGCCAGGACTGTAAAATATTTAAGAGGCAGGCGCGATTCAAGGTTATCTCTCTGATAAGGAACATGGTTCATGGAAGACGCAAATCACGAAGCCTTCATAAAAATGACGAGGCCGGCGGCGGGCACCTTTGCCTTCCTGCTCAGCTGCCCCCCGGGGAAGCATGGAGTGCCTGGCTTCCAGAAGGCACCCCGGCTCGCACAGCTGAACCGCACAGAGCCGGGCAGTGGTCGCTGGGGCTGCAGGAAGCTTGTTCCCGAGTGGGGAGACATCCAGGGCAGGTGTCGGGGTCGCCCGAGGAGCCCCTCCAAAGGTGTGAACAACAGGGAGCCCGCAGCTCCCGGGGCCTCTGGGGACCAGCTTCAGAGGCTGTGCCAGCTGGAGGGAGCAGTGGCAGCTGGGGACAAACGTCCACGCGCATCATAGGGAAAAGGAAGCATGCTCCACAGCAACATTTGTAAGACCTTCCTCCTCGCTGCCTGCCCGCCATTGTTACCTGATTTTTCACAGAAGGTCACCAACACCTGGCCGCTAGGGTGACCAGGACTGGCATTTGCGCTGTTTTGCAAGGCTGGCCAGGTGGCTCGTGAGGTTGCGCGTTCTTCCCAGAGAACAGAACTGGGGCGCAGGCGCGCTCCGGAGTCAAGCAAGTGGGGTCACCACGTGATTTGAAAGTTGCCTTATCGTGTTTCCAGAACATACACAGAATAATTAGCCAGCTATCACCTTAAAAGGCAAAAGACGGGATTGAGTAAAAAATGTAGCAAAGACGAGGACGGACTGTTGGGAGCCGTTTTGGGCTCACAGGTCGAGACCCCTCCCTGTGTGGAAAAGGTTGAAGCAAAAGCTCGCCAGTCAAACTGGCGCCTAATCTTACAACTACTCTCCTTGGCCTAAGGAATGTAATGCTCTTTTGTTTTACCGCATTTAGATAAAAGGAAGGACCTGGAGCAGGATGTTTTGATGGGTTGCATCTGAATGAGAGTAGCCTGACCACCTTAAAGTTGCATCTTGGGGATGGGTTGCACAGATCGATAGCAGTTATGAGCTGGCTGAATATTGGTGTGATTTGTGTAAATGTTAGGCTCCTATTATGTACATTCACTCATTCATGGGCAAAGGACAAGCATTGGGATTTCTGTCCTTGCCAGACGGGTTGTACCTCCCCCATTGTAATTGGAAGAATAGGCAAGGACTCCTGGCCTGTTTATAGATAATTAACATAGGCAGGCCTAGGTAACTTCCTGTCCTCTCCCCCAGCCTTAAATGTATATGCTAACTAACTTGAAAACAACTTGCAAGATTGAGGAAATCTCCGCTTTACCGATATAACACATTATTGTTCAAACTATGCTTACTGATGGGCTGTCACTCATTGCTGTAATGTAACTCACTACCTTTAAATAAAGACACTGAGGCCGGCAGGGCAGAGATGCCAGAATTGCCAGGGCTGCCTGCTTGGTCATCAGACTCCATCTTTCTCGTGGCTCTCTCACCTCATTTCGCCTGACCGTCCGTCCTTCGTGGACCCCTAGATTCGCCGGAACAAGGACCGACCCCGGCAACTGACTTTCCAAAAGGTAAACAGGTTTGCCCTCCGTAAGGACCAGTATTGCCCCGTGGGCCTCACCCGGGTGGCACTCAGTCACTAGAGGGTGTTTGCAAATACCTTCGCGGTGGCTCGGGAGGCGCCCTCTCTGACGGCATGGAGGCTCAGCATTCTACCTGCAACCGAGAGAGAAACACCCTACCCCGAAGCCCACAGGGCTCCACCACAGAGCCCGGGGGCAGGACAGAGACCTGCACACACACTCTGTGGCCTTGCTGACCCGCCGTCTGCCCCGGCTGTAGCCCTGACCATGGGCAGCCAGTCGGTTAAAATATGTTTGTGATTCTGATGTGTATTTTCCATTGGTTGAACTCGTATTTCACAATTGAGGGGTGGAAATCTCATGGAAATAGTAATGTGATGGAAATCCGGGTATAAAGAGGAAGGGCATTGGCTAATTAGACTCTCCTGCAGGGCTGACGGGGGACAGGAGCAATCCAAGCTGTGGCCTTGGGGGACGATTCCCTGGTTCTTGGCCCCACAGATCTGAACGACTCCTCTTCCAGCGCTTCCACTGCCGCCTGTGCTGTCGATTATAGAAGGTCTCAAGGGCAAACCAGAGAAGAAGCGAAAAACCACGAACAATTCAAGGAGGTCCATACCCACAAGGGAGAGTGAAGCAGAGATTCCGAAGCAGACCGCTGATGTCTCCTGATCGAAGAGATTCTGGAAGGAGAAGGAACGCATGGCCTCACAGGGGACGTCAGTGTCGCCCTGGTTGTAACGGACAGCGGTAACGACGACCACAGCAGAAGCTACCGTTTGCGGAGGGAGTATCTGGTATGTGTGCGACACGATGGTGGTTTTTATTCGCTGCAAAAAATCCACCCAAATCAGAATACATATCCTCATTTTAAGAGAAAGCAACCAAGGCTCAGAGAGGTCCATAAACTTATCAAGGCCACACACTACAAAGTGTGGAAGCGGGGGTTCTAACTCTTGCTCTCACCCGCCCTCTTCGCTGCCACCCTCCTGACGCGCCCCATGAGGAGGGAGCTTGGGCCCGAGGCCCCAGGCCGCCAGCATAAGGGCGTCTGGCATCTCCTTTAGAGGAATCACAGGGTCCGCAGCCTGGTTTGTCATTTTCATATTGTCAACCATCAAGGCATCAAAAAAAAAAAAAAGTGATCAGATAAAGCACTGCCCCCATCACCCTCGCAAACCTGGGCTGGAGGGAACCTGACGTGAGCTCTCCTTCCAGCAGATGAGTGGGGAAGTCTCATTTCCTGTGACGTCTGCCCATGAAGACGGGTGTCTGTCTCCACGTGGCGGCAGGCAGAGACATTCATCTTCACGGCGGAAGGGGCTACACTGTGGCCGGCGTTTAGACATAGTGGAAACGGGACGCGCCATTCATACTCCTCGGTGGGGGGTCAGAGCATGGAGAAAAGTCGTAGATGTCTCTTCTCAAGCAGAAAAAAACAAAACATTAGGAATGTTTGCAATATTTCTTTTTCAAATTTTTGTGCTGTGGAAACACAAGCTATCAAAGCTCCTAGTTGATAGATAACAAACACTAAACCTCTGAGGGTATTAACTGGCAACTAGATAATTTGAAGAGCATTTAATATTAGACCAAGAAAACCTTAAGGTCATTCATCCAGAAGACATACTTTGAGCGTTCACTGTGGCCAGGCTTTGATCTAGGCTCCGGAGAGATGATGACGGGCCAACGCCAGCATGGTCCTTATACTTCTGAGGCTTTCAGCCTAGTGAGCAATTACTCATCAGAGAGCCACACAAATGAATATTGGACACTGTCCCTCTGTGATTGGGAGTGAGGCTATGGTGTGACCCCCTTACCACTTCTATTTAACACCGTTCTGGAAGCCCTAGCCAGTGTAATAAGGCAAGAAAAAGAAATGCAAGGCACACAGAATGGAAATGAAGAAGGAAAGCTGTTGCTATTTGCAGCTGACGTGATTGGATACAGACGAAACAGGACACATTTGCAAAAATAGCTCTTAGAACTAACGTGTAGATTAACGAGGCGCAGGAGACGAGGCCGACGTGGGGGGCTTGTTCTGCTGTAGGATGTGGCCACTGTCAATGCTGTTTCTCCCCCATTGGTCCCACTGAGAGGAAATCTGTTGATCCCCATTCTTGAATCTAGGTTGGCCTTGGTGGTTAACTTGGCCAATAACATGTGAAAGTGCCATCCTAGAGCGAGGTTCCTGAGAAGAGCCCTCTCTCTGCTAGTGCAGGGGGGCAGTGTCCAACCATCAGAGAGAGGCCAGGTGCTCTAAGACCACCGTGCTATGAGAAGACCGTACCATATGCCAAAGCACCAGAGGATGACAGGCCATGGAGACAGAGAAAGAGAGGAGGGATGTCAAGGAGTGAGGAGGCCCAACCTGGGTCCATGTAGATCGGAGATGAGTCACCCGGGTAAGCCCGTCTTGAATTTGTGGCTTACAAAACCATGAGTAGAAGGTAACGGCTGTGTGTTAAGCCACTAAATTTGGGGTGCTAGTGCTGAATGGTCACATGTGGTTACTGGTTCCCATGTTGGATAGCACAGTTCTGGAGAACACCAGGGAAAAATTCTTCAGGATGTGGTCCGGGAAAAGGTTCTTTAAGCAGGACACAATAAGCATTGGCCATAAAAGAGAAACTTGACTTTTAAAAAATTTCACCAAAGTGCCAAAAGAATTGTCCACCAAAAGAGACCGTTAAGATAATAAATGGGTCACAAACAGAGAAAAAACATTCGTAATATATACACTTGACAAAGGACGGTTACCCAGGCTATGCGTAGGACTCTTATAAATCAGCAATCACAAGAAGAACAACCCAACGCAAATGGGCCTACAGTTTCACAGCAATTTCATGACGAAAGCTGTCTAAACGGCCAATAAACCCAGAAAACCGTGGTGTCCAATGTCATCAACGATCAGGAAAATGCACATTAAAACCGCCATGAGATGCCGTTCCGCACTGGTCAGAATGGTTCCAGTTAAACACCAGACCAAACCAAACCCTGATCTGGCGAGGGCGTGCAGCAAATGGGAGTCTGCCCGTAGGGGAGCAAAGTAACACAGCCCTTTAGAGAACGGCTTGGCAGCTTCTCGTAAAGTTAAATACACGTCAGCCCTATGGCCCAGCAATTTCACTTTGAGACGCTTGCCCACGAGGAATGAAATCATACGTGCACAAAACGAGTTTGACAGCAATTCCCAGAGCCGCGT
This sequence comes from Paguma larvata, assembly GCA_030068075.1. Lineage (NCBI taxonomy): Eukaryota > Metazoa > Chordata > Mammalia > Carnivora > Viverridae > Paguma > Paguma larvata. Next base: position 46,939,485 of record CM057844.1, on the reverse strand, counting down.
TGTTCCTGGTGGCCGGGAGCGAGGAACAACGAACGCCACCGATGGAGAATGGGTACGCGGGTCCTGCTGTGCTCCTCCGCAGGCCACCCCTCACGTGCTCTCCAGGAGAGGCCGCTAGGACCTGCAGCAGCACGGGGATGGGTCCACAAATCAGACACGTGCTGCGTGGTTCCGCTTACACGGAATTCGAGCAGGACTAGATAAAACCGATCCGCAGACAGGGCTGGGAAGACTCGTCCAGGGAGGCAGTGGTTTTCTCAGCTGCCCGGGGTGGGGCGGGGGAGGTGACAGACGCTTCTGGATGGGGAGAGGCAGAAGTGGACCCGTGCGAGGGAGGCACACAGGCAAGGGTATGAAAGGCTCCGTAATGGGGACTGGGTGAGGGAGAGGGGATGACCTCGGCTTTCTGGCTAGCAGGAAGGAGGGTGATGCCTTTTCAGAAGGAGGAAGCAAGCACCGAGGACCACGTTCGGAGGAAAGATCCGAGGACTAGATTCTTTCTAGAATATGTGGCCATCTGATTTAGTTAATCTGATGGAAAACATGTCTGCATTTGCCCCAAAGTTTTAGAATTATTATGAATGTCATCTTATCAAAGAGTTGATATTTTGCCCTCCAAAATGTACACTGCTTTATACATATTTTTTAAATGTGTTCATATGCAGGGCAAGAAATAAGACCAAGAAATCCCGTATGTCCTGCACTCGGTTTCTCCCACGGTGCCATTTTGCACAATCATAGGGCAAGACCACGTCCAAGATGTCCGCGTGGATGCGATCACGCTTCCCTGGGCTTCCTCGCACTCACTCATTTGTGTGTGCGTGGGTGTGTATGTGTGTGTGTATTCGATCTATACAATTTTATTCCTTATACTTTACAATTTTCTGTCTCTATTTGAATTTTACTTTTTTCCTAATAATTTTGTAAATTAAAGGAGAGGGATTGACAAAGGAATTGCGAGTGCATATAGGCCTTTGCATTAAATTAATGATGTGGTACCCACCCATCGATCTATTGTAAAACTTGAAATTTCTTAATTGAAATGGGGACTAGGGGAAAAAATATAAAATTCCACCGTAAAAGCTAATGGTATAAATGGATTTCTAACGTCCGAATTATTTACGGCTATAATTAAATGAACTCTGGAACGATGAACTTCCTGTCCAGAATGCAAAGCCACCGTGAAAATGGCTTCCCCTCACACCGAGGCTCAGCGCCCAAAACGTTGTCTTAGCAAAGCCATTAATGTCGGCGGCGTCTCCAGGGCTGGGAGGTCGGAGTGGGAGCAAGCGTCATTCAGCTCCTCTTATTTCAAGGACAATATTTACTCTCCAGAGACATAATCCTAAGTATACAATATTTTCTCAGGAGTAAAATTTCAGTGGTGATGTTGAGGAAGATGATTGTTAATCTCCTTTCGGGGCGCCCGCCGAGCACCGAGTGCTTGCGTAGGGAATCTCCCGTCACGTTGAAACAAGCTTACAGGGAAGGAAACCAGGGCCAGTGAGCTTTAGGAATTTCCAAGGTGCCCAGTTGGTGGTTAGAACAGCTTTACCTGCCGGGGTCCAGGAGCACATACTGACGGAACATTCTGGTGGGACATGGGATGCTGTGGACAGTCATGCAGACGGCCTCCTCCCCCTGTAAGTTCAGAAAAATGCAGGCCATCAGAGGAATCCCAACTCAACCTCCTGAGCTCCCAAATTCATGGCCATCTGCTCCCACCCTTCCCTCCTCTTCTGCTTCACAGGGTTCCTGGGTCTCCCGTCCAGGCTCAGCCTTTGTGTGCAGGGCCCGCTTCCCCCCAGGGACCAAGGTCACCCTCTCTGCCAACCCCCCATCTCTACGGACTGCTGTCTCAGCTGGAAACTGAGTCCCCCCCACCACCGTGTGCGTGTGTTTGTGCCTGTGCATGTGGGCATGTGCGTGCGTGTGCATGAGCATGGGTGCGCGTGTGTGTACATGCGTGAGGCTAGGCACTGAAGCAGGTTCAAAATCCCTAATTCCTAACCATCTGCTAGATTGTGCAGTCTCTTAAAAAGGTTACTTGTGTCTCCAGTTGTATCCTGTCCCAAACCACCCCCAGGAAGCCGCCCAGCGGTGGATGCGGCCATGACTTCCTCCAAATTCTAAGATGGCTGGGCTCCTGTTTGGGGGGGCGCCTGGGTGGCTCGGTTGGTCAAGCATCTGACTCTTGATCTGAACTCAGGTCTTGATCTTGGGGTCTTGAGTGCAAGCCCAAAGTTGGGCTCCCTGCTGGGCATGAAGCCTACTTAAAAAATAAAAATTAGGGGTGTGTGGGTGGTTCAGTCCGGTGGGCTTCCGACTTCAGGTCAGGTCATGATCTCACTATGGGCAGGTTCAAGCCCCACATCAGGCTCTGTGCTGACAGCTTGGAGCCTGGAGCCTGCTTCGGATTCTGTGTCTGTGTCTCTCTCTCTGCCCCCCCCGCCCCGTTCATGCTCTGTCTCTCTCTCTCTCTCTCTCAAAAATAAATAAACATTAAAAAAATAAATAATAAATAAATAAACGAAACCTGCTGACATTCCGTGTGGCACAAAGCTCTGGTCCCAACACTTTGTCTCGAGATCCATGTACGTACACTCACACTCTTAGGAATCACTTAATACCCAAAGGGATTTTGTTTATGTGGGTTATATCTTTTTCTCAGTTTATGCGGACTCCATATTTTGATATTTACCATATTCTAAGTTAATGTTGTGGCATTAATATTTATTTATTTAAAAATAAAAGTAAGAATCCCAGCACAGTTTAACATAATGTTTTGTTTTGTTTTGTTTTTTTTCATGAAGAAAGAAGCCTAATTTCTAAGACGAAATAACATGAGAATGTGTACTTAAGGGTTGAGGCTTAAAAAAGTAATATTTTTTCTGCTTCATCAAGCGCATTTAAAAGTGAAATTGGCATTTCTTTCCAAGCACGCGTGCAGACCTGCAGCGTTCCCTCGGCCGTGTCCACGCGGTCAGTGCAAACACCACGGACATCTGGAAGGGCAAACAGTGTTGCAGTAACCGCGCAAATAGTCTTGACTTTGGGGTCCGGGTTTCACATCTGGGGAACCATACTGGAGACTGCGGGCCCAGAACAATAGCGCCTAAGCTACTCAGGGGCACTTATGGTATTTCTGGCCCGCGGCTGCACCCCTGCCGGATTCTGCTGCCCCTGCCTACCGGCATGACGTGGTGTTGCGGTCTTCCTGCCGCCGTGGCTTTGTGCACGGGGCTGTTCCTACCCCTAAGCCCGTCCCCAAGCCTGGTCACTACTCCCCGTCTTCACCGTCACCTCATCTGCCAGTTACCCATTGCTGCGAAGCAAACCTTAGGGGCTCTAGGTGACACCGGTCATTTATTGTGTTCATGAACTTTCTGTTTGGGAAGGTGGGGAGGGGACGGTTCACCTCTGCCGCACGTGGCGTCAGCAGAGGCAGCCTGGCCTGGGCAGACTCACTTCTAAGATGGCTCCTCCTGTCGCAGGTGAGCGGGGCTGGCTGACGCCCCTTCACCCCAGGGTCTCTACAGGGCGACCTGGGCGCCCTCTCTGCATGGCTGCCAGGTGCCGAGAGGAGGCATCTCCAGAGAACTGGGTGGACACGGCCTCATGTTCTGTGGCCTGTCTCTGGAGTCATCCCTTCCCCGGTTGTCACCAGTCTGCCCAGATTCAGAGGGAGGAAACGTAGACCCTCCTACTTGCTGGAAGGAGCCTGGAAATCACCTTAGAAGAGCGTGCGGAGACGTCGTCGCAGCCATTTTTGGAACCTCCCATCTGCTACCCTCCTCCACGAAGCCTCACCCACCTCCACAGCCAGATGACGGCGCCTTCTCGGGGCTCCCGGGAGACCCAGCGCGCGTCCCCGGAGGACACCCACCGCTCGCCCACGAGCTCCTCTCCTCAGGTCGGCTCCTCACCCCTGCCCTGCCCACGCCTGCCAGCAGCTGCCTGTTGTTTTATCAGCAAGTGAGTTCTCGAATAAGTGAGTGACACACATCTTCTTTGTCTGTTTGTTCTATTTCCCTGGTTTAGAGCAGGGGGTTCGATGACTTTGATTGGCAGCTTCCTCATATCATGCACGGAGGTGATGAGAGTCCAAATCGCAGGTGCGGTGAAGAGCCAGCACCACAACTTACGGAAAGGCAGGCGGAACAGAGCATGGACTCGATGGGCGTGGTCTGAACTTGAGGAGGTGGTGATGGGCTGTGGGCGTAGTTGATGACCAAGAGACTCAAAGGGCTGGACGAGTCACCGAGGAGCCCCGTGGGGCCCCCTGGGGGAGACACTCGGCCTTGCACCTTGGCCGAAAGAAAGGACGGAAGATTTTCAGACAAGAATCACTTCGAAAGAGCAGGAGCTACTTTATTTGAGATCTGAATACGTTTCCCATAATTAGTTCTCCACTCAGCTCAATAATTCCCCTGTAAGCATATAATTCATTATAAATAAATATTACCATGGAGATGTAATGATTATAATAATCTTAGACTGTTTACTCTATATGAATGCTTCGTAACCATATGCACTTACCATGGTGTAGCAAAGCTCTAAGCCTTCTAATGAGCGAGCCGCTTAATGTTTGTATTCTGATTGTTTTCTTCATAAGCAAAGTCGTGCAGACCGGGGTGGAGAGCAGCTTGGGATCGTGGGGACATCTGTGACAATTGTCCAGCCGATTCTACGATTTCCGTCTAGGCCGCAGGTTCTCAGGACTGGTGAGGACAAACTTACTTTCATAACAAAACCAAAGGTCGCCTACATGTCTCCCATTTTTTAAATGAGTGGACAGAGGAGTTTTCCGGGGCCTCGCAGGCCATATGACGCCGTCACGCTGACGGTTAAGGGCAGGTGTGCTTGCGTTCTCTCAAGTTTTAAACTTTTCTCAGCTTTAACGTCTAATACGGTAAATGCTGGTAGACAAAAGCAAAAGTTCTTTGGCGTTCTCATTAACTGTAAGAGTGAAAACAGATTCTGAGAACGTGATCTAAGTTGTATCCACCACCCTCATGCCTAGATATCGCCTGTTCTCTCCCGGGAAGGGCAGCAGCAGACCAGGGCCTCCTTGGCTGGATTTAGGATGCTGTGTGGACAGATGGAGATAGAGGCACAGATGAGGATGAGAGCGATGGAAACAGAGACAGCAAAAGAGAGACAGAGATGAAGAAGGGTGAGATGGGGGGGTGGTTATGGGGTCTTCCCTAGTTAACTCTCACTGTAAAACAAACCATTCTGACGCTTAATGGCTTAAAACCATTCAGACAGTTGAAAAATGGGCAGAGAACACGGACAGACATTTCTCCAAAGAGGACATCCAGATGGCCAACAGACACATGAAAAGATGCTCACATCATTCATCACCAGGGAAATACAAATCAAAACCATGATGAGACACCACCTCGCACCTGTCAGAGTGGCTGAAATCAACAACACCGGAAGCCACAGGTGCTGGCGAGGCCGTGGAGAACAGGGGAGTCGTTCACCGTTGGCGGGGATGCAGCTGGGGCAGCCCCTCTGGAGAACGGTGCGGTGATTCCTCAAACGGTTAAAAATAGAAGTACCCTATGATCCAGTAATTCCACGACTGGGTATTTACCCAAAGAATATGAAAACACTAATTCGAAAGATGCACACACCCCCACGTTTATAGCAGCATTCTCTACAATAGCCAGGTGATGAAGACAGCCCGAGAGTCCATCTACTGATGAACGGGTAAGGACGGTGTGGTACAGGTATTCGCTGGAATGCTACCCAGCCATCGAAAGGAATGAAACCTTGCCATTCGAAACAACATGGATGGATCAAGCGGGAATGATGCTAAGTGAAATAAGCAAGACAAAGGCAAATACCATATGATCTCGCACGTGTAAGGAGTGTAAGAGACAAGACAAATGAACGAAGGAAAAGGAGACAAACAAACAAAGAAACCCAGACTCTTTTTTTTTAATTTTTTTTCTTTAACGTTTTTATTTTATTTTTGAGAGATACAGAGACAGAGCGTGAGCAAGGGAGGAGCAGAGAGAGAGGGAGACACGGAATCGGAAGCAGGCTCCAGGTTCTGAGCTCTCTGCACAGAGCCCGACGCGGGGCTCAAACTCACAGACCATGAGATCATGACCTGAGCTGAAGTCAGTCGCTTAACTAACTGAGCCACCCAGACGCCCTGAAACCCAGACTCTTAAATACAGAGAGTAAACTGGTGGTTTCCAAAGGGGTTGGATGAAATTTTTTTTTTTTCTTAAAGACAAAAAACACAATAGCCTCAGATGCTTAAAACTATTTACCTCATTCTTGATTCTGAGGCTTGGTGGTTGGGCTTAGCTGGGTGGCTCGTGTGGTCACAGCCGGGCTGTCTTCCCTCTGAGGTCCACCGCGGGGACCTTGGCAGCTCCGTCCCCAGGGGCTGGCTGGCTTTGGCCACGTACCTCGGCTCTCCCCCTCCAGCAGGGCAGCCAGACTTACTCCCATGGCCAGTGCTGGGTTCCAGGAGAGTGAGCAGAGCCTCTCAAGGCTCTTAAGGCTTCAGAGTGGCCCCATCCAGCCACAAGTCCAGTTCACTGTCAAGGGCTGGGGGCATACCCTCCACCTGACACGGCGGGCCTGCGAGGTCACACGGCAAAGAGCGTCCTGGTAGCACCGAGTGTAGCCATCTTTGCAAACTCCCTCTGAGCCACCGTCACACTGGCCCCTCTGTTTGTCACTCACTCCTCGCACCCGCCCTCCTCCCAAGAGGCGCAGACTGGTGGTCTTCACCACTGATGGCCGTTTTCTGAGTAGAGTGATGGTTTTAGGCGAACATCAGACTTTGCACGACATGAACTCTGTGCTTCTCCTTCAAGTGGTGTTATTTGTAAAGAAGCAGATGTTCGGAATTATAAGCTATTTTTCTCGGAATCAAGGACAATTCAGGTTCCTTAGATTGCTCTCCGAAACGTGCATTGTGCTGACGGAATTTGAACATTGCCCGGCAGCGTGCTCCCGTGTGGTCCGATCCATTGCGTTCTGCAGGAGGGTCCACGGAGCCCCAGCAGAACCAGGTTTGACTGGCGTCAGTCGGTTGCAGACAATTTTTAATACGTGAACTCATCCGCAAAAGTGGATAAGGGAAGGTGAAAGCTTTGAGAAGGAAGATGACTCTTTTCTCAGTGACAAAGTGGGCATTTTAAGGTAATGTCTGTGTGGCCAGCTGCGTCCGTTCTAAACTAGATTGGAAAACCCACAGCGCCATGGTGGTACTGTAAGCAGGGAATACAGAATCTTGAGGAAAGAAAAAACGTTGATTTAATGGTCATTATTTTCATACTTTCTTTTTAGAAATCGGAATGTTTGAGTTTAAAATAAATGCTCGCGTCTGTAAAGGTACCATGTCGTCAGCTCCCGTTAGACCGCTTGCTCCCATTCCAGAATTTCTGAGGGTCTAAATCTCAGAGCCACTCTGCGCACGCAGTCAGCTCTGATACGCACCCGGCGTGCCAACGATAGCAGCCTCCATGCCGATTGCCGGAGTGTCGTTAGGAGAGTCCATACACATATCCTGGAAATGAACCACTTCTCACGTCCGCGAGTCAAGGAAGAGCCCCCAAAGGGTGTCAGCGCACAGGATTCATGAGCTTGTTCACAAAGAGCATCGCACCTAGCTCTCCACGAGGCTCTCCCGGCCTCGTGCCTCGTGCTGAGGTTAGGACGGATTAGCCGCATCAAGCAGGGAGTGGAATGAAATACACTCCCGCATCTTCAGGAATCATCCATTTGACTTACCTCTCGTCCGATCCACGGCTCTGGGCGCATTTATCACACCAGCGTGGGATCCGGCAAAGGCCTGTTTCCCACCGCCTGGCTTGTAATCAACAAGCCACTCTTGGAGATTGGGGGCTGCCTCACCTGGCTACGCTGATGAATCTGAGGGAAGAGCTTCTTGGTTTGTTATTGATTTCCCCATGGGCGGATTTGAGGCTGCATTTTCAGCGATAGGTCTTCAGATCAGGAATGCGGTGCAAAGGAACCACTTTGCCAATATCGGAAGCCTCACGGGCAGCCTCCTCTCTGTGCTCGAGGCTCACCACCGGGGCTGAGCGAGTGCCGTGGGTGCAACTCGCTGGCACTAAGCGGAAGGACGGCATGGCGCTGGCGGGCAAGATCAAGGTCGTGCTTGACCATGACGTCAGGAGTCTCTGGACACCACTGAGAGATGACGTCCATAAAGCTTCTTCCGTATTATTCACGCTTGTTATTGATTTGACTTAAAAATACCCCTTTGCATACCAGAGACCCGTGAGTGAAAAATTCCAACACGTAAACCCTCCACAGGGTGTGCACGGAGTCCTGGGAAAAGCTGGAATGTAACAGGTAGAACCAGCTTTTCTGGGATTCTGGCTTTGAGGACTATTCTGATGGGAATTCTCTGACTGCTGTCAGGGGGTATTAGTCTTTAGATCCTGTTTGGAAACGGGCTGTGTTGCCAAATTGGGGAGAATGAAACGGATCTGCCGACTGTAACGAGACTCCGTGTCTCGCCAGCGGGCGCGTGGGCACGCGTCCTCAGTCACAGGGAACCTCCCTCCTCCCGGGGAACACCAACCTGCTCACTCCGGCGGGCAGTGCTCCCAATCATCGTTGTTTATTTGACTTGCATTGGCTCCCAATGCAGCTTACCGTCTCCTCTAGTTTTATTAAACAGATTCTCATGCCATTTTCTAGTTTCTACATATAAAAGCAAATGTTCTTTGGAAGAATTTTGAACATGTGAATGGAGGATTGAAAATTTGTTTTTTTAGAAAAAGTCTCGGAGCAGGGAGGGTTTGGAATTTTACGCCCAGTTTCTGAGGCAGCCTGAGACTCTGTGTTTATGGGGTGCCCAGGATGAGCCTCCGATTTCTGAGGTTCCAAGAATGCGTGTGTTCCTCCGTGTGCACACATCTTCCGCCCTGCTTCCTCCTCCCAGAGGTCCTCCTGGAAGACTCCTTTAATGGGCGAGCTCACCGACGGCGCTCTAAGAGCCCACTAGATCTAAAAGCAAACATTCAGGTAGGTGGAGTTTTTCCTATCTACTATGAAATACCCACGGAGTATTCTGGGAACATATATGCAAAAAATTCACTCATCAGACACCAGGGTTTCAGACACGAGCCCTAAGCTCTGGCAACGTGGAAGAAACGGGATTTTGAAGCTCGGGGGCACCCTTGGCGCGAGCCCACGGAGGAAGCCTGTAACCCTTCTGGGCGCTAATGAGTTTTAACCAGCCAGCGGGGGCTTCGCGAGGGACTGCTGTATGGATCTCTCTCTGCAGAGCAACCTTGCCTGGAAGGACTCGCAGGAAGGAAGAGGCCTGGAAATCTTAATTCGCCTGGTTCCAGGATATCTCCCATATTATTAGGGAGCTCACGCCAGGAGGGGAGGGGAGCAGACACACGCATTTGCATATCAAAGGAACCACAGGAAGCTCAGTCATTTTTGCAAATCACTTATTAGATGTTCCCTTTGTAAATAGCAAATAGTGGGAGCCCTCTGGTCTCTGATTTGGGTTGTTCGAGGAGTCGAGGAGTCGAACACCCTTCTTCTTTTGAAGATAAAACCCGGAGTTTTATTTACTTCTCTGCTAAGTAGTGTCTGTCTGGCACAGAACACGTGAAAACATCACTCCCTACCCCTCAGGGTCTGCTCCTCTCCGGTCCCCTTGCCAACAACCCTCTTTCTTTCGAGCAAATAAGCAAGCTCGGTCAAAATGTGTGGAAAGTCGACAGTCAAGGTGCTTTTTAAAATTTAAAGAAAAAGTTTTAGTGTCTACTACTCCCTTCGCACGGACACAATGGCAGGAAGAGCGTGTTTTTGCCAAGAAAACAAATCGTGTTTTTAAAGCCAATGATTTTGTGACCATCAGCAGCCGCTTCGAGTCCTGTGAGCCATTGGAGCCTTGGTTTTCTAGACAGTTCTCTTGTGGGAGAGGACTGTGATTACACTGTAGGGCCACCGCACAGATTCCAATGAGACCTGTCCTCCCAACGAGCCAGGGACACGGATAAAAAGGCATGGACTTTTCTTGAGTGACATGACAACCAAATGTGACTCGTGCATGTTGTCTGACTCGGATCCGGACAGACCGGTGACAAGAAGACATTTTGATGGGGATGAGGGAAATTTGAACACGGGTGTGCTTTGGATGAGATGAAGGAAGGATGTTGATTTTGTTAAGTCTAATAATGGTATTGCGGCTTATGAGCAAATGTCTGTTTCTGTAAGGGACATGCCCTGAAGGGTTCGAGTACAGACAAAATGTCATCCTGGCAGTAATCCATTTCTTTAATTTAAATTTTAGTTGACATAAGTGCAATATTGGTTTAGCAGCAGAATTTAGTGATTGATCACTTACATATGACACCGAGTGCTGGTCCCAACAAGTGCCCTCCTCAATGCCCATCCCCCATTTAGTCCACCCCCCACACCTCCCTCCACAAACCCTCAGTTTGTTCTCTGTCACAGTCTCCTTCTCTTTTCTTTTGTCCTCCCCTTCCCATGTTCATCTGTTTTGTTTCTTAAATTACACGTATAAGATAAATCATATGGTATTTGTCTTTCTCTGATTGACTAATCTGGTTTAGCATAATACATTCACGTTTCATCCATGTAGTTGCAAATGGTAAGATTTCATTCTTTTTCATGGTTCATTAGTATTCTATTGTGTGTGTGTACGTATATATATATATATGTATGTATATATGTAGCCAATAGCCAAACTATAATTGGCTAAATTCTCTGCAGTTTTCCCAAGTGTTGTTATAAACATTGGGGTGCATATACCCCTTTTAGTCTGTATTTTTGTATCCTTTGGGTAAATAGCTAATCATGCAATTGCTGGGTCGTAGGGTAGTTCTATTTTTAATTTTTTGAGGAATCTCCATTACTGTTTTCCAGAGTGGCTGCCCCAGTCTGCATTCCCACCAGCAGTGCAAAAGAGGTCATCTTTCTCCGCATCCTCCGCCTCAACAACATCTGTTGTTGCCCGGGTTGTTCATGTTAGCCGTCCTGACAGGTGCGAGGTGGTGTCTCATCGTGGTTTTGATCTGTGTTTCCCTGATGATGAGTGGCGTTGAGCGCTGTTTCATGTGTCTGTTGGCCATCTGGAGGTCTTCTTTGGAGAAGTGTCTGTTCATGTCTTCTGCCTATTTCTTAATTGGCTGGTTTATTTTTTTGGTGTTGAGTTTGATAAGTTCTTTACAGATTTTAGATACTAACCCTTTATCCGATATGTCGTCTGCGAATATCTTCTCCCATTCTGTCGGTTGCCTTTTAGTTTTGTTGACCATTTCCTTCACTGTGCCGAAGCTTTTTATCTTGATGAGGTCCCAATATGAGACAGGAAACCATCAAAATCCTAGAGGGGAACACAGGCAGCAACCTCTTCGACCTCGGCAAGAGCAGCTTACTAGACTCGTCATCTAAGGCAAGGGAAACAAAAGCAAAAAAAGTCGGTAAATCCTTTTTTTAAATGCTTAAGCAAAAAGCAGTTGAGGAAATACGACTGAATAGTAACACTCGTTCAGTCAGAGTGGTTCCGGAGGTTCGTCATGCTACGCGAGCTTCTTTAGTGTTTGTTAACATTTTCACCGGGAGCCTGTGGCGTCTCGCCAAAGGCCGTGGCGTGGGCCTAAATGTGGCAGGTGCTCGGGGCGCGGAGCCCGTCCGTCCTTCTGCCAGCCAGTGGGTGTGTACTGCTCCCTCTTCTCCTTACTGAGCAGAGGAAACTGGAGAGGGTGGGCAGGCTGCACCCTCCAGGACTTAGCTCTTCGTGGAAGGCAAGCATTCGTGCTGGAGGTGACGAACGGAGTGGGGAGGGAAGTCGCTTGGCTCAATTCTCGGCAGTTTTCCCAAGAGCGAAGTGTAGGTGGGTCTAGTCCAGCGAGATGTAGGTTCGAAGCCGGTGCAGGTCTGACCGAGCCCCGCTGCACTTCAGGGCAGACAGAGGGGCATCCCGCCTCGGACGGGCCACTCTGCAGTGCCCAGCCTGGACTCAGATCCTGGACGCGCCATCTGGAGAGTAAGCCCAAAGTACGTGGCAGCCGGGAAGGGCACAGGGGGCGCGGCGGGCCTGCCGTGGACGGAGACGCGTGGGGCGGACCTCAGCCGCCCGCTGGGCCAGGCTGAAGCCGGCCGCCGCCGCCGGCAGAGACCCAGCTCCGACCCACGAGTGAGTTTCCAGGCAGGTGGTTCACAGCCGATAACTGGTCCTGGGAGGCCGTGAGCTTTGCTTCTTCGTTTGAGTAACTCAACTACGTCATAACACACACACCGATCAAGGTACTAAAGATAAAGAAACTCAGGCTCAAACAGCAGGATGAGGATTTCACAGGAAGGCGAGGCCTTTGGGGACTCTCCCCTGCGGCCTCCCCGCTTGCTTCCGGCGGGTGGTTTGGAGGCCCCGGTGACTGCTTGTAGCAGAGGCTCCCCGCTGGAGCCTGGGGGAGCGAGAGGCCCGCACCCCCGTGTCTGTCCCATACCGTGAGCCGTCAGGCTGAGCTTCAAGGATGGTTTCACCTGCGCAGGATTTTTGGTCTTCCTTGCAACCACCATAAGTAAGAGCCCACCTCCCTGGCACGTGAGGCGGGAGGTGGGGACTGAGTCCGTTCCAAGGGGAATGTGACCGGCGTGAAACGGCCGGAAGGCAGGGCCCCTCGGGCTGCTCCGGTGCAGGGGTTAGACGTCAGCTGGTATCTCCTCGCTGAAAGCAAAGCCTCGCTCGGGGAGGATTGGCCACCGCTCACAGGGGACAACAGGTCTGTGCACGCCCCTTGGAACGAGGGTCCTCATGGGAGGCCTGCTGAAGCGGGTGCTGAGGGGTGGAACCGTCTTGTGAGGGCTCTGCAGAGGACAGCAGCCCCCATCCTGTCCCTCTGGCGACAGTACCCACGTGTCCCAAGGAAGAGCCCCCGCCCCATTCTCTGCGTCAGCTGGAAGGGGACACACCCTGGCCCTGACCCCGGGGTTGTCACAGCGCAGGGGAGGGCGGGCGTGGAGACCTGGCTCCTGTCGTCCTGACTGCAGCCCGGGAAGACCGCCGGCCTGTCGGAGGGAAGCGGGGCTGCTAGGTCCCCTCTGTCGTGGTGGCCACCTTGCCCGGTGCCCAGTGGGGTGGTATGGGCGACCAGAGGGAGGACGGCTGTCGGGGTCCAGGCCTCTGCGGCACCCCCCGCATCTCAGAGGCCCCGGCACAGTCTCAGCGCCGTGGGGTCTGTCCCCGACCCCTGGCAGCGTTCGGACCCACATGAGGCTTTCCTCCTCCAGGGCACGGCGGCGGGGTTTCCGCAGCCTCAGAGACGGGCGGGGGTGCGGCGCTCAGAGCGAGGTAGCGTCCTGCGTCCCTGCTGCCCGGGCGTGGCGGCTGGCTGACGCTGCGGCCAAGGTGCCCCCTTGCCTTCCCTCCTGGGTCATTGCCCTCTCCCGGGCGGGGGAGTCTGGTTGCCTCGTCCCTGCAGAGGCGAAGCTTGAGGCCCGCTGGGCAGAGTCAGAGGCCGCACCTCCTTCCCGTGTCCGCGTGGTCTGGGCAAATCCACGTGCTCTGGGCTTTGGTTTCTTTCTGCCCGTTGTCACTAATTCCTGCACTTGCCCCTACCTCCTGAGGGATGATAGGTCCTGGGCCCAGAGGTGTGAGCAGAGTCACCCTCCTCGTGACTCCTGAGAAGCTTTCAGGGGACGACCGAGCGGATCAGTGCGTGCACGACAGCAGACATGTCGGGGGCAGTGGGGGGTGCGGTTAGAACCAGGGCTGGGGGCTGCTTCTGGACAGACCTGGAAGGGAGTCTCCGGTGTGTGGCTCACTCGGGACAGCGGGGCCGGGCAGAGGCCTGGGCCCTCTCCGGGAGCGCTGGAGGAACCAGGGACCATGGCGGCTGGAAGGCCCTAAGCGGCTGGGATTGAAGTCCACCTGATGGCAGGAGGTGGGCGGGGCCTCACGAGTGAGGATTGGATTTCTGCCAAGTGCCCCAGGAGGCCTCTGGAAGCTGGTAAGAAATGAAACGTGTGTGCACGTGTGCGAGTGTGTGCATGAGTGTGTGCACGTGTTGGTGTGCGCGCCTGTGTGAGTGTGCACCTGTGCAAGTGTGAGTGTGTGCACGTGTGTGCACCTGTGCCGGTGTGCAAGTGTGTGCACACGAGTGTTGATATGTGAGTGTACATGTGTGCACACATGCACATACACGAGTGTGTGCACCTGTGTGTGCACGTGTGGATTGCACAGTGCACATGTATGAATGTGTACAGGCATGTGTGCGCACACATGTGTGAGAGGGTGCATCTGTGTGTGTATGTGTGCATGTGTGGGAATGTGTGTACCCGTGTGCCAGCACCTAGTGGTCCTGGGGCCTCTCTCAGCTCTATGATTCTACACTCTCCATGAAAGCAAGTTGCTATTTCGCTTTGGGATCTGAGGGATGGAACTTGAAGCCCCTGTCTCTGGGCTCCGGGTCCCCTGGCTCTGTGCAAAGGGGAGATGTGTGCAGCAGAGGGGGGTCCGAAGGCGCCTGGGTGTTGGAGCATCTGCGTGTGCCTGAGTATGACTACGCAGAGGTGATTATTACACTTACTGAATCTAGTTCCATGCCAGGGCCATACTTTACACACCTTTTGTCATTCAATCTGCCAAAAGTATCCCTAAAGATATCACCCCCATTTTACAAGTGGGGAAACTGAGGTTCAAAGGAAGAAAGAAACCTCTTCCAGGCTGCACGGACAGTAAGCGGTGGAGCCGGCGGTGGATCGGGGCTGTTACCTGTTCATCTTGTTTCTCTGCCTCCAGACTTGGGCCTTAAATCTTCAGGCATTAAAATATTTAAATCAAGTTTCCGTTCCCGGAGAGCCTGACGAGGGGGCTTCTGCGTAGGGCAGCCGTCCCGTCCGCAGGAGACGTGAGGAGACCCGCCGCCTGAACCTCCCTCCGCTGCCCCGATTCTGGGGTGAAGGTGCTCTCTGCGCCCCACGCTCCCGGGAGGCCTCACGCCCAGAGGGTTGCCTGGGCGCCGGCGTAGGCGGGAGGAAGGACCCCGTGTGCCATGTGGAGTTGCAATTGTGCCTGCCAGTTAGAAAAAGCCACTTTCCTCCTTTCGAACCCTCCCTGCGGGGGTGGAAACCACAGCTCATAGAAGGGGAAGGGGAAGAAGGCCCTCGGAACCTCCAGCCGCAGAATCGCTGGGGCACGCGACATTCGGCTGCATCAGCCACGTCCTGCCAGGAGCCTGGTCCTGGGTGGCGGCCCTGCGCCCCAGGGCGTCGGCTGGGAAACGAAGAAGGAGAAAGGAGCCATCCCATGGCAGCTCAGGGCTGGAGAAGCAGGACCTCTCCGAGACGGCCTTTTCTTCACGTGGAGGGGAAGGTGGTGTTTAAATGCTCTGAGCTTCTGGCTGGAGCTGGAAACAGGAAGAGCTGGAGGGATTTCCAAGTTTCTCAGCTCTTGAGCTTATAATAGCATTTTTATTATGAAAAATTTCAAACGTACCGAAGAGAAGAGAGAGCGGTGTCAGGAACTGCGGCACACGGGTCCCCGCGTCCCCTGTCCCCCGCTCCCCTCCCCTCCTCCCTCCCTGCATGTGTCGAGCTGTGCCACAGACACCCGACATTTTCTCTCTAAATGCTGCAAAAGTACAGGACGGTTTCTAAAATAAATGCGTTGTGTTCAGTCTACAGACCTGTGTCCGCGGGAGGGCTGCAGGGCGACTGATGGGCACGCGGCTTCCGGGGCCCCTGGCTGACCCGCCGGGTCGGGATTTCTGGCACCAGCCCCGGAATACGCGTTTGACACGTCACCTCCAGAATCTGGTGCACCTTCTAGTTCGAGAACCCCAGACCCCCTTGCTCTCGGCCCCCGATGGAGGAGCCCCCGTCCCCAGGACCTGCGGGGGCGTGCGCCTCGAAGTTGCTATTTCGCTTGGGGGTCTGAGGGATGGAACTCGAAGTCGGGCGGTGGGACAGCTGTGCCTGGGGTCCTCCCAAACCCTCCGGCCAGAGGACCCTGCCCGTCGTTAGTTAGCACGTTCCCAGGCGCTTCCTGGGCCTGGGCTGCTCTCCTGGGAGGGAGCGAGGACCGCAGCCCTTGTCTGCCACCGCCCCCTGTTCAGCAGGTGCCTCGAAGGAAGCCGGGCCAAGCCTCGGGGGCGGATTTGGAAAGAAGCAGCCTGCCAGACAGGGGGGAGCGGCCGGGGGGCGCCCGGAGAGGCCGTCTCCACTTTGTGTGTTCCTCCGGCAGCAGCCGGGCGCCTCTGTGGACACCACGGTGCCACAGACACGCGGTGGTTGGAAAACCACCTTGCAGCAGCCACCGGGAGCCACAGACTGCAGAGCGAGACTTGTAACGTCCTCCGTGGTCAACCGTTACCACTAATGAGGGAAGAGGCTTGTGTGAGGCGAGCTCCAGTTAGTGTTTACCTAGGACTTAATGAATGCCAGACACAGAACTCACTCCTCACATGCTTCCTGTCATTTAATCCTTCCAACAGCCCTGCGGGGTAGAACGTTATAATTTCCGATTTCCAGATGAAGAAATTCAAGTTCAGAAAGGTTCAATAAACCGCTCGGAATCACCCGGCCGGGAGGCGGGGGGTACAGGTGCCCTGTCTGTAACCATTAGCAGGGAGCACCCGCCGATGGGGCGGAGGGGGGCGATTTTCAGCCTCAGATTATTTTCCTTTTCTGAAAATCTTACATCGTGCGCTCGACAGAGCCTCCGACTTCAGAAAGCCAGCATTAGCTTCTGCGGCACAAGGAACAAAAATTTAGATCAGATTAGGGAGCACGGTTGCTATGGTACCAGGAAAACACATTTTCATGCAAAGCAATTTAATAGATGCGAAAATGTGTACCTTCTAACAGGAACACTATACTTTAGAGATAAAATCCACCGGCAGGCAGCGGGCCGATAGACAGGCCTCTCCCTCGTCTCGTCGGAGGCCTGGGCGTTGCCTGCCATCTGGGCTCCTGCCGGGGAGGGGGTGGGGTCCCGGGGCAGCTCCGTCCACTCCCCAACAGGAGTAAAGAAGAGACATGCCAAACTCACCCTGCCCGCCTGCATTATGCATTTACACTGGCGTCAGTCCGGCTCTCTGGGGCCCAAAGAACCTGCCATTCAACCGCGGAAGCTTCACCACCTCCCTGCTGCCCTTCCCCTCCCTGCCCTGCCCGCTCGGCTGCCCTGGGGGCTCTGAGAAGGAGCTTCTCCTCTCCCCTGTCCGTCCCCTGCTGCATCCGATGCCTGGGCGTGCGGGCCTCGGGCCCCGGTCTGTGACGGGGACGTTCACGTGTGCCCAGAGTCGGCTGAGTTCCGTCCGTGAGAACTTGGACCGGTCGCTTACCCTGAATCTCCGTTCCCTTGTCTGCAAAATGAGCTCAATAATTAACGCACCTCCCCCCTCCCTGTTTTGCTGGGATGTGATTGACAGAGTGTGATTGATAGTTTCAGGCGCGTGCCCTGGTGGTTCCATGTGTGTGCGTATTTCACAACGATTACGCAGTAAGTGTAGTCGCTCGAAGATCTGTCACCTCACGTACATAGTTACATTTTTTTTCTCGCGATGAAAAGTTTCAGGACGTAATCTCTAAGCACCTTCAAGTGCAGCATCGCACCGCAAACTTTCGTCGCCGTGTGGTGCCCAAATATGCTGGTAGGATGGACGGAAGACAGCGAGTTCTGGCATTGGTTCCAGGCATGCGGGAAGGACTCCCTGAAGGTCCCGGTCGCAGTTTCAGGGCCCCGTGGGTGCCTGGTGTTTGAGGAATAAAGGCGGCCACGCGTCCTCTCTGCCGTCCCCCTTTCCCCCTGGTGCCGTCTCTCTGGCTCCGCGGTTTCTCCAGGACGCGCTGGGCGCAGGTCTGCCGGCCCCGGACGCCCGCGTGCCCGTGTCCCTCTCCTTGCCTGGCCCGCCACCTGTCCCAGAGCCTCTCGGCACCTCGCCCTGCGCTCCGTCTATCCCGTGGGTCTCCTTGCATCCCAGGGAGGCTTCTGACTGTGTCTACGACTTTCTGTCCGTCTGTCCATGCCGGAACTGTCTGTCCAGCCGTGAGAGTCAGGCATCTTTGCTTCATCCACTGACGGACCGTAAGCACCCGGAACAAAGCAGACACTCGAGAAGTAGTCGAGTGAGTGGATATCTAGCATTTTAAATAAAGTTCCCTCCCCAGTCGCCCGAACGTGAAGCTTGCTGGAAATTGTCCAGCGGGGGAAGGGAAGAAATCCCACCGAACACACCTCACCTTCTCAGGGAGGCCCTCCCTCCCCGCCCCAGCCTGCCTGCTCGGGCTCCTGCCGAGGCCGTCCTGCCGTCCTGTGGGCCGCGTGTTCGACTCAGGGGTTGACTTTCTTGTCGGTGCCTCCCCTGAAACCAGGATTTCCACGCGAACAGGACTTCTATTGGGTTCGTTGACTGCTGCATCTTCCGGGCCTAGAACGGGGCCTAAATGTAGTCAGAGCACGGTAAACAGCTGCCCGGGGAATGGGCTCCCGAGTGAGCTCCCTTGCTGTCCATCCGTCCATCTGTCCATCCCCCCAGTGTACACACTGTATGTCCCACGCTCTGCAAGTGCTGGACACGGTTACTGGTGCAGCACACAGTCCCTGCCCCAGTCACCACGCAGACCAATGCCTGGCTTCATGGCGGCAGGAGCCGGCCCCCTAGTGGGGGGGGTAGTCAGTGGAGGCAGGTCCGGCCTGGCCAGAAAGGCCCTTCCCCGTGGCCCCCCACCCCACACCCCATCCCAGAGAAGCCGGGCTCCGTCCCCGACGTGCCCAGTGCATTTCTCCTCCGCGGCCCGCCTGCGATCACAGGTCTGCTCAGGACACCCTCCAGCCCCTGTTATTGGCAGCTCTTTATTCTCCTGCAAACCCGTCCGGATTGATAGTATCCATCAGCGAGCCCTGGGGACATCACAGTCACATATCTGAGATGGGTGACCTTGGGCTAGGAACAGTGTCCCTCTGAAACTCCATTTCCTTATCTATAAAATGGAAAACGCTGGAGAAACTCCCCCCTCTGCGTTGCCGTGATAAAACTTAAAAAGGTGTTTTTATTTTATTTTTGAGACAGAGCGAGACAGAGCATGAGTGGGGGAGGGGCAGAAAGAGAGGGAGACAGAATCTGAAGTAGGCTCCAGGCTCTGAACTGTCAGCACAGAGCCTGATGCGGGGCTCGAACCCACAAACCGCCAGATTATGATCTGAGCCGAAGTCGGACGCTCAACAGACTGAGCCCCCCAGGGGCCCCATAAGTGAAATTAATTTCAGCATGAAATCACCATTTCTGATTGGATACACGTATGTTGTGTACTGATGTCTGGTCTCTCCAATGCAGTGTTATTTTATACGTGCGCTTTTCATCAAGATTAGAGAATAATCTGGGTGGAAAACTTGTAAAATCAATACTGTCCGGTAAAAGTTACCCTTTCCCGTCTGGCAGGAGGGAGGAGGCCAGCGGGCGGGGCTTCGGAGCGTCCGCAGGGTTCCAGGTGATAGAAAGGCTCACAGGAGTCTGTGCTCGGACCCCTTGCGGGCGTGAGGTCTGCGGGCTGTGGGCCAGGATGGCTGGACCGTGACGCTGTGTGACTTGGGGCACATTCTTCAGCCTCTGGGCCTTGGTGTCTTCATGTGTAAACAGGAATGACAGCAGTCCATCTCAGCGTTGTGGGATGAAAACAAATCCTTCTAACGGTGGGTGGCACACAAGGTTTTTGTATTTGTTTTTGATTTTTTTTTCTTGTCATTGCTGAAAAATGAGAAGAAGCTTCTTATTTATTTGGGACCGAAAACACATTCCGTGTGTCTACGGATTCAGGGTGTCGGGTTCAAGGAAGCTTCTCAATTCAATGATCCCTTTTAGCGGCTCTTTCCCTCCGTGTCTGTAGGTCAGCCCCACCAAGTGGATCCGGAATGTGGAATTATAAGATCTAAGCGTACTGGGTTTTGATGAAGTATTGTTTTTGGCACGAGATAGAGGGTGAAATTCAGTTACATACAAATAAAAAAAGAAAAAGAAAAAGAAGAAGAAGAAGAAGAAGAAGAGAAAGCCAGGCAGGAGACAGAAGAGCAGGAGAAACGGCAGCAAACTGAAACAGGGATTCTTGGGCATGTGTCCTTCAGGACACAAGATGGATATTAGCAAAGGGGGTGAGTCACACAAAGAGCCAGGTGACAACAGCAAAGGGCTCCTGCTGCAGGAGCCAGGGGTGAACCTGGAGCCCAGGGCTGCAGGTGGAGCGACCTGTGTGGGGTGTGGAGGGATGAGGATGGGCGGGCCCCCGAGACACCCGTGTTAGGGAGAGACCGGACCCCAACTCTGGGAGGAGCAAAGCAGGACCGTGAGCTTTTGCCTGGAGGGTCAAGTCAAGCCCTTCTCCTGCCCCAGCAGGCCACTTGCTTGCACGTGGAGCTCCACGGAAGGTCCCGGAGGGTGAAGACGCAGGTGCGGACACCGACCCCCTCCCTGGTGCCGCGGGTTCTTGTGACGGGCTCTGTGTCCTGGGTGCTTGCTGTGGGGTCAGGCGCTGGGCACGGGGCCGTGCTCACCCCACGTTGTCTCCGCACGGAGCCCGAGCCAGGGCTATCACCCCGCCTGACGGGTGAGGACACTGAGCTCCAGAATGGTTATAGCGCTCGCGTGAGCGGAGACCTGCCTGAGAGTGGCCCGGCCAGGACTCGGGCTGCGAATGGGTGCTCAGAACTGCGCACGCCGTATGGACTTCCGGAGCGAAGACACAAGCTACCGAGTTTGTGTGACCCACTGAGCAGCCCCAGGCCTGCTCAAGACTGGTACCTGCTCAAGAGAAACAAAACCGAGCCTGTCTACGCAAAGCCTTGCTTACAGACTTACGGTAACCCCACACTGGAAACATCTCGGGCGGCCATCAACCGGTGAACGGGTCGACGAGACGTAGACTATCCATATGAGGGGAACAGGATTCTTTCATAAACGGGAAGGAAATTCTTTTTTGGTTGTTTTATTATTGTTTTTTTAAACATTTATTTACTTTTGAGAAACAGACAGAGACAGAGTGAGAGCAGGGGAGGGGCAGAGAGAGGGAGACGCAGAATCCGAGGCAGGCTCCAGGCTCGGAGCCGTCAGCACGACCCCAACGCGGGGCTCAAACCCGTAAACCGTGAGATCACGACCTGAGCTGGAGTCGGAGGCTTAAGCGACTGAGCCACCTGCGTGCCCCCCTTTTTTATTTTAGAGAAAGAGAGAGAACAAACACGAGCGGGGGAGGGGCAGAGAGAAAGAGAGAGAGAGAGAAAGAGAGAGAGAATCCCAAGCAGATTCCTCGCTCAGCACAGAGCCCTACCAGGGCTCAACCCCATGACCCTGGGATCATGACCTGAGCCAAAATCAAGAGTCAGACGCTTAACCAATCATGTCACGCAGGCGCCCCCAGGAACAAAGTTCTAATACGTGGATGGACGGATGAGAGAAGTCAGACCCCAGGACCACTCGTTGTACGGTTGCATGAATACATAATAGTAATAACCGCAATAAGGTTGCGTAAGGAAAATAAAAACAGCCGTGTGTGTCGCATTGGAGGATTCCCTCCCTTCATTCAAAAAACGGAGGTGTGGTGGCTACTGGCAGTTCCCTGATGATTCAGAGAACGTTCCAGAAAATGAATAAAACATGGTGCTCCTTTCACGTGGTGTTCTCTGATGACATTTCCTGGGAAGCGGAGCTCCAGAGACCCACGCGACAAGACGGCCGGCAGAAGGAAGCGTGGCGTGGGTGCGGACGGCGCGTCGGGATGCCCGCTGCTCCGCGTCCCACCCACTGCCGTCAGCATCCACGTCTCCGGCCTCGGGAGGGCCGGCCCCAGCTGGACGCGCAGCTGTCGCGGCAGCCTGGTCCGAGTCCGTGTTCTCCAGACTGGACCCCGGCCTGTTTCGAGAGCGATGGTGGCACTTCTCTTGATTCCCGGGGGATCCGGCCAAACGCCATCTAAGTGTCACTGGGGCTGCAGACGGTCGCTTGGAGTAGTTGGAGAAGCGCAAATAAGCGAGCCCTCCCACCGTTCCGGGCCACACGGGGTCGGCAGATGCCCGCCTGCCCGCGCCCGGCTCTGCGATGCCCACGGCCCTGGGTGGGGGGACGGAGGAGGGCTGAGGGTCTTCCCTGGGGGCGTGGGTGTCACCGGGGGTGCCGCTGCCCCGTCGACGTGATGCTGTCCCTTTGTAGGAAGTGTCCAGACCCTGGACCTCACGTCCTCTCTTCTGCTGGGCAGACGGCCGGCAGGTCGCTGCGGTGACACCATAACTCAGACCTGTGGGACCGCCAGGCCCGAAGACGGCCGTGCTCCTGCCGACAGGACCAGGCAGGGCTCTTCCAGTTGCGAGTGACAGCGGAGACCAGGAGACGATTACAGGAATTTGTAGGCTTAAGTGACTGAAAAATCCAAACTGAAAAGCCGCGGCCGCACAGTACCGAGGGGCTCCAAGGTGTCGCAGTGCCCCAGGCTCCGTTTCCTGTCGGTGGGCTTCGTCCTCAGTAGCACTGCTCCCCCACCTCCGCCGGGGGCGGAAATGTGAGGAATCTTCTCTCGGGGACTGACGTCTGGTTCATGTCCCAGGAGGCCCCAGTCTGGACCCCGGGGGCTGCAGCCGAGAGCGCGGGCGTTCGGCTCCACCGGAGCAACAGAGGCCAGGAAAGCAAGCAGGGCGGCTCCTGCCCGGACCTTCCAGAAGGAGAGCGGAGGGGATACTGGGGGAGGGGGTAAACCCACTAAGCCCACGGGGGGCGACCTTCCATGGACGGGCATGAGCCTCACGTGGGGCCCACGCATGGAGGGCCTCAGCCCGTTGCTGACTTCCAGGAAAGGTGGCGTTTCCTCCCTTGGCACCGTGGGCCATGTCTTGGCAGGACCCCCTTTGGCCGAGTGTGAGTCCCGGGCCATCCTGGGGATTTGCTGTGGCCTGGGGGTCAGGAACTGTGTTTGTCAGGGAGACGAGCGGACGGGGAGAAAGGCTCGGTCCTCCGGAGAGCACAGCACCTGTGGTGGCGCCAGCGCTTCTGGACACACCTTGACGGGAATCGAGCCGGCGGTCACGCTCCTGCAGCAGAAGTCATGCTGTCAGACAGCACAAGCTGTGTCTCTGTCCCCGTCCCCATGTCCCCACCCCGTCCCACCAGCGCCCGGATCTAGATACCTTCACACTCGCTGGCAAGCGGCCTTTGCCGAGAGCCCCTCGCGTGTCCACGCCCCAGCCCACCGCCCTCATTCCCTGCGGCCCCGCAGCCAGCCGAGATTCACACCTAAATGCCCGGAGTCCACGCCGCTCTGGTTCTAACAGGTGTTCCGTGTGACCTGCATCCGACCCTTGCTCAGGGCAGAGCACACGGGGTCCCTGCCCCGCTGTCCCCAGGCCCTGTGCCCAGCTGGCCTCCCCACTGACGCTCCTTCCACACACGGATGCCTCCCTGGAAAACACAGACACAGGAGGTGCGTCTCAACCATGAAGCTGAAGGTAAATCAAGACTCAGGCTGAGGTGATGTAAAGACAGACTTGCAGGGAGCAGGGTGGGAGCCTCTCGTGTCCCTGGGTCTGACCCTGAGGAGGTCGGGGTGGAGGGAGATTTTTCAGGGTGTTTGTTTCAACAAGAAACCAATGCAGAGAAGTATCTTTTGGCTTCCAGCTCCTTAGTGTGTGTGTGTGTGTGTGTGTGTTGGAGGCTGTTGTTTAAAAGTTCAGGTAATGCTACCATTTGACTCCGAGGGTGCCAGAGAAGGCAGTGGGCATTTGGAAACATTTGGAGACGCGTCTTTCTGTTTCTGCCTGTACCTCCAGCCCAGACAGCTGTCCTAGACTCCCATCACCTTTTGAAAAGCTATAAATCGAAGATGCAAACCAAGGTTTGTTGAAGGCCCTTTGCTCAGACAAGCTGCCGCGGGCCTTGGGGCCCTCCACTCGCTTGCATCTGGGCCCTCGTTACGCACGATCGTTACGTTTGGAGGGCGAGCGGGGTCTCCGAAGTCGTCGGTGACACAGTCCTGTTCGTTAGCTGAGGAAATCCGACTGAGCGGGGACTTCTACCTGGCACACTTTGACCGGCCCTGGCTGGGTAAACTCCTTGCAGGGGGGCGTCGCCGTGTTCAACCAACAGCGTCCACAGAGGCCGTGACCAGGGAATATTTGGGGGTCACTGAGGAGCAAGCAGAAATTGTTCCTCGACTATTTTGTCTGCAACATTGAAAAAAGTAATCCACTTCCTCTACATGGGCAGGCCTCCTTCTGGTCTCTGTTCTCTTGAGCTAATCAGTTCATCTCTTTGCGCACACACCACACTGCCTTGGTTCTTACAGGATAGCAAACTATGACGGGGGATGGACCGAGGTCTCCAACATTTTCTTCTTCTTCTTCTCCTCCTCCTCCTGCTCCTCCTCCTCCTCTTCCTCCTTCACCTTCTCCTCCCTCTGCAGTTTCTTTGGCTATTCCAAGTTCTTTGCATTTCCATATACATTTTAGAATCAGCTTCTCAGTTTCTACAAAATGGAAGGCTAGGGCTTTTATGAAGATTGCACGGGCTGTAATCAATCTAGAGGGATCCGTGGTCCTCATGGAATCGATCAGAGCATATTTCCCTTTTACTTAAGGGTACTGTAATCTCTCTGTAATGTTTTCTAGTTTGGGGGCAGAGTTCTTGTACCTTAATTAAATTTGTGCCTAAGCATTTCTGAAGTTATTATAAATGGTATTTTTAAAATATTTTGTCACGCCTGATTTGTTGCTCGGGCGTAGAACTACCGTTGATTTCTGCATATCGACAGCAGTGGATACGGCGGTACGCCACCCGGATCCTCCCCTGCGAGCACGAAGCGAGAATTCCCTGGGTGCTGGCGTGTTGGCACCGAGAGCTCTCAGCTGGGTCTCTCGCCTTCGCTTCCTTCCTCCCTCGCCCGGTGGCCCAGTGCAGGGTTCCGTCTGCTTGCGCTCCTGTGGGAAAGCCTCGGGGGCTGGGTGTCCAGCCGCTCTGGTCTCACACACCGCTGCCCCTCCCTGGCCGTGTCACCTGGAGGCGGTGCACGTCCCCTCGCTGTTTCCGCAGCTGGAGAAGCCGTGAAGGACCGAACCCTCGTGCGGGTCTCTGAAGATTAAATGCAACCATCTCAGGAAAGCTGTGAACCGAGTACCTGACAAATGGTGAGACCGCGGGGAGCAACGTGGTTATCAGTAAGGGCTTCCCACTCAGCGAGGTTCTGCACTTGACCCCGAAGAATGGGAGGAAGCAGAGGAAGAGCTGGACCCCAGAGCCCTGGGTGCCGAAGGCCCAACAGAGAATAGGCTTCCAGGGGGCTCTCCCAGCCACGCCTGGGAAAGGTCATGGGGCTGTCCCGGCCACACCTTGGGCAAGGTCATGGGAATCTCCCAGCCACGCCTTGGGCAAGGTCACTTGTGGTTGGCACCCTCTCTTCACCCTCCATGCTCTGCGCTGAGAGGAAGCACCCGTCCTTGGTCGGAGCTGCACGCTAGAAACTTCCTGCCCAGGAAGGAATGAGGGCCACCCTCTCTATGCCTTAGAGCAAATTCTGTTTTTGAATCTCTGCTTAACTCCTTTCCGCGCCCCCTTGCTTAAGTCTTTTGAACGTAAAGGTCCTTTAAAGCTATTTTTGAATCTAATTTTATATTAATCTTTAATGGGATCCAATTTAATCAGGAGTCTTAAATCTCTCCCCCTGAATGTGTGAGCGTCCGTCAGATCCTACCCAGAAACGGCATTAGGCGAGCTTAACGAGACGTCGTCTTTGCCTCTGAGAGCTGGCCTCGTCAACCGGCTCTGTCCCTCACGCTGCCCGGGCCGAGCACCTCCCGCCCCAGCCAGCACCCGCCTCCGCAGGAAGGGGGCACGCACCCTGACGCCCCTGTGAGGATGAGCCGGGTGACCGCGTGGGTGGCGCTGAGAAGCCCTCTGGGCACAGAGCTGGGGAGCGTCCGGGCACCTGTCAGTGTTGGTTGTCAAGACGGGGGGAGGTGCCTAGCAGGGAGGCCAGGGAGGCCGCTAAATACCCCGCAGGTCGCAAGAGCCCCCCCACTCAGGATCCTCTGCCCTGAGGTGTCAGCATGGCCACGGTGGGGGAGTGCTCGCTTATGGAAGTTCTCTGACTTTTATTTTTATTTTTTTTTTGAAACAGAGAGAGAGTGTGAGCAGAGGAGGGGCAGAGAGAGAGGGAGACACAGAATCCGAAGCAGGCTCCAGGCTCCGAGCTGTCAACCCAGAGCCCGATGCGGGGCTCGAACCTGTGGCTCCTGAGATCATGATCTGAGCCGGAGTTGGACGCCTCACTGCCTGAGCCCCTGGATGCCCCCAAAGTTCACCGATTTTCAGTGTAATGGGTGCGATTCTGAGGATGTCATCCGAATAGGAAAAATCTGTCTGCAGTCACTTTATTAAGTCACTTCGTAAAGGCAATGTGTCCTTGGCACTCTTTATACCTCAAAACTAAACTCCAGGAAAGTCCGTGCCAAGCCCGATTTGAGAACCACACCCCTTGCCGATGCAATAGTGGACTTGCTGTCAAGTTATGTAGACTTCTTTTTATTTTTTATTTTTCAACGTTTTACTTATTTATTTGTTTGTTTATTTATTTATTTATTTTTGAGAAAGACAGAGACAGAGTGAGAATGGGGGAGGGGCAGAGAGAGAGAGAGAGGGAGACGCAGAATCCAAAGGAGGCCCCGAGCTCCAACCTGTCAGCCCAGAACCTGACTCGGGGCTCGAACCCACGAACCAATCAGCAGATGGGCTGCCTGAGCGGAGCAGCTGAACTCCCCTCAGAAAGAGGGAGCTCCTGTTCCCTGACTGCTTTCAGACTCGGACACCGCTCTTCTGGCCTTTGATCTCAAACTGAATCGTCAGTTCTTCCGGGGGGGTCGAGCCGGCCGGCTCTCGGACTGGGGCCGCGACGTCTCCTCTTCTGGGCCTCCGGCGTGCTGACCGCAATCGTGGGACTTTGGCTGTTATAACCTGGGAGCCAATTCCTCGTAATAAATCTCTCTCTGTTCCACTCATGTCCCGTAGGTTCTGTTTCTCCGTGGAAGCCCGGCTAGTACGGGTGTATTGACTTTTCGAATCCACGTTTGCTTCTGTCTCTGCTTCTGTTTTTTTACGGCTTTTTCTCTCTGACCGCGTGAGTAGATGTGGCATCTGGGTCTTGTTGTTATCGTTGTTTTGACAACCAGGATTCCGTCTGTGGGGGCCCGACCCCCTCCCACTGCCCGTGGTCTGGGGAGGGGGCTCCGTCGTTTCCCGCTCACACCTCATCTGGGCCGTGCCGTGCCGGTCAGTCAAGGTTATATGTTACTCCCAAAACGAAATGCGAGAACCTACCTACACACATAATTTAATAAGAAATCAATTTGATGCCGTCCCTGTACCATAAAGTTCAACAGGAAGGAAAGTTATTTCTAATAAGACACGTATTTTGAAATGCAAACGTCCGGGAACAGTCGCCCTGGGAGACACAGCGACTTCTCAGCGCTCTTCCCAGGGTGGAAGGGATGCGATCAGTCATCCGGGAACCCAAACCCACCATCCCCGCTGCTGCTCCGGACGTGACTCCCCAAAACGACGACGCCCCAGGAAGCCCCGCCCCCACGGAAAAATCCCAGTCTGCCCCACATTCACACAGAGGTTAGGTTTCTGGAAAATTCTGCGTGGATCACAGACGTTTTGCGTTATCCGAAGACCAGCATCAGGACATGACACTCAGACAGTCATCAGCAAGCTTCTTCCTACGCGGTTGGCTGGCTGTGTACACGAGGCGGAGGGGTGCAGGTCTCCTGCCCGGCACCCCTGTGCAGGGCAGGGCATCAGGTGTCCACGAGTCCCCACTCTCCTGGCCAATGCTGGAGGCGCCCTCTGACTATTGGGAAGCAAAAGATGCGAAATGCCTCCGAGGGCCCAGGCACCCTGCAGAAGGCCACGAAGACCACGGGGTGGGCACCTTCCCCCGGCTGGAAGCGGAGGCTGCATTTCCCGCCGCACCCGCGAGCCGGGGAGGCTGCAGGGCTCGGCTGCTGCCGCCTACTCTGTCCCGCTCTCAGGAAGTCTGAAAGCCTGCAGGGGTGAGGGCGGCAAGCTGAGACCCGCAGAGGGGAGAGTGTACGATATCGCAGCCCCTGGATCCCGCCGTACCTGAAGGCGGACCCCTCCCTTCACCCAGAGCTTGAGGACTCGTGGTTCCTTCCGTGTCTGTCACTGCAGCCGAAGGAGTTAGCCAGTAGCCGCGTGAGGATGAAATCCCTACCAAAATAAAGATCAAGACGTACGGATTTAGGCCTTTGGGCAAGATTCCTCCTCTGAACTCCCCGTTGCACACGCACAGCCCCTACACACACACGCTTCAAACACGACTCCCTGGCCATACCCAAGACTTCCATTCTGATTTCAGTTAATGGTTTGTTGTCATGCTTTCCTTGGGCCGTATTTTCATCCCTGACATCAGTCTTAATAGTTATTTTCACGAAGGCTTCACGCGAGCATCGAGGGGTAGTTGTGACCTAGGATCGGTCAGTTATTTTTGAAGTCACGAGGAATACCCATTTTCTTCCGCAAGAGAGACATCATCAACCATCCCTTCAGAGAACGTGCATTCGCATTTCAGCGCGGAGAGGAGACACAGGGTCTGCGGTCTCTGCCTTGGAGTGAGGCATGGTCGCCGCGAGCAGAGGGGCAGCTGTGACAGCTGTTTGAGGGGTACAGAGAAGGCGGCGGGCGAGGCGGCGGGCGGGGCGGCGAGCCTGGACCAGCACCCGCTCTGTTTGCACAGCGCTCATGTTTGTTTCTCAGGAAGATTATTCTAAGTCCCCAATACTCCCCTGCATCTCTGCGTCGGAAAAAAAAAAAAAGCAAATTAATCTTTAAAGAAAATCAGCATTCTTGGTTTAACCTTCCAGCGTGATGTGTGTGCCGAAGCCACACCTGTCCCTCCCCAAGGGAGGCCGGGTTCTTCCCCAAAACGCGGTAATGAGAGGTCACGGCACGCAGCGGCCAGGAGCTGCAGAAGGGAAGGCTACCTTTTCCAATCCTTCCGCCAGAACCAGGCCAGAGATGACCAGGATTTTCTCCAGGTTGCCTCTGCTGATAATTAACCGCTGTGCAGGAAACCGGAGCCAAGCGAGTGTTTTGTCATTTTTGTTTGAAATGAAATGCAATTTTCAACACTACTCGTATGAAATTGGAGACATCAGTGTCTCCACATCATTTTATATATACAGTCGGAGGCAGGAAAGAACAGCACAATCACACCGCTCGAGTGTGTGTGAGTGTGTGTGTGTGTGTGTGAGTGTGTGTGTGTGTGTGTGTGTGTCTGTGTGTGTGTTTCGAAACTGGATTGAAAACAGCTGCCTTCTCTTATGAAATGTTCTAACATTTCAAAACCATAACAGCAAACCTCCTGCGTACCCAGGCAGACCGTGGCGTACCTGGAAATCACGGCACCCGTCTCCAGCAACGTAACGGTGCTCACGGGTCTGTGTGCATCGCGTCCAATGAAAATACAGTGGATAGTGGGTATATTTTAATTCTGTAATAAGTGTCTCCATAAGAGACGACGTTTCAATAAAGAATAATTCTCTCTCTCTTCTGAGGACCAGAATCCAAACACATCGCCGGAACCAAGAAGGTAATTTTCATCGTCTCGACAAATTCGCAGGGAGACGCTTTGCAGCCAACACAGCGGCTCCGAGGGTTCCGAGAAGAGTTGAAATGGAAGCATTTGAATCAGAGGCTTTGTCGCTTTCCGATGGACATTTTGGATGTGTCCCTCATGAGGAAGTGTCATCCAGTATTTTTCCGGATGTTTCCATACCTGTTTGCTCACAGCACAGCCCCTGCTCGACTTCTGGTTTTAAGGGTGTTTTTCATCGGGTCGATGATGAAACAGTCGCTCCTCTCAACACTCCCACTTCCCCGGCACGGCATGGTATCTAAAAATATTGGAAGCTCCTTACTGTATCTGTGTTGAATATGTCTTTTTATACTGAGTCGCTGGGTGCATTGCAGGGATGGGAGGGCCTAGGAAAACTTTTTTTTTTCCTTGTTACTGGCTTTTAGGAAATAATTGTATCTGTAGAGAATCTGAGACCAAGAGAAGAAAAAACCTTCTCTGGCCTTAAATTAGATCCTTTATCTTAACAAGTTACACAGAATTTGCTGATGCTTCAGTTTGGGGCCGTGTGGTAACCCCTGAGCCGCGGTGGCGTTAATTGGCTCCGGTCCTCATGTTGCGAGAGAGTTACTTTCCCCAAATCTCATCTCTGCCCTTCCTTCGGAGAGCCCTCCTCACACCCGCTCCAGAGAACCTCTTCATTATGAAAATCACTGCCTTCATTACGGTTCCTCCGTTCATCTCCCGAGACGGCTGAGAGCCGGGCCGTGATTGATTCACGAGGAGAGGCTGATTTGGGGGCTGCGGCTGCGTCCCAGGAAGGAGCCCCAGGCCGGCCCCCCTCCCCTGCCCTGACCCGAGGGAGCCCCACTCAGATTCTGCACCCAGGACCCTGGATGCGGAAAGAGGAGGTCGCCTCCTCCTGGCAGGATGTGGGCAACCGGACAGCAAGAAAACTGCGGGCAGGGGTCCCCGAAGCCGCACAGGGTTGGCTGGACGGGAAGGACGCTTGCCGGGAAATCTCATTAGGTGAGGACTGGGAGCCTGGCCACTGCCCGTCAGGAATCACAGCCCTCCGTCCGTGGAGATGATACGGGGCCGGACCAGGGCATGCGGAAGCCCCTCCTCCCTGCACGCACTTCGTAATCCTAGAGGAACTGACTGGAGCAAGTTTGAGCCCCTGCTTGCACACACCTGCTGGGGAGCCCCCGCACGCTTCCTGACGCCCCCGTCCTTTCGCTCATCTGAGAAGTGGGGATGGCAAATACCGTTAGCTGCCAAGAAAGTGCCTGCAATTTCTGTTTGGTCTTTTCCTCCTGTCGCCATCTACTCCCGTGGTTTCCTGGGATGCATCTCGTGCCCCCCACTCTCTGTCCACATGGGTCCTGGTGAGCGCTTGTCCTTACTCTAGCCAATTTTGGTCAATGAATGGCCCTGAGCACCTGGATCCAGCTGAGCCTGAAGCCAGCCAGATCTCTCTGCATTTTTCTACCAGTCAAACTGATGTGTGCCTGAGCTGGTTGGGTTTGGTTCTCATCACCTGCAACTTTAGAGAGTTGTTCTCACACTTGAGCACACCTCAGTGTCACCTGGAGAGTTTGCTAAAATACAGATTGCAGGCTCCAGGTCCGGTGGTTCTGATTCAGCGGGACTGGGGTGGGGCCTGGAAATTTTCATTTCACAAAAGTTCCCAGGTGCTGCTGTTGCTGCTGCTGGTCTAAGGACCACACTTTGAGGACCACCTCACCAAGCTGAGCTCTCTCGTGTGGCTGCTGGGATGGTTAGATGACTGGGTTAGTTCTCCACTGCCCTCGAGGGAAGGGCCTGACACGCTGGGTGTCACTTTAGGGTCTTGCTTGCCACAGTGAGCATGCGGCCCCCGCCTGCTCTCGGTCGGGTCATAACACCAGCGAGTGATAGGCGTCACCAACAGCAATTAGGTTGGTGACAAAATTGTTCCAAGGCTTTGCCATCTGGAGAAGGGGGAGGCCAGCACAGGCGACCCTGCAGGGCAACCCTGCCTTCTTGCAGGTGCACTCGAGGAGCGCAGCGGCGGGCGGCCTGCAGCGCCACGGCTGCAAGGCTCTCCAGAGGAACAGAACCGATATGATATATACGTGTAGGTATACTTTACACACAAATATATTTTACATACAATTTTTCATATAAGAGATTTATATACAAGATATATATATGTATGTATGAGATTTATATATAAAGAGATTTATCATGAGGAACTGGCTCATATAATTATGGAGGCTGAGAAGCTGACTTTCTGCCTTCTAGAACTAGGACCCAGGAGTGGTGGGGGTCCCTCAGTCTGAGTCTGAAGGCCCAGGGCCTGGGGGAGCTGACGGGGTACATCTCAGTCCTGGGGCAGGAGATGACTGACATCCCCACTCAAGTAGGCAGGGAGGTGAGCGCCCCCTTCGTCCACCCTTTTGTTCTATCTGGGCTGCAACAGGCTGGAGGAGGCTGCTCCACGCTGGGGAGGTTCCCCTGCTTTACTCAGCCACAGATCCAAATGCTAATCTCTTTGAAAACCACCATCTCAGACACCCCCAGAAACAACATTTAACCAAATATCTGGGCATCTGGGAGCCCCACCAAGTGGGCAGGTGAACTTAGCCATGATGCCTGGGGATGAGGAGCCTGGGTGCCTTGTACGGAGATCGGGGGTGCTCCGCCCAGGGCAGTCAGAATGTGGGCGCAGGGTCAGGACGCAGAGGCCCCAGAACAGCAGCCAAAGCCAGGTTCACGTGTTCAGAGTGGGACAAGGATGGTGTTCCAGGGGACACGGAACAAAAGGCCGGTTTTTCAAATAATTCCTTACTTGAGGCACAGTGTGAACACTCAATAATAAAAACGCATGAGATGAGAAAACAAGATTCATAGGCAGCCCTCTGCTTCTCTTTCTAGCCTTCTGTTCCTACACAAGCAAGATCCCAGAAATTATTAATCATGTAACAAGCGGGGGACGTTCCAGTCTCCTGAGTGATTCTGAAGCCACAGGAACAAACACATCTGATTGCACTTCCTGTTCTCCTGCCCTTCTTAGGCAGCAATTTGCTCAAAAGCTCAGAGGTGGTTACTTCTCTCCCAGCAGAGCCAGCGACTAAAGGGCGGCCCCTCTGGGGGACGCGCTCTGTGTGCAGAGGTGCATGTTTATGGGTTCCAAGCGGTTTCTTCAGCTGGAGGCTCCCGAGCATTAGCAGACTTAGTTCTGTTCATGTTTGCAGCTCAAAACGTTCACTCACATTCGATGCTGTTTTTCTTGGTCTTTCAAACCAGGCTAGAGACTCTAAGTGACCTAGAACCTTCCTGATGAGCTGACCTAAGGGAACCCCTCACAGGGACCTGGCACTGCCAGTTTTCCAGATGGCCTGGCTTTCCCTCTAAATGTTACTCGTGTTGTTCAAGTTCCTGAGCTGCAACGTATGAGTGCGGTTATGTTCTATGCATCTGTATCCATCCACTTCTCTATCCAACTAACCTAGGCTATCACCAACGTGGCTTTCCAACTCGTAAAGCACTTTGTTACAATATGAAGATCTCCTTGGTGGGAAATTTGATCTGCTCTCATGTTGTTCAAAGATGACTGATTCTGGGCTGTGAGCCCTTTCTCTCTTTGCCCTCAACAATAATGTGAATTTGTTTAAACTGTTCTATCCTATAACTAAAGTCTTTGCTTCTTTGCTGTACGTTATATTTCTCTTCCAAGTACTCAGCGCCCTCTGTGTCCACATATCCAGTTGAGTGACCCAGGAAGGACAGTGAATAAATGCATTCTATTTTTTGTGTCATGGAGGTTGGTTAATGTAATCAAATTTCCACCAGCCCTCATTCTCTTATTTTCTCCATGACACTCTCAGTGGAGCATGGATGTTGGTTTCAGTAGGACCTGGTTTTGAACCTTAGCTGGTGATGGAGGAAAGTCCCTTTGTTTCTCTGCGACTCCCTCATCTCTTGGATGGAGTTGAAAGTAGTCTTTTACTGGTGGGGAACATGGGAGACTATTGACCCCCGGGGTACCACTCACGACAGCTGGTGCACTTGGAGCCTGATGCTGCTGGAGAAGTGGCCCTTGACTGATGGAGTCGCACACTGGTGGTTGCCTTCCCAATTCAGGAAACCCCACCCTTGCTCCAGTGGTGATGTGTCCAGGAAGGTGGGCCCTTGATCAAGCAACCATCCCCATCTTGATACCATTGTTTCCCTTTGCCAGATGTTGGTTTGTTGGAGGGCATGAAATGACTTGCGGCTGACGGTACACAATGAGGAGAGAGAGACTCCAGGGAAGCTTGAAAGGGGTCTGTTCCCTAGTTGAGAGAGACTGAGAAGCCACTCCCCACTCCTTCCTGTCTAAACATGGCTGTGGGCGGATGGGTCACTTGAAGCTGTGAAAACATAGAGCAGCAAACCCAGGACCAGCTGCCGACCCATAGAACATGGCAGAGAAAGAGTAGAGGAAGAGGCTGAGTCCTTGGCGGACCACCACACCACACCTGGGACTCTCCTTCCAAACTTCTTGTTACAGGAAATGATCACACATCTTTTGTGTTTGATGGCCTCTTAGCTGGTGATTCTGCTTCCTGCAACCGAACAGATAGCCTAATGGATAGAATCATACAACCAAACCTTCATTCTCTAACCAGGCAGCCTTTTCTCCTTTTTGACGTCTCTCTCCCAGAATTACTTGTCTCCTCAGAGCCCGAGAGGCACGACTGAGATTCCTCCAGAGCGGGCCCCTCTCTATCCACAGCGACAGGGTCTGGGAACACGAAAGAGCGAGTCAAGGGTGAGACAGTGAATTCAGAACGCTCGGCCATGCCGGCTCCCTCAGGCAAGTCCTTCTCCCTGCTGAGCTCCTTGCATTCTTTTGATTTTTCTTCGGTTCTTAATGAAGTCCTTACTTGGGCAAACTGCCTAGAAACTTCAGTGGAAACTTGACCCTGGAAAATTCCTGAATTAGAAATAATGTGATTAATGACTAGACTTATGTTTTCTAATAAATAAACTCCAGCTTCAAGTGCAACTTTTGGATTCAGGGGAAAGGGTTAATGATTTTGCTTGCCCGGGAAGGCTGGACAGTCCCCTCCCTCCATTCTGAAGAAGAGACTCAACCTAAGTAGTCCAGGAGTTCGCTCCCGGAGTGGGGGCACTTAGTAAACTTTCACAGATTAGTAAATAACAAGGCAGATGAATTTTCAAAATATGAAGCAATTGATTAAAAAAAAGAGATGGAGACAACAGTGGGGTTTCCTGACTTGGGAGCCTGGGAGGTGAGATTGGCTTGTCCCATGTGGGCCACGGCCCAGAACAGGAAGGCATTGGACACGGGGAGCAGCTAGGGCCGAGTTGGGCGATGGGGGGCCATAGGAACGCGGGAGTCAGCAGGCAGGCGGCCTAAGGTCTCTTCCACAGAGTCGGGGGTCAGGTTAACCTGATCGGGAGGCAGCTAAGTGTTCACCCGGTCGCAGTGCTCCTCCACGGGCGCCTCGCGGGCCTCTAAGAGCCCCCCGGTCTGTTTTGAGGTGTCCCTATGTCAACACCATTTTCATAATCCTGTTGATACATGACTGGTCTTTCTCACTGACCCGAACTTGACGCTGACGGGCAGAAGCCTCGGCACTCTCTGTGCCAGCGTTTCGTGTGGATCTGAGTGGTGGTGAGGAGGCCGCTGTATTCTCCCCAGTCACGCACTTGAGGGAAACTAAAGCACTTAGGGATTTCCTTGTGGAGGTGGTAAAACATGCTAGTTTTATTGAGTCTTGACCTTTGAGTGCTCTCTAATGAATATTTTGAGTGATGATAGGGAAAACAGGCCTGGGGCACTTGGACCTACTGAAGCGTGAGTGTCCAGGAAAGTGTCCGTCTCCTGGAAAACTCAGTGGGGTGGTAGGAGTTGTGAGCCGAATTGTCCTGTTTCCAAACAGCACTTTTACTTTTAAAGGGTGTCTGACGAATAAACTACGATTAGGCCCGGGTATTCTGCAGAGATCTTCCCCCAAATGAACTAAGTCGAATCTCCTTTGCAGAAGAATTCTAAACAACATATGCAGATACTTGAGCCTCAAGGAGGCAGAGCGAAACTCCCCGCTAAGTGTGGACCGTGCCGCCAGCTTCTTCCCAAGGACGCAGTATGGATGGAGGTGGACCACAGGGACTTGACAGCGAGGGAAGTTGCCAAATGCTCCTTGAGTCGGGGGATGAGAGTCAGCACCCACAGGTGACACTATGTACCCAGGAGGTGATGGGACGGAGATGGGAAGGTGTCTCTGTGGTCTTCCTTCTAAAAACCCAGTCTAACCATGAGGAAAAAAGTATCAGACAGATTCCAGGAGAAAGACATTCTACAAAACACCCGACCGGTGCTCCTCAAAACCGTCAAGGTCATCAAAAACCAGGAAAGGCTGAGCAACGAGCGGACAGTGCTGAATGCTGGCAAGAGTGTGGCGTACAGGGACTCTCATTTCAACTCCCTGTGAAATGGAAAATTCCGCTCTGGACGACAGTTGGGAGTTTCTTGTAAGTTTCTCATAAGCCTAAGGAGACAGGACAGCTAAATGCCATGAGGTATGCTGGGACAGTAAAAAAGGACATTAGGTAAAAATTAAGGTCATTCAATAAAGCACAGAGACTTCAGTTGCCAATAACGAATCAACACTTGTCCATGACTTATAACAAATGTTCCATGCTCACAGACACATCAATTTTGACACATTCGGTTATGCGGTCTCTTTGCTGTTCAAGTTACTTTACTTGGCCACCCCGTGCCTCAGTCTCTCCTCAAAGGGGAGGGTGGTAGGATGGACCACAAAGTCCCGTTCCACGGTTTCTGTGCCCTGAAGCTGTAAATGTTGCAGGCCTTTCTCTCTATATAAATAGCATATATGCAAATATATGTATAAACGTATGCAAATATTTACACGTTCCATCTATCTGCGTATCCACGTGCATACTCAAATGTGTGTTGTGTGTGCATGTGTATATATTACACACTTACGTTTCTATATTTGGTAGAACAATGTCTGCACCGTTTCCCTGTGAGGTTCTGGAAGGTGGAGCCGTGTCTTAGACGTCTGGCACAGAGTCCGGCCTGTAGTGAGTCTTCGGTAAACGTTTATTAACTTGGACTGCCGTGGGAGAAGAGCTTCACTATGAACACCAGACCATATGCTCAGACTAAGCCCCTTTCCCCTTCCTACAGGGAGAGCCTGTGTTTCCATAGCCGTTTCTGTGGTCATCGGCGCCAGTGCAGTGCAGGATGAGGGCCGCCCCGGCAGCAGTGGCCGTGGGGAGGGAGCAGGACTCCCCAGGAACTCTCTGCAGGGCCTGGCGATCGTGCGCGTGGCCGAGCACATCCGAGGCCGCGGCCTCCTGGGCCATTTACATTTTGATCCATTGGCTTAGCTATGGTGGGATGTGAAGAACGCAACGCCACCGCTTCTCAGGCCGACCAGGACAGGTGGACTCATGTGCCTGTGCACCTTCTCGTGCGTGTGTGTGCAGGGGTGAGGATGCGCGGATGCAGGAAGTGTCTGCCTCGGCAGGTGAGCGTAGGACCCACCTGTGATGACCCTAAGAGGTAGGGTGCTCTGCGAAGGTCACAGAAGTGAGAGTCGGACTGGCCTGGAACTCACGACTCAGGACTACGTGGACTTAGGACGATCGCTTCATCCCCCCCAGAACTGAATGACTCACCACCAAATAAAGAGAATGGACCTGTGACTTTTGATAACCCCTGACCGCTCCGTGTCGGGAGCCACGCTTTCGCTCTGTGTGTGTGTGTGTCTCCTCTGCTAAACAAAAACAAATCCAGACTTCGGTTAGGAGAGATTTTATTCGAAAATATGGTTGCAATACAGGGAGGAGGCTGATGTCACAGCCCAGTTCAGCTAGTCCTTCATGAGGCCAAGGAATCCGGACGGTCTGTGTCTGACAGGGTCACGGGCATGGAGGGGGGGACCCACAACGAAGTTGTATTGCAGGGAGCTGTTTCCTGGAACACGAAAGCTGGGGATTTCTTTTACTGCTGGTGTTTTGCTCAGGTAAAAGTGAACATTTTCTCCTAAAAGCCAAGTCAGCTCTGAACTCGGCGGTGTGGGGTGACCCGCCAGCTGCGCTGAGCACTGAAGCTTCCCGCGAGAACTGGATGCTGACGCTGGCTGACGGGGTAAGCGCGAGTGCTCGTGGCTGAGCCTTCCGTTCTGGACGCCAGACCAGGAGCCTGCATCTTGCATCGCGGTCCATTCTCAGTTGCGGAAAGTTCTACCTCAATGTCTTCATCGAGTAAAGGTTCGCTTTTCTCAGGCTGCAGCAAGTCTGAGCTAGAGGGTCATGGGCTGGTGGTGTGGGGCCGATGACATAAAGGACCAAGGCCCCTCTCGTCTTCCTGCCGTGTCATGCCCGTCTTCTTGGTAGAGAGACGGTCGTTATTCTTGTGGGCATAACTCTGCATTCCAGGCCAGAGAGGGCTTTGTCATTTTGTTCCAAAAGCAATATCCTTTCCTATGGACCTCTGCGCAAAGCTCCCTAAGACTTATGTCATATGGTCATGCCTAACTCCGTGGATCTGTGGACAGTGAAATATAGCACGAAAACGCCCCACCTCGTGGTGAAAGTCCTTGAATATTGAAACTTTATCTTCAAATATCTCGTGAATTTACTCTACAAGTCAATATTTGTCTTAATGTAAGAATAATATTTTAAGTATT
The DNA here is from genome assembly GCA_030068075.1 of Paguma larvata. NCBI lineage: Eukaryota > Metazoa > Chordata > Mammalia > Carnivora > Viverridae > Paguma > Paguma larvata. The sequence goes on along the minus strand of CM057844.1, from coordinate 46,901,152 downwards.
TATCCTTTTGTTGAATAACCCTTTTGTTCCCCCTCCTTCCAACACTGGACTAAAATTGAGGACAGGCCTTTGTCCATTTGGTAACGGTGGGCACAGCCTGGCACAAGCCAGCCCCCTTGGAGCGGTGCTCACTTGGGCCCTCCCAGGATGGCCAGGTAATTATCACTTTATCAACTCACGGTTAATTGGACTTTGTAGACTTGAAAACATGGAACCCGGGAAGTCTGAATTAAGAAACACTATGGATTTTCAGTCCAGAGAAAATGCGTGTTTAGAGGAAATAGGTTAAGATATAGTCATGGCTAAAGCTGCCCTAAAGAGAGATATTGATTATTATTTGATGTATCAAATAATAACAGAATTGCCAGATAGCTCAGGATTTTCCAAAACAAAAGCTATAATTGAAAGGAATAGCACTGGGCATCTGAATCCCTGTGGGCTGGAGAACCAATTCCGGCTTGGAGCGTGGCAGAGAATCTGGGGTCTCCTTTGTGGGAGAGACTCGTTCCTTTTGTGTGAAGGTAACGCAGCTGGCCCTTTGATTTCCAGGTTGTGGGAGAGAATCGCTCTGACCCCACAGAGTGCCTTATCCCTTTGCATGTCCATGCATTCACTTAAAATGGAATCGCTAAACCCCTTCCATGCATCAGACGCTCTCCTAGGACCGGGACATAGACAAACATGAGGGATATGGCCCCTGTCTTCAGACGGGTGCGCAAGTTACTTTTAGAGAGGGACAAGCACCAAGATTTAATAAAATCTGGTGATGATTACATCATGGAGTGATTCTGGGGGTCAACCTCAGCCCGGTGGTCAGGGAGGACTTCCCCCAACCAACGATATTGAAACTGGACCCAACCCTGGCAAGGAAGAGGACGTTTCTATGCAGGCTGGGACCACTCTGGGCTTTAGCTTGGACTCTGCATCCGTCCCTCTATGATATTTTTGATCAATTACTCTGGGTTCTGTTCTCTGACGTCACACAGAACTATTCTCTCCAACCTTGCCGGTCTTCAAGTAAACGAACACCTGTCCCTGTCAAGAGCCTTCTTACTCATCCATCCAGTAGTCCCTGCCCGTGTTTGGAGCTTCTCCAACCCTGATGGCTCCCTTCCAGCTGGGGGCCCTGCTCCCAGAGCCGGCGCCACAGCTTCGGCCAAAAGGCCACAGGAGCTGTGTGGATGTGCCCGGGCCCCTGGGCCTTGTTGGTCACCCTCCACCACGTGGCTCTGTTCCGCATTGCTCATGCACACTGATTGAACTCTTCTAGAGACGCTGGAGCGTTGCGTGCACCTGTGAGCAGAGGCTCCAAGAATTCCTCAGGCTTGGTTCAGGCTGAGCATTCAGATTCACACAGTTATTCTCATCCTTCGTAATTTGACCCAATTCGAAAAAGAACACAACTCATAAAAAGCATTGTAATGAAAAAAAAAGTGAAGGAAAACAACATATCTACACTGAGCCACAGAGAGCTCAGGTTTAGTGAGATTTCCGTCTGGGAAAGGTTCAGGTAAGATCCCGTTTTATCCAAACTAGGTCAATCTTTGCTTTTCTCTTTCTTGCTTAACCAGCCGCTTGCTCGCTCATGGCTTCTCCCGGTGCCTGTAATGAGAAATGTGTCCCAGTGTAATTACAAAGATAAAAGCTCAGTGAGCACAGGAGGGGGAGCAGGCGTTAGGAAGGACCACATGCTCAGGGCTGTTCCCATGGCTCAGCTCCAAGCGCCTGGCCGATCCGGAGGTGTGGAGCGGCTCCTGGGCAGCCTGTCGCAAACGTCTTTGCTAGCGGCCAAGGATGGCCTTTTCCCCCCATAAAGACGTAGCCCTGTCTGGGAAGTCAAATGAATTTGCATTTGTTGTGATGGCTGGCCGCGGCACAATGTTGAGGCATTTTAGCGGAAGATAAAAGCTTTGAACTTCAGAGGTGAACAGCATTGGCCTCCTTCTGACTAAGCCGTCAGTGCTGCCATTAGTCCATCCATCAACCTATCCACCCATTCATCTATCAATCCATTCACCCTCCCACTCAGTCATCCAGCCACCCACCTCTCCAATCCATCCATCCATCTACCACCGGCCCACCATCCACCCGTCCATCATCCATCCATCCATCTGTCCATCCAACCACACGTGCATGTCCCCAGCTTCCCTTTGCCCACTTGCCACTTTCCCTAAAGTGCCTTTTCCAGGGTCCTTCCCCCACTCGTCTGGGGATCCATGGTGCTCGTTTTGTTGGGGAAGGCAGGCGAGGTGTGCAGCCCACCTCGGCGGGGCTGGGGGCAGTGATTCTGAAGACCCCGGTGGGCACCGATGTGTTAGCATCATAACTATCCTTGACAGAGTGCTCACTGCGGGGCTGGCCCGCCATCATGTGGAATCGTCTTGACACATTGAAGGGGTAGACGCTACAATCCACACTTTACCGAGACCAGCTTAGAAGAGTTAAGTGCCTCCCCCGACATCCCACGGCTATGAATGAGGGAGTCAGGCTCTGAGGCCTGGGGTCTCTGGATCACTGCCGCTCGAATCCCTTCCCTCCAGGAATGAGTGAGGTCCCAGCTCACAGAGCTACAAGGACACCCCCCCTCCCCCGCCGCCACCCACTCAGAGTTTGTTACAAGCTCTCCAATTAGCCGGCTCTCAGGAATAAGCCACGGCCACGGCCACGGCTCGCCACCTGGCCGCCCGTGTACAAGGTGCTGAAGGCCTCTGCGCACCGTTACCATGGATACCGCTCCCCTCCTCAGGTAGGAATAGTTCTGGGCGCTGCCTGGAAATCAGAGATTCAGCTATACTAGCCGATGACTTTAAAGACAAAGCTGCCCTTTGCTGGAGAGAAAAGAAAAAAATAAAATTAACCCCCCACACACAAATTCTGAGGTATCCGATTCATTTGGCTTTTTGTTTTGTGCTTAGGATTAATTTTCGCGTTGAGGCGGCGCTATTGTAGAGTAAGATATCTGAGCCCTGACTTCCAGGGAGAGTGCAGTGTCGGGGTGACATCTGTCATTACGGGGAGCCGCGGTCGCCTGGACAGGGAGCGCGACGAGCTCAGGCACATCCTTCCCTCCAGGCTGGCGGCTGGCGGTGGTCCAGGGCTCAGCTGTGCCGGGATCTCGTCCTGCCAAGCGCCTGGCCCCGGCTGCGGAGTCGGCTCCTGGATGTTCTTTGTGCGAGCAGGTTTTCAGAGGTTCTGTGCCACCCAGCTGCTGGGAGAGTGTCAGACGTGACCCGCAACTGGGCATCAAGGAGGAGCCCGGCGAGGGTTCGGTTTGTGGACCCCAAGCTGTGTCTGAGTGGCCTGAGCTTCCCTGGCAGTGGCTGGACCCTCTCCTGGAGCATCTCAGGGACACCTGGGAGGCACAAACCCCAGCCAAACCCGGCTGAAATCAGAGCTGCTGGCTTAAGTTAGTTTTTAAGATATTATTTAGATACAGCCACGTTGTGCCTTTCTGGTACGCGGTTCTGTCCCCTGTCCGCCACACTCCTGCCAGCGTTCTGTCTGCCGGCAAATGCATACGGTCACGGAACCACAGCTACGATGAAGTTACAGAACATTCCTCTCCCCCTCCCCCAGCTCCTGGCAAACGCCGATCTATTTTCTGTCCTTAGAGTTTTGTCTTTTGGGAATGTCCTATAAACCGAAGCATACGGTACGTGGTATGCGGAGTCTGGTTTCTTCCAAGGAGCATTTGCGACTTATCCACATCGTCGAGAGCATGAAGAGTTCCTTCCTTCCATTGCCGATCAGGTTTCCACCGGTTTGTCCACCCCTTCCCCGGTCAAGAGACATTGGCACTGTTTCCTTTCTTTCTTTCTTTCTTTTTCTTTTCTTTCTTTTTTTTTTTTTTTAGGTGACTTTTAAAATGAAGCTGCCTTCAATATTTGAATACAGTTTTTGGGTGACGGAGATTTTTATTTTTATGCTGGGAAGTTCCTAGTGCAGGTATTACTGGTTGTTAGGTAAGTTTAAATTTATAGTATCTCCCAGCTGCTGTCCATGGTAACTATGCCATTTTCCATTTCGCTGCTAGCGAATGAGGGCCCCTGGCCGCCACGCTCCTGCCGGGGCTCTGTCTGCCGGCTTGTGTTTTATTTGACCATTCTCGTGGGGTGTAGCGGAATGCCGTTGTGGTTTCAGTCAGTATTTCCCTGGGGACTACAGGTGCCAAGCATCTCTCATCTGCTTATTTCCCATTTGTACATCTTTGTGGGTGAAGTATCCGTTTACACTCTTATTTTGCTGCTTTTATTTGCCTATGTATTGAAGCGGACAGAAAGAGAGAGTACGAAAGAAATGACCCAGCCCGATAAAAGCAGTTGGGAGTGCAAGTAGAAGTGTGGCCTTCCAATGCCGCATCTAGCACTTCGTCCAAAATTCCAGACGAAGGTCTGCCTCCGGCTTATTTTAGAATAATAGCAATGGTGTGGCAGGCACCTCTCCAAACGAAGACCCTGACGGTGGCCACTTTCAACTCCATCCTCCGCACTGTTTAGAGTAAGCCGTTGGTATCCGATCATCGCTATTGGTGCACGAGAAAGATGACAGAGCTTTAATTATACCAACAGATTTCGTATTATTTACACTACCGGACAACGAACAGCTCATGTGAGTTCCTCAACAAGCACCTGTGGAATACATATGACGTCTAGTCCCTGCCGCCTTGGGTTCTGTATTTGGTTTGAAAAGCCAACACCGAAGTCATCAGAGAGAGAATTAAAGGCACAACAGGTGACACTAAGTGTTGAAAATAGGCACCAACAAGAGGCAGGGCAAGTTTCACGCAGTAACGAGGGTCCACTTGGGAGAGATGGGGCTGGCGTTGTGTGCGGAAGGGATGCTGCAGAGAAAATGGAGAAAGAGAATCCACCTGAGAAGGACAGGTGGGGTTGGGAGGATGGGGGATGGGGGATGGGGGTTGGGAGGTGGAGGGATGGGAAGATAGGAGATGGGGAATGGGGGAGGTTAGGCTGATGGGGGATGGGATGACAGGGTGATGGGAAGATGGGGGGATAGGGGTTGGGTGATGGGGTGATGGGGGTGGGGGAAACAAGGCCAGCCAGAGCAGAAGGCTCACACCAAAATCAGCGTGTGGTCGTAGGGTGGGGGGTACGGAGGCTGAAGCCACAAAGGCCAACGTAGCCTCCATCCCCCCTGGTGTCTTCGTTGGACCAGGACTTACACTCTCCAAGTCCTCCATCCACTTTGGCCACAGACTGGCCGCATCGCTGAAATCAGCCGGGCGAACACACCCGCTGAATGAAACGCCACCCAGTTGGGTTTCTACTGGCAGGGAGACATCACTCCAACAAGAAATGTCTAACATTTCATCATATAAATCAGCTCGAACCAAGAACTGTGCGATGCTGGGCAAGAAAAGAAGAAAAATCCTTAGGCTTCACCAGAGAAGAGGGTCAACATGGAGCTCTCATTCGCCGAGATGATTACTGTAGAATTCTTCCTTATCCACATGCCTCGAGACCGACGCAGCGGCGGGCGGCAGTAAATCACGTTTGCTGCATAGTTTCGGCCACTTCTCTGGCTCCTTAAGTATCTCCTCCTTGCTTTCTTTTATTGAACAAGCGATCCATACGTGCATTGCTTAGACTGCAACAGGAACAGTGCTTCCTTCAGCCGATCCTGGAAACAGCATCTCTTTGTCAAGACTAAGTCCACAGTCTACATGGTGACCAGATCTCTCAGGAGCGCCCCAGTGAGGGGTGGCGTGGATGCGTCCACAGCCGGGCTTCTCACCCTCAAGGGCAAACGAAGGTAGGCATCGGGCCTTGCTCTGAGTTCCATTGGTGCCTCACCAGCCCCCTGGTTCGCGCAGTCCCTCAGGGGGCCCGCCCCGTGGCTCACAGCCATACTCGCCTTCTGCCTCAACGGCTCCTGCAGGCTCACTCGGCTCCTGGCCTCTGTGTACCTGTTCTGATGTCACCGTGAAAGCTTTGCTTGCTGAGACCTGTGGAGGCATGAGGAGGGGACAGACCTCGATGGCATTGGTGACGCAGGCCCACAAGGATAGTTCTGTGGTGGAATAATCACTTTATGTCCCAGAAAAAAGAAAGAAAATCAACAGACACACGGGAGGCTCAGAGCACCGCACAACCACAGAGCGATGGTGCGAGGGACACGTCCACGGCTCCCGAGACTCACCTTCCAGGGGAGTACCCGACACCCATACTTCCCCGTGGCTGATGCGTCACCGCCCTGAGGCCCTTCTGTCTCATGCCACCGTTATTTCAGAGCCTTGGTCGTCCCCATGCGCAGCCCTCACAAGGCGAGGAAGAGACACCAGCCTGACTCCCTCAGCCAGCCCCCGGATCCGCCGAGGTTGCCTTTGGGTTGTGTGTTTTTTTTCAATTCGACTCCACATCCCCCCAGTGAATGAGGCCAAGCGTTTCTAACACGCTCTTCTAATGCCAGCGCTCCTCAGACCAAATCCACCCGGCCCCCGTTGGTGTGAACAGAGTTTTATTAAAACACTCGTGTGTGTGTTACCTCCGGCCGGCAAAGCAAAGCCTGCGGTATTGACTCTCCGGCCCTTTGCAGAACTAGCCTGCCGATCCTGGTTTCGACAGTGGTGAGCGTCTCACGATGGGAAGGGTTCACCAGCTCCTCCCTCGGGAACACCTTCCGGGCTCAGTAAATGCCCGCGGTGGGGGGGGGGGAAGGCCGGAGGGCCAGTTTGCGGGGGCTCCCAGAACGGGGCAGCGTCTTGCTCTCATCTCCAAGATGCCTCTTGACTCGGGTCGCTTGCTTCTAAATGCACTTCAGTGGCAGATGTTGGCTTGGTGGAGGTGAGGGCCGAGGGCCTCTGGCTCGTTTCCTGTGGTTTGAAGCAGCCTCGGAAGAACCAGAGACCTCTTGGCCCTCTGGTGCCCTCCCCCAGAACTCACCCCCCAGGCTCCTGGCTTTCTCTTTATTTGCATCCTTGTGAGATTCATAATTGTAATTGTGTGAAACTGCATGAAAAGTGCAGGGCATTTGATTAGCTCTGCCCGCGGCTATCGGTAGGTACGGTGTCTGCATATCCAGTGATTTTGAATTTAATGATTTTTGCAGTTAAGCCAGCTAGAGCTGGAGGGAAGGTGCGATCGCCAAGGTGAAGGCAGCAATTTCCCGGGCAGCCTGCTTCTGCTCCTTCTCCTTCTCGCGCCGGGCCATCCAGCAGCCTCCGCGTAGGGCTGCTTAATTGGGAAAGAAAGAAGGTTTTGAGCGACTCATTTCTATTCCTAAGGCAGTCCTCACTTTCTCTCACTCTGACCACTTCCCTTCCTCTGTCCCATCGAGGGAACGTGAGTGGGCAAGGCTCGGACCGCCCTGCTCGAGGGTACTTTCCCGGCACGGACACACGCTCCCAGGGGTTTCGAGCTATGCAAGGCCAGCCCCCCTCACCCCGAACTTGCCTTATTATGAGGATCCTTTAGGATGCAGGTGAGACATGCTCCCCACGGGCCCCTCCCTGGTGGTTCTGATGCGGGGCTTCCAGGGTGGGGTCTGGAGCCCGCACTTGTTTCGGCATTTCTGGGAATCCCCGGCAGGTTTGGGGAACGGCCGGATTTGTCCACGAGCAGAGGATAACACCAGCTGATATCTTTCCTGGGCTTCCCTCGCTCGTCTGCCCCTCCTCTCCTGGGCAGGCGGCTGCACCCCCATTTCAGAAGGGAGCGAGGGGGGGCCCCTGAGTGGGTCACCTGTGCAAAGGTTGACCTGCCGTGTCCCCGGAGCTCTCCTGGGGCTCACGGGAGGCATGACGGGTGCCCCGCGTATCTACGGGTCCTCAGAGAGCAGGGGTGCAGAGAAGCCCCAGGGAAGGCACACCGGATGTGAAAACAGGGCTCAGGAGCCCTCTCTTCCTGAGTACGTGTCTCCCTTGGCCCATCTCCGAACCCCTCTTTTCCGTTAAAGGTTTTTTTTTTCCTCATTTCACTTTTCCATTCTGCAGTTGGTGCTGAGATTGTTGGAAAAAATTATCTTGACCATCAGGATCGATGTAGATGGTTTATCCGGAACCGCTAGACACGGCTGAAATGCGAATCATTTGGAGAGAGAGTTCCACAAAGTGACAAAGTGAGCGCCTTGGTTTTAAAACCCGGCCGCTCGCTCTCACGTCCCCATAGTGGACACGCTGAGGGTCGGGAGCCGGAGCACCGGCGGTGCCAGGGGAGCCCACCCACAAGAGGCCCTTCTAGACACTCAGTGATAGAATTTAACATTGAAGTCAGGGCGGAAGGTCCTGCGTTCCCTCCTGATCCGAGCAGGTGCGGTGGCCCGGGCAGGAGGTGTGGCTGCTTACCGGTGAAAGCAGCTGGCGGGGTGCAGGGCGTGTCGCAGCGTCCTGAGGAAGGGAGGTGGGAGCGGGAGAGCAGCGGGAGCCGGGGCGGGTGGCGTGGGACGAGCCCGCTGCTCCCGCACCCCCAGGCCGTGACCGTGAGTGTGAGCGGGGCCCAGGTCTCCATGATGGAAGTAACCTCATTAGGCTATTTCATCGTGACAGAAAAACACCTGTAGTCCTGCTGCCCCAGGTGACACTGTGGCAGAACCCTACCTGCCGGCAGAAGGCCTGTGGGGAAACACACGTGCGTGGACAGATCGTGATGCTGGGGACTGCGCCACCCCCACCCCCCGCCCTGCCACAGTACCCAAGTCCTCTTATCAAGACCGTTTGTTTTTGTAATTCGTCTGGAGGTGCATGTGAGTCCGTGCATCATTTGGACTAACTCCCTGTGTCTCGCTGTCACCCACACTTCAAACCCTGTCCCGAGAGCCACCCGCATCAACACCGCCCTTCCCTGCTAAGTGGCTGCACGGAGCCCCACGCCCTAGCGGCACTCAGGTCTCCCAGCCGGTTACCGTCAGGCGCTGCCCTTGCGTCCCGCCCAGTGTCCTGCTACCATGATGATGCTGCTCGGAGCTTCCTCGGTGGCCTGCTGCCACGATAAAGTCCCTGCAAGGGGCAGGCTGGATCAAAGGCCTTGCAGGGATTAGCACTGTGAACGCCTCGGACAAGGCGTGTGCCTCTCGGGCTCGGAGCTCAGACTGGGATGCTCGCAGCCCTGGAGGACACTTGTGACCCTTGGCAAAGTCTCCTCAGAAGAGCTGGAAGTGGACCCATCCTGGCCCGCCCACTGGCATCACCAACTCTTCTCCAGCCCAGCCGCATCGTGAGGCAGCTTCTGCTCCCTGGAGCCAGGCTGGGGCCACATTCTCCCTTCATCATGGTGGCTTCCAGCAAGGGCAAAATTACACATCCGCGTGGGTTTGGAGACCAAGTGTGAATTTAGGCTCATTCGCCGTGCAGGTAAGTGACCCAGTATCGGCAGGACAGGTGTCATCGAATCCACAACACGGGGAGATGGGCGTGACCGTAGGGGGCCGTTAGGGAAAACGTAGCGGCCAGCATGATGGCAACACAGACGCGGCTGGAGGTGGGAGGGGAGGGGAGGAGCGGTGACCTCGGGGCCAGTTCGGCCCACTCAGAAGCTAACTGCCAAGCCCAGGAGTCTGTGTGTGGCCCCGTTAGAGTCCTGCTCTTAATGAACCAGGTTAGGAGCAGACCCGACAGACACAACAAGAAATTAGCCCGCGACGGGCCGGAGAGTCTGGGAGGGGGCAGAGGAGTCCAGACTGTCTCTTCCTTGGCCTCTTTTCAGAAGTCGGAGGTGGAGGTGCCGGAGGGTACCCTTTGGCTTCTTGGATAATTACCCAAATTTGGATCTCTTTGCTTTAAGGTATTTTTTTTTTTCAGGGAGCTGAGGAGAGAAGCAAGTGCCACCGATGCTTCTGTCCCTGCAGAGCTGAGCGTTTATATAATCCCCGGTGTGCCTGTGTGCGAGCACGCGGAGGCCAGGTCCCGGGCGAGGAGGCGGGTACCTTGGGGGAGGGAAACGCAGAGAACACGGCCCGCTGCCAGTCCCCTTCGCCCCGGAAGGTCTCTTGAAGGCATCGTTGTCGAGCCTCTGCTCCTGTTCTGTGTATTCAAAGTATTACGCCAATGCCCCTGTGGTCTCGGGCTTTCAGGTCCTGTGGTTGCTCGGCGACACTCCCAGCCACCCTGCAGGCAAGAGGGGCTGGAGGTGGGAGGACGGGAGGCGGCTGGGGCCCTGGCCTTGAGTTGGGGACTCCGGTCCCTGGCTCTGGAGGTGGCTGGCCAGCGCTCACGGGGCCTCTGTATTTGCAGGCCGGACACCCGTTTGCTTACACCTCGGGGTTCTTGTGAGCCGGGAAATGTGCAGACGGTTTCCTGATTGGAAGCTCTGAGATGTCCAGATTCCCAGGCCTGTTTTCTCTGACCCTGTTCTGCGGGCTGAAGAGAAGGCGTGGGGAAGCAGGGGCAGGAGGGCGCCGAGCCTGGAGGTGGTCCCAGCCGAGACGGTCAGCCTGATCCCACGGGAGCCCGGGAGCAGGAAGCGCACCACAGCGCTGGCCCCACCGTGAGGCTCTGGGTGTCTGTCAGGTGCCACCGTTGGGAGGCACAGAGGCCATCCCGAGAGCGGCCACGTTGTCCAGAAAAGGGGCCTTCAGGGCCATTAGCCGCCGACGGCTCCAAGAGCCGGGAGTCTGCACCCAGCACGCTGACGGGTCCGGGTGGGCACCACGGCGTCTCCCGCCCCCCTGAACGAGTTGTCACCAGAACACACAGCCCAGACTTAAATTTCATGCAGTTTACAGTAGTATCGCGTACAGCGTGTCATAATACTTGTTCTAAAAACTCATTCGCGGTGGGGGAAAGACGACCCCATTTTCCCTGTTTGCTCGTCGCTCCTTGACTGAAATCCGTTAATAGACTTGGTGGTGAGGAGAGTCTGGGGCCGTGTCTGGCTCCTTCCATGCCCCTCCCCCTTCAATTCTTACAAGTCGGTCCTGCTGTCTGGAGCCCCGAGAGCCTCCTGACCTCTGCCTCTCGTCCAGGCCCCACAGACGGCCGGGATCGGCTGACTTGCTGAGTCCTCCTCCTGACTCGGAACGCCTGGCAGACGTGGAGCCCTGCAGCGGGCGCTCCCTCTGCACCTGCCCACTCTGGCCACGCGCCCACATCCGCCCCGTTTCGCAGATGAGCAAAGTGAGGCAGAGAGAGGTTCTGTCACCTCCCGAGGTAGCCCGCCTGCGGCCTGTCCGACCTTCTCCCGGAGGAGTCCATCCAACCCACGCCCACGGCCTTGCTTCCCGTTTCTACGCATTCCTCTCCTGGATCGCCACACCTGCCCCCTATGTCCCCCCCGCCTTGGTTTCCCCCATAAAATCCTCTCTCCTTAAGGTCACCAGATGGAGACTTCTAGAGTGCATCGCATGCTGCTGTCACTTCTGTGCACGGAGTCCTTCAATGGTCCCCTTCTGACCCAGTCAGCATGGGCGGTCACCCCAAAATGCTTGCCCACAGTTCTGGAGGCTGGAAATCCAAGGCTGAGGTGTCGGTGGGGCTGGTTCTCCCAATGCCCTTCGTCCTGGCCTGCCGGCGTCTCCTCGCCAGTCGCCACGTGGTTGTCCCTCTGTGCACTCATCCCTGCTTCTCCTCTTCTTTAGGGGACTCCAGCCGCCTGATCGGGCCCCACCAACGTGACCTGGTCTAGCCTTAATTGCCTCTTTGAAGGCCTGTCTCCAGTCACGTGGGGGTAAGGGTGCCACATGGGAAATTGGGGGAAGATAATTCAGGGCCAACACCTTACCTGGGCGAGCTCTGGAGTCCAAACCCACTGCACCCCCCCTTGCCAACGTCTTCAGAGTCTGCTCCCTGCCTGTTTCTCCAAATGCCGCTCTCTTGCCCCCAAACACCCACCTGTACCCCGTGCCCCAGCCACGCATGGGTAGTTTCGACCCCTCAACATTTCCCATCCTAACCGTGCTTTTGCACAAGTGACCTATGGCCCTTGACCCCACCCCCGGCCCGGCCCGCCTTGCCCCTGCCCCAGGCTCCAGGCTGTCACTTGGCCCCGGCTGTTCCTGGTCCCAGGATGGGATGCACGCCCTTTCCTTCCGGCCCCACATCACAGTCACCTGCAGGCGGTCTCTTCCTCAGAGTCCAGAACAGTCCCAACGCAGGGGTCTGGCCTGTTCCTCTCATATCTTCAGTGCCAACCCTACAGCCCGGTGCCTGGGTCCGGGGGTCCAGCAGAAGGTAACCGGAAAGTGGGGGTGACTGGCGCTTGCCGTCCTCCTACTCCACGTTCTCGTTCTCGGCACTGCGGGCTGCTCGGGGCCATTGGCATACACCGCCACCCGCGAAGTGTGAGGAGCACTCTCTCTGCTTCACAGATGCACAGTCTGACACTCAAGGATGTTACAGGGCCTTCCCGTGGCCACGCAGCTGGGGGCGGCAGAGCAGAGGTGCCGTGCGGGGCCATAGGGGTCTCGAGCTCACTTCTGGCCACCATGTTTCACTGCCATCAAGAATGAGAAAATCCACTGAACGAGGGGAGGCTGCCCCAGGTGGGGACAGTGGGGGACAGCGCACCGGTGGGGGTCATGGGTGGGTGAAGCTTCAGTGGAGAAAGTAGAAGTAAGTCGTGAGCGTCAGGGAAGGAGCACACCGCCTCCTTCCCCCCACCCTCTGAGCACACCACCTCCTTCCCCCCACACTCTGTCTGGAGCCGAGCCCCGTGCCTGGTGCCTGGGCCAGAGGAAGTCGCTAGTAGCATCTGCTGAGTGGACAATGGCCACAAAGCTATCTTGGATATCTGCTCTGTTCCTTGCTATGCAACCAACTTTGCAAGTTTAGTCAGTAGCATTTGAAGGTATCGCTTCCCGTCCGTCCTTGTCCGTTCAATGTCGGGGAGTACGTCCCCATACGTTCCTCACTCTGCACTGAGAGCAACGGTCAAGTGTTAGAGTCACGTGGGCAACGCAAACAGTTCTGCTGCAGACCTGTTGAGTCAAAGCCTCCAAGGCAGCATCAGGGCACGGACTGGGAACCTCCGCTGGTCAGCCGTACACGGAAAATGTGTCCTAGGCTGCGTGGTAGGACTGGATACTCTGGGTTCAAGGATAAACTAAACTGTAATTCCTGGAAGGCTAATGAACCTTGAATTGGGCCTCCTGTAAGCGTACGGAAGTGAGCACCGGGTAGCAGGGAGCACTCGTCGACAGCGAAGAACATCTTCCTGGCACCTACTACTTCCTGCTTCCTTCGGCTTCTCTGACTCGGTTGTTAGAACTCCTTCATTTTCTCTTTTCCTGCTTTGTTTCGACACTGAAGGGTTGTCCCGTTCCCTCAGAAAGCTCACGATTCACAGTCTCTTTGAGAATAAGGGCAAGGAGTACGATCCGATTAGAGACAACGCCAAAGCTACATCTTGCTCAAGCGATGGTGTGCAGGTGGTCCCAGATCTGTGCAGCCGCACGGGGAAGGCCGCCCCAGCGCCACGCCCCACGTCCTTGCATACCTACCTGATCTCTGTGGTAAGATTTATGAGTCCAAAGAAGAAGAAAAGGGGGCTTGGGGAGGAGAAAAGAAAAAGTTCTAATTACGATTTGCCGGGGTCCTCTGGTGTCCTCCATCAGGGCGGGGGCGGGATGACAGGGCCTCCACCTCGCTCCAGATGGCCCGGGCATCCTCTCCTCCGTGGGAATGTCGATGGGGCCACCCGGGAGTCTCACGGTCTCAGCTCATCTTTTTCTCAGCGCAGCAGGTGGGGGTGAGAGCCGCCATGTTTCCTCACGGCACCGTATTTGGAGCGGGTGATGTGTTGACCCCGGAGCTGGGTTCCTAGCACTCAGGAAAACAGTAATTGCAGACACAGATTGTATCTTTCAGTTGTGTTTAGGTCCAATCTCCTGACTCTCCTAAAACCTTTGTGAAGTAGGAATCACCGTGACCCCCAAACCGTGTGGATGGAGGAACTGAAGACTGACTCACAGCTAGTCACTGGCAAAGCTGAATTAGGGCCGGGACCGTCACACAGGCTGTGCCTGCAATCATCACGCTACGCTCAGCAGGAACAGGAAAGAGAGGGTTCCTCGAGCAACACTGTTTTCCTGAAGGGAACAAAACAGGAACCAAAGCAAACCCAAACAAAAACGAGAGGCATTTTCAGGCTCCTGGAAGGGAGCCAGTTACTCATCTGCCTCCAACCCCGTAGTTAGCACCCTGAGCCTGACAAATCCCTTCTGCTTTTCAAGGAAGGAGAGCAGCGGAGACACAGTCGGGGTAGGTGGGCAGGACCTGCAGACAGAGGAGGGACTGGAAGCTAAGTCGGCCTTAGGAGGGTGACCACCCGGGGCACAGAGAAACTGGAGGGAGGGGCTGGCTTGTGAGGAGGCGCTCAGCCTGCCCCCAGCCCTTCTCCCTCTTGCTTCATTCCCGCAGCCACCTGCACCTTCCTCTTGCTCATTTTCCTGCTGCACCAGACGGGCCCGGCCTGGCCTCTCCCACAGTCGTCGGGTTGGCCAAGCTGCTGCAGGGACCCTCCCCATGGAGACCTTGGCACCATCTGGGCAGGGCTGTGGTCAGACTGGCTCCTTTCCTTCCTGCAGGCCACAGCACGCTGTCACTCAGGGCTACCCTGCGAGGACCCTCTTACTGGTCCTGTGCCCGCTCTCCCTTTGAGGTCTGGCTAAGTCTACCTGGAGCCTGAGCCCCTGTAATAGCTCCTCCTCTGGCAACACTCCTCCCATGTGCCATTGCCCGTTACATTCTGTTCCCCCACAGGCTTGTCAGGGCGAGAATGCACGTCTGCACCGTTCGCTGGAATCTGTCCAGTCTGTCTCGGTGCCAGCACACAATAGGTGCTCAATAAATGCGGCGGACTTTACGTGGGAGGATGGATTAGTGAGGGAAGGGCCTAGGGACAAACGTCAGCCAGAACCACATGTCCTCTCCCAGTCCTGGAGACCTGGGGACAGAGACTGTCCTGTGGAGTCCTGGTCACGGGGCCCCAAGAAGGTGGAGGCTCCCTCTGCCTGAGTTCTGCCTGTTTCTGCTTTTGCATGAAGCCCTCCCGGCCTCATCGTTGTCCCCATGGCCCCTTGGCCTTGAAATGGGTCTTCCATGTTCCGTTGCCTTCCTAAGGATACTGACTTAGCTGGTCCGAAGTGCACCCACACAGGGAATCTCTTGAAGTCCCGAGGCTAAGACCACCTTCTGAGTTCCGTGAGCAGAGCAGGGAGGGGGTGTCTGGTTTCCCCACCTCCTCTCCTCCTCCCTGCCCTCTCCCACTGGGCCCTGTGGAAGAGGAAGGTCTTGTCCTTCTCTGTCTCCTTTGGTTTTCTCCTTAGCCATTCAACAAGAAAACGCCCGGTGCCTCACATTTGCCAGGTCTTCTGAACCCCGAGTGTGCAGGATGCAGGAGGCAGCCCTTCCCGGCTGGCTGGAGGTGCTCCCTCTCACCCAGCTGGCTAGCAAAGACCTGCTCCTCTAGGACTGGCCGAGGGGCCCATGTGCAACTCCCAGCAGCTTCTGCCAAGTCGTCCAAGTGGCTAAGAAAGTCTCCTCGGACATGGAGAGTCCCTGGCTTCCAATGTCTTACAGCCTTCGTAATAGGAGGGAAATTTCAAGTGAATATTGTCAGTAAATCCCCCGATGGACAGAACCCTCCAATTATGCCTCCATCTTCCACCCTGCTGGGAACATGCTGAACAGGACCGCCACAGGGGGATCTGGAAGGAACTGAATTTCGTAGCCACACGGCTCATTACTGGAGGTGAGAGCTCTGAGGGAAGAGAGGAAGGAGGTTAACTTCTCCCTTCTCTGATGCCATTCCCCTGGACGGTCCTCGGAACCTGCCCTTGACAAGCACGTACCCCTTCACTATGAAGGGAGTGTTCAAGATCGAGTCGAACCCACATGCTGGCTCTCAAAAAATGTCTCCAGCTTCCTCACTTGAACCCGTGAAGTCATGATGGGATTGCAAGACAGCCCCGGTAAAGGGAAGGAGAAAGAAAGAGAGAGACACAAACTCTAAGGAATCCAGGGTTGGTGAGTCCAACTTTGGAACCAGGCACAGCGGAAGGCTGTGGCACGGTTGTGTTATCTACGCAGCAGTCTCAAAGTTCTCCAGCGAGGGAATTGTGTGACGGACAGTAGATTATGCAAAGGTGTCCTGTAGGTATGGATTGAATCATATATCGGTTTTAATATTTAGTAGATCATCATGAATCACATTTCACAAACCACAATGAAAGTTTAGTAAAGGCTTTATGAATGTGTTGGGTTATTTTTTTTCTTCACCAAAATTTTCCTTTAAATAAAACATGGAATCGATTGCTTTTTATTCTACATATATATATATATATATATATATATAAAATCACATTTCATTGACCACCGACGCTGCTGGATTAGCCCAATGTACTAAGAACAACTTTAATTTCTGTATTTACCAGAAGAACTCAAATCATGTCCCAAAAGAATCAAGTGTACATGCTCCGTCTCTCTTGATTTGTTTTGTGATTTGGAAGAAAATTGGCTCGAAGGTCGATAATAAAATGTGACATGACACAAGAGGAAGGTTTACATAGCAGATGCTCAAAGACCAGAACGGAAAACGGCTTGACGTCCTGTGTATCAGGTCACATGCGTCCCTATCCATGAGCTTCCGGCCGACACAGGCACATTTTCAGCCCGTCAAGTGCGTAGAGTGGTGTTGGTCCATGAGCTCCCAAAATACATGTGAATTTGAACCTCGTAATTCAGCTTTAAGTTCAGATTAGTGAATCTACATTTATACCGATGAGTCAGACAGACCCAAAGGAGGAAGACAATATGTAGGATGGAATGACCAACCTGAGGGACGCATGATTTTTTAAAATTGAAATTTAATTTAATTAATGCTTTTATATATAACTTACTGTCACGTTAGCTAACATGCAGAATATACAGTGTGGTCTTGACTTCGGGGGTAGAGTCCCCTCATTCATCACTTACACGCAGCACCCAGGGCTCATCCCAACGAGTGCCCTCCTCACTGCCCATCCCCCATTTTCCCTCTGTCCTCCATCAACCCTCAGTTTATTCTCTGCATTTAAGAGTCTCTTATGGTTTAGCTCCCTCTCAGGTTGTAACTATTTTTTCCTCTCCCCTTCCCTTCCCCCATGGTTTCCTGTTAAGTTTCTCAAATTCCACATATGAGTGAGAACATATGATATTTGTCTTTCTCTGACCAACTTATTTCACATGAGAGTCAAGATTTAAATGGCACATGAACAATCTAAGCAGAGATTCCAATAATTCCTGCCACTGAGGCTACTGCTCACCCACTAGCAGACCCGCTAACTGATGCCAGTAAGCTCAAGGCAACCTCAGAATTTTCGACATAGTTCGGCATTACATCCATGAATTAGAAGATGGCCGAGTGCCAAGACTCTTGGTGCTGAATCGGTTCAGTAGAAGCTTGGAGGGCAAGAATCACCATGGGGAGGTTAGACAAGGCTGCGGCTGAGCCTGGAGGGGTGGCGGGTGCAGTTGGGTGATGGGGAGGGCAGGAGGAGGAGCACTAAGGTGGGCAGTCTCCAAGGGTGGAAGGAGAAAGGGCAGGTGGGAGCTAGCAGACAAAAGCCCAGATGTGTCACGGATTGTGTAATCCAGGGAGGGGAACTGCCTGTGAAACTGGATGTGGTGAGGGACAACCTGGGAGCTCAGGAGCTACCCCGGGGAAGTCAGGAGCCACTTCCGGGTAACTCGGCATGGGGCCGATGCCAGTAGTATTTTGAAGGGCTAGTGTCCAAGGGAAGGAAGTGCATCATTGAAGGATGTGGCTGTGAACCTGTAACGTGACCGAGTGACAACCAAAGACCCAAGTGCACCTGAGGGAACCCGGCTCCCCTCCAAAGCCCTGCCCCAACCTGCCTGCAAATAGGCCAAGAATGGCAGGTTGCCTAGAAATCACCCCAAGCCTGCAGACACGTGGTCTTCAGACGGGCATGCAGTCAGCAATTCTGAAACCTGAGCATGCTCCCTGGAATTGGGTAGGTACCCACACGGATGGCAGACGGTGAAGCCAGGTTGCTCGCCGTTGGGCCGGGAGGTCAGAGGTAAGCAAGGGGAGGAGGCTAGAATGATCCATGTGGCGATGGATCACAGCAGAGATGCCAGCGCGAGCTCACGTTGACCTCAGATAGATGAAGGTGCGTGCACAGAGAAATCCTTACAGATGTGTGAATACACATTGGTTCGTAGACACCCAAACATCTCCCTGCACTGCCAGCTGACTGAATCTAGATGCGGTGACATCTCATTAACAAGGGGCATGTCTGGCACCTGTTACTGATTTCTGCTACCATTCTCCAGCGAAAAGAACTAGGATTCCTCGAAAGAAATGGTTGGCTCCAGGAGCAGGACACGGAACATTCGAGATGAGCCTGGAGCATCTTGAGGTGCTAGAAAGTAAGAAAATGCTCAAAACAAGACCCCCCACATGAATGGGGATGTGTCCAAGAGACACAGGCACCCACTGGAAGAGCTCCCAGGAGCCAAAACTGGAAGAGTTTGAGCGAGAAAACATAACTTTGAGACAGAGTTGGTAGCTTTGTTCAGGTCAGCAGCGGTTTGGGGAGCTTGGAGTGTGAATTATGAACAAACTGAAGAAGACAGATAAAGTTAGAAAGGTTAAAAGTGGGTCAGAAAGAGAGTGTCTGGGAGAGTGGCATTGCGTGGCCACTGGACCAGGCTTGTGGATCATTTCGCAGATCAAGGAAGATTTCAAAGGAAAGCCTCACTTAGTCTGAAGAATACGGCACTTCCAACCCGAAATTTCTCATTTTTCTGAGAATTAAGATCTGCTTCCATTTTTCTTTCACAATCGTCACTTGACATTTTCCTGGGAACAAGGCTGTTCTTTCTGGTGCAACTGTGTTCCCTAAAGAGTAGAGGGTGCCCTTTGAACCATGGTCATGCTGCAATTTGCTCCACAACAAGCCACTCGGTCGTGCCCATGTAAGCCATCAGCGTGACTGACACCGCACCTGCTCTCCACTCTGCACGCGCCTGCCAGGGAGCCAGGTGATAATTAGCATGGAAAGGCCTGCTTGAGCCACAAACATGCCAGGTGGCCCCGGAGCAGGGAGCCAGCTCCCGGAGCAGTGCCCCTGTGCTGAAAGTCTCCCCCTCCCCAAGCCCCGAGGGTGGGAGGGCCAGTCGTCTGATAAGGGGGACAAGAGTTCTTCCAAATTGCTGGGAGAAAGCTCAACAGTGTGGGTTTGAAATTATCACGACAATAAAGTTTCCACAAGCTACAAACCTAGATGTAATTAGGGCCACCTTTTCTCTGGGCGTGTTGAGAAACAAAGAAAAAAAGACAGGTATCTCCAGAAAATTCTTCCTGGGGGAGATTTCAGAAATGGCAGGGCCGTTCCGTAAGTGGGAAAGATCACAGAGGAGCCGGGACTTCTCCAGTGAACAGGTGTAGAGACGCTGAGTCCCTTCCGTGTGCCTGCCACTCGCGGACACGTCTTTTCTCCCAGCCCACGTTGGAGGGGGGGCAGGCTGCAGGTACCTGTCATGGCCCCCAGCCAGGGACACGTGACTGGAGAAAAAATTCCAAGCTTCGCAGCCCCTCAAGTGAAGCCATCCCGAGGTGTGTTCGCTGCTGCATCCTGGAGTCTGCAGTGGGATGGAGTCTCAGCTGCTCACACACTTCTTTTTAAGTAAACTCCTCTTTTGCGATAGAATTGCATTTACAGAAAAGTTGCAAAGATAGTTGGACATTTCCATATATCACACACATAGTTAACATCTTACCTGAGTAGGTTTTCTTTGTCCCAACCATTGGACCAAAATCCATTATTTTGCATGATTATGCATTATGATGCATTATTATTAACTAAAGTCCATATTTTATCCAGATTTTCTTCTTTTTTAGCAAAAGTCCTTCCTTCTGCCTCAAGATCACATCCAGCATAACACCTTACGTTTAGCCGTCACGCCTCTTTAAACTCCGCTGGAGAGATCGCTTCTCAGACTCCTCTGGATTCTGATTGACTTGACCGCGTTGAGAAGTATCGGTCAGTTATTTCATAGGATGTCCTTCGACTTGGGTCTGTCTGCTGGTTTTATTCTCACAGGGTTCCACTGGGGTTACGGTGTTGTGAACGAAGACCACAGAGGTGAATCGCCATTCTCCTCACCTCACGGCAAGCATCCAGGCTGCCGACCTGACTGGTCGCTGTCTATGTTAACCTCGATCACCTGGCTGAGGTGGTGTTTGTCAGGTGTCCGTAGATCGCTTTTCCTCCAGGTTTTCGTAGTCTTGGGAAGAGAGTCATTCTGCACAGTTCACATCCAAGGAGCAGGAAGTTATGTTTTACTTGCTTGAGGGTGGAGTATCTACATATATATTTAAACATTTAAAAAATATATTTAAAAAATTCTTCTAACAGGACATTTGTCTTTCCTTCCTTCCTTCTATCCTTCCTTCCCTCTTTCCTTCCTTTTCTTATTCAATCATTAATTTATACTTCTTTATTTTGTAGAAAGTGACAAACTGATTTTAAAGCTTATATGGAAAGCATATGACCCAGAACAGGCAACATGATACCAAAGGAAAACAAAGCAGGTGGACTGACACTATCCAACTTCAAGACTTTCATAAAACTACAGTAATCAAGACAGACTAGAGGACAGTGATCAATACAAGACAGAATAAAAGAGCAGATGTGAGGATCGATGGAATAGAATAAAGAAACAGGAAACAGACCCACAGAAATGTGGTCAGCTGACCTTTGGTAAAAGTAAAGGCAATTTAATGGAGAAAGGATGGTTTTTTCCAACAAATCGTGTTGGAACATTTGGATGCCCACATGTGAGAAATCAATCAATCAATCAGTCAATCAATGTAGACACAGACTTTACAGCATTCACAAAAGTTAATCCAAGGTGGATCATGGGTCTAAAAATAAAATGAATTAAAAATAAAAATGAAACAAATTACTATAAAACTTACAAAACTTGAAGAAAACACAGGAGAAAATCCAGGTGCCATTGGGTTTGGCAATGAGTTGTTGACATGATGACAACTTCCTTTAACATCTTGTGCTCTGTGAAACCAGCTATGACGAAAATGAACAGACAAGTCACATGTTGGGAGAGATATTAGCAAATCATGTATCTTGTAACGAACTTGTACCCAGAATGGACAAAAATCTTAGAACAATCAGAAAATAGCCCAATCAAAAATGAGCAAAAGATTATAACAGACACCTCACAAGTAAAGATATCCAGATGGCAAATAAGCATATGATAAGATCATGCTCAGTGTCATTCTTCATCAGGGCGTTACAAGGGAAAACAATGAGATGCCTCCACACCACACGCCTATTAAAATGACCAGACTCCAAAGTAACTGACACCAACCACGTGGTAAGGATGCAGAGCGACCACCTGTCACTCATCCCTGATGGGAATGCAAAATGCACAGCCACGTGGAGGACCCTGGGACAGCCAGAGGAAGTCTTACTCCAGGACTCGGCGGTCGTGTTCCTAGGTATTTACCCGATTGCTGGGAAACGGCGTCCAGGAGGAAACCAGTGCAGAAATGTTTACAGCAGCTTCAGGCGTCTGCAGCAAAAACTGGGCACGACCCAGATGTCCCTCAGCAGGTGAGCGGGTAAACAAACTGTGGCATCCAGTGGAATATTATTCAGTAATAAAATGAAATGAGGTGTCAAGCCATGGAAAGTCACAGAAGAAACTTAAATGCAAAAGCTGAGAGAAAGGAGCCAGTCGGGAAAGGTGGTGTACCATATGATTCCGATTACGTGACATTCTGAAAAAAAGGCAAAATGCACATATCGACAGTATATCCACCAGCGGTTGCCAGGGGTTAAAGAGGAGGGGGCAGGAAGAGATGACGTCAGGGTATTTGAGGAGAATATAGCCATAATGTTGGATACATGACATTATAAATTTGTCAAAAAACTTGAAAACTCAACAGAACAAGGCCTTGATATGCAACTGTTTACAGAGAGATCCCAGGAAGGAATAAGCTGTCCCAAGAGAAACTCCCTGTGTTACGATGGTGTGGAATGACCTCCTTGGAGGGGATGGGACAAGGTGCTGAGCTCAGTAACCGGAGTCCATAGGACCAAAGCACAGGATTTGAACATGACCTCTGTTCTCTAGTGGATTGAGTTGCCTCCCCTGGGGGCTTGGGATCATAATCCTGATACCACTATGTGTCTACACTGAAATTTAACAATGCAAATAAATGGATGCCAGATAGAGAGATTCAGGTTCTCACCGCCGAGTGGAGACTGCCGAGAAGCAGGTTTCCATGACCCATGTGGTTCTGGATTAGGGTTGGAGACACAGTGTGAACTCATGGTTGGCTTCACAGAGAGGCAGAGGTGGGCATCTAGAAATATTTACAGACATGTGCAGACACATCACTTAGTATACAGACATCTATTTTTTTCTTGGTCTGTCCACTGAGAAGACCTGGAGGAAGCACACCCTAATAGAAACGAGTCAGCCTAGTATCCAGATCTTAGTTTCCAGTACTATCCTCCTTGGGAAATGGCTTATTCTAGGAATGTGCCTGGAGCATCTTGGGGCACTAGAAGGAAAGGAAGAGCTCGAACAAGCCCACAAACCGTACGTTGACGGCCTACGTTGAAGAGCGCAGAGCCAACTGGAAAGCTCCCAATGCCCAAAGCTGGAATGATATGAGCAACAAATGCATGAGGGAATATTGGATTATAACACAACTTATAGAATAAATACCCATTAGTCCACATTGATATAAACTAATGATTAAATAAAGAAAGGAATAAATAAATAAAGGAGGAGAGACGAATCCACTGTGCAGATTCTCTGCCCCCAAGACCAGGGGCATAACTCCCCACTCCTTAGGTGCTAACTGTACACAGGACTTCCTTCCGGAGAGCACGGTATGGTAAGGGGGAGAAAGAGTAACTCTGCAGCAGAGAACTCTGACAAACACGGCCTCAGCAGGTGGCCAAGGTCAACACAGGTAGGGATAAGTCACGCTGACATGTGAGACCTTTCTTGGATGTGATAGAAACAACACTTTACTTCTGCGGTCTTCCAAAAACCCATCACCCCAGTAAAACCAAGAGGAAAACATCACACAAATCCCAAGACAGGACGTTTTACATCATACCTGCCCAGTACTCCTCAAAACTGCCAAGGGCATTGAAAACAAGAGAAGTCAGAGATGTTCTCACAGCCAAGCGGAGCCTCGGGAGATGTGATGAATAAATTCAGGTTTCCCAGATGGGATTCTGGAACAGAAAAAGAAAGGGATATTAGGTGAAAACTGAGGGGATATGAATAGAGCATAGACTTTAGGTAATGATGTAACAACACTGGTTCCTTGATTGGGACAAATGTACGACAGGAACGTCAGACGTTCACAATAAACAAAGCTGGATGTGGGCATCTGGGAACGCCGTACTATCATCTCCACGTCTCTGTAAGTCTGAAACTATTTTAATAAACGAAGACTATTATGTACAAAAAAACAGTGTTCTCTATTTGAAATAGTCAAGACAGACATTGCTCAATGCCAGGTCGGTTTTCCTGATAGGTGTAAATTTTGATTATTTTTCACACAACTAACATTTATTGAATGCCTATGAACACACACCCACTTTGCCCAGCTCTGAGAACAGCAGAGAACAATGAGACAAGGTTCTCACGATACCTGTGATTTGTCCTTTGGGACAAATAATTCATTGTCAAGTTGGCTAAAACAGAATATACGGTGTGCTCTTGGTTTCAGGGGTAGATTCCCATGATTCATCGGTTACCTACAACACCCAGTGCTCATCCCAACAAGTGCCCTCCTCACTGCCCATCACCCATTTTCCCCTCTCCCCCGCTGCCCCCCATCAACCCTTAGTTTGTCCTCTATATTTGAGAGTCTGTTATGTTTGAAACTGTTTTTCAAACCCTTCCCTTCTCCTATGGTCTTCTGTTAAGTTTCTCAAGTTCCACATATGAGTGAAAATATAGGATATCTGTCTTTCTCTGAGTGAGTTATTTCACTTAGCATAATACCCTCCAGTTCCATCCATGTTGTTGCAAATGACAGGATTTAATTCCATCTCATTGCCAAGTAGTATTCCATTGTATATATATACCACATCTTCTTTATCCATTTACCAGTTGATGGACATTTGGGCTCTTTCCATGATTTGGCTATTGTTGAAAGCACTGCTCTAAACATTGGGGTACAAGTGCCCTTGTGAATCAGCACTTCTGTATCCTTTGGATAAATTCCTAGTAGCATTATTGCTGGGTTGTAGGGTATTTTTATTTTAATTTTTTGAGGAACCACCACACTGTTTTCCAGAGTGGCTGCACCAGTTTGCATTCCTACCAGCAGTGCAAGAGGGTTCCCATTTCTCTGCATCCTCGCCAGCATCTGTTGTTTCCTAAGTTGTTAATCTTAGCCACTCTGACAGGTGCGAGGTGGTGTCTCAGTGTGGTTTTGACTTGTATTTCCCTGATGCTGAGTGCATGTTTGAGTGACACTCATGTTGTTCTGTCTCGTGTTCGCTTGCACATGCACTCGTTTTGCCCTCCTACGAGTGCACGGACTTCCAACCAGCCGCGCGCAGCTCCAATGTCCCGATGCCCAGTGACGTGCCTGAGAGACAACGTGCACTTAACAAATTCCAGTTTGCATTTCTCAGATGTTTGTTTAACATCTGTGCTGTGCTGGGCACTATCCTAGGTCAGAGGTGTGACCAGAAAATATTGAAGATGGCCCCTAATTCCTCCCTGTGGGACCACACTCATATACCCAGACAACCTGTGACTTGATCCCAACCAATGTGTGGCTTGGTGCCAAGTGCCTCTGGAAATGACATGCAGGGAGAATTAGGCATTCAGTCCATGCTATGCCCCCGAATGTAGTGAATTGTTTGGAGAATGACTTGGTTATATATAACTTTCACTAATAAGAAAAAAGATGGAACTGAATTATTGAAGATGCTCAGGGTGGCAGGAAGGGAAGGAGAAATACCACAAATTAACCTTTTTTTTCATGTTCTTCCTGGTCAAGAAAGTGCCGTATCTGAACGGGAAGAACTGTAGGATTGGGAAAGTTTGATTTCAGTATGACACCCCCTCTCCATTTTCCCCATTTAATCAGCCCTCATGCCTTGATTTTGTAAGTGATCTGCTTACAATAAATCATTAGGCTTCAGTGTATGTTCATATAATTCACACTTTTTACTTCCTCATTTGATAAATATTTATCGAGGCGGTCTGCGAGGGACTGTCCTTGCCTTCATGGAGACTCCAGTCTCCTGGGAAAGATAGATGATGAACCAATAAACAAATAAATGAGTATTTTTAAAATAGTCCTATGTGTCGGGGCACCTGGGTGGCTCCGTCAGTTGAGCGTCTGACTCTTGATTGTGGTTCAGATCATGACGGAGCTCCACACCAGGTTCTGCACTGAGCATGGAGCCTACTTAAGATTCTCTCTCTCTCCCTCTGCCCCTTTCCTCTGCTCTCACGCTATCTCTCTCTCTAAAAAAAATAAATTAAAAAAAAATACAGGTGCCAGGGTGTCTCAGTTAGTTGACTGCCTGACTTTCGCTCAGGTCCTGATCTCATGGTTCATGGATTCGAGCTCTGCATCGGGTCTGTGCTGACAGCTCAGAGCCCCGACTCTTCTTCGGATTCTGTGTCTCCCTCTCTCTCTCTCTCTCTGCCCCTCCGCTGCTCTTGTTCTGTGTCTCTTTCTCTCAAAAATAAATAAACATTAAAAAAATAAAAACAAACAATAGAATAGTTGTATGTGTTAATAGTAATATCAGACATCTTCCTGTGAGCACTCAACTTAGTGCCTTTGAGGAAGTAATTGCTCCTTGTCTTTCTGTAGACGCTCCCTCCCGCGGACAGTCATCATATGTCGCTAGTTCTACAACACCCTCATGGCCTCCCCTCCTCCTCCTGCCCACGAGGCTGACCCGCCACAGCTCCTTCTCAACCTGACACGCCAGGCTGCCCCTCCTGCACCACAGCACCCTCAGGGGTGGAGTTCGCTCTGCCTGCAATCGCCTTCCCTGCCCTGGCTCCTTCCCGCCATTTTGGTGTTGGGTTAGACGTTGTTTCTTTGGCGAAGCCTTCTCTGATAATCTCTGGGTAGCCATTGACTCCTCCTAGCTTTGGAGGTGAGAAATCTGGGTTTCAGCCTTGAGTCGGGTACGCTCGTGGGTGCAGCTCCGAGACATGCCCAGCTATATCAGAACTGTTCTGTGAATTAATTATCTGTACCAACTTCTGTGAGATTTGCATTTTCTTTGAAGCTTGAATATGGGCCTGAGTTGGGACCAGAAAAGTGGTGTGTGGACATCATGTCTCAGCTGGCAGGCGAGCCGGGGTAGACAGCTGGACCCAGACTGTGGTTTATACGCTCAGCCAGGATCAGGCAGGGCAGACGCAGGAGGAGGCAGCTGGAATCGTGCAGGTGAAGCCGCAAGGGCAAGGTTCAGGGCAAGTGGAATCCCAGTGAGAGCCAGTGTTCTCTCACCTCCACGGAACTCCGCTCAGCACCTTGGGCAGCTCCTGGGAAAGTACAGCTCCCTCTGCTTCTAGAGGGGCAGCACCCACCCCGGGATAACATGCATACTCACTGCAGCCCACACTGAGCTCTCAGTTTCGGACACAGGGAAAAATGAATGATTCCCTTTGCTGCATGTTGTTTGAGACCCCGCCAAAGGGCTAGGGACCCTCTCACACGATGCAGCGCTCCACAGGAGGCTGATACCTGGCGTGGGATGCGGGGTGTCCTGCAGGCTTGGTGCCGCTGGATTCCCCTGCCTGAGATACTGCCTCACCAGGAAGGAGCTTCTGGAGCCCGGGGGACTAGTCCTCATCTCCCAGCTCCGCCACCCACAAGCTGGATGGTTTTGAGACGAAAATAACATAATAATTAATTAAAGCACAGTTGAAATCGACTCCTCCAGTTTCCAGCTCGCCATCCGTCTGTAACGCTGTCGTGGACAGGACAGTAGTGATGCTCATAAAGGGCCCGGCACTGGGCGGTTCGCCGGTACATGCACTCGTGAGAGAACTCGGGGGGCTCTGCTTCCCAAACCCTCCGGCCCGACTTGCCAAAACCCCAGCACTCGTGCCCTTGATGGTGCAGCGCACCAAAGGAGAATGTGGGTTTCGTCTTACTGCAGGGGGAGCGGCCAAGGAGTATGTCTGCCTCCAAACACAACACACACCCCCGTTGTCTCCCACCCGCGTTGTCCCCCACTCCCCCATCGTCTCCCACCACCCCCATTGTCTCTCACACACCCATTGTCTATCAACCCCCCCGTGGTCTCCCTCCCCCTTAGTCTCCCCCCGCCCGTGGTCTCCCCCCTCCCCTGCCGTCGTCTCCCACCTGCCACATGGAACTCGGCGCAGCCTCCATGCAGGAATGGCAGGTCAAGCCGGCCTCCCTTACCAACATCGCATAATTCATACACTAACCCAGTCTCACAACGTTGCTTCCCAGGGCTCTGTCCGTCTTTGTAAAAGCAAGATTGGCAGCTTCCCTGGGTGAAGCCCTGGGAGGTGCTGGACACGGTGGTCACTCCACCTTCAGCCGCCGTGCACGGGGAAGGAGAGGCTGTGTTCTATGGAGCCACTGCTTGTTTGCCTGTCACTGTTGAGCGTGCGTGAGGGCGACTGTGAAGAGCTCTAATTGTTCCCCTGAAGAGGGGAGGTTGCTTTAGAAAGCTAAAACCCCACCAGGTCCTCATTGAGAACACTTGTGGCTCATTCCCCTTAAAATATGTAAATATGTCACAGCCTCTGTGTAGAATGCACAGCCTGGAGCTCTCCAGGCTGATTGTTCAGATTTGAGGATTTTCTGACAGTTTGAGCACTGGAAATGCTGTGCAAGAGAGAGGGAGAGGGAGGGAAGACGAACAGGAGAGAGAGGTAGAGGGGGGCAGACAGCATAGAGCATTGCATTTCTCTTCCTTAAAAGAGGCACCAAAGTCGACAGAACCATCCTTTTATTTCCGTATTAGGATCTCCAGAGCATTCTTATTTAGGTAGCAATCTTTCAGAAAAGATATCGTTTTCAGCAAAACACACAAACACCTAATTCACTGGGGTGATATTTGCCATGGCGATTTTGTAGATGAAGAGCTATTTTGTAGTGTTTTGTGAACAAGCTATTTTTAATAGTTGTAGGCTGGTTCTTTCTTGGTGGAAACAATCCCTTGGCTCCTGGAAGGTTCCTGAGCTTTTGTCTCTACTCCCCTGTAGAGACTGGTGCCCAGGACTCATCCCTTAAATTCTAAATGGGGAGGTGCTGGGGCATGGTGAGTAAACACTTTTGGACAACTGACCTTCCTGAAATAGGTGCCCTGCCTGACAGGTCATGGGCACAGGAAGTCCTGTCTCAGTGGGACTCAGGTCCAAAAAGATATGGCAGTTATAAACATGTACACACCCAACAACAGACCAGCAAAATACATAAAGCAAAGACTTACAGAATGGAAGGGAGACACAGATCTACAATAATAGCTGGAGATGCGAGCAGCCCCCTCTCAGGAATGGATGGAACAACCAGACACGTGGGGAACACGCCTCTCGACAGCAAGAGCACACGTTTTTCCAGCACACATGACATTCTGCAATGCAGGTCACAGTCAGGCCCCAAGAGAAGCTTAAATATATTTTTGCAGGTATATCTCATACAAAGTCTCTTCTCTGACCACAGGGCAATGAAGTTAGAAATCACCAACAGAAAGAAAGCTGGGAAACTGACAAAATTGTGGAAATAAAGCAACAGACTCTTAAACAGCCAATCAATCAAAGAAGAAATACAGGGGAGATCAGGAAACGCCTAGAAACATATGAAAATGAAAACACGGCTTGCAGAAACTCATGGGAAGCAGCAAAGCGGTGTTAGGAGGGAAATTTATAGCTATAATGCTTGCACGAAAAACCGCAGAGATCTCAAATCAACAACCTAACGTGACGTGGGGACCTGGAAAAAGAAGAGAAAACTAAACCGAGAGCCAGAAGACTAGACCAGAAGAAAGGAAACACTGAAGACTCAATGAGACATCAATGAAACAAAGAAAAGCAATGGAGAAAATTAATGCAACTGAAGATTGGTTCTTTGTAAAGATCAACAAAATTGACAAACCTGTCCCTGGATGGACTAGACAAAAAAAGAAAAGCTTCAAATTACTGCAATCAGAGACGGAAATGAAGACGTTGCTACCAATTCTACAGAAATAAAGACTATTGTAAGAGACTGCTATGGATAGCGGTATGCCAACCAATTGGATACCCTATGTGAAATGAGCAATTCCTGGAAACGCAAGAGCCCCCACCCAGGACTAAATCATGAAGAAATCTGAAAAGCTCTGTAACTCATTAGGAAGATTGAATCAATAATCAAAAATATCCCAACCAGAAATTTAAGAACTAAACAAGCAAACAAAAGAGACAAATGAAAAGCAGACGCTTCGTACAAAGAACACACTGGCGGTTGCCGGAGGGGAGGTGGGAGGGGGCTTGGGGGAAGGAAGTGATGGGATCAAGAGAACATCTATGGTGACGAGCCCTGAGTCAGGTATGGGAGCGGAGACTCACTGCGCGGGACACCTGGAACCCACAGCACACTGTATGTTAACTACACTTCACTTAAAAAAAGAAAGAAAAGCTTTTGACCAGTTGGTGAATTCTATCAAATATTTAAAACACTACTACCCATTCTTCTCAAAGTTTCCCAAAAAGTTGAAGAAGAGAGAGCACTTTCTAACTCATTTTATGAGATCAGCAAAGACACTAACAGGAAAAGAAAACTCCAGACTGATGCCCCTTATGGACATTGAGGCAAAAACACCCGACAAAACCCTGTCAAACCTAATCCAGCAGCATACTAGAGGTGTTACACATCATGACCAGGTGGGATTTATTCCTGGGACCCAAGGATGCTTCAACATATGAAAGCCAATCAGAGTAATACACCACATTAAAGGAACAAATGAAAAAAAAAAAAAAACACGGTCATCAAAATTGATGCGGAAAAAGCATTTCATAAAAATTCAACACCGTTTCATGATTAAAAAAAAAACCGTCAAGAAACTAGGAACAGAAAGAAATGGACTCACCATAATAAATGCGAAAACCCGCATCGAGCAACGAGTTCACTGTCAAAGACTGAAAGCTCTCCCTCCGAGATCTCTGATCCAATTTAAAGGACAATTAGAAAAAAAAGCAACGATTATGAAACTATGTTGACGGGTATGATGTATAAAAATGTAATTTGTGTGGCAATAATAGCAGAAGGAGGGGAAAGAGAATAAGGCTAGCCTGGAGCAAAGTTTCCCAGTACCATTGAAAGTATCTTGCTATTCATTCAAAGTAGATTAGTTTAAGTTAAGATGCTAGTTATAATTCCCAGGGAAATCACTAAGAAAGTAATTTAAAAGAAATAATAGAGGAATTAAAATATTACACTAGGAAATGTATATTTAGCTTTAAAGAAGGCAATACTCTCAGAAGAGAGGCATAAAGAGACGTAAGACATACAGGAAACAAATAGCAAAATAGCAGATGTAAGTTCTACCTTATCAGTAGTTAGATTAAATTAAATAAATTGAACACTCCAAATCAAAAGGCCGAAGAGATAAAATCTGAGCCCGTATATGCTGTCTACAAGAGACACTTATGATTCAAAGACATAAACAGAAGGAAAGTAACAGGTGGCAAATTATTAACATGCAAACAGTAATCAGAAGAGAGCTGGGGTGGCTAGACTGGCATCAGACACGATTCGCCCTCACGCAAAAGAAAAATGTACTGGAGACAAAGAGGTATGTTTTATGATGCTGATAGAGTCGGTACACCAGAAGGACAGAATGATTATACACATCTATCCAGTTAACAATAGAGTCTCAAAATACGCCAAGGACAGTGGGGATTGATGCAAGAAACAGGCGGTTGGACAATACTTGCAGACTTTCAGTAAGAGATCGCCCACATCAGCAGAAGACCCGTAAGGAAACAGCAGGCTCCCCAACACTACACACCAGCTAGACCGCGCATAAATCTTCAGAACACGCTCCAGAGAGGGAAGCGGAATACATATTCTTCTAAAGCCACATGGAACCTTCTCGGGCTAGACCATGTCATGGCCCAGTAACCAGGGTTTAATCATTTTAAAAGGTTTGAGCTCATTCACAGTAGGTTCTCTGACCAGAATGGAGATAACCAAAATTAAAAACAAAGGAAACTTGGGGAAATCAGTAGTACATGGAAATCGAAACACACACCCCTGTATAACCAGTGGGTCAAAGAAGAAATTTCAAGGCGGATTAGAAAGTACTTTCAAATGAATGGAAGTGGGACACGGCACGTCAAACCCAAGGGATCTGGCTAACACAGTTCCGAGACGTTTTTAAGGAAAAGAGCCTCGATCAACAATCTCGCCCTCTACCTTAGGAAACTAGAAGAAGCAGAGCGAGCCAACTCCAAAGCTAATGCGGGGTGGGGGGAGACGTAATAGAGAGTAGAGCGGAAGCAAATGGAGCAGAGGGTGGAGGAGAAGTCAGGAGGGTCACTCAGGGATTCCCACGGGAGCGGCGTGCTGTGGGGTGTAGGTGTGTCCGTGGGAATCGCTCTAGGACAACGTGGTGGGAGAGGATGCGTGTGCACAGGAGGCTCTCAGGGATTCAAAGGAAATCACCACAAAAAGAAGCACGACGCACGTGTTGAGAGACGAGCCTGTGTCTGTGGAGAAGAGCGCGTGCAGCAAGAGGCATTTTCTCTGGGCGAGGAGTCTGCAGGGCCTTGAGAGCCTTTGGACCAAAATGCCGTGTGTTCTTCCGGATTGCTTCTGCTCGTTACTCTTGACCTCCGTATATTTTTGGCCCTGTCGCAGCCACGGACAGGGAAATGATTTGAGTAAATGCATGCTTTTAAACGTTGGAAACATTTGACAAAACTGCATTCCAGGAAAGGTGCCAGCTTATTTTTATTCATTGCTAATTTTTCCGATCCGACGAGTGAGAGAGGGTTTCCCCCCTTTTGTTTGAAGTTACATTTTCTTGATTAATTCTGATCAATGGATTAAACTTATTTCCTCTTTTGTAAAACAGATGTTTGAGGTGATTGCCCATGTTTCTATTGGACAACAGTGGTTAAGGATATTTCAATACAAAGGATATTAACCTGTCGTCGTATATAATGCAAATAAGTTCTGAATTTGCCTTTTAATTTGAAAGCTTTTTTTAAAAAAATTAATGTTTATTTTTGAGAGAGAGAGAGAGAGAGAAAGCACAAGTGGAGGTGGGGCAGAGAGGGAGACACAGAATCCGAAGCAGCCTCCAGGCTCCGAGCTATCAGCACAGAGCCCAATGAGGGGCTCAAACCCACAAACCATGAGATCATGACCTGAGCTGAAGTCAGACACTTAACGGATTCGGCCACCCAGGTGCCCCAACTTGAAACTTTTATAATGCACGTGTGTGTGTGTGTTACAACACTCTGGTCTTGTCAAATCTATCAGTATTTTGCACATAGGACTTCCAAGGTCATGCTTGGAATAAGACCTTCTTTCAGCAAGATGCTTACTTTACAGCTCAATGTTCTTCTAGCACTTTGATAGTTCTTTTTTACAGTAAACTTCGAATGTATCTGGATTTACTCAATGTAAGGAATGAGATTTTGAAATGATTTTAGTTTTTTCTCGAAAGCTCGATTAATCCCATCATCATTTATGTGTTGATGCCTCCTCCAGTTAACATGGCTTCTGAGTCATCCCCTAAATCCTTCCAATAGGTTGGAAGGGGTCTTGTTCCATTGATCTATGTATTCTCATGCTTTGCCACAATTTTGTTTTTATTGTGGCAAAAATGCATATAATGTTTACCATCTTAACCCTTCTGAAATGTATAGTTGCGTGGTGTTAAGGACATCACGCTGACGCGTAATCGTTACAACCACACATGCCCAGACTCTTCATCTGCGAGATCTTCCCCACACTTTCATGTTAGAATGCATCTGATAAGACACTTCTCTTATTTTTCTCTTGAACCATTTCCATTTCTGATGTGTATTCTTCCCAATGAAACTTGAAAATATTTTGTTAGAATTCCCTCAAAAAAACTTATCTTAGGAATTTGGCTGGAAACGGATTATTGAGTAGAGTTAGCATTTCAAAAACAGTTGGGGTTCCCATTTCAAGATATGATATCCTACTATGTGCAGTACCAGGTCACTGATAACATTTGGTTGTGGATACTTGTTTAATTATTGTCTGCACTTGCTGAAAGGTCCCAGAGACGCCGAATGTACCCATGTTGTTCTTTTTTGCGTTTCTAGTGTTTGATGCTGACTGGCATGTTATAAGAACTCAAAAGATACCTAATACATTAATGAGTAATAGATGAGTTATTTTTATGTGGGATTTGTGCTTCTTACTTTATTTAATGGATATTTGGTGGCTGGTGTTAATGCACTGAATGAAGTATGATTTACCGGAGACTATACTCCACTAGATTTGTCAATGTTTTGGAAGGCCATCTGTCACAGATGGAATTCTGTCTCCCTGAAATTCGTATGTTGAAATCCTAGCCTCTAGTACCTTGGAAGATGACATTATTGGGGAATAAGGTGGTTGCAGGTGTAATTAGTTAGGGTGAGGCCATCCTGGACCAGAGTGAGCCCCAGTTCCAGTGTGACTGGTGTCCTTATGAGAAGGGGAGTTGAGACACAGGCATGCACGCAGGGAGGGAGCCACATGATGCTGAAGACAGGGACCCAGGGGGCACACCTACACATCAAGGGACACTGAAGATCACCAGAAAGCTGGGGGCAGTCATAGAATAAGTTCTTCCTCAAGTCCTCAGAAAGAACCCACCCAGCCCACACCTCGATCTTGACTTTCAACCTCCAGAACCATGAGGCAGTAGAGCAACGCAGAGTGTGGTATCTTGTTATGGAAGTGTTATCCCACAGATTCCGGTTTGGTGTGTTTGGCTTCTCCTGAGACAAGTGTCCTCACCTTGCAGGCGACCACCTTCCTGCTCCACTATCACGTGTCACACGCCCTGTCTCTGTGCACATGCATCCTGGTGTCTGTCTCTTTCCTTTTAAAGACATCAATCCCATTGAATTAAGGCCCAACTTTTATGGCCTCATTTAACCTTAATTATCTCCATAACAGCCCTGTCTCCAAATAGTTACATCGATGGGTTGGACTTCAACATATGAATCTGGGCGGGGGTGGGGCTAGGGTTTGGGCATACAATTCAGTTCGGAACATACATCATCCATCCAAATCTAAGAGTGTGTCTGAAAGCATCCTGGATTAGGTGGTGATATTTTAGCTATTGCTTTCACCTACAGGATCTTAGAGAACTGAACATTGGAAAAGCTCCCTCCGAATGGATATGGACGTGAGAGCAGAGCTGGAAGGGGAGACTCAGGCGGTGGGCTCTGTTTGCGGGGGGAGGCAGGAAGAAACCTGTTTCCATGTTCTCTGTTTTACTTGAGGCCAGCTTGCTGACTGACTCCTCTTCTCTGGAGGCTGGTTTCTCCCCTAAAATGTGTCTGGTCATCTCACGGAGGTACCCAAGTGACAAAGCCATGTCACACACTTGAAACGGCAAGGTGCCTCCTTACTGCCTGCAAAGAGGGACCAGTTCACAGAAGACGATCGTTTTCTAACAAATTTCTCTTGGCTCCAGGTTTGGCAATTAAAAAATTAATTACACAAGTAAGAGATGTATAAATTCTCTTTCAGAGGGAGAGAGAGAGAGAGAGGGAGAGAGACTTCCAAATAAGACTAAAGTCTCTCTGTATTTTTCTAAGCTTTAAAAATATTTTTATTTACATTTACATATTTGCATAGAAAAATACATACTTCAGTCAGTCTGAGTCTTTCTGAAAACCCCGCCTACACTCTGTGCGGTGTTTAGAGACCCGCAGGGCTGACGGAAAGACTCTCTTTCATTTAGACTTGCATCGGTCTTCCATTGGAAAAAAATTCGACTACTTTTAATTCAGTCACTTTCCTGTTGACAAAGTTTCTCCCACTTTTTTCGCTTTCCAAACAATGAGTGTATGTTCTGAGACTATCTCACCATTAATGGGGTTAACGAGTTGCAACACATATTAACCTCATTTTGCTGTAACCTTTAGGTGAGAGTTTTGTTTCGTTTTAATGTTTTGGTCTTGGAGTAATTTCTATATGATTTCTTTATTTTTCATTTCTATTAAATGAATGCATTGCGTTTTTATTCCCAAAGGGTACTTGGTTGGGACAAAAATGAGTTGAAATCCAGAACAGCCCCACCCACGTGGTCTAACATCTGCATTTCGGGAAGATCATTTCGGCAGGGTCGTGTGTGGCAGGGAAGCGTGGGTGCCTCCCCGACTGGGAAGGAAGTCTTGCTGCGAGGCATCTTCTGTGACAAAGGAAATCAGATAACCTTCAATAAATCAACTGTGAGAAATGTACACAAAGAGCCAAACCAATAAGTCAAGCTCAACAGCTCTGGAGAGAAATCTCTGGCTTATCCCCTTCTTCCTCTGAGGCTCTGGCCGTGGCTTCTCTCCACGCTGGCCACAGCGAGGACAACAACCAAGAACCAGCTGAGATGAGAGCTCAGAGCTCAGCCTTGATGGTGTCCAACTGGCCAACAGAGTGCACGGCGGTCTGTATCCTTGAGAATCACAAGCTCCAGGGGCACCTGGGTGGCTCAGTTGGTTGAGCATCTGACTCTTGACTTTGGCTCAGGTCATGATCTCATGGTTCATGGGTTCAAACCCCGCATCAGACTCTGTGCTGACAGTGCAGAGCCTGCTTGGGAAATTAACATTAAAAACAATTACAAGCTCCAGCCATACCACCCGAACATGGGCATGGTGCAAATCTGTACGTGTGTAGACTGTTGTCTCTACCTTGAGGGATGCCCTTCTTCCATCTCTCTGCCTGGCGTGCTCTGCCTTGCCTTCCCGGGCAGGGCCACCTGCTGCTCTTTCCTCGATGCAGGTGATGGACTCGTTCACTCCCTCGGGTTACACACTGCTGTGGACTGAGTAGAGACAATCGCCGTCATTGCCGTCACCAACGTCCTCATGGCCATCACAACCAGACTCATCACCGCCACCAACCCCCATCACCACGCTCGTCATCACGTCTTTCCCACTGATGGCCATCCTGTCAGTTCGGGTTTGCTGTGTTCTTACGCTGAGTGGGACATTCTGCTCAGAGCTTACCTGGGTCATGTCATGTAAACCTCATACTCGCGGTACAAGGTAAATGCTATTAGAGTCTCCATTTATACATGAAGAAACTGAGGCACAGAATGGTGAAGGACCTCGTTCAAGGCTATATGAGGCTCTCAGACTCTCGATTCATGTTACCTTAAATCCGTTGGATAAGGGATGAATTTGTTTCCTGCAGGATTTAATATGCATATTCTCATCTCATTTGGGCTCAGTTTTCATGGAAAGCTCAGCTCTAATAGTATGATTCCGGCTCTTGGCTCTTAAAGTGTAGTCTCTGAACATCAGCATAATCTGAGGTTTTAGTGAAAATTCTGGTTCTCAGGCCCCACCCCAGACCGGCAGAATCCCGAATCTGCGTTTTAACAAGACACCCAGGGGATCTGAGAGCCCACCGACGTCTGAGAAGCATTTCACAAATACACACCCCTCTGCCCTTGTGCAGACATGGGTCTGAAATAGACCTGCGGCTTGGTCCCACAGAGGACCGGGACACCCACGAGACTGGTCTTCCGCTGTCCCAATCTCATAGGAAATAATCAGAATGTACTGGGGAGGGTGTTACCAATTACTTCCATTTGCAAAACAAAGGAACAGGGAGCCAGTGCCTGCAGGGCAGCGGGGAGGGCCAGAGTGTGAAAATTCTTAGAATTGGAGTTGGATATGAGATACCCACTAGACCTACCCATACCCTCATCCCAGTGGAAGGCTCATTCACAGCTGACTCCCTGCACAGACGCAAGGTTGCTGACCCGACTCCTGCTCTATGCAGTTGACACTGAAACTTCTGCCGACATCGAAGGAAAGTGGTCCCTGGTCCCGTCTGTTGGGCTCTTTGGGGCCTTGGCTTCTTCGCACATAAGCCAGATGACTGAACGGTGTCTGGCTTCACGGCAGGATCGTGGCAAAGACCAAGCACCAGTCAGAGTTCGTGTAAGAACAGTGACGCTGAATAGAGCGAGGTCTGTTACGCAGTTCATAGTGTCGCCGCAGTGTCGGGTTTGGGCTTTGAGGCTGTGCCACACGACATAAGATGCCGCCCCTGGGGGAAGGCTTCAGGGGACTCCCTGCGCTGTGCGTGTAGCTCCCTGCAAGCCTGGACTCACTCGCGGGCCGCGGCATCATGCGGGGACTCAGCTTGTCCACAACACATCTCGCTCATGTTGAATCGAGCCAGGAAGGAAGTCTTTGGAGGAACTTATGAGAGCCGGGAAAATTCAGACGGGGGGGAGGGGGAGGCGGGGGGGACGGGGAAAGACCCCGCTGCCACCCCGGAGGGCCTCGCTGGCAGGAGCCGTCTGGGAGCCCCTGCTGGAAAGCACGTGCCTCGTCCGCTCCTTCCAGACTTTCCTCTGCTTGTAGCTCAGATGCCAGCCTGGGAGCACGCAAACGGCCCAGCGCTGGCTTCGCGCCGGGCCTGCGGCCAGGGAGGGCAAGAGACCTTGGTCTCACTGACCTCCCGGCTGAGATCAGGAGGCCTTCAGGAGGATTTGGAGGCATCGACACCAGACCTTCAGAGGCAGCCAGACACGCACCCAGACCACTATGTGTCTACGGAACCGCGGCCAGGGACAGCCGAGTGTCTGCGTCGGGCGTGCCGTTCGTGGCCCCTCCCGTCCTGGGCGCGAGGATGTCCCGGTGCAGGGAGAGAGGGGATTTGTTCTGAAGAGCTGTGCTCCGCAGACGTCTGTTCGCACGTGCGTGTGTTTATACTCCTGTCACGAGTCTCAGTATGCATGGATTGACCTTTCTCCCCCTAAATGTTTATTTCTTTATTTTGAGAGAGAGAGAGAGAGTAGGGGATTGGCAGAGAGGGAGAGAATCCCAAGCAGGCTCCATGCTGTCAGCACAGAGCCTGATACAGGGCTTGATCCCACAACTGTGAGATCATAACCTGAGCCGAAATCAAGAGTCAGAGGCTCATCTGACTCAGCCCCCGCATGCCCTCCGATTGACTTTTTTTGAATAGCCGCAATCCGTCACCGCTCACGTTAACATGTTGTGTTTATATCTTCCTGGCTCTTTTTCATGCACTAATATTTTCTCAAACATTTAAAGCAGACGCTAGGAATTAGAACCTGCAAGTGCCTTCCCCGTCAATCACGTCATTTTGATTTTTTAACTCCTGATGGAAGCGACATTGCTGTAATTTTGCAGCCCGGCCTCCCCAGGGTGGACGGGGAAGGACCCTCTGTCAGTGTACACCTGCACAGGGACAGCTTTCAGAAAATTCAGATGCTTGTCTCATAAACAACATCTAATAATTGTGTGACACGTGGTCTCCCGATGTCGGGAGTGACGGGGGCATCTCATTTTTGAAGGGTCTCAGGAAAACAAAATCTTTAGAAAACATCCAGCCTTCTCACCCCTTGCCCCTGCCGTCATGGCGATACCTATTACCGATGACAGCTGGGGCCGTTTGGAGATGGGGGGGGTGCGAATGCAGAGGTGAGGCGGCATCATTATGCGGTTCACGAGAGCGCAGCCAGCTGTCTGGGGGCGAGGTCGCCAGGGACCTGGCATGGGCTGTGAGTCCCCCCACTCCGTTCCGGAGCAGAGTTGTTGAGTTCTGGGAAGAAATAATGCACTCGGTCAAGACATTCCTCTCTTGGGGTCCCTGGGCTCCAGTTCTCCAAACAGCAGCCCCTCCCGGGTGACGTTCTGAGAGCGCCACTCCAGGGCTGTGATGCAGGCAGAGCATGGCAGCCACTGCTCCCGCACAGTCCCTCGGGGGGCATTGCCGGCTGCGTCACTAGGAGGGAGTCACCTGCACGGCCGGTGCTTCCAGCTGTGGGGCGCGGCCAGCAGCCAGGCCACGGGTGCACACATCCTCGCCCTGCCCTGGACCCCTGTCTGCAGAATGACCGCCGTGCAGGGCCGTCCTGGGGACTGAAGCACACACGGGCACCCGCTGGAATGACGGAAGGAGTTACTGTGGTTGTTGGGCTTCGCTGAGCCGTGGGGGGCAATGCGGACGCTCTCGATCCTGGGGCTGGGGTACCAGGCCTGTGGCTTCCGACCGGTCGAGGATGTGCGTGTGGATGCCACCCACCGCTCTGGCCTGCCTGCCCTCACTTCCCACCTCTTCCGGCTCACTCTTCCCCGCTCGTCCTGGACTCCCCCTTCTCTCGTCCTCAGATCCTTTACCCTCGGGTGGTCCTTCTCCCTCTTCAACTTCAAATAGCTCCTCCTTCCCATTCGGGTCGCAGCTCCAACACTGCCCCTTCCCTGCCCCGCCCGGGAGTCCCTGCCCCACCCAGAGATGCTCTATCTCGGCCAGGTGTTTTATTCCCGTGTTGCACCTACTGTCACCTGAGGTTATCTCAGTCGTTCGTTTCCTTGTGGACAGCTCTCGTCCTCCGTGTGGACCAGACGCCCCATGAGGCTGGCGTTTCTGTCTATTTTGGTCTTTCTTCGTGCCTCTAGCGCCTGAGACAGAATCTGGCTCCCAGTGGGGGGTCCAGGTATATTTGTTAAATCCGTGTATGGATCTTTCTGAGCCTCAGTTTCCTCATCTGCAAAGTGGAATCAACCATGGCCGTTGCAGCCTGGAGTCTTCATAAGCACCGCATCGTGCGAGGCGTGGAGGCGTAGCATGGCGGCTCATCCAGAGCGCCTGACCTCTTGACTTTAATAACGTGACCAAGAGACACACACAGTCAACCATGGTGTGTGGCAAAATGAGGAAAGTGTCAAAGAAGGACACAGTATAATTGGGGCTCCAAGAAGGGGAGAGGCCAAGAGGGCAGGGGGTGTGGGGACAGGATGGGGAGACACAGCAGGAACGGGGCGGAGGGGCAGAAGGCTGCCCGCAAACCTGCCGGAAGACGCAGAGGAAAGCACTGGTCACGCCGGTGGCAGGACAGAGGGTGCCTGTTTCAAAGGCTCCCTTCAGTGCAGCCCGGAAAGCAGACGCAGCCGGGAGCTGGGGCTGGGGCTGGGGCACGAGCACCAGGGGAGTCTGAGAACCCAGAGCAGCCTCTCTCTTTGGAGTTAGACGCTCGAAATGACCACCAGGAAGCAAACACAGCTCCCCGCCGTGGGAAGCTAGGAAGGCCATAGAAATCGGGCGTTTCTCCCCCCTGAAAGTTCCAGCAGATGAAGAGGACACAACATGCTCGAGGAACTTCATGAGCGAGCTGCCCAGGCACTCTCTCCTCGGAGCGGCTCCCCACCCCCGCAGGACCCCACGGCTAGCGGTGTGATTTAGAGGGCCAACTCCGGACCGAGGTTCGCACTGTGGGTCTCGCACACAGGGCGAGCTGCCGGTGCGTAGACGTGACTGCATGTCAGAGGCTGGCGCCCAGTGGGCAATCCATCTTCCTTTTGGGGGAGAACGCCTCACCTCTTCGTGCACAGCAGGGCTGCTTCCCTCCTCCCACAAACACCTCCTTCCCGCTTTCCCTCCAAATAACACAGGTGAGCCTCGGAGGCGTAGTTTTGGGACAACCGAGGCTCAGGGATGTATTTCCAGCCTGAAATCTGGGAAGGGATCCCCCGGGAGGTGAGTAAGAAATGACACAGACCTCAGGAAGCTAGAGATGGATGGCGTCGAGGCTGCCGACAAGGACAGAGGTGGTGGAGGAGCGTGGGAGCACTCAGCCCTGCAGGTGCTCCACACCTGGCTGCCAGCAGAGCAGAGCCGAGAGCCACCCGGCAGCAGGCGCTCCCTCATGCAGCCGCCTTGGCCATGGCCTACTCTCAACCCTGCTTTGAAACCACAGCAGCTCCTATATAATCCATTTTCCAGCAAGTTACGGACCGGGGGGCGGGGGTACCGCAGTTCCTGGAGACCCGGCCACGCGGTTCCTCGGGACACGCTTTGCTGAAACCATCACGACTGTAACACATTTTGTAGCCTCAGTAAAGTTTCCTCAGACTTGCCATAAATCAGGAGCATTTAAAAAATTTTTTAACGTTTATTTGTTTTTGAGAGACAGAGAGAGACAGAGCATGAGTGGGGGAGGAGCAGAGAGAGAGTGGGAGACACAGAACCCGAGGCAGGCTCCAGGCTCCGAGCTGTCAGCACGGAGCCCGACGTGGGGCTTGAACTCACAAACTGTGAGATCATGACCTGGGCCAAAGTCCGACGCCTAACCGACTGAGCCACCCAGGCGTCCCAAATCAGGAGCATTTTAATGACGTCACTGTGAGAGCCGTCTGCAAGGGAGGAGAAAGGAGCCGGCTGTGTCTGCTGTGTGCCCGAGGAGGGGACGCCTATGCTTCTGGTCCGCGGGCACCTTCCTTCTCTCTGGCTCCCTGCCTTTGTCTGGGACGTGAGAGCGGAAAGTGCTCTCTCTCTCTCCCTCTCCGGGACACATGACCAACTGGAGAAACCCCAGTCCCCTGGACTGATGGCTGAACGGGCTTTTCCCCGCAGAGAGCCCTTCTCCCACCAGGAAAGGAAAATGCAG
The DNA here is from genome assembly GCA_030068075.1 of Paguma larvata. NCBI lineage: Eukaryota > Metazoa > Chordata > Mammalia > Carnivora > Viverridae > Paguma > Paguma larvata. The sequence continues at coordinate 46,859,575 of CM057844.1, read as the reverse complement.
CTCGCAGTGCTAAACGTTAAATCATTTGTGATGAAACGGGGAGCAGAAATTAGTGTTCCCATGCTTTAAGATGCAATTTGAAGCTCGGCGTGTGTCTGTGTGTGTTTGAAACTAGTCATTCTTAAATCCATTAGGGCACTTACCTCCTGATAGCTAAGTTTATTCGGATTACTTTCGGAGTAACTTTTTTTTTTTACCGTGGAAAATTTTAAATATACATAAAGGTAGAGAAAAAAGCGTAGCGACCCCCCTGTGCTCGTCATCCTGCTTCCATGACGGTACTCGGATCATTTTTAGAGTACTCAAGTTTAGAGTTCTTGGTCTGCCTTCTAAACTCAGGTCAAATGGGACCGTGGACTGTTCCACATGGGGCTTCCGTGGCTTCCCGACACACGAGCTCACGCCACAGTCTAAAGCCTCAGTCACCGACCATTGCTCGTCCACTCAGCCCTGAAGCTGAAACCGGGAAGGGCGACCGCCGTCCCAGAGCTCTCCCTGGCATCTCCGGGGAGAACGGCCAGCACAGTGAAGGGATGGAGGCCCGACCAGGAAAGCAGAGGCCTGGGTGCCTCGGGCCCCTGGTGGCAGCCGGGTATCACCCGCTGTCCCTCATGGGGAGTTCGGGAGACACACTGTGGCAGGTGTTCTGGAACTGAGGAATGAACCCGAACTGCACGGGCACGTGGATTACAGTTTCACCTGTTAAAGTGTGACCTCAGGAAAACGTGTGACCCTCCACCTGCAGACAGTGGGTGCCGTCTGACTCACAGAGCTGTGCGGAGTGATCATCCGCACAGAGGGTGTGACGTGGCTCCTGGAACATGCAAACAGGATCAAGGGGAAGGGGAGGCTTCGGGAGGCAGCAGAACAGCGCGGGAGGCAAACGGAGGAAGAGCCAGAGCCCCTGATCGTGCCTCGAATGGGAGGGATGTGCCGGAGACACGGGCCGGCCGGGCAGGTCCAGCTAACCGGCTCGGCGTTCTCCCTCGTCGCGCCTGGCTGGGGAGGTGGGGGGATGGAAGGGGGGCCCCCCCGGAGGCAGCGTAGCCTCCCGCTGACACACGATTGTAATGAGGAAAGGACGGACAAAGGTTCCAAGTGCGCGTGTCAGGTGGCTCATCAGTGCTTTACTTACAAAAACAAAAAAAAACTTGGAAACACGTTAAATTTCCCAAATGAGCAACTGATTAATATAAATTAGACTTTGTTCATACAATGCGACATCATGTCATCATTCAGAAAGGATCATGAAGGTCTATACTGAGTGATTAGAAACTATTTTCATGAAATACCGTTCAGAGAAAAAGTCAATTGCTAAGAAAGACAAAATCTAATTTTGTGATCCGTGCACGTCCCTGTCTAGGTGTTTATTTGTACACAGAGAACAGAGAAAAGGGTATAAAACATGAAAAGTTTACATCGCTACAGCTATGTTTCAGGGCTTGGGAATCTATTCACTTTTTTTTTATAACTTTCTATATTCTCTGAGTAAACACATACACACGACAATAAACACCTTGGTTTTATACAGAAATAGCATTTATTTTTAAATGAAAAGAAACCTCCCAATACGACCAGAAAGAATGGGGGCAGCGAGACACCCGGATGGGCACTGGAGCAGAAAACAGCAAGGGAGCATCCGGGAACCCCATTTCTTGCAGGTTTCATCGTGTCCGTTTGTCCTGCTCAGCATTTGTCCTGCTCAAATGCTGAAGTCGTTTTCCATAAAGCTGTTTATCCGACTGAGGTATGTTTTCCACAAGCGCGTCTGCTATTTTTTAACACCTGTCAGCTCAGATAGAAGCCTCAAAACCAAACGTTCCCGGTCGCATGCGTGTCTCATTATCTCTGCATTTATTGCCGACTACTCTAAGGATGATCTGTCCGCTTTGCCTGTGGCGTTACCCGTAAGAGAAGCCTGGAAAAGCGGAGATGGTGTAGCCTTCTTGGCCAAAATTCCTCTTTCCCAGAGAATGGTGAGGGATTTCTGCCTAACGCCTCCCCTCTCTTCTTGACCGTGCGGACCGGAAACCGTCAGGTGGCTGGTGTTTGCTCCCTGCATCTCTCCCCTCTCATAAAAAGTCGGATTGGACATCAGGAACACTGTTTGGGAATCGGTGGTGTCTGTTTAAGGAGGGGGGGGCGCTATGTCTTTCTGTGGCGTGGGAAGAAGTTCAAATCATGAGGGAGCGGATTCTGAAGCAAAGGAAACCATTACCTAAATTAAGCCCTTTAAGGCCATTTTTAATGGTGATAAATTAGGAAAGTTGCTAAATTGGACTGAGACCATAATTCATGTTGGACGGTATGAAGAAGAATTTAATTTAGCTTTATCTTCTTAGAAAAATCCCGGAAAAAAAAAACCCCGCAAACTGAAAATAGTAGTTCTTTGAGAGAACGCGTTTCAGAATCAGCGCATTAGCTGCCCGAGACAATGGCGAGCACTTAAGCTCTCCCCAAAATCATGGCAATAAATCACTTAAAGCAAAGCAAAATTTTCTCCAGCGGGTCTACTTACCGCCCGACAAACTTAAAAGACCATATCGTGGTCTGTGCAAGAAGCTCGGAGATGTTTATTTGTTAGGGAGGATTGGACTGGCTTAATTCTGCTCAAATGTATGTAATGTCGAATCTTTATACTTTTTATCAGTTTACTTCCCAACACCTCCAGATCAAATATAATCCTCACTTAATGGGCTAGAGGATTAGAGATGCTTAAAGCTGTCTTAAAACCATGTCTGGTTTTGGAAGACCCGCACATGGACCCTGTGACGTGTTTCTCAATGATGCGCCTGCAGACTACCCGCCCAGGACCCGAATCGTAAGCAGTCCCCTGAGCAGCTGGTAAGCGCACTGAGTTGAGGAACAGTGGGAGGGCTGGGGAGTACATGGAGTCCAACGTTTCCTCCTCTGTAACAGGAGTTGTCTTACTTCTCTTGCAAAGAGTCGAAGAGTAAATATTTTAGGCTTTGCATGTCATATGGTCTCTATTGCAATTACTTTGCTGTTGCAGTGTAAAGGCAGAGAAAAACAATATGAAAAAAATGGGCATTTTTACTGTGTGCTAATAAAACTTTATTTGCTAAAACAGGAAGTGAGTCAGATTTGGCCCATTGGCCATAGTTTGCCAACACCTATTCTATAGACGCTTTCTCATGGACTTTAGATTCATGTCGTCATCATCATCATCATCACATCATTATTGTTGTTATCATCATTACCATCATCATTACGGCTGACATCATCATTATCATCAAGAGCCTCATCATCACCACCACTGTCACCACCACCATCACCCCCACCATCACCATCCTATCATCACCACCATCACCCACCATCACCACCACCATCACCATCCTATCATCACTATCACCACCATCACCACCATCACCACCATCATCATCATCACCACCACTACCACCATCATCATCACCCCCATCATCACCACCATCATCATCATCATCACCATCACCACCACCATAACCATCCTATCATCACCATCACCACCATCACCACCATCACCACCACCATCATCATCATCACCACCACTACCACCATCATCATCACCCCCATCATCATCCTCACTATCATCACCATCGCCGCCATCATCACCACCACCCATCATCGCCAACACCACCATCACTATAATCATCACCACCTACAATTATCATCAGTGTTCAGTGACAGCCCTGGCAGCAAGTGGAGACAGCACGTCCTTAGAGCTCCGTGCTATTGTTCTAGCTTGGGATTCTCCCCTAGGGCCTTTAGAATGTCATCTTCTTTTTAAGATATTTAAATTGTCTGCCTTCCATTGCTAATTGCAGTCAGCCACTCTGAGTAGATGAACGGATCCTCTTCAAGGCCATGAGATGTAATCTGGAAAAATAGACCGGTCCGGCCCAAAAATCTTAAGGAAATCGTATTCGGGTCATTACGTCAGGTGTGCCCTGAGCCTACGCATCAAACTCCTTCTAACTGTGTTGTTTGGCGGGGCTCCCGAAGCACGATTTCTTGTCTCCCATTTATGAACCCTCAGCCTCAGCCCCCATCCATGCCAGGAGTTACTCTGTCCTGTTTCTGAACGAACAAATAAATATTAAATTCCAGGGGCAGATCAGGCATTTCTGGGTGGACGACCCCCTCCATCCCCATCACAAACAGCACATCTGAGCCCTTTCAGGTCTCCTGCCGGCGCCTGCCCAGAGAAGATGCCCCCTCAGCTGAGCTGATACAAAATCTGGGTTAAAGGTTTTCAAAGAGTTTCCTCTCAGGAGCAATTTTTGAGGGCTAGAATCTTTTGGCATCTTCAACTGAAGAAATTGAAATCTCAAAGCCTCACTAAAGTAGTCACTAAGCACTGACTGGGGTCCTCACCACAATACAACAATGCCTCACGTGGTCTACACTAGCGCTGAACATTGGACTGAAAGCCCTTTGGTATTAACTGCTGTTTTAACAGAATTATTAACTTCCCTGACTGTGCACTTTCATACACTCATCAGGCGTTTCCCGCATTCCATCTTGCTTTGGTGCCTGCCTAACGGTTCTCTTGCCACTGATTGCCTCTGGCTCACTGCAATGTGAGCGCCACTGTGCGCCCATCACCCGGTCCTTCCGCTCAGTAGTGTTCAATGGCTAGTGCTCTAAAAAGGGACATCTGGTTAATTTTACACACTCACCGAAGTTTGCTCATGCATCTGCAGAGAGGACCATGGGACTCTCGGTTGCCATGACAACTGGAGGAGAAGTAAGGAGCTGGGGGTTATTGGATCTCTGTTCCCAAGAGATTCTCCCCGTCACCCAGGCATGATTTCAGGAGTCAGAGCTCATCACTTGTTAATGGCTACAGATCCCTTAACGTTCAAGACAAAATGTAAATGACAGTAATTAGATTCTCCGGAAGCTGAAAGAGAAGAGAAAGCGATGTTTCTTAGCTGCCCGCCGTGCCTGACACCGTGTGGGGTATTTTCACGGATTTTCTCACGAGATGTGCCCCGTCATCTGGTGCACGCGATGTGATTGTTGTTCCCATTTCGTGGAAGCTGCACGAGGTTCCCCAGTCAAGTGATGGGGTACAGTGGGGACCTTCGGGTGGAGCCCGCCTCTGTGACACCCAAGGCTCCTTTCCTCCCAGCCCCTGGGACTCCAGTGCACAGAAGGGAACGGAAGGGGAGCTTCAAGGCCCCCTTGAGTCTTGACCCTGACGCTATCCCCAGACACCCACCATACTAGTGAAGCAATTACTGAATCTTCTTCTCTAATATGACTCTTGGCCGGGCGAGGAAAAAATCCGAGAGACTGAAGACACTTGATATTAAAGGGGAAGGAGGAAAAGCTGATGGATATAGACCGTCTCCAGCATCCTGGTCTTTCATGTTCACAGTAGACATTTCTAGAGTGTTCTCGTCTCCTTGGGTTCCGGCTTGTTTGAACCCGGGAGGGTGCACACCGGAGATGAAGGGACCAGCCCAAGGGGTTCCCACATCCCTCTCCAGCCGGGGTACGGGGTCTCCTAACCCCGTGCTGGAGACCCACTAGAACCTGGTGTAGGCACAGAGCTGGGATGGGGCTTGGGGGAGAGGCCAACTTCGAGGTGAACCCCGGTTCTGCCGTGTGACCCCCCTTTCTGAGTTCTGTGGCTCGGCCGTGCAATGGGAGAGGCGGCGGCTGTTCCGCTGAGAGGGTTGCCCGCAATCACGGAGCTCTCGGGGCGGTGCTCGGCAGGAGGCCAGGCCTGCGCGGAGCAGTGGCAGCAATATATGCATCGATCGGACGGCGGCAGTTTTCTGTATTTTTTTTTTGGGTGGCAGGGTATACATTCATTTTGGGGGCTACACACGAGAGGTGACCTAAAACAGCACACGTTTCTTCTCTCACGGGCCAGAAGTCTAAAACCGAGACACAAGCAGGGCTGTGCTCGCTCCGCAGGTGCTGGAGGAGGGTCCCTCCTGCCTCTTCCAGCTCCCAGCGCTGCAGGTGCTCGCTGGCTTGGGGCTGCTTCCCTCCCCCCTCCGCCTCCGTCTTCTCCTCCGTGCGTCCAGTTTACAAGGACGTGTCCGATCACATTGGGGGCCCACCCGGACGATCCAGCACAATCTTCTCTCTAACCCTCGACTTAATCACCTCTTTGCCATGTAAGTCAATGTTCACAGGGTCCAGGGCTGAGGACGCGGGCACGCGTGTTTGGGGGCTGACACTCATCCCACTGCAGGCGGCAGGGGAGACGGGGAGGAGAGAGGCCAGCGCGGTATGCTTCGCACAGACTGAAGAGAACTTAAAACAGGGAGCTGCAGGTCTCTGGAGGACGCACGCTGGGCCTCACTCGGCAGAGTCTCTGCAGAGACTCACGGGAAGACAAGGGAGCCCCCAAGTCCCAGGCTCAGAGGCCACGCGGCGACCACGCCCACGAAGCCAGAATACACGGATCCTTTCCTACAAGCCCTTGCGTTCTTTTGCCAAGCTTCTCTCTCTCCATAGGCCCCCGTGGGCCCCAGGATTTGAGTGGGTATAAATTGCACGGTGTCTTCTGGGGGTTGAGCTGGAGAAGGAGGAAGATGATAGATCTTCTGCGGTTGGTCGATTTTGCTGATGGAAGCGCGTTTCCTACCTGAGGCATGCTGGGGGTCCCCCGAGAGCTATCAGTTCCTTCTTGAGCCAGAAGACATATTTATGGCTGTGGAGACGGCCCCACGACATCAGAGGATCTTCCCTGCTGACTCCCCCGGCGCTCGTTAGTTCGGTAGATCAGAAACTCCCCCCGCCCCTTGCAGAAATGAACAGTTCAGCATAAAACAAACTCATTTAATTCAAATTTAATTAAAGTTGGAGCAATGTTTTTTATTCTTCAATCCTAATTAGAATAACACTACCGCAAAGGGTAACACTGAACAATGCAGGGTTTCAGAGGAGGGAGCGTGCGGGATGGTACTGACTGATAGAGAAGAATGCAGAAGAAGAAAGCTCATTTTCTAGGTCTCGGAAGGTTCTGGTAATCAAGGGGTTTCTAATAAGGCACCTGTTAAAAATGGCAACAACAGATACCAAGGCAGGAAGTGAATGAAAGTGTACGTGTGAAGGAAAAGGAAGTTTGAACACGGTACAAAGGAGCATCAAAGAGTGAACAGTCCTAGTTAAGGTCGACTGTGCGCCCTAATAAGTCTCAGTGTCTTAACTCCATGAAAGTTACTTCCTTCCCTGCAGGTAACTTGGGAGTCCAGGATCGTTCCCTATCAGGACCACACCTGTTGCAGGGCCCAGGTAGGACCACTGTGGCCTGGGAGCTGAGCCCCGCCCACAGTGTGTCTGCACAAGGCACGTTGTGTGGGACCCGGTCACACACGGCCAGGTGCGCACCGTCTCTGGAGGCTTTCGGGCCACAGCCGCAGCCTTGAGTGGCTACAAGAGAGGCCGAATGGCAGGCAAAGCCTGTATTGTTTACCGTTTCTACTATTAAACTTAACTATTTGCTACTGTTACGACTCTTTCACCTTTATAGAAAAACAAAATGACAACCCCGGTCTGGGACCTCGGAGTCCTCAGCAGGAAGGAGGAACCCCAGAGGGGTTATGGAGGGTCCTGCAAGGGAGCCTGGACACCAGTTCTGCCTGCTCACCCCGGCCTCTGGGGAGAGGGGAGGGGAGGGGAGGAAGGGAGGGGAGAGGAGGGATGGGGAAGGAGGCTGAAGAAGTCCCTGGGTCGCTGGCGGTTGAGTGACTTGCCGGCGGTCTCCCAGAGCACGGGGAGGAAACAGCCCTGCTCCCCACCACAGACTTGTCCGCGTGGGGGTGAGATTTGCCCTGAAGGACACGCCCGCGGTTTGCCCCGAGGGCCCAGAGACCCAGCCCTTCCCGGTGTTAACCTCACACAGGACACAGGCCCTCAGGCCCAGGAGCCAAGTTCAAGTTTGCTGACTACAGATGCCGACAAGCAAGTTCTAGAGCATTCTCTACCACCCACTGGCCCCGGTTGCTTCCCGGCCTCCCCTCCCTGACTGCCAGGCCTGCTCCGCACTCTCAGACCCAGGGTCCTTCCCAGCATGTGGCGTGGGAGGCAGGCCTGCGCGTCCAGGCTCCAGCCCATCCTGGCTGCGAGACGTTGGGCCGGTTACTTATTTTTTTGCTCCTCTTTGACAGAATGGCGCTGGTAAGGGTTAAATAAGAAAATGGGGCTTAGGACACAGTGTTGGACACCCAGTGACGGCTCTGCAAGCGTTGACGATTTCGATTCTTCTCAGCAAACCACACCAGGGGATTGCCTCGGCCGGGAGGGCAGGAGACCCGTGACTCAACACACCTCAGCCATTTTGGCCTTCTTGTTTCTTGACCATGATTAGCTGGTTCCACCTCAGGGCCTTTGCACTTGCTGTTTGCTCGGCCCAAATCCACTTTCTCCTCCATTTTGGCAAGTGTGGGTTCTTATCATCTGTGAGGCTCTCGTTTGGCTGTTTCTCCCTAACAGAGGAAGTGCCTGGCCACCTGATCAAAAAGGTCTTCTCTGCCTTGTCCCTTCTTTCCCGGCTGCTGCTGTGAGTCCATAACCTTCTTCATTCTCCTGTGGCATTATTACTGATGGCGATTATCTCCTTCACTAGTGTGTTCGGTTGGTCTTTGCGTCTCGTCCTTCCCAAAGGCGAACACAAGAGAGGAGCTCAGGAAGGCCCCTTTGTTCAGAGCTGGATTCCCAAGCCGTGAGTCGGCGCACACCGGAGCGGAGACTCAATGAGTCTCTGCGGAAGGGCTCGGGAGGTCAGGAGTGAGCCGGCCGGGCCGAGGTGGGGCAGTCGGGGGGGGGGGGGCCGGAGCGACGGGAAGGTCACGAGGTGCCGGCGCGGGGACCGTGAACGGAGCACGCGGCCGTGTCTTGTCCGCTCCCGGCCAGAGAGGAGAGCGGCCGCGGGCTGCGCCGTGCTGGCCGGGCCCCCACCTGTTCCCCTCGAAGCGGATTCGGGGCCTGTTCTCCCGAGGCCCCCCTCGGCCGCCCCGAGCTGTCTGGAGCAGAAGCGTCCCCGTGCCCTGTTGGACCCGCGCGGCGAGTGAAGCATCGGGCGATTCCAGAGAGGACGTTTAGGAAGAAGAATCGCGTGGAAGGGGTCGCGACGAAAGTCCGGAGGTCAAAGGAATTGAGGAGACGACGTCACGATGTTTCTTTTATAAAAGCAACACAAATAGTAAAATCGCAGGCGTGTGAGGCCCAAGCCCTTTTTCTGCTCCCTGTGTTTTATGCAGCCTGAAAACGTGTCTTCGGAGCTTCCTCTGAGTGATTTAAAAACCAGATGGAAGGCAGCAGACACACCGCATGGGGGGGGGGGGGCGGTAATGTTGCCATTTATCTCCTGGGAAAGTGAGGCGCGATGGCGTCCGTGTGCTTCTTGCCGAGTGCTGAGCACCGAGCGTTTGGCCTCCAGCGAAAGCCCAGATAATTTCTATGCGTGATGAATCCTTCCAGTAACGAGGCTCTGCAAAGGCAGGATCCAATCACAGTCATCAGCTCCTGGAACTCTCCTCAGAGGGACGGCTCAGGCTCTGCAGCGAGCACCCCGACAGAAGCTGAGGGGGCTACCCGCAATTTCGTCTGCCATTTATTATCCTTTCTTGTTCTTTTGGAAACATAATAGGTTGAGTCAAAACTTCAAATGCGATTGTTGAGAGAGGCAGAAAGATGTCAGTTGAGCAGAATTCATCACCCAGGAGCAGCCGATGGGCCGGGAGCCCCACCTCCTCCCCCCGAGCACGCGGCAGTCGTAGCCAGAGGCGACAAATTCATAGCCAGCACCGATCCCTCCCCCGATCCTTAGGTAGGAAGGACTGGGTTGATGACACTCCTCAGTGTGTGACAGCAGTGCCGTCGCGCAAGGACCAGCTTCCACTTTTATTTCTTTATCTTCTGCCCTCAATCCCAGATTCCCTCCTGAGGGGCCCCGTCGCCCGTGGGTTTAGATGCCATCAGACACGCTTCCATGCACTTTGCTCTGTTTCCGCTGTGTTCACGAGGCCTCTCTGAGACACACCACGCTGACCCACAGCCCGCAAGCATCGCTTCTCACTGGCGCGGAGCATCTGTCCGTCCTGTCCCAATGGCCGCTGAGAAGGCTCGAACTTGTCACCAAATTCACTTGAGTGACATCCCTGTGGCTGTTTGTTGTCGCCTGTGAAAGCAGACATACGGGTGCAAGTCCGGCTGAAGGAAGGGACACTCTCGATGTCCCTGGCTGTGTCTGTGCCTCAGTGGCTCTCCGTAAAACGGGCAACCATCCTCACCCCCATGCAGCCAAAAGACTCATTCCCTGTCTGCCTTCATCACACGACTTCTCGTTTCTGTTAGTTGGGTCTACGTGGGACCTCACGCTGCCCCAATGTTCCTTTCTTCAGTCGTGGTGTGCAGCCCTGCAGCCCTTGTGAGCTGGGACGTACACTTTATTGCAGAGTCTTCCCTAACGTTCGTCTGTTTCTTTATTGGTCTTCTTTTCTTGGCTTTGCCGATTTGCTGGTTTCCTCTGTATTCCAGATCCCGACACTATGTCAGTTACTCACACTCTACACTCCAGTGTCAAGTATTTACTCATCGAAAGATAAGATAAAAATAACTCACAGGCGAAGCCTGAAGTTCAGGTATCACATGGGACAAACCCTCCGTACACCTTTCCCTCAGTGAGCAAACTGGACGAATAGAAGAATATGTGGAAACGCAGAGCGGGCTCATGGAGAAAGCGGGAAACAAAACGGACCTGTTTAAAAGAAATCGACACTGGCTTGGCCACTGCCTGGCCATGTGACCCAGGGCAGGGTCCTCACCTATGCTGACTTCAGATTTCACTTCTGCCTCTGAGGAGGGCATAGGTTGGGGATACACAGAGAGCAAAGAGCCAATACGTCACACATGTAGGGACCTCTACACAGAAAGTGGGGCTTTTGTCTTTCTTTACTTCCAGAATGAGGTGGAAAAGAATCAATCTTTAAAATAAATCCTGGAGCCTGAACAAATTTAGATGGTTGATAGATAGAGAGATGATAGAAATAGACAGATAGATGATAGACAGATGGATAGACAGATGGTAGGTAGAGAGATGGATAGATAGATAGACAGACAGATAGATAATACAGACCAGTGGATGGATGGATAGATGAATGGATAGATGGATGGATGGATGGATGGATGGATAGATAGATAGATAGATAGAGAGAGAGAGAGATAGATAGATGATACAGGTAGATCAATGAATGAATGGATAGATGTATGCTCTGATGGATGGATGGATACATGGATGGATGGATGGATGGATGGATGGATAGATAGATAGACAGATATAGCAAATGAACTACTCTCTAATTCCTCATTTATTTTTTGTCTTTCCCTTATAGAAACGGAAGTGAACTTAACCATTAAATGAAAATCAACATTTAATGGCATTTTAATAGGATGAAGATAGCATATGACTTTCATTTCATGGAGTTTCATTTTGCCCATACAGCAAATATACAATGGTAAAACCCATATCTATGTCTGTGATGTGTGTGTGTGTGTGTGTGTGTGTGTGTGTGTGTGTGTGTATTAGCCCTCCCTCCATCCCATGCTAAATGAAACATGAAAAACTGGTAATAGCATTGACTTTTAAGTGTTAGTATTATAATTCAATTATATTTTTTCCTTTTGTTAACATTTTCCTATTTTCTCTAGAGTTAATATGCAATTATGTGCATAATAATAAAAAGATAGCATGTACTAAAAGAATATTTATGGAGCATATAACATCTTAGAAAATGCTTGCAATAGGTTAATGAAAGAAACCTGTTGCAAAGTTGTATATCCCACAGTTGTTAAACCAAACCAAACCAAATACACACAGGAAGGGAAAACACCCAAATGCCCAGGACACTCGTAACTGCATGGCGCTAGTTTTGAGTTTCTCTTTCCATTGTTTTGCTTTCTCTTTTGTTCTTTTGCTTCTCCTACATTCTTGTCTTCTTCCATTTTTGTTCTTCTGAAATGTGTTTATTAACCATATTTTACTTTACTTTGTTTAAACCACCATAAAAGCCCGGAAAACTTACAATAGTATGATAACTGTTATTTTATTTTATTTTTATTTAAAAATTTTTTTAATGTTTTATTTTTGAGAGCAAGAGAGACAGAACATGAGCAAGGAGGGACAGAGTGAGGAGAGGGAGACACAGAATCCGAAGCAGGCTCCAGGTTCTGAGCTGTCAGCACAGAGCCTGATGTGGGGCTTCAACTCACAGACCGTGAGATCATGACCTGAGCTGAAGTCTGATGCTCAACCGACTGAGCCACCCAGGCGCCCCGATAACCATTATTTTAAAGGGAATTCTTTAACCAACAAATTCCATAACCTATCCCTCAAACTCCAGGTTCATCAGGATGTTAAAAAGAAATTTGCCGACCTTTTGCAAAGCTGGAGGCCTGTGAAACTCCTTGAGCTGAGCCCCATTTGGGAAGCCGCTCGTGTGTGTGGGCCAGGGCAGGAGGCACCTGCGCACACACGCACCCACGCGCACACACACCAGAGCTTCCTCCAGTTCAAGCCACATGGGCACCAAGTTGTCACCCAGAGAACGGCCCAGGCAGGCACCCAGGTTTGTTCTGTTGGCCTCGGTCAGCGCTGTGCTCAGGCAGGATGGCTGCCATTGGCTATGACACCCCCAATCTCTCCCCTGTTCCTCCCAGTGCCTTCACCCGCCGTCCCGCTCTCATCCCCGGGGCTGCAGCGTGTGCTCCGTCATCTCCTCACGTGCAAAGGGACTGGACCCCCAGAGGTGCAGGGAGCAGACAGCCACTAGCCTGGATCCTCCCAGATGCCTGCTGCCCATGAAGCCACAGAGGCTGTGTGGTCACTGCCTAACCCTGAAGCAGAGCACACACTGATCCGTGTGCAAGGCCTTGTGGGAAAAACGAGCCAGCTTGGGCTTTGTCAGGAAGGCCACTTTCGCATGAGCCGTGGAATGAACAACCTCCTTTCTATCTATCGGCGCTTCCTGGTCCTTCTCTGTTAAGCCCACAGTGCTCTTTGAGAGGCCGTCTTCACAGATCCCGGCTTCTCCTGGAAGTCCTCACCACCAGGTGTGTGCTCTCCAAGGCTGGAAACTCTCTTCACCAGTTGGAAAATCTCCTCTCAGGACCAGCCGTTGTTTCATCCCTGTACTTTTATCACGAGTGTTTTACAGTGAGGTACAACTGACGTACAACATTGCATGCGTTCAAGGTGTATGACGTGCTGATTTGATATGTTTATATATTGCAACACAGTTGCCACCACAGTTCGACCATCATCTCTATCACATCGCATAGTCATCATCTCTTTGTTTGTGGTGAGAACAATCACAGTTAAGATCTGGTCTCTTAGCAGCTTTGAAGTTTATAATACAGTATTGCTGACAAGAATCATAGGCTGTACATTGGCTTCTGGGCCCACGTTCTTTTTCTGAGCTGTGCCCTTAAACAACATCTTCCCAAGTCCTCCACCTGCTAGTCCCTGATAAACCACCATTCTAAAATCTGCTTCCAGGAGCTATGAGTTCAGTTTTATAGATTTCACATCTAAGTGATATCATATAGTGTTTGTCTTTCTTCATCTGACTTACCTCACTGAGCATGATGTCCTCCAGATCCATCCACGTTGTCGCAAATGGTAGGATTTCTTTTTCCCATGACTGAACAACATCCCATTATGTACCTCACCACATTGTCTTTACCCATTCATCCGTGACGGACAGGTGGGCTGTTTCCATGTCATGGCTGCTGCGAATAATGCTGAAGTGAATGTGGGAGTGTGGTGGCTCTTCAGTGTCCCGTATACATTTCCGCTGGATGTGTACCCAGAGGCGGAATCGCTAGATAATATGGGCAGTCTATTTTTAAGTTTTTGAGGAACCTCCATACTGTTTTCCACGGTATCCGAACTGACCTATATTTCCATCAAAAGTGCCTAAGTGTTCCCTTTTGTAGACATCTTCTCTGACATTTGCAATATTATCTCTGTGTGCGTGTATGCATGTGTGTGTGTGTATGTTTATTTACTTTATTTTTGAGAGAGAGTGTGAGCCAGGGAAGGTCACAGAGATCAAGACACAGAGAATCCCAAGCAGGCTTTGCACTGTCAGTGCAGAGCTTGATGTGGGGCTCGAAGTCACCAACTGTGAGATCATCATGACCTAAGCTGAAATCAAGAGTCAGACACTTAACTGACAGAGCCACCCAGGCACCCTATATCTTTTGTCTTCTTGATGAGAATCATTCTGACAGTTATGAGATGACATCTCATTGTGGTTTTGATGTGTTTCCCTGATAACTAGTAATGTCGAGCAACTTTTTATGTACCTATTAGCCTTTGGATGTCTTCTTGGAAAAATGTCTGTTAAGATCCTCTGCCCTTTTTTTAAGTTGGATCATATGGTTTTTTGCTATTGGGTTGTATGAGTTCTTTATGTATTTTGGATAACAAGCCCTTGACCAGTATCTGGTTTGCAAATACTGTCTCCCATTCTCTAGGCTGCCTTTCTCTTTGTTGATTGTTTCTTTTGCTGTGCAGAAGCCTTTTAGTTTGATATAGTCTCACTTATCGATTTTGTTCTTTTGTTGCCTGTGCTTTTGAGGTCCTTCCCAAAAGATCATTGCCAAGACCGGCACGAAAGAGCTTCTTCCCTATGCTTTTTTCTGTCAGGGTGTTTCAAGTTTCTTTTTCTCCTATCATTTGTTAGTTTATATTCAAATTATGAGATGGAATGCAGCAGGGCGTTTGAACCAAGGATTGGTGCTAGACAGCATAGGTTAGAATGCCCAATCCACCGCTCACCAGTGTGTAAACTTGGCACACTATCAGAAACCTGCGTCTCAGTTTCTTCATCTCTAATTGGGAATAAATATAGGTCACTATGAAGACTGAATGAGTAATTACGTTGAAAGTACTTAGAATGGTGCCCAATACAAAGTAAGTGCTTAATAGATGTTAGCACGACCATCATTATTGCACTACCATCATCACCATCATTGCCACCATCACCACCATGACCACCACCACCATCATCATCACCATCACCGCCATCATCATAACCATCGTCGTCATTGTCACCATAAACATCACCATCATTGTCACCATCACCATCATCGTCATCACCATCAGCAGCACCACCATCATCCTTATCACCATCGTAATCGGCACCACCACCATCATCATCAATAGCACCACCATTGCTATAATCATCATCCCCACCATCACCACTATCACTGTCATCCTCACCATCACTGTCATCACCATTATCACTGTCATCATCATCATCGTCACCATCACCACCATCATCATCATCACCATCACTATCACCATCATCACCATTATCATCACCATCACCACCATCAGTATCACCATCACCACCATCATCACCACCAGCAGCAACATCACGATCATCACCATTGCTGTCATTGTCCTCAGGGGAGCACCATGTTCATCACTGTCACTGTCATCACCATCATACTGATGACAGTGCAGTTAAGAGTTTGGGCTTTGAGGGGCGCCTGGGTGGCTCAGTTGGTTGAGCGGCCGACTTCGGCTCAGGTCATGATCTCACGGTCTGTGAGTTCGAGCCCCGCATCGGGCTCTGTGCTGATGGCTCAGAGCCTGGAGCCTGCTTTGGATTCTGTGTCCCCCTCTCTCTCTGTCCTTCCCCTGCTCATACTCTGTCCTTTTGTCTCTCAAAAATAAATAAACGTTAAAATTTTTTTTTTTTTTAAAAAGAGTTTGGGCTTTGAACTCTGACACATTCTGGTTTAAATCTCAGGTTCACTACACAGTAGTTGTGAGATCTGAGGCAAGTTTCTCCATGAAAATAGCGTTGTAACACCTTCCTGAAGGGGGTTGTCATACTGACTAATGACCTTATGTGCCGATCATCATACCAGGGTTATGCAAGTGCTTGACAAATGATACATATGGTAACGTGCAATTATATGTAATTGTATTAATGATGTTAACAGTATATTAATATATTAACACATAATATGTATTAGTAAGTTTACATATGTGATTGTAAGATATATTTTATATATTGAGTTTATATAATTATAATATTTATGTATTATATATGTCTATATATTGTATGTATTAATATTATACATTAATATATTACTACTTAACATAGTATAATACTTTATTATTGATATACAAGTATTTGATAATTATGTTAATATATTCTATTTATTTATTAATTATATTAATATTGTATATTATATACAAACTCATCAGTAATAATATCTCATACATGTACACACGAACCTATACTCACCTGTACACAAACACACGTGTATGTGGGTGTCCTGACCAGCTTTTCCTGTCACGCTTTAACACTGTGATGCCTTATAATTATAAGCTGCTGTTGCTGTTGTTACTGAGTTTTGAAAACCCCTTGCCCCCTTTTCTCCTGGACTCCCCTCCCTCGTGCTTAGTTCCAGACAGCCCGTGAGCTCTCCGTTGGAGGATGAGCCTCTGGTGGAGGCGATATGACCACGTGAGTAAGTACAAGTTCAGGGCGTCCGAGGCTTGCCGGCACAGTCTCTCACGCTCAGCAGGAGCGAGGCCCTCTGAACCTCGCCCGGTATTGGCTCCTAGGTCCTGGAGCCACCGCACAGGCTCTGCCATTTTATTATGAGTCACTTTCATTTCATTGTTTTTTCGGCTAAGAATTCTGGGAGCCTCCTGAAAGCACAAGAGTCCTCACTTTTTTTTATTTAGAATGTTTGTTTTTCTTTTCTTCTGCCGTGATGCATCTGCAAATCACTTAACCAGTTTGGGCTACGGGTTTCCTCTGGAGAGCGTGGGCGTAGGGGCGACCCGGCGAGCCATCACTGGATATCCACCCATTCGTGCCTGTGTTTACTGTCCACTGGTCATCTGTTGGGTGCCGGGCGCCGTGGGAGCTGCCGCCTGTGGACAAGTGAGGGGGAAGCTCATTTTAAGGGGAAACGTGACCTAAGTGGTAACATACCCAGGAAGTACAGCGGCAGCTCGTGTATCGCAAGAGCACGGAGGAGGCGTAGTCCAAGTACAGTGAATAGGGATGTACGGAATGCAGATAGAAAATAGTGTGAAGATGAAAAAACAGAGTGAAATACATGGAGAAATATAAATAGATCCATGCTGCGGGACCATAAATTGCGATTCATTAATTAATTCATTAAACAAGCATCTATCCCAACACCTGTTATGTGTGGGAATTCAGAGACGAGTGAGAGACGTCGCGGAGAAGAGACACGGGACGTGGGACCCGGTGCCTCCGTGGGTCACCTCCTGCAGCCTGTCGTTGCTCAGAAGGCACGGTTATGAAATCACCCCGGGCAGGGTAAAAACAAAAGTCAGATTTCCGGACACCTTCCCTGGAGATTCCGATTCGGTAGATCTATGTCGAGACCAAAGCTTCCGCTCGGTTAATGAGCACCCTGGGGGATTTTCATTACCTAGAAAGTTTGGAAGCATTTTCAGCTGGCAGTGACAGAGGTGATACCTTTTTCGCTAATGTGACACCGGACCTCAGGGCCAGGACAGGGGGCATGGGGGGCACACAGGAAGTAGAGCATGTCGGGGAATACAGAAGAGAGAGCAGATCTGAGAAAGGGCGGAGGCCGCGTTGGGTGGAAAGCGGTGCCTAGCACTGGGGGGCGGGGGGCGGGGGAGTTCTAGCTTCTCCGATGGTGCAGGCACTGTCTGCTGAGAGAGAATTCGGGAGGAGCAGGCTAGACAGGATCCTAGTGAGTGCCTGTGTGGACATTTGGATTTTCAGTTGGGTTTTGGGATCTACTCAAAACCAGGGATGACCCCTACTCTGTTCTGTCGACCACACTCCAGTTATTTTAAACGCAACATACAAACATCATCAGGAATTAAAAATGCATAAAGACACCCTACTCTATTTGACTCCCTTTAAATTTTTTTTAATGTTTATTTATTTTGAGAGAGAGAGAGAGAGATCAAGCACAAGCTCCCTCAGGGGAGAGGGAGACACAGAATCCGAAACAGGCTCCAGGCTCTGAGCTGTCAGCACAGACCCTGACTCGGGCCTCGAACTCACAGACCGCGAGATCATGACCTGAGCCGAAGTCGGCTGCTTGACCGACTGAGCCACCCAGGCGCCCTATTTGACTCCCTTTTAAATGAAGATCTGAGAATATTTAGACTCTGTCCACACGGCCTCAGCCCTCTGTCTGAAGGCGGAAACTTCAGTTCCGTGAGTGGTCTTGAGCCGGAGCAGCTGTTCCTCGCCCCGCTGAGGGGTTACGTGCAGATGGTGTGAGGTCTTTCTTCCCCAGCTGATTGCTTTTCCCGCCCCTCATCCGTCCCATAATTCCCGAGGGCAGGGCTGGAGACAAAATTAATTCACGACTTCCCCCAGAGTTCCTTCTATTAGGACAATGGCTGTCAGCCCTGCCCATCCCTTGGTCGCCCGAGAAACTTCTAAGCACATAGATGCCCAGTTGTTGCCTGTAGAGATGCTGATTCGGTTGATCTGGAAGGAGTCCTTGGCATGCAAACCGAACCGGTTGCCAGGTGATTTTAGCGTGCGGCCAGGCTCAGGAGCTGCCGGCGTAGCCTTCGCCCTGCCAATGTCTTCCCGGAGGCAAATCCTATTAGCCCTGCACTCGGACACGGTACTCTCTTTAAATAAATATGACTTCCAGGCCGAACTGGAAAGATTCCCCAACAAAAGCGAGGACCTTATAAGTGTGATGTTTTTTCCCCACGTGCAGATACGGCTTCACTTAGAAAGGGCGCAGCGACCCCTCGATATGCTTTCCTTGGCAACTAAAGACATCCATGCATTTTGCAAATTTCTTACCATTTATAGCATTGTCATTAGTACTTAATTCTTAGCTTCTGTTTGGTAGAAACAAGATTGGTTCATCCTTTGCCCCTTGTGGGTTTATATTTTCGTTCCTCTAGAGGTGGATTTTCTAACGCTCAAGCTGCTTAACGACAGTGGAGCTACCTCGAGGGGGGCAGGGATGGTTTGTGGAAGGGGGCGTGTCGTCACGAGGCAGCTACTCGCGCTGGGGAAGGCATGGCCCTGTCCTCACCAGCCCTGGGCTAGGGGGCCCCAACTCTGCAGGAACACTAGCCTGCTTCAGGGAAACCACTATCGGAGACATGTGATTATCACATGGTTTCAACAGTGTCACAGAGCCTTCCCTGCCTTCCGTCCCAGGTTGGTTCCACTCACTGAGATGAACCCGAGCCCATGTCGGAGCCCCCGCTTCAAACACACTCCGGGAATCGGCACCACTAGCGTCTAAATGTATTCTTCCTGATGTCTGTTCTCCCTGGCCCCCGGCAGGGCAGGGCACGGCTTCGCCTCCAGCTGGGTGCCCACAGCACGGAAGCCGCGTCCTCCGGGAGGCCGTCGGGGCTGGTTAGAGCAGAGAACTGCTGAGCCCGGGGGGTGCTGGCCTCTGTCTTGTTCATTTGCAGCATCGCGAGGTAACAGGCTAAATGCTCTCTAACCCTAAAATCGCTGAAGATTTTGCACGTGGGGAACAGTGGCCGAGAGTGGGGAGGAATCAAAGCAAGTTGTTCCCTGATGACCCAGCAAGGAGACAGGGTTTTGCCTCACTCCTAGTGGATGGCGTGTTTCCTTGAAAGCTGTTCGTTCTCCCAGAAAAGTTCCAAGCGATTGGCCGAGGCTCCATGTGACCGTCAGAGGCGTGGACAGCCGATGGTCTTGGTGATTCTCTGTGGGACTGCAGCACTCAGGAGAACTCGGGGGCAGCATCCCGATGCCACGACAGTTCCCTCCAGGGCACCGAAGAAGGCCATCTGAGTTCTTCCCCTTACGGCATATCGCCGACATAGGACAGCTCCACACCGGTGTTTGCAAGTCCCCAAGCCCGTCTCCAGGTGCGGATACTTGTCACCTCTTCTGCTTCTCGACAGCTCCATTTAACATTTCTGCTCCTCATGCTAATGCGTTATGCACTTTGTTTAGAAGCCAAGAATCCAAATGAAACGAGGAGAAGGGGGTGGCGCTCCTCAGGGGGGCCGGCAGCCGCTCCTACAGAGTCAGTCTTGTGCGGGTTGCCTTCAACGCTCGGGCCAGAAAACATTCGCCACCATGAAATGAGAAAGCATTTAAAACTCATAAATTGTTATTGAGAATACTTGCCTCTGAGCCCATCCTGCGGTTCCTAGGAGACTCCCCGAGTCCCTCCTGCAGTTGGAGGCGAGATGATGCCTTGGGTTCGGGCCGTGGGCCAATCTCTTCCTCCACGTGGGCTCTTCCCCGACGGGTGGGCGGCCGCGTTGGAAAGCACGTTGAGGCTAAAGTCGTTTGCAAACATCATTCATCTTAATGGTCACGGGGCCCATCGCCGGGGCGCGAGCTGCCGAAAAAGACCCCCCTCTGCTTCCCTGTGTCCGCGAAGCCTGCTCCGGACCGGACGCTGGGCCCCCTCCAACCCGGGCAGAAGGCCAGCCGGGGCCTCGGTGTAAGCTTCTTGTCTGCGAGCTCGGAACTTGTGCTCTGAGGTGCAGATTCAACTCAGATTCTCACGCGTTGGGGAATCAATCATTTGAGAAGAGCATTTGTCGGCGGCGGCAGCGAGCCCCCTAGAGAAAGGAGGCTCCGCTCCCGGCAGGGGCCCGCGCCTGTTTTGGGGGAAGTCTGGCCCGAAAGAAGAATCACTTTGATCCTTATCACAAAAATGTCCCTTCGGTTTCCCTGGGGGGAATGCCTCGCTCCCCCGTAGCCCTCAGTGTTCAAATACCTCAGGCCCAGGGCTCTGAAAACCTGCCCGTCTAGACGGGTCTGTGGATACGGATTTTACGCAGAGTCAAAAGCGTCATAGAACATGAGTGTGCAAAAGTGTAACTTTATTGCGTTCTCCATAACTCGGTTTGAGTCTATCGTGGGCTCTTGTTCTCCTAATAACAGAAAATTAATGGAGTCCCTCGTAAGGGGGCTCTGGCCGATAATGCGAGTTGTCAGTTAATTCAGTTTTAAGACCAGTCAAGCTTCCTGGCACCCCCTTGGTTTTTTCTCTCTCCCTCGCCTCAGGGCTAATATTTCTCCCCTGGAATGTTCCCCAGGGGATTCCAGGGCCTTCTTGTGCTTGATCTGTGTTTGCCGCGACTTCCCCCCTCGGGTGTAGTTCAGCCGGCCACGGCTCTCAGCATCCCTGGGCCCCGCCGCACGCGGCGCTCCTGCCGGTCACCCTGTTCCTTGCACAAGCAAACTTCAAGGCCTTGGGCGGCCTCACCAGACAATCTGCGACCTTCTAGGGGCGATGGACAGTCTTGTCTTTTCTCTTGAGTCTTTCTGGGTCCCCCTACCTGGAGGACACGCAGGTTGGCGGTGGTTTCTGGAGACAGAAATGGAGGTATTTGCACAAGCCCCTGAGAACACGGACAAGGCTCTGAACTGACGTCGGGCTGTGTCCCTTGGGGAGCTGGCTCTGTTACATGGCTTTCTACAGAGACGTCAGTCCGCCTGCGACCGGAATCAGGGGGGCTCCTGGGCCTAAGGACGGGGGGCCATTGTGAGAAAACAAAGGCACGGGATACCGTGGACCCGGCAGGGGCAGGTAGTGCTCCCAGACATTGGCTGGAAGGGAGAGTGCAGGTTGGACACCACTGAACTGGGCTGTGGGGCCGCCTTCGAGGCGGGCCTGAGCGGGGAGCCCGTGACAAGTACGGACGCAGGACGGGGAGGGGCGGCCCGGATGACGTGGGGAAGGGACCGAAGAGCCGAGGCCGCTCTGTGAAGGAGCCTTTGCTCCCAGCATGCGGGTTGTCTGGCACGTTCCTGCTCCAGGCCAGTCCCCACCGTTTTACTCCACGCCACGGTCGAAATATGTAAACCAGCTTTTTAAATGTCGCCCTGGAATTTGGAGACCGGCTCTCAGAAACAGCGAAAGTGTGTACAAGATGGAGGTGGAGAAGGACGTGTGTGTGAAGGAAGGGATTGTGAGGATCGGAGCGGCCACACCCGTGCACAGCCCCTCCGCCAGAAGTCAGCTGGGGAAGGAGCTCGGCTTCCCGCCGGGCTGGCTGGCGTCCTGAGCGCGGACATCCCCGGGGCACGCCAGTGACGGCGGAATCTCCCTGAGCCCCTGGCCCACACCGGAGCCCCGGCCCCTGCCGTCCCTCGGTGGTGACTGGTGACGTTCAAACTGGGCCAGCTGGATGCTAATCGCGTATCAGAATTCTATTGTTTTGTTTTGTTTTGTCTTGTTTTTTTAATTTTTTTTTAACATTTATTTACTTTTGAGAGACAGAGCATAAGCAGGGGAAGGGCATAGAGAGAGAGAGGCAGACACAGAATCTGAAGCAGGCTCCAGGCTCTGGGCCATCAGCACAGAGCCCGACGCGGGGCTCGAACTCACAGACTGTGAGATCATGACCTGAGCTGAAGTCGGCCACTTAACCGACTGAGCCCCCCAGGCGCCCCAGAATTCCTATTGTTAAAGCACTATTTTAAATGCATATTTAATGAAATTATGCAAATGATACTGGTTGATTGGGATTTGTATCGAATCAGCAATATTTTTAGCAGCATTTCGCTGAAGGACTTACAGGAATACCTACGGCCGGTAAAACGCTTTGTATCATCATCCCTAAGGAAGCGAAACCTTCCTCTCTCCTTTCCCGGTCTCACAGTGAAACATCTGAATTTCTCTGGGTCCTCAGGGCTTGGGGACGCCAACGACGACAACTCCGTTCTAATGATTTAAGTGGGGATTTCCTAACAAGACGGTCTTTATTTAATCCCTGCGCAACCTCAACGATGCATTCTTATAAAGGAAAAGAAAAGTTTTAAGAAGAACGAGGGCCGGAAATTATTTTATTACTGTTTCCCTCAGTCGACAATGATCTAAACAATCGCTCTAACTAGAAACATTTAAGAATATGCTCAAGTATAAAAGTGATAAAACGCTCCAAACAATTAAGGCAAATGAGCGGAAAAGAACCTCCTTAAATCACAGCAAGTGTCAGGGAAATATTAACAGAAGAGACGTTGGGCGGATTCGGAGGGAAGTTGCCGCGTTCGCCTACGGAGCAGAGACCGTCGTGGAAACCTGTTTCTGCAGCAACCGGTTCAACTTCTAGTTCTAGAAGTTATTCAGTGTTTGCTGAGTGACTAAGCGGTGGCTGGCCAGCTGGCGCAGGCGTAGCTGTACTCAGCACTTTCCGCAAACAACGCAGAGGCTGGGCCTGGAGGGCTGGGTCCTGGGGAAGCAAAGAGCTTGGGAGAACTGGGTCGATGCGTCACTGTGGAACGGAGCAGAGGGTGTCCTAGATGTCGCCGTCTGCCTCCAGGATACAGGGCTCAGTTTGGGAGGCCCTCGGGGGCGGCTGTGCCCTGAAGTCTTGGTGTCATCGCTGCACAGAGCGCCATGCAAACCCCTCCTTTCTGCCTCCCTCGCTTGGCCTCTCTGGACCAGTTCTATCTTCTGGCTTTATTAGCACCTGCTAAATGTGAGGGTGTTTTTCAGGAGAAGCAGAACGGTCCCTTGTGCCCTGGCCGTATTCTCCAACTGGCCCCAAGGGACAGGACTCCCACAACACAGGTGCGTCTCCTAAAGTAGGTGTGGGGAGAGTTCTCACCTCTCCCCTCCCAGCTGACACCTTCCAGGGACGAGCAGTAGTGGAGTCTCTGTTATGCCCAGAACTCGGGGACCCCAAAAACCACCAGGGAGCCGAGTCCGATGCAAGAACAAAGAGCCTTTATTGGAGCTAGCTGGAGCTCAATCTCCTACCGCACCGACGCAGCGGTGGGTTGAGAGAGAGGGCGCGGTCCAAAAACACAATAGTTTTAAAGGGGTCTAGGGGCAGTGGGAGGGGTGATGGTCGTGACCCTAGCCAATTGGCCGAGGAAGGGTCAAGGGTCCTGTTCCATAGGTCACTGGGCGTGGTTCTTTTGGAACCGGGAAGTTGCAGGTTTTAAGCTTTTGCACAGGCACTGGGGACTCAGGGTGGAGGACACGGAAACACAATGGAGTCAGTCCCAGTTTGCCCTTAAGCAAAATGGAATCAGTCCCGATTTGCCCTTACATCTCCAGTAAAATTAATTGGCAATTCGAGTCCGCAAATGCAGGCTTCACACCAGACCTACAGCTCGTGCCAGCTGCTGACCTGCGGTCTTCGCCAGGCAGAGGGACCGGCGGCGCGCTAACAGGAAGCGGGGCAGGCTCTTGGCCCAAAGGTGTGATTCGGGACCTAACATTTTTCTTAATGTCCAGCTCCCGGGAACAACTAAATCCAAGATTATATAAATTCTAATAAATAAGCGTAAGGTGAAGAATGTCTTCTCTGTCTCAGTATCACACACGCACGCGTGCGCACACACGCACACATACACGTGCACACGCATGCACACACACGCACACATACACGCGCACACGCATGCACACACACATACATGCGCACACGTGCACACATACACGCGCACATGCATGCACACACACGCACACATACATGCGCACACGCATGCACACACACACGCACACAGGTACACACACACCCCTCCAAAATACTGTCTGGTGGAAGCATAATGGACTCCCAATGGCGTCCACACCCTAATCCGCAGAACCTGCGAGTATGGTGACCTACGTGGCAACAGGGACATTGCAGATGGCAGGTGGGATGCAGTCAAAGACCTTGAGTTAGGACACTATTCTGGGTCATCCGGGTAGGTCCAAGGTCACACAAGGGTCCTTATGGGAGGGAGACCGAGGAAGAGGTGAAAGGGAGGCAGGGTGGGAAAGCTTCCATCCACCTTGGCTTTGAAGATGGAGGAGGGGCCTCGAGCCAGAGAGCCCGGGGCGCCTCCGGGAGCTGGAAAGGCCAGGAAACCACACCGCGCCTGGTGCTTCCAGCAAAACACCCTGATCTGAGGCCGCAGATCCGCATTGTAGACTTCCGACCGCCAGAACCGTAAGGTACTAAGTTTGTGTTGTTGAAGCCGCTGTGTTTGTGGTCGTTTCTGTCAGCAGCCGCAGGAAAGGAACACGCGCGCCCTAAGAAAGGTAGCCGAAGGGCAGTGAGACTTTTTTTTCCTCCTCAACTGGGCTCGTATAGATTCAGAACAGTCCTTGGGGAAAAGCCCAGCTTTGTTTCCTTAGGAAGAACAAGCTCCAGAGACAAATGTGCGTGAGAAGTGACAGAGAGGCTTGGGGGGTGGGGGCGGCTAGAGGGCAGGGCACAGGAAGTCCACCCCCAGGGGACCTGCATTATCCCCCCCCACTACCCGCGCACAGGAGGAAGTTTGAGTACCTGGCTTTGTCATTCTAAGAGATGTAACTCGCTTCTTTCTGTGGGACATTTGTAATTTTATGGCGAAGACCTTAAGACCAGAATGTCTTGAAGGCTCAAAAGAATAAAGCTATCAAATCACCAGGCGGCTTAGTTGGTTGAGCATCTGACTCTTGATTTCAGCTCAGGTCCCGATCCCAGGGTCCCGAGCTGGAACCCTGGGCAGGCCCCACGCTGAGCTAGAATCTGTTAAAGATTCTCTCTCTCTCCCTCTGCCCTTCTCCCCTACTCGCTCGCTCTCTAAAATAATAATTAAACAGAAGGATAAAGCTATCATAACGGGGCGACAGGCACACAGGCTAACGTTTCTGAGAAAGAGCCTCTGAGAGTGAATGACACGGAGCCCCGCTGGTCCCTGCTGTTGGCGCTGACCCCTCGGAGTAAGGGAGTGCCGGTCTAAGGCACAGGCTCAGGTGGACCGCATCGTTCGGACCAAACATTCGAACACCCGGTTCGGCAATGGGGGGGGGAGTTCGACTCGGGCCGCCCTCTGCAGTCTGTAACTCACGGTCACCGAGCAAACTCAAGGCTGATAAAAAATTTGCCTTCAATGCTCCCCACTGTGTATACTCTGCTTGCTTTCAGGGGCACACCGCGTGCAGCCCCGGGTCCCGATGTCCAGCGCACTGGGCTCAGACTTCCTGGCTTTGGCTGCGGCCACGGTCAGGAATCTTGCCGAGCCTCAGTTTCCTCGTCTAGACGGTGCAGATGGTAACAGCACTGGCATTCGTGAGTGTGTGAATCAGGGATGTTAGTAAATGCCACGCCTCACCACAGTGCTGGGTGCTGGCCACATAGGGAGCCGGGGCTTTGCCCGAGAGTTCGCCATACTGGCTTTCCAGAGAGTTCTCTCCCACCGAGGGTCCGGTGAGCTGGAGATGCTGGTCTCCAGGCTGGCCGGCCTCCGTGTAGGACGCCCCTGTCCTCCACAGCTGCTCCTGGCTAGCTCACCTGTCCTGGAGGAGCCCTGTTTTCTGTCAACCTGGCAATAACCTGGGGGGTGTTAGGTTTTCATCTAGTAAGGACCCGGTAAAGCTAGGAGGGAACCCCAGGTCCTCTGACAGACCGAAGGGGACGGCGCGAGGCAGGTGGAGCCTCCTGGAGGCCTCGCGACCCTCTCCATCGGATCTTCTCGTGCACCCTTGTCTCTGCAACCTGTTCTTAAGGAAACAGATCTGGGCTTTTACCCAAGGGCTATTCTGAAATACAAGAGCCCTGCTGAGGGGGAAAAAAAATTAAGTGACTCTCCATGCTGTGAAAATCCTTTGGAGTTACTTTTGCCTGAGGTTTCCATAGCGACCCCTCTAGAGATAACGAGCCTCTGGCTGTGGGCCGGGGGTGGAGAGACACAAAGCCGGATCGGGGACAGGCACGCCGGTGAGCCACGAGGACCGCTCTGTTTTGTGCAGAGGCGAGAGGAGGGGCGACAAGCCTCGAGGGGCAGCGGCGGGCAGCTGTGCCCGAGACACCCCAGCCTCCCTGGAGCTGGTCCCCGTGGTGCAGGTGTCAGGAATGACTGTCCGGAGACACCCCCGGCCTCCCACGGGCAGCCCCTAGCCCCCCGGGGCAGCAGCCGTGTTTCCCGCGTCCGCGCTCGGGCCAGAGGAAGGTTGGGCCTGAGGACCACAGTTCTCATTCAAGGGTCCCCAGTCTGTGGCCACCTACTGTCAAAGCAGTGGTGTTCATAGAAGAGAATCACCAAAGTGATTTCGAATCCCTAAGAGGCCAGATGCGGGCAGCCGGCTCCGGAGGTAGGCGCTGGTGGGTCCCAGGGGGCACCCGGGCCCTGAGGGCGGATTGTGTATCCAGGGGTCAGCGAGGGGGCGGCTAAGTCCTTAGAAAGTAGGAGGCGGCCCACATCGGGGGCACCGGCCGTTCCGGTCTGCGTAGGTCCAGGCCGGCCGACCCGCAGGCCCGGGAGCTGAGTGACGAGCTGAGTGACAGGCGGGGGCCGTCCCAGCCCTGCATCATCCCTTCCGTCCCAGGGCCCTGAAGACCCTGCAGCTGGACCCTGGCGTCAGCTGGGTGTGGGCGGGGGTGGGAGCCAACCTGGGCCAGATGTAAGAGGGAAGAAGACGCCCGCTGCTGTTGGGACGCTTGCACAGAAACACACGCGCACGACAGTCGTGCTCCCGCATCCCTGTCACCCACGGGACCCCACAAGCCAAGAATAGGATTGCTCTCGGAGAAAAGGGCTCTGAACGCAGCACCTTGGTCATTGCTGCTGTTCCCGCGCCTCCTTCCCCCCACCCCGTCTGCTCGCGTGGGGACAGTGCCCCCCGCACCTCCCATCCTTGATTCGCGTCTGCTCTCAGGTGAGGGGATGAGCCTCTGAGTGACGAGTCCCACTGTGCGCCTTGCCGTTGTCCCCAGGGAACCTATTCTGGAGAAGGTCTGTCCCCCAGGACCCTTGGACCAGGGCCGGCCGGCCTCATCGCCGTGAACGCAGCGTTTCTCCTCTTGGGAACACTGGGTGCTCCCAGTTCGAACGACACTCCGGGGTCCCGAGCCCGCGCTTTCAGGGCCCCCATCCGACTCCCTAGCAAGTGCCACCAGCTGCTCCGGTAGCCGTGCGGCCTTTCCATCCGTCTTGGCCACGATTCCTGCCCCGAGGCTGGGGCGGGGGTGCTCGCTGGCCTGCCGGGAAGGGCTCACCTGGCCTGACACTTGGAGGAGGCTCCGAATACATTAGCTGAATCGGAATCAAAGTTTGCTTGTCGACACGGGGCCCGGTGGCACCTGCTCCTCCAGATCAGGGCTCTGTCAGCCGGTTGTCAATCAGCCCGAGGAGGCAGCCTCGGGCGAGTGATTTGGGACAAATGCCGCGAGCTCCCGCGCAGCTCAGAAGCCCTCTCAGAGGCCGAGAGAAGAAACTGAATAATTTAGCTCCAATTTTGTCACCGTCTGTTCCGTGTTGCCAAAGGGGATGAGTCCCGGGAACATGGCATGGTGCAGACTTCCTTTTCGATGTGCACAGACGCCCAGGGTCACTGGCGTGAGGTTACATTAACAGAGACAACCCCTTCCCGTGTCTTCTCTTGCCCAGCCACCTGGAGTGACAGTCACAGGCAACTGGAGATGCCGGGGACGCCTATGGCTTGGGGGCGTCTGCCTGAAGTCACAGAAGGTGACATGGTCCGAGAGAGAGCTCAGGCCCGAAGAAGGAGGGTGGGGGGAGTCACCCTGTCGTGGGGGAGACACTTGCGGGCGGGGGTGGGGTGGGCTGGGCGGCCGAGTCTCTCTGGACACCTCCAGCTGGCATGAGCAGACACACCTGTGACCAGGACCAGGCCAGGCCTCCAGGAAAGCCCTGCTTCCAAAGCTGCTGCCTGCTTCTCCCCCCGGCACCGTCCGTGCGGGGCCGCGCTGCCGACTTCCCCACCAGCTCCTTGGTTTGCCGCCCTCACCTCGCTCCTCAGAGATCTTCCCCCGGAAGCTAGGACGGAGGCACGTCAGAGCACCATCAAGAGTCCGCCCTCCAAACCCAGAGGGCTGTGGGCAAGCCTGGCCTCGTGGCTTCGTGGCTTCGTGGCTTCGTGGCTTCGTGGCTTCGTGGCATAGGTCCAGGGGCAGGTGCAGACTGACTTTTCCACACTGCCCTGACATACTCCTCCAGGTGGATGGCGGGTCCTCTCTGACCTGGCTCTGCCACCCACAGAGGAGTGGCTGTCCCTACAGCTCAGATACACACCCCTCCCCACCTGGCACGGCCATCACACTGTGACTCTTTTTTTTTTTTTTTCCCAGAGAGATAGAGAGAGAGTAGGGAAGAGGTTCAGAGGGAGAGAGGAGACAGAGAGACAGAGACTCTTAAGCAGGCCCCGCACCCAGCACAGAGCCCGACACAGGGCTTGATCCCACGACCCTGGGATCAAGAGCCCGACGCTCCCCTGACCGAGCCACCCAGACGCCCCCACACTGTGACTTTCGAAGCCCTTTCTCTGTACGCCACAAGCCCGTAAGGATGCACACGGCATTATGGCTTTATGCCGGCATATTTGAACCAGAGAATTAATGGAACCAAACGTATACATCTGTTTACTAACTGGACCCAGCGTCAGGGTCAATACCGTCGGGTGGCTGGCCCTTCTCTGACAAGGGGCTTTAATTCCATCAGCTTCCTCCGCCCAGTGCTCTAGCCTTGCCTCCCAACCCCCAAGCAGAAGGAGACCGTGAGTTCTGGCCCTGGGCCCTCATTTTCCAGGAATAACGGAAAAGACTCTGTCCCTCACGAACATTGGCCTGGAGTCCAAAAGTTCTAAAACGCAGGTGGTTCTATCCACTCCCCAGCCCGAGGCAGCTAGAAATATGGGACTTGGCCAGGTGTAAAGCACGTGTGTTACATTTCCTGGAAAGATGGCAGGTGCACAGCCCTTCGGAGACGGCTTCGAGGTGAATGGCTGGAAGCCTGCGATTTGTTCTCTAAGAACTGCTTCCTTCTCGTTTGTAGCATGTATCAGAGTAGTTTTATTTTTATTTATGTGATTATCTGATGATGTTTATATTCTCTGCTAGTCTGTAGGATCCTCTAGGGCGTGACTATCTGCTTTTATTCAATCCGTATACCTGCCGACTGTACGAGGCAGGCACAGCGCAGACGCTAGCGTATTTATTGGAAGAATGTCTGTCATAAAAATCTCTATGAGCAGAACTGTCTTGTTCACCATACATGTCTCCACTGACGGTCTCCAGATTCACATGACGTCTAATGGTGGGACAGCGATAATAAGTGTCGTTCTATACGCGAGGCTGTTTGAAATTTTGTTTTTAAAATTCCTTTCTCTATAAAGAAGTTGGGATGGTTGCATTTTCCGTTCAGGGTATGAGACCGTTTATTTCCCAAGGCTAAGCCTGTGAGTCATCCAAATAATTTTTAAAGTTTGCTCTACACTAATCAAATCTACTTAAAAACATTTCTCTTTTTTCCAGACTGTAGATGCCATATTATTGTAAAACTTAGGACGAGAGAAACACAGGAGAGCTTAAAAAAGGGAAAACAAACACAAATTACCTCTGATTCTCTCACTTGGGCATTGTGCTGTTTTTCCGATGTAGGAATTCTCTCGCTTGGTTAAATCTTCTTCCTAGCATTGTTTCCTCGCATTGATACATATATACCAGCGCTTATTTAATGATACTCAGCTGCAGGGACATCTAGGTTGCTTCCCAATTTTTCTATGTTATTTGATGTTGAAATAGTGACCTGTTTGTATAAAGCCTGGTGAGGACCTTGAATTGCGTCTCCACGGTCGTTGCCTGGTAACACAACACAGGGACGGGTCTCCTACTCCGTCCTTTCTTCCTTTTCTTCTACGCTTCTGAAATCTATTCTTAATATATAAACTAACAAATATTCACCTATAATTTCCGCGGTGAACCTTTCAATGGAAGTTAAATACGCATGTGGCGAAATGCACAACCTTTGTATTCAGCGCCTGATGAATTTGTACGAACGAACACACCCGTGCAGCCACCGCTCGCATCACAGTGTAAGATATTACTGTCGTCTCCCAAGCCTACCCTGTGCCTCCGCTGACTGATCGCCCCTCAGATGTCCCCCCCTCCTCCTTCTACCGTGAATATGTGCTGCCTGCTTGGAACTTCACATAATGGAGTCCTGCGCGTCGCGTCGTGCACCTGGCATTTCTCGCTGAAGACCACGTCTGTCGAATTTACCCCCACCATCGCACCATTGTCCGTAACGGTTTGCTATCTCTTATTACTCTGTAGCAGGTTTGGCAAACGGTGGCCCAGGGGCCAAATCCGGCTCACCGCCTGTTTCTGGATGGCCCACAAACTAAGAATGTTTTTATATTATTAAGTGACTCTTTTCGTAGCTGTGCCATCCTTGGTTCTGCTTACTGTCTCACAAAACCTAAAATGTGGCCATTTACATTAGAAGCTTATCGACCCTGCGTTCTGCTACTCCGCACCGTGCAGTATGAACGTCTCCACTAGTAGCAATTCTTCAGACGGTCCCCAGCTTCTTACCGTAATAAATAGTACCGACTTCTCCTAGGTGAACCTGTTGTTACAAACAGGTGTGTATGCTGGTTAGGACTCCAGACCATTACGCCTGTGTGCAGCCTTAGTAGATACTTCTAGTTTCCAAAGTGGTTGTGCAAGTTTACGCCCTCGCTTTAGTCCGCCACGGGTAACTGCTGTGCAGTGTGAATACGAATCACATTAATGAGTATTGTTAGCTTCTTCCTGATTTTGGCATTTCACCACCAAATACGCTTTTGAAATAGTTTTTTAAAAAGATACTTTTTATCAGACTAAGGAAGTTTGCCTCTTTCCTGTTTACCGGAATGTTCATTATGAGTGGGTGGGGATACTTTTTGAATAATTTTTTAAATGTTTATTTATTCTGAGAGAGAGAGAGAGAGAGACAGAGAGAGAGACAGAGAGAGAGACAGAGAGACAGGGAGAGAGAGAATCCCAAGCAGGCTCCATGCTGTCAGCACAGAGCCCGATGTGGGGCTCTATCTCACCAGCTGTAGGATCATGTCTGAACTGAAGTTGGATGCTTAACCGACTGAGCCACCCAGGTGCCCCTTGAGTACTTTCTTGATATCTGTTGCGATAATAACATAGTTTCTCTCTCCCCCGATTTTGGCTGCTAGTCATTGATTTTCCAAAGTAAAACCAGTCTTTCTATTCCTGAAATAAATCCTGGATTTAATTAGTCAATGATTTGTTTCTAATGTGGCCTTTAAGTTCATGAGATTAACTCCTCTGTGATTTTCTTTTGTTGCGAGCTCCTCGTCAAGTTTTGTATGAAGTCTGTGCCAGCCCATAATGAATTATCAAGACCTTTCTATGACTGATGTGATCTCTCCCTTAAATATTTGGGAGAATAAACCAGGGAAGATGTTTGGTTCTAGAGTTTTCTTTTACAGAGGGTTTTAAATTATAGATTGTATTTATTTACTATATTAAGGATTATTCAGATTTTCTATTTCTTCTTGTGTCAATTTTAGTTAAGTTGTGGACTCTAAGGATTTTCTTCATATACATTTCCAAATTTATTATCCAGAAGTTGTTCAGACGATCTCGCCATCTTTATGAGCGTCTGTAGGCACTTTGAGGACATCCCTCTTTTCAACTCCTATTATTCTATTTTTTCTTGAACTGGTTGGGTAATGATATATCAGTTTTATTCATCTTTTCAATTAATCAACTTTTGACTTTATCAAGATTTTCTCTAACTTGACTCCTATTTTCACTTTTTCCTTTTTTATCTTATGTTAAATTAGTGTTTTTTTCTAGCTTCTTTATATAGAAGCTTAAATTCTTAATTTTCAGACTTTCTCTTTTTTAAAATTTATTTATTTTGAGAGAGAGAGAGAGAGAGAGAGAGAGCAAGTGGGTAGGTGACGGGGGGCAGGGGGCGGGCAGAGGATCCAAAGTAGGTTCTTTGCTGACAGTAGTGAGCTCGTGTGGGGCTTGAACTCATGAACTGAGATCATGACCTGAGCCAAAGTCGAATGCTTAACCGACTGAGTCACCCAGGTGCCTCTGACTTTGTCCTTTTCTAATACATACACCTAATGTTAAAAATTTTCCTCTACGCATGGATTCAGCGGCATTTCAGATTTGATGTGCACATTTTCATCATTATTCAGCTCAAAATATTTTACAATTTCTATTGTGTTATCTCAATGAACAAATGACTTACCGAATTTATTTGTAATTGTTTTTTCACCAAATATTTGGTCATTTTCTACCTATCTCCTTGTTATTGATTTGTAGCTGAATCTTCATCAACACGGGGACACCCCACACTCTTACTGAAGTCTCCTGGCCCCTCACCTCTTGGCGTCTACGTTCTCGAGGGGGACGGAGACCATGGGGGCTGGCACCATTGGCTAACCTCCCTTCTGCCATCCACGTAAACAATAAGTAGTCTAAATCTACAGGTGGGTCATTGTATTTTCACCAGATAGATTAGTCAGGCTCTGGTCTGCCTGTGTGTGTGTGTGTATGTGTGTGTGTGTGTGTGTGTGTGTGTGTATCCATGCACATATTGTCCCATATCCATCTAGGCATATCACACACATGTCTCTGTGTGTACTTGGCACAGTTTCGCAGGGTCTCCAAACCACGGTGGACCCTGCATTTCCACCTCTTTTCCCCAGAGCCGTGGGACCGTCAGAAACTCTGCCTGGTGTGTTAGCCTCTGAGCTGCTGCCTTCCGCCTGGCTTCCAGGTGGGTCAGCTCCTGCTTCCAGAAGGAGCTGGTCAGCATCTTGAAGAACACTTGGGTGCAGAGTTCTCGAGTCTCGTCTCTGTGGTTCGCTGCCTGCAGATCGGCCGCCGGTGAAGACTCGAGGGAGCGGTGAGGCTGGTGAGGGCTCCCTGCAATGCACGTCCGGCTCTCCGGTGTTTGGAGTTCTGGTTGTTTTCCTTTGCTGTCAGAGACCTTCCTTTCCTCTCCTTCCTCCCTCCCTTGCTTTCTTCCTCCTTCCTTCTGTTTAAAAACTTCTCTGCAGCATTTACAGCTGCTCCCAGCGATGCGGTTAGTCTGCTCGGAGCACCCTGCCCTGGCTCAAAGGCATGTGTGTGCCTCTCAACCCCTTCTGCTGTTTCACGGTTTTCTGCCTTCGAACTCCGCCTGGGACATCTCTGGTGAAACCGAGGATGTTTTCTGTACAGATTAGCAGTTACTCTTTGTTAATATAATTTATTATTAAATTGGCTTCTATACAACACCCAGAGCTCATCCCAGCAAGCGCCCTCCTCAATGCCCATCCCCCACTTTCCCCTCTCCCCCTCCCCCATCTACCCTCAGTTTGTTCTCAATATTTAAGAGTCTCTTATGGTTAGATTAGCAGTTACTCTTATCAAAGAAAACATTTTATGTTTACTGGGGTTAATACCTAATTTATTTATATTTTACGTTATTCTCCTAATGCTAGTATCAACTCTCGCAATCACGGCGTTTTTAGAACATGAAATCTAGCCAGATCAGTCTATTTATCGGGTATTTAGCAAGTGTCAGACATTCGCTGGGTGCTTTTCATGGATCTACTTTCAGGCTTCACGTTGGGCTATTATTGTCTTCTTTTTTTTTTTTTTTTAATTACAAAACCGAGGCAGACAAAGGTCACAAAGCTCGCTAAGGTTACCTGGTTGGTAAGTCACAGAAACGGCACCCACCCGTCATTGAGGCTGACTCCATGGGTGAGGTCCGTGCAGCAGGCAGGATCTGAGGCCGGAGATCCGGCTGGAGGTGCCAAGAGTGGGCCCTGGGGGCGTTGGCTCGGGTCTCAGACTTAGATGCGCCCAGCGACCGCGCAGCACGCTCCCCACAACGAGAAACCTCTGCACCCTTCCAGAGATCGGGTTCAGGAGGTCACAGCAGGGGATTCCCACTCAGGCTGGCAGGAGGACTCTCCTCTTGGCGGGAGGTGGCGCTCTGGAAGTAGGCGGGAGCCTCTGGAGACCAGAGTGTGACGGCAGGTTAAGGTGTATTCCGTATCCAAATACCCAGCCGGGGGCTGCAGTCACAGAAATGTCCTTCTACCGGTCCCGGAAGCTGACATTCCCAGGTCTAGGTGGGAGCAGGTCTGGTTTCTTCTGGAATCTCTCTGCTTGGCTCTCAGACCACCGCCTTCCCGACGTGTCCTCTGGCACCGGGGCGTCCACGTACGAAGCATCTCTTCTCGTAAAGACAGTAGTCAGACTGGATCAGGGCCCGCCCCGATGGCCTCATTTTAACATAATCCCCCCTCTGGACACCTCAGCTCCAAACACGGTCACATTCTGAGGTCCTGGGGACTAGGGCTTCCACATATGAGTCTGGGGGGACACGATCAGCCGACGGAAGAGGGTCGGGCTGAGGCACGAAATGGCCAGACAGCAGCTGGCTGCTCACAGTCTCTTACTGGCCCCAAAGACGGGCCGGAAGCGGTGGCGCCCAGGGCCGCGGGCCTCCAACGCTGACCGCGGGGTAGGAGGGTTGATTCTGGTAACCTGGAAAAGTGCAGGAGGCACCGCGTGGGGCCGCGGCCAGCCTGGTGGAGCAGGCGCAGCAGGTCCGGGTTCCTCGCGCTCCAGCCTGCGCGGCGGGAACCGTCAGTGGAGACGCAGCGGCGAGTGGGCCCTTGGTTGACCGATCGGCCGGCTGGCCCCTCTGTCCTTCTCCCTGTCCACACGGGGACGGGGCCGGCGGCCCACACCCCAGTCCTCCAGACTCCTGCTTCCTCCGGCAGAAGCGCCTGCTTCCCAGGCTCCGTCGAGTTTGTTCCCAAATCAACTTATGCAATGGTGCATCTTCCCACAGTTATGTCATTTGACTAAATACCATGTGAGCCAATGAAACGACAATGCAAAAAGAGGGTTGTTTTTATGAAAACTAAGTTAAATGTTTTGGAAAGTGAGCTGCCAAAGAGAAAACGCTGTCAAGTCAGCGCCGAAGCAAAAGCTGGGGAGGGGGGGACGCGCATTAAAAAGAAGGATCGGACTCCGGGTGATTGGCATGTGATTTTAAGTTATCAGCGCTGCCAGAAGGAAGCCGGAGTGCACGGCACTAAGCAGCCGTCAGGCTGGGGGCGAGAGGCTTCGGGAAGGCCAGCACTAACTGCAGTCGGGGCACCACGCTGAAAGAAACGGCTTTGGCTTTAATTTCGAAATATCAGCCAGAAAGACGTGCATTTGCATCTTTCAAGTTAAAATAAGTATTTTTAGATTGTGTCATCGCTAAGGAGCTCTCGTTTTAACTGACATTTCCAGCGGCCCTACGAGCAGCTGTTCCGCACGGAGCCAGCTGAGGGGGCAGGTGCCGGGCAGGGCCCCTCTCCAGCTTTCGAGTGGAATTCCACGCGGTGCTGGACGAGGAGCACTTCGGATCTCCAGTGAGGACTCTGCAGCCTCTGCGTGCTCCAGGCGAGCTCCTTCGACACCTTCTGAAAAGGACGGGGCTCCCTTGGGGCTGAGGCCCTGGTGCGGGTCCCCGGGGCCTCCTTAGCGAGTAAGAGCATCTCCCGCGGGTTCCAGGGGGCTTCCCGAACGTTCTGCTTAGAATCAAAATCATGCACATAGTAATGCCAGAAGCTTAACACCAGATAAAAGCTGAAACCTAAGTAGGAGAAGAGGAGAAAAAGGCCGACACTGAACGGAATTAAGTGACAACCGTGTGGCCGGGACTGTGAGTTTCCAGAGAGGAGGCTGCGTTTTCTGTCCCCAGGAAATTTGGTTTTGTGCACTTTCTTCTGGGAAGCGAAGAAGCAGAGGCCACCTGTTTCCAGTCTGAGTCTGTCCGGGAGCACATGGGGGCGCCTGGGGAGCACCTTCCCTGTGCTCCGGAGACTCAGCGCAAGGCTGCTGTCCAGCTCTCCGCGGCCGGCTCCGTGTCCCTTGGCCGGACACTGGAATTCTCTCTGAAAGGGAGCAGGGTCCCCTCCCTGTTTCCACGGAACCAACTGAGGTGTGAGGGTTCTGGCTTGGCAGGAGAATAAGAAGGCGTCGCTCTTCAAACCTTGTTGCGTCACCTGCAGACAGCTGGGACTCCCCACTCCCGGAAACGCTTCCTCCCTCGGCCCTCCCAGCCCCTTCTCAGAGCGAGCGCCGGCCTACAGCCTCGACTCTGCAGATGAAAACGTGCGTCTCTGAGCAGCACCGAAGCTGCGGGGATGTTAGAAAAAACATAACATTCTTTGCCATATTTCACTTTTAAGGTTTACCAGAATAAACCTGAACACACACGCACACACCCAATCTCTCATAACAATATGGCAGAAAACCCAAAAGTGTTTCATTTCATGGTTAATTTATTTTGTAATTATAGATCTGTTGGTAAACAGTACAATAATATTTTTTTCATTTTGCTTATTTATGCCATTTCT
The DNA here is from genome assembly GCA_030068075.1 of Paguma larvata. Taxonomy (NCBI): domain Eukaryota; kingdom Metazoa; phylum Chordata; class Mammalia; order Carnivora; family Viverridae; genus Paguma; species Paguma larvata. The sequence goes on along the minus strand of CM057844.1, from coordinate 46,822,426 downwards.
GCTCTAAATGTTTCCGCTATGGTGTGATAGTTGTTTGTGAAAGAAGCTTCTAACTACATTAATTCAAATAAAATTATCTGCACTTCACATGTAGGCACAGACACTGTTCATGCATAATCCGAGCTCCTAGGAAGCCTTTCTTTTCTTTTCTTTTTTTTTTCCAGGAGGGAAGACAATGCATATAATCCATTTTTTATTTTAAATTAAAAATACAAGTTAAAAAGCAATATTAAATCTGCAATTCGCAATTTTTTTGAAAACATTACATTAGCACGAATATTTTCCTTCCCGATCTCGGGATTTATGTGCCTGCGAATTTTACAAGATACATAGCTCTCAGATTTTTTCTCACGGCGGTTTACTTCTTTAAATACTTTTGATAATCACGGGCTTGATTCCGAGATAATTAAACAGAGAAAAGAACACACACGGAGGAGGAAAGAAGAGACGTGCCCACGACCACAGGTTAACACGCCTCGTCTCTGGGCGGCAGGAGGGCGGCTCTGACTGTAGGTGTGAGCCTGCATTTTTCTTATAAGGGGGGCGTGCACACGACTTTATGGCCGGTTTTATTTCATCAGCGCCACGTGCTGGAACTGTTCTGCGATCAATATTGTTCTTTTATTTCTTACAGGGAGCCTAGCTGCCCCCCCTTCCCCCCCGGCTGACAGAGCCTCATTCACGCGTGGGGTCTCTGTTCTTGGACACCTCGTCTCCAATTCTGCCTCTACTGCCAACGGTACATGGTGCTTTTCCGAGCTCGAGTCCGTGCGCGTGCATCCACGCCGTCCTGCGTTTCCGCTTTTTACAGTTCTTATCCAGGTCGTGTTAATGGACAGGGTACGTCCTCTCATTTTGATGGACGTAGGCATTGACCCTAACAATTCCAGTCGTGCGTAATTTTTACCTTTAAAGACCAGGCTGCAGTGAATGATAGTGTGTAAACATTCCTTTCTGTTCTGCTGAATTACTGATTGTGTGTAGTTTTTGTGGGATTTCTGCCTCCGAGGTTCTGACCATCTCGAGGGCTGTCGGTCTGGAGATCCCATTCCTTTCCAAAAGGGCTTATTCTGCATTTACCACGAAGGAATAAACTCATTTCACTGCAGCCTTCCTAGCACTGGGGAACGACCGTTTTATTATTTTTTTATTCAGGTCTTTAGAATTCGAATGACTTCCACACAGACGTTGGGATTAAACGCCTTCCCCGGACGCGAAATGAAGGCTTACCTGACTCTGTTTTTCCGTTGTCTGAAGTTCTATCTGCAAGTGTTATTTTAAAAGTATTTTTGGGGACGTCTGGGGGGCTCCGTTGGTTAAGCGTCCGACTTCGGCCCAGGTCATGATCTCACAGTTCATGAGTTCGAGCCCCACGTCGGGCTCCGTGCTGACAGCTCTGAGCCTGGAGCCTGTTTCGGATTCTGTGTCTCCCTCTCTCTCTGCCCCTCCCCTGTCATGCTCTGTCTCTCTCTCTCTCTCAAAAAAAAAAAAATAAATAAATAAATAAATAAATAATTAAAAGAAATAAAAGTATTTCTGGTCTGAGGACAGGCACTGGCTCTAAGGCTGACAGGGGAGGGTGGGTGTCGGCTGCGCCGGGCTGGCCCTTCAGGCAAAGCCCAGGGGAGCCTGTCTCTCCTCTGGTGGACGATGCCCTGCGGCCTGGGGGCTCCAGCCGAGAGCGCATGGCAGTTCAGGGGTCCGGGGAAGGCAGCTCGGGTTGGGCTCTGGGAGTCTGGAGGCCTGGGGACGAGGAGGTCTGGGGGGACAGACAAGTCCAGAATGTGCTGCCTCCGGACCACGGCAGGAAACAAAGTCCTCTCTAGAAGCGATAAAACCACAAGGTGAGGCTTTACTCATTCTGTTACAACATAAACATCCCGACTCTTCATCCCAACAGAAATGAGAAACGAAGGTGAACCCTGGGTCCTGTCTCGTGTCCTGTGGTCTCCCTGCGTCGGGGCTATGGGTTTCTAACTGTCCATCTTTTTTGTTATTTATTTACTTTAATTATTTATTTTTTTGTGGGGGAGAGGCGACACATGAAAAAACAATATTTAATAGAGAGTTGTGTACCAATTACAATGTGTATTAGGGCAACTGTTTCACCAGGCGCCTGGGGGGCTCAGTCGGTGAAGCATCTGACTTTGGCTCAGGTCATGATCTCGTGGTTCTTGGGTTCCAGCCCCGTGTTGGGCTCTGTGCTGACAGCTCAGATCCTGGAGCCTGCTTCTTCGATTGTGTCTTCCTCTCTCTCTCCCCCTCCCCTGCTCATGCGCTCTCTCTCTCTCAAAAATAAATAAAAACATTTAAAACATTTTAAAAACATGTATCACCTATTACTACCAAATTCGCCATTTTATGTATGTCATTTATCGAGACAAGGCTATTTCTAAAAATATCTTTAAGGAGTAAATATTCTGAAAGGAGTCAATGTAAGGTTGACTTAAGGAAAATGTTTCCCTGAGAATTTGTGGGGCACGGCAGCGTGGGGAGAACGTGAGGCGTGTGCACGCACTTGGGGAGGCTTTGCCGACAGAGCTCCGGTGCGTCCCGGAGCTGGGGATGCCAAGGTCCCCGGGATTCTCCTGCCCTGAAGAGCTCGTAGCCTTGGCTCAGAGCCCCCTTGGCAGGTCCCAGGCTGTTCCAGCCTCACTCTCCTTGTTAGCACTCGCCCTTCTCTTCCCCCACCTGTCTCCCCAGTGACACCTACTATTCTTCCTCCTCTCTGTGCGTTAGGCACAAACCGCCCCTTTTTCTTCATTCAGTTACTCCGGTTCCCCAACCTCCCCTGCTCCTCACTCCTGGAAAAATATTGCCTGCCTCCTTGGTATTTATTCATACCTTCTTTGTGCATTTTGATGTGTTTGTTATGTTTACTTGTCTTTTTCCAAAAACAAAACAAAACAAAACAAACGACTTTGATGTTTGCTGAAGTTAGAGCCCGTGTCATAAGTACCTGTAGCCCAGCACCTGTAACGAACCAAGTGGTATTTGTGTGAAGGACTTAGCGACCACAGGCGTGACGATGGCAGGATGATACAGTGCGGGGATGAGGTGGGACCATCTGGATCTTCCCGCGACGCTCTCTCACTTCATCTGCAGCGACCGTAAGAGGTGGGTTCCATTCCTAATCTGTAATCTGGGTGACCTTCCCGAAAATCATGGACGCACATACAGGCTTTGCTGAAATTTCTCTTTTTGCCCTTGGGCAGAATTTCCGAGCTTCTTGGTTGGCAATATAAGTTGTCTGACCAGCGGGAACCGAGCCCGCAAGTGTACCACCTTCCCCAGCTCTCCACCTGCTGCGGTTCCCGTGTCTCCTTCCTCTGCGGGCTGAGCCCAGGGCCACTACGCCCCAGACGGACCCCCGAGTCAGCTGCCCACCCCCACAGGCCCCCCTTTGGGGCTGGTACAAGTCAGAGAGAACAGCGCCATCTGCTGGGACTCTGGCTGAAGCTTGCCTTTTCACTTGGGAACAGTCTGGAAAACCCACTTAGGGGGGACAGCAACCACTGCCAGGTGACGGGGAAGGATGTGTCGCAGGGTGGTGGCAGGGACAGGGCCCCCGCCCAGAGGAGCCAGCGTGAGCTCCCCTACCTCGTAGAACTAGTTCTCCACTACCAGTCCGAGAATCAGGCAGAAGGCCCTTCCAGCTGCGTGCCCCTCCCCCGCCACAGGAACCCTCTTCGTACAGAAAGAAGACGCGACAGTCTTCCAGGCGCCAGTTTACCCGAAGGCAGGAGTTTGCCTCCGGCCTTACGGCAAACTGTATTCTTTACGAGCCATTCATTTGTTACATGTTTTATTAATGGCCGTGCACTCAGGGCTCACACAAGCTAATGACATGGTGCATTGAGACGTGTACTTAGTCCTTCTGTTAAGATATCAAACAGCCGCTCACCAACTTTCATCTCGCACGCCGTCCAAGCAAAAGGGTAAAAAATAAAAAATAAAAAAAAAGAATACGTCGTAAGTATTAACTTGGGAGCTTCTCAGTAAGCAGTTGGACGTCTTACTCTTAATATATGGAGTCGCTGTGAGGGACAGAGGCTGGACCTCCGACCTGGACATGGCTTCTGGTCACCCTGTCACATCCAGAAAAGAAAGACGAGCTAAAGCTCCCAATTTCACGCAGACACCGGGCGCCCTGAGCCCGGAGAACGTGTTACCTGCAGGACAAGGAGCGGGCGGGCGGGTGGTGTCTGCACTGAGAAGGGACAGGCAGGTGACAGCAGTGTCCCCACCCACAAGGACGCAAGAGGAATCAGGTCACTTCTGTTCTGCCCGAGGAGCACGTGGACGGAAACCGGCTCTGCCCTGGTCGTTACGGTGAAACCGGCTGCGTTTGGTCCCACAAATAGAAGAAAACACCAAACTTGCACTTTTTAGTAGCCAGCCGTTCCTTACCAGGGTATGGGGTGTGGTTATTGGCTTATTTTTGCCTCCGTCTTTCCAAGGCCTGGAAGGTCTTTCTTCTGTGAAGTCCTTAATATCCACATTGATGACAACATGAAGAAGCTTCTGCCTCAGGTGTGGACGCCCCTCGAGCCTGGTCCGCAAGGCTGGTCTCTTCCTTCTGCTTCCCCTTCCTTTCCTCTGTGTCGGGACCAGGCTCGGACCCCAGGCATGGGATGGCCTGACTTCTCACTTCACACCTTCTACCTGCTACTGTGGTAACTTCTGCTACAGAAAGGACTTACTCCACCCGGACTTTTCCTACCACTATCACGAGATGATGGATTCCCGTCCTGACACTGTCTTCTCAATTAAATCCTGCACTTGGCTGAGTGCGTCTTTAAAATCCTTGACTTTGGTAATGGTGGTGACCATCAGGTACTGGACACCTACCGTGTGCTAGCATTGTCTAGCATTGCACCCTGTGCTCAGCATGGTCTTTCTAAACCGCTCAGCAACCTTACAAAATCAATATTTCAGTTAAGGCACCTGACTGGACATAGCGTCGTTCCACCTGAGTTGTTGAAGCCAACTTTCCTTCGTCAAATCACAGAGGCAGCATCACGTGGGCGCTAAGAGCAGGGGCTTCAGTTGGCGGCAGCCTCAGTTTGAGTTTTGGCTCGGGCCCAGTCTCGAGCCTTGATTTCCTCCTCTGGGCACTGGGCGCATGAATACCTAATGGTCAGAGGCGGTGTGGGATGGAAGTGACTTCGTGTGTGGAGTCCTGCGAGATTCCATGCTCAGTAGATGGGGGTGCTCTTGGTAACATCGCCCCCATTTCAGATTAAAAACCTGTCTTTGGCTCAGAAAGGGAAGGGAAAGTAGCCCCTTTAACGTCACGTAACAAAATCAGAAGGAGGGTGGGGATTTGACCCAGGTTTGGTTTGACTCCAACTTCTTGCCCATTTGAGTGCGGCCGCCTCACCACCTCCTGTGACGGCACGTGGCTCCTCACCAGGAGGTGCGTCCCCGAGGGCCAGCTCATCTCTCTCTCTCACCTGTTTTCACGGCTTCTACCGCCCTCCACGTACCGACGATTCTCACATTTGAACTAGACTCTTTGTCTGTTTACAAGGTTCAAGTGTCTCAAACTTAGTGTTCCCCCGTCAAGCCTAAAGCCGCTGCCCTGGGTCTTTCCCGCCCCCGCCGTCCCACTGCTCCTACTCACTTATGCCGAAGCCAGCGATCCGGAAATCGTCTTGAATGTGAACAGTACCAGGCACCGAGTGAGGGCTCGGAGGTATTAGCTGGGGATGGGGATGATGGTGATGACGGCGAAGACGATTTTGCGCTATTTGCGCTTGGGCCATCTCCGGGATGGGCCGTCTCCCTGCACCTCCGTCACCATGACGTTCTGTCCAGCATCCTAACACCCCAACATTTTGTGAACTAATGCAAGAGCTTCGGCGCTGGCTTTTGAGCATTTATCCCCATTTCTCGAAATCCTTTCTGCGTATTTTGAGCGCAATCATCTTTCTGAAATGATACACGATCATGTAACTCTATTTGCTCAGTCTCTTCCCGGGCCCCACCGACATCGGGACGGAACCCTCGGTCTTTCTCTGGCCCCAGGGCGCTGGTCCTGGTCTGCGTCTCCCAGCGGAGCCTCCGTGCTGTCTGCCCTCGTGCGTTCCGGTTCCTCCAGAAGTCTTCCCTTCCTTCCACATCAGATCGTTGGCCTGGAACATTCCCGGTTGGCTCCCAGCGTTGCTCTCGAAGCCTCAGGCGAAGCGGCAAGCCACAGACGCTGGAAGGCAGACGACGGGCTCTGTCTTGCACTTGCTATCAAAACGGAACCGGCCGGGTGAGCAGTGAGCTGTAAAATCATGAGACGAACTCCACGCTCCTGTGTGAAGCAGGAGCCCGGGAGCACTTTCAGGCCGAAGACTTTCAAGCTTTCAGCAGGTGGAATGAAAGGTGTTCAGAGCGGCTTCACGGGAGGCCTTCGGAGGGATGCTGAGGTAACGGCTGAGAGCGGGCGTGAGGGTCTCGGCGCAGCTCAGCTGCTCTCGGGCGCGTCCTGTTTGTAAACGAGCCCGTTTCTCTAAATATCAGCGGGCTACCTCTGGGGGAGAGACGTCTTTTACTCTTCTCTCATCTTTCTCTCTTTCTTCCGTTGATGACTCATCGTTTGATAGCTCTTCGGAGAAAAATCATTCTTGGTGGATTGTAGATTACTCTGAACACGCGTTTGGACCATCACCGGGATTTTAGCAGAATCCGATAAGGCGTTTGCGCTCAGTGAGGTTCTTCCGAGGGCGTTTCGCTAGAGCTGGAAGAGGCAGAGGTCGCTGTAAATCAGTATGTTTTTTTTTTTAATTAAATGCTTATTTATTTTTAAGAGAAGAGAGAGAGAGTGGCAGAGAGAGGGAGACGGAGGATCTGAAGCAGGTTCTGTGCAGACCTCCACGAGAGAGCCCCATGAGGGGCTCGAACTCTCGAACGGAGGGATCGTGACCTGGGCCAAAGTTGAATACTCGACCGACTGGGCCTCCCAGGTGCCCCAAGTCAGTGTGTTTATTACGCTTGGAACAGCGTCCTGAGCTGTACCTGGCATTGAACTGGGGAGGTAACTCAGCTTTGAATGGGCAGACGCTGTCCCTGAGGACAGAGCTGTCAATGCAAGAATCCATACTACTCAGGCATAAGGACAAGCCATTAGGAGGGTTCAAGGCTCTGTAGAGCTTAGTGCAAGGCGTGCTGAGTGCCCCGGAGAAGACTTGCCAGCCCGCCGGGGTCCCAGGGATGAGCGGGGATGACGGAAGCCTCAAGGGAAGAGTTGTCATGAAAGGAACACATTCGTGCCTTACTGAAAGAACCGGAAAAAGTGTCCCAGGAGCCCAGACAGACAGGCAGACAGGCAGGCCTGTGTGCCATGGAGAAGACGTTCGACTTCGGAAATCATTAAGGGGAGTTCGTAGGAGGATCTCTCCATCGGATTGACGTGGTTGAGGTTGGAGGTGAAGGAGGCAGAGATGCCTGGAGTGGGGGGCGGCCTCGCAGCACCAGCGGCGGGAGGTGGAAAAGAGGGAACATTCAAGAAGGTAAAAGTCACGTGTTTGATGGGACAAGACCACAGAGGGAGCCTCCGAGGGGCACTCGAAGACCTGGGGGGCGTGTCCGGGGAGAGGAGCCGGCAGAAGAGCGGACCGAGGTGCCTCCGCTGAGGTTTCAGTGCCTTTACTGGGGAACTCACTTCTCTGTGGACTGAAAATCCCGAGTTTCAGAGAAAGCCCTTCAAAGGTCTCTGGAGCGGATGATAACTAAGTCCGTGCACATCCTCACGTTATGTTCTGGGGATCTGGTGCCTCTGTGTTGTCTGAGGATGAGTTTTCTTCGGTTCGAAGTCAAAGAAAAGCCCTCTGAATTTGGGTTTCTGAAGGAAGTCCACGAACTGGAATCCACACCAACACGTGTGTCTTCTGCACAGGAAGGGACGCTGAATTTGCTCCACTGGAGACTCCCCCGATGCCAGGCCAGCCGAGCCTGGGCTAAGCTTTCCACGGTCTGTTATAAAGCTTAACAGTAAGAGGAGCCGGCCTCCGTATATCTCTGATTAAAAAACAAAAACAAAAACAAAAACAGAATGTACTCTACAAAAAAACTTTTATTATGATCGGTAATCCTAGAAGATGCTCGAACACGCCCATCACTAAACCCAAAGAATAGACATATTACTGGTTCTGAGTTTATTAAAGATGATGAATTTAAAGCTCTATCCTTTCCCCTCTAAACTTTGATAAATAAGACTTTGGATTGGATAGGCAAATACGCCCGGGTGCAGGACGTGAGCCTGCGATATAAAATTCATTATCGGTGCCACCAAAAACCAGTGCCGAGAGAAAACAAATGATGGGCCCCTCCTGCCGGAGCCATGAGGAAATGATCAATATTTCATTACATGTGCTCTTCAGACATTTGAATAGTGCATCTGTCCTATTTATGCCAGTTAAAATGAATTCAACCTATCAGCGCCAAATGCATTTTTAATGCGTCTCGTTACCTTGCAGGGAAGTGGCGGCAAAAAGCCATCTCCCTGTTGGCCTTCTCTCTCCTTCCATTATGCGCTGTACATAAACTGTTTATGTGCGAGTGACCTTTCCTTTATTGGAAACAAAGCTCGTGTATGTTAAAGAGTAAATGCACAAAAGGACCTGGGGTGGTCACTTTGGTGAGCGGGAAAATGGTGTACCTCGTTTGGAGGGCTTGCTTGGGAACAGAAGGGAGTGTTTGCTGGAGAGAGAAATCCTCCCAAATGCGATGGGCTCCTGCACGTGGAGAAGTGACAAAGAGCGCTGGGCGTGACAGCCGATGCTCGGAGAGGACCCACCGTGGGCCAGGAACTGGGTGGCGGAGTTTTTCGTGCATTTGTTAATTTGCCCCCCAGGTGACAGGCGAAGCGAATAGTCTTGAATTTTGCTAAGAGGTTACATAACACCCCCGCCAGGTACTGCAGAGGGAGGAAGCGGATATAACGTTCAGACCGTAGGGCCCCCTGATTGACCATTAGTCTCTTTGAATGATGATTATTTGCTGAGCGATGAATTCCTACGGGGGAACGGCAGGTTCCCGGGGGGACAAGCTTTCTCAGAGAGGATTTCGTCTTAATCAGAGTATCCGAAGTGAGGGAAAGATGCAGGTTGGCAGCCGGGGGCTGTTTGTCGCTCTGCCTTCGTCGTCGCTCAGGGCTGGGGAGAGCAGAGCAGCTCCCCCCCCTTTGCCACGATGCCTCCTCCTCCACCACATACCCTAGAGTCCGCTCCCGCGTTTCCATCCGAGAGCACGAAGTCATTCCATTACCGCTCATGCTCACGTGTCCCTGATGGAGTGCGCTGTAGTTTCTTAAGTGAATTCGGAGACTTCAGGACTTTGTGTACAGATTGCAGAAACATATTTATTAATGTTTTTTCTTCCCCATTAATGGAAAAGGGACTCGCAAATGCAGGTGGGAAATGAGGAGAAGGGTGGTTATCTGGCATGGAAATTTTTTTCTATGTTCCTCTGAGCTAAATATATAGATTTAATGGCCCTGCTGTTTCCCTGTTCGTATCCGAGAGATTTCATTCTCCACGAGCTGCGGGAAATTAAGGCTTTACATCACACTTCATTGTCCAGGTGTGCCCTTACTTATTTTGAAGGCTGATTATAGTTTGTCAATAGGAAGAGACGATTTGGCACACAACTTGAAATTATTGCATATCATGCTCAAAATAAATCTCAGATTATTCACCTCCTCAGCAAACATCTGAAAGGCAGTTATTCTGAAGACTAAGGAGTAGCAAAATATTTCTTTAGCATGCACATAAAAGTGTGATAACAAACATGTCACCTTTAATAGAGCAGTTGCTGGAACCTCGAAACGCGCAGCACGTGACGGATCCCGGAAGAGTCCCGGCTACCGCGCGCGCCGAGAGGTTTGGTTACAGTTAGTGGAAATTCTTATCGGGAGGGCCAAGGGGTGTTGGAGGCCACCATGTGCCCATCGGTGAGGTCGCCGGTGACTCTGTGTTAGGCTCGGTGGAGCGGGCAGGGCTGTGGACGTGTAATCTTGAGAAGAAAGAGGTCTCACCCTCTCCAGGTTTTACCCAGCCCTAAACATCCCTGGGTTGAAATATGTGGGGTCTTCCCAATTATTTGGGTGTCTTAGGACACGCCACGGTTCAGGACAATAACATTCCGGGCTAAGCCATATGTCGCTTCTTTTAATAGTGATGAAAGGGAGCTTCCGAGCCCAAGACCGGTCGGAGATGACGTTGGCCCTCTGTTTCCTGTGCACGCTGAACAGCACGTGGTACCACCTCCGTTCCTTCTTGGCTGTCTCCCGAAGTGGGATTCTGAGCCAGGGTGGCTTTTAGTTCTAAGATGGATAGAGGGCTTTCCTGTCCCCCAACGCCATGCCCCACAGGCATGGACCAGAGACAGCCAGGAGGGAAACTGTCCTTGCTTTATAGGCACAGAGAGAGGAGCCGCCAGTGATGTATCAGGATTTCTGATGTGCTGGACACAAGCAAAGTTGGGCTTGTTTTTCCTGTTCTGATAAGAGAAGACAGACCATGTGATCCCTGAAGAGATTAGTGGATTTGGTCACAGGAAATGGTTCCTGACTTATGACCGTTTGACTTACGACCTTTGGACTCCATGATGGTGCAAAGGCGACCCTCATTCGGTAGACAAGGTACTTTGAATCTTGAGTTCGGATCTCTTCCGGGGTTAGCGATATGTGGTCCAATCCTCTCCTGATGCTGGCCAGCAGGAGCTCCGGTCAGCCACGTGACCACGGGGGTCACTCTCCCGTGTGCTCACGACCACCCTGCACCCAGACATCCCTTCCGTCTCACACTTTTAGGCCAGTATCCTAAAATGAATGATGAATTACATGAGGCAGTCAATACTTTGTTAGCAAAGGGGCTTTGTGTGAGATGGTCCTGCCCAGCCAGCCGTGGGCTCACGGGAGCGTTCCGAGCACATGTAAGGCAGCCCGGCTACGCTATGACGTGGGGTAAGTCAGGTGTATTCGTGCATTCAAACTTACGACATTTTCAATTGAGGATGGGTTTCTTGGGATGCAATCCCATCATAAGTGAAGAAAGTTCTGTATTTATTTTTCGTATTTCTGAGAAGAGGGCAGCCACGGGCTGAGATGTCAAAGCCACCACCATTTGCGAATCCCACCATTTGCCTGAGAAAGTAAAGAGATGATGAAATAGTGAATGTCAGGGGACCTTTAGGCCCATGAATGGGGGTGGACGAGTGGTCACTGGAGGGTGACCCGAGGGGCTGGACGAATGGTCCACAGTGGACAAACGGTCACTGAAGGGTGACCTAAAGTAGAAACCAGCAGATATGAAAACGTAAAGCTTACAACTCTCAGGCGAACCTCACGCTGAACCCAGACTGCAGCATCCCTCCTGACCATTCTGTCTCTTCCAACTTGCAACAGCCCCCGTGCTCAGAGTTGATGGCCTAGCTGCTTCTTCTTCGAGAGAAATAGAAACAGGCAGAAGAGAGCTGATTACTCCCCTCCGCTGGCCTGCCGCCCTGTGTCCAGGCACTCAAAGCCCCACGTGGGCGCCCGTGAGCTACTTAACGATGTCATTTCCATAATTACGTGCTTCTTTCCTGTCTCTTCATGTAGGCACGTGTCTGGGGACATAGCAAACACCTCCTATTTCGTCTCCTGCCTAAGAAACAAAATCCTCACAATCAGTCCCGAGCTGGATGAAAAATGTCAATCAACAGTCTGGAAATCGACGTGCGTCTTTACAGAAATGGGACCTACAAGGGAGGTGGTGACAGCGGTCAGAGGAAAGGAGGCCATCCAGCAGGGGTGGGGAGCAGCGCTGTGTCAGAAGATCCTGACCTCTCATCCCTGCAAAAATAAGCTTCAGGGGGATTGAAAACCTAACTCTGGAGAAGAAACTTTTAGTATTAGGGGAAGGTATAGGAAAGTATCTTTTTGACATTGGGGGTAAGGAAATGATTCTTCAATAATATGAAAAAAATCAGATTCCATCACTAAAAGATGGATACATTAAAACTTGGGGCCCATGAGTGGCTCGGTTGGTTAAGTGTCCAACTCTTGGTTTTGGCTCAGGTCAGGATCTCACAGTTCATGGTCCAAGCCCCATGTCAGGCTCCGTGCTGACATTGTGGAGCCTTCTCGAGATTCTCTGTCTCCCCCTCTCTCTCTGCCCCTCCTCTGTTTGCTTTCTCCCTCTCTCTTTCTCTCAAAACAAATAACAATAAACTTAAAAATAAAATGTGTGCAAAAGAGGCAAAATAATAACAATTAATAATAATAATAAGCAAATAGTAGGCAAGACAAAATTGAAAGAAAGCCATTTCAATGAGCATACTAAAAAAGATTAATACCCAGACTACATAAAACAAACTAATACGAAACAGATCAAAGAGCATGAATTTCCCAAAAGGCCAATAGAAGTGTAAAAAGACGTTCAAATTCTTTAGCAGTCAGTTTAATTGCTTATTTAAAATAACAAATAGATCACATTTCATTTCTACCAGATTGATACAGAAAAATTATTGGGTCTAATGATGCCAGAATCTGGTGAGATTGGAGAGCAAGAGAACCCCTCTTCGTTCAACGTCATTGAAGTGCGTGCCCACAGCTTGGAGGGCTATTCCTCCCTCATGCCCACCCAAGGCGAGCTCACACACTCCTGTGCCTCAGCGACTCTGCTCCCAGACGCCCCACCCAATGGAAACTACCTGCACGTGCAAAGTTGATGGTAACAGAGTGTTCCTTGTGCCCTGTTTGGGATCAGAAAATATTGGGGGGAAAGTCCATCAACGAGAGGATGGAGACCACACTGTGGCGTGTGCTCGTACAACGGAACACGAAGGAGCAAGGAACACGAGCCCAGACTTAATCCGCACAGAGCAGCAGAGGTCACCTTCAGTTACGTCACGATGAGTGATGAGAGCAAGCAACAGCGGAGTGTGCAGCGTGCCATCATCTACACACAAATTAAAGGCACGCTGAACGATCCTATAGAACCCGCAGAAAAACATATCTATCCAGCGCAAATATAAGACCTGTGTCGGGAGAAAGACAATTTCCAGTAAAAGCAGGAGAGTGGCTCCTTGCCACTCTCCCTCTTCTGATTGGCAGAAGCTACAGACGGTCGCCAGAGGCCATGGAGCCCGTGGAGGGCTGGCAGACCAGCGAGGAGGGGCAGCAGATGGACGGGAGTGGTGGGTGTTTTGGGGAGTGATGCTTCTCTCTGCTCAGGCAAACACGGACGCTGATCAAGCTGAGGGTCAGGACTGCCTGTCCGTCTTTGCTTCTCACAGCCGCCCCCGCCGGAACTTAGCACGACCTAGCTGGAGGCGTGGGTCCGGCTCGCCTGCCCCTCGCTCACACCTGAGAAGCTCGTCTCTGTCATAACCGAGACTGCAATAGTTCCTCTCTCTCTCCCTGGTTATTTAATTTCACAGTACAAATCCACCATCTCCTCCTTCCGTTTTCTCGCTTCTCCAGTTATCTCCTTTTCTAACACAATCTAGCTTCAATGACACCGCAAAAACAAGAATAACCAAACAGTGAGTACTGACTCAGTGCTGAGTTTGTCGTTCATCTCCCCATTGAATTTTCCCCAAAGTCTCGTCATATTCTGGAGGAATCTCTTGATTCACAAACTCACTCAAAATGAGACGACAAGTATTGACAACAAGAACCAAGGTGCGAGGAGAGGGATGTGTTGGTTCGGGTCCCTGGGACGGCTCCGGCCCTGAGCTGTGTCTCCCATTGTCCGCGACCCAGCCTACCTTTGTCGACTTCATTCTACAGAGAGCTCCAGGCTCTCACTGTGCAGCCTGCTCAGACTCCAGAGAAGGAGAGAGGACTTCTCTTTCCCAGATTCCAGCGTCATGTTGGGGACGGCGATGATCTGACCACATTATATCACATGCCTGCTCCTGAGTCCCGAGTGGCTAGGAGGGGAATTGTCCCGCCACCGGCCTGGAACGCACACGTCACCTTGAGCCCAGGGCTGGTGGCTCAGAATCTTGATCGGCAGCCAAGCAGGGCCAGGTGGAGCTGGGGCAGTCGTTTCCTGACCAGAAGCCTGTGTTTTTCTCAGAGGAGGAGGAACAGGATGCTAGATGCACCGAAATCAGCACCACACTATGTAACGGCAGAGAAATGGGCTTATAAACAGTGACTTGCTCACAGTCACACACGCTTAGAAGGCAGAACTTGGACTTGGTGTATCTGAGCCTGAAGACCTTGTTACAAATCCTGAAGTATACTTTCCTTATAATTGTGGTAAAAAGCCACATAACATTAAAATTACCATCTTAGCTATGTTGAAGCACACAGTTCAGTGGTGTTAACTACCTTCTCCCTGTTGTGCAAAAACCCACAGAACCTTCCATCTCGTAGTGCTGAAACTCTCTCCCCATTAAACGCTAAGCCGATGTCCTGTCCCCAGCCCTTGGCAACCACCATCCTACCTTCTGTCCCTACGATTTTGGCTACTTTAGATGCTTCGTATGAGTAGAATCAGATGGAGCTTGTCTTTTCGTGTCTGGCTTAGTTAACTGAACTTGGTGTCCTCAAGGCTCGTCCATGAGGTTGTGTGTTCAGAATTTCTTCTTTTTTAAGGCTGCATAATACTCCACTGGACAGACAGACCACAATTTCTTTATCCATTCATCTGTCTCCGGACATTTGGGTGTCTATGGCTGTTACCATAATGCTTCTGTGACCGCGAGTGTGCAGATATCTCTTCAAAAGTCTACTTTCTCTTTTTGGGGGGATTATCCCCAGAGGTGGGATCGCCGAACCATATGGTAGTTCCACGTTTAAGGTGTTGAGGAACCCCCATCCTGTGCTCTATCATGGCGGCACCATTCCCCATCCCGCCAACAGTGCATAAGGTTTCTAATTTCTCCACGTCCTCATCAACACCATCTTCTATTTTCCTGATAGCGTCATCCCTAATGGGTGGGAGGTGTGCAGGGGACTTCTTGAGGGAGTTTTCATTTATTCGATTTGACCATGGCTCAGATAAGGCCGAGGGGCAGAGAGGTTGCCCTTCCCAGCACAGCCAGAGCGTCCGAAGAAACGGCAGCTTCGAATCACGTGTGCGGGGTCCTGGAGTGAGGGCTCAGATGAAATCTTCGCTTTCGGATCAAAGCCCCTGTGCCAATCCGCAGAACGCAGAGGACCAAGGTCGGTTTACGAGGCCGGGCAATGAGGGGGCTTGCCTCTCTTCCCCGTCTGTATCTATCGGTTGGGACTGTCGGTCTTTCTTCAGGCTTTGGTTCCTTTTTCTCTTGGCTAAATATCCTTTTTTTTCCCCCCACAGAAATAACTACTACATGGGGTGCCCGGGTGGCTCGTCGGTTAAGCGTCTAAATCTTGGTTTTGGCTCAGGTCATGAACTCACAGTTTCGTGGGTTCGAGCCCCGCATTGGGCTCTGTGCTGGTACCAAGGAGCCTGCTTGAGATTCTCTCTTGTTCTCTCTCTGCCTTTCCCCCACTAGCACTGTCTCTGTCTCTCTCAAATAAATGCATACATAAAACTTAAAAAAGAACAGAACAGAACTACAATGCTCTTGTCCTATCTCTCTAATGCTCTCTCATGACACAGCAATCCTCAGCACGAAGAAAGAGAAGTGGATAGATTGCCAAGCCACGCGGAGAAGGGAAGCCGTTTCCAGAGAAGCTGGACAAATTGCTCTCTAGTTCACACACGTAACGTCCCGCATCGGGGGCATCATAAAGAAAGATTCCTGACACGCCTGCCGGAGTGCAGGGCACAGAAGAGTCGTGAGCAGAAGCCTGTCACAATACGTGTTTCTTCTCATAAACCAAGACACGGGCAAAATAGGAAGGGTCTGTGCCATCGTCACTTTTAATCACGAATTTAGAAACACACACACATTACGAATTGGAGGCAACCAGGAAAATGAAGTCAGGACCCAGATCGGGGAAGGAAGATCTTTGCGGTGTATTTTGTCTTTTTCCTCCTTGGTATTCTCTCCAGTTCAAATTTCTTTTGTGTTCTGTTCCTTGTGTCTTTTAGAACCTCGAGCCCTTGGAAGGGCCGCCATAGCCCTGGGTCACACAGGAGGTCCCCTTCTTAACCACGCTCTGGGCTGACTTGTGTTCTCTGGATATCAGATGTCTGTGTTATGAATAATTGATTGACAATTTCATTTGCAGCTCAAACTTCCAAATGGTTCAAGTCCAGTGAGGCTTTATCGGGCAAGTTGAACTTGCAAACCCGCGCAGGCCCCCTGGGACGTGTGATTCTCTGCAGCCCGAGGACATCAAAGGAACATGGCCCCGGACCCAGCTCGACAGGTGTTGCTATCGGTTGCTCACGCATTTGGTCTAACAAACTTGTCAGAGGCAGTGCCGGGGAACAACCAGAGGGAGAAATTTCTGGGGGAAATTCCTGAATTTAAGCATTTTACTTATTTACAAGACCTGTCTTCAATGTATGCACTTTCTTTCATGTCTTATTTTCGTACTTAGAGCCAGGGTCTTCCCGGTCCTCGTGAAAAAGGGAAGCCGCCTTAGCATTTCGTGAGCTGGCACGTGCCGGATCATTCCATGCTGCCCTTTGCACAGGTGGCGGGTTTCAAGCAAGGCAAGAAAGTGCAAGTTCGATTTGGACTCTTTTCCCCTCGGCCACCACCATCCGTGTTGCTCAGAGGTGCGCGTGATAGGGCCCGGCTCAGGGATACCTTGACTAGGGGACACTGAGGCTTGCCGTTCTCCCGTCTGATGAGCCGCAAACACCTCCTCACACGAAGACAGGAAGGAGTGTTTCCTCCCCATTGGGCGGCTCAGCCTTCTCCTCTGGACGGAGCAGGAGTGCCTCCTTCCTGGAGCAGGTCAAGTCTGGGGCGGGCGCTCTGCACAATGATGGAAGCCTCCGTGCTCCGGAGCCGGGCAGAGGCCACTGGGTTCTGTTTCATTTATTTAAGGTGCTTTGCCGGGGAGGATTCTCTGCCTCCTTCATTGTTTTCCCATCTCCGTTTTCAAGGCTAGCCAGACTGATGGGAAACCCGCCTTTATTCTTCGGGGTTTACGGATGACGTGACCCCCCAACCGTGCCGTTCAGAGACACGCTCCTGCCTCCCCAGCGGGGCAGCCGCCGCGGCGTGCGCACTAACTTTGCATCCACGTCAAAGACACAAGCGGACGTGGGGGCGGCCCGGAGGTCACCCACGAGCTTTTGCAGCGGGAGATGAATCTGAACTAATTGCCAAACAAAGCCACATTATGCAGGGGGGAGAAAAGGGAGGGAGTGCCAGTGTGTTCTTGAATCCAAGGGGTGAGGACTCCGGGGTGAGGCCAGGTGAGAGACAGCTGAAGGGGAGGCTCCCACGCCTCCTCCAGTGAGGCCCTCGCCCTCCTTTCTCTGACTCTGACTCTTCTTTATTTTAATGCTTATTTATTTTAGAGAGAGAGAGAGAGAGAGAGAGAGAGGGAGAGAGAGACAGAGACAGAGACAGAGATAGAACATGAGCATGAGAGGGGCAGAGAGAGAGAAACACACAGAATCGGAAGCAGGCTCCAGGCTCCAAGCTGTCAGCACAGAGCCCAACACGGGGCTCGAACTCACGGACTGTGAGATCATGGTGCAAGCTGAAGTTGGATGCCTAACTGACTGGGCCGTCCAGGTGCCCCTGACTCTGAGTCTTGACGTGCCCCTCTCCTACGTTGTCTTCTGTGTTCCTTGGTCTCTGCCTTTGCTACTGCACCTTCCCAGTGGCCGTGGACCAGTGGCTGTCTGCTCAGCAGGAAGACTGTGGCTGCTTCGAAGCCCCAAAGCTCCAATTTCGCCTCCTCTCCAAAGTCTCTTAGAAACTGTAGACCAACACTTGTCAGCTCCCAGGGTGCACGTGGATACCCGGGGGGGCTTGTCCGAATGCAGATTCCCACGCAGCAGGTCTGGGTGCCTCCCTGCACATAGAGGTTTTCGCCTCAGCTGTTCGTAGCTGCACTTTAGTCTGCCAACTCGACTGTGCTTACACCGAGGGCAACGTGGGCCTCCTGGCGGACCGAGCGCCCCACCGCTGGATGTATCATGTTCCCGCCTGGCAGCGCCTTGGGAAACAACACGCTGGGCAGAGAGGAGACGCTTCCTGGTTCCGAGAGGATGTTGGTCGTGACGAGTCTTGGCCAACATGATGGACCCGAATCTTGGTACCAGATGCTTGTCCCTGTGAAGGATTCCAAGGGGAGGTTCAGGAGTGTCCCCTTTACAGATGTGAGAACTGAAGTTCGGGGTAAGTTAAGCGTCTTGAAGCTCATGGCACAGCTAGCGTTTGGGGCGGGTGTGTCTGGCTGGATTTCCTCCCTGGATGTGATGAAGTGTAATCAGACTTCTGCGTGTGGGAAGATGGAGTAGATGCACCGGCCCACTCCTCCCGCTTGGTCGAGCAGGAGCCCTGACGTATACAGTGCACATACGTATCTCAAACACAGGAAGACTCTGGAAGGTGGAGAGTGGAGGCAGACCGCCAGGGGCCCTCCCATACCAATGTGGTCATAAATGACTCTCTCGATCTTTTCTGGGCCTCATCTATCCCAGACCGAGCACCTGAGGACAAGTGCAAACAAAAGCATTCCCACCTGAATCCATCCTCTCTATCTGGAGGGTCAGGAAAGCAGGGACCTAGCAAGACAGGACACCTGGAAGACAAACACTCAAGCACTGGGTGTCGTATGTAAGCGATGAGTCATGAGAATCTACTCCCGAAGCCAAGAGCACACTGTGTATGCTGTATGTTAGGTGACTTGACAATAAATTCTATTTAAAAATGAAATAGAACCATTAGCAAGTAAATGACCAATAAAAATTTTTAAAAGAGATAAAAAAGAAAAAAAAAGACAACAAGTACTCAGCTGCAGACCGCAGAAAACCCTTAGCAGCATCCCCACCCATGCCAGCAAAGGCTGCAGGGAAGTCTAGACTTTTGTCCCCAACAGGCTGTAATAGGGCAGCCCAAGACTGGTTTGGGGTCTGAAAATCACTCACCGTGATCCACGCTATGGACAGGCTCCCGGAGGCAAACCCCGTGGTGATAACAGTTGATAAGAAAAGGCATTTGGCAAAACTCAACACCCAGTTGTGGGGGAAAAAAAGAGAAAGAAACCCCTATAAATAGGAATAGAGGGGATTTCAATGTGAAAAAGATAATGTACAAAAATACAACAACGAACAACGCCCCTCCTACGGCAAACACCGCACTCGACGGTAAAAAACTGGATGCTTTTCCCCTAAGGTTTGGAACAAAGCAACTATATCTACTCTAGCCACTTTTATTCAACATATTGCTAGAAGTTGCACCCAATGCAATAAGGCAATAAAATAAAATACATACACATATGAAACAAAGAAATCAAACTGCCGCTCTTGGCAGGGGACGATTGTTCACGGGGCAAATCCCAAAAGAATCTACAAAAAATCTCCTAAAACTAGTAAGTGAGTTCACTGAGGCTGCAGCATATGTGATAAGCATTCAAAACTCAATTTAATTTCTATCCATCATACCAGATACAATGCCAACAGCACACATGTGGGCATCAAAGTTAAAACACAATACCATTTGCAACTGTAAAATACATAGGTAGGAATGTAACAATACGTTTACAAGACTCATATGCTGAAAAGTACAAACACTGTTTCTATCATAAATAAATCAAAGCAGATCTAAATAAATGGAGAGACCTAGTGTGTCCATGGATCGGAAGACTCACCGTGTGAATAGGTCAATTCTCCCCTCACCAATAGGCAGGTCTCACACAATTCTTATTAAAATCATCGCAAGATTTTTGTAGATATAGACCAGATTATTTCAAAATGCATATGGAGAGGCAAAGGGAAGAGAATAAATAAAACAATTTTGAAAGAAAAAAGTGTGAGGAATCAGCCTCCCTGGTTTCAAGATGTATCACAAAGTTAAAGATGAACAGAGCGGAACGGAGAACTCAGGCATAGACCCTGACAAATCTGCCCTCTCGACTCTTGACATGGACGCCAACATGACTTAAAAAGACAGCTAGACTTCCTCAAAAAAAAAAAAAAAAAGAAAGAAAAAGAAAAAAAGAACATAAGGGCACCTGGGTGACTCAGTCAGTTAAGCATCTGACTTCAGCTCAGGTCATGATCTCTTCGTGGGTTTGAGCCCCGAGTCGGGTTCTATGCTGACAGCTCAGAGCCTGGAGCCTGCTTTGGATTCTGGGTCTTCCTCTCTCTCTGCCCCTCCCCCACTCATGCTCACTCTCGCTCTCTCTCTCTCTCTCTCTCTCTCTCTCAAAAATGAATAAATACTAAAAAAAAAAAAAAGGACATAAAGAAAAAACAAGTTTTCTCTGAAAAGACTCTCTAAGAGCATTTAAAGTTCAGAGTGGGGGCGATATTTTCCAGCCATGTCTCTGAACGAAGGAGGAGTATCCAGAACATAGGAAGAACTCAACTAGGAAACACACAAAGGGTCCCACTGGAGAACGGACAAACGGCCAGCAGAGAGAGCTGTGCCGAGAGCACACACCGCACATGGCAAAGGTTCTTCCCGTCATGAGCCACCAGGAAGAAGCACGTTGAAGGCACTGTGAGATCGGCAGGAAGAGACATCGCCCCGCACCTGTTAGAATCACCACGTTAAACGCAATGACGACACAGGGTGTGGAGGGCCGGATCCCTCGGCGCTGCTCCTGGGGACTGAAGACAGTGCAGAAGCCCTCGGAAGAGTTCGCCAGGGTTTTCTTAATAAAGCTAAACATGCAATTACCATATGACCCAGCGAGTGCTCTCTTGGGCACTGTTCCCAGAGAAATATAAACTTATGCTCACTCAAATCTTATATGTGAAGGGGCATCACGGCTTTCTGCACAGTAGCCAAAAACTGGAAGAAAAAACCCCACATGCGCTTTCATGGGTGTGTGTGAAACGAACTTCGGTGTGTCCGTACTGTTACAAGACAAAATTCATCCGAGTCGATCGGAAGATCTAATTGGCTTTATTAAGCGATTTATGAACCGGGCAGCATCCCATCTCACAAGTCGAGCGGGCTCCGAGGAGCTGGACAAAGACGGAAGGATTTCACGGGCAGAAACAGGATGGGAGAGCTAACAAAAGGGAGGAAAGATGGTTTCAGGGAAGGTCGTCTTCCCTTAGCGGGGAAACCGGGGGTCTTACCGTGCAAACGAGCTCATCTTCCTCTGAGGGGATGGAGAGGGCCCCTGCAACAGGTCGCCCCGCTGGGGGAGACCAGAAAATTCCTGACTGACCAGTTCAGTCTGCATTTCTGGGAGGGGCTGAAGCTGCAGGCAGGTTGGGTATTAAGCCCTAGTTTGGTCAACTGGCCTAAGTAACTCCATTTTGAGCCTGTGGGTTTCTTTTTTAAACATTTATTTATTTTTGAGAGACATAGAGACAGAGCACAAGCAGGGGAAGGGCAGAGAGAGAGGGAGACACAGAATCCGAAGCAGGCTCCAGGCTCTGACGAGCCATCAGCACAGAGCCCGATTCGGGGCTCGAACTCACAGACGTGAGATCATGACCTGAGCTGAAGTCGGCCACTCAACCAACTGAGCCACTCAGGTGCACTGTGGGTTTCTTTTTGACAAGACTCTGGAGGGGCGCCTGGGGGGCTCAGTTGGTTAAATGTCTGACTTCAGCTCAGGTCGTGATCTCACAGTTCATCGGTCCAAGCCATGCGTTGGGCTCTGTACTGACAGCTCAGAGCTTGGAGCCTGCTTCCTTTTCTCGCTCAAAAAACAAATCAACATTAAAAAAAAAAAAACCAGTTAAATAAACGAGGCTAGAGAACACCATTCAGCAATAAAAATAAAACAACGAGCTGTTGAACACTTAATAACGTCGATGAATCTCCAGAGAATCGTGTCGAATAAGAACTCTCCAAAGGTAGGTACTGCATTTCACCACCTACATAAGCTCCTTGAAATGACCCAAAAAAAAAAAAATGACAGAAATGGAGAATGGATTAGTGGCTGCCGGGGGCTGAGGAGGGGTCAGGGGGAGGCGGACAGGGGCAGGTGCGGCTCTGAAGGGCGACGAGGGATGCTCGCCGCCATGGAAACGCTCTGCATTGTCCCGGCATCCATGCCCGTATCCCAGGTGTGAGATTCGCTGCGGTCCAGCCCGATGCTACCTTTGAGGGAAAGTGGACAGAGGACACAGGGAGCCCGTCTGCATTATTTCTTTTAACCTGGTGTGACTCCACCATTACGTCAAAACAGAACACTTAAGTTTGTGAAAAATCAGTAATATAATGGATTTTTATATGGCTGATACAAAAATCCTTTCTGAACCCCGACCTCACTCGCATTAAGTGTAGATAGAGGGTTTTCAGTGACAGAACTCAAGAAGAAATAGAGCAGGGTTGTTCCGTGGGACCAGCTAATATTTGAAATGCACACGCCTGGTGAGTCTTCAGGGAACTAGAAAATGCAGATTGTGTTTTTTTAAAAAACCGGGACCTAAAAGGAAAAAGAGAAAAAGAGGTCCAAGAAATTAGAAAAGGCCATCTACCAGGTGAGTACCAAAGCTAAGACTCTTTTTCTTTCCTTGTCTTTCTTTCTTTCCTTCCTTTCTTTCTTTCTTTCCTTCCTTCCTTTCTTTCTTTCTTTCTTTCTTTCTTTCTTTCTCCTTCTTTCCTTCTCTCTCTTTCTTTCCTTCTCTCTCTCTTTTTCCTTCTTTCCTTCTCTTTCTTTCCTTCTTTCCTTCTTTCTTTCTTTTCTTTCTTTCTTTCTCCTTCTTTCCTTCTCTCTCTCTTTCTTTCCTTCTCTCTCTTTTTCCTTCTTTCCTTCTCTCTTTCTTTCCTTCTCTCTTTCCTTCTCTCTCTCTTTCTTTCTTTCTCTTCCTTCCTTCCTTCTCTCCTTCCTTCCTTACCTCCTTTCTCCTTCTCCTTATTCTTATTCTTATTCTTGTTCTTGTTCTTGTTCTATTTTAGAAAGAGAGAGCATGTGAGTGGGTGGGTGGGGGCAGAAGGAGGGGGGGAGAGAGAGAGAGAGAGAGAGAGAGAGAATTTTAAGCAGGCTCTACACTGAACACGGATCCATCCCATAACCCTAAAGTCATGACCCGAGCTGAAATCAAAATTTGGACCCTCACCCGACTGAGCCACCCAGTCACCACTGGAGACTTCTTTCCAATGTGTTGACCTGGATGCATTTGATAAGAACAGTCACCTAACTTGTCTGGCTCACATGGAGAATGTTTCACTTAAAACATGGTCGCTGCATCTGGACCAAAGTTCTCTCAATTTCGTGGAAATGGTGGTGAGCGATTGGACACAAAGCTTCTCCATGTTATTGACAAAGACATCCTGGTGTTTAAGTATTTGGGGGAGAAATCAGGTTTCCCTAATCAGTCAAGGAGGAACTGTTGTAATAGGATTGGCTTGTGCCCGAGGACTTCTCCTAAATGCACTCACTCCACACACATGTGATGCGCGAGCGGTCTGCCCTTGTGGGGCTCCCCGTCCATGAGGCGGCGTGCCTCATTTCCTTTCCACACCAGGGAGCTGCTCTGATATCTGTGTTTTATAGCTCACTGCTTCTGGATTGTCAGTGATTCTGTCATTCTGGGGGCAAGGGGAGATGTCTGGAGACATTTGCGGTCGTCCCGACTCTAGAGGTGCCACTCATGTCTGATGGGCAGACGTCAGGGATGCTGCTGACACCCCACCATGCACGGGGCGGCCCCACGAGAGGGAGTGACCCAGCCCCCCATGTCACTAGTGCCACAGTGGAGGAACCCCGTCACAGTAGAAGAAACAGCTACTGGGAAGTCAAATCTTTTGCCAGAAGTGAGCCGACTGGTCTGTGGCAGAGTGCGGGTGTGAAGCCAGGTCTGTCCTGCTCTCTCGCCGTGTTCTCCCACGTGGGACTCAAAGCCCCAGCAACTGTGGTGGCCTTGCACACAGAGCTGCACGGTTGGCCACCCGCATGGTGCTTGGATATCAGAAGGGCGGGTCCCGATGCTGTGAAGGGCACCGGAATCCCGGGGGAGCGCTCGGAGAAGCTCGTGCGGGGCCATCTACTGTTGACCTTTTTCTAGACTTTTACCACCTTCTGACACTGACTTCTTGCTGGCCGGTGACCCCTTGCTGTGACCTTGAAGTCTGGCTTCCATTCTTCGGGACACCTTGAGGGACGGAGGTGAGGTTGATGTCACTCCAGCCCCCAGAAGGGAGTGGCGTGCCCACAAGATAGGGTATTTCCCTGCTGTCTCAGGTTGACTCCATCATCCTATATTTTTTGTTCCCTGAGTCTGAGCAAAAAGATGGGATAGACAGAACAAATTTCAAACTAATCTAATCATGGAAGTCAGAGGTCACCACCACCTCCTCCCAGAGCAAACACCACTTTATTAGTTCGCGTGTGTCTGCCATCGAACCTTAAATTGTTTGAAGGAAAGAGAGGGTGCTTTCCTGTTTCTTTCTCTCTTGCTTAAACAAATAGTGGCATTCTCAGAAGAGAACTTGTACCACAGCGAATCACATTATTTTCAATAAATTCCAACAGTGCTGCTATAGTAACTGTCTTAACCGTGATTAATGAAGGAAACATTAGGAAAGCGTGTTATTATTATTCTAAATTAGGTTTTGCTTGAATTAATTTTTATGCATGGTTACTAAGATGTAAAGGAGTTTCTGAATTGCTAATTGTAACGTTCCTTCTTTGGAGATAAGATGAGATGGGGTACGCAGGGGCTCCCCGCTGAAGGATTTTTAGCTTGAATATTTGCCTAAGGGCCGACATATTATTTAGTCAGTAGCCTGCTAAGGAACTGTAGCCTGACGCCCATGGAGCCTTTAGTTCAAGATTTTCTCTTAGCATCGCCCACCTGAATCTACTTGCTGGAAAATGCACAGTGGTTATTAATATCATATCATTTCCACGGGGTGGGGGGTAGAGAGGCAGGGAGGTAGCCCCCTGCGGAGCCAACGGTAGTCTCCCTGTTCCCTTTTCAAACCCTTCTCACCAGTGACGCCGGGGAAGTGAAAATAGTAACATTAAGAAGCACGGGCTGAGCATTCACCGTGCTCCAGATACACACGTGTTTCCTTTTCACTCGTTTCATGAAGACCAGCTGTCCCCCTGGGCCGGGCATGGAGGGCGCTGCTGATGGCGGGAGCACGCTGGCCTCCGTCGTCAGGGGTTGACATTTCAGGGAGACAGACAACGGGCGTGGGCAAGGGAGAACGTGCTGGGAGGGGAGTCAGAGACAGGAGGGCATGTGGTCAGACACGGTGGGATGTGAGACACTGGGGCGTGGGTTCTTTCCAGGGCCGCAGAAGGGACTTTAATGAAGTTTCACGCATTTTTGTAAAATTTGCAAAAGGAAGGTACTTTTACCGCAAGGAATCAGTTAAGATGCCAGTTTCTTCCCGCTTTGACTTTGCTCAGTCATACCTCCCATCTTGTTGGGGATATTTGAGCAGGGTCATTGGCCATCTGGGGATCTGGCTTCAGGGAGTTTGACTCGGGAACACATTTAGCTAGAGTTTAGTGGACTACAGTTATACGGTCCAACCACTTCCGTGGGGAGTGAAGTTACTGCTGGAACTCCAGGAGGCGAAATGGAGGGACGCTGCCTTCCCACCGTGCCCACTCGCACCGTGACTATCCAAGGGACAGCACCAGAGGCCATTCATAAGGAGAACCTGTCCCACGGTGCCCAGCACCAAAGGTGGTGGCTGAACCGCCATTGAACATCTGGAAAGGGGAGCCGCACAGAATGTATTTTTAATATTCAGAAGCAAGCGTGGCGCTTAGAGACAGGCCCGTGTGTGCTCAGAAACTTAATATACAATGAAGATGACAACACGGATCAGTGGGGGAGGCTTTATTTAGTAGACGGTGTGAGAGAAGCAGCTCACGTTACGGAGAACACTAAAATAAAAAAAAAATCCCGATCTAACATCACGTTAAAAGGTTGACGCCAGATGGACTAAAGCCCAAAGTGTGAAAAATAAACTATAAAGTTATAGAAAGAATGTTGGTTAATATCTTTGTGACTTTAGGGAAAGGAAAGTGCGTTTTAAACCAAATGGAAAACCAAGATCTGTAAGACAAACAAAGGGAAGAGGGCTGTGACATAAAATTGAAGAAAAAATGGGCTTGCCTGTGGACTGAAGACCCCACGCGACAGGGCAGGGATGGGAGGCACTGCGGTGTATGGTGAGAGACTTCCGGGCAGAGCCGAAAGAGACTCCTGCAAAACAACGCGAACTAAAAAGCAACTCTATTCGAAAAGTGGACAAAGGTTTGGAGAAGATGATGCCCAGGAGTCCCTCACCGAAGCACTTAGCAGTTAGAGGAACGGAAGTGCAGCTGTGTGTTAGGAGGGGTCCCACCCGTGAGGACAAGGATGTGGGGACCCAACTGGAACACGGTCGGGAAATGCGGACGCAACAATCCTGATGAGCAGACGACTGGGACTCCGTCAGGCTAATTACATGAATATGCTCAGAAGTAGCCGTCCTGCTCACGGCCATGGATGCCTGGATCCTCACGTGGGCTCTCTCGCGGCAGGACGCAGGAGGAAGCGGGATGCAGAGGGCACACACCACAGAGGACAGAGGACTAGACCTCGTTTAAGATCAGATGCACTTCAGGTGCCCGGGTGGCTCAGCTGGGTGAGCATCGGGCTCCGGATCTTGGCTCTCAGGTCATGATCTCATGGTTTTATGGGATGGAGCCCTACATCAGATTCTGCGTCGACAGCATGGAGCCTACTTGGGATCCTCTCTCTCTCTCTCTCTCTCTCTCTCTCTCTCTCTTTCTCTACCTCTTCCCTCACTCATGTTCTCTCTGTCTCTATCACAATAAATAAACTTTAAAAAATTTAAGAAAGAGAGAGATTAGATGCATACCTCACGACATGGGAAGGTCTGTAATTGTAGCCCCAAGCCGGGTATGTCAGGAGACAGACGCGACCCAAGGACAGGCGGGAGCCACAAGGCACCTGCACCGACTGACCCAAGACTCTTCACACAAATATTTTGAAAAGTTTTCTCTTACCTTTAGGATCCTACGTGGTCCAGGATTTTGTCACTGGAAATGAGAATGTGAAGCCCTGAAGAGCTGGGCCGTGGCCGCCCACGGGCTGCCAGAGCGCGGGAGCCAGA
The DNA here is from genome assembly GCA_030068075.1 of Paguma larvata. NCBI lineage: Eukaryota > Metazoa > Chordata > Mammalia > Carnivora > Viverridae > Paguma > Paguma larvata. The sequence goes on along the minus strand of CM057844.1, from coordinate 46,795,321 downwards.
GTAGTGCCTGGAAAACAGAAGTTCCTCAGCTACCATTTGCAATCAGCGATTAATATAAATGAATGAGGAAAGTAAGTATTTTTCTCACGGATGTGTCCTTAAAGTCCTCATACGGTTCTCCAAGCATTCCTGGCCTTTGGCCTTACGACGTGCATGCGTACTGGCTTCCCCGCCACGAGCAATACCCTGTACTTGGAATGTTCTCTCTTCCCCTTGCTCTGGAAGATGTCCACACCCCTGCTAGTCCTGGGAGATACTCGCTTCTTCCAGGAAGCCTTCCCTGACCTCTGACCTCTGAACGGGTTAAGCTTCCTGTTCCGTCATCCATTTTCTTTTGTTGGCGACGTCTCACTACTATAATTAAGTAAGTTCTCTCCAATTAGTTTTTAATATCTGTCTCTCCTGTTAGATCCCCGAGCCCAGAGGTTCTCTCTGATGTTATTGGACCCCTGTACCAGACACCTCTCATGCAATTTATAAATTTTATTGCTGGAATAATGAGCTGTGTGAATAAAGACAAAGTGAGAAGTGGATCATTTTTCTTCTCTTGAGCAGCGTAAGTAAAATGCTTTAAAAGGGCAGAGAGTTGAAACGGTAGAGCTGTCATTCTATGGATTTCGACTCACAGGCCAGTCCTTGACCGTCGTCAGTACCAGTGTGTTAGTGGGCGCTCTGAGCTGGCCCAGAAGAGCACTTTCGTCCCCCAGAGTCTTTCAATATCTAGATGAGGAGGGCAGGCAAGTCTTCATTTCAGATACTAGAGTCTATTTACTTAAAGCCCATCTAAAGTCCTTGATCATATGCCTTACTTAAGATAGAGCAATTTGATAGCTATGAATTTAAAACCTCAGGAGGAAGAATAGGAAAGATTCATTTTTTTATTAACTGGCAGCTTACTTTAATGTTTGCCTTATACCGATGATCTAAACGGTTGTGGGGGGGGGTGTGCGCGCGTGCGTGTGTGCGTGATGTCTATATTTTTCTAACGTCCCAAGAAAATATTTAAATTCATTAGTCATTTGGCCTCCAGAGCACAGCCATTTTCCTAGCTTTCCCTGGGTCCGGGCAGTCTACACCTAGGGGGAATGGCGAACCCACAGGAGCAGGAGAAGGTCAAATCTTCTGGTTCTAGATTTGTTGAGGTCTGTTCTATTCCTCCATCCACTCTTTCCAGCCTTAACTCTGAGCTGAGGGCCACAAGGCGAGTTCCTTTATTCATCGGCTTCTTTGTCTCTGTTAGTTAATTGCTTTTTATTATCTGTTGAATGCAATAATTACTTGCACCATCCACTAATTTTGTTTTTTATTAACGTTTTATATTAAAATGGTTTGCATTGAATGGTGCAATGACCGTGTGTGTGTGCACGTGCGTGTGTGCGTGTGCATGCATGCACGTGTGTGCGTGTGTGCACGTGCGTGTGTGTGCATGTGTGCAGTTATCTATCTAACAGTAATTGATCTGTTGCCACAAATTAAGCATCACAAATTTGGGGATTGGGAGGATCCGGGTTTCTAGCCCTGAACCCAACGACCTTCATTAACCTTCCAGATTTACTCTGTTTTCTTGCATGTTTCTATCAGTTTTTACATGTCCTCCAGGCAATTTTGTCACTTGGAAAACATATTTTAAATTGAGTGCTACTTTGGCGGTATACAAGCAATGTCTTCCATATTAAGTATGTATCCTCTCTTTCATACGGTTATATTGAGAGCTGGACAGCATGTCTAGTGACCGAATATCATCCCTGAAGACAAACTGAAGGATAGATATTTCCCTCTGCTTTCCTAAGCAGACACGGTTTGGGTGTTAGCTTTCCTCAGAAAAGACCGATCCAGCTAAGGGCCCTTCTGCACTGTTTTCTGTTTAAAAAAACACACAGCTCTCACTCAAGTGCATTTATCAGATTTTCTTTATCATTTTTAACGCTGGAAGTGGATCGCTGGCCTATTAATTGTATAGAATGTGGGGTGTTAAAATAACTCTGTGTCGGGGCGCCTGGGGGGCTCAGTTGGTTGAGCATCTGACTCTTGATTTCGTCTCAGGTCCTGGTCTTGCGGTTGTGGGATCCAGTCCCGTGTCGGGCTCCATGCTGGGTGTGGAACCTACTTAAGATTCTCTCTCTCTCTCTCTCTCTCTCTCTCTCTTTCTCAATCTCTCTGCCTCTCTCCCCTTGCTCCTCTCCCCTGCTCACTCTCTCTCTAAAAAATAAAAAATAAATAAAATAAATCCGTGTTATATTTTAAAAGTCCTAAGTTAGGAAGGAAGGAGTTTCACCGAGTGAACCCAACACAGCCCCCATCTCCCACTGCTTTAATTTAAAGCTCCAGATAAAAAGCACAAATAGCAGCCATGAGAGCATCTGGAGAGGTGGCCACTAGCAGGCAGATCGGTGGGGGAGGCTCAAGGCTGACTAAGAGTCTACTGTGTGCGCAGGGCACTTTATCTGTTTACAGGTGACGGGCACTGAGATTGTTTCACAGGCTGGTGACTGTGAATAGTGCGGCCATGAGCGTGGGGGAGCAGAAGTCTCTTCGAGATCCTGATTTCAACTCTCTAAGGCGGGCACCTGGAAGCGGGACTTTTGGATCAGAGGGTAGTTCTATTTTTAATTTTTGAGGATCCTTCGTCCTGCTTTCCAAAGCAGCTGCGGCATTTTGCATTCCCACCAACAGTGCAGGGGGGTTCTAATCTCTGCGCATCTTCGGCAACATTCGTGGCCTTTTTTTTTATAGTGGCCTCCGCAACAGGTGTGTGGTGACCTCCCCATGGTTTTGATTTGTGTCCCCCTGGTGATGAGTGATGTCGAGCATCTTTTCAAGTACCCGGTCGCCATTTGGATGTCTTCTTTGGAAAAATCTCTATTCGAAACTTCAGTGTATTATTATTATTATTATTATTATTACTATTGCTATTGAGTTGTAGACATTCCTTACGTATTTCAGAAACGAAGCCCTTCTCTGATACATGGTTTGCAAATATTTTCTCCCATCTGTAGGATGCCTTTTCACTCTATTGATTATTTCCTTTGCTGTACAGAAGCTTTTTAGTTTGATGTAGTCCCATTTAATATCCTTGCTTTCGTTGCCTCTGAACAATATTATTGGTATCGTATCCATGAAATTGTTGCCAAGACCAACATCCTGAAGCGTCTCCCCTCACTTTTTAAGGAGCCCAGTTACCCAAAGGATGTGGCAAACGGCACAGTGTGGGGAAGGGGTCTCACGGAAGCAGCAAGCTGTGGAGGGAGAAGTGGGGAGCGGTCGGTCTACGGAAGCCGTGGGTTCTCGGAGCCCCATGTGAACTTGCTCTCGAGGTCTCTGTGGAGGAACTTCGGTGCATCCATGGAGAGCCCTATCTGCTTAACCTGGAGAGGAGGACAGCCTGGACTGGGGGGCAGGTGCCGGGGGACCACACATCTAGTACCCGTCTGACGGAGGCAGACTCGGAGGCCATCAGGGAAGATCGATGCTGGAATACGGCCCGATTCTCAACCCTCCCGAGCGGTCCGTTGAATTTAAAAAATGAAAATCCTGCCGTCGCAAGCAATCAGAAGCGAGTTCACTCACTTTTATCATACCGAGGGGAGAGATCAAATTCGGTGATGTCCTTGGCATGTGGTGCTTTTAAAAACAGACCTCTACGGAGAATATATTTGAATGAGCGTTTAATCTTCCGTCTCCCGCTGCGGGCCAGGGAGCCGGGGCGGGGGCCAGAAAGCAACAGACTATTTCTATCCAGGGCGAGCTCGAGCACAGGACACCTGCTCCGCTCGGACGCCGCTCAGCAAACATCCTGGATGCTCTGCACTGAGAAGGGCCTTTCTCCATAAACAGCAGAAAGGTCGGGGCAGCCCCAGAAAGAGCAAGCATGTTTTCATCCAACAGAAAATCCAGAGGAAGAAAAAGGAAAGGCGACGAAATACTGGGACGATATTTCTGTTCAAAGTGCGGTGTTGTTTTTAGCTCCGTTTCCCTAAATTACCTGGTGCATGTTAGTAATTGCTGTTTCGGAGGACGCCTTACTGAAACAAAGTGCCACATCGCTGGAGCTAGCCTAGCTTTTACCCTTTCCAGAAAGCAACTTTTATCTGGAAAAAGCTAATGGAATGGCAAATACTTGGAATGCGTGGGAAGGAGGGGTTCTGCTGGGCAGCTGGGGTGTGTGCAGATCGAAGCTTGCGGGGAAGTTCAGTCCAAACCGCTATGTGGCCAATATCTGTAACGCCCATAATTGCTGCTAAAAGTTCAGGGTGGCATTTTGCTGATGTGCCTAAAATAGCCTTCTTGGGGCCGCGGGATGCCTTTCGACAGTAGTTAAGGCGTAAGGGGCAGCGCTCCAGCGGAAATCTTGTCCAGTCGTTTTGATAAGTGAACCGCCTTTGCAAAACCTCCTTAATTGCTCCCACATTCTTCAATTGTTCCGTTTAGCAGGGTCCTTTAAAAGGTCATTAATCAATCACTAAAGATGTGAAGGTTTTACATTTTGCTTGCTTAACAAAACACAGTCCTAACAAAGAATCTCTCACCTAATTTCAGATGAGCTGATACCAGGGTGTCTCGACTAATAGGCCGTCAATCTCTTTAACTGTGCATTGGAGAATGTATCTGTTTAGCCTTCGGTCGATGGACAGAGGACCTGGAGTTTAAGGGCTGGGAAGGAAGCAGGGCTTCTGTAAGGCACTGGAGGAATCAGAAGGTGAGTATCTAGACTTTAGGATGGGAGGTCATTTGATCTTAAGTTGGATGAGGAAAAAGTCTTATGCACACCTTGAAAGACCAATGAGCCTGGACAATGTGACTTACGCAGAGCGTAGAGGTAGGTTTGCAACTCGGCTCGTTACGCTGTGACAATATCCAATGACCTCCGTCAGAAAATGAGCCAACATTAAGTTCCTATCTGGTGTAGGCACGCCTACGGCGGTTTTCAACCTTAACGCTACTGACACACGGGCCTGGATAGTTCTCTGGCGTGTTCGGGGCATCCGTGGTAGGACGTTTAACCACCTCCCTGGCCTCTCCCTCACCCCCTCGTGACAACCGAAAATGTCTGCAGACATTGGCAAACATCTCCTGGGGGCAAAGTTGGTCCTAACGGTTGAAAGCCACTGGTCCAGACCACAGAAATATTCTTTGTCCGTGTGTTCCTGGAAACAATTCAATTATCAAGATAAAAGTATAAAGTGTAGTCTGATGCGTACTGTGTCTCCCGCACGCTAGCGAACACCGCGTTGGGACGCCTTTGATACCTTCTTCCCTTTGGAGCCATCATAGGTATGTTATTTTTATTTAGTTTCATGTTTTTATTTTATTTTTGAGAGACAAAGACAGAGTGTGAGCGGGGGACGGGCAGAGGGAGAGGGAGATACAGAATCGGAAGCAGGCTCCAGGCTCCGAGCTGTCAGCATGGAGCCCCATGCGGGGCTCAAACCCGTGAACTGTGAGATCGTGACTGGAGCTGAAGTCGGCCGCTGAACCGACTGAGCCCCCGGGCGCCCCCAGGGCCTTCACAAGCATGTTGAAGTGTGCGCACGCTTACATCCATGTACCCAAACCAAACTGTCTCTTGGTAGGCTCTTGATCAATTTTTCTTTGAGGAAAAAAAGAACGATAAATTCACGCAGCTAAAGGAGATGAAAACACACGTTGGAACGGTGACGCAGCCAAGTGTCCAGGCAGAGGTCCAGGCGGGAGCGTGTGACTCTCAAATTAGGCAGATCGGGGGGCGCCTGGGTGGCTCAGTCGGTTGAGCGTCCGACTTCGGCTCAGGTCATGATCTCGTGGTCTGTGAGTTCAAGCCCCGCGTCGGGCTCTGTGCTGACGGCTCAGAGCCTGGAGCCTGCTTCACATTCTGTGTCTCCCTCTCTCTCTGCCCCTCCCCCGCTCATGCTCTGTCTCTCTCTGTCTCAAAAATAAATAAACATTAAAAAAAAAATTAGGCAGATCGGGTTCCAGAACCGGCCTCCCCGCGCTCCCCCCACCGGGCGGCTCTGGGAAAGCCGCCTCCACCCCCGGCCCTCGGTGTTCTCTTCTTTGCAAGGGGGGCAGATGCAGCCCCGCGTCTGGGGGTGTCGTAGGTCCCAACTGGGTTGACACAGGTGAGGCTCTGGGAGCGGGCGCGGTGTGGAAGAGACGCTCAGACACGCGGGTTGAGGTCATGACGGCCATCCTCACGGCTGCTGCTCAAGGCTCTATGCTTCTGTCTGTTTACTGTCTTCCGTATCCACCTGTGAGTCTCGGGAGAGCGAGGTCCAAGGGTTATCTGTTGTCGTCCGTCCAGTGCCTCGCTCAGTGCCTGGCATGGGAGGCGCTCGATACGGGCTGATGCAGTAAATGCCGGAGAAACGGAAACAAGTGTTGGAACCCACGTGACGGCGCGAGCAGGAGACGGCTGCCGGGTGAAGGAAAGATGCTTCCTTCCATGCTTGTCGAAGCACATGAGTCCAGGGGACACCACTCAGGTTCCCAACGAAGGACGGCCCAGGTCACCAGGCACAGCTCTGCCCCCACCCCAACCCCCCGCCGACTCTCGCTAGCCACGCCCTTCCTGGGCCAGAACTGCCCAGGACATAATCGGCCACCTAGGGTGACCACCTGCTCACACCGCATAGTCCCCCTTGGAGAGCCGCGATGCCTGGAAACATACGGGAAACTTTCACGACTTGCTCTAAAAAGAACAAATAGTAGGTTGATCTTCCAGGGACATTAGGAAACTAAAGTCCTTTCAGATTAACAAGCAGATAGGGAGCATAGTAAATATTTTTCTGTGAACGTGTTTGTTTTTTTTTAAGGGAGAGATAGGCTGAAGAGATTCTGCAGTATGTTTATTTTTGTTCCTTTCACAAGTGGAAATTATAGTCGTGGAGGTTTTTGCATGCACTATTCTGTAGCTTGTAGAATTGCGAACGGCACGGGGGGAGCCACGAGATACGGCGGGTTTCGCTCTGTTCTCCCGGAATCAAACACAAAACAGAATTTTCAATGTTAAGGCTTCAGCCAGGAGGGAGGCAGGAGGTAGGAGGGGAAGGATGCTGCCTTAAGTAGAAGCAGGAAAATAAAGCTCCTTTGTAGCCTTGGTGCACGCAGAGAGCACTAATCACGGGGTCTCTGTCCTCCCAAGTCTGTCCGTTGCTTTCCTTTTTTGAGAGGGGACGGAAGGTGGGGCACGTCCTAGGGTTTTCAAGAGTCCTGAGGTTATCTCTAACAATATAAATATTCCAGCAAGATCGCTCATCTCCCTCTCTCTTGCTTTCATTTCAGCTCGCTGCCATGGAAAGCGAGCGCCCAGCGGTGTGCACCGGGGTCCTTGCGATTCTTGAAAACAAGCGATTGTTTGGGAGACAGACTCCCTTACCTGATGTTTGATCATGAATAAATGAAAAGCCTCAGGATCACAGAGGAATAAGACGGTGGTTTCTGTTTGGAAAATGGGAGAGGGTTTGAATCCTTTACCTGCCCTTCGTGTGCGTGCGTGCGTGTGCGCTGGTGTGTGCGTGCCTGCGCGTGTGTGTGCGTGACGAAGCTTGCGTGTTAATAATGCATCTGCTTCTCTGCTTTCAATTCCAGAGCCATGATTATCCAGAATCAAGTTCCGAATTCAAGTGCAGGTAAATTGAAGTTGACAAGCACTATTGACAGCGAGGCTTTTTCTAAACCCTAACAGGGGGGCGCCCGGGGGGCTCAGTCGGTTGGGCGGCCGACTTCAGCTCAGGTCATGATCTCGCAGTCTGTGAGTTCGAGCCCCGAGACGGGCTCTGTGCTGATGGCTCAGAGCCTGGAGCCTGCTTCCGATTCTGTGTCTCCCCCTCTCTCTGCCCTTCTCCTGCTCATGCTCTGTCTCTATGTCTCAAAAATAAATAAATGTTAAAAAAAATTAAACAAAAATAAAAATAAAAAATAAAACTTAACAGGGAAACAGGTCGTCCCATTTGTGAACAGACACCTGATAAACCAGAGACAGAAGCTCAAAACGGGAGGGGCTCAAATTATCAGGACCCTCAGCCGCAGGCCCAGGTGGCCTCCAGGTGACACTGAGGCCCCAAGTCCCTTTTCTTTTGTGCTGTTACCTGATGTGGACTGGAGACGACCATGTTAGGGTCCACGGAGTAGCCCTGATTTTCTTACTAATGTCTTTATTATGATCGGGGTTAATCTGAGAACATAATAAATCAATAAGCAGATTTCACCGTAAGCAAAACAGCACGGAGCGTGTGTTGGTCCATATATTAAAAGTCGCTCTGTCCTTACGTAACAAAACTTCAGAACAATTAAGTGACTTGCTCCAGCCCCAACAGCTCTTCTGAGATAAAACCAGGCCCAGGATGCAGGCCTCCGGAGACCTCGTCTCATTATCTTCCTGTTGCTCAAGAGCAGAATTTCATGTCCGTGAAGATAAAAGAGGAGAAATTCCGTCACTGTTGTTTTGGTTTTGGATTTCCACATCGACCCCGGAGGGGTAACGGCTTCACAAACAGGGCAAAAGGGCACACGTTGAAAACACACACACGCGTTTAAAACAAACACGCCGTTTCTTTTGTTAAAGAGTCCACGTTCTCACCGTCCTCACTGCCCTCGGGCGTTTCTGTGCGTTCTGGGCGGTTCTTGGGCCGCTCTCCGGAGCGACAGGAGCCGATGGAAGAAGAGAAGCTTTTCCTACAGCCCAGAGCGCGAGATCAGATAATTTGATCACCGGGGGCCAGCAGGCTCCTTCCCCGCAAACTTTGAGGAAAAATGACATGAATAAGCCAGAATTTGATTTTCTTAATCATGCCCGGAAGGAGGAACCCGGTGCCTCGATGCTTATTGCACGCCCTGAGGTGGATTAAAAATGAGTTTATCTTTCTCTAGTTGGAGCCCTGATGGACGGGCGGAAGCAGGCCCGCGCCGCTCACCGCACGCTCGGGGTGCACAGGTCAAGGGCGCCGTGGGGGAGAGCCCGCGCCGGCCGATCCGGGTCTAGTGCCGGGAGGGCTCGGACCGGTACTTCCGAATCAGACCGGGCGGCCCCGGGCGTCACGGGATGCTGTGTCCGGCCCGAGTCCACATCACCGCGTGAGTATCCACCGATGTGCCTGAACCGGGCTGTGTCCCTCTCTTGGCCGTCTCTTCCTCTTCAGGGAGAAAATTCGGAATGGTGACCAGGGTGTGTTTCTCTCGCTGGCGGGTTCGTACACACTGGCCGTATAGCTAGACTGATGGATTTGTATTCGGTGACTCCTTTTTGTGTCTAAACGGAGGTGTTCTGGGCCACGCCAGGAACCGGCTGGGGGCGGTGGGTAGAAATTCGGCTGCAGGACCCTGAGCTCAGGTGCCCCAGTGGGGCAGGAGAAGGGGGCGAGGACGGGAGGGTCCCAGGGAGAGGTGGGGGTCAGAGAGGGAGGCGGGTGTGGGCCGGAGGGCCTCGGGGGGAGGGTCTGGGCCGGGGGCATCCCCGAGGCACCGCGCTCCTGGAGCAGGACTCGGGGTGTGTCACCCGCACCCACCTGCCGGCCTCGCGGACCCCCCGCCTCCTCGCACCCGCGGCTGGGGGTGAGCGCGGAACACAATCGGGTTCCGGGGACGGCTCGGGCATCGCCAACCACAGCTTCTAAAACACTGCAGCCACTCGACACGACGGTTCCGTTTCTAGCCATTTTTCCCTTGGGAAAAACTCCAGGGGGCACAGAAAGGTGACTGCGGGAAGAGGCTCCCAGTATCTTCATGAGAGAAAAACGGGAAACAACCATCTCCTGATGGGAGATGGTTACAAAGTTACATTTCTGCATTTTAAACTCAGCCACAAGGGCGCCTGGGTGGCTCCCACGGTTAAGCGTTCAATTTCATCTCAGGTCATGATCTCATGATTTGTGGGTTTGAGCCCATGTCAGGCTCCGTGCTGACAGCTGGGAGCCTGGAGCCTGCTTCAGATTCCGTGTCTCCCTCTCTCTCTCTGCTCCTCTCCTAGTCGAGCTCTGTCTCTTTCTCTCAAAAATAAATAAACCTTAAAAAAATAATAATTTTAAACTTTGGTTATTTGAGGTGCTGTTTTGTTTCAATTATTTTCGTGGGGTCTGAAAACCTCCCCAGTTATTTACTTAGGAGTTTTTTCTTTAAATCTTTTTATTTTAACTTAAATACTGCTTAGATCTATTCCTAAAAATAATTCTATGCCATTATTGGATGAATATGCTACTTCTATAATTTTTCAAGCCAAATTAAAATACAGAATGATGAAAATAAAAACATCTTTATCTACACTCTACGGAAGATTCCCTCAGATATCACCAGCAGTTAGAACATCCCGTTTTGGGAAATAATTAGGCATCACCCCGTATGTCACTTTGCAGTCATTGACACAATGCAGTAGTTAATTGATGGGGACAAGCTTATCCCACAGCTATTTGCTGAGGGACTGTTCCATGTCGGCATGTTTTGTCCTGGAAACACAGGGTGAAATGTCTGAAAAGCTCCTGATGGAATAAAAATAACATTACAAAACAATGTGTAACACTATCTCGTTGTTGTAAGAAACGTGCTCTCTCTCTTTCTACATGCACACGGGCACGTGCACACACACATGAGTGCACACGCACGCACACACGTATATATGCACGCACACACATGCACATATATGCACGCACTATACACATATGCACACATGCACACACACATGCACACACATACACACGTACGCGATGCACACACATGTACACATAGATGCACACACATGCACACATAGATGCACACACATATGCACACACACATGCATGAGCACACCAAAAGCCCTCGAAAGGAGTCAGCCCCCCATGTTTAAGTGTGGTTCCACACACATCACAAGTGCAGGTGACTCTCTTTGCTTATGGAAATGTTCTACTCGACCTAGAGCTGGGCGACTACTGGTAATAAGTGTGAAACATTAATCGTAGTGAAACAGACGGGAGCCTCCCTTCTCCCAGGCTTCCGGGGAAGCGCCCGCTTCCGAGTCTCCGGTGCATTCAGGTGATGGCACGTGCGGCCCCTCCGTGGTGACAGCTGCTTCTGGCACTGATTTCGGCCCTGGACGGTGCTCTCTGTGTCTGCAGCACCCAGTTACCAGAATGCCCCTGCTCGTGGGGTACACGGGGGGGAAAATGCTAACTGGGCTTCTCATAGGTCAAGCTCCGGGTTGCCACAGACGTCAGGGTCCACGCTGCCTCACTCGGTTAGTGAGGAGAGCGGTCCGGGCTGGTCGATAGTAGCTGGCAGGCGGCTTTCCCATTTCACCTTCCGACAGCCACACGGAGCTGTCCAGGGCACCCTTATGTCGCTTTCTTTGCTTACTCGCACCATGAGGAGAACATAGAATCCCAGTAAGGCTCTCATCAGAACATCTAAAACCCGTAAGGGCTTCTGGTATGTAATCTGCATTGAAAAAAAAATTTTAATCTTTATTTATTTTTGAGAGAGAGAGACAGAGCATGAGCAGGGAGGGGCAGAGAGAGAGGGACACACAGAAACCGAAGCAGGCTCCAGGCTCCAAGCTGTCAGCACAGAGCCTGACGTGGGGCTTGAACCCACAGATGGTGAGATCATGACCTGAGCTGAAGTCAGACATTCAACCAACTGAGCCATCCAGGCGCCCCTTAAAATAATTTAAAAAAAAAATTATTTTGAGAGACAGAGTGCTCAAGCAGGGAGGGGCAGAGGAGAGGGAGAGAGAAACCCAAGCAGGCTCCATGCCCAGCACAGAGCCCAACACGAGGCTCAATCTCATCACTGTGAGATCATGACCTGTGCCGACGCTCGAACTCACAGACCATGAGATTATACCTTGAGCTGAAGTTGGCCGCTTAACCGACTGAGCCGCCCAGGCGCCCCCATATATTCGGCATTTAAAAAGTAAGAAAAACAAAATACAAAGAGAATTCTAGGAGCCAAAGAGTCTGGGAAGAACGTGATTGCCAGTTTTCCTCTTGTCCTAACCAGCCACTTTGCCTTCCCAAGTGCACTTGGCCCATTAACCCCTGGGGGTTCTCACGGGGAGGAAAACCCGTTAGCTGCACCTCGGGCCCGAACCACTGCGGTCCTGGGCCTTGGGCGGTCAATGAGCCGTTCGTGTTTCCTTTGAAGAAATGAATATTTATGCTTTTAGCGATGATCTTAGATGCTGGTGGTGCCTAGGCAGCCGCGGTGGGGGAACTATCAGAGGACCCGGAAGATTCCACCCTGGTGCACGGGCCCTGCGAATCCCCTACTTTTGAGTGGCGGCCCCACCTGTTTAATAGGATAGGATGTCACTCTCGTGACTAGTCCTGTTGCCTGGCTGGGAGGAAGGAATTTTGTAGGTGATGGAACCGAGGTTCCCAGTCAAGCGGCTTTGAGTTAATAAAAGGTGGCTTATGCTGGTGGGTCTGAGATAATCAGATGAAGTTTTTAAAACCAGGGTCCAGAGGTCAGAGATGGGAGAAATCAAAGACATCTGAAGCGACACGCTCTCGCCCTGCCCTTGGAGAAGCAAGCCACCATGACGCCTACCGCTGGAAGGGAGTGGATTTTACCAACCAGCGTCTGAGCTTAGGAGTGGCCCCTGCGCCTCAGGTGAGAGCCCGGCATGAAAGCATCTGGATTTCGGCCAGATGAGACCCCCACTAGAAGGCCCAGCTGAGCAGCACTTGGCCCACTGAGCCGAGAAACCGTGGGGACGAGTGAGTGGCCGGTGTGGGTGCTGCCGGCGTCCGCCACACGCACGGCCGGCTCACGCGACGTTCTCGCTTCCTCCCCGGGACGGCGGTGTGCCCACGGCGGCCTCTCCATCCCAGCGGGATGGGGATTTATCCCTCCCCACCCCGGGCTCTGGGCTTGAGCCTCCTGTGGCAAGCTGGCTGGCGGCAAGGTCTCCGCTCTGGGCTCGCCGGGATCCCCGGCCTGGAAGCCGTCCCCTGGGACCCACGTGGCAAGTGCCCAGTGCGAGAAGAACTGAGTGTCCAGATGCTGGTGAAGGGCCTGCCCGCCTGGGCTTCTGCTGTCGGCCAACCGTCAATGCCCCTTCTTCGCCCTTCGGTTGTCAGAGGTATGAAAACGCGGAAAGTCATTATCACGGCTTTTTTCTGGGCTGTTCCTCTGCCGGCTTTAGAGGCTTCCTCCTCCTTCCGCCTCAAAGCTGCCTCGGGGGCCACGCCCTCTGGAGTCCGCGGTGCGTGACGGCTTTGGCGACTTGGCTTCCTTCATCTTCGTTTTTGGTTATATGTTCTTTCCGAACGTTTGTTTCAAAATGAGCAAACAGGGGCGCCCGGGGGGCTCAGTTGGATAAGCATCCAGCTTAGGCTCAGGTCATGATCTCACAGTTCATAGGCTCGAGCCCCACATTCGGCTCTTTGCTGACGGCTCAGAGCCTGGAGCCTGCTTCCAACTCTATGTATCCCTCTCCTTCTCCCTCTGCCCCTCTCCTGCTCGTACTCTGTCTCTCTCTCAAAATAAACAAATAAATAAATAAATAAAAACAAACAAAAAAAACACAAAATGAGCAAACAACAGGAAAGCAGTGGTGATGAACGGCCCTCGGTGGTCGTGAAGGCGTCCACCAGCACCTGAGCCGCGGGGGCAGCGGTTCGTACCAGGAGGCGCCCCTCGCTGGCCCTTGGCCGCCCTCTGCCCCGCCGCGCTCTTTCCCCTGATGTCAACAGAAGCGGAGAAGAAGGGAGGAGCTCCGTGCCGTCACGAAGCGGCTCTTCCAGAGCACGCCAGCCCCTTCCCCGGCAGCACGCCGTGTGACAGCTTCCCCCCGGGCTTCGCGGACCTCCGTGCGGCGGGGGCCTGTGCCCAGCCCTCTGCGACGCCTGTTGGTGGCACAGCGCCCGCACTGGGTGCCGGTAAGTCGCCCGGAGACCGTGAGACCCGGGCGCGAAGTGGGCCTGGGAAGGGTGGGAGGGTGCGATTTCATGCTTCCTAGCAAGGAGCCGGGGAGGTGGGAACCAAAATGTAACTATCGGGGCTTCAGGGAGTATTTTTAAGCTCTTTCCTGTTTAAGTTGAAACAACTACTTCGATACTAAGGTGTTGCTAGAATGTCTTCAAACCGGAAGGCTAAGACCTGTCTGTATCTCAGGGGTAAATAGGCTTATTTTTAAACCACCGTATCTCACCCTTCCCTTGAATCACACCTCTGAGTCACAGCGTGACCGCGTTTGGCTGTGAATTCAATGTTCCTTTCGGGCCTCGTTTAGGGCTAATGGAAACGACTCTAATAGGACGTCCCTGGAGTCTCCGGCGCCGGCCCCTGGGATTAGCTGGATGAATTGAACCGAACACGTGGGGGGAAGCCAGGTCTCCAGTTGAGGTTTGTGCATGAGCCACTCCCCCGGGAGCTGGGAGGGTCTGCAAGGACACGCTGGACCCCTTCCACGTGGAAGCTCTTGCTGTGACGGTGTCCGCAGAGGACACGCCGAGTGTGGACGGTGTGCCATGTTTGTCGCGTGTGGGTCACAGAGACTGAGCCAGTCGGTGCCACACAGTGACGGCCGGCCTTTACAACGACGCGCTAACTACGGCCTCTGGCGGCACCGATGGCCGCCAGGATGCTGGACGCTCAGGCGCAGTTTCTCCCCAAACGGGCACGTCCCAGGGGACCGCAGGAGACATAAGCGAGTGGAGAGCGACGGGGAGGGCCGGGAGCCACCGTGGAGCAGGGCGGAGTGGGTGGCTCTGGGTTCCCGAGCGCCCTGGGCCTGCGCCTCGTTCCTGCCCCCGCCAGCTCTCAACCAGACCCCTCAACGGGCTTCCTCTGCGCCCGGGCTCATGAAAGTGCCTGCCTTCTCTGAAAACTGTGAGCGGGGATTAGCCCGCACGTTCGGCGCGCTGGCGGCCGCAAGCGGGAGTTTTCCCAGAGCGATTTCACCGCTTGGATTCGACCCCCATTCTTCGATCGTTTCCGCCGTCACTCTCCAAGGCTCCTTGGAGAGAAGTGGCTGATTCCGGGACCGGGGCAGATACGCAAGATGAGCTCGGAGCTTTGTGTGAGGCCAGAAAGTGAGAAAGCACTGAAAAAAAAAAAAAAAAGGAAGGAAAATCAACCAATTTGAAATAAGCGTTCAATGATGGGGGCGTGGCAGAGACACACAGGAAGGAGCCAAGGGAAGCATCACCCAGCGGCCAAAGCTGGGACAGTGCGAGCAACTGAATGAAGGAGCATGGGGGCATCACATAAGTAAGCACACACAAGCCCACGCTGGTGTAGTGCATGTTGTGGAAAGGAGTGGGAGAGGGAAGACAGATCAGAATTCCAAACGATTTCTTCAGAAATCCACTCAAGGAAACGGAGCATAACCCCCGGCCCCTCATGTCAGGGGAAAACACAGTGTGGAGGGGAGGTGGGTGACCGCGGCGGAGAAGCCAGGCAGGTGCCACCCCGTGCTAGGTCATGGAGGTCAGCATCGACACGGTAAGTCACGTCCATGGCACGCGTCCTCAACGCATAGGATGTGACGAGAGAGGAACTTCCTCTCAAAACCAACGCCCTACTGTACGACCCAGCAATTGGGCTACTAGGTACTTATCCAGAGGATACAAAAATGCTGATTCGAAGGGACACGTGCAGCCCAATGTTTATCGCAGCGCTGTCGGCAATAGCCAAAGTATGGAAAGAGCCCACATGCCCATCAACTGATGAATGGATAAAGAAGCCTGATACACACACACACACACACACACACACACACACAATGGGATATTACTCAGCCAAGAAAAAGATTGAAATCTTGCCATTTGCAACAACGTGGATGGAACTGGAGGGCATTATGCTGAGTGAAATGAGTGAGTCAGAGAAGGACAGATATCATCCACTCATATGTGGAATTTAAGAAACAACAGATGAACGCAGGGGAAGGGAAGGAAAAATAAGATAAAAACAGAGCGGGAGGCAAACCATAAGAGACTCTTAAATACAGAGAACGAACTGAGGGTTGTTGGAGGGGAGGTGGGAGGGGGGCAGGGCTATGTGGGGGATGGGCATTGAGGAAGGCCCTTGCTGGGATGAGCACTGGGTGTCGTATGTAAGAGATGAATCACAGGATTCTACTCCTGAAGCCAATACTATACTGTATCTTAACGAACTTGAATTTAAATTAAAAAAAAAAAACAGAAAAAAACTCAACACCCTCAGCCTAACCATGACGAAAGCGTCAGACAGACCCCATTTGAGGGACGTTCCACAAAATCTCGAACTGGAGCTCCTCTAAACCTTTGAGGCCATCAAAACCAAGAAAAACTCACAGCTAAGAGGCGCCTAAGGAGACATGGTAAGTACACGCAACGTGGTTATGGAAGAAGCTGGTTCTTGGTTTCCTGGTTGTGGAGGAAAAAAAATAAGACATTAAGGGAACACTAAGGAAACCTGAGTGAAGTATGGGCTTCAGCTAATAATGACGCGTTGGCGCTGGTGGGGGGACCCGCGCCCCGCTAAGGTGAGACGCTTACGGCAGAGGAAACCGCGTGTGTCGTACACGGGACCTCCATCTACCACTTTCACAGTATGTCCACAAACCTAAAACTATTCTAAAATAAAAAGCTTATTTAAAAAAATACAATGTGAGTTGAGCGGTTATATTATTATACTGTACACCTGAAACTAATAGAAAACTGTTAATTATACTTCAGTAAGAAAAGAAAAAGAATCAAGGAAATTTGTTGTAAAAATTTCAATTCATTCCAAACATAATATATGTGGTTTTTTCCCATAAAATTCAGATTCATAAACTAATCTGAGAAATAAACATCTGTTTCTTGAAGGTGCATTTCCAGTAAAAACAAAACCGCAAAGACAAGAGGACCATGATGCGAAATGTTTGGGACAATGCCTTGAGATTATCTTTTTTTTTTTAAATTTTATTTATTTTTGAGACAGAAAGTCAGAGCGTGAGTGGGAGAAGGGCAGAGAGAGAGGGAGACACAGAATCCTAAGCAGACTCTGGGCTCTGAGTTGTCAGCACGGAGCCCGACGCGGGGCTCGAACTCACGAGCCGTGAGATCATGACCTGAGCTGAGGTTGGACGCTTAACTAACTGAGCCACCCAGGCACCCTCCGAGATTATCTTAATAGAAATGTATTTCAAATGTAATGACTGGCTTTTATTTCGGGGTCATGCCCGCGTTGCCAGGAGCCGGAGCTGGGAGGAAAGTCTTTAAGGGCGGTCAAGGATATTTCTCGGCAGCCTTTCTTTCTGAAAGTTTTCATTGTGATGATCTCTGCACCACGGATGACAAGACTGAGGTTTTCGAAGGTCGAGTGCAAAGTTCAAGGCCACCCTCACGCTGTGAGGAAGCAGGTCCATTCTGCTCTCACTGTTGGCTTTCATCATTCTGCTGAAAACAATCATCTCTTTAATGAAGATGCTGAAGAAGAGGAATTATTGAAACAGGAAATGAAAATGCTTCCTTCTTTTGAAACGTATTCTCACCTTAGCAGTGAAGTGCTCTCTCTGCCCTCTCGACCGCAGCAGGTAAGACTGGGAAATTACTCCAGGTTGCCTGGTGGTGAATCCATTACGAAGCATGCCGAAACCCACCGTATGGCTGTATAGAATTAAGCATTGCTCTTTACGTCCTGTTTTACCGAGCTCTTAAAAACTAGATTAAATAGCTGGGGAATGAGAGTATTGAACAATTACAGAAATGGCTGTGTACAAGGTCACCACCACGGTGCACCTTCGAGAAGACTCCTTGGAGCCGCACACCCAAGCGTAGCGTATCGCCGGGCGTCGTTGGAACGGATGACCGCGCCTCACCGCCGCTGTTGCCGGCGGCTGTGTGGGGACAGGTGAGGTGACCCCTGCCATTTGAGCCAACACCCACGCGGAAATCGGCGGCACGCCTCCCTGCGTTTTCAGCCCGGAGACGTCTCATAGTGTCTGCACTGAGAAATGAGCCAGCCGACTTGATGTTATCCGACTTTCTGCAAAGCAAATTTGCAGTTCCGAGTGCGCGCGGAATGTTAACGTCCAATGATACATGGTGGGTGATTCAACCTGGGATAAGTTTTGGAATGTCAGCTTAGGTCCCCCCCAGAGACGGTTTATTAACACATGCTCTAGTCTATGGGATCAGAATTATAAATCAGACTCTATTTAACTTGGTTTAAATTGTGCTGCTCTGTCTGATCCTATCTCTGTGGTTTCTAAATCTGCCGAGAAACTTCTTGAAAAATACAGAGAAAATGAAGTTCCTATGGCGAAGTAATTTGTTTTATCCCTGGAAACTATGAAAGAAAGAAACCGTCCTGGCCAGCCTCTGTCTGTACGGGTTCCGCTCCCGCACGGGGCTTTGACTCGGCTCAGCGCACGACGGTGTGAGGGGCCTGGGCAGCTCAGTCAGCCAGGGCTGGCATCCAGGCGGCACTTAGTAGAGAGAACAGACAAGGTGCTTATCTTCCAAAATACGTGAGGACTCATCCCAGAGTCACACAGGTCACGCAGAGCTACAAATTCCCATTGTCCATATTCGGTTAATTACGTCGGCGCCCCCTCCCCGATACCACACTCCCGATGTCGGAGAGACACCAGTGATCTATGTGTAGGTTCAGTCACTTAAAGTTCAGTCATTCTGAGGCTCCAGGCTCCGCCCTGACCTTCCAGCTCACACGATCCCGAAAGGAGACTGTAGCCAGATCCAAGACAGCCTACTTCCAAATCTTAAGATGCACACTGTCCTCAGAGTGAGACAAAAACACCAGAGGGAGGGGGACGATGCCAGTTTTTATTAATCCCGTTGACATTCGAGATTTCAGGGGGACCGTTTGGCATGTGACAGTGGGGTCCAGATTTTCAAGAACAAAACAGAATTTTAGGTCCAAGGGTGCAAAGCAATAAATTCCATCAGAGAGTGCTGTCTGCTTCAATAGCCTTCGCGGGGGATGGGGGGGGCAGAGCTTGGAGGTCTACCCCCTCTGTGCCTGCTACCCCTCCAGATGTCACATAAACTCGCCCAAGGAATATGCCCCTGTGCCCGGGAATCTTTCATCTTCAGCTGTTTGTCCTGACCAGGGCGGGGTGAACGTATCTCCGCCCAACGGCTCCAAGGCGCCACTGAGAGGTGGCCAGACACACAGCTGGGGCTCAGCTCAGGGACAAGCAGAGATCGGAAGTCTTGAGGCATCTCTAGTGGTCTGTCCCTTGCCCTCCACTGACTGGGAAACCCAGTTTGGGGGCGTCGCTGTGTGGCACGATGACCCCTCTTCCTTCCTGGCCCACAGGACGGACCCTCAGAAGCTGCGGAGGGCGGGACCAGTGGAGACACCCAAACTCAGCCTGGCGAATCCCATCCCTGCCCTTCGGGAATCTGGGATAGTGGAGTCTGGGAGACGAGGAGCTGTCTTTGAGCCTGAGGGAAATAAGGCCGTGGCCGGCAGAACCGTCGTGTGGGACAAGAAGAAGCTTCTGTGCAGAGAGAAACAGGGGTGGGGAAGGCCCTCCCAGAGCTGGTCCCGACTGTCCGGAGGCCCCACTCTGCTGTTTGCAGACACCTGGGGTTCACGAGACAAATCCTCAGAGCTGATCCATCTTTAGGCTGCCTGAGACCAGTTCTGTTCGCCAAGGGCTCCATACTCTGCCTCTTAAAGCAACCGTCTGTCCTGGGGCTGCGAGTCAGCAGTCGCCAAGCCCCCAGCGCAAGAGCCGGGGGCCATCTCGCAAAGCAGGTTCACCAGCTGTTGTCCGGAGACGAGGTGCGAACGAAGGCGGGGGCAGCCCGCTGGGGGCTGGAAGGGGCTTGGAGACCCGGAGCTTCCCCGGTGGCTCTTGCGCCAGCTGCCTGTGCCGCCCGGACTTTGCTCAGGGTCTCGGAAGGCTGTGGGACGCCAGGAAGCGTGGCCAGATGTGCGACCCAGGAGCAGCGTGTCCCCCGCCTTCTGCGCCTTCCCTCAGCGCCACCGCATCCACCGCCAGCGTGGCCACAGCCGTACCACGCGCTCTGCAGAAGGCACTCCCTCCACCCAGCAAGCATCCTCTCCCCTCAAATAGTGACTGAGCGCCCACTAGGACCAGTGTCCCATGCTTCAGTGGCACCGGCATTATCTTAGCCAAGGGTTTTGTGCCTTTACTAGATGTTAGCCACTGCTCTCAGTCTTCACAAGAATTAACTCGTTAAGGGGCACTTGGGTGGCTCAGTCGATGAGCGTCCGACTTAGGCTCAGGTCACGTTCTCCCAGTTGGTGAGTTTGAGCCCCGCAGCAGGCTCTGCTCTCAGCACACAGCCTACTTCAGATCCTCTGTCCTCCTCTCTCTCCCCCACTCTCTCTCTCTTTCTAAAATAAATAATGAAAACATTAAAATAAATTAAAAAGGAAAGAATAAACTTGTTCAAGGGACCCTGGGTATCTCAGTGGGTAAAGCATCCAACTCCTGGTTTTGGCTTAGGTCATCGTGATCTCGTGGTTCATGAGTTTAGAGCCCTGCATTGGGCTCTGCACTGACAGCACAGAGCCTGCTTGGGATTCTCTCTCTCCCTCTCTCTCTCTGTCCTTCGCCAGCTTTCTCTCTCTCTCTCTCAAAAAATAAATAAATAAATAAACATAAAAAGAAGAATTAACTCGTTCAATCCTCAAGCACTCTCTGTGTGAGTCCCATTTCTATCCTATCTGCATTCTGCAGATGACAAAACTGAGGTCCAGAGACACTCAGTGAGTGGCCAGAGGCCTGGCAGCCAACAAGTCACAACAAAAGTGAGCATACAGACCCTGAGCAGGAGCGGCTAGTAACGCGAGAAACCCCAAGGGTTCTCTGACGGCGAAGGCCCAGATCTCATCCTGGGCTTACGATCGCCAGCCGTGCCTCCCTACCCATGCCCAGCTCCGACAGCGCTGAGCAACATTCGGATCCCAAACAGATAAGAATCACCAAGCATCACACAGATGTCCGGTTTCGGCGTACACTACGGGATCGGCCAGCTGTGTCTTCAACTCCGCTGGACGGATTACGGTGCCTTTCCCCCGGCAGCCTGAGCCGAAATTTGCCACTGAATGTTAGTTAATGTGCAGTGTAGACTTGGCTTCTGGGGAAGAACTCAGTGATTCATCTCTTACAGAGGACACCCAGAGCTCATCTCGAAAACTGCCCTCCTGAAGGCCTGTTGCCCAAATAACCCAGTGAAGAAATGGGCAAAAGACATGAACAGACACTTTTCCAAAGCAGACATCCAGATGGCCAACCGACACATGAAAAGAGGCTCAACATCGCTCACCACCAGGGAAACACAAATCGAAACCACACTGAGGACCACCTCACCCCTGTCAGAGTGGCTAAAATGAACAACTCAGGGACAACAGATGCTGGCGAGGATGTGGAGAAAGAGAAACCCTCTCGAACTGTTGGTAGGAACGCAACAATTGGTGCAGCCGGTCTGGAAAACAGTGTGGTGATTCCTGAAAATATTAAGAATAGAATTACCCTACAACCCAGCAATTGCACTACTAGGAATTTATCTAAAGGATACAAAAATGCTGACTCAAGGGGCACATGCACCCCAATGTTTATAACAGCGCTACCAACAATCGTCACGGGCATGTGCGACTGCAGAGGCAGCAGGAGCAATGGCTAATGGGTATAAAGGAATAGGCCTTGTTTACATCAAGATATTTACATCAAGATATTTCCTTTTCCTTGGGATCAAAAACATGTAAAAACATGTTTAATTAGTTCCTAGAAGCCTTACCAGGCTAAGGAGGTTATATTGTGTTCGGTAGCTTTAAAAGTTTTCGGAGTTTTTGGTGACAATCGCTTGAGTGTTTCCTTAGATTAATTCATCATATAATTATTCAGAGACTTAATCTGGTAAAATGGAGTAGGACGGCACTGGCCGGCCAGAAGTCCTTTTTATAGATGTCAGGAGGGCCGGCCCAGACTTTTGTTTCATTGCAATTGCTTAAGCAAAGAAGGTCGTTTATTGATTAATTTGATTGGGAATGCTAAAAACAGGGCTTACTTCGGGCATGGTTGGATCCAGGAACTCAAGACTGTCAGGCATTGGTCTCTCCCTGTCTTGGCCTTGCTTCCTTCTCTGTTGGCTTCATTCTCTGACAGACTGCTTCAAAGTGGATGTACAGATGGGCCCCGGCTGCTCCGATGGCAGCAGCGATGTTTCCCTTCCCAGGCTCCATGTCAGCCTCCCCACCCGACTTGACCTGTTTGAACAGCATTGACCTTGTCTATCACATGCTCACCCCTGGACCAGCCACTGTGTCCAGCGGGGGAGGGGGCTCTGGTCGGCTGGGGTGGAGGGTGTGTTGACCCTCACGGGGGGAGAAGCAGGGCCTCGGAGGAATCACACGAAGCCGGCCGGAGCCCCGCCTCGCCTCGGCCATCGGCGGCCAGCGGCCCGCTCTTTGAGGCTAATGTCTCCATTTCCCGCATTCCCAGAGCACTTGGTGACTTGCCAGCTTTCCCGCCTCTCCAGTTTCACGACGGCTAATCGTGTGCCCATGTGCTTGCCCAGCCCGACCGTGACGGCCTTGAGTCTTAAGTCTTGAGTCTTCTTGCTGACCTTAAGTCTCTACCGAGCAAAGTGCCTGCACCCTGTTAGATGAAATGCACACTCTTACTGAAATCTAGGTGAGCTCAGGGGCAGGAGCACTGGAATAAAGCATAAAGGAAGGATACAAATGAAATAGGTTGTGCGTTCTAGAAAATTCTAGCCTGAGATTCTAACGTTTGAAGGGGTCCCTCCAGGCGTGAAGGACAAGCCTCTTAGAGAGCTGGGGGTAGCATCCGGAAGCAAGACCTGGAGAACGGAGCGAGAAGCTGCGTGAGCGCCAGAACCTCTGTTTCTGACACAAAGAAGAAGAAGGCTCTGAGCGACTTCTGGCAAAAATGCCCCATCAGCGATCCGTGTGGCCCGTGGGGAACAGCCAGAGACAAAGTCTTCCCTCGGGGCAGCTCCCGCGTGTCTTGCCGCAGATGCTCCAGGACACGCAGAGATGAGGTCTCTCACCCCACCAGCTCCATCTCATTAGAGAAGTGAGTATCTAGATGTAGCAGACGGGGCAGGATTTACCCAAATGGGCTTGTCTAAGCTTTAGTTTAGCTCTATTGAAACCCACGGGCAAAACGTGACTTCTCTTATGTCTTTATTCATAGCTCAGCAACAAACCTATGTGTTAATGAACGTTTTAATCGGGACAGTTTCAGAGTTGCGGAGAAACCTAGGAAGGTGGTGCAGAGAGTTCCCGTACGCTTCGAGCAGCCTCCCCCATGACTAACGTCCTGTGTGAAACATGGTCCGTTTGTCACAATCAATCATCGATACTGCATGGTGGTTATTAACGGAAATCCACACTTTCTCAGATTTGCTTAGCTCTTATTTAACGCTCTGTTTCCTCCCCTAGGACACCAGCCGGTACACACGGTACTTCCAGATGCTCTGTTTATCAGCCTGAGACGTTAGAGCAAATGCCGTTGGCGGCTGGAGGAACAGAGACTTACGTCTGAACGTTCTGGCGGCTGGAGGTCCGAGGGCCAGGTCCAGCATGTCTGGTTTCTGGTGAAGCTTCTCTCCTCTTCTTGCCGTGTCCTCACGCAGTAGAGAGAGAGCGAGTTCTCCAATGTCAGGGGCCCCCCACTTATGATCTCATTTAAACTTAATTCTTTCCAAAAGGTCTCCTCTCCAAAGACGGTCACACTGGGCACTGGGGCTTCGACAGACTGCCCTGGCAGGAACGCGATTCAACCCAGAGCAGATGTCTTGTCTCCTGAGGCTCTTCCTGGCCAGACGAATGTAGCAGTCTTTCCTTGTTTTTGGTGACCTTGACAGTTTTGGGGAGTATGGGTCAGGTTCTTTGTAGAATGTCCCTCAGTTGAGATTTGTCTGGTGTTTTTCTCACAGTTACACCGGAGTTGTGGGTGTCAGAAGGAAGATCTCACAGGTCAAGTGCCATTTCCAACACATCTTGCGTTAACCTATCGAGGATACACAATCAACATGACTCGTCGATGAACTCGATCGCTGACCGAGGTCGTGTCCGTTAGGCTTCTGCGTTGAAAAGTTATACTTTCCCTTCTTCACATCCTGCGCTCTCTGGAAGGAGGCAACTATGTGCAGTATAGACTGAAGGAGGAGGGACTCAGTCTCCACTTCCTCAGGGACAGAGGGGCTAGTGAACTCGGTGAGATTCTTCCGCACGAGAGATTTGCCTGTTCTTACTCATTCATTCCCTCATTCCTTTGATCTTTGTACTGGAGGATGGTACTGGAAACAAGATCCAGTACTAGGTGTGCTCATGCCCGCTGAGTGTTGTTGCTTCCGGGCTTCTCACTTGGCAGAACGAGGAAGTGTAAGTGTGATACTAATCTTGTGTGTACACGTACCTGCAACTCTTATAGTCGTATGTAACCATCTTTATTTATGGGACCCTAAACATGAGTTTATACTGATATCTCTATCTCAAACCCACCCCTATTCTAGACCCCTCCCCTTGGTTTTCTGTAACCTTCCACACGGCGAGAAACCTGGCTCCCACCGTCCACCATCCATTTACTCGACTGTCCAGTGTCTACACAGAGCTGCGTCAGAATCACGAATTCAAGGGAACATGATTCTACCCATAACAGGCAGTGTCCTTGGCCGCCACCAGCAGCTCCTGGGTTGGCCGAGGGAGACATTGAGATACGGGGCTGGAGAGGACGGACGACGTAATTGATGGGGCTCACTGCGAAATGAAGATGGGGGCCACTTGTCTAAAACTCATCAAGAATTTCAAGAAGGTGACAACGACGTAGTCGAGTCAAACCCAGAGCCAAGTGGGACTGCCCGGGCTTCACGCCCAGGATCCAGCCGGGTCTAGAGAAGTAGGCAGAGACACTCTGTGAAGAAAAACCCTGTGGAAAGAGGAAAAGTTGAGGACCGATTCCAAGTGGACCATTTATTCAATACCACTTACCGTCTCCTCAGCATTATCACAAACACGGCCACGGCGTGTCTGCAGACACAGGCCATTGTTTTCAGTGCGAGTCGAGGGGGATACGGAGGCATTTGCTATGTTGTTCTCCATATTCTGTTGTGTCTTAAACATCTGAGGACGTATTCACAGAGACGTCCTGCCCGGAGTGGCTCTCACGCTCTTTCTCGTGCTCTGTCTCCCTGTGTGACTGCCCAGCCCCTGGTGATGCCCCTTGAAGGGGACACACACGAGGTCCTCGTCTTTTTCCATCCTTGGCCTTTTCCCACTTGGAAGCATGCGTGCCTCTGGCCTGTTTCATCTCAGCTCTGGGCTTCCCAGGTATCCTACCATAAATAAACCTCGTTCCCCCCTTGTCTGGACAGAGATTGTCCCGCCCTGGCTGCTCCCTCCCTCCAGGGCTTGGCGGAGCTTGTAACTCTATTGTTTTGGGGGGGAAGCTGTCAGCAACCGGGCAGAGGACTTCCTCCCCCAGGAACTTGAGCAGGTAATGCAGGATGAGCCGGTCATCTCAGAGTGGAACCGCGACGCCAGGAACAGAGCTAAGCGAAGCTAACTAGTTACCAGCAACCCACCGGGCAGAGGGTGGTTTGGACTCTACGTTCCTGAGAAGCAGGCTGCATTCTCCTTCCCAGTTGGCTGCTCGTTAGCACCAAAGCCCCAGCAACGGGCGGTAGGTGGTAATGAGGAAAGTCAGACAGCACTTGGGTTATGTATGGCGTTTCAATTAATTCCATCACACATCGATGCCTGCGAGTGGCCTGTCTTCTGTAATTGATAATTGTACTCCAATTAACTTACTTCCGAGGGTCATTCTCGACTTCTAGCCGTGTTCTCATCACATCCCTGGAGATCGAAATTCATCTCAGATCTGCTAAATCTCACTCCCATCCCTGCCGAGACTCTCGATCAGTTACTCTACAAGGAACTTCACCGCCGGCGGAGCGCTGGCGACTCGGACACGTGTCCCCAGCTCCCGTCCAGAGTCCCTCGCGGGTACATGTAGTTATTCTTGGAAATCCGTGGACATCTCATGCTCGCCGTGTCCCAAGTGAATGTATGATCTTCCCTAGCACGTTCGTCCCGTTCTCTCCAAGTTGGTGGACGGCCAACCCTCCGCGAGCTAACCCGTCGCAAACACGCCTGCTCCCTCCCTCCAGCCTGCACTCTGGTCAGTCACCACGTCCTGGGAACTCGCTCCTCCTGGTTCTTCCATTTCTCTTTGCCACGCGCTCACCATTTCTCCTTGGTGGCGTGTCGTAATCTCCCCACCGCACCATCTGCCCCCACATTCTCTCCCCACCAACTCTTTCCTCACGCCGCGGCCGGAAAACTACAGAAATATCGTCTCGTGCCCCGCTGTGCCTGCCTCCAGGCAAGAGGCTGGTTTCTTACGACGTTTGAACACGCGTGCACCAAATGATCAAGGCGTTCCAATCCTGGGTGCTCACCCGACAGAAATAAAAACGTGCATCCGTACAAAGACCTGTACACACACGCTCCTTGCAGCCTTATTGGCTGTGGCCCCCAAACAGGAAAAGTCCACAGGCCCACAAATGAGAAGTTGGATTAAAAGCCGTGGCCTGCCCACCCCACGGACGCCGCTCGGCAGTGACAGGGAACGAATGGGCGCCGTGATACGACGCAAGTGAATTAAGACGTGGAGGGAAGGCAGCCTGTCACGGGGCGTTCCCGAATCCACGTTCGAAGTTCCAGAGCAAAACGACCCTGAACTGCAGAGACAGAAGCAGGTCAGTGGTCGCCTGAGTGGGGAAAGGGATGAAATCAGACGGAGCTTCTGAGGGCCGAGGAAATGTCTTGCGTGCTGATCGTGGCGGTGGCGGTTACCCAGGTGCAGACATTGGTCAGAATTTACGGAAATGCACAATTCGAATGGGAGGTTTTGTTGTCCGTGAATAAGAACTTTCCTCTGAGACCAGAAGCAGGTGTTTGAATATGTCTGCACGGCACCATGACCCTGTCCCTGCCCTGAGACCTGGGTGCTTCTCTTGAGTTTGTTCCTGTAAACACAGAAAGTTCCAGAACACACATGCTGGCTTTCCACCTTGGCCTCTGCACGTGTTTTCCCTCCTGGGTCTGTCTGCATCGCGCTCTCTCTCCGGCGTCTCCCATTTGTCCTTGGCCTCTGCTCAGAGGCCACCTTCCCCAGGAAGCTGCCTCTCCCCGGAACCCCCATGATGGAGCCAGAAGGTTCTGCAGCACCAATCCTGCTGTCACTCTGGACGCAGGACTCCGAATCATTGCGGGACGCATGTGGAGCCTTGGCAACACGGTGGTGCCCCTCAAGGGTCGCGTGCCCAGAGCCTGGCCCAGCACTCCACCCAAAGTCACGGCCCCAGGTCCTTTGTTCCATGAATGTATCAGTGAAGCATCCGTGAGTCTGTGACCCGAGGGAGAAGCTGTACTTATGTTCCGTGGCTTCCGGTGCCCTGCCCCAGTCTCCATCCCCCGTCCTTGGCGTGATGACTTTTATTCCAAAGGCCTGCATTGGGTTTCCTCACCAGGGGTGCCCTGTGCTGCTCCCCAGTCTCCGAGAACGCCTCAAATACCACCTGCTAAAACCCTGTGGGTTTGTTGTCAGGTTCGCCTCCTCGTGTGGAATCAACAGGTTGACCGGCCTTGTGACTTCAAGGCCGCCGGCACCCAGGTGAGGTTCCCGGCAACACCTCGTCCACCGGGAGAGGTTCTGTGAGTCCGACAGCTTGGGGGATGGCGAGTACACGAAGACAGAGACTTTCTGGGAGAGAGATCGGCCGGTAATATCTGAGACGGGATGGTGCCCGGCAGCCCGCTCTCGCCCGTCACAGAGCTTGGAGGGACTGGGGCGGTGGTCCAGCGTGCGGGCAGCGTCCCTACAGGGGGAAGGGAGCAGCGTGTCCCCGCTCATGTGCCGTCCTGCGGAGACGAATGCTGCCGATAACGTCCGGCTTCTCAAGACAGGACAGCATTGTTCTTTCATCCGAAATTTCTTTAATGTGACCCCTAGTACAAAGTTTTTAAATTTTTTATGAAGAAAAACATAAAAAATTTAAATTTCAACTATTTGGAGTGACC
Organism: Paguma larvata; assembly: GCA_030068075.1. Classification (NCBI taxonomy): domain Eukaryota; kingdom Metazoa; phylum Chordata; class Mammalia; order Carnivora; family Viverridae; genus Paguma; species Paguma larvata. The sequence continues at coordinate 46,767,358 of CM057844.1, read as the reverse complement.
TTCTGATAAACAAACACCTGGACCCGCCAGACCCCGCTCGGGGGGTGCGGACGCCTCCCCCGCCGACGGCCCGGGGTCAGCCGGCCGGAAGCCTTCTCGGCTCCAATTAGGGCTGAAGCGGCTCTGGGGGCGGACCCGGGAGGCAGGGGCGTTTGTTTTGAGAGGCAGGTGTCAGGGCTTGCCGGCATCCCGAATGCTCACTTTGGGTTGTATTAGCTTGAATTTTTTATGTTTGCCCTCATGAAAAATTCAACCAGAACGTTCTTACCCTTTAGCGATGCTCTTTATCATCAGGATTGATAAAGGAACTGAGTTCCAAGAAGCCGAGGAGCACTTATAATGTGCTCGCGATGCGTGCGGCGCCGAAGGCGAGAGGCAGCCGGCTCCCTGGTGCACAGCCTCTCCGTCCGGTCCACCAAAGAGCGGCCGACTGATGTCGGGCAAGGCCCACGGGCGCCACGAGGTCTGTGAGCCTCGCCGTCCCTCGAACGACGCAGCAAGGAAGGTCACGGTTCTTTCCCAACGCGGGGCTTCTTTTGACGCCCCCTCTCCATGTCCTCGTGATGAGGCTAAACCAGCACGGGCTGTTTCCTACCCCAACGCAGCCACGGGGGCCGTTTCCCTCACCGCTGCAGCAGACAGAGTAGTGGCCCTGGGAAGGTGTCCACCCCCCAACCCCCATATCCTGTGTGTGTGTCGCTTTCCGTGGACACGGGTGTTTGCAGAGGTGATTCGGCTACACGTTTTGAGATGGAGGTTATCCTGGTGGGTCCTTGAGAGGGAGCTGTGAGTGTCCGAGGCAGAGTGACGCAGCGGGAAAGCGGCTTGGCAGGTGGTCGCCGGCTTTGAGATGGAAGGGAGCCATGATCCAAGATACAGGGGCAGCCTCCCAAAGCCGGAAGAAGCAAAGAACGGGATTCCTTCTAGAACCCCCATGTGCTAGTCAGGGTTCCTGGAGAAAAGGAGCCAATAAGATTCACAGAGATACCAATATATACGTGTATCTATGAATGAAAACATACACACAATTAATACATATTTTATAGATACAGGATTTGTTACAGGAATGGGCTCATGTGATTGTGGAGGCCGAGAGTGTGTAAGATGAAGCTCCGGCGACGTAACGGCCAGTGCAGAGGCCCCGGGGGTCAGGAGGCTGCTGGCACACACCCACAGTGAGCCCCAAAGCCTGAGAACCGTGAGCCCTGGAGTCCGAGGGCAGGAGTGGAGTGACATCCTGCCACAGAGCAGACCCGCCCTCCCTCCACCCTTCCTCCCCATCCGGGCGCTCAGGGGATGGTCTGTGGCCTCCGCACTGGCCAGGCGTCTTCTCCGCCAATTCGGATCCTAGTCTTTTCCAGAGACATCATCCCAGGTGCAGCCAGAGCGATCCGTTCCCCAGCTAGCTGGGCCTCCCTCCCTCCGCCCCGGCAAGCTGACCCAAAACTGAGGGTCACGCCCCAGAAGGACGGCGGGCCTGTCACCACTGTTACTTTCTGTGCCGCCAGGCCTAATCCAGACTTCTGAACCGCGAGGTGTCGAATCTGCGTTGTTTAAACCCACTGAGTTCAGGGTCATTTTTTTAAGCGGCCACAGGAACACGCACGCTTACCCCATACACATGTGACTTGAAGACACACGGAACACAAGAAGCCCTCCTCGTGCATGAGATTTTCAGCCGCTTGGCAGGCCAGGCAGGGGCTCGGGCCTGAGCTCTCCCTGCTGAGGGACGCGGGATGCTGGGCACATCGGCTCAATTAAGTGTGTTACCACTTTCTCAATAAATACTTGCTGAATGAAGGAATGGATTGCAGGAAACTTACACGCACCATATCTGCTTCGTGTAACAGCTCTGAGGGACAAGGGGTCCCCACACGTGATGGTAACTGAAGCTCGGAGGGTTAGATGAGCCGCTCGGGGTGACAGCAGCAATGGTCGTCGCACCGCGCCAACTCTGTCCCCGGCGCACTTGCTCCTTGACCGTCTACGTTGTTACTGTCTCACACTTGTCAAGGGTGTGCAACCTGGTCCCTAATCCAAACAGTGGGCACGACAGTGGTGCGCACCTCCCGGGATCAGGGGGGCGCCGTGGCTGAGACAGCATACGGAAGACGCTTGGACCTGTCTCGTGCAGGGGAGGCGCCCGCTCCGTTTCACTGCACCTTGTGCTGGCAGCCAGTTCCCTGGGCCAGAGGTCACGTCTCTATCTCCCACTGACCCAGACTGGCCCGCAGAAGGATTCCCTGTGCACTAAAAAAACCACAGACCATTATCATGAATTCCAAGGTCTATGAAGCCATTAGAATTAATATGCAGAAGAGACAAGAACGGGCCAGGAGAAGGGAGGCAGCCCAGTGAGAGGAGGTTGAGACGGTCTGGAAACCTTAGCAGAGAGCGTGAGTTCCTTCCTAGAAAAGGCCCCTCCAGGGGGTCGCCTCTGCCCCTAGGGACACGCGAGCTTCTCCCCGAGGCATCGGGTGGTGTCGTGAAGAGGAGGCGTTTGAACAGGAAGAACGGACGCCATCGTGTTGGATCAGATGGTGTCGATCTTCACACCAGCTCGGGTTGGAACGAGGCCTGTGCTTCTCCCGGACTGATGGGATCTCCGGGGCTTTGGGACAGACGCTGGTTGGACACACCACCGCCAGTGCACTCTTATTGTGTGACGCGGAGGGAAGGAGAAGCTAAAAGGAAGAGAAAACACAAACGAAGGAGAGTCGGCAGGAGCTCGTTAGTTCTGGGGCTGGCAACCCGAAATTTGTGAGCATGACGACGTGGGTCAGAAGGAAGGTTCCTTTTCCCTTGTTAAAAATTGATCAGCGGATGAATTGTGAACAGGATGGTTGCCGAAGGTATGTGTTGACATCTGTAGAGAACAAATTGCCTTCGAGGTTATTGTGGTCACAAACAGACAGATCAGAAGAGAACAAATAGGAATTCTATTTTGAGTTCCTTTCCTTAGCTGCTAGTTTCTTGACATATTTCCTCAGAAAGCAGCGAATAACGTATCTACAAGCATTTTCTGATCTGCGGCTCTCACTAATTAACACTGATCTCCTAATGCAGGCGATCGCACTGCCTGCGCGCTCTTCTTCAGGGGATTCTGGAGGTTTCTGTAGGCGTGCGTGGCAGCGTGAGTCTGGAGAAAATGCTACCCGTGGTGAGGACAGGAAGGCGAATTTCTGCTTCTCCAGAAGTTTTAGGGAGGGAGATGAGGAGAAGGGGAGAAACGCCTGAGGAGGGTTGCCAGGAGGTCTCGGGGTCAGGCGGGAGGGACGGGGTCTCGGCTGCGTTGCTGAATCCGAGTTGGAGTTGGAGCCAGTCGAGTGTCCTAACTGCAGTCGTGGTTCAAGTTCTGGAGAAGGGGATGCTGAGGCGGAGTTCCGTGTGCAGCGGGAAGATTAGGGAGTGTGTCCTTGGGGTCCGTCCCTGTGCGGGATGGGGGAGGGGGAGGGGGAGGAGGGGAAATGGGAGGACAAGGGGGGGAAGATGGTGAGGGGAGGAGGAGGGGCGAGGGAGGAGAAGGGAGGGGGGAGGAAGGAGGGGGAGGAGGAGTGGGGAGGAGGGTGGAGGGGATGAAGGAAGACAGGGGAAGAGGGTGGTGCCGGGGTCCAGTTTCGGCGAATCTAGGGCTCTGAGAAGGGTGGACAGTCAGGCGAAAGGAAATGAGAGAGCCACGAGAGAGACGGAGTCTGATGACCAAGCAGGCAGCCCTGGCAATTCTGGCGGCTCCGCCCTGCTGGTTTCAGGGTCTTTATTTAAAAGGTAGTGAGTGACATTACATCAATGAGTGACATTCCATAGCGTGATCTCTTTGACAATCCGTCTTTACCAGCAAGGCGGCAACTTCCTTAATCCTGTATGTTGGTTTCGGGATAATTAACATATAAATTTAGGGCGGGGGGTGGGGTAGAGAACAGGGTGTTTCCTTAAGGCCTTAATGTTAATTATCTGTAAACAGGAGAAATCAGGGCGCGGCTCTGAGGGCTGCGCTTCCAACTACAACAGGGGAGGTGCCACCCATCCCCAGGATGCAACTTTCAGGGTACTTCTGGCCAGGCTGCTCTCATTCAGACGTACACCCACCAAGGCCTCCTGCTCCAGGTCCGTCCCCTTCCTCTAACTGCCATTAAACAAAAGGACATTACACTCCTTGGGGCCCAGGAGAGCAGCTCAGGAAATCCAAGCCCGCCACTTTGGCCGGCAGGAGCTGTGCTTCAACCGCTTTTCGACACAGGGAAGGGTCTGGACCTGTGAGCCCAAAACGGCTCCCAACAGGGCGGTGTGCCGTGACGGGCTCGTGAGCAGCCCTGGTCACCCGCCCGGGAGCCCCGGAGCTAGGGCTGCCGGTCAGAGACCCGCTCCCGGGGCGGGAGGGCCGGGCCCTCCCCCGTCCGCGTCCACCGGGCACCGGACCGCACCGCCGGCGGTGGGGGGGCGGGGTTCTGACCTCCGCCGAGGGGGCTCCCTGCCGGTGGGGCGGCCCCCGAGGGGCTCAGGGCCCCGGGTCCCTGCCCGCAGCCCAGCAGCCGGGGGAGGGGGTGGTCCGGACGGCTCCCCCCGGGCCCCCCCCACAACGCTCAGTTCCCACTTCTCGTCTCCCAGACGGGGACACTGCTTCCCCGTGGGGTCCCTCGGGGTGGAGCGGGAGACCAGAAGGCACGCTCGGGGTGGCTGCGGCCCGAATGCTCGCGTCTCCCTGGAATCCGTGCGTTGAAAGGTAACCTCCGAGCGCGGGGCATCCGGAGGCGGGGCCTCTGGGAGGCGGTGAGGGCGGAGCCTCCGCGCAGGGGCGGAGCCGAGCTCAGCCCGGGTCTTGGCACCTGCTGCGGATAAAGGGGCAGGAGGCGCGGCCGCAGCCCCCGGAGAGCTCGCCCTGGACCCGCCCCTGCTGGCTGGCGGCCTGAGCTCCCACCTCCGGCCTCAGAAGCGCGAGCGGTCAGTGTCTGTTGTTTAAAAGCCTCGAGTTTCCGTATTTTGATGGAGCGGCCCGCGCCCACCGAGACCCTGGAATGATCTGTCAGCAATGACTGGGCGGGAACGATCCGTCTTCGTTATTGCTAACGGTTAGAGTAGCCACGCCACTGCAGTTACTATGATCCAGAATGCTTCGCTTCACAGCTGCCGGGGCAAAGGCCATCTGAGGAGTCGTCATGGCTCAGCCAGTCACCTGTGACGTCCGCGGTCCAGGCGGGAGGCAAGGCTCGGGCAGGCTGAGCAGCGATGCCAGGGGCGACGACCCCGGCAGCCGAGAGTTAGGATCGCGCGTCTGCTTTGAAAGGCTCGCGGGGGTCCTTCTTGTAGGCGTGGAGATGCTTTCGCGTGGTCTCCTGGTTTCCACCGATTTTTCTGGGCCTGCCAGAAGGGTGAGCCAAGGCAGGTGCCTTGACCTCCCTGACCGATTTCTAATGGACTGGAGACCCATCCTTCCTCTGCAAGTCACCTCCCAGAGGTCGTGAACTCCCTCGGCACCCCAAGGGACCAGCCCCCGGAGCTGGCGTGAGGCGCGAGCTGCCCCGTGAGCGGAGGGCTCGGCCGTGTGTGATCGTCTGGAAGTTCAGCCGCAACAGAGAAGGAAAAGGTTTCGGCGGGTGCTTTTTATCCTCGTGGCGCCCGCATTAGGAGCACATACATAATTTAAAAACTATATATTTTCAATTATTGTGAGTTTCCCAAACAAGAGACGTTTTATCGTGTGACCGTTAAATGCAACCAGGTGATCATTAAAATCTTGCTTGTGTTGACATTTCCTTCAGCTCTGAAACGGAGTTAAATTTTCTTAGTAAATGAGACCTCTCGGGAAAAGTGTTTCAAAAAAACGAAAAAGATTTAAGCAGTTTTCTGGCAAAGGAAAAAGAAATAAAGGATGGAGGGGGGAGAGAAAGAGGTTTCAATTTTACGACTTGTTTTGGAATCAAAGTCATAGCCAATATCCCGCTGAGATGAAAATTGTTCCAGGCTGGAAGAGCGAGGCTGAGAATGTGTGTTTCTGTGAAATGTATTGACATTATGATCTTACTAACGCATGCTAATACCCCGCCAACGCCCGCTGTATAACCAGAAGCACTGGGCAGCGCTATCTACAATATCAGATATATATTCTGATATGATCTCATTATTACAAAATTAATTCAGATCCTTGTAGGATGCTTGGCAATGCCTTCCAGAAATAACAAAATTGACAGGCTGATAAATCGCATCTCAATGGCACCTTCGTGAAAAGTCAGGAGAAATCAGTCTAATCTTCTTAGATGAACAGTTCGAGGCTCAGACTCCTTCCAGCCCTCAGATTCTACGTCTGTAAAAATATCACGTAACAATCAGTGCGGCCGAGGCGCGTGGGGCCTCACCTTCCCGCTGATTAGCATAATCGATTCCTCATTAAACTCCTGTACGCACAGCTTTGGTTTCTTTCGAGTCAAATTTCAGCCCCCGCACCCGACTTTCCAAAACTCTTCTTCAAATGTCTGTAAAACTGAGAAAGCATAATTCCTTTTCAACTTAGAAAGCTAAGAACTGCCTTAAACACAGCAAATGATCCCTAACGACCCTCGCTAACGGCCCCTGATGAGTGAGGTTCTCGGGGGGTTGGCCTTGCGTGCTGGGACTTCGGGCTGTTGGTGGGTCCGGGGAGGAAAGGGGCCACCGCGAGTCTCTCCCTGCCAGGGCCTCTGTCTCCGCGGAGCCCGATGGCCACGCACATCTGCACACACGCAGGTGTCGTGATAAACACCGTTGTCGTGCCCGATGGCACGGTCTCTTTACAGTTTTATTTTCATCCAGGTGTTTTGGCAGTAAAAAAAGAAAAAAAAGCTACCTAACTTTCTCCAAGCAGCTCTTCTGCTCCCGGAATGTTCCACGTAACACTCTTGCCTCCATTCTGGATGTCTCTGGTGCATTCTACCGCATCACAGCTAAGGCGGCCTTGGAGCCGGGCTGGCTTGGCTAGAGTTTCGCTTCCGTGTCTTACTAGCTGTGGGAGGCGGCGGGAATCGTGGAAACTTCCAGTCCTGCCATCTCCTCCCCTGTAACGCGCAGTTATCAACAGAACTGACCTGGTGGGTTTTCATCAACATGAAATGAACCAATAGTGACAAATGACTCCGAGCTTGCCCGGCCCAGAGCACGCGCTCGGTGTGACAGACAGCTATTTGTAGGGATCGTCATCAGTGCGACGCGGGACTTTCATCTGTGGTTTTAGTTTATTCCTTTGAAGGTCCCGAGACTCTACAGGTGGGTGGTCAAGGGACCCCTGAAGCGTTCTGCGTCTCGCCTTCGATAAAATGATTGTTTGATCACGTTTCCATCTCTTTGTCCCAAGAATCACCCCTGAGTTTTTAGTCCTCAGGCTTCGATACAAAGTTCCGTGTCTGTATGGAGGGAGATCCCCCTACCAGTCAGTGCTCACAGTTTCCCGGTCGCACAGAGGGGCACCGAGCACAGTCTAGTGGTTGTCGGAGAAAGAAGCGCTAAGAATCGAGGGAGCTTTGGAATTCAGATTCGGACTTTTCGTTAAGGCTTGGTTGGGCTTTTGCCTTTACCGCCGAGCAGATTTCTAATACCGTCTTCTAACTCGTTCTGTGTGTTCCTTAAACTTCCCAGCACGAGGCTGAGCAGAACCCGTCCATTTGTAAATGTGTCCCTTCTGTTTGTGGGTCCCAGGCGCTGGCGCACCTCCACGTGCCGCGTGTCCCTGGATGTGGCGTGGCCTGGGCTCCGGGCCGCGGGGAAACGGCAGGAGAGAAAGGGTGGTTGTGAGAGGAGCCGCCGGGTCAGGGGGAGTGCAGGCCCCCCGGGCCCCAGCCGGAGGGCTGGGAGAGCCAGGCCGCGGTGGCGGTGGTGGGGAGCCGGTGGGAGAGGTGTTCAGGAAACACTCTGAGCAGAAGCGTTTAAACTGGAATCTGATGATGGAGACGGGACCTTCGGCTGCAGATCTGGGAAGTGAGGCTCAGGCCGAGAGACCTCGAGTGCGGGCGCTGGCGTGTGCCTGTGCGTGTGCGTGTGTGTGTGTGTGTGTGTGTGTGTGAGTGACCGGTGAAGAGAAACAGACACAAACAACGGTAGATGAACCGACAGACCCGTTCCCTGCCGTTCCTCCCCTCCTGTCCCACTCGTGAGGCCAGCTCGGTGCCTGTGAGGTCTTGGCTTAGGGTCCCCTTCCCCCCCTCCCCTGGGGCCTCCTGGGGTGAGGTCCCAGGACACACAGGCGCACACACACTCAGTATGTGCCCACCTTCCTAATTTCTCAATGATTATATTAGTTTTAACGTTGATTTTCTAGTGAAGTAACCTTACTCCATATCTACAATATTTATGCATCTGACATGTTTCCTTTTTTATTTATTTTGAGAGAGAGAGAGAGAGAGAGAGAGAGTGAGCAAGCGTGCGCACAGGCTGGGAAGGGACAGAGAGAGGGAGAGAGAGAGAATCCTAAGCAGCTCCATGCAGGAGCCCAGCACGGGGCTTGAACCCTCGAACTGTGAGATCATGACCTGAACCAAAACCAAGAGTCAGGCACTAAGCCACACAGGCTCCTGTTTCTTTTTTTTAAGGCGTTAACTCACAGCAACAGAAACCAGGGATACAGTGATGTTGACTTAGGGGCTCTGTGCTTCCCCGGCACGAACCTCCCGCTCTGTCTCACAGGCGGGCCTCATTCCAGGTGATGCTTGCCGACAGTTGTTGACACAGTAAAGAAGCTTGCTCCTCCTGCCGTCCCCGAAAACGGCGTCTCCCGCCAGGTAATGTCAGCAGGCCCTTCTTGGCACCTGTCACAGCTCCATCTCCGTGTTTCTGGAGCCCGTGAACAGGACCGACGCCATCTGGTTGTGGAGATACCTTAGGGCTGTCACCTCATTCCTGGAATGAAGTCTGTTGGTCAGTGTGTGTCTTAGACTTTTTTATACATTTTTATTTATTTTTGAGACACAGAGAGAGACAGAGCCTGAGCAGGGGAGGGGCAGAGAGCGAGGGAGACAGAATCCGAAGCAGGCTCCAGGCTCTGAGCTGTCAGCACAGAGCCCGACTCGGGGCTTGGACCCACGGACCGTGAGATCATGACCTGAGCCGAAGTCAGACATTTAACTGACGGAGCCGCCAGGCACCCTGACATTTTCATGCTTAATGGAACTAGCGGATATGTTATCAGTATGTTTTGTATTTTCATTCATAAGCGAGAGCTAACTTTTCCTTCCTCTGCTCTAGCCTTACCTTGTTTGGGTTTCAGGGTTATTCTAACCTTGTAAAATTAACTGGGAATATTTTCATCTGTTTTATATTCTTGAAAACAAGGAAATCATCTGTTTCTTTTTTTTAACAAGCCGAGGGGTGCTGGAGAGGGGGGGGGGGCTAGACGGTGATGGGCAGGAAGGAGGGCTCGTGTTGGGATGAGCGCTGGGTGTCCTATGTAAGTGATGAGCTGCCGGGTTCTGCTCCAGGCCGGCTGGGGACCGAGCCGGGCCTTGAACTCAGCCTGGGGTCCGAACCTCCGCCTTTTCCCCTCGGAATAAGACTCTTTTGCTTGTTTTCATCTTGTGTTTTGCACTGAAGGAGCTTTTAACTCGAGAACTTAAACACATCTGGAAAACAACAAAATATTTTCCTCCAACTATTTTCCCGATTGTTGTACTTAACTAATACTTTTTTTAAGTTTATTTATTTATTTCAAAAGAGTGAGAGAGAGGGAGAGAATGAACAGGGGAGGGGCAGGGAGAGGGGGGCGCAGAGCATCCAAAGGGGGCTCCAGGCTCGGTGCTGACAGCAGAGGGCTGGAGGTGGGGCTTGAACTCACAGCCTGCACGACCGTGGCCTGAGCTGAAGTCAGACACTGAGCTGACGGAGCCACCCGGGCGCCCCCTGACGTATTTACCGAGACTCTCGCCTGCCGGCCCCTCGGCGGGTTTTCGCAGCACGCGGGCGATCACGGGCCGCTTGCCCTCCAGCCGGGGCCTTTTCTCCCCGGGAGCTCGGGCGCTCACGCGAACGCCCCTTCGTTTCCCGTTCTTGCCGTCGTCCCCCACAGCAGCCGCCTGCGACACGAAGGGGAATGCACTGCACGGGAACAGAACATGCCTTTCTTCAGCCACTCGACGAACACACGGGAGCCTCCGCGTCAGGGGACAGGGAACAGCGCAGGGCAGGCCGAGGGAAAGGTCGAAACGCCTCCGAGCCGATGCTCTCCTCCTGGGGCGATCGCCAGCCCGGAAGAGGCTGACACGGGCTCACCGACGTGCGCTTCTCCCTTTTACAAGTGTCAGGAATTAACACAATCTCGCTCTTCCGTCTTCGGCCCGTTAACCGCACCTGGTTCCACGAGGCCCAGCGGTTCTCATCCCGGGACTGTTTTGCCTCCGCCCCCCTCACACGACAGGGTGCGTTCGGTGACGTCTGGGGACACTGTCGGCTGTCACGACGCTGGGGTGATGCCGCCGGCATGTAGTGGAGGTCGGGGATGCCGCTGACTGTCCCCCGGGGCCTAGGACGGCCCCATGACGGAGCGTCATCCAGACCCCGGTGTCGAGAGGCAGTGCCGCGGTGCCCCGTGTGTGGACGCGAGTCAGCCGGGCTCCGGGGGGCGTTCCGGTGGCTTCTAGCGTTCGCCGCGCCCGGGATGCTGGGGTGGGCGTCTGGGAACACGCGCTGGGAGACTGAGGGGCCCGGTCTTGCAGCCGGACGGAGCCCCTTGCGGACCGCGGACCTGCATGCTGTCACATGCTCCCCGTCATGCCTTCTGCTCCTTGGAACTTTGTCCCCCTTCTCGTTTGTCCAGAACATTCCTACTCTTCTTCCAGCCTTACTTCCTTCAAGACTGCACCCCTCGGACCCTCCTACGACCCAGACGCAGCGCCGTTCCTTCCCTGTGCGGTGCCTTGGGTCACCCTCGGCTCAGCCCGCAGCCTCTGCGAGGCAGGACCCGCGTCAGGCTGCCCCTCACCCCCTGCGGGGCACACAGCTGGGCGCTGCGGCCGCTGCTGGAGACACCCGTCCAGGGAACCAACAGGTGCCGGCGTCTGTCACCCGGAATACAATCATTTACCTATGTCCCCTCTCCCATCTGTGCTCAGCAAGGATGCCTTTCCTCGTCTCCGGCTCTGATGCCAGCCTCCGGGTCATTCGGACTCCCTCCCCCGGTGCTGTGGCCACCGGGTCATGACACCACACGCTCCACTCTCACCCCGTGGTCTCCTCATTCGGCCAGGGCACCCTCCCCACCCCCCCACCCCCGCTCCCGTGCGCCCGCCCTGCTGGGCCACCCCTGGCTGCCTGTGCGACTCGGCACCCCCAGATGTCGCCTGTAAAGCTTAATTGGCCCCTAGCACGCACCCCTCGAGCCGCTCCCGTCTGTCGTATGGGACTCCCGGAAGGCAGAGGCTCCCTGGTCTTTTGTGCCACCTCCTCAGTTTGAGAACAGCGCCTGGCACCCGCTGAGCGCGTGAACATTCACGGAGGGAGCGCGCTGTCCCCCTGCCGTGCTGGAGTTACGTGAGTCTGGGAAGGCGGTCCCATCCATCCTCTCTTTGCGTTACCCAGAAGGCCCGGTAAAACCTTGCCATCAGAAGGCTCTCCGTGAGTCTCTAGTGTTGGAAGGAATCGCGTGAACAGATGGGTGTGTACAGGATGGGTTCGATTCATAGTAGTTGCTCAATGCAGAAGAGGCAGGTCTGAGAAGAACTCCGATTTCATCCCTTCAGCGTTCCCTGTGCTCAGTTATCTATTATTCTCTTTCACGACTCTCCGCATCTGCGTACCGCTGGCACTATCCTTTCTGGAACATATCGTTTAAAATAACTCAATTTTAAATCTGTATCAATTTATTTGGTAATAAAACTTTTATTATTACGGTAAATGGAAAACCGGTTTCATTTGTTACAAATAGAAGGTAACCTTTCAAACGAAGTGTAATAAAATCAAATACTTATTAAATCTTAGCCACGTACTGGGGGCCCTGAGCATGCGTCTGGTGCGTTTGGCACTATGGTTCTGTGCGATGCTGCCGTCGGGGGAACCGGTGGGGAGGACACGAGGTCTCTCGGCATCATTGCTCGCAGCCGCCCCTGAATCCATAACTACCTGTGCACAAAGCAAGAGTTTTAAAGAGATTAGCAAGGCTAGGAAGTGGTTTGCCAGCAGCCCGATCTCCCCGGGTGTGCTGGGAGCTTCTCAAAGGATGGAAGGAACCACTTCCTCGGGGCGTGGTCCCCCGGGTTACACGCCCTTCCCGTGTGCCAGATAGCATTGTTTTGGCAAAGGGCAGTTGTGCGCGGCCCACGCCTCGGGGGGCGCTGGCGCGGGAGGACACGCAGGTGCAGGTGGAGGGCGGAACGTGGGAAGCTCCAACAGCCCCCGGCGCCCGGCCTCTGGGGAGCCTGCAGGGCTGGGGATCCCTCAGCGCTGGGGGGGTGAGGCGCTACGGCCGCTGGGGAAGCCCGGGTGGCACGCACTCTCCACCTCCTGCAAAAATGGGAGCTCGACAGGGAAACTGAGTGACTGTGAAGTAGTCGAGGCCTCTCCTGGACACCTGAGTTGCGAGGGCTGCAGTTCAACCTGCAGCTCGCGTCTCTGACCAAGCCCGATGAGAAGCAAGAGGCCGAGGAACGCACCCGGGAGAACTCTCGCGTCATGAGAGGGAGGGGGGAGGGTCAGACGGACTCATCCACTAATGCTCACGGTCATTCTTCATTCATTCGTCAAACACGTACAGCACACCCGGCACTCTCCAGACGCCGGGGTCCTTCCCGGGGTTACAAAGGTGAACAAAACCCAGGCCAGGTGGGCGTCGCAGGGAAATCCTGGACACCGGCAGGCGCTGTCTCCCCCACCGAGCCCCAGGCGATGTCGGTCGCCCCTTCCTTCCGGATGATGCGGAACGCGTGACTGATGAAAGCGAAGCTCTTTCCTCCAGGGCTCCGGAGACCAGTCGGCCCAGTTTAAACCTGTTCTTTCAGGAGAAAGGATACTTCTGAGGATGTCGGCGTGCTTTGGAGGCAACACCTGTCAAAGAGAAGGCCGCGTGTGCGAGCGGAGAGCAGCCGTCGGGGTGAAGGGTAGAGTCAGTGTCTGCGGGAGACGAGGCAGGAGGACCCGCCCCAACCCGGCCCCCTCTGCTTTGCTTGGGAGCCCCCGTGCCTTCTAAGCACCAAGCCCCAGGCTAGGTGCTCTGCGGGGTACCGGGATGCAGGAAATAAGACGCCTGTTTGCAAATCATTTACCGAGCAGGCAGTAGCTGTGGCCAAGCGCGGTGCTGCAGGCGACGCAGAGGCTGGCGAGCCCACGGCCTCCAGGCCCCGCAGGGCAGAAGACGGTGCAGCTGTGGTCGTGGTCGATGCTTCATGTCTGCCCCTTAGTGTCTCAGGGGCAGGGAGGGGCCCGGGCAGCGTGTGTTAGCACAGCCCCCCTGACCCGGGGCCGAGTCGTGGCCAGGTGGCACTGGCCTGGCTGCTTGGCCTCAGGCTGCATTTCCGGTCTCCCCAGAAACGCTTCCCCCACCCCGGGCCCAACAGTGAGTTCAGGTCCATCTGAGCCGGCTCGGCCGGATTCTGCAGCCTATGACTCCGTCTGATGGAGTGACCAGAAACAGACGCTCGGCTTCTCTTGGAAACCTCTGCAGATCTTTCAAAGCAGTGACCACCCGAGCCCCGTGAAGGTGGCCTCACCGAGAAGAGCCAAGTGCTGTCCCGACAGCCTTGACACCACCTGGGCCGGTTCATTCATTTCGACACTTGTCTGGTTTCCATTAGCACCTGGGCTTGCCTCTGGCCTGAAAGTGTTCCGGCACACGGCATCCGCCCCTCAGTGGTCTCCAGAACCTCCGCACGCCTGGCCACCTCTCTCTCTGCCTTGTTGGTCTTTCCTGAGTGCTCTCTCAGTGATGTAATATTTTTAAAAAGTACATTTCTCCTTATGTTTCAAATACATGAAAGCAAGCAAGGGGCGCCTGGGCGGCTCAGGTGGTTAGGCGTCCGGCTTCTGCTCAGATCGTGATCTCGCAGTCTGTGAGTCCAAGCCCCACGCTGGGCTCCATGCTGACAGGTCAGAGCCTGGAGCCTGCTTCGGATTCCATGTCTGCCTCTCTGCTCTTCCTCTGCCTGTGTTCTCTCTCATTTTCTCTCAAAGGTAAATAAATAAACATTAAAAAAATTTAAAAAAGCAAGGAAGCAAATTAAATAGGTAGGGTAAAAGGAAGATTGATTAGAAATTTCAAAATAGAGAGAAATAGACCTTTTCTCCTGATGAGAAATGCCAGCTTCTAGTTGTGGGCTATTAATATGCCATTTGTGCGCTGGAAGAATATCATGTTAGCAGAAATTAATCTATCAGCTCTCCACGCGGTGACCAGCACTGTCGGCTCCATAGCCGCCAAAAACCTGACGATGCGGAACAAGAGCGAACGGCAGTGCAAATAGAGAGACACACAGTAATTCTTCAGACGCCTAAGTAGATTAACCTCAGTATTGATTAGCTGGCTTGGAAATTAATGAGTTATCCGCATTAATTATGTGTGTGTCTTCATAAACGTCCTCGGAATCTCTGGTGGGGAAGTAAGCTAAGCGAATGCTCCACTGGGGACGGGACGGAAGGCGGAATCTCGGGATCCGAGGCGTCGTTTCTGTGGGCGTCGTCTCCCGGGCAGCGCGATCACTTTTCAGTCTGTCCCCACACCCACGGGGCATCCCTTCCCCTCGATCGTCACTCCACCTCCAAACTCTGCTTCTTCTGACAGCTGACCCCAAAGGTGATGAGTACCTAAATCTTAGGGGTCGGACTGTATGTTTTTGGAGAGTAGAGCCTGTGGTTGCTGCTCCTTGGTGCCCAGACAGGGCAGGATGCGTGGTGGGACCTCGTTGTTGAGTTGATGAACCATCGAAAGTCCTTGGTATGGCCAGCCCCAGGGTCGGCCTTTGTGAGCACGCTATTCTGGCCAGAATGATCCTGGCAGTGAGGGCTTCCTGCTTCTAGAATGCTGCTCCTTTGTCTGTAAGCTGCAGAGCGTAGCATAGCGTAGAGGGGTCCCTGGGCCCCCTGCCGGCTATGGAGCTCTTACTGGTTTGCCTCCTCACCCCTACCCCCAGAGCCCAGGGCCTCCCGCCTTTGCCGAGCGTCCGGTGTTTCTAGTTCCTGCACTGGTCCCGTCTCTTGCTTCCCCGCCAGGCGCTCCAGTCTCTTGACGATTCACCCACATAACCCAGTCCTTCTTGCCTTCTGTCTTATAGGAACTCTGACATTTCAGATGCGTGGATTACACCCTTCTCCGAGGTGAGTATTTCCCTACTTTTAAAGTATGCTTTTGCATATTGTCATGAAAATCTGGGAAACGAGGGAAGAGAAGAGGGGTGATGAGTATTCCGTCGTGCAGTGGGAACCTTGGCCAGGAGGCGCTCTGCGAATTCAACCTCGCCGGGGCACGCGGGGAGAACCAGCGGCGGGGACGAGTTTCCCACCACTGGCCAGCCCACTTTCCTGGACGAACTCCCAAAGCTCGCGCCTGCCTTTTCGCCACATCGATTCGGCCTGGGGGGCACGGGCGGGGATGGCGTGAGTTGCCTCTGCAGGAGCACGGATACCGTCTTCCTCACTTGGCGGACGGCAGGGAGGAGAGAAAGAACACACTCTCTGGCCGCGATCTCGGCCCTGCCTCGGACCACACCCCTGTCCTTCTTGGAGAGCCGGCTGCTTTTCCTCCGGAGTGGAAGAGTGTAGACGACACCATCTGCCGGGGCCCTGCCCGCCGTGAGGTCCTGTAATTCTCTGAGGCTGTGATGAGAGGGCAGCCGCGGGGGTGGATTTCTACGTGCGCTCCGGAATACGCAAGGGCAAGGGCACGCTCTGGGTCTCCTCCGGAAGGGTCGGGCGCCAGCGGAGCGTCGCTGGGAATAGGGGTGCCCGGGATGGAGAGCTGCCCGTCCCAGCAGCCTCTGCGCGGCGCCTGGGGGCCGGCGCTCTGCCGAGGAGGACCGTTTACCTTGCATCTTGCCTCTGTGAACAGGCAGGGCGATGCAGACAAGACAGCATCACTTGTATTAAAACTCCGAAGGCATCACAAAAACAAACGAACAAACACCCCAGGGGAGGGGGGTCCTGACGTTTGTTGACTGTAGATGTTTATAAAATTTCATTTTGACTTGAAATTACCGAGTTTTGCTTTCCTGCTATGGATACGGAGGCGTGGGATAGGGAGAGGCGACGACTGACAACTCGGTCATCTCGGGTGAGACAAACGCTCTGAAGACACGGTACGGGGGCCGACTATGGCCTGCGGAAGGAGCACGATAAAGATTTGATGAGCAGAAAGTGGACCAGCGCATGGAAAAACCTAGTGGTCCCCTGAAATTGTGACTTCTGGGGGCCCCCGGGGGGCTCGGTTGAACGTCCGACTCTTGGTTTTGGCTCAGGTCATGATCTCACGGTTTGTGGGTTGGAGCCCTGCATCGGGCTCCATGGTGACAGCACGTGCGTGAATTCTCTCTCTCTCCCCTCTCTCTCTGCCCCTCCTGCACTCTTCTCTCTCTCTCTCTCTCCCCCTCGAAAAAGAAATAAACAAATAATAAATAAATTAAAAAATCTAAAAAAAGAACAATAAAAATTGTGAATTCCGGATTTTCTGGTTGTCTGGCCAAACAACCAAGTGACGTCCTAGCATGTTTAAGCTCTGACGAGAGTGTGTTGTTTCCGGAGTGTTCTGGAGGGCTGATTCTGGCTGCCAGCCAACCTGGGGAACCGACAGGGCCCAGAGAAGGACAGAGGTGCCCCCGCTTTGCTTATCACCTGATAAGATCCTAAGATGTAACGGTGCCCGGCCCTCCCTGCGGATTCTGTTGGAGCGAGTCTGGGATGGGACCTAGGGTGTGAACACCGCCGGCTCCCTATCTTGGCTGCACACTGGTATCACCTGGAAGGTTGTAACAACCAGCAGCCCCCAGCTCCCGGCACCAGGCTGTGGATCAGAAACCCCGTGGATGGGGCCCGTGCTTCGTGGCTAATAAGCCTGCGGGTGACGAGGAAGCAGGCTGGAGTCACCGCGCTACTAATTCAGCGTGGGCGGGGACTGCTGTGTCCCAGAAGGAGCCCTGGGGACCTCCTAGCAGGGACATACGAAAGCACCAGCCAGTGACACCGAAAAAGAAAGCAGGCGAGGTGATAGGAGGAAGATGGAAATTCTCCCCAGATGAATGCACAGACTCAGCGTAATCCCAGACAAAAGCTCCCGAGTGAGCAGGGCTCGATGGATGATTCTCAAAGCCACGTAACAGCGTCCGGGGCCAAAGACGGATACGGCGGTTGTGACAAAGGAGCCAGCAGGGCTGACCCCGTGGAAAGCACGGTGGCTGGAAGACACGTCTGCACGATGAGAGGACGGGCCGTAATGACTGGTGTGGAGACGGTTCGATGGACATATGGAAAAGGATATATTTAGATCTGTACATAACACCATACACAAAAATATATTCCAGATGGATTAAAGGCCTAAATGTGAAAAGCGAACGTTTAAAAAGGAAATATAGAATAATATCTTTATCTCACTGGGATAGTTTAGTTCAAAAAAATTCTTAGGAGAAAAGATTGATAAATTTGACTACAGCAAAATTTAAGATATTTGAGTGACGGAAGCCGGGAGACAAACCGGGAGACAGTATTTGCGACAGGCACCGGAGCAAAGCGGGACCCCCGGATATTCGGGATAAGAAAATAATGACAGTTTTTGACATGCTGGGAGGAAAAGGCCTGGCCGAACATTGTAACAAGAGACCCACGGGACGGGAAACCAGGACGCCCAATAATCACGGGAAGGCTCGGCCCGTTGAGCGCGGAGGGGCGCAAGCGAAAACAGCCAGCCAGTTTGCAGTGGCCCTGGGTGACAGGAAGGAGGGTCGTTCCCCGCAGGCTCGGTGACACACTCCAGTCTGTTCCGTAGCTTCAAACGGCGGCACTCTCTGATCTTACGGTCCGAGGTCGGGGGCTCTCTCACTGGGGGACAGTGAGGGCGTCAGAGGGGCTGGCTCTCCCCGAGGCTCCTGCGTGGCTCCTTCAGCTTCTCCGGGCCTCGAAACTGCATCCCCGCACCCTGGGCTCCTGGGCCTCCCTCCGTCAAAGCCAGCCGCGCGGCATCTGCAGTGGGACCCCATGATCCCATCAGACCCTTCTGGGGACCCAGGCTAACCTCCCCACACCGAGATCCGTAACTTAATCACATCTGCGAAGCTCCCTCTGCCGTGCAAGGGGAAGCTCAGGTGTAGGATCCCAGCGGGCGTGGGGGGGGGCCCCGATCGCCCGGCCTCTCCCCTGCATCCTCCCCTGCAGGACCCCCCTTTGGCACACCTGCACGGCCCTCGGCACCATGGCTGGCTGCAGCCCCGCACGCTTCCGGCCTTCAGGGAGCCTTGCAGGTGCGGCCCAGCAGCCTCGCCCGGCCCCCGCCCTGTGCCTCGCTTCCACGCCTGCCCTGCCTTGCTTCCTGCTCTGCGGTCTCCGACCTGCGCGGGGTGCCTGCGGACACCCTCGGCCACGTGTGGTAGAAAGACCGGGGGGCCGACACCGGGGAGGCCGCCCCTGACTGCTGGGAGCCCCTAGACGCGCAACGAGAGCTCCCCGTTCTGACTCGTGAGCAAGCGGTCGTGAGATGCAGGGAGTTCCGCGCTGAGGACGGCCCGCCAGGCGGGGACCCTGGTCATGGCCGCGGGGCTAGCTGGCACCCATCCGCGCCCCTCAGCCCTGCTCTGTGCGGCCAAGCTCCTGGCCGGCAAGCCTTTGCCTCACTCAGCCCCTGCGTCTGGGGGAACCTCGGTCCCAACACTCACTTTTCCTTTATTTTGCTGTGGAGCTCGCGCAGGTACAAAGGGAGAGAGAGCCCAGGGAACGCTCCTGTCACCACCACCCAGCGGCGACCGTGCACGTGGCTGATCTGGGGTCCCCTACGGTCCCCCCCTCCCCCTCTGCTGAGCTTGTCCCAGAGGATCCCTGCACACCCCTGAGCCTCGCGCTTGAACCCTCCAGCCGTCTCGCCGAGACTCAGCCTCTTCTTCCCTGTAACCTGGCGATGACGCCGCAGCTGGACGTACCGACAGCCTCCTGGTTCCAGCAAACGGTAAGGAGCCGGCGATCTCGGAGTTTCACAGACAAATGTTCCTATTTAATCTGTTCCCATCAAGACGCCAGAAACGTCCGCCCTGCATTCGGCTCCATCACGTCTGCTCTCGTCCCGAGGACGCCCTCCAGCCTCACCCCTCTCCCCCGCCACCCCTGACACGAGTTTACAGAAGAAGCCGAGGCTTTCGTCCTGCACAATTCCCCGCACGCCGTATTCTGTAGAGTCAACCCTCACGGTGTCCCTTAGCACGGCTTCTCGGTCCCCGATATTTCCTGCAAACTCGTGGACTGAAAATTAGGTCTGGAAGCTTGATTTCGTCCTGACGCATGTGTAAGGGGGGTGTGTGTGCCTGCGTCTCTGTGTAGTGAGTGTGTGTGCACGTGTGTGCACGTGTGTGCATGTAGTGTGTATGCGTGTGTGTGTGCCTGTGGAACACTCCCGCCCCCTCCCTGGTGTCATGTTCGCCCCGCGACGTGTCCCTGACGTTGTCTGGGGAAAATCAAGACCCAGACCAGCCTCTCCGGGGACAGGGCAGAGCAGGAGTCTCCATGAGGCCGAGATCCTGGGATGCAGGGCCTGAGCTTCGCCAGGCCTGAGGGGCTGGCCCTGCTGGACTCAGAGAATGTTCTAGCAGGGAAGGGAAGCCGGGCTGTGGTCAAGAGTCACCCCCCCACCCACCCCATGGATGCTTCTGCAGGAAGCAAAAGGCTGAGCTCTGAGGGCTCCCGTCGGAAGGAGGAAGGAGGAGGGACGGAGGGAGGACGGGGGAGGGACGGGAGGAAGAGACGGAGGAGCGGGCAGGCCCGCCCGGCCAGCTCTCTGCTCCGCGGGGGCAGGGCAGCGGTCCGGGGACCCCTCGGGCAGAGGCTTTCCATCACGATCGCCTGCTCCGCACCCGTCTGAATAGCTTCCCTTGCAGGTTTTAAATGAGGTTGTGTGAAATGCCGACGTGTCTACACCATCACGGGAGTAATTTGCCTCTGAGCATCCCGACGTGTGCGCACACATCCTCAGAAATAGCCTTTTCATTAATTGCACTTTGTAGTCTGCTTATTTTGAATAAATTGGCTTCCAGCGTATTGTCATGTTTTGGCAGGAAATTTGAAATAGCGGGGGATGGTTCTGCTACATGCTACAAAATTCATTAATCAGAACTCGTTTTTAATGGGTTCTTCGGGGGGGTCTGGATCAGAAATTGGGCTATTAATAAACGCGGGCTGCGGGGGGGGGGCGCGGAGGCTGGCTTCCCTGGCAGCTGGCGGCTGCTGGGCAGAGGAGGGGCCCGGGCACCCCGGGGCTGTCGCCTCCCGCACCTTCCCCGGGGCAGGCAGGCCCCACGCGCTCACGGCTCTGAACCACCGACACGAGGACACAGATGGCAATGCGCCAACGGGGTGCGGAGCCTGTGTGCACGCCGTCACGGGCGGTCCAGGCCAGGGCCATGGACGTCCACACTCGTCCGTCCTTCAGGGGCACGGGAGGGAAACGTGGTATGACCCGGGGGTGTCCCTGCTTGCAGTCGGCCAGCAGGTGCAGAGAGGTCGGGGTCGCTCGAACGCCCCCTCACTGCCGCCTGCCGCCCGCCACGTTCCAGGGGAGGGGACAGGCCCTCCGGGGCCAGCCTCTTAGCTGGACAGGGCTGCAGGGGTGAGGCTCGCCCAGCGACCGGGCCCTTCGAGGTCTCACCCCTCCCTGGTCTCACACCCATTTCTATTTCAGGCTCTGGGCTGTGGCCGCCCGACATCCCGAAAGCAGGGGGGAGATGTGACGGGTGGTAAACAGCACCCTACCCGACGGCCCAGGATCAGCGCCCTGTGCCCTTGGCCTCGTTCTTTGACCCGTCAGTTCACACGTATCCCCAGGGCGCGGCGCATTCGGAGTCGCCCGACCGAGCACCTTGGCCCAGCCCAGGCCCTACCCGGCCCAGGGCTCAAACCTCCAGGCCACTTTTCTGAACGCACGGCGCATCCGCTCAGTCCTCACTCTCCCAACGGACGCAGCCGCAGGCCCTGGGCCGCGGTGCTGCGTCGAAGGGCTGGTATGACTAAGGCCTAAGTCGTCCCCGCGCCCTGGGGCCCTTGGCCCTCATGGATCTCCACCCTCGTTCGTGGCCTCTGGGCCTCCTCCTTCTCCCAACACACGGATGAAAATTGACAACCAGCATGGAGGGAAGCTGTGGTCCTTGAACGGGCACTGGCGGTGACTCGGTCAACCGCGGGCAAACTGCACCCCGGCCGGGGATGGCAGAGCCCCGTAAGAAGGTCAGGGTCTTTCACCACGACCTCGCCTGAGTGGTCACAACACAGATGACACCGAGACGGGTTGGGGTCTGAGCAGCCACTTCCGTGTGCACGGGCGTGGGGACCGGCCTCCCCGAGGCTCCCGGAGAGTCAGCATGGAGTCCTAAGTCCATCGTTCAGAACGGCCGAGCGGTTTCTGCGAGAGGTTCTCCGGCGAGCACCAGTCCCTCTCAGGGAGGCCGAGGGCCGCGGCACTGGCTCGTTTTGTCCACACTCAGGTCACCTGACAAGGAACTGAGGTCCGCGGCCAAGCCATAGGGCAGGTCCACCGTCCTCAGTGCAGAATCATAATATATACATTTTCGTATGTGTATTTTATGAATTCTACAATATAGAAAGAATATAAAGAACTACTATATAGTTAATATATATTACATATTATCTTATGCTTGAACAGCATGTCACAGGCGGGGGGCTCAGTGACAGAAATTTCCTCCTCATAGTTCTGGAGGCTGGAAATCCATGCCTGTGGGGGTGGGAGTCGCCACTTCCCGCGGAGTCCATCGCGGCGAGATGGGGAGGGAGGGAGCTCCCTGGGGCCTCATATAAGGGCCAGTGCCCATCATGGGGGTCCACTCTCAGGGTCTGCTCCCCTCCCAAAGGCCCTGCTGCTCGCACCGTCATCCTGGAAGGGTAGGATTTCAGCGTGAACACTTGGAGCTCTCAAGTGCACAGACCACAGCAGTCTCCGAGGCTGGCTTTGAGACCACGGACGTGTCCTCACGTCATGACACCCGGCAGGCCAAGCGCAAAGCCAGTCAAACGTGGAGGTTCCTGAGGCCGGCACGTCGGCTTGTCCATTTCCTAGAAGCCGGTTGGTTCACAGCTTGAGGAATTACCAAAAGCACAATAAAACCATCCAAAAACAAATACGAGAGAAGAGGAAAAGCCAGTGGGTGCTGTTTCTAGAAGCAGGAAGACTCAGCCTCTTGCCAGGTGGGTCTGACGTCCACCCACCTTCTCGAAGGTGGGATCGTCTTGGGCTTTCCCCACCACGTCGTCTCCCCCCTCCTCCGGCCTCGCCCGCCGTAGAACATTGAAGGGTAAAAACAGTAATAAGGTAAGAGGCGGCGGGGACGGAGTTTGGGATGCGAGCCCTGCAGTTACACAACACAATTCATTTCCTTAATTACACCGAGAATCGTTTGCTCTGCGTGTTAACACGTTTCGGAATGACGGGGTGTGCAGAAAGCCCGCGGAGCTTAATGAATTATGCAGCGTGCATTTTTTTCACCAGGATTAGTGTTTATGGACCAGTTTCCTAAACAAACGAGAAATGTGATTTTTAGAATCTGGGGGGGAGGGCAGGGTCGAAAATATCGGGCGAAGCTGACCTTGTCTTTGAGGATGACTTCCTTATTCGAGAATCTTCCATCAGGATGTTGAAAACTGATCTGGGGTTGATGAGCTTCCTTTAGCCAATGTCTTTTTAACGTTCCCCCTCCAAAATAGGAGTGTCCCAGTGCGCTCGCTGTAGGGATCTGATGGCTCTGAAATGAAGCCAAAGAAAGGGAGCAGAGGAGACGCCACAGCCTCTGCAGCCGTGTGGGGAGGGACACAGGACGAAGGCCACCCGAGGGCCGAGGCAGGAGGTTCCCAGGAGAAGACAATCGGTCGGGCGTGTCGGGGAAAGGCCATGCGCGCGGCGCAGACCGCCGGTCCACCGGGAGACCGGGACAGTGTGAATAAGGGGCACGGAATCTGTTCAAGGTTTAATCCTTCCTCAAATCCACACACAATTAAACTGTGTCTCTAAGAAAGATTAATTTCTACGGTCTTTTTTAAGACCATTATTCTTGGGCTCTGGGGCAAGCAGCGATCGGGGCCGGGATGAAGGCAAGGACTCCCGTCCGCGCGGTGCCCGCCGGCGCCTCGCTGCCGGGAGGTCCCAGGAGAGCCCCGGAGCTCAGTTCTTTAACTCCGATCGGGGGCTTCCATGCAGCACGCGCCCTGCCCCCCGCCCTCCGGCCGCCGGCTGGTTTGGCAAGACTTCCGCGTTACTCAGAATCCTCAAAGTTGCGGGCCGCGAGGCACACCGATGCCCAGCTGGTCCCAGTTCCCGTGACGTCCTGCCTTTCGTTAAAAGCGTCCATCTGGGGGTGTCGGGGCGGCTTGGTCGGCTAAGGCTCCGACTCTTGATTTCTGCTCAGGTCACGAGCTCACAGTTTGTGGGGTCGAGCCCGGTGTCGGGCTCTGTGCTGACGGCGTGGAACCTGCTTGGGATTCTCTCTGTCCCTGTCTCTGTCTCTCTCTCTCTCAAAATAAATAAATAAGCTTAAAAAAAATGGAGGACCTAAAGACATTGAGAAAGTTGCCTTTTTGATCCAACCTGAAGCGGCGGAACTTGAACTTGAACCCAGGTCTGCCTGGCTCCAGGGGTTTTTGCCCTCCTGAGATTTGCAATCTAACCCTGTAAGATTCCCGAGAGTGCTTCTGTGGGATTAAAAGAAAGCTCGGGCTCTTTGTCTAAATAATAAATAAATAAATAAATAAATAAATAAATAACTTAAAACAGAACAAAAGTGTCCGTCCCTCCGTCGGTTCTGTGCGCATCTACCCCACGGATTTACCACGAGTGGCTGGAATCGTATCTTGGTGCTGGGCAGACATTGCATGCTGATAGACTTTTCTAGAAAACCAGAAAGTACTGGAAACGGGGGGCAGGGCGTAACAGGCCTGAGAACCTGGCGGGGCAGGTGAGAGAGGCAGGCGTGACCTGGAGAGAACGGAGCCCCGGGAACCTTAGAGACACAGGCGGGACATGGACTGGGACTTCCCGGGTTGGGGCTGCTGGACCAGAGGGCCGAGGGCGGGGGGCAGACGGCCAGAGGAGGGCTTGGTGTCGGGAGCATGGGGATGACAGGGGTCCTCGGGGGCGGTCACGGGAAGAGGAGGAGGAAATGGGATCCACTGTACGGACTTTCTCCCAAAGCGCTCGTTCCGCTCGTTAAAGGAGAAGCAGGAGGAGGGCGACTCTCGCAGCCTGCAGAGGGGCCAGGGGGACATGCCGGCCCTGCCCGAACCGCCCAGGCTGGCCACCGCCTTCCCTGAAGCCCACATACCTTTCGGGAGTGAAAAATGTGGCGGGTCCCCGTGTCTGCACCACAAGCACGACGGACGAGACAGGAGCAGGCCCCCACAAAAGGCCGCGCACGCGTGCCAGGAGCGATGTCAGCATCGAGGGCACGGTCACCGGTGACAGGTACCGCGAGCCATCTAGTGCTGCCCCGTCCAACCCCGTGCAGTCATCAGCCGGGTTCCAGCAGGCCACGAGATGCCATGCCCCTTCCCGTGGCTGCCTCGACACGTCTCCACAGTCCTGGCGGCTCCGACGGCGCAAAGGAACTATCTTACGTAAGGGAGGTCGTCCGGGGTCTCACGGGCTAATATCAGGGTGTCGGCAGGGCCGGGCTCCCCCGGGGACTCCCAGGGGCAGAGTCCACCTTCACCCCTCCCCGCACCCTCTGCCTCTTCTCTCTCTCTCTCCCACTTTTCGGAGCCTGTGATGACACGGGCCGCCCGGACAATCCAGGAAAACCTCGTATTTTAAGGTCACTGATTAGCAACCTGATTTCCATCTGGTGCGGTAACCCCCTGTGCCAAGGAACCCAGCTTCCGGGGACCACGTGTGGGTGCCTGTGGGCGGGCCCTTGTTCTGCTGATCCCAGCAACTCGGCAGAGGTTCAGGAAGAATCCAGCTAGACCTGGGCCGTCTGCCTGCAGTGAGCACGAAACCGGGGGTACAAGAATCACCCACCGAGCTTCATAAAAACGAGGTTTCCACATCGGCGCGATGGCGAAGCATACGATTTGGGGATATCTGGTCAGGTCCGTGATGCACGGCGCCTCCGGCCGGAGAGATAAAATACCAGGGCGGTACGCTGGAGGAGCCGCTTTCCCTTAGGGAGGACGCGTCTGTGGGTGTTTGCGAAACCTCCCCGTGTGTTTGCGAAACCTCCCCGTGTGTTTGCGAAACCTCCCCGTGTGTTTGCTTAACTGCTCCTCACTCGGGCAGCCTGGGTGGTTGAGCGTCCGACTCTTGACTTCGGCTCAGGTCATGATCTCGCAGTCTGTGAGTTCAAGCCCCGCGTCGGGCTCTGTGCTGACAGCTCGGAGCCTGGGTCCTGCTTCGGATCCTGTGTCTCCCTCTCTCTCTGCCCCGTGTGTGTGTGTGTGTGTGTGTGTCTCAGAAATAAACATTTTAAAATATTGCTTCTCATGCTTTAAAAATTATTTATTTATTTATTTATTTTGAGGTGGGGGAGGGGGGGAGAGAGAGAGAGAGAGAGAGAGAGAGAGAGAGAGAATCCAAGCTGGCTCCTCACTGCCAGCACAGAGCCCAGTGTGGGGCTTGATCTCAGGAACTGTAATCGCACGATCTGAGCCGAAATCAAGAGTTGAATGTTTAACCGATTGAGCCCTCCAGGCGCCCCTTAAAATATGTTTTTAATGGTTCATAATGTTTTATAATAAAAAATTATAGACTTTCTGACCTGATTATCTGGATTGCTAGTAAGAAGGTGACGTTTCTCTGGGACGAAACCCTCGAGCCAGGTTCCTTGCTCTCATCTGCCCGATAAAGCAAACTGGGGGGCGTCAGGGGGCTCAGTCAGTTCATTTCGGCTCAGGTCATGATCTCTCGGTTTGAGAGTTCAAGCCCCGCGTCGGGCTCTGTGCTGACAGCTGGGAGCCTGCCTGGGGTTCTCCCCCCCCCTCTCTCGGTCCCTCTCTTGCTTGCATGCACACGTGCTCTCTCTCAAAATAAATAAATAAACATTTTTAAAAACTGGAAAAAAGTGAGTCCAGGTCCAGCCTTAGGCTCTTTTCCCCACAAACAGACCCCTCCTTGCGCGGTCGCAGACATGGCCTCCATCCAGACGGCCGTCATCACAGCAACAGGGCAGATCTGTTGTGGACGGCCACAGCCCGTGCCCCCTCATCGCTGGGAGGGGCCGCCCGCCCCGTGACGGGGAGCGGGGGCAGCTGAGCCCCGGGGAGGGGTCCCACACCTGGTGGACCGCCCGCATTAGCTCCCGTTCGCTGCCCGGCCCTGCGGCCTGCCGTGGGGGGACCCAAGCGGAATCCCGAGTCACTAACCTAGGGCCTCGTTCATCCAGGCTCTGTACACCCGCGGAGTCCGCAGGGAGGCAGCCGCTGGGGATGGCTTCTCCACTCAGGAGTGCCCCGGGGAGCCCATCGGGTGGCCTCTCCATCCAGGCAGAACCGCAGTGGCGGAAGGCCGAACCCTCCGTGGGGAAAGACACGGGACTGCCCTGGACCCCCAGGCAGATGTCCCCTGCATGTGGCCCTGGGGGCCTAGCAAAGCCAGCGCACAGGCCAGCGAGGGTAAGGAGCCCCTGGAAGGAAGTTAAGGTGCATGCTGGCTCCACCCCCTGCGCCCCAGAGCCCACGGCGCCCCCTTCCTCCCAGTACTCAGTCCACATCCGGGCAAACGGGAGGAAAGGGGGGGAGCACGGGGCAGGGTAGCAGGTGCAGAAAGGAGGGCTCGGGGCCCCTCTCCTGATCCGCCCCCTGCAGGGACAGCTAAGCTGTCTGCACGTCCACACCGCCACTCAGGGCCGGGCACTGCCCAGGTGAGCCGCAGCCAGAACTGCTGTGTTTCTGATTCAATAACCACGTTTATCGGCCGGAGACGGACCCGGAACGCGAGCCTCGCCTCCGCATCCTCCCCCGCACTCCATCAGCCTTTCCTCCCGAAACGCTCGAGTCAATACAATCCCGTTAACACAAAGATCTTGTATTAAGCTTGACAGTTTACAAATTACGTGGGTTTTCATTTGCAGTATCGACGGGTTGCCAGGGTCCAGGCGATACGGATCCAGGCTGGTGCGATGGAATCGTGTTGGCGCGACGGCTGCGGGTGCTCCTTCTCCCTCATGAAGGCAGCGGGTGAGCCGGAGGGGCCGGCTCGGGAACCCTCATAAAGCCGCAGCCCGGGGGGGCCTGGTCCCCAGGTGGACTTGGCGACGCGGACACTGCAAAGCCCACGGCCTTGAAAATGAGATGCCCACACGCCGCCGCTCCGAAGGAACCCCCTCTCCGAAGCGTGCACAGGTGCCGTTTGCACGTGGGGACGTCCGGGCACCAGATCCCGGCCGCACCGGGGGTCAGCGAGCCGGGGGACATCCGTGTCCCTGAGGATATGGTAGCCGTCTGCACCCCCGCAGTGTGTCGGCGGGGGACAGGAAGTGGTTGTGGGGTGCTGAAGACCCTTCCCGCAATAAACGCCCCTTTTCCGCTGGCCCATTTCCAGGGGTCTCGAGGCAGAAGGCAGGCCAATGCCAGAGCAGGCTTCGGAGGGCGGTGGGCCGGGCCAAATGTCGGGTCGGCGGCTCTGGAGACACGCCTCCTCATCCCCCGAAGCAGAGAGCTCGGGTCTGGGGTCTGCACCTGGAGGCCCCCAGGCCAAGGACGCTTCCTTCAAGTCCCCGCACGGAGCTCGGGCTGCGTCTCGTGACCAGGGCGGCTCCCGTCCACTGCGGGGGGGGGGGGGGGGGTCAGGTGCACTTCCTGCTCATGGAAGGGATGCCGCTTGGGTATTAAGTCCTTCCTGACATGAGTATTTTTAGCCTATGCAGGCGATTTGTTAAAAGAAGGCCACATTATATAAGCGGCAGAATTGGGGGAAATGCTGTAGGGGCTGTTTTTACTTTTCCTTCTGTTTTGGAAAAAGTGAACAGAATGCAGAATGCAAGGGAAGGCCCCCACCTTTTTATCTTCAGACGGATTCGTTTGAAAACACACCCTTTTCTCCTGGCCTGGGGAACAAAGAACCCTAGACACACAGGGAGAGGCTCTGAAGAAGGGAACGAGGTATTTGGGCTGTGTGCTCAAAGAGTCTGTATTTAAGAAATGAATGATACCCAGAAGAAGAAATTAAGTAGCCATGGAAATAGAATAAAAGCCCCGGGGAACCCGGTGGCTCAGTTGGTTAAGCAGCCAACTTTGGCTCAGGTCATGAGCTTGCGGTTTGTGGGATCGGGCCCCGTGTTGGGCTCTGTGCCGACAGCGTGGGGCCTCTTGGGATTCTCTCTCTGCCCCTCCCCCTCTCACACTCTCGCTCGCTCTCTCTCTCTCAAAAATAAATTAAAATAAAAATTTTAAAGCCCAAAGGGGGAAATGCCCCACGAGTAGAATTACCAAACATTTAAACTAAGAGCCAAAGGCCAGCGAAGTTTGTTCTGGGTAAACCGTGGGGCCGGGGGCGCTCTGGCCGGGGAGGCAGGGAGGCAGGAGCTCAGGCCTTCGCGGGTGTTCCCACAGCTTTCCTCTCTTTTCGACTTCAGCACGACACGCTAAACCCCACGCTCATCATGAGACGGTGGGGCGGCCTTTACGCTAAGGGAGAAGGCGTGGCGTTCGAGCGATATGATGGGTACTTCGCGGCGAGGCTTCCTTCTTCCCTGCTGTTAAATATTATTTTAAAAATATTTCGTTCCACTTATGCTCACCACCATCTGCTCAGGCAAGTAACCGCTAGCCTGGAGAGACAATTATGGGCCCAGCCCCTGGCCGCGAGGGGGAGCGGCCATGTGAGACCCGCTGGGGGCCGCGTGTGGGTCCTAGCGGGGTACCCCCCAGTGTCTAAAAGGCGCCGCGATCAGCGCTCTGCAAACTCACAGATGCTTCTGGCAAGGTTGTCTGTTCCTTCTCTCTGTCCCCTGTGGCTGGGAGCAAGAGAAAGTGTGTGTCTGGGAGTTTTGAAATGGAAAGGATGGTAATATCTCGGCCACCCCTGTACCCTTCTCTTTGAGGACGCCTTCTCTGGCCCAGACGCCGGGCGAAGCATCCAAACACAGCCCCAGGACCCGAATCCAGAGCGTCCTGCTTCCACTGGTCACTGAGTCCTGCCGGCCTGGTCCAGCCACTTCCGGGAGCTTCTGTCCCACGCCAGCCCTCACATCCACACGCACAGGTGCCCTGAAAGCATGCTGGGAGGGGGAACGGGGTGGGCGACGACGGACGCTCGTGCCTCCAGTCGGGTTGGAACTGGTCACTGCAGAGGGCTCGACCTGGAAGGGGGTTAAGCTCTTAGGCCTGAGGCCTCAGCCACGTGGAAGAGAGCGCTGGGGAGGGAGAGAACGAGATCCCCAGGACACAGAACAGAGAGACACCCTCAGACATGGGGGTGCAGAGACGGTGCTCTTACCCACAGGCGCCCACCCCGCGGGGACGGGGGCGGAGCAGCAGGGAGAGAAGTGCGCACGGACGCACGGACGCCAGGAGGCCGGCACAGCCAGAGTGGGGGCCTGGAGGAAGTCCCTCCGGTGGCAGGAGCAGGAAGTGTCCAGCTCGTCCCGGCCCTCCCCCTCCGCACTTCCAGCCCTGGGCCCCAGTGAGACAATCCCGCCTCCCTCGGGTAAGCCCACCCTCCTGTCCCTGCGGCTGCTTCGAGGGGCCTCCTTCGCTTCTGTCTGAAATGGCTTAGCCTCTGTCAACCGACCGCTGATGGGGGCCGCCGCCGAGCCTCTGACCTGAGCCCAGAGTCCTGCCCCCGCCTCTCCGGAGGGTCCAGATGCACTGCCTTCCTGAGTCCCCACTTGCGTTCCCAGAGCTGGGGGGACTTCTCGGGACCAGAACGCACCCCACAGGCCTCGCTCCAGGCTCGTTCACTCCCAAAACCTCGGCCCAGTGGAGGGGAGCTGCCCGCAGTCACTTCCTGAGGCCGAGCAGGGAGGGCTGCCCTAGGTCCCCCCGGGGGAGACAGCTGGCCGGCGTCCAGAGAAGATCCCGCAGGCGCCGGGCTCTGGCCAGTAGCACCTCGGGTTAGAGTGACCCCTTACCACGAGGAAAGCGGCTGCACAGGCGGGGGTCACGTGGGAACTGCGGGCACGCGCGTCGACTTCTCTAAAGGGCTCAGCCAGCCTCGTCCCCTCCCTCCCAGCTCGGTCTCCCGGCGACATTCTGGCCTGACAGTTTCTCATAAGGCGTCAGCGTCTGCTGGGTCCTCCCTGCCGGCCCGGCCCCGCGAGAGCCCGCCCGGCACCTCCCTCACCAGGGAAGGTGCCACCGCCCCGCGCTGCTCAGGCCAAGCCCGGCGTCACTCCAGACCCCCGGCAGCGCGGCCCACGTCTGACCGCGCCTCTGCTCCGCCGTCGCCATCCACGCGGGCATCATCGGCCTCCTGCAGGGTCTTTGCCCCGTTCCTTCCACGATCCCAGATCCCAAAACACACCCCCCACCACGAACCCTCCGATGGCTCCACACAGCGCTGGGAACAACCCCCAACCTCCTCAGCACAGCCCACCCCCCACATCTGCACAACCCCATCCCATCTCCCCGTCTCTGGCCATGACTGGTCTTCCTTCAAGTACACTAAACGTGTCCCCGCTCAGGCTTCTGGACTTGCCCATTGTCGTTCCTTCTGCCTCTCTGCCCCCCAGGTTTTGCCTGGGTGTCTCTCGTTCACTCGGGCTCTGCTCAAATATCACCTCCTCCTCCAAGAAGCCCTCCTTGTCCAGCCGAGTTAAAGAAGCTCCCACTCACTCTGTCATCCTCTCTAACACCCTGACTTGTGGCCTCAATGCATGTAATTGACCCGAAATGGTCTCACTTAGATGTTTCCTCCAATCGTCCGTCCCCACCGGGACGGGCAGCCCAGCAAAGCAGGGGCGACGTCCGTCCTGCTCACCAAGCACCCTGGACCGCACGCAGCACGAGTGGGGTGCTCAACACGCACGTTTCGAATGAACAGTTACCTCCTCTCTTTGTCCCTCTCTGTTTGCTTCGTTAGCCCAGCTAGAGGTTTTTCAATTTTATTGAGCTTTTCGAAGAACCGGCTTCTGGTTCCTTTGTTTTTCTCTATTGATTCCCTGTTTTCAATTCCATTGATTTCTGCACCGGTCCGTGGTATTCCTTTCCTTCTGCTTCCGTGGGATTCAATTTGCTCTTCCTTTTCTAGTTTCCTAAGACGGTAACTGAAATGATCGATTTCAGGTCTTCCTTCCTTGGGAACCTGTGCACTGGGTGCTATGAATTTCCCTCTAAGCTCTGCTTTCGCTACACCCCCCACATCGTTAATAATTTATATTTCGATTTTCATTTAGGTAAGACAATATTTTTATTTCCCTCGAGATTTTTCCTTTGGTCCCTGTGGTTTTTAGAAGTCCGTTGTTTTTTCTCAACATGTTTTGGGATTTCACATTTTTATTTCTCTTATCGACTTCTAGTTTTAATTGCATTGTGGCCTGAGAACAGACATTGTTTGATTTCTATTCTTTACTTTTTTTTAAATTTAAATTCAAGTTATTTAACATGCAGTGTGGTCTATGACACCCAGTCCTCATCCCAACAAGTGCCCTCCTTAACGCCCATCCACCCGCCTCCCCTCCAGCAACCCTCAGTTTGCTCTCTGTATTTAAGAGTCTCTTATGGTTTGCCTCCCGCTCTGTTTTTCTCTTATTTTTCCTTCCCTTCCCCTCTGTTCATCTGTTGTTTTTCCTAAATTCCACATATGAGTGAAATCATAAGATATCCGTCTTTCTCTGACTGACTTATTCATGGCCCCGAATGTGGTGTATCTTGGTGAGTGTTCCACGTGAGCAGGGGGACAACGTATATCCTGCTCTCGCTGGGAAGTAGTCTGGGGGTGACACTTACACCCAGCTGGCCGATGGTGCTGTGGAGTTCAACCGCGTCCTTGCTGATTTTCCGCTCCTGGGTCTGCCCCCTTCCCAGAGGGGGGTTGGAGTCTCAGTTACGATCATGTGTTCGTCTACGCCTCCTTACGGTTCTGTTTTTGTCTCGCGTGGCTTGGCGTGCTGTTGTTAGGCGTGTAGTCAGTAAGAACTGTTCTGTGATCCCCGAGAACCGACCCCCTTATCAGACGGGACGCCCTTCCTCATCCCTGACAGACTTTCTTACTTTGAAGTCTGCTATGTCTGAAATTACGATAGCTACCCCTACTTCCTCTTGGTTCGTGTTAGCATGGTATATTTCTCTCCGTCTGCTTACTCGTACCCCGATGTGTCTTTATATTTAAGAGCCCTGCTGGTAGATGACACATAGTTGATTGTGTTTTCTGACTCACTCTGATGAGCTCTGCCTTTTCATTGGTATGTTTAGGCCATTGGCGTTCAAAGTGATTTGTGATAGCGCTGGATTAATACCTGCCATATTTATTACTGTTTTCAATGTGTTGCCCTGGTTGTTTCATTTTTGTCTTCTACTCTCTTTTTTGCCTTTATCATTTTAACTGAGCATTTAATGTGATTTCACTTTTAAATGACTTGACCACTTCAGAGGCGGCATGAATACCTTAGAAAAACAAAATAATCCTCATTCCTTCCTCTTCCTCTTTACTCGTAACATGGCTATTACTCATTTCACTGATACACAAGTTTACGTAAGCACGCGTGCACGTGCGCTCGCGCACACACAGACACACACACACACACACACACACACTGTCCAGATGACAACGGAGTCGCTATTTACCCCACGCCTGGGTCGTGACTGGTAGGCCCTAGGAGTTTACTGTTTCGGGTGGGGGGCTGCTGGGAAAATGCCTCATCATGAAAATGCTATATGTCTCTGGAGTGTTGATCCATTCTGCGGTGAGGATATAGGGTCTCATCCGTATCCGGGGTAAAGCAGACACTCCGTGCTTATGAAGACACATCGGGGGTTCCTTCTGACAGTTTTGATATTTCCCTATCCATCTGTCTTATTTCTCTCTTTCCTCAGAGGCTATTGCTTATTATTATTTTTATAAACACATCCCCAGCGAAGATAAAATTAAATATGCATGTGTTTCAAAATTAAGCATGCATAACAGAGTTCTAAAAAATGCCTTCATGGAATCAGTCAGCCCATATTTCATGAATATAGTAATTTTGGGGTGGCCCAGTTCCGGTAATTTAGATCATTGTACTTGTGTTCTTAATTAAAAAGAAGTTAAGGGCTGGGGTGGGGATCCAGAGTGTTACGCATATGTATACGCATGTCCACGTGCCATCCAGCCGTCATGAAACCACCGGGTGAGATGAAAACCACAAGATTGTAAATGACCTTGGACCATTTGAGGGTTTTAGAGAAGTCATCTGTCTCTTTCCAAATACTTCCGAATTAACTTCCTCCCGAAACAAACCTTGGCCAGTGGTTCTGAGATCTGCTGTGTGTTGAGGTCACTTGGGGAAGTTTTAAAAAACACCAGTTGCCGGGACCTCACTCCCAGAGTTTCTGACCACGTTGCTCTGGGGTGGAGCCTGGACATCTGCGATTTGCAAAGCGCTGCGAGCGGTTGTGATTGAGAAGGAGCTCGAGCGCACAGGACTCCCCCCCGGGCACCAGCGGACACCGCCAGCGAGAAGGAGCTGCTGGGCTCAAACACCCACACTTACGGAAGTCTCTCGATAAAAAAAAAACAGCCCCATTAATACATTTCCCCCCTGCAACACCACCTTGGAAAATGTGACGAGTTTCTCTACGAACAAATAATTTTTGTACAGATGCGGAAGAAGCCAAACCCTGACTGCCAACGTGCGCTCAGCTGCTGGCCTGGGAGACACAGAGCCTTGTTCCCGGGGCCGCCCACAGCGGCGTGCTGTCCGGTCCCTACTGTTCTATGACACCAGGTGGGGACCCTGGCACAGAGCGGACTCCGAGTCAGCAGCCTGGGGGCAGCCGGGGCTTGCGCATTTCTGACAAGGTCGATGCCTTCGTCCACAGACCGCACTCGGAGTTCGTCCACGGAGCGCTGCGAGGCGGCTGTCTGGGACTCGGGCCCAGACTCCCCACCACTGCAGCGTGACGGCTGCCCCCTCCCGCAAACCATCACCCTGCAAGAGCCGCTCCTGGCTGGGGTAGAACTCGGGTGCCCGAAACAGTCATCGGAGACGTGTCCAGCCGCCTCATTCCTCGGCCCTTGCTTTCTCGCGGAAGGGGAAACACCTTCTCTTCTGCCTTCCGCTCCTAAGCAGCAGCAAGTGGGTGCGTGGGGTCACCTGCTTCGAGCCGGTGACACAGGTTGTCCCTGCTCTTACCGCCAGCGGGAGGGCGTCCACACGGCAGTGGGTTCCATCCTCAACGGACTTTAACAGTCAATAATTCGAAAGACAAGGAAGAGAGAGACAAGGAATCCTGGGATTTTTCCTCTGAATGTTTCTGAGTTACGTACAAGGTTATTTCCACCAAATAAAAGAACTATAATTGTATTTAATAAATAATGGCTGTTTTAATAAGATACACACTCCACTACTGTCTTTATTCATAAATGTGTGTTTCCTTTGCCTACTTTCTTCCATCTACGTGAAAAACGGGCATGCCTTTTGGAGGTCTTACAACAAACGGAAATATTTCTCACTGCAGTCAACGGTACAAGCTTCTTCATGCGATCCTTTTTCTCTCCTGGCTGGAGCAAATTACGTTGGAAATGGGTGCATGTGCGTGCATAATGTTTTGTCCAATAATGAAAATGGCTTGAAGACAGGGCGGCCGACTACAATCCATCCTCATTATTCATGATTCTGTATTTGTGAATCTGCCCGCTCGCCAAAACTAATCTCTAACCCCCAAATCAGCTCACAGCCCCGGATGTGTGCGGGGCCATAAAAACGGGAGCCATCCGAGGGCACATTCCCAGCTGAGGTGGAGGAAGGGAGACCCCCACGGAGATGACCAGAGATTGGACACTCGAGGAGGAGGCGCAACTAATGCCAGAGGCTTCTGTCCTGGGGCCGGGGTGCTCCGGGTTCGGATGCCGACTCTGGTACCCGTTAGCGGGGTGGCCTGAAGCGAGTCAATACGTCCGAACTTCATTTTCTCATTTACAAAAACAGGAAATAGAATGTACCAGGTGACTTGTTTTTAAGATGTAAGTTGATTATTTATATGCATTATGTGTAAAATAGATCTAATACACATAGAATATTCTACCTGCATATAATCGCCCAGTAACAACCGCTCGGTGCTCACTGGTTCAGTGCTGGGCGGGAATTGTAGCAGTAGCCACCGCGAACAATGAACCTTGACTGTATAATCTTCTACTTTTCTTATAGCAACGTTTCCCCAAAGTGTCATCCACGCTAGTGCCGCAAGATGCCTCACAAACTAGAAACCACCCAAGTGAAGCATGCTCGGCGAGTTCGGAATAATACATCTCCTTCTTAAAGATTCTCAGTCCATGTTAGCATAGTAAAGGCTCTGAGAAGTCTTGCAGGGACATCCGTTCAACTTCGTCTAATTTGATATCGTTCAGATATATTCGAATACGCCGTAGGTTTCTTAAAGGAAGCTCTGTGACTTGCCCTAAGTCCCAGGAACGCTTTGCGGGAGTTCTGATGACTTTACCTGTGAAACAACGGGCATTATGAATTTCCCGTAATCGTGGTTGTTTAAGTGGAGGCAGGAGGACTCCTTGTGGAATATCTTACAGATCATTCAGGCACTGGCTCTGAGGTTGTCCTGGAGGGACTTTTCCATGCGATGCTGTTTTCCACGGGATGCTATTTCATAGCGGCGAAGAGGAAAGGGCTCAAGTCAGGTGGTCCTGGGCTTGGCTCCCAGCTCTGTCTCTTTCCAACCGAGAGGGCCAAGGGGAATTATCTAACCTGCCAGGCTCGAGTTCACTCATCTTCAGACTGAGTGTAATGATGAAATCCACTCTGTCAGGTGACAAGGAAGACTGTCAGAGGCAAAAAGAGCCTGGGGCGCCGTGACTGGCACCTGCACGGCGGGTGGAAGCCACGGTTGTTTCTATTTAGACTTGGCCTTTGTGCTCTGGGAGGCTGTGATCCCTGCAGTGCTCTGCTCGCTACGGTCACAGAGGCTCACGTGAAAAAGTCTGAGCTGTCAACGGGAAGATTTCCTCACCAAGGGGGACGGAAACCACTCTGAAATTCTAGAGGAAGTGGTGGTCTCTGGGCCTTGAGAAATACAAGCTATTCCTCGCTGCTGTTGTCACTTACGCGGGTGCAGGGAGGGGCTCCTCTGTGCAGCCCGGGTCTTCTAAGGCTAATTTGTGTCTTGCAGTGATTCGTGTCGAGGTGCCAAAAAATGATGAACGGTTGAAGCGGAAGAGATGACCCGGAGCAAGCTGGATTGCAGGGCATCCGAGAGCCGGGGGGTCCCACCCCAACGAAAATGGACTGAAACAGCCCTCCTAAGCAGCAGAATAAAAACGCACGCACGGTCGTCATTATGGGATAGTGCGGGGACGTGCAATACAAGCATGAACAGAGCCGCCGATGGAAACGGATAAAGGGATTAGCATACGTATCGACCCCAAGCCCAGGCGCCAGCTCCGCAACCAACATTAGATCGGAGGGAGACAGCAGTTAAGGATTTATTTTACTATTGTCCTCCAGGAAGCAAATAGTCTTTCAGCCGCAGTCTGGAGCAAACTCCCGCCTTGCCAATATGCCAATACGGCCCCAGCAAAACAAGAGGGTCTGGGTGGGATTCTGCGGGGAGACGAAGCCCCATTAACCTGCAGTGAACCATCAGAAGCTGAGCCCCGTGTCCTCTGTCCTCTGTGACGAGACGCAAGCCAGACACGGACCAAACATCAGAGCTGAGCAGCTGAGGACTCGACCCACGGTCCGTCTCCCATTTCATTCCCGTGGCCCTGAGTCCTGCCCTGCAGAAAAATGTCTCTCGTGTGGTTTGATATGCTCCTCTCCAACCAGACACAACACTTTTGAGGACAAAACTCAGATTTCAGTCTTCAAATCCCTTAAAGGAGCAGGGATCATATTCCAGAAGTCAGCATCGGGAAACACGCTCCCATATGCATGAAGCTACTGAAACGGGCAATGAGACCGAGGGTTTGAAATGAGAACTGCTTCAGAAAATCCCAAGAGCAACAGAGGTCCATATGTAATAAATATTTATTCAATGGCCTTAAAAATTGCATGAATTCGTCCCTCAGATCACACCTGTTTGAGCATGATTTTACTCTTCTGGTTAATATGCCTTTTCAAATCCTGCTTCCAGTTCAGGACAGAAAGAGAAAGAAGCATGTTTTTAGTTCTGTTTAGGGATCAATTCGGGCCCAGCAGAAAGCTCCTAATCCCACAGATCTAATTTAGAAGAGGTAAGAGTGACTTCTAGGGTTTCCAAAAACCACCTTACTCTGGCAAGCGCTTTTGTATTCAATATGGGCATTTGTCAGCCTGCCTTCCAGCTGGGTCCAAAAGCTTGCTGAGGCTTCGCTGCTCCTCCAGGAGTGGGAGAGGCATTTCTGAAGACTGGCCAGTTTGAGGGGGGTGGAGCAAATTCCCCAGGGGCCTCTGGGCAGCACAGAAACAGACTTCTCAAGAACGCCAGTCAGAGGAAACCATTCTCCACCCGACACGTGGTCTTCTGTGCGGTGCCCCTGCATGGGTTGACACTGGTCTCGGGGGTGGGACGGTAAGCCCTGGGTCCTTGTCCGGCGCCCGTGCCGAGCCAGCCTCCGTTTCCCCACCTGTATGGCGAGACAGCAACCTACAGATCCTCGCCCACCCGACGTCTCCATCGGCAAATCCAGCCCTTCGAGAATGAGAGGCTCTTCTCCAGCTCTTACTCCAGTCTCCAGACAAAGCAAATTTGATTTCTGTTCGTTACTCAGATTCCTGCCGAGATGACGTATGGACAGTCCTCTGTTTATAAATCCAGCGTCTTCAGACTAAATGCCTTCAGCCAGGAACAGAACAGGGCCACTCTGGCCTGGCAGAGCAAACACAGCCGTCTGCACGGGTAGAATGTCTTGCCGGAACCATCTCTCAGACGCTCCTCTTATGGTAGGAAACAAGGCGGGGGGCACTGCTCTAGGAGCAAGTTAGAGGTGACAAGATTATTGGGGGGCTCTTTGCCAGCCGTCCTCGTCTGCGTTCTTCTGTGGGGCATGTTCGTCTGCATAAATACACTCTCTTGTGGAGACCCAATCTCCATGCGTCTTTAGAATGTTTTCTAGAACATATTCCATGCTGGTGCGATGGTTAATTTTATCTGTCACCTTGACTGGGCTAAGAGATGCTCACATAGCTAGAATATTATTTGTGTGTGTGTGTGTGTGGAGGGGTGTTTCTGGAAGACACTAGCATGTGAATCAGTAGGCCAGATAAGAAGATGCTCTCACCAGTGCAGGTGGGCACCATCCAGACCACCGACCACCTACATGGAACAAAAAGGTGGAGGAAGGATGGACTCACTCTCTCTGCTTGAGCTGGAGCAGCCAATTTTTCCTGTCCTCAGGCTGGAGCTCCTGGATCCCAGGCGTTCAGACCTGGACGAGGACTTTCATCGCTCTGTGCGCCTCCCCGATTCTTGGGCCTCTGGACTTGGACTGAATTACACCATCGGCTTTCCTCGGTCTCCAGCTTGCAGATGGCAAATGGTGAGATAGCTCAGCTTCCATAATTATATGCACCGTTTCCAGTCATAAATCTGCTCATGTCTGTCTATCCATCTATGTATCATCTATCATCTATCTATCTATGTATTATCTATCTATCTATCTATGTATTATCTATCTATCTATGTATTATCTATCTATCTATCTATGTATTATCTATCTATCTATCTATGTATTATCTATCTATCTATCTATGTATTATCTATCTATCTATCTATCTATGTATTATCTATCTATCCATCTATGTATTATCTATCTATCTATCTATGTATTATCTATCTGTCTATCCATCTATGTATCATCTATCATCTATCTATCTATGTATTATCTATCTGTCTGTCTATCTATCTGTCTATCTATCTATGTATTATCTATCTATCTGTCTATCCATCTATGTATCATCTATCATCTATCCATCTATGTATTATCTGTCTGTCTGTCTATCTGTCTATCTGTCTGTCTGTCTATCTATCTATCATCTCTCATCTCTTATTGGTTCTCTAGGGAACCCTGACTAATACAGGTGGTCAACCAGAATATCTTAGAATATTGGCCATAACTTCATCATGCATCCGGCCAGTGCTCAAATAATTCTATTGTAAACCTAAAATAAGTAATGAGGCTGGAAAGGTGTCTTACGATAACCTACGCATTTGCACACTTGTTTAATCTAGCACTTACATGGAACAAATTCACTCGTTTCCAAATGGCACCATTCAGAAAGTTGACGACAGTTTTTGAATTAGCCTGTACATCTTCTTTGAGAGAAAAATAAGCTATTTTTTTCTAATCTCTTGTCTACATGGGCTGATCAGATCTGCCGTTGTAATTGGAGCAACAAGGGATTCAGTAACTATCTGGCTTAATCCAAGAGCCGGTTGGGCTGATGTGTTTTGCATAAAAATAAGAGCCTCTATTTGGAGAGACACTC
This sequence comes from Paguma larvata, assembly GCA_030068075.1. NCBI lineage: Eukaryota > Metazoa > Chordata > Mammalia > Carnivora > Viverridae > Paguma > Paguma larvata. The sequence goes on along the minus strand of CM057844.1, from coordinate 46,727,690 downwards.
CTCAGGCCAGGTCCTCACGGAACCCTTTCCTCTCCAGGGAGACGGACTCTCCCTTGGTGGTTCCCTGGCCGATGGTGCAGGGAGGGCTGGAAAAGCACCGGCCGCCCGGTTGGCGGAGGCAGAGGTGGGTTCATTTTGTATGACAGAGAACATTCAACATAGAGATGTTCACTTCAGTTGGGTTCAGGAGGGAGTCGTTAGCACGTGCTGAGGAACGTGATATGAAGGACAGAAAGGTAGAAAAACCGACTGACAGCTCACGGTTCACGCACTCTAAGCACTGTAACTCACCACAGTAACAGCCGCTCCTTCACCGCCAAACGGCATTACTGATGCACACACGGCGTGCTCGCGAGGTCGTGCGCACAGGGTGTGCCACACAGAGCCCGGCACATGGAGAGGACTCGATGAACGGTTCGAACAGTCAGCTGGTCTCCGTCCATCTGAAAACATGCCATGCACATATGGCCACCCTCATTCTCACAAAATTTCAGACCTATGCTTGGAATAGTCCGGGATAAATGATATGCCCTGTGAGGCGTAAAGGCCGGCACAGAGGCCTCAGGGACAGCACCCAAACCTGGGGGCCAAAGGCAGTCCAACGTCTGTTTTTATAAATAAAGTTTTATTACAACACGGGCACGTTCATTTGCCGGCACACTGTCTGTGGCTGCTTTTGAGCTACGTATCGTGGTATGGCCATATGGCGCTCACGGTCCCTTACAGGCAGCTTGCTGCCACACCCTGCGGTGCAAGTGAGACTGAAGTGGCGTGAAAAGCAGGATCACTCCCAGCTGGGGAGATTCCCCACAGACGAAACCGCGATGAGCAGAAGTGTAAATGGGAGTTATAACAGTAGGAGCCCCAGGCCTTCCTACCCGCGGTGGTGACTTGTGTCCCAGGCCTTCCTACCCGCGGTGGTGACTTGTGTCTCAGGCCTTCCTACCCGCGGTGGTGACTTGTGTCCCAGGCCTTCCTACCCGCGGTGGTGACTTGTGTCCCAGGCCTTCCTACCCGCGGTGGTGACTTGTGTCTCAGGCTTTCCTACCTGTGGGTGGTGACTTGTGTCCCAGGCCTTCCTACCCGCGGTGGTGACTTGTGTCCAAGTCCTCCTACCCGCGGTGGTGACTTGTGTCCCAGTCCTCCTACCCGCGGTGGTGACTTGTGTCCCAGGCCTTCCTACCCGCGGTGGTGACTTGTGTCTCAGGCTTTCCTACCTGTGGGTGGTGACTTGTGTCCCAGGCCTTCCTACCCGCGGTGGTGACTTGTGTCCAAGTCCTCCTACCCGCGGTGGTGACTTGTGTCCCAGTCCTCCTACCCGCGGTGGTGACTTGTGTCCCAGTCCTCCTACCCGCGGTGGTGACTTGTGTCCCAGGCCTTCCTACCCACGGGTGGTGACTTGTGTCTCAGGCCTTCCTACTCGTGGTGGTGACTTGTGTCTCAGGCCTTCCTACCCGCGGTGGTGACTTGTGTCTCAGGCCTTCCTACCCGCGGTGGTGACTTGTGTCCCAGGCCTTTCTACCCGCGGTGGTGACTTGTGTCCCAGGCCTTCCTACCCACGGGTGGTGACTTGTGTCTCAGGCCTTCCTACCCGCGGTGGTGACTTGTGTCTCAGGCCTTCCTACCCGCGGTGGTGACTTGTGTCTCAGGCCTTCCTACCCGCGGTGGTGACTTGTGTCCCAGGCCTTCCTACCTGTGGGTGGTGACTTGTGTCCCAGGCCTTCCTATCTGTGGGTGGTGACTTGTGCCCCAGGCCTTCCTACCCGCGGTGGTGACTTGTGTCTCAGGCCTTCCTACCTGTGGGTGGTGACTTGTGTCCCAGGCCTTCCTATCTGTGGGTGGTGACTTGTGTCCCAGGCCTTCCTATCTGTGGGTGGTGACTTGTGTCCCAGGCCTTCCTATCTGTGGGTGGTGACTTGTGTCCCAGGCCTTCCTATCTGTGGGTGGTGACTTGTGTCCCAGGCCTTCCTATCTGTGGGTGGTGACTTGTGTCCCAGGCCTTCCTATCTGTGGGTGGTGACTTGTGTCCCAGGCCTTCCTATCCTTGGGTGGTGACTTGTGTCCTCGGGCCTCCTACCCGTGGGTGATGACTTGTGTCCCCGGGCCTCCTACCCGTGGGTGGTGACTTGTGCTCTGGGGCCTCCTCAGAGGGTCGGCTCCACATAGTGTGTTCCACAAAGGGTGAAAAGCAGAAAAGGATTTAGTAATTTAACAATAGTTAATGCGTGTTTTCATTGATCCTGCTGCCCTTGACACATTGGGCGCCTGGGAAGGGCGAGTTGCTGGGAACGTAGCGGGAGTAAAATCAAGTTCCTCCTCCCACGGAATTCACATCTCACGGGGGCGGAAGTTACAAATATACACCTTAAGTGCCGGAAGCATGCAGGAGTATGTTTCTGTGTGAGGAAGAATCCATCAGGGAGAGTGTGTTAAGACGTGGAGGTTCTATTTAAGGAAGACCTCTCCGCAGAGGGGACATTTGAGAAAAGGGGAAATGAGCCTTGCAAATGGGGTGGAGAGTTGTTCCAGACAGAAGGAGCAGCAGGCTCAAATGCACGAATTGAGAAGCTATTTATTATATCTGAGAAATAAGATCAGTGCCATTATAGTGCATTGAGCAAGGGGGGAGATAGTGCAGGGATACAGATTTACATGGACCAAGGAATTAAGAATGGGAGTTATGCTTTATTTTAAGAATAATGGAAGCCTTGGGAGTATTTGTGTTTCAAAAGGATCACCTTAGGCTAAGCTTGGAGACTAGACCATATGATTCAATATAGCCCACCCTCAGGAATAAAGGGAGACTCTTGAATCATGAGTTGAGTTCATAAGTTATTCCTGAGCACTGTATATGTGCAAAGCCACTTCTCGCTGTGGCTTAATACACTCTAGGGCTCTTCACCTGGGATGGAGACAGCTGGAAATAGCATTGCTTCCACAAATAAGAATAAAAAAGGGGGCACCTGGGTGGCTCAGTCAGTCAAATGTCCAACTCTTGATTTTGGCTCAGGTCACGATCTCACGGTCCATGAGACTGAGCCCTGTGTCGTGTTCTGTGCTCACAGAGTGGAGCTTCCTTGAGATTCTCTCTCTCCCTCTCTCTCTGCCCCTATCCCACTCATGCTCTCTTGCTCTCTCTCAAAATAAATTTAAAAAAAAAACTTTCAAAAAGAAGAAAAAACTATCTACAGAGTCATAATTCCACTTGAATCCATCACAGAACTGAGATTGTAGGGCAACCAATCAGCTTAAAATCCAAGGGATGAGAAAGCAAATCCAAAGACGATGGCTTCTGACACTGGTTTACCTGGGGCAGACCACAGGAGTCAGATGGGCTGCCACATAAGCGGGCAAGTAGAATTGAGTTAAAAATGTTCAGTGAATTCATCCAAAAAACAAATAACCCAGTTAAGAAATGGGCAGAAGACATAAATAGACACTTTTCTGAAGAAGACATCCAGATGGCCAACAGACACATGAAAAGATGCTCAACATCGCTCATCATCAGGGAAATACAAAAGAAAACCATGATGAGATATCACCTCACGCCTGTCGGAATGTCTGAAATTAATAACACAAGAAACAGTAGGTGTTGGCTAGGTTGCAGAGAAAGGGGGACCTTCTTTCATTGTTGGTGGAAATGCAAACTGGTGCAGCCGCTCTGGGGAACGGTATGGAGATTCCTCGAAAAACTAAAAACAGAACTATCTTATGATCCAGCAATTGCATTGCTATGTATTTACCCAAAAGATGCAAAAATACAGATTCAAAGGGGTACACGCACCCCAATGTTTATAGTAGCATTAACAACAAGAGCCAAACTATGGAAAGAGCCCACACGTCCATTGACTGTTGAATGGGTAAAGAAGATGTGGTGTGTACACACAACGGGCTATTCCTCAGCCATCAAAGAGTCATCAACAAAGATGGAATCTTGCCATTTGCAATGACATGGATGGAGCTAGGAGGTATTATGCCAAGTGAGATAAGTCCAACAGAGAAAGACAAACGCCGTATGATTTCACTCACATGTGGAATTTAAGAAATGAAACAGATGATCGTAGAGGAAGGGAGAGAGAGAAGAGAGGGAAACAAACCACAAGAGACTTTTAGTGATAGAGAACAAACTGAGGGTTGATGGAGGGAGGGGGATGGGGGATGGGCACTGAGGAGGACACTTGTTGTGACGAGCACTGGGTGTCATATGTAAGTGACGAATCACTGAGCTCCACTTCTGAAACCAATATTGCACTGCGTGTTGGCTAACTAAAATTAAAAATATATATGTTTAGTGAATTGTTAAGTGTGGAATAGTCTAAGAGTACAGATCCCCTCGGGGCTGCAGACATAAGGGGAGGGCACCCACTTGCAGACTGTTTTCCACTCATGTCTACCTGGGACTCAGGAGAAAAAGTGAGGGCAAGAGGCTGGAGAGAAACCCTCTTGGTGCAGCGGTCTGCAGGAGTGGAATGGACACCACGGGAAGGGGGTCAGCACCTAGTCCTGTCTGAACTCTCCTGCCCAAAGAACAGCACTCTTGAGATGCTGGGAGAGGAGAAGCAAAGCCCAGAAATGCTTGGGTATGGATGGAGACTCACTGTGGTTGGGAGGAAGGGAAAGAAGTCTCAGTCCCTGGAGAAGTGACAGGACTCCATCACAGGGACACATCATAATGGGTTTCCTGGTGCTAAGAGAGAGGCAGAACTTCTGAGGCAGCTCCATCCTGCAAGCCCAGGGACACAGTGCCTTTCTAAGACTATAGGTGGACCAGAAAGTCATAGCGGTGCCTCACGCCCCAGCAAGCACGGAGGAATAAGCAACAGCGATCCTCAACGGAGGCAGGGGAAAGGAATAGAGACCCTTTTTGAGGCACTGGCATCCAGGGACGCCCTAAAGCTAAGGGTGCAGCAGTATCACTGAGAAAAACCCTCAGGCAAACCAGTCCCACCTGAAATACGAGATAATACAGAGGACTTTGAAGCCAATAAGCATAGCAATAACAAAACCCAAACCAAGTTCAATTCCTAACTAGATTGGCTAAGTACCACGATGCTAGCAGCCCAGCAGAGGCAGGAGCCTGCCACATCCAAACAAGTGCTATTACCTCGCTCTCCGTCATCTCACATACGACATTCAGGGGTAACTAGCAGGCAGGTATAAACCTGCTTTGGGTCCAGGAATGGCAAGACCAGCAAGAAGATCGTCACTGCTGACGGTGGACAAAACTAACCAATTGGACTTGTGTTTTATCTTAACTACCAGACTGTTCCTTCTGTAGCTCCGGAGAGCTCCCCTTCACCCTCATCTGCTCGAAATCCCCTCTAATCTTTGTGTTCTTGCTGCAGTTCTATGGGCTCCATGTTTTCCTTATTACCCTCCACGTCAACCGGGATTGCAGAGTTCAGGTTTTTCTAAATTTTTTTAACGTTTATTTATTTTTGAGAGACAGAGAGTGAGCAGGGGAAGGCAGAGAGAGAGGCAGACTCAGAATCTGAAGGAGGCTCCAGGCTCTGAGCTGTCAGCACACAGCCCGACGTGGGGCTCGAACTCACAGACCGTGAGATCATGACCTGAGCTGAAGTCGGCCGCTTAACCAACTGAGCCACCCAGGCGCCCCGCGGAGTTCAGTTTATGATTAAGACATAAAAACTGAACGCCACCACCACCAACATATAGTCACCGTGGGTATGTCAAAAGTTTTAGAAGAGAAGGAAGACAGAATGCAGGGATGGTTGGAGGATTTCGGTAGAGAGATTCTAAATAAAAATCATGGTAATGGAGATAAAGTCTTCCTTGAATGAACTTATCGGTTGACTCAAAACACATCAGGAGGACAAATCAGTAAATTTGAGGATAAGTCAATAGAAACCACCTAAACTGAAAGGCAAAGAGAAAAAAAGAATAATGAGGGGGGGCATAGAACACCTTAGAATCTGGAACGAGATCAGATGATCTAACAGAGAGGCAGAAGCTCAGTTCCAGAAGGAAGAGAGAGAGGATGTGGCACAGGAAGTACTTGACGAGACAATGCTCGATCATTCTCCAAATAGAAGTAAATATATAAAATGACAGAGTCGAGAAGTTCAGAGATCCTCACACACAACAAATGCAAAACAAACAGAAAACCACAGGAAAAGTCAATACCTACACAGAGCATATTTAAACTGCCGTAAACTAAAGATAAACAGAAAATCTCGAAGGAATCCAGAGAAAAAGCACCCTATGTAAGGGGGGGAACGGTCAAAACACAGAGGACTTCTCACGAGAAACTGTGCGCGCCAGAAAATGACACCGTGAAATCTCTAAAGAGCTGAATAAATTATCCGCCCAGAGTCCTATACCTACTATAGGTATCTTTCAATAATAAAGGAGAAGCACACTTTTCCCCCAAACAAAGGACTTAGGGGATTTACCGCCAGCTGTCTTGAAGTAAAATAAGTGTTGCAGGAGGTTTTCAGCAAAAAGGAATAAGATACAGAAACCTGGGTCTAAGACAGAAACAAAGGTCTCCAAAAATGGTTAAAAAAAATGTAATTCTGGAAGACTAGTTTCAAGCACTTTAAAGGATAAGCGATTTCCAACAGTGAGGTCAGAAGCCCGTGTTCGAGTGAAACGTACGACGAAGGCAGGGAAGATGGGAGGCAGCAATTGGAATCATGGAGTCGCAAGGCTCTTGCCCGACGCACAGTTCCGTGCTGCTAGAAGGCAGACTGTAATTAATTAAAAGTGTATACTGCGGGGGCGCCTGGATGGCTCGGTCGGGGAGGCGCCGGACGCTCGATTTACTCAGATCACGATCTCACAGTTCATAGGTTCGAGCCTCACGTCAGGCTCTACGCCGACAGCGTGGAGCCTGCTTGGGATTTTCACTCTTCCTCTTTCTCTGCCCCTCCCCTGCTTGCATTCTCTCCATCTCTCTCAAAATGAATAAACAAACTTTTACAAAAAATTAATAAAATAGTGTATATTGCAACCCCTGGGGGAAACAGTTAAAACTTCTCACTGGGATTTAGAAAAGGCAAATTGTGACGCAGCCCCGGGCTCCTGTCACCGCTCACGCTGCCTACACGCTCATGCCCCGGCCTTCCTTCCGCCAACGCCACCCGCGTGCTCCTAACTCGGGGGCTTGTAAAGGCTGTTTCCTTGGTCTGCGGCACACTCACTGCTCCTCCACATGGCAGTTCCTCCTAACTTAGATAAGTCATCTCAGGGGAGGGGACTTCCTGCCCTGCTCCATCGAACTGACCCACCCGCCTGCCGCTCTGACCCGTCACTCTGTTTTCCCGTCTCCCTGGTCTCTGAAATGACCCTACTCCTGATCTGCTTCCCACCTGTGGAATGTAAAATGCGAAGGCATCAGACTCGACCCCATCTGTCCGCCGGGGTCCCTGGCACCCAGGACCGCGCCCGACACAGCAAACACCATCGGTCACCGAGGACTTCTCCAGAGGCGGAGCACCGTGCAGGCTGAATGATAAGCGGAGGTGACGGAACACGGTCGTGCCGGCTCAGGACGGCAACAGGACCGGATGCGGGGCCTTCTGCGGGAGGGGAGGGAGGCCGAGCTCCAATTTGGTGTTAGACCTGAGAGGACAAAGAGAGTTGGCTAGAGCTGCAATGATAAGGGGGCATTTTTCAGGCAAATGGGGACACCTTAAATAAAGACACGGAGACATGGATACACATGGTGTGCCGGGGCGGGGGGGGGGGGGGTTCTGATCCCTGGCTGCGGAAATTTGCAGCCGACGAAAGAACCGTAGGTGTGATCCCGGGTTAGGACGGGTGAGTAGAGGGCTTGGCTCGCTCACTCAAGAATTTCAACGTTCTGGGGAATCCTAAAGATCTTCGATCTTGGATACGAAATGATGTGATCGGTGTGTTTGGAAAACAATGCCGTGACTACTGCCGGCCAGATGCAGTGAGGTCCAGACCTTTCGGGAGGCTCTTCCAGAAACCAGTGTGAAAGAGGCTGAGTGGGGGGTGGGGGAGGGGGCGGGTGGGAGGGAACTGACTCCCAAGACTCGGAGTGAGGGAGAGGGAAGCGTCGCCCTCTCTCTGAGGGCACCAGCTGCACGGGCTGCTGACGCTGGGGTCCCGCTAGGGAAATCAGAACCTCTGTGCAGGGGGAGAGGGTGTGGAGTGAGTTTCCACAGAGGCTCCTGAGGGTCCCACGGGACACTCGGACACACGCAGTCGTGTAGGCGAAAAGCGTTAGTGGTGGAGAAACCCCGATGTCCCTTGACACGTGGAGGTGGGACTCAGCAACACAGAGGTGTCTGTCTGGTTACAAGACGCCCGGGGAGAGATGGCTCTTGCTTTTCCGTGTTTTTCCCCAAAAACTGGAAATAACTTGATTTCTCACCTTCCCTCTAGCCTGTGATATTTTATCTTTTCTTGCTTTTTATTTATTTTCAGTTTTTTTAAGTTTACTTATTTATTTAGTTAGAAAGAGAGTGAGAGAGAGTGTGGGAAGGGCAGAGAGAGAGGAGAGAGAGAATCCCAAGCAGGCTCCACGCTGTCAGCACAGAGCCTGACACAAGGCTCGAGCCCACAAACCAGAAGATCATGAGCCAAACTCAAGAGTGAGAGGCTTAACTGACAGAGCCACCCAGGCACCCCTTTTCTTGTTTTCTACACAAGCACGTCACAGGGAAAATCCACAAATACGTCCACGCGTAATTAAATATTTCCTGGAGAAAGGCGAGTTGCTCTTTGGTATCGACAATTCCCTTTCTGCCAGTTGCCGAGCTTTGCTTCCTTCTCTTAAATATTGTTCAGACTGTATCTCGTGTGGCGTCAGCTCCTCCGCAGGGCTTGAAGGTGTCGGATGGCGGTAATATATGCATCTCCGAAACAGCATGGCTGCAAAACCAGCAGCCCCTCCATCCCGGAATGTCAACGTTTTAAAATAAAATTTTAAAAAAGCTCCTTCTTCCTTTATATTATGAAGATAGGGAGGAAAGCAGCATTAATTAGACGCTGCCTGCATACCTTGGATTCTGTTAAACAGATAGATAGATGCCCTAACGTAATACAGAGATGCAGGACATACGCCACAGCGGCAGGGGACTCAGCAGCGGCCCGATGAGTGCTTAGCCCTTTCGTTGGCTGCACTGCATTTCCTTCTTAAAATATTTTAAAGAACACGATTACTTTTTTTTTTAATTTTTTTAACGTTTTTATTTTATTTTATTTTATTTTTTTGAGAGACATAGAGACAGAGCGTGAGCAAGGGAAGGGCAGAGAGAGAGGGAAATACAGAATCTGAAGCAGGCTTCAGGCTCTGAGTGGTCAGCATAGAGCCCGACGCAGGGCTCAAACCCACAGACCGTGAGATCATGACCTGAGCTGAAGCCAGCTGCTTAACCGACTGAGCCACCCCGGTGCCCCTACGATTACTTTTAAAATGCACCTAAAAATCTCTCTTTCTGTCTCTCATGCCAAGAGGATCTACTCGAATTTCCACATCGACTCACTCCAGCACATTCCACATCCCAGATTTGTTCTGGAAACATCCTGGGGACTGAGGTACTTAAGCCGTTCTCTGTCGTCCCGTGGCGCACAGGTGGGGTCTGCCTGGCCTTCTCTAAGACTTCTCCTTGATGGAGCTGTTCGTCTGAAGGGACATTTAGCCCAATTTTTAGGTTGTTTTTCATCTTTCATTTTTAAGACATCTTGCTACTAGGACAGTGACACAAACAGAGAACAGGAAACATTTTAAAAGCACATCTTAATGATCGAGGACTCGGCCGTCCAGGCCGAAACGTAGGCTAGCTCTGCGTCCAGAAGCCCGCCTCCCGGGCCACCCAGTGCCTTCTCCCCGCTCCTCCCCCACCTTTATGACCTCCTCTCTCTTCCTTTTACTTTCTAGTTTAGGCACACAAATATACAGCTGTCTACATTACAGTTTAGGTTTTAAAATATCAGATAAAAGAGATGACAGCCTGGCCTCCCTTATTGACGAGCGACCGTAGCATCTCCTTCAGTGCTGGCGTGGCGACGGAGTCGCTCGGCTTACCCCAAGAGGTAGTCACCGTCTCCATGTCACAGCGCGTTCCTGTTTTGCTGGGTATAGAACTCCAGCTTGGCGCTTACTGTCTGTCCGTCCTTCGGCCTCCTGTCTTCTGGCCTGCACGGCTCCTGTTGACGAGAGTGGTCTGTGTCCATTCATATTGTTGTTTTGAAGAAAACTTGCCTCCTTCTTCTGGCTACTTTTAAGAATTAAAAAATTCCCTTTGCCTCTGGTGTTCAGGGGCCTTACTGTACGTCCCCTTGCGTGTAATTTTTAAAATTTACTATGTTTGGATCTGCAAAGCTTCTTGGAGCTGTGGCTTTTGTCTTTTATTAGCTTTGTACAGTTCTCAGCCAATCCAATGTTGCTTCTGCGCAGTTTTCGCTCCCCACTCTCTGGGATTCCGATTTCCCACGCGCTGGCCCTCCCTCAGTCCCCTGGGGTGTCTTGAACCCTATTCTGGACTTTCCATAACTTGTTATTCTGTGATATCTTCTTGACTTTGGCATTTGACCTACCTCCCACTTCACTAATTATTTCTGCGTCCAATCTATATTAAATCCTCCAATTTAATTCAAAATGTTTATGTATTTTTCTATTCCACAATTTTCAATTAATTCTTTTTTAAAGAATTTTGTGGGTTCTTTGTGAGAACTTTCAAAGGCTTTGCTTCCTTTAACACGATCGGCAGGTTTTTAAAGTCCAACAACTCTGGGGCACCCGGGTGGCCCAGTACGTGGAGCGTCTGACTCTCGGTTTCAGCTCAGGTCGGGATCGCATGGTTTGTAAGTTCGAGCCCCCACCAGGCTCTGAGCTGATGGTGCAGAGTGTGCTGGGATTCTCTCTCTCTCTCTCTCTCTCTCTCTCTCTCTCTGCCCTTCCCTTGTACTCTCTCTCTCACAATAAATAAATAAACTTAAAAAAATAAGTACATTCCTACAACTCCAACCTCTAGGTCCCTGTGAGTCTGTTTGTATCGCCCGTATTTGCTGCTGATTTCTGCCTATGCGGTCTTGCCGTGTCAAGGTGCCCAGGGGTTTCATGCAGGGTGCCAGAGGCTTTCGTTTTTACAGGGCTTCCTAGAAATGATTCAGGTCCCTGTTGATGGATTTATGTTTGAGCGCCTCAATCCCGTTCCGGAGATCACTAGAAGCTAAGGCGCAGAGGCGGCGGTGACCTGCTGACTTCTGCTCTGCCCCCATGACCTTAAAGGAGAAACATCTTGCTTGCTCTCCCACATCCTACCCCCTCTTCCTTCACTCTCTTCCTAACTTTCTGTGGCAGTCTTGCAGAGTGTTTAGTATGTTGTATGATCGGTCTCCTCTACTTAGTCTACCATTTTTTAAAAAAAAGGTTCTTTACTGATCCGCTCAACGAACAGCTGTTGAGTCCCCGTCGGTGCTGTGCCGGCCTCTGTGTTGAATGCTGGGTGTTCACCGGTGAGCCAGGGGGAGAGACACCACCCGTGCGGCGTTCACAGTCTCGTGTTCCAAGATCTAATTACTTGACCTCTGGTCCTAGAGTACCCTACGAGGGCAGATTTGAAATGAATCCAGAAATTACCGTCGTGGTCCGGAAAGAAGTAGCTGGTCCGACGAGGCGAGCCGAGTCTTGGAAGGGTGTTGAGGGATCTTATGGAAATACCAGAGGAGAGTCCTGGTCACGTGACCGCATGCATTTGTCGGGGCCCCAAGTCCAACGTGCCCTCCTGCCCTTCCACCAGCAGTGCCACACGCAGGCCACGGTGACCGAGACTTGTGCGATCCTGGCCAGGCCTGCTGACGGTCTAGTTGTGGTAAGAGGAGAGAAGGGGGATTTGAAAGAACTTATTTGAGAGCCATTTAAGATGCAAACGGCGTGCGCAGCCGTAACAGCCTCGCGGTGTTCTAAGACAACACGACCCCCTCGGAACACCATCCCCTCATGTTTACACGATCCCTTCAAAGGCCCATTAGACCTAAACCTTTGATGTGCGACCAACTACTTCAGCCGTGACTTTTTGTCAGCTCAGATTTAAATCCAGTGGGGAAAAGGACAAATTGGCTCTTTTATCCAACACTTTCAGTATCAACTCACAGTGAACCGGGATATTTTCCCCACTTAAAAGCTACATGATGAGTTTACGAGCAGGACAAAGTGAATAAATATTCCGCCCCGGAGCTACAATAGAAAACAAAGTCAGACTCTCAGGAGCCGGAGCCTCGCACACCATTCTCTTCCAGCCGAGCCTGTCTAATTTCATCCCTCCCTGGGGACCGCAAGCACAGCGCATGGAGCAGCCACTGCCGCCGACCGGTGCTGGGGAGGGTCCCGTGGGTGCCGTGGCCCCGGGCTAAGGCAGGCATGCTGCACACTGAGGACCAAGGGTCCGTCAGTAAAGGCCAGGGGACGATCGTTGTTGGAAGTGACTTTATGACGTAGAACTGAGTGAACCCCTCTCCAGCCCCCTTCATGTCCTTGGGCCAAACCGCGAGCTCACCGTGGATGTCACGCACACTTTCGCCTGGGGTCGGTGCTCGCCAGGTATGATGAGCGGTTTGCACCGGGGACATCCAGTCACCTGCCCAGTGCTGGTGTCCCCTCTCCTGGCGCTCCTTTGAGAAGCAAAGCATCCCTCTGAAAGCTAGCTTACCCACTGAAGAAGGTATGGAAGGGAAGACATTCAGAGAAAAATCTAACAATAAAATAATTTCCGCATCGAGAGGATACGTGGAAAGCTTTGCTTTTCAAAAAATGCTCTTGTGGGAAATCCTTTTATATTAGTCGGCTCACGCTGCCATAATGAGAGACAGGAAACTGGGGGCTAAACGGCAGAAATCTATTTCCCCACCATTCTGGAAGCTGGAAGTTCAAGCTCAAGGTGCCAGCAGGCTTGGTGTTTTCCGGGGACGGAGACACTCTCTCCTTGGCTGGTAGACGGTCACCTGCTCTGTCCTCATGCATCTTTGCTCTGTGTCTGTGTCTCCATCCCCTCTGCTCTTAAGGACACCAGTCATATTGAATAAGGACCCTTCCGTGTGACCTTATTTTGCCCTCATTACTGCTGTAAAGGCTCTATCTCCAAATGCAGTCACACTCTGGGGAACTGGGGGCTAGGACTTCTGTGTATGAATTTGAAAAGAATACAATTCAGCCCTTAACACCTGTCTAAAGATGATGCCACACCCTAAAGTAGATCCACAAATTCAACTAAATGAAAATCAATTTTAAAAATTCTGCAGCATAAAAATCACTGTAACAAAAGTGAAAAGGCAGATGAGAAACAGTGAAACACATTTGCTATTTATGACATACAGGTCTAACTTTTAAAAATTCAGATAGCTCGATCGATCAGTATATAGGTAGATAGATATACAGACAGACAGGTAGATAGATAGATAGATAGATAGATAGATAGATAGATAGATGAGGCCAGTTGGGAAAAACGAAAGTCCAGTAGAAAAATGGGGACGAAATCTAGAGAGTTCACAGAAAATGAAAGAAAAGTGGTTCTTAAATGATGGTCAAAATGAAATGCAACTGTAAACAACCTTGAAATAACATGGGTTTTTTTTCACTGATCACAATGACAAAGATTTGATAACCCAGACTTGACCAGAGTAGAAGAAATTCTTTCATATATATTGTGAATTGATAGGACCTTCAGGTCAGACGTCTGGCAAAATCTCTCTCCACTGCAATTATACAAAACCTTTGACCGGGACTTCTCGGCCCCACCGACAATAGGGCTACAATCGGCCAAGATGTGTGAAATGACCTATGTACATAGACATTTGCTGTGGGGCCGCACAGGATGGCAAAAGATTGAAAGCATCTAGGCAGGAGTCAGCAGGTCTGTTTGCAGCGAAGCTTCACAGCGGTCAAGGGCGTGGGACCGCTCCGTGCGTACTGACACAGGACCGTCGGCAGTCTGTATTAAGGGCCGTCAGTGTTTGTGAATGCCGTCACTTGGGATAAAATACACCCCCCAGGTATGGATTTGAATGTTTCCGGGAGCACACACAGCCGTCCCAGATGTCCCCTAGGGAACGGCACGCAGCGCCCAGGAGGCAGAACAGACAGGACACCGAACACCTGTCACTTCTTGCAGTAAGCACCACGCAGATGCTTCAGGACAGAGCCCGAAGCCAATACGACAAAATGTTAATATGCATTCCAAGGTGGGTGCCTGGATGATCTATTCTATTATCTCCTGTCGTTCCGTGCTCATTCGAAATGTTTCATAATTAAAGTGTAAAAATAAAAAGTCACATCTTTTTGCCTATTACATTAAAAAAAATGATCCCCACGCATACGCGCCTAAATTTGCCCATACTTTTCAGTGTTTCATCCATCTCGCTCACGCTCTCATAATCGCAAGGGAAAGAAACACACACCAACTGGCTTCAGCCAAACAGGGAATGTGCTGGCTCCTATTTCTGGAGAGTCCTGGGCGTCGCCTTCAGGTCTGAGTGGATCTAGGAGACCAAATGGTGGCGTCCCTGGTGACTGTCTCCTCCTCAGGCAGGTGATGCTGTTGACCGCTTGCTGGTTTTCCGTCAGGAAGCAGAGAAGAGAAGGCCGCTCACCAACGGTCGTGAGGACTCTCACCTCGTGGTCACGGTTGTGACCTTAAGAGCGAGCCTGCAAATACATGTTTCTCCTTGGCAAATAGAAGGGCGCCGTCAGCATCGAGCTCCTTGTGGGCCTCCGAGGGCCCCGCCCGGGTCGGTTACTCACTGGAGATGGCCAGCGGGGACTTCCTCCTTCCTCGTTTGTCACCTGCTACTTTTCCGCAAAGGGTTTTCCTTATTCACGGAAGGCAAACTGGTCCTGGGCGGATGCTCGATTCTTCCCACCGGTGGTCAATTTTCAGGGTAAGAAGTTTGCTATCATCGCCCCTCGCAAGGGTGACGATCTGATTTTTCCCTTTTTCCATCTCACGACTAGGGTTCTCCGCAATCTAACGTGGACATGGAGTTTGGGGCGTTTATTAGAGAGGTGCGCCTGTGAAGGGGAGGGGGCAGAGGGAGACGCTGGGGGAGGGGCAGAGGGAGACACCGAAGGAGGCTGCAGGGGGATGAGCCCCCGAAACCCTCACCCCGGGGGGGCAGCTCCCGGGCGCAGAGCCTTTCAGAACCAGGCAAGCTACCCGAGGGTCCGAAGCGGGGTTGAAGCGCCAGGCCTTACCGCCCCTCCCTACTTGGCGCTCCCCCCACCCAATGACCATCACCTCGAGCCGGCAGCTCCTTGAACTTGAGGCGGGTCCCGAAGGAACCACAGCAGGTGGCCTTTGCTGACCTGTTCTGACGGCACCAAGCACTGCTCCAAACCCTCTTGTAGGGGTGCTTCTGGAAAGCACGTCTTCATCCCCCACTCTCTCCATCTGTGGTGTTTTTTTTTTTATTTTAAAGTATATTTACTTTGAGAGAGCAGGGGAGGGGCAGAGAGAGGGAGACACAGAATCTGAAACAGGCTCCAGGCTCCGAGCTGTCAGCACAGAGCCCGACGTGGGGCTCGAACTCACAAACTGTGAGATCGTGACCTGAGCCAAAGTCGGACGCTTAACCGACTGACTGAGCCACCCAGGTGCCCCCAAACACTTTTTTAAGTTTATTTGTTTATTTTGAGACAAAGAGCGAGCAAGAGGGAGGCAGAGAGAGAGACGGAGGAGAGAATCCCAAGCAGGCTCTACGCTGTCAGTACAGAGCCCAAGGTGAG
Source organism: Paguma larvata (assembly GCA_030068075.1). Classification (NCBI taxonomy): domain Eukaryota; kingdom Metazoa; phylum Chordata; class Mammalia; order Carnivora; family Viverridae; genus Paguma; species Paguma larvata. The sequence continues at coordinate 46,711,978 of CM057844.1, read as the reverse complement.
GCTCGAACCCACAAACCACGAGATCATGACCTGAGCAGAAATCAAGAGTCAGACGCTGAACCGACTGAGCCACCCAGGCGCTCCTCTGTCTGTGTTTTTAATTTTGTATTTGGTTCTGCTTTGCTTTATATTAAAATATAAAGCATTATGGGCTCATGTAGTCTGTGTTCTATATTTTACATAAAAATGTTTGATTTTGACATTCGAATAATCCCACATTTAACCAGTGGAATTTCCTAGGACACACCATTATGTCTTTGAGCCCTATTTCCTTTCTAATGGGAAGAGATACGTATAAATTCAGATTTGAGCTTGTATGCCGTCGCCCCGAGGTGCTATTCTTCTAAACTCGCCGCGGAGAGAGAGAGGGTGTGAGCGCATGTGGTAAGTCATGAGTTTTTATGACTATTTTCTATTCCAATGTAGCATGACAAAGTTTATTTTCTCCCCTGTTTTGACTCTCTGTCTATATATTCCCTAATAATATTAATACTGTTCTTTATTCTAAAAGATACATAAAAATGGCATCAAAATTATGATGCCAAAATCAGCACTAACGATAAAACCGCTGAGTGAATTTTAAGATTCATCTGCAGCTCTTTTTATCCGTGGAGCATAATCATCAAGCGAGCGGAGTCAGGGTGCTGTTTGCAGAGATTGCTCCGAGTACTGCTGCTCTGTGCTACTGTGTCGCCGCTTCGATACAAAATTAGGCCCGTTTGTTTCCGTTTACTCCCAGCCTGGGGGTTTGGGTTTTTTCTTTCTTTCTTTCTTTCTTTCTTTTTTTTTTTTTTTTGATTTGCTTTTTGAATGTGTAAAGCGTCTACAAGCTTCAAATCGTTCAGAATACTTTGACATTTCTTTCCCCGCTGAGATTCCTCTCTTCTTCCTTAGTTTTGGGGCTTCTAAAATTGGCATATTTTCAAATTTCTTATCTGGGCACATTGGCATCTGTGGTGTGCATAGGGAACAGAGAAGCGTTTCCCCCAATGTGAGTTCTGAAACACCACGTGCATGAGATGCTCCTCGGAAAACTCTGCGGACCACCTCCCCCGCGCGCACACACGCACACAGACTCACCTAACGCAGGAAGGTATGATGGGCGCCAAGAGCACCTCCAGGAAGGAAGGATGCTTGGTTTTCTCCCACACAGATTAGCAGGGGTGTCTGATCTTGGAGTGCAGGTCGCGGCACTCACACCGACAGCCTACGGAATCGGTGCTCGCTTTTCCTGACTGAAATGCAACTTGTTCCAAGCAAAGATTAGGATCGTCGAGCCTTCCCACGACACCTTTGTTATGACTCCCAGGCCTTCGAATACGGGCAAAGAAAAACCCGTTACCTGTGTGTCTCTCGGGGAAGGGCTAATGCCTCATAAGCATAAACCTGCAACATAAGCTCTGTCGGAGGAAGGACTTGTTTTGTTTAGTTTCCCTCCGCTGCCATCGAGCACTCAGGGCTCCACTTGGGTGGCACGCCTCAGGTCCTTGAGGCTACGTGGGACATGAAAGAACGAGGGAACTTTTGCTTTCTTAAGGAACCAGAGCCTTCACGTACTCGGACGAGGGAAAGATAGTGCCACGTGTTTACTTTGCCACCTGAGTTTTGAAAAATCCACAACTGAAAATATACAAATAAGAGGTTGAGTGAACATGTAAGATCTCCTGGATAACTATAGGGTGACTACCAAACAGATATTTTTAACCCTTACATGCAAAAAGCAAATCAGTATATGTAGACATATATATATACACATATACACACACACATAAATACACACACACATATATACACACATGCATACACACATATACACACACATATATACACACACACATATATACACACATGTATACACACATATACACACACATATATACACACATATACACACATGTATACACACATATACACACACATACACACACATGCATACACACATATACACACATGTATACACACATGTATACACACATATATACACACATGTACACACATGTATACGGACACACATACACATATATACACACATACACATACATATATGCACACATGTAAACACACATATATACACACATACACACATATACATACACATAGGCATATATACACACACGTAGATATATACACACATGTATATACACACATACATATACACATATATATACACACATATACACACACATATATACACACATATTTATAGACATATGTATACACACATAGACACATACACGTAGACACACATATATATACACGCACATAGACACACACATATATACACACATGTACACACACACATATACACACATATACACACTACACACATATATACACATATTTATAGACATATATATATACACACACATAGACACGCACACATAGACACACATATATACACACATATATACATACATATACACACATACACATACATATACACACATACACATATATACACACATGTATACACACATATACACACGTATATACACACATATATAGATATATACACACATGTATATACACATACATATACACACATATATATACACACATATACACACATATATACACACATATTTATAGACATATGTATACACACATAGACACACACACATAGACACATAGACACACACATATACACACATACACGCACACACATATACACACTCTAAGAAAATCTGGAAAAGAATCACGCAAGTGGGCGGAGGAACACATGGCACATTCCGTATTGTTCCGCAACATGATTCCAGAGAAATGAAGACTCGGGTAACGTTAACGAGTTTCCATAAATGGCTTTAAACTCAAATAAGTTCGGGAATCTTTTTTTGGACAAATCTGAACTAGTTAGTTTCTTTACTGCGAAACTGTAAAGTGCTTTCACACTCAATAAATCCTCAGTGAACTAATATTTATTGTGGGTCTCTAATCGGGAAAGGATATTTTGTGTCACTGGCAAGTGTTTTATCTTTCTAGGTGAGTCATTTCGCAGGAGGATGTCTCCTTCCTCACTTCCAGAAAGCTCGGTCAAGTTAGAGCTCCAGATGCAGGGCTGCTGATGAAGCTTCAGTCAACCAAGTCAGACGAGACCCTGGCCCCAGGGTGACCACGCGGCGAATGTACCGCAGCCGTGATTCACACGTTGTGGACTCTCGTGGAAACCGAAGACAACTTGCAAGAATGCGCGGGGGGTGTGAGCAGAGAGCCGGAGACTCTGAGACAGATTCAGGAGGAAACGACTGGACATAAGAACGCCACCTCCGAAATATAGAGCGTCTATCATGGGCCGTGGGGAGACGGAGAGGAGGCGAAAGCCCGTGAGTGTGGGGACAGGTCGATAGAAGCTGGAATGGAACAACTGGGGAAAAATAAGAAGAAAGAAAGAACGGCTTAGAAGAAATTTTGAGGGGTGCCTGGGTGGCTCAGTCGTTTAAGCCTCTGACTCTTGGTTTCAGCTGAAATCACGATCCCAGGGTTGTGGGCTCGAACTCCACATCAGGCTCTGAGATCAACGTGGAGCCGGCTTGGGATTCTCAATCTCTCTCTCTCTCTCTCTCTCTCTCTGCCCCTCTCCCCTGCTTGCACTCACTCCAGTTCTCTCTAAAATAAAGAAAAAAAAAGAAGAAATTTTAAAGTAATAATAGTTGAGGGGCGCCTGGGGGGCTCAGTCGGTTAAGCGGCCGACTTCGGCTCAGGTCATGATCTCACGGTCTGTGAGTTCAAGCCCCGCGTTGGGCTCTGTGCTGGCAGCTCAGAGCCTGGAGCCTGCTTTGGATTCTGTGTCTCCCTCTCTCTCTGCCCCTCCCCCACTCATGCTCTGTCTCTCTCTGTCTCAAAAATAAATAAACATTAAAAAAAAATAAAGTAATAATAGTTGAGAAATTCCCAAAATTAATGACGCCAAAACACAGATCCAGAGAGCTCAGCTCACATCGGGGATAATAATTATCAATAAATCTATACCGAGGGCTAACACATCCAAACTGCAGAGAACCAAAGGCAAAGAAAATCAAAAGCGACTAGAGAAAATGGCTTTACTGCCTGGAGAAACACGGGTTCACCTTACCCTGGGCTTCCCTCCCGTCAGAAACAGGGGGAAGAAAGGTAGGAGTGTTGAGGAAATGCCTCCTCCTGGAACTCCACTTCCAGTGAAATTATCCTTCAAGAGGGAAGGAGGGGCATCTGGGTGGCTCAGTCGGTTGAGCATCCGACTTCAGCTCAGCTCGTGGTCTCGAAGTTTGTGAGTTCGAGCCCTGCGTCGTGTTCTCTGCCGTCGACACAGAGCCTGCTTCGGATCCTGTCCCCTTCTCAGTCTGCTCCTCCCCTGCTCATTCTCTCTCTCTGTCTGTCTCTCAAAATAGTCAAATAAACATTAAATTAAAAAAAAAAAACAGAAGGAGAACTATTTTCTCAGAGAAACAAAACCAGGGGAACCCATCGCCAGCAGGAAATGATAAAAGAAGTCCTTCAAGAAAAAGCAAGTGCTAAAAAGAAAAGAAAGTCCAAGACTCAGGTCTACGAACGAAAGGGAGAGCTTCAGAGAAAAATGTAAATGAAAATAAAACACAATATTTTCTATTTCTTATTCTCAATTGATCTAAAAGATAACTGTGTTTAAATTAAATGTTAAATTTGCATTGGCAACAAAAATACTGGGTGATTACAGCGTATGGAGAAGTGAAATAAACAACACGCAGCAGTGTTGGGAGACACGCACGGGAGGGGTGGAGGCGCCGTGTTACAAGACACCCGCAGGATACGCTTGAAGGTGGAAATAGACGGACCATGGGTATTGCTGATCCTTTCAGTATCTTCGAACATATATTTAAAAGAAGTTAAGTTATATTCTAAGAGAGGAGATAAACTACAATGTGTCAAAGTCTCCACTGAACCAGAGAAGAAAGAAATGTGGGGGGAGGAGGGAATAAAGAAAGCACGATGGTAACAAAAAGGAAACCCATACGAATATGGAGGATATTGACCTGGCCGTATCAATCGCTGCAAATGTGAATGTTCTAAACACACTAATTAAAAGAAAAAGACTGGTTGAGCATATTAAAAACAAATACCTGACTTTATTTGTCTGGAAGGCGCCCAGTGTAAACATACATGCAAACACTCAGGTGCGTTCAGAGCGAAGCCATGGAAACATCCGCCGTGCTAACAGTAATAGAGACCCCTGGAGTAGCATTAATTCCAGACAAAGCAGAGTTCAGAGCCAAGAAGGTTACAATGGATAAAGGGAGCATTACCTAGCGATAAGGCGATCAATTCTTCAAGGAGAAACGTAGTTGAACCTTGCAAACATTATGCTCAATGAAAGAAGACAGTGACAAAACCCAAATGCCGAAATAGGCAAATCAATGGTGAAAGCAGATGAGCGGTTGGCTGCCTGGGGTTGAGAAACATGGGGGCAAAAGCGAGTGGCTGATAGGAGGCACAAGCTTCCTCTCTGGAGTAACGGAAATGTCTAATATTGACTGTGGCGACGACTGCACAACTCTGAACACACTAAAAAACCATCGGGTCGTATGATTTATGTGGATGAATGTGACTGTATGTAAGTTGCCTCTCAGCAGAGTTGTTAAAAATGATAGAGGAAATTGGGCGTGGGGGTTTATGGGAATTCTGTGTACTGTCCTCACTTCTTCTCCCCAATCCCAGAACTCTCAAATAAAATAAAACATTGATTTAGGGGCATCTGGGTGGCTCAGTCGGTTAGGCGTCCGACTTCAGCTCAGGTCATGATCTCACGGTCTGTGAGTTCGAGCCCGGCGTTGGGCTCTGTGCTGACAGCCCAGAGCCTGGAGCTGCTTTGGATTCTGTGTCTCCCTCTCTTTCTGCCTCTCCCCCACTCATGCTTTGTCTCTCCTGCTCTCAAAAATAAATAAAAAAACATAAAAAAACTCAATGATTTAAAGGACAGATCACACCACTCTGATCCCCCACTCTGTGGTTCTCCACTGCCTTGCAACCGCGCGGCGGCGAGGGGAAGGAAGCTCCTCGCTAAAGGAAGGTGCTTCTGCAGACTCCTCTCCTTGAACAGAAGCTTCTTCCTCGGCATTAACTACTCTGCATTCAGATGGCAGAACTGTCACTGGGTGTCACGCTGGGTCTCTGAGATGTGGAAGACGCCCGCGGGCCGTCTCCGAAAGTCGGTAGTTAAGTGAATACATCTCTCTATTAATTATGCATCTGCATGAGGTCGAAGAAGAGCCAACTGTGCAAAAATACATCATTTGAAAAAAAAAATACTTTATTTGCACCTAATTTTCCAATTATACTTGTGCCCGGAATCATATACCATTTGCTAGTTGCAAATTGTTCCTCTGCTTAATAGTCCTCCTCTACAACCACGAAACTGTACCCAAACATAATTCTATTGTACTTAAGCTAAAAAATCAAAAGTAAGTGTTAATGTATACTTTTTTTTCAGCTTGAAGTTTTCATTTAATTGATTTCTCCAAACCAAGCAAATGATGCGTGAATAAGTGTCTAGATTCAACGTTCAAACGCTTCAGTAAAAGGGGAGAGTAGGTGGGAAGGCGGTTCCCGATGAATCCTGCCGAGACGGAAGAATTACAGATTCTGTCTAATGTTACCGCAGATTTTCTCCCACCTCATATCAAACTGCTAAGCCTTATCCCATGGCGGGGTAACGAAGCCAGCCTAAGGGAGCGTAAGCACGCCGTCAGGAACGCCTCTCGTCACGTCCACATACGGCTGTCAGCACTTCTGAGTCCCAGACGGTTACACTTGCTTTCCTGGGCCAACGCTAATCGATGAGCTAGCCACGGCGGATCGAAGGGGACCAGGATGGAGCGCCACCTCATCGAGTAATTGGCTTCATGGATCTGCCCGAATGAGTCATAAAATTATTCATCCATAGCTCCGGCTGTGCGGTCCTGAGCTGTTACACGGTTAGCCCAGGGGACACTCAGATCACAACAGCTTCCTGTACGATTCCTTTGGCAAACCATTCATCATCCTCTCCTTAGCCTAGAAGGCAGCGGCGGGGGGAGAAACTAACGCCACGGTCACCATTAAACCAGGGCTGCCGATGTCACCGTAAAATCTAAATACACTTACGATGCCACCCTGTTGAGTCTTTCTGCTTTGAAATTTTGCGTTTCTCCCACCCCGTATTTACTGTCAACCATAAAGACCCACGTGCGTAGTCAGAAAAGCGGCCACGTGTGTCCTTTGTCCTGGGATGTTAGTTTTCCGTCGGGTAAGGCGGTCTGTGGCAGAAGTTCCACTGCATACTTTCCTGGGCTATAAAACAGTGCCAGCGTGTATTCTGAATGAAGGGGAAGACGACCATAGGGGTGGCCGCGTGGGTGCCACCGAGGATTCGCTGGTGGAGGGGAGTCTCCTCTGGTAGGCAAGGATGCCTGCCCAGCCCCCACAGAGAGGGCCCCTCTCTCCACGTGTTTCTAGAGATGCAAGAGTAGACGAGCGAATACAGTTTTTGAGGATTTTAAAGGGAGAGATAGCTGTCGATATGTTTAGCTGCAGAGGAAGTTGACTCGAATTGGCACCACATCTTCGATATTTTCAACCACGTGTGAATTCCGCGGTCTACAACATGAATTGACAGCTTAAATTTAACTTTGGAGTTCAAACCGTAAAGAGGCTTCTCCGGGTCCCAGAAGTCGTTCATTTCTTCTTCCCTGATGCCTTCGTTGAGCCACGCCACGAGGCCGAAGGGACGGGAAGGTCAGCCCGGCTCGTGGGGCTGGAGGGTGACGGTCTGGCCTCAGGCTGTCTGCTGCTCTGGGAACTGCAGCGTGTACTTGAGGTTGGGATTCTGGAAACAGAGCCTGAGATGGGGATTTCTGTTCAAGTGGTTCACTGGAAAGTGGTTCTCAGGCGGAGGAGAGAGAGGGATACAGGAGAGGGCAGGGAGAAGAGCTCAGCTGGAACGCAGGCTCCCTGAGATTGTGGGAGAATTGCCTGTCTCCCCGGGGAGTGGGCAGTAGGTCGGAGGGGGAGGGAGGGAAGAAGGGTGGCTTCGGGCAGGTACCTCTCAGAGTGAAGGGCTCCCATCCCGTTGAGGGAAATTCTCTGCCGTGAGCTGTCTTCTCTGTGGCCCGAGCCCCACAGCTGCTGCGGGACGGGTCTCCCGTCTGGGAAGGGGCTGTGGGTGGGCACCTACTCGTGTTTTACGGCAGCTGTTCCGAGTCGGCCCCAGAATCACCCAGAGAGCTTCTGAAAGCCCGCCTCTGGAACGTTCCACTCAGCAGCTGGGGGGGGAGCCCCCAAGAACTGTGTGTCTAATCAGTTTCCAGGTGAGGCGGCTGTGCTGATTTTAAGACACGCTGAGACCGTGGATCTACAAAAAGGACCCAGCCAGGAAACAACGGACCCGGTGCGAGGCCTAGATCTCTGTTCGTGTTCGCGGCTCCCTCCGGACTGAAGCATCCCCCAGCCCTCTTCACCGCATTACCCATCGTTTCCAGGTGTCGCGTTCAGGCCCAGCTTCTGAGGGGTCTGCCCAGACCTCCCACGCCCAACACATCGCTCCGCTACTCGCCTTGAAGCTCTCTCTCTAAGGCTAACTGCAACTAACATTGCACATTTGCTTGCGTGTTATTTGGTTCAAGACTCTCACTGAGCCGGAAGTGACATGGGGAGATGTCTGGTGACGCTTGGCTTGACATCACAGGCCCAGGAGTGTGCACGCATGGTGAGGAGCCCGGAATCAGCATGGGTTGGTTCCACAAACACCCCTTCCACATACTTAGAGCAAAGTACTTCGGTGTTCATTATTTCCTTTCATTGCAAACTGTTCTATTTCAAATAAATTCTAGTTAGGTCAAATTATTTCATTATGTCAAGGTTTCGGTGTCTCACCTACAGAATGGGAAGGAGTGCCTACGTCATTGGGTGGTGGTGGGTGTTCAGCAAGGTTGCAGACGGTGCCCGGTGTGCGGTAGGTGGAGAATATGGGAGAATTATCGCCCAGCACTGTTCCTGGGATGCAGTGAGCACTTATTAAATATTTGTTGATAAATGAATGAATAACATCAATATGAAAGTGAGACTCCAAGTGAAATACCTTTCAAACAACTTTTAAAAACGCCTTCCTTAAATCATGCCGATCACACAAAATTTCCCGGTTGAAGCTCTGACTCCTGTCCCTGGGACGTCTCTGCTCCTTCCAGACTAAAAAATGTCAGTTTCTTACTGGGAGCCTTAACAAATAATCCAGAAAAGTAACATTAGGCTACAGAAAAGATTTGATTTACCAAACAAAAGTGAGTATCCAAGTGCTTCGTTGTCCATAAAAGTGAGGAGATGGGGCTTCTGTCCTCGAGACCCCGTTGGGTCTGATGCTAATACTGCCCCCTCCTTCTCCTGCTCCTCCTGATGCCTTCCCCCTATTATGGAAACCAGACCGTCCTCCCTCCTGCCTAAGATTGGTGCGGATTCCTCCAGCTTCCCTGCAAACGGCGTCCCCTCCCCCTCTTCAAAGTCGGCAGCAGAAAGTGTCGTCTGTCTCTACCAGGTTGTCCAGCATTTCGATTCACCTTGACCTGAAACCCTGTGGTCGCTCGCTGATTTCAGGACCCCCCTCTGGCCCCTCACAGATGATTTTAACCCATTCCGTGGCTTCTGGATCTCAAAGGGAGTTCCTCTCTGCTAACACCTTCCTTTAGCAGAGTTTGAGCCACTTTTCTGCCCCCCACCTAGCTGCCTCCCATGTCGGTCCTGAAGAGTGTCTGTGAGGACTGAGCTCTGCAGGTGTCCTTTGTGCTAGAAGCGGTACTAATAGTACATTCCTGAGGTTACTCGAGCCTGTGTGTGGTGGTCCCTTTCACAAGACTGTATGGCCTTTGCTTCAAAGTTACTTCTTAAAGTCATCCCAGCAATGTAGACGATAATGTTTTGGTGTTTTGCTATTATTGTTGCTGCTCACGATCTATCCACAAAAATTTTCACTGCTTTTCCTGGCTCTGCACCACCCACAGATGACAGGATGGCATGGGACAAGAGCCCTACTAGTGTCCCGCGGCCGCCATAACAAATTGCCACAGACTCGGAGGCTCCAAACAACAAAACTCCTCCTCTCACTGTTCTGGAAGGCAGAAGTCCCGAACGAAGGCTTTAGCAGGGCTGTGCTCCTTCTGGAGGCTCTAAGGAGGGGCCATCTTTGCTGCTTCCAGCCACTGGGGATCCTGGGATCCTTGGTTTTGTGGCCGCCTCACCCCAGCCACTGTCTGCATTCTTCACGTGGCTTCTCCCCTTCTCCCCGTGCCCATGACTTCTTCTCTTTCATCTTTTATAAAGACACCTGTCCTAGGATTTCAGCCTCACCCAGGTAATCCAGGAGGGTCTCATCTCGAGATCCTTAACTTAGCTATGCCTCAAAGACTGTTTTTCCAAATAAGGCCACACTGACGGGTACCATGGGCTACAAGGTGGATTGTTCCCCCCTGCAGTGGTACAGCCTCGGTCCTGAGTCTTCTTGTGGGAAAGAATGCAGCCAAGTGACCAGAAGGCATAGCAAGCAGAGTTTATTGGGTATGGAGCTGGAAGCTGGAGACAGGCTCAAGTGCCCAGAACAGAACTGGCCCCAAGGCTGTTAGTGGTTAAGGGCGGGGGGGGGGGGGGATATTCATTACCTGGAGGCAGGAAGCAGGGTGTCACACCATTTCTTCCAACTTGGTCCGGGGCTTCCTGTCATGGCATCCGCCATCTTGGGCCTGTCTGGTTTCATCTGGCTTCTTGTGGAGTGTGGCCAGGACAGAACTCTGACCTCCTGATGGCCATTGAGGAAGGTTTCTCCCTCACGGGGGTGTGCCTGAGGGAAAGCCTTTTGTCTTGCTACCTAGCACCCCCTGAGAAAGCCCACGATGGGGAAGGGAGGGGGCTGGCGAACCGTCATGCTAGCTGTAGGTTTTCACATTTCTTGGAGCACGCGCATCCCGTGGCTTCTGTGTTGGAATTTCCCGCGGCCATCTGGGCGGGATACGCCTAATTGCTCATCTGGGGTGTCTCCACCCAACACCCGCCTCTGGCCCCACTTTCCTGTGGGACCCAGGCCTCACACAACTATCTAATTGCCTATCACGGGTCAGCTCTGTCTTTTTGGGGGGGCCATTATCCAACCAACCACAGGGCCCAAGACAAGACTGGCATCCTTATCACACCAAGGTAGACTGCTATCAATAAGGGCTATGCCTAAGATGTCAAGGAGATGTATTTTTTTCCTAGAAATGCTTTAATTCCCCTTTGGTCGCTTTCTGAGTTGGCTCCCAGTCATAGGATGTAATTGTAAAGAAACAGAGTCAATGTTTTCTTTTTTAAAAAGTTCCTGCCAAAATTCACACATAAATGAATAATACTGGCCTAAAAGATGTTAGCTTAGGATGTTTTCCAAGTATTTCAAGCCACATTCATCCTTCGAACCAGTTAATAAATGACGTTAGACAAATCAGCGCTATTACCTCAGAGCCACACTTTTTGTCCAAATTATTCAGACTCTGAGCTTCTTTCTGCTTCTAATTTCACTATGTCTCTTGTATCCAAGAGATTAGCAGCTTAAATACAGCTAATGTGCCATTTGCAAAGCACCACCCCCATCCCAAATGACCCAGGCTAAGAAATCACTGAGAATGTTTCCGATCTCCACAAGGCTATGCGGTCTTGAGACAAGAGTTGCTGAGACCACCTCTTCTTCGAGATCTTTTGACTTGATAGGAGCTGTGTTTTCGAACGATATCTTAATAGGTGTCACCAGTGATACATTTTTTTTCTTTGTGCGCTGTTTGAAAATTCTGCCCAAAGGTCTGAATCTGCAATGTTTTCCCTGCCTGCTTGCTGTAGACCATGCACATTTAATCTTGTGCCTCAGGAAGGACGTCAGCCTCAATCTGGGCCACCGGTCAGCCCTAGCGGTTGAAGAACATTGGCTGGAGCGCATCAGAACCTTCTGAGCAGAAATGGTGCCCGGCACCCACTCATTCCTGCATAAAGGGGGCCCTCCCACTCGGCTTGCTGTGGGTGAGCCCCCAAGTGGCCCACCTCAGCTCGACAGCACGCTGAGCACCCGTCATGGCTGCTGAAGTGAAAGCAACGACAAAAATGAGGGCAGAAAGAAGCCTCGGGAAAACCTCACTGTATTTCTACTTAAATATCATAACCTCTTTCCAAGGAAATTTTTTGATTGGATGCATTACCCAACGCCCCCTCCCATCAACTTCATAACACAAAAGCGTTGGAAGTAAAAGATGGGATTATTTATAGCATTGGCCAGAGGTGACGCTCTCACTTTCGAGCACAGAATCCTAACTAGATACCAGCAAGCTGAATGTCTGTACATGCGTGTAGGGAGGCATGCAGGAGCACGGGCACACACACTTGCACGCAGGCACACACACATGCACACGGGCACATGCACACGGGCACACACACATGGGCACACACATACAGGCACACACACGTGTGTGCACACAGGCACATGCACACGCAGGAACACACACATGGGCACACACGTACACAGGCACGCGTGCAATTAAATCATCCGACAGGCATTCACTTACCATTTGTTAATTTAGTATCAAGACATCTATGAGTGTAATTAAACTTATAAATCAAAGGAGAGTTGTATTAACAGATAAACAAAATTATGTAATAGAATTCAACAATCAGATATGATATTTTAAAAATCTTCGGGCAAATTAGGAATAAAAGGAAACTCTCTTAATACAATGAAAGCTCAAGCAAATGGCAGTCTTAGTTTGGAAATGGTTATAGCCCACATCAAGGAAAAATGTCCTGCATTTTATTTATTAGGCATGAATAAAAACCCATGCAGAATTCGCTCAGGCACAGGAAAAACGGCCACTGAACAAAGCAGGGAGCCCAGAGAGGCCCTGGAAATATGGGGCCCCCGAGGGGTCAGGGGTGCCCGGTAAGGGAGATGGGAAGTGAGGGACATTCTACAGACGGCACCAGTGTACCCGTGCCCCTTACCGAACCACGCATCCTTATGTGCTTACTTTTCATCACATCCCAAAGTAAATTCAAAGTTGGCTACAAACTGAAATTTGAACCATATGAAACGATTTCAAACGTAACAAAACAAACCGCCTCAAGTAAATTATGACAGAATTTTCTGATTTTAAATGGATACAAGGTTCTTGAATGTGACCAAAAAGGTACAAACCTAAAAGGCAATGACTGAGGCTCGGTTGATGACAACGAACGTTAAAACATCTGCGAAACACAAGATCCCTGGAACAGAGCCAATGGCAGCTACGGTCTGGCCTTACGCACAACCCCACACGTGACGGGGAAGGACGGTGCCCGGGGCACGTAGAGCAAGGTCCTCCAAAGTCACTAAAAGAACAAAACAGACAACCAATAGAAAACAAACACAGACAGACAGTTCATAGAACGGCAACCCGATGAGCACTGGGCATTCAGCGAGATGCCCAAACTCACTGGCGCCTAAGATAGAGCAAGTTAAGATCACAAAGAGGTGGCCTCTCTCACCCGCTCATCAGATGGCAAGACATGTAACCGTTGTGTGCGAAGCACGGACGGACATTGGAGAGGCCGCTTCCACATTCCGCTGGCGGCAGTGCGATGGAGGTGGGGGTTTGGCAACGTGTGGTCAAAGATGCCAGGACGCGAGTGTACGTATGTCCTCTCATAAACCCAACCCGAGCACCCATCTGGAAGAAGAGTGTTTGTCCCTAAAGTTAAGAAGACGTACGTACCAGCCGGCATTATTTGTAATGACAATAAAGTGGAAGCAATGTAAGAGTCCATGGGTAGGGAGGTAAATAAATGGCGATGTATTCACACAGTAGAGGAGAGCTTGGTGGTTAATGTGATCCGCAGTTACACATGACAACATGAGTAAATATCAAAAAAATTGAGTTAAGGAAAAGAGAAAGTTGCTGGATCATATAAGCCACAGGCAGGCGTTGGTGTTGTATTCTAGAGTTATAGAAAATGTAGCTATGCATTGCTATGAACATGTGCGCTTATGGAAAATTACTTAAAGGGGCGCCTGGGGGGCTCAGTTGGTTGAGCGTCTGACTTTGGCTCAGGTCATGATCTCATGGTTCCTGAGCCTGAGCCCCGTGTTGGCTCTGTGCTGACAGCTCAGAGCCTGGAGCCTGCTTTGAGTTCCCTCTCTCTCTGCCCCTCCCCCCTTCTCAAAAATAAATAAAATTTAAAAAAGAAAATATACTTAAAAACCATGAGTGGATGTGCTGGTCCAACCCAGCACAGCCATGACCTCTGGAGACAGGGAGGGAAGGAAGGACGGCAAGACAGATGGATGCTGAATGGGGAAGAAAGGAGGAAAAATCCGGGGTCCTGGGTGGACGGGCGTGGTTGTAGGGGGCTCCTCGTGTGGTCTGATAGAGAGGGCAGACTTGGGGTGAATCCCTCCCTCTCAGGGGCTTAGGCGGAGAGCATATTTGAACATGAACCTAGAATCTGAAGGCCCCCACCCTTCAGCTTGGAGTGTCACGTTGGGCACTGGCTACTAACACAAAGTCGTGAGGCAGAAGGGCACACGCTGTTGGCCACTAATCCAATGGCCATTCCCAACCCCTCTCCTCATACACCTTCCATTAGGGAGACCATAGCAGCTTCTCCAGCCTTCTTTGCAGCTAGAGATGGTTGGGGGATTCAGAACTGGCCGAGGAGGAACACCGTCGGGCCCCCCTCGGAAAGGCAGGAGAAGAAAGAAGTATTTTCTCCCTGGCTCTTCACCCACAGTCCGGATGTGGTTTTGGAGCAGCGGCAGCCCTCTCGTGACTTACAGGGAAGAGTACGGGACTTAGCGACTGCCCAGAGCAGCCGACCACCTCTGGATCTTCCTTCCATCCATCTCAAGTAGGAGAATCGAACCTCTCTATTGATTGTTTCTCTGATGACAAAGCGCCCTAACTAACGTGCTCGCTGCAGGTGCTTGCAAGTTACCGAGGTGCCGTAGCACGTAGGTAACGTGGAGGGACTGGAGACCAGTGCCGGAAGCAAACGGGCGCTACACCAGTAACGTGCTGGTCCCTCTATCTGGCTCTCGTCCTCAGCGGAGATTCTAAGGACAAAGGACCCGCCCCGGGGTCAAGTTTCCAACAGCAATCTACGTCAGTGAGCGTGGCTGGCTCACGTGGCACAGCTCTGACCACCAGAGACTTTGGTTCAGGGTTCAGGGGGTCGGTCGAAGAGAAGAGAGTCTGGGAGCACCCCGAGAGATGTCCACGGCACATCGGGCTCTGTGGCTTCCGTCTGGAACACCTTGCAGGGCGTCATGCATTTCCTGTTCCTGTCCTTCCCCCAGACTCCTCCAGGCCCTCCTGTGACGTTCAGCGGGAGAGTCAGAGCAGGGATCGCCGGCCTGGAGTGTGGATCCAGTTGTTATTAATTACGAATAAAACAATTATAAACTATTGCGGTCTACAAGGTTATATTTTCCCCTGACATAATCTGCTTCCAAAATCCACCTTAAAGAGCAATATTTTTGCTTTACTTTCAACGGTAAGTACCCCCCCCTTATCTGTAACCTCGACATTATTAAACTGCTCCAAGAATCTATTTTAACAATCTCGCTGTGACATTTTCAGCAGAAAAATGACCTGACCGTGTCACAGGGCGCCACGGTCGTTGGCGGGATACAAGTCTTTTCTCCTCCCCCGATAGATCAACATTCAGAAAATGCTCCTTACGAACGCTTCAGTTCGATCGTCCCGTGTGAGTGGGGCCAGTACTGCCGACCCCACAGAACGAGGTCCGTGCCCACGCTTCTCACGCTGTCTTTCGTCCTGATGACGCGCCACGTTTCATGTCCAAGACGAGCGGAAGTCTTCTCGGGGTTCGGAGCCGCGTCCCAGGAGTGCAGGAAAGAGGGAGATTCCACGAGCGAATGAAAGCGGTTTGAAGGCTGCCAGCACGCCACACTGCAGGCATAAATCGGACCCCTCCCAGACCCTCTGTCTTTCCGGGGGCCTGTCCTCCTCGTGGTTCTCAGGTCACCCACGTACAGCCTGTGGAGCGTCTTGCCTACATCGGCAAACCACACCTGTCTGCCCTGGACCCATCCCACGAGGCTGGGAGTAACGGGGGCGAGGTCGTCTGTAGACCAGCCGCCGTGCGTCCAGGGCTGAATTTTTCCAGGCGCGTGCCCGTCTGTTTCCTTGAACCCTCGCAAGAACCAGGCGAAGTCTATTCCTCCTCATCTTATTGTTATTACTGTCACTATTATTATTTCTGTTGCCTCCACTGAATAAACACGAAAAGGAGGTGCAGACATGGACACACGCCTGAGCGAGCTCGGGCTCAGGGTGCGGGGCTCACAGATGCTGTCTTTCGCCTACAGCGGGGCTTAGAAAATCATTCCCTTTGAGTCCTGACTTAACGTTTGTCAAGTGAGGTACCAGCCAGGGAATGCATTTGGGGAAGGGTCCTGCGAGGGTGGAGGCAGGTAAGAGCCGTGTGGCCACGGCTGGGGAAACAAAAGCAAACTTTCAGTGTCTCATAAAAATGCACGGTTACGGAGGTCATGCTAACTTGGTCTTTCTCCCACACTCAGCATGCAGCCCATGTTTACCGTCCGAGGGAGACAGGGCCTTCCGACCCTGGGGCCTTTGAGAGGCCCTTTGGGTGCCTGTGTGTCAAGCATCGGCCCTGCCACCTTGGAACCCACTAGGAGACCGAGCACATAACAGATCCCAGCAGGTGGATAAGGGCCAATCTGGACGCAGAAGATTCCACGCCACGGCCACAGCTGACAGGCCCAGGGCCAACCCCAGGCCCCGCAGGAGCCACGCCACGTGTGTCTCCTGGGATAAGAAACCGGGCAGGGGAGGCCAGGAGCCTGAAGAGGCTGGTCAAGGAGCTTCGTGGCTCGCGGGGAATTCGTGACGGTGAGGGGAGCACAGAAGAGGGGCCTGGACAGACTGTGGCAGCCAGACCCCTGCACTTGCCATGTGTGGTGCGCTATGGGGGCCCCACCGTGGCCCCTCTCGCATCTTCAGAGCGTCCTTCCCCTCTCCCTGAACCAGCGAGGGTGGACGTCTGTCTTGAACCAGATCGCCAATCTCAGAAGAGCCTCTGTCACTACAGATGCCCTGCTCAGGATGTGAATTGTTAAAGTCAAACCCATTTAACTTTTCCTTTCTTCCTCAGGGACTCCCTAACTTTTGTTGACAAGGCTCCGCTCTAAAACCAACGCCACACTGGACCCCAGAGGAAGAAGAATGGTGAGGGGATGCTCCTGGCGCCACGCCAGCACTTGGGCAGAGGAAGACGAGTTGTGTCTGTGAGCTGTGTGGGCCGAGGTGACAGGACCTTCTGGCATGGAGGCCAGCCCAAGGGACCTTCTGGCATGGAGGCCAGCCCAAGGGATAAGTCCAAACGCACTGGGAAGGCGAGTCTGACGGCTCCTGAATACAGAAATGGATACCATATAACCCTCCCTGAAACATAAAGGAGATTCTCTACAATTTGGCGTGGGCTCTTGCCTGGCAGGAAGAACCAAGAGCTGGTGCGGGGAAGTGTTCTAATAAAGCTCGTCTCATCACGCCACAGCCCGAGCTCTCCCCTCGTCCCCTCGTTTTGTCAGGTCTCTGCCTCAATGTCGCCTCATCACAGAGTCATTTCCTGCAAGCCTCTGATGCGGGCACCCCCTCCACACACACCCCCGCTCTCTGGCCCTCGGCGCCGCTGTATCTTTCCCCCTAGCATCTGTCACCTGGCACACTGCTCAGAGTCCCTGTCCCTCCCCCAGGATGTGAGCCCCTTGAGACCTTGGCTTCTGTGCACTGCGTCGCTCCGTCCATGGCACTGAGAACCGTGCCTGGTGCCCAGTAGGCTTTCAACAAGCGCCCGTTGAGCCAACGCATGAAGCTCACAGGAAACGTGATTGGCAAGCCCACCGGCGGGTGCAAACCCCAGCAACAAGCAGGAAACACGAGCGCATCAGCGGTAGCACGCGACGGCAAACACCAGCCATGCCTGGAGGACGTGACTCCATCCATCACCATGTGTGGCTCTCGGGACAGCCCGGCAAGCACGCCCGGAGCCCTGCCTCCCAGGCGAGCTCACTGAGGCTCATCAGGGGCACGCGACTTGCTCAAGACGCGGCCAGACCACACCATCCCCGGCGGAAACCAGACGAAGGTCCGTATCCTTCCGAAGCATGCCCTCTTAGCCCTTCCTTCCGCACCCAGGGAGGGAAGATGCAAGCGGGTTGAACACCTTCTCATGATTTCTGGAATACTTTCCGAGGGCTGACGTTGCTTTTGTGTCTCCAGCCCGTCTGCAAGAAGGCCTCAAGGTCCCAGTTGTTCTGAGGCTCTGGGGACACGTGCCGCAGAGTCCCCCACGACTCCCCCGCCAGCGTGTCCCGGGACAGGCACATCCGGCCCTGAAACTGCAGCTCCCGGGGAGGAGCCCGGCTTGTTTCTGTGCGAAACGGATTCGATAGCGGGGTCATTTCACGTCTGCGGTTGTTTTAGAGCAGGTGAAGGTTTCATTTGATTGATGGTTTTGCAAGGCGGTTCCCAGATCCATCACGTGAGAGCCACGCGTCAGCCAGATCTCCCGATTTTCACAGCGAAAAACCCCAAAGACCCTACAGATGTGGGAAATGTTAATAAAGTCTTTCCCCCTCGATGCTAGCTTCTTAGGTTCCCATTTTGGCTCTTAAAAAAAAAAAAGCCTCATCTATGATGATTTCAAATAGTTGTGTTTTGTTTTGTTTTGTTTTTTATGTAATTTCGGAGAAAGGTTTGTGCTTTGTTTAGTTTTTGCCTTGAGGAACACGAGGCACGGGGGTCTGATTTCCAGCCACGGTCCCCATGAGAGTCTCAACGTGGATTCACGGTCCCCCCACACTCCCTCTCTGGCGCCTCCTTCACCTTCCTGAGAACCCACTCCTGCTCGAGCTCCCCAGATGAACCTCGTAAGGACCCTGGCCCCAGTCTACCAGTCCCAGAAATTTCCAGGCCTTAATAGTTCCCTACATTTTCAATACTCAATTAACCTTTTGTGAGTTAATATTTTCTCACCCAATATTTCAGATTTATTTTTCTCCCTAGGAGCACGTATGCACAGTGGTACTAATGATATGACCATATGTTCAAAACAAATAGCCTATTAGAAGCATTTTTGCCCGAGAAACCTAGGCCAGCATGTTTTTCCACTCAACGATACTCTTCCATAAATACTCTAGCTTGGTTTTCTCCTAGGCTTCATTACAAAATAACCATCTAACTTGCCTTATGCCTTTCCAGAGTCAAAACAGTAGACCGTTTTCCATATTGCGAGCCGTCGCCTGAAGATAGACAGGTCCCCAGGCTAAAGGACATGAAGCTTTCAAATCCTTTAAAGCACATCGACACACAAATATTGTTTGTAGGGATGTAAGGTGATACACCACCCTGAAAAATATTCGGTAATTTCTCATAAAACTAGCTGTGCAACTACCATCGTCCCCGGCAATTGTGCCCTGGGACATTTATCCTGGAAAAGTGGAAATATATATTCACACAACATCCTGTCCGTGAATGTTCCCAACGGTCTTATTTCTAATAGCCAAAGAGTGGAAACGACCTAGATGCCTCTCAATAGGCGGACGGCCGATCGGTCCCTCCACGCCACGGAGTGTCGATGCGTGCAGCGGCGTAGGCGAAGCTTGAGGGCAGTGCGCGGAGTGAAAAAAGCCAATGCCAAAAAAAATAACAGACTCCCTATTTCCATTTATATAATGTTCCCAAAATGACAACATCGAGAAACGGAGAACAGATCAGTGGTTTCTGGGGAGAGGAGAGCGTGGCTGGAACAGGACCACAGTCCAGTTCTGTGCTGATGGAAACGTTTGGCGTCCAGCTGCACCCATGCCAAGAAACGGACTGCTATGCCGCGCTGTGGTTTCACAAGATGTGACTGAGGACTAGCAGAGTGGCCGCTGCAAAGTACGCTCTTCTGCAAAGGATTGTTTTGAACTGAAGGTAGAGATACGATAAACACTCTCTGTCCTCTTTCTATGTGTCCTAAAGCAGGACATAAGCTTGTGAAGGTGTCCCCTGTCGCCTCACCACCAGGAGGGACAGAAGGTGAGCACCAGGGACAGGCCTGGCTCCTCACCACCCTGAGCAGCCCCAGAGGACTCTACACAACAAACTTGACCATCAGTACCCCCTTCTGTTCACCTGCCCAGTTTCCTGCCCCTAGAATCTCAAATTCCTTTGCTTCTGTCTGGCCACTCCTTTACAGGGTGTAAGGTAGTTCTGTTAAGCGGCTGGAGAAGCCCACATTCTAACCACCTTTTGAGTTGCTGGCGCCCCTTGGTAGCGTGACGAACGCGTCATAAGCTTCGTTAATCTGTCTTTTGTGACTCACATTGCAGGACGCCAGTCAATGAACCTAGAACGGGTGGCAGAAAAGATGCTTTGTCTCCCCTACGTTACCATTGGGGAAAACTGGGCACAAGAGTACGTAGGATGTCTCTGTATTGTTTCTTACAACTGTATGTCGGTCACAGTTATCTCAAAAAAAAAAAAAAACACTAATTGTTTTCTAAACTGTTTTCTAAAAGGAAATAGCAAATTTTCCTACCAGACAACAACTGACAAGCCAAACTTCAGGACTAAGTCAAAGAGCTGAGTCTTTAAGGAATTACATCTGCATTTGATTCTGGCACAGCCTTCTAAGACACGTCCTTAAAAGTAATAACAAGTTTTAACCAGAGATATAAAATTCCTTCTTGATAGTCCCACTGCTTCCTAACTCTGCTCCAGGCCAAGGAACTGCTAAAATTAATTCAAATTAGGTGTTAATGTTTGCTCTGAAATAAAGTGTTACCTCTCCCAGGTACCATTTGCATTTCATTGTAAAGTTTCGAGTGAACCAGAGGAGAGGTTCAGTGGCACCACAGGCAGGTGGAAACACCACCTTTAACGCCTCTCAACCCCACGGAGGTGACGACCCACATCGGCGTTGGCCTGTCTGAACCCAGTATTGGGTAGGACCCCCCGGGGCTGAGTCGAGACTCAGCCACCCAAGAGTCTCGCTGAGCCACAGCGGGATCTGTCCTCTGCGGTTCGCCCTGAAGCCTGCGACATCGTTTCTCTCCTGGCGGGGCCTCTTCCTCGCAGCCTCGTTCTCAGGGTGTTGCGTATTGAGGATGGGGTTGGAAGCTGATGCTTTGATTGTCTTTGATGTTTTCAAAGGCAGGAAAGGCTGTCATCTTTTCAAGTGGCACTCGGCTCGAGGTAAAGAATGTTTCTGATTTCTAGAGTGTCTATCAGAGGCAATTAAAGCCTGATTGACCCGTTTGGCATTAAAATGTCTCCTAACACTTTGCGCCCATATTGGGAGATGAAGATCTTACTTCTATTCTTCTCAAGTCTGTCTGCTTTGAGAGTTCACCCGAGTCCTAAACTTTGGGGATGAAAAGCACCAGATGGTTGGTACATATCTTTTTCCGCACAGCTGACATTTTCAAAATCAATATTTTAAGCCCAATATTTTAAGGGATGTGGAACCTTGACTTTATTTCCGTATAGGTACGGTGAATAGCCATTTTGTCCCGGGCACAGTGGCTAGAGGCACAAAGGTAGGAAGAGGAAGGTATCTCGCCCACAAAGAGTTTCTAGTCTGGCGTGGGTGGGTGGGGTGGGTGGGGTGGGTGGGGACACGTGGAGAGGAATGTTACAGTACACAGTGATATCCAAGGGTGCCGCCGGGCTCCTGGCCCCACAGCCCTGGGGCTTCACGGCAGAACACGCGGGAGCGTCACCCTCCTCTTAAACGTTAACTCGTCCTCCATTTCTTTCAGGATATGCTTTTCTCCGTATTTGCATGCTTTTGCTCATGTCTTTAACCTGTTTTTCGTGTTGGGGCATTTCCATTTCCATTACTATTATATTTGGGGATTTTGCAACTCTAAATCAGGGAGTAGCTCAAATGCACAGACGCAGAGTTTTCACAAAGGGCGAGTTTGGGTTTGAGAGGACACTTAATGTTGGCGAGTGTGTTAGTAACAGCCCCACCCTCCCCCAGGGAGCTCCTTTCCTTCCGCCGGCAGAAGATGCCAGAGCTCCGAAACGTGTAGACGATTCCTTCCTCATGCTCTTGCTCTGTTTCTCTACATGCATATGTGTCCCCGACATCAGAGTCGTTTTCTATGTTTTACTCATAATTAAAATAAAGCGGGCCCGAATGTACAGATCCTTTGAAACTGCTTTTTCTGCCACACCCGTGTTATAATTTGGTTATTTTTCAGGCGTATTTGCACGGATGCATTTTAAGCACTTCAAAACAGGGGTTCTCAAACTTTCTCCTCAAGGGATAGAGAGGAAATATTTTAGGTTTTCTGCGCCATCGCGAGTTTGTCGCCCTCGGTTTTACAATACTCCATCGTATCCCATAATGCGTTTCCATGTCTTTTGTGAGTTTTCCATTGGTCTCTGTTTTCCGTTATAAAAATGTAATCATAAACATAAGTGTACACCATCTCCTGGTGTGTGCATGAGAATTTTTAGGGCATATATCTAGTTATTCTGTGCACTGAGACAGCAGCCCCCCCCCATAGTAGACTTTACATGAGCAAGAAAGCGAGTATTGTCGGTTTGTATCAGCCCGTGCATCAGGGCAAGGAGAAGAGACATTTGTTTGTCTTTTTTTTTTTTTTTTTTAATCCACTGAGACTGCGGAGGTAATTTGTAACCATAGCGATACGGAGATGCTGCCGGAGCTGCCGTTCCCTTCGTCCTTTCCACCAGCGATCATCTGTAAATGTGAAACACTTAATTGCCTTAGGTCTGAAAGGTTCCTTACCCAACGCGCCCTCAGAAGGCAGCGCAGGTGGCTATCAATTGTAGAAACTTAACATTTAGCAATCTGAAGTTTTAATTCCCTTTTATTCTAGCTTCTCCTGTGCTCGATGAAAAAACAATATGGTAACTCATTGTTATTTCCTTTTAAGAGTCCTCCCCACCCCCCATCACTGGTTTTGAGATTTCCTCAGTTTCTTTGGTATCCTGCCGTTTCAGCCCGGTAAGATTAATTGGGATTTATATTATTTATGCTGTGCGGGGCCCAGGGTACTTGTTAAGGGTGTAGATGCTTGCTCTTCGACTCTGGAAACTTCTGAAGCATTACCTCTCTGATTATTATTGCTTCCCCTATATCCTCTTTATTGTCATACCTGAAAATCCTGCTAGATCCATTTCTGAACCCTTCTGGCCTCATAACTCCTGCTTCTCATTTTTCATCTCCCTAAATCCTTGAGGTGCATTCTGGGAAATTGTCTAATTTGGGTGGCTTATCAAGAAAGCAGAAATTAAATACCAATAACCAGAACATTGAAGGTTGAGGAGGGGTGAACAGAGTTAGAGAGTTCTGAGGTCTCTGTGTTCTTTGAAAAGAGAGCAAATAGAGCGATGAATTTTAGACTTTGAAAGTTAAATACCTACTGTTAGAACATTAAAGGTTACCAACGAAGAATATAAATGAAAGGCAGGGGCACCTGGGAGGCTCAGCTCATGGTCTCACAGTTTGTGGGTTCGCGTCCCATGTCAGGCTCTGTGCTGACAGCTCAGAGCCTGGAGCCTGCTTCGGATTATGTGTCTCCCTCTCTCTCTGCCCCTCCCCAACTTGTGCTCTGTCTCTCTCTATATATAAATCAAAAATAAATAAACATAAACAAGTTAAAAAATAAATAAATAAAAGGCAAAACCTCCAAATCTGATAAAAGGCTACAAGGGGGGAATGAAAACTCTCCTCTGTCTAAGCACCGTAGGAAGCAGAAACATCATTAAGACAGTGTGATGGTACGAGCAAATCCAAATATTTGTTTAAAACCACAGTAACTGAAAACAGATTATACTATTCAGTTAAAAGCAAAAAATGTTTAGATTTGTTTTTTTCTAGATTTTTAAAATGTTTATTTATTTTTGAGAGACAGAACACAAGCAGGGGAGGGGCAGAGAGAGAGGGAGACACAGAATCTGAAGCAGGTTCCAGGCTCCGAGCTGTCAGCACAGAGCCTGATGCGGGGCTGGAACCCACGAACCTTGAGATCATGACTTGAGCCGAAGTTGGACACTAACCGACTGAACCACCCAGGTGCCCTCAGATTGTTTTTCTAATCCAATCATATACTATTTCTGGAAGATTTCTAACATAAATGGAAGGCCCAAAAAGATGGGAAGTTACAGGGTTCAGAGCACACCCCCCCCCCAAAGCATAAGGAGGGCTGGTGAAGGCAGGAATGTGGCCAGCCAGACGGGGATGAAGGAGATGGGGAGGGGTGCCAGGTCACTACCTTGTGAAAAGTGAGGCGATTCATAGAAATGCTGGAAAATTCTGGACTCGTGTACACCAGCAGCTTCCAGATGAATACGTAAGTGTTGACAGAAAACCAGGAAGATGACAGGTGTCTGTGCTCGTGAGAAAAGCAATACACGTTCTAGTAAAGGGCAGATAACGCAAGTTACGTGGAAGGAGAGGCTCTGACAAGCACCAGTCACAATCAGTGGAAGCCATTGGTCCCTGAAGTCAGCCACCGAAAAGTATACATTCTTTCCATGTACACCGAGTGATCAAGCAAGTCTTCACAAACGCCAAAAAGTCAATGAAACGCCCACCCAGAGATGCCAAATAAGTTCGTAAGTGTCACAGCCGGGCGGAAGAAGAACTCACTGGTACGAGGCAGGTAAGACATTGAGCTCCGTGTCCGACACGGGACGTTGAGTGGGAACTGATGTAGCTGTTACTTGGAAGTAGCCCCATCTTATTGGGTCTTCGTTCTCTTAAATTCTCAGCTGACTTTTGGCTTTTCAGAAGGGGCAAATCAATCAATTGATCGATTCTTGTATGAGCTGGAATTTCCACGAAAGTATGAAGAGAACGATATTCAAAACCCAGGCACAAGCCGTTCTCTTTATGTTTATGTTCTCTCTTATGTAACAAGACACCCTCAGGTAAGCGGTGTGCTCGTAGGATCTGGGATAGTTTCCCCGCACCGTGTGGACAGCTGAGTTTCTTCACATCTCGTTCATTCCCCCGCTGGACTGTGTGGGAGTCCTTCCTGCCCGCGTGCTGCCCGGAAGCAGGGCTGGGGGGAGGAGGGCAGCACAACCACCAAAGTGGGTGCAATGGCTTCTCTGGGTTTTCTGCCGGCGTGCTTCCGGAGTTGGCTTGTCCTGTTCCATCTTCTGTCTGGAAGATCTTCACTCCTGGTCCACTGGTGTGCGGCCAGCCTTGGGGTTGGGGAGGATCACGTTCCTTGAGCATCGCCTGTGGAGTCGGGGAGGACTACGCTCTTCCCTCCTTCGAATCTGGTGGTTGACCGCGGCTCCTCCTTCGTAATATCTGCAGCCACCCCGGAATTTCCCGGGGGACCGGCCTCTCTCCTGGGCACTGTTGTGCTTCCTTTGGCCATATCGCTGCCTCTCACACGAGTCCACCAGGGCTCCGCTTTCCTTTCCCGTGGCTCCGCGACACCTTCTCTCAACACTGGGCTGTGCTCTGGCCGTCCGTTGTCCCGCCTCAAAGGAACGCACCGCATCCAGCATGTACGGACCCTCTTCTTTTTTGATGCTCTTGTCCTATTTCCTGCCTTGGGCGTCCTTTGCTGCTTTCAACAGGAATTCGGCTAGTGGGACAGGATGTCTATAATCAATTCTCCATTTCATTAAGATGCCTCTCCTCTTCGGCGATTAGATGTGTAACTGGACCCCAAAGCCAGACAAGGGAAACAAATCTGAGATGATCCTCGCGCCCGTCATTTTGGTGTTTGGGGCTTGAATAATGCAAACACCACGTCGCTAACGAGTAATCAACACAGGCCCCGAGTGCCGCGGAGATGGTTTCTGGCAGCGGAAAAACACATTAGTTTTCCATCTCTATAAACTGAATGCTCATTTAGAAGAAGCATGAAGTCTTTTCTCTGAAACTACATATCATTAGGCAGATATTTTTGGACATTTGAATCTGAAATACATTTGTAAAAATTCTGGGCCCAGACACAAACCCATATGGCACGGTGGTTGTTTGCTTTCGGCACGCCGGGGCAGCACGAGCTCCCATTTTTCTTTTCCCTTGTAATTTGTAGTGAAGCTTAAGAGATTGCAAGGAAGTTCACGACTTTCTATTAAACAATAAAGCAAGTAATCAAATGGTGAAAATAGTAAGGTATAATCATAAGTCGTATTCTTAAGAGATAGGAAATGTTTTTATTTTTTTAAGTTTATTTTCTATTTAGAGAGATAGAAAGCATGTGAGCAGGGGACGAGCAGAGAGAGAGAGAGGGAGAGAGAGAATCCCAAACAGGGTCTGTGCTGTCAGCCCAGAGCCCGATGAGGGGCTTGATCTCAGGAACTGTGAGATCATGACCTGAGCCCAAACCGAGAGTCGGGAGCTTAACTGACGGAGCCACCCAGGCGTCCCAAGGAAATAATTTTTTAAACTGGGGGTGATCTTGTCACACACAGGACACAGGGACATATTTGATTGTCACAGGACAGCGGGGGCACTACTGGCATCCATGTGTGGGGACCAGGATGCTGCCAGACTAATTCTACCCACACAGAGCAGCTCCGTGCACGGCGAAGCGGTGTCCAGCCCCAAGTCGGCCAATTATGAGCAGTGTCTGGGTTGAGGAACCCTGGAATAAGAAATGTCTGATCTGATTTGGTTTTTGGACGTGCCAGGAAATATAATTCTAGAGAAGTTACGTGCTTGCTGCCCTGAAGGCTGGTGTATGCCTTTTGCTTCTTACCTGTCCCCCTGAGAGAACCCCCACCAAGAAGCATGGGGTTAAAATCTTGCAGAGTTAGAATGGCTGGGCTGGCATTCGGAAAGCAGCCGTGGGTCTTTTTTTTTCCCCCTCAATGTTTATTTGTTTTTCAGAGAGAGAGAGACAGAGCATGAGCATGAGCAGAGGAGGGACACACAGAGAGGGAGACACAGAACCCAAAGCAGGCTCCAGGCTCTGAGCTGTCAACGCAGAGTCCGACGCGGGGCTCGAACCCACAAACAGCAGGATCATGACCTGAGCTGAAGTCAGACGCCCAACCGACTGAGCCCCCCAGGCGCCCCTGCAGCGGTGAGTCTTCGAAAGGAAATCGGGTTTAGGCAAAAGCGTCCAGGGCCCTGCCAGGACTGTCACCTGGCCGTGGAGAAAGTGATCCCATCCCTTCCAGTTACGGATTTGTCATCTATGAAGGCGTTCATGACAATCATTTAGAGGAAAAATCAGATCACGTACCGAGAGCACCGTACACGCCGGCAATGGCACGCACACTCAAGGGAAGATTTTGAGTTCATAATATTTCATATACTTTCTAGCTAGCCGTAGGTGTTTGAGCCTTCAAATCCATTTTTTAAGTGCAACCTTTTTTTTTTTTTCTTATGGTGCATTGAAATAAAAAAAGCACAATATAAATAACTTATATTCTCTCCTGGGTACTTTTATTCTACCTTAATTTTCCTGTATTTGTTTTTCCTGATCCTTTCATCCAGCCCACCTGTTGCTGCGGTGGAGCAACCGAGATCAGAGCAGAGCAGAATCGCTCACCCGCCTGCCCGCTGTGTAGTCAGGTCCCATGAGTGCTTCCGTCACTCATACAAAACCCAGGGGCACACTCGGAACCATCAGGAAAGCGAGCGAAGTTCGAGCAAGGAGTTACCACGGAAATCACGGAAACTGTAATAGTCTTTCTTCTTGGTAAGTGAAAGCTAGAATTAATATTTTAAATGGTAAATAGGAGAAATGCTCAGGTAACAATGAGAATGGACATCTACCGTTTTAAGGGGGAAGTTCTTCCTCAAAGCCTTACCCAGAAATGGAAATTAGAAAGCGAGGAATGTCAGCCAAGGTGCCAACACACCAGGATCTCCACCTCACTCCCCTGTCCCCCAGACGGCAAGGGGATACTTTCCTGACAACGAAGAGGGAGGGAGACGCTTGAGCAGAACAGCGCGGGGACGCCTGGGAGTCTTCGCTCATGTAATTCTCCGATGGCACTGAATGACTTCTTGTCCCCATTTCATAGACGAGGAAGCTGAGACTTAAGGGAAGGGCCCTGTTCAGGCTTCCCCCGTTTGAGAACAGAACCCATGTCTGTCCCACTCTGTGACCTGTAACACTTCAGCCGAGCCGTGGCCTTGTCGCCAAACCAAGGGTTTCTTGTGTCCACAGCGTGTACTGCCGAGGGCCACATTGATTGTCAGGTCAAAGTGCCTTTGTCTGTAACGCCGTGTGACACTATTAAGTTCTTAGGAATGGTAATAAAACAGATCTCGGTCTCATTACACTGAGACCTTTGTGAAGTCCCCAAATGCCCCCAGACATCGCTTTTGTGGACTACCCGGCTTTGGTTTCATTTTTTATCCACACTTTCAGCACCTGCCTACCTCCTTGAAAGCGGCTTTCACAAACAAAGCCTTGGAGGCGGTTCGATTATAATGACACAAGTGGAAATCCAGGAAGGCCCCACCCACGTGTCAGGCGCCACCTTACTCCGCGTTCAGGACTTACGCTCTCCTCCTTGCCCGTGCCGACGGTCGAGGCTCCGAGCGGTGGGGCCAGTGGCTTTGGACCAGTGGTCAGACCCTGGTGGCCTGACCCCAGTCTGTGTGCTCATCAAATCTCCCAGGGGACCTCTGGCTTCAGAGAGATGTCCCCACAGATGTCACACAGACAGGCAGCAGGTGGGTGGGAAGACGCCCGTGCATGGCCTGGACGGAGCTCTGGTGCCAACCCCGTGGCGTCTTGTTCAGTGTCCTGCTCGGCAGGATCTCCGGCTTGGAGACGCAGTCCGCAGCGTTCCTGGCACAGCCACCGCGCGGTCATCAGCCCCGCAGCCCGACCAGGAGATGACGCCAGTCGGCACCTGGTTTTCTTGGTCCCTGTCCTTTAAAGGAAGTCCCTTTATTTATTTTTATTTTTTATTTTCTTAATTAGGGGAGAGGAGTGGAATTCAGGAGAGTTGGGATTGAGAGATGGGGGGAGCCCCACGGGACCCTTTTATGCAGATGTGACCAGGAGGCCACGTGAGTCCCCAGGCCGAGGCCGCGCCTGCTGCACAGAGGACGAGGCCGCGAGGCTGTCACTTGCCGACAGAGCTAGCAGAGGTCTCAGCGGCCATCGACGTGCAGACGGCCTGCTTCGCCTTGACTGTAACGATTCTCTCGGTGAACCCAGGCTTCTGGGCCCAAATCGCCAGCAGCGCCTTGTTAATGCCTCAGTCCCGGAGTGAAGACTGACCATTGTCCCCAAACAGAAGCGACCGTGCCTGGCCCGGCGGCCCCCGCTGCTGTTTGCATATTTTCTTCCTCTTTGTTTTGTGCCGTGCGCAGGGCCGGAGTCCGTTTCAGGGAAGGAGAAACGACGGACAGTGGAAGGTTTCTGATCAGCTTCGCGAGCCCTCGGAACGGCTAGTCGCCTGCTCTATCTGCCACCCCTGCATCGCTTTCCTGGCGGATTTTAACGGGAAAGGTCAAAGAAATGGGGCCTTTTCCGGCGCCCTGGTGCTGCGCCGGCCGGGAATTCGCCAGGCACGGAGAGAGGCTCTCGGTGGCCGGGCGGCGTGCCCCAACCTCCACAACCGCGGGCGACCCAAAAGCCTGAAGAATTGTACTGCAGGTGCGAGACAGCGGCTGTGCCGACCAAGGCAGCAGGGCGGCGTCTGTGCCCTCCGGGGGGAGCGGGGTGACGTCCCAGAGGAGGAGACCGCACAGGTCCCCGAGAGCCCGAGCTGAGCGCGAGGCCGCGCCGTCGCTGTGCTAAGTCCCGCCCCCTGGGCTGCACAGTTGGAGTTCCCACGCGGTCCCCGCACACGGAAGCTCTGGGCGGCCAGCCTCGTGGGACGCCCGGATCGGAAATCGTGGGGAGGGGCCTCTCTGCCTGGGCGGGCTGTGCGCCGGGCTCCGGGCCGAGCGCTGTGCCCGGAGGCCATCCTCACGCGGTACCGTCACCTCCGCGCTGACCGCGGGCGAGCTGAGACGCCAACTGCCCTCCAGCGTCGCCCCTGCACTTGAACGAGGCTGCGGGGTTGGGCCTCGTCGTCCTGGCAGCCTCGGCTCTGCCATCACGCGGTCTGGGAACAAAGCCTGGTGTCTCCGCTAACGGGTGACAGGGGCTTGGACACCTGCGTGGCCTCTCCGCACCTCAGCTTTCTTGCCCACACGTTGGATCACACACCTGACCCCACAGGGGTTCCGTCGGGACCAGAGACGGCGTGAGCTTGTGGGCTCCGAGGGGTCCTGTTCCTTCTCCGCAGCTCCCTCTTGCCGAGGGTCTCGGCCCCTGAAGGAGGTCAGGGAGAAATGGAGAGTTCTTGCTGTCAAATCTGACTGCTTCGAAGGGCAGGATTCAGACACGGGAGGCCTTGAGCCACGGCCTCGCAGCCGGGCGAGCAGGACCCTGAGGTTGGCCACGTGCCGACCAAGGGGCGCAGGCCACCTTTCCGAGGTTCTGCTGCACCTTTGCACACGTCACCCTGGCTGCAGTGTGAAATCCAAGGCACAAAGTCATCAGGACTTCCAAAGTAAGCCCTTCGAGGAAGTGAATAGGGCTGGGCCTCCAAACAGCAACACCCCACCCCCTCCTCCGCAGCCTCTGGGGTCTTAACGGCCAGACAAAGGGGTTTGCCTCTGGGCGGCTCTGGCTGCTAAGGGGACTGGGTGTTTCCTCGGGGGGGGCCAGAGATACGGAGACCAGGAGCGTGCTGTAGCCTCAGCTTCGCCACTAGCCATCTGGTCGACCCCCGTGAGTGCTGTTCCCCGGAGACAGCTTCCCCGCCCCGGCGCCGAGCCGTCTGATCGCAGTCGAGCCCCCGGAGCACTCAGCCCTCGCCGGGCGGTCACGGCCGTGCTGCCCCCGCCGCACACGTGCCGCACCCAACACACCGAGTGCGCTCACTCGCTTCCTCCCGTGGCGAGGGGGATACCGCTCAACAAATATCTCATCTTTTCTATTTGTAATAATGTCAGTCGCGTGCATGGCAGAATGATGATTCGGGGCAGCTTCGCTGCTTCAAGGAAAATGTTCCGTGATTTTGGGCCAGATGGGTGATAACACAGGTACTTAGACGTTAAATGTTGCTCTTCGGATCGTACCTACGTTTCGAGTTAGCCTAGCAAGTGGCTTTCTCACGCTGAATAAAAATATACCTGCCAGACCCCGCGAGGCCCCTTCTCACGGGTCCTCAACCTGGGCACTGCTGGCGGTGGGGGCCAGACGGTCTCTCTTGGGCGGGGGGTTGTCTGGTGCGCTGGGCGATGTTTACCAGAGGCCCTGGCCTCCACCTGCTAAATGTCAATAGCAACAACCAAAAATGCCCCCAAACATGGTCAGATGTCCCCTGGGGTGGCTGGGAAACTCACTGCCCAGTGAGAACCACTGCCCCACGCCAACTCCCCCAAACTTGGGTGGAGGGAAGCATGAACGCTATGATAGATTTTTGGGTTGTTTTAGTTTTTAATTAAAAATTCTTATCTCAACAAAGAGACGTTATCAAAATGTCTAAAAATGACTTCTTAAAAACTTTTGCTTTCCTCCCACTTAATTTATCTCCTTTGAGTGTGACAGTCGCGGGCCTCTGGTCAGCGTGGATGGGGGTAATTAATTGCGAACCTCAAATCCTCCGCGAACTGGCGAGGACACCTTTGCTTAACGGGTGGTGCTAAGCAAGTTTGTCTCATCTCGGGGAGACAGATGCTGCCCTTGATTAAATCTGAAGACGAAAGAAAACCTGTAATTTGATGATCTGGACGGAGCGGGTGTACCGTAGGTAATCTCATTCTCTCAAGCGGAGGACCTGCTGCAATAAGTGAAAAGAAGAATATATGTCTGGCTGGAGGCAGCGCAGGGTGCTGGAAATTAATGGCACTGCCCGAGTAGATGGCCGGGCACATCTTTCTCTGGCTGCTGTGTTTTCTTAGGCATGCATTTGTGGCGACCTGCGTGACCCTGGCTGCTCCGTGGAGCCCTCATCCCTGCCCCTCTGAAATAGATTTAGCACACGAATGAGATGGAAATTCAGGCGCTCCAAGCGCTAGGCGTTGGCCACTGAAAACTCCCCTCTGCTCAGAGAGGGCTTAAATGAGATGGCGGACGGGAACAAGGAAGTCCCGAACCTGTCGCTCCTGTATTGCTCAAAACCCAGCACGGGCAAAGCTGACGGAGGGGAACGCGTCCGGGGTTCAGTAGGACACCCGCACGAACGTCGCTGGCTCATTTTCTCCCCCCGACCTTGGCGGGGAGACATTCTCTCTGTGGATGTGTCCGGAGCCCGAGAAGGACGATTCGGTCCCGGGTGTCTCGCGGGAACTCGCGGCAGAAGGCTCGGTGCGGGCAGGAAGAACTCAGCTCAGCCCGGAGGGAGAGGCTCTAAGCTGTTCCCCGCGAGAATTTGTCACCTGGATCACAGCCGCCCCGGGCGCCGTCCGGGGGACCCGCACTGATGCTGGGGGTGAACGAATGCATGGGCGAGGCGGTGAGGGCATCGGTAAATCACCTGAGGTGTTCGTTTCCGTGAAATCCACAAGGGAAGAATGACGGCGATGCTCAGAAAGCAGAAGCAGGAGCGGGAAAGGCAGGCGAGCTGTCACGGGCGAAGCACCAACCTCCCTGCTTTCCACACAGTCACTCCTCCAGCCCTGGTCAGAGCCCTGCGGGCCAAGATGGGAACACGGAGGCACAGAGAGGCCGCGTGGCTCGCCCGAGGTCACAGAGCTGGGGGATAGCAGCACAGGACCGAGGACGCCGGGCCGGCCACCCTGGAGCCTGTGTTCTAACCCCATTCGTGTTTCCTCGGCATTAAAGCGATGTGGTATTATTTGCTTTAGCTACACGAGCCTGGCTTCTGCAGAAACACGGATTGATTTGTTTACCCGAGTAGTGAGCTCTCCTCTTGCCGGCTCACCGCAGACAGCTGGGAAGCCTCTGAAGAGCAGGAAGCAGAGCGAGTGGAACGTGCACTCGGCCCCCACTGGAAACCCACCCGGGAAAGCCAACCCGAGGGGTCCGGGCGGGCGAGTGGGGTTCGCGGGGCCGCAGCTCGGTGTGCGGGCACCTGCACAGCCCCGCCCGACACGATGGATGCGTTTCCCACGGAGGGTACCGCCTGGGCTCGGAAGCCTTGTCCGGGGCACGTAACAAGCTGGGTCAAGAAGGAAAACGGCTTCCAGGGCGAGGCGGGCCGTGGCCCCGTGCTCCGCAGCGGCAGTTGCTACAGAAATGCCCGGGCGCCCGTCTCGCGAGCCCGAGGGCGCGGTCTCGGTCACGATCTCCCCTCCAGGTTTACGGCGCCAGTCAAAACCACGTCTCCATGAAAAGGAAACCAACCGTCTCCATAAAAGTTACTCCATGAGGGGCGCCTGGGTGGCTCAGTTGGTTAAGCGGCCGACTTCAGCTCAGGTCATGATCTTGTGGTCTGTGAGTTCAAGCCCTGCGTCGGGCTCTGTGCTGATGGCTCAGAGCCTGGAGCCTGCTTCGGATTCTGTATCTCCCTCTCTCTCTGCCCTTCCCCTGCTCACGCTCTATCTCTATGTCTCTCAAAAATAAATAAAACATTAAAAAAAATTAAAAAAAAAGTTACTCCATGATTAAGGGGGAAAAAAAGTTAGTATATTTATAATTATCTGAGAATCGGGAATGAAAAATAGAGGGCTTCTTTATTTAGCTCTTTCTGCTTAAATAATGCAGCAAGGGGAGAGACTTTCGTGGGAATGTACGATTTCATAGGATTGAGCGAGGGAATAAGAACGGTCCATCTGCTCCGCTCTCGAGGGACACGCTCTAGGGCCGGCAGCGGGCTGGTGTCGGGGCCGGCTGAGGTCTCCCCGAGAGCCCAGTGGGGAAACAGAGGCACAGTGTAGGTTGGGAACAAAGGGCAGGAACGAGGAATGCTTCCCAAATTTGAGCCGAGGCACGGGCCGGGCCGCGGGCGTGTGGAGGACTTCCCGGCTGAGGCCAGGGACGAGACGGGCCAGCGTAGAAAGTCCTTCTACACTCTGGGACCTTTCCGCAGCGGTCAGCACGGGGCCAACCTTTGCTGACACTGTCCGGGCCCCACAGCCGGGTTCGAATCGCAGACTTTTCATTTTGGGGTGGCGGGGGACTCCCAGCCCCCATCACAGCCCTTCCCCAACCCCGTGAGTTTCCTCTGGTCGCCCCCACACGACCACTGCACACACAGCACTCTGGAACAGCCCACGTGGCCACCACACAGTGCCTGAGGTCGGGTGCAGGCGGGGCCTTCCTGCGCCCTCCTGTGGACGGGGTTTCCCACGGCTGCAGCCGAGGAGCCACTGGGCCGCCCGGCACCAATGGAGGGGGACCTGCTCTCCTACGTGTGTTCACTTGCCCCAGCTGCCACAAGTGACACAAGACGGCCCCCCCGTGGGCCATTCACAGCGTGGCCGTTTGCTTCTTTAGAGCCGGCACAAGAACTGGAGAAGGAGGAGATCCTCTTAGAAAGCACTTTCCATCACCGGGTTAGGTCAGGCCCACCCAGGTTGATCTCTATTTATAGCCACAAAATGGGGACCTTCCTTGCGTCCAAAATCCCTTCTCCATTGTCACCTGGCATAAGGTGCTCATGACAGTGACCGCCCGTCCCCTCGGCCCTATTCTGCCGGTCAGAAGCAAGTGCCTGGTCTGCCTGCTCTGGAGGGGAGGGGATTTGTACGAGGGCGTGACTCGCTGCAGGTCACCCGTGCACGCCGGCCCCCAAGGGGCTTGTAGCTCAGCGTGCGTGGTGGCAAGGGGAGCCCAGGCTGTCTTAGGCTCCGTGGACGTGCCCCATGTCTCCTGGCCTGGCTCACAGGAAAGGGCAGTGTAGTGGCTGTCATAGCGCGGAAGTCGAGGGGCTCTCTGTCTTCAGGCGCAGCTGGACCCAGAGCTCCCGGTCTTGAAAACCGATCAGTCGATGAAGCTCTCGTCTGTCCTGCTCTGCCCTTGGGCAGCCCGGCCGAGCCTCCTCTGCCGTGGGCCCTCGGCGAGCACCCACGGCATCCACGAACCGCCCAGGCAGCTTGTAACATCCTCACGCACCGACGAGGTTCATACCCTCCTCGGCGGGGGACTGCGTTGTCACCACCCTCCGGGTCACCTCGCGTCAGCCAAGACTTCGCTCTATACCCTGTCACTTGCAGCCTTCCGCTTGAAGGTGCCAAGACAGTTTAGGGACAGAAAGTCAATTGGGTGTATTAGCCCCGTGACCAGATACGCCAGCTGCAGGCGCGGCTGGGTCCAGGAGCTCTGAGGATATCGCCGGGCTTCTAGCTCTCTCAGTGTCTTTGCGCTGTTTCCCTCTCCTTCCCCAGGTGGGCGGCGTCCCCGTGGAAAGGAAAAGTGGCCATGAGGGACGATGGTCGCGAGGCACCAGGGCGAGGGCGGGCGAGCTGGCACGGAGGCCAGGGGGCGCTCACGCTCTGGGCCACGCCTGAGAGCTGCGTCGCCCTACACGCTGTGTCCCGGTGGCCCTCCGCCCTCACCCTCGAGCCAGCCCCGGGCGCACGGCAGCAGCTCCGCAGTCACGGCAGGAAGAGCTCTCGGCTCGAGCAGTTTCCACAGACTCTGTGGGGAGAAAACTCTGGTGGCAAGTTCGACCGGCCCCGCTCGGGCACACGCTCCCACTTGAACCCGGTTGCTCTGGGGAGGCGGTACCGCTGACGAGACGGGACCCCGGGCCCCAGGGAGCCACGTCTTCTGATTCACGGTCCCTTGGGAACCACATGGAACGGGGGTCAGCCCCCAAAACAGAAGCTGCACGGGCAGATGCAGCACGGGGTCTCTGGGATTCCACCTGAACCCGCGAGCACCTGCTTACACCCCATCTTTTATGACTTAGTACCGTTGTGTGTGGCCCATCTCCGCTCTCCTCCACTGGCCGCTGTCGGGGCGGGGCTGGGCTGTCCACCCTGAAGCCAGGCCCCTGCCGAGCTGTCCCCTGCTGCCCCCACCCCTTTTCCTAGGAGACACCAGCACACAAGGAGGGCCATCCCTCCCTCTCCCCTAAGCTCGGACGAGGACAAACGCCCTGCGTGCTCACGGTCACTGGGTCCCTCCCTGTCCTGTTCATTAAAGCGGCTCAGAGCCGCAGCTCAGAGAGTAATGCGGCTGACGCCTGCAGTTCGGGGCAGATTTCCCCCCCCCCCCCGTTCTTCTTCTCCCAAGACGCCCAATCCCACGGCGCAGGGGTCGTGCGGCTCCGAGCCCCCGCTCTCACACCGCACGGCTCGCTACTGAGCAAATCTTTGCCGAACCGCGGTCGGGAGGACAGCACCAGCCAGAGCGGACCCCGCCTGCGCAGCCGTCTGCTTCGACGGCGAGACGGTCCCTTCGGCCCGAGGACGCTCCCTGCACCCTCCCCCGAGCCCGGCCTCTGCCCCTTCCCCCAAGCACCGGAGCGTCCGCCAGAAGGTGAATGCCCGCAGGACCCGGCAGGGAAGTTGGGGGCAGAGCAGCCACCGACACAGGCCCTTTGAGTGCGGGGCGCTCAGGGCAGCATGAGGAGGGCAGCCGGCTGGGCAAAGGAGGCGCCCCGACCGGTCCCTGCCGTTTGCTTCTGAGCAGCAGTGGGACCCCAGTGATCCCACGCCTTCCTGTTTTCCCGGAGAAACTAGAAATCCAGATTTCGCGTGAAATATCTTACTTTAAAAAAAAAAAAGAAAAGAAAGAAAGAAACATTACGAATAAATTTAAAACACAGTCTGGCATCACCCGGGCCGGGAAAATCAGATCGCTGGGCTTAATTTGGCCGAGAAGGCCCCTCGGTGACAGTCGGTTCCACCTGCTCACA
Source organism: Paguma larvata (assembly GCA_030068075.1). Taxonomy (NCBI): domain Eukaryota; kingdom Metazoa; phylum Chordata; class Mammalia; order Carnivora; family Viverridae; genus Paguma; species Paguma larvata. The sequence goes on along the minus strand of CM057844.1, from coordinate 46,675,187 downwards.
CGGAGCCCAGCAAGGGGCCACGCCCCCCAAGACCCGGGGCCAGAGGTGGCGAAAGGTGTCCGGGAAAGAAGCCTCCTGACTCTGACCTCCGCCCCCCCCAAGGCCAGTGTGCGGAACCTATTTCTAGGTCGCTACTTTGTCTCAGTGCTGAGCTCAGGCGACGCAGACGTGAAGGCAGAAGAACTGAGCCCTGCAGGCTGCGGGGACATCGGCTGGGGGGGCCCCGGCCCCAGGGTTTTTTTCCCTTCTCCCACCCATGAAGTGGCGCCAGCACCCCCCACGTCACGAGCCCACCTGCCCGGCTGGGAGCCGCCTGCGAGACCCCGTGCCCCTCCCCTCCCCGCCGCAGGCCCCTCCGTGTCGGGGGCCCTCTCCTCTCCTCTGTGATGGAGAAGCAACAGCGGGTCGCCTGCACTCTAAGCTTGTTTGGTTTTCAGGCTTTGTATTATTTAACCTGCACCGCCCGTGGGGAGGGAGACCGACGCCCTATCACGGGAGGGGCTCAACCTGCGGAAGAGCAGGCCGGCTCAGGGCTGAGGTTCTAGGTCGGGATTCGCTCAGGCCCGAAGATTTAATTTGCCTGAGTGCGGGCCTGTCGGAAGTTTCCACAGTAACCGCCGGGGTCCTCACAAGACAGAAGCTGCAGAGGAGGAAGATGAAATCCCGGCCAATGTCTCTGTTTGGAAACATTAACTTGTGTTCAGCTGCAGAGAGGGAGGGAGAGAGGGAGGGAGAGAGAGAGAGGGCGGGGGAGAGAAGGAGGAAGAGACAGAGAGAAAGATCTGGAATAGTCGAAGCAGACTGGACAAGGAAATCAACACACCCAATGGTGACATTCATAAGGAAACACGGGGACACAGAGACACTCTTTGTACCTCCGAGGCCCCCGCCCGCAGGGAAGGGCTGACTCAGGCCCTGTGAAGGAAGGCGAGGTGCCCCGGGCAGGGAGCTGCAAGGTTACGGGGCCCCAGGCCCAGGGAGCTCCCCCTTGGCGTGACCGACTACGCATGCCTGGGGGTCAGGAAAGGGGACTCGAAAGCCTGGAGGTCACTGTGTCGCCCTGGCCGCTCTGGAGGTTGTCCCCCGCCCTGTGACTTCAGCTTCTCTTCTCAAGGACGTGTGTCGTGTGCCTGTCCAGGCATGGCCCTTGACCTCCACGGTGTCGGGACCAAATAAGGCTTTTGGGAATGGAAAGGAAAGGCCAGCCTGGGGTCGGGCGGAGTGGGGGCTGGGAGGGCAAAGTGGGGGGGGGACCGGACAGATGTGTGGTTTCCAGGGCTGACACACAGGAACGCAAGTGTACGGATGGGAGTGTTTTCCCTTACCGGGTGCTCCGTTCCAAGTTGAAGCAGAAATGAATTTGCATTGTCCCCGCCCCCAAGTATGTAATATTTACAGAGGGAGGGGCAGCAAGTTCCCAGGGGGCGATCCTGGCATACACGCACCAGCCGGGGTGGAGTTGAAAGTCCCCGGTGGTACAATCAGCATCACACAGCCTCGTATGACACATGCAGGGACACATTGCTTCTGGGTTCACCTCCCGGGGACACAGGGCCTCGGTCAGATCACGAGCAAACATCAGAAAAACCAAACTCAGGTCGTTTCTACAAAGTAACTGACCGGTGTCTTCCCACTGTCGAGGTCACGGAAGATAAGGAAAGACAGAGGAGTGCCCCGCGCTGGAAGAGACAAGGACGACACGAGGCCCAAACACAGCACGTGATCTCGGAATGGATTCTGGAACAGAGCGAGAACATTAGTGGGAACACGGGAGAAATTTAAATAAGTCTTGTACTCTGTGTGTAGCAGAAATGTAATTTCTTAGGTTTGGGTAAAAACTACGTGTGATTATTAACATCAGGGGGTCTTGCGAAGGGAACGGGGGTGCTCTTTGTATTACGTTTGCAACTTTTCCATTGGCCTAAATCCCCTCAATGTGAAAAGACTAATGATCCTTTTGGGAAAGAAGGGCTGCTCAGAGGCCCTCCTCCGTCACGTCCCAGCGTGTTCCACGTCCCGCAGCCACGGGCTCCTGACCTGGCTCTCCGGTTCCTTCTCCACATTTGAATCATGCACGATGGAGTCATCTGTGTGCCCCAGGATGTGTGACAGAGGGCACCGCTGACATCTCATAAATAAATGACCAAACAGATGCTGAGGCAGGACCGTCTCTCCTCCCTGCCGCTCAGGGAGCACTGTGTCTCCTTCGGGGCAAAGGCGGAACCGTGTCCTCGGTGCAGGTAGGGTCTGAGTGGCTGCGGAAGACTGAAGGCCCACGCAGGTCACCGTGGTTGTCCCTCGAGACAGATGTGGGGGACGGACAGACACTCACCATTCCAGCGATGACGGTTCTGGGCTGCTTGCAAAGAAGTGAGCTCGGAATCTGGTTGTGCAGATACGAAAGGCAATCTGAAAGAAGCATAAACGCTAATGTCCTTGCCACTCTCTCCACGGGGCTGGGTCTGAAAAGTTGAGTCACGGCTCCGAGGGCTGGGGTTCATGCTTGCTGGGCACGTTGTCATGTGGAGGTTTTCACCGCGGGGAGCTCCCTGCTTCTGAGAAAATACTGATCGCTTGCTCCACACACAAAGACACTAAGGGGGTGTATTGGTTGGCTGTAGCCACAATGATGCTGCGTAACAAGCTGCCCCATAACCCAAAACCTTACGGTTTATGGCAACCTGCCTCTATGCCCCACGCGTGGGTCTGTGTGTCACCCACAGCCTGGCTCATGTATACTGGGCTGCGGTCCAGGCTGGGAGTTCAGTCTGAGTCTGATGCAGGTGTGGACGTTGTGGGACCGCAGACAACGTGGGCCGGGAGTGACCACGTAGACCGCCTCTGATAACTCCTCCACTTCTTCTCTGTTCCACTGGCTTTGCTGTCTGTCTGACGGGAGCTGCGCCTTCCTCAGTTCCCACTTGGGGCAACACCCCTGCCCACTCAGCACGATACTGGTCGGCTTCCTCAGCCTGGCACTCTATCTCGGCCTGGTCACGGAGGGGGTCTTCTGACTGCACACGAGCAATCAGGAAGCCCTCTCCCTGACCATCACGGTGGTCCTCAGGGGAGGGTCCATGTTGGAGCTAGACACACCGACTTCCTCTCAAGGTCAGTGATGACATTAGCTCTTGCTGTACTGGCTACCAAGCAGGGAAGCCACGCTCTGAGGTAACGATCCACTTCCCTGGCCACCCGCGGCAGGACGCGGCGAGAGCAACGTGGGTGGAAGCTGCACGATGGGCAGCGAGCCGTGATAAAGTGGCCGAGCCCCTCGGTCCCCTGGGCCTGACGCCCCACGGTCTCAGCAATAAAACGAGTTCTGCTCTTTTTTTTTTTTTCTGGGACACATTCAACCCTAGTTTTAACAACTCACAACCATTGTACGAGGAGAGGACGCAGTCTCTTCGGTAAGCATCTTTTAAAAACAGAGTTATTGAGGGGCGCCTGCGTGGCTCAGTCAGTTAAGCGTCTGACTCTAGATTTCGGCTCAGGTCATGATCTCACAGTTCGTGAGTTCGAGCCTCATGTCCAGCTCTGTGCTGACAGTACTCGGGATTCTTTCTCCTCCTGCCTCTCTGCCCCTCCCCTGCTCACTCTCTCTCTCTCAAAATGAATAACCTTAAAGGAATTTTTAAAAAACCTAGTTATTGATATAGAACTTACACCTGGACGCTCACCCCTTTAAAGCATGTAGCTCAATGGTATTCAGTAAATTCACGGAACTGTGCACGTCACTGCAGGCACGCGGAGGCCGTCTCAGCAATGAGCTCTCTCGTTCCTCCAGAGGTACGGGCGAGACTGGATGCCACGCGTCTCTTGCCCTCTTCCCACACGGGTCCTCTCGGGAAGTAGGCCTTTTCCGCGTCAACACTGAGCTTGGGCCTGACCCGCTTGTCTGCACTGGGTTCTGACGCTCTCGCCGGCGAGCGCCCCCAGGACTGTGCGGTCACTCACCAATCCAGAAAAGAGAAACGGGAGATGTTAAAATGCTGGAATCTCTGAGAAGGAGAAGAAGTTTTGTTTTGGGTCTAACACTCCCCCCTCCCCGGAACTAGCTCGTGGGAGGCGCAATCGGAGGGGGACCCGAGGCCGCCCTTGGTGGCATTATTTGGGCTCATTGCACGAACCCCCGGTGAGCTATGCTGGGGAACCTGGCTGGACACAACTGGAAGTGAATTTCGTCGGGCGGTGTCTGGGGACACTTCTGGTCGTCGCGGCTCAGGGAGGGGCTGCTGTCACCCGGTGAGAGAGGCCGGAGACGCTGCCCACCGTCCTGCGGTGCACAGCGCAGAGCGGCCGGCCTCACACCGTCAGCGGCACCGGGGCTGAGAAGCCTCGCCCAGAGAGCTGCATTCTTTACTCCAATGAAACACACAGGTTTTCAAAAGGTGTTTTTAAGGCCGCTAGTGGGTTTTTTTCTGGTCTCCGACAGACCTATAGTTTGTCCTGACACCTGCTGGCATTAGGTTCTTCTCCACCATATGAGGGAAAAAAAGGGACTCTACGGCTCCTTTCCGGTGTCAGAGGGGGCCGCCTGGGGCTCGGCAGGAGTCTCAGGAAAAGAAGCCGGTTCTGTCTTCCGTCTGGGGATGCCTGGGGACTCCGCCTTTCTCTCCTCACCCTGCAACCTGTCTTGTCTTCCTCTGTCCTCCATAGAGGATGTTGGCTCGTTCCAGCGGCCTGGTGAGAAATTAAATCTGACCCACGTGACTTTGAGATGCCTGACGGCTTGTCGTTGGCCCCCGGGGAAAATGCCGCTGACGCGCGTGATCCAGGTGGAAACCCTTCGTAGGACTGTGGGGCTCGGCCGTGTGGCCCCGCGCCGACCGTGCCGGACGGTGCCATTGCCAGGCAGAGCCCGTGTCGTCAGAGGGTAGACCACATGGAAATCCATGAGCTGGATGCGTTTGCTGGGGCCCCCCGAGTGGCAGCATTTAGAGGGGATGGAGATGAGGGAGCCCCGGGAGCTGTGTAAGACCACACGGGGTCTCGGGGTGAGGGAGCCGGTGCCTGATCGGGAGGAGGTAAGTCCTTCCCAGGTCTGACGGAAGCTTCGTTTGGTGCTGAGGTTCCGAGAGTGCACAGACAGACAGACAGACACACACACACACACACACGCATACAAAGATAAAGACAGCTGACGTGCGCCCGACGGGGGAACACACCGCTTCACGTCGGTTTATCAAGCAGCTGCTGCCCGCGCACTACATAGTATCTCATCTATTCCACATGGACCCGGAGTTGGCGATTCCCAGTTCTCTCTCTATTGTTAAATTGTTTTAATTAAAAATATTTTTAATGTTAATTTATTTTTGAGACAGAGAGAGAGAAAGACAGAGGGTGAGCGGGGAAGGGGCAGAGAGAGAGGGAGACACAGAATCAAGGCAGGCTCCAGGCTCCGAGCTGTCAGCACAGAGCCTGATGGGGGCCTCGAACCCACAAACTACGAGTTCATGACCTGAGCTGAAGTTGGACCTTAACCGACTGAGCCACCCAGGCCCCTCTTATCATTTCTCTTTTGCAGATAAGGAATCTAAGACTCAGTGCACGGTGATTCTTATGGTCCGGTAAGCAGCGGAGCAGGGGCTCAAACCGAGGCGAGAATTCAAACACTCCTCTCTGTTCAAAAAACCCAGAAGACTTAACAAATAGTGGAAAAACTATACATAAAATCTAAGTATTCTGGTAACAGCCAAGGATTTCTGGAGGTCTCATCTTGATTTTCTTTGAAGCTTAACTTTTTCTTGCCTTGTCTTGGCCACCTTCTCACCTGCCGTCATTATGCCCTGGGTTTCTCACAGTGCCTCCCTGCGGCCGTGATGCATGGCCACCAGCATACTGGCCCCGCCCCAAGCCACCCAGAACGGGGTGACAATCCTAGAAGCTGGGCGGCAGCCCTGTATGGAGTATTGATTCAGCGCCTCTGAGAATCGGTTCTGTAGAACACGAGACGGTTAAAAGTGGCTTGTTTTGGAACTCTCTCTCGCTAGGGAAATCCAGTCGAATGCCTGCTGTGAACGCAGCGTCCCTCGTGATGGCAGGTAATGGAGCTCGCTGGACAAAGGTGTGGGCACACGCATCCCCAGACGGCAGGCTTCTGGGGAGAGAAGGGTCTTTATGGCTCTCCAGGACGCTGCGAAATGCCTTCCCCACGTGGCTGCCTAATAACCTGGGTGGTGTTTTTCTTGCGCTCTTTCCGAGGGTGGAAAGAACACCGGGGAGGAGGGGACGTGCTGAAGCCAGGGGGTCTTCCACGTCCCCCAGCTGCCCGACGTCGTGGCTGGCCGTGGCAGGCTGCCCCGGGGACATCTCGGCCCGCAGAGCCCAGCAGAAGGGGAGACAGTGCTTCCAAACCAGCAAGTGACAAATGACAAGTCGCCTTCCCTCGGGCGGGTGCCGGAGGAGCGGGTCGATGAGGGCCCCTGCTGAGAGGAATCACAGCAAACACCGCGCCTGCGTCCACCTGCCGCATGCCGACGGCGGCTAAACGAGGCGTTATTTAACCATGTAACTCCGGCCGCCGCCGCCCTCCCTGCCTACGGAAACATGACTATCTGGCTCTTCAACAAATCTCTGAAGGCTTCGGCTGCTCGATCTCAGAGCTTCTCCCCGAAATCAATACGAGCGTGCAGTCAGGCCTTCAGGCTTCGGGGCGCAGGGAGCTGAGGGGCCGAACCTCCCCCCGGCAGCCGGAGACCTGGGCACCTGGGCGGAAGGATGCGCCCGTCCCGCCCGCCGTGGCCGTGGCCGTGGCCTTGCCTGAACGCTGTTGGCTTGGGGAAGTCCGAGACGCCCCCGGAGGAGGGGGTTTACCCAGGGGAGGAACTTGCGGCCCTGCGGGCTGGTCTTCACCGTCCTGTTCCTTGTCACCTCAGCGATTTTGGTGGGTGATATTTAACAGGACCCACACGGGTCCGGTAGACTTCAAGCTGGGGCCCAGCAAGGCAATACCAGTTTACTAAACATCCCTCCTGATTTTTTTCTTAAGTGCTTCGTGCCACGTAAATTACACTGCCATTGAGTTAATTGGATCCTTGTGGCTCTTAATTTTTCACAGATACACTATTTTGAAAGTAAATCATGAACCGTCATCTCTGAATGTTAACGTTAATCTACACTGACTACGCCGCTCCAGCTCGAAGCACGCCTGGGTCTGCCTCTCATCTCCGGGAACCGGCGGCGTCGGAAACTCCTTCGCTGCCGTCGGAACCACGAGATAAATCATCCGGAAGTAGCCACGATCCTTCGGACTTCTGGTCAATCATCTTGTCAGAAACGAGTAGGTCCAAATATTCAGCACCTTTGCCCTCAGTTGAGACGATGGTTTCCAAGCGGCGTTACGTTCCCCTGGGTGCTGCCAGGGAACCGTCTGCATCTGTGCTGAGAGCGTGAGAATCAGGAACAGACGGGACATCCCAACGACCGTGCGGCACAGATGAGTTCGTCTCTCTGACCCTTGAAGAGCTCCAGCGTAAGTTTTGATGGAGAATAAAAATAGGACTTCCTTTTTATTTTTAAAAAAATTTTTAAATGTTTACTTTATTTTGGAGAGAGAGAGAGAGGGAGAAGGGGAGGGGCAAAGAGGGAGGGAGACACAGAATCCGAAGCAGGCTCCAGACTCTGAGCTGTGGGCACAGAGCCTGATATGGGGCTTGAACTCACGAATTGTGAGATCATGACCTGAGCCGAGGTCAGAGGCTTAACCGACTGAGCCCCCCAGTTTGTGGGATTTCCTTTTTCAGAATGACCTCTCTCCCTCTCTCTCTCGCTCCCTCTCTCTCTCTGCCTGCAGGTAACATAAACAAGAGCTTGTACAGCCTTTGATTTTAAAACGCTAATGCGCACCCCTCCCTAAGCTGCCCCCACCCTGAACTCTCAAATAGAAAGTTTCAAAACTGTGGCAGTTCTCAGTGACCAGCTCCCCGACTGGATGCCGGGACAGTAAAGTACAACAGTGTATTTATCGGGTGTCGGGTGAACACACATCACCCCACGATTCATTTCCTCTGCTTCCTGCAACCACAGCACCTCCATCATTCAGCAGAAAGACCAGAAGGAGGGAGAAGCATCCAATAAAGAAAAGCGAGAATGCATTTTGCAGTCACAGAATGTTAAATTAAACGCTACTTACTGCAAGGCAGGGGTAAGGAGGCAGCGGGGTGAGGCGGAGCGGAATGAGCCCAGGTTCTCCCGAATCTTCCCGAGGACCTTCCTGTGGAAATTAGACTCCGTTAGAGGAGCTCATCGGGAGGACGCCCACGCGTGGACGGAGAATAAGGAAACTGTTCCGACGTGAGCCCCACGCTGCTCCCCGGAGGCGACGTTCTCTGCCGTGGCTCGCCAGCCCCGGGCCGCGCGCGCTTGTAACTCTGGCTCGTGGGGCGTCGGGCTCGGGGGTCTGGCTGCTGGGGAGCGGCTATTTGATAGGGAATGACGTGGTGTGGACTGGAAGCCACGCGTGGCACTGCGTCGCCCTGTCAAGCCGCACGGCGGCAGCACCTGGCGAAATTTCAGGAGCGCGTGCATCACCAAGGGGTCGTGATAAAAGGCAGATGAGGCATTGTGGGTGTGGGGGGGCCAGGGTCCTGCCTTCCGGCCGCCCCCAGCCCAGAGCCACACCTCCAGGAGCGAAGCCCCACGGGCGGGGGCGGGGGATGTTTCTGGGTCTAGAAAAATGGACTCTTGTAAAGAAGCGGCTTCTCTTAGATCACAGGTTTTTACCTGTGGGTTTGTCGCACATTTCGTGAGGCTTCTAGCAAAAAGTCGGCCCCTCTAATAAAGCGGAATTGTCAATAACACCAGTAAGGATAGAAGTCCGAGGTAAAACAACGCCATCGCCTACCACCTGTGTTTTCTTCATGGATTGCAAAAAGAGAAGGTGGATACAGCCAGTGTCTCGAGAAAGTGCCTCGCCGACAGCTCCTCGTTCGATTGTACGTTCGGACTTTCTTACAAAGCACCTACTACGAGCCAGATGGGCTCATGAACCCATTAGCCCTGCTTGGGGCTGGCTGTTACTGATGTTCCTTTAATCACTGTGCTAAGGCAACACACAAAATGCTCACGTCCTTGCAGAAGTATCTGGGCTTTGTCAAAATCCGATCCCGTCCAAGGGAGGCCTCTGTCTACACACAGCGGATCTCGGCGGTGAGAGGCTTGAGAATCACCCCCGCCCTCACCTTCATGCATGGCCATCTCCTTGCCCTCCCTTTCACGATTGCTATGATTACTTGCCCTGTATTTCTCTCTTCTTCCCTTGAGAGTGACTTAGCAACACTGACCCTCAAAACACAAATAGTACCAGGAAAGAATAACGAGGGCTAACCGAGCACCACTGGGCGTGGAATCAGCAGGTTCCGATGCATCCTCCCCACGGGGAGCTGTTACTTGCGGGATGGGACCGAGCACAACGGACTGGATTCCACGTCATTCCTACAGGATGCCATCTGTCTCCACCGTCCTTTCTCGGCTCCCCGTCATAGCGACCTTCTGAAACCTCATCCCACCACCGCACAGGGTCAACCCGATGTTCGGGCCAGAATTGTCACTACCCGTGACGGAGAAGAAGGGTGGATCCTTGCTCCACTGGGCTGGTAAGTGGTCTGCCATGCACTGAACCCAGGGTCAGGACTCAAATCATTATTCTTCTGCGTTTTCCCCCCTGAAGATATCCCTTCTCCAGGATCTCCCCGCGCCTGACCTCCGCTAGCCCTTCGGTTAAAAGGGGAATCCGTTTTCAGTGATGGGGACTTGCTGACACTCTTTTGCTGCGTGTATCAAATTTGCTTTTCAAACGCGCAGCTGATGGTCTTGATGTGTTTTCTTATCGCTTGAGCCACTCGGTGGTGTCTCGTTCAGCCTGGAAACATTTTCTTTGACTCTCTGTGATGTTTTCAAAGCCAGGAACAAGCCCCATGCTTTTTCTTCTATTTTTTAGCCTTCCGCACAGTGGCAGGTCAAGCTGTGACGGCTGGTGGGAGCAGAGATGAGAAGCTAAGGTCCCCTGACCTTCATGTACACTTGCTTTCCCAGATGCCACATGAGACACTCTGCAGCCCAGAAGTGCAGCCCTGAGCCCATCCTCATTTAGGACGCACACTTGTGTGTGGCGACGTGTTGGCCGGGTTGGTTCTAAGCATCAAATGGGGGCTCTCATGTTGACCCTCCGAGGTGCGCTCCACCGAGCTCACAGACAGTTCACTTCATTAGCCGGCTGGGTGACCTTTCCCAGTTGCCTCCTCCCCACGCCAGCGGAGAAGCCCTGCCCGCCCCACCAGGTATTGTGGGAAGGAGCCTTTGATGTTAGCGTAGGGAACGCTCTGGAGTCTCGGAAGGGTGGTGGGGGAGTCAAGCGCTGAAGTAGATGGGGGACGCGGGGAAGGCGAGGAAGGCTGGTGGGAGGCGGGCAGAGGGCAGGAGAACAGGGAGGCCGCCCAGTGCCGCCGGGGCCAGAACGAGGGCTCAGAGGGGCTGTGGGTGCTCGGCGGCCCCGGGGCGATGTCCAGTCGGTGCGGTGGGAACGGGGCTGCAGACCTGGACCTCCGGCTTACCCAGAGAGGAAAATCCCTCCAGCTACAGAACTCTCCAGCTGTCCGGCGGCTCCAGCCTTTGGGTGCCCAGCTGCTTGGCTCTTAGTACGGTGCACACCTGGGAGCAAAGAGAAGCAGACCCACCCCTGTTGGTGGGGATTTTCTCCACGTCCCAGATGGCATGAGCTTCTTTCTTGAGCGCAGGCACGAAGCGGGCAGGTCAGTAAGTGGGAGGCAGCACGTTCCCTGGCACCTGCAGCAATCTCAAGTAAGACCAAGAGATCCGGCTTGGGTTTGCAGCGACGAGACCCTAAACTTGACTCCTGAAGCAGGCTGCTTCCCTCTTTCCTCCTCTTTCTTTTCCCAGAGGAGCAGTGCAGCCGAATAGCATTCGGGGCTCTGGTCTCCGGACGGATTGACCCTCTACTGCACAGCAGGTGTCGGGCACCGTCCTGAGCACTTTACAAGTAGATGTCAACATCGTTCCCACTTTGCAGATGGGGATACTGAGGCACAGGGGAGTTAGTGACTTCACAACCGAGATCACAGAGCTGGGGACGCATGCCGGCATCCCGCAGGGTCGCCCGGACTCCGTGCCCTGCGCCATCTGCACAGACTGTGTGTTCTTCCTTTGAAGGAAGGGCTGGCATAGCGGGAGCACTGAGCTAGCAGGTGGAAGCCTGGTCCCAGGGGAGGGGCCTCCATGGGACAAACCACAATTCCCATTGCCTTGGAGATGGAGAAAAATGGACAGTCCCCACGTAGGATATGCATCCATATACAATGAGCAATCAACTTTATAATTGGAGAAAATGCTCCACACGGGAGTAGAGATTGTAATTAGGTCTCTGATCCCTGTGAACCCAGCAGAGACACAATAATGTGATGCCGAGAGCGAGGTTTTAGGCTCTGACTCGGTTTCTGCTGACCATCTGCACAGGGGCGTCAGAGGGCCTCCGCGCGCTCACCTTTCCCGTGGGCAGCTGGCTTCTCGGCCGTCTTTATGGAAGTAGGTCGAGCCCCCCGCGGACCTAATGAGACGCCTGGAAGCTCTCAGTGAAGCTCTTGTCCAGCAGGTGCTGATCACTGCCCTCTCATCACCTGAGGCACGGTCCGATGCCGAAGCCGCCACAGACGCCGTTAACTAGGCCCTGGGCGGCCACGCGGGGACAAACGCTGGCTTTACCCTCTATTAGCAAACACTGCGCGGAATCGACATGACACCGCTTGCCCTTTCTGCCACTTGAAGGTCTCGTCCGGCCGCTTCGGACACCAGCTCGTAATCAGCACGAGCGTTCGAAGCCGGGGAGGCCAGCGAGCACACAGTGGGCGCTCAATACATGTTTGCCAAATGAATGTGCTTTGTGCTTATTAGACTGTTCAAAGGGAGGCTTTATCGACTGCTCCGTCTTCAGGAAGCAGGAAGGGTGAGCGGCTTCTTAACGGTAGCACAATATCTGAAGAAATTCCTGTCTCTCCGTAGGCCTGGTTTTCAGAGTTTTCACTGCAAATTATACGGCTATTTAAACCAACAGCATGTTGGAACAGTGGCTTCTCCTGGCGTGATGGAAGCCAAAATCACTCCACGCACTGTACAGACTCTCAGCTTGCATAGACGTCCGTGGGGTTGTTGTCTTTCTAAATTAGGTCTAGGGGCACCTGGGCGGTGCAGCTGGTTGAGCCTATGACTCTTGGTTTCAGCTCAGGTCATGATCTCATGGTTTGTGGGACTGAGCCCCGAGTTGGGCTCTGCACTGACAGTGCAAAGCCTGATTGGGATTCTCTCTTGCACCGCCCCCCCCGCTCTGACCCCCTTCCCCACTCGCTCTCTCTCTCAAGATAAATAAGTAGACTTTAATAATCAATCAGTACATACATTAGGTCTTGAATAAACAGCCTGAAGAATCGGAATCTTGCACGTGCTAGAACTTCCGCCTGGGTGTCCCGTGCTCAGAGCCTCCCTCCAGGTCCCCAGCATGCCGCTGACGCCGCCCCTCACCTGCCCCCACTGCCCACGAGGCCTCGCATGTTGTGTCTGCCCCGTTCCCCGGCCCTACGCACACAGCCGTAAGCTCGGCTCCAGGCTTGTCTACGGGTTGCTGATGACGTATCGTGGGCCAAGCCCATCCCACTGCCTGATTGCATAAGACCTATAAGCTAAGATTGTTTTTAACACCTTTTAGACCTTATTTTTTCATATGCTTTTGGATTTATAGAGTAACTGAGCAGAGAGTACATAGAGTCTGTAGAGCACCTCGCCACCCGGTAGACACTTTGCCCCATGAACGTCTTACACTAGCGTGGTGTGTGTTCTACGACTATGACCCCCTCTTGGTATGGTATTATTAACCAAAGTCCAGCGCTTACATGGGGGCTCACTCTCCGTGTTGCAGTCATGTAAGTTTGGACCCATCACGTGGCATGGGACCATCAATAGAGCTCTACACAGAACGGTTCACAGCCCCCCGGGTCTCCTTGTGCCTCACTTATTCAAAAAGCCAAACGGAACATAATACGTCATGAAGTGTGAAAGTTATGTGAAATTCAAATCGCAGTGTCCGTCAATAAAGTTTTATTGGGACCCAGGCACGCCTGTTTGTGGACATGTGGTCAGTGGCTTCTCTCCTTCCGCAGCCGAGTAGAGTCGTTACAACAGAGGCCATGTGACCTGCAAAGCCAAAAATATTCCCAGTGGGACCAGTTTGCGGACCTCCGGTCTTGACCATCACTTCTGGAAAGTCCGAGTTTCGGGTCTCAGCACTTAGTGGAAGGATTTGAGCATAGGAGACTTTAACTCTATCCTGACCGAATGAAAGCACGGAAGTCCCCTCCGAAATGTTGGCAGTTGTTTCCAAAGCCAGCTCTCTCCCAGAGCCCCGGAATCCTGTCTCCCACTTTGCTGACAGTCCTCCCGACTTATGTCGTGGGGGCCACCTGACCCTCAAAAGGTTACTGGTTTGATGGTTTGTTGAAATCTGAGGTTAATAGAATAAGAACAGTCCTGCTTAGTGGCAGAACTGTTCCAGAATCGTCCCTAGCACTGATGTCAAGGTGAAGGCCGTGCTCCCTTGGTCATCACAGTCCTCTGACCAAACACCACCAGTCTGCTGTCTACGCTGCAAAAGGGAGGGTCTCTGACTTCCCTCAAATTGTTTTATGTTTGCCTTGGATGTTTGGAAGTAGATATCACCATCTGCATTTCAAATACGGGGCTGGACCTCAAGCCAGAGCCGTCCAGAGCTAAGCCGGTGAAAGCCTGTTTTGTTTGTTTGTTTGCTTGGTTTTGCAGTGACGAGTTAACTTCCAAAGTTTCTAGGAGTCTCTTAGTTAAAAAGTCACTTTCAGTCTTTTTATTAAGGATTTTGACCAAGTGTGACACAGAAGAAAAGACCGTGAAGATTCGGAAGCTCACAGTTGAAGCGGCTCGTGAGAGCAAGATAAAAATACAGAGTGTTCTGTTCCAATTAGAACTGAATGTTAGAATGAATTGGTATCAGGTCACTGTGACCCATAAAACTTGGCTCTTCTCTCTATGGGAAGCTCTTTCTTGTTGTTTTCGCTGAAAGGGCTTTTTCTTTTAAAAACCTGGAAAATGCAAAATAGAAGAGAGAACGGAAAGCTCGCCCTGTTTCCTGTAAGCCAGATGCAGGTGACTTCCCGTTCTGGTGCGTCTTGCCCCTTCGGATGAGAGCCGGCAATTTATGGCCAAATTATTTGATTTTAATAACCGTTCATTGGCCATTAGGGTCGTTCTCTTGGCCCGGCTGGGAGAGTCCGGGTCTCTGGGGGCGGGCGAGCTCCCAGACGACCTCAGTGTTGAGAACCATCCTACCACACTTAGCCGTGCACCCAGTGGGGTGTGGGGTGTTTACATAATGAAAATCTTCAAGTCTCTGACGATGTCTTGAATTGTTAAATTTATCTCTTATTGAGGCTGAAGTAGACACTTTTGTAACACTTGCCAGAAAACCTATCTGAGTGGTATATTACATGAGCACATGGATGTTACAGACTGAGAACCCCCCCTCCAACGCAGGGAAGCCCCTAGTTAGGGGAGTTTTCCCCTTTTCTTCATAAATGCAGCTGCTGCGGTATTTCCTTCTGGCAGGAGCGTGGCAGGAGACCAATCTGAGACCACACAAATTGGTGTTTGTTTTATGCAACCATATTTTCTCCTTCCAAAAATGGTCTTTGCATTTATCTTTAGTTTATCGTTTTAAATGCTTGTTAAAATGTGTCTCAATTTGGCCGTGTTTAACTGATTTCCCTTGGAATATGGGCACATTTGTCGCCTGTATTCAGAGACCTTTTTATGTTCCCAGCAATTTTTCTCTAGTTATGTCATTGATGATTAGTTTTGTTTTGGTCGCTCTGGTATTTTCCGTAGCAATGTCTATAATTCTTAGCACTGGTTTCTTACCTATAATTATCCTTTTTTTCCCCCATCTTCTCAACGTTTCCACCAGCATCATAAGAGGGCGTCTCGAATTCTCAAATTTTCCCTGTGCCTGTATGGGAACTTGAGAGACCCTGGTTTTTTATGTTTTTTTAATGTTTATTTATTTTTGAGAGAGAGAGAGAGAAAGAATGTGAGCGGGGGAAGGGCAGAGAGAGAGACACAGAATCCGAAGCAGGCTCCAGGCTCTGAACTGTCAGCACAGAGCCCGATGCGGGGCTTGAACTCACAAACCACGAGATCGTAACCCACGCTGAAGTCGGACACTCAACCAACTGAGCCTCCCAGGTGCCCTGAGAGAACCTGTTTTAAAGAAAGAATGCTGACCCTCCACCATTTTAAACCCGTACTGTGTGTGGGGCTTGGGTAAAGACCTCCGAAGGGTCCTAAAGCATTCCAACTTGACTTAACATTAAAAAAAAATCTTTGCTGCCAAATGGCAATTAAAACCCAGGTTTAACATTATAATAGAGACATCGGTTCCATTAAAGTGCACTAATCATAGGACGCTTTTCTAGTTCTTGGGATAGAGAACAAAACTCAGATCCCCGGTCTCCTGGGGGAGACGTCTGATGGACAAAACCACCAAGTAAATTATCGAATGCACTCAAAGCCGCTAAGGACCAGAAACAAAATAAGGACAGAGAACAACTCAGGCACGTGGGAGAGGGTGCACACAAGACATTTCTGAGTGTACACGTGTGTTCTTTGCGTTAAATGTCTGGTTCCTGACACTCGGGAGCCAACACCAAACACCTGTTTGACGACGTTTCGTGCCCAAACGACACGTCTCATGCACACTTGTCGCTGCAGGAACTTTCTAGCACCTGCCCCGTCAACACCTTTCAGGCAAAGGAGTGGAGCTGGGAGACTCGGCTCCTTCCCCCGATGGCGCCCTCGCCCAGACGCCAGCCTCCTGACTCCAGCCGCATGGCGATTCACCGCTGCGGACTAATCGGCGCGACAGAAACAAACCCACCTTCCACTCAGATCCTCCCCACTGGCACGAGGGGATGGGAGCGTCCCTGGGGCTGCTGACGCCACGGTGTCCCTTCAGGGTCGGCTGAGAGCGGGCTGGAGGGCAAAGTGGGCAGTGAGCGCCAAGGAGGTTTCAAGCCTCCCAGAAGCAACCGCCGCTTCTCCCAGAGTCTGAGACGCAGCGATACGGTGCTCCGTGCTCCTGGTCCCCAGGGGAAGTGGTGGGAAGAAAGAGGCTCCCCCACAATGTCCCCATCCTAACCCCTGCAAGCAGCTGAGGCAACAGGGCCAGAGACTCTGCAGACATGATGCAGTGAAGAGTCTTGAGACCCTGGATTATCTGGACAGTATAGTTGAAGTGGGGGACGTGAGGACGGAGGCTGGGGCGGCAGTGACGCCATCGCTGGCTGTGAAGAGGGAGGAAGGGCCACAAGGTGATGAGTACAGGAGCCTCTAGAAGCTGGAAGCGGCCAGGAGACAGCCAGGAAACAGACTCTCCCCGGGGGCCTCCGGAAGGACCCAGCGCTGCCGCCAGCCTGATCTTGCTCCACGAGGGCCACGCCCGACTTCGAAGCCCCAGAGCTGGGAGGTTCGTGCTGTCTAGCTGCCCACTTGCCGGCCGTCTGTTGGGGCAACCACGGGACAGCCGCAGAGCGAGCTCCTTCGGGCTCCTGCTCCAGCCGAGCCGGGCCAGCGGAGCGGACTCATGGAGACCCGAGCCACCGTCACTCTGGCTCGTGGTCTCAGCTGAAGGCCGAGGGCTCCGCGGGGCAGGGATATGGTTCTATCTTGTTCGCTGCCGTAACCCCAGCACCTGCAATGGCGCCGGGGACACACCCCAGTATTGGAACACCCGCGGTCCTACAGAAGCACTGTGTTAAAGAAAAGGGTGGGAACAGCCTGCTTTCACACCTGACTCTGTGGCCTGTTCAGAGATGAAGCCTGAAGTCCAAGCTTCTTTAGCTCAAGGGAGACCCAAGGCTGCCTGGGAATCTGCATTTTGACAAGTGGCCTGGAGCCGTGGGACACAGGCGCCTCCGAAGTGCACACACAGGCCTCTATGACCCGGCTCCGCCTGCCTTCCACGAGAGATGTAAGTCCCCTGCATCAGAAGGGAGCCGCCCCTCCACGGTCCCCCCTTTCTCCTTCTGAGCAGCCGAACCAGGAATCGGTTGAGAGCAAGGGGGCCCTCTGGAAGCTGCTTCTGCATCGCGGGGCCGTGGTATTTACACGAAAAATACGGCGTTTCCTGCCCGACGGTGTCCTCGGTGCGGGAGCTGTGCTGGCTGGAAGACACCACTGTTAAAAACCGGCGCTTCCGGGCGTTACTTTTGGGTGGAAACTGTAGAAAGCATGGGCGCATGGTCCAGACTCTCGGCCGCCCCCCGACGCCGTGGCGGAGCCGAGATACTGTCGCCGCCGACCCGCCGAACCACCAGATGTCCGTTCCTTTAAAGAGATAACCTTTCGCGACAAGGAAGTCGCACGCCAGCTGTACCGGGGGAATTACATCTTTGTGCGAGAAGAATGATTTATGCTCCAATAAAGCCAAACAAAACCTAATTGGGGAGGATGAGACCACCAAAAATTATGTTCACAATGAAAAACAGAACGAGAACTAATTACCCCGGCGCAGTGTTCCATTTAGCTATAATTCTACAGTCAATTAGTATTCTGTTTAATTGTACAATTAATGAACATATAAATTAAATTCATAGTTTATTTCTACCACTAAATTACTTATTTGAATTGCCTCTCTTTGGAAAAAAAAAAAAAAAAGCGACCCAGTGCACACATTATTGAAATGACTCCGTAATGTACATTCTGGGCACGCCTTAATTGTAAAACAATTACTCCACTATCACGGCTGCGAAGGGTGCTCGTGTTATTGGGAGCTGAATAATTTAATTTTCTCTTAGCAAATGAACAGGTAATAGTTTCACTGACTGACATGCAATTCTCCTGGCAGGTCTCAACGCCATCGGCAGACCCCGCACCACCCAGGGCGTGCCTGGGAAGGCGGCCTGTGAGGCGCTGGCTCCCACTTAACCTGTGGGAGGATTCGTGTGGGTGAATCCCTCTCTCGGTGGGTGGGAGAACTTGCTGATAAAGAGATAGTAGGGCTTCCCAGAAGGAAAGACAGCGGTTTTAACAAAACCTGAGTGCCAGCGGCTCCCCTCCCCTCTCGGCTCCCGGAAGTCCCTCTGCACGAGGACCTGCATGTCCCCAGGCGGGTGGGCACCTATGCACGCACATAAGCAAGACTCCTGCCCCCCCCCACCCCGATCCTGTTGCTGGTGCATGTTTGCCTCCGTGGCGCCTCTCCACTGGGCTCTGCGTGTTTGTGCAGGCTTGGTTCTCTCCCGACCCCTGGTTAACGGATGTCCCGTCTCGAGAAGGAAGATGGTCCTTATCCTTTGGCACTGCACAAAACAGGGGTCCTGAAGTTTTGAAGAATTAAGGGAGAAAGCTGGGCTATTGGCCCCACTGTAACGAATCCCATGCTGACTCCCCGGCCAACGCCTGCCTGCCCTTGACACACACAGTGCCCAGCCCTTCTGTCCATGCTCCTCCGGGCGGGCAGTGGGGGGTGCCTGGTGGTCCATCAAGAAATTGGTGTCTAGCCCGGCCGCCCTGCCAGCTCTCATGTGTGCTCCCACGCTAAGCCCACTCTGGGGTCCTTACTGCATCAAGGCAAAGGCTTGCTGCATTTCACTCTGAAATCAGCAGACTTGGGTGCAGAGGGTGTGTGGCTTCCAATGCCAGCTCTGGCACTGCCCATGCAGGCGACCTTGGGCAAGGCGCTCTGTCTTTCTGAGCCTGGCTTCGTCATCAGTGAAATGGAGATGAGGGCGTTTTCCCCAGGGGGCCTGCACGATTAAAGGAGCGAGCGCCGGAAAATAGAGAAGAGCGCTCCCAAATGCTCCTGTTTTTATGATGCAATTAGACTCGGCCCATATTATGCCTAAATGGTGTCGAAAAGCAAAAATCCTATCAAACCAAATGACTAAGGTGACAAATACCAAGCAGATGCTTCGGAGTGGGAATTAGATGCGTGGGAACAGAGTGATCTGGGAACCAAACGCCCCGCAAGCCAGTTCGTTCGAGATTCGCTAGGCCCAGTCGTGTGATTGATTTGGTCCGTTTTTCACGCTTGAACACAGTCGGAACGATCTGCTACAGACGGAAACAACAGCCCCGCACACCCGGGCTCACAGGCAGCACGGCCCGGGGCTTCCGAGAGCGGTGCCGGGGGCTGCTCTGACGTCTGCAGGCACGTGTCAGAGGAAAGCCTGCGGCAAAGTGGGCAGGTGAACTAGAGGAACGAGAGTGTGCCTGGACTATTGCAGTAGGAGCCGAGTCCCGAGGCCCACGGAGGGAGCGCGTGCGAGCACTGGGGTGACCTGGTGGGGAGGTCCTGGGGACGTCAGTGGGAGAAGACAGAGCAGGCTGAGTCACTCCTGAGCCTGCGGAAGGTTTCTCGGCGACCACTGTCTGTTGGCTGATGGGCACCCGGGAAGGTTGGGCTCCTCCTCCCCCAGGGACTGGGAGACAAGGGTGCAGCCTTCTTCATTATTTCCTTTCAAAGAGGTAGCTTCCAGGCCCTCGGGAAACGTTGTTTCCTGGGTTATAAAACAGGCCGAGGCTGGGGAGAAATTTGCACACATTTCAAAGGGGCAGAGAACAAGTTTGTAATTGCAAGTTTGCTAAACTAAATGCTGGAGGAACAAGAAAGCTGGAAACCTACAGTCGAGGAGAATGCGTCTGCGGTCTCGCCACGCTGGGGGCCTCGTGCGGGCTGTCTCGCTTACATGCGCGTGGGTCCTGGGCTGCAGGCTGGGGGCCCGGGGACACTGCTGGGCCCGGGGACACTGCCGGCCGCCTCGCCTCCTGCGGGCTGCTCTGTGGCACCAAGGATGAAATTTATCTCTCCGGCAATCAATCCCCCGGCCCTAAATGCCCGAGTTCTAAATTCTCAGCAATAACATACAACACGAGCTGGTTCGGTCTGTGTTATTAGCTGTCTCTTAATAACCTTTGGGTCAGGGGTGTTATTGAGGCTTGAGTTTAATTCAAATTATAATGGGATAAATCACCTGCCGTCTACAATCCCTGCTTATTGAATTTCGGATGATCCGTTTAATTTAGGCCCTCCCAACCCCGAAGGTTGAAGCCTATTGAAAATCCGTCTCCTTATCCTCTCATGACCTAATTTATGTTTCCCCTCTAACATCCCCACCTCCTTTATTGCTGCCACAGCCTCGGAGGCTCCATGAGGCAGAAGGCGGGGCTCAGAAGGTGAACATTTTTATTGCTTTATTTGGTATCTGATCAAAGCCAACCAGATGAAACCCGGCATTCCGGGGTCTTCTGCAGCCCCCTCCCCAAGCTTCTGGCTCGGTCCCGCCATATACGACCCAATTAACATTTCTCGAGCATCCGCTCTGTGTTTAAAATATTTTTGAAAATACAGAATGCTTTAGAAAATCGCATGGCAACGGCAGAGAGGGGGCGAGCACAGGTATCCGCCTTCCGGGAGCACCTCGCCCAGCCTCCGATGTCCCAGGCAGAGCACGTTAGTGCTGGCAGGAAGAAGAGTGGGCTGGGTGGGTGGTCTCCCCCGGGGTCCCCCCGAAGCGTGGGCTGGATTTGGAAAAGAGGCGGTCAGTGGAGAGGAGAGAAGCGGCGGTGAGGACGGATTTCTCCAAAAGGTGCAAACCGTCGGCTCGGAACGGAAATCGGACACAGCAGGGATTCCGACACGGCTGGGACCCTGAGTGCGCCTGGGGTGCCGAGAGAGAGGACGCTGGGAACATTCAAGAGAGCAAGGAGAGCTTTCAGCACTGGCAGGTGTCTGGCCCCGGCTGTTCTCGTCTATCTCTGGAGTTGTCCTTACTACGGCTTGTAACTGAAAGCCTTAGCCGCGCCTTGGAGGCATGGGACTCAAAGGAAGGCCACGTGGGTGCTTCCTCCAGCGCAGGACTTGATGGTGATAGAGCCAAGCGCTTGCCGTCGGGGACAGCGGGTGGTTCGCATCCGTGCCGATGGGAGAGAGCTGTGAATGGGCGAGGCTCTCGACCCCTGATCCTGAGCTCCTGGTCGATGGGGCCAGGCCTGTCACTGGGCTCAGGCACAGCCCTGCTGGCTCATGTCATTTAATCACGGGCAATTAGTGTGACTGACAGCCCTAATTAAGCCCTTACCTGCACAGCCTTCTTCCAGCTGCATCATCGCGGAGAGCAGCCTGCCCCACCTCTGAGCTCTTTGATTTCCTGCCTTCTCATTGGGGCTGTTTGAGGTCTCATCTGAATCTCCTCATCACCTTTAATGAACATTTTTATCCCCTTTCTCCGAACGATTTTGAGATGCTGGTGCGTGGTGCTCACTTAAGAAGCAAAAAAGAAAAAAGAAAAAGAAACTGTTGCTACATTGTCAGTCAAGAGAACTGATCGGTACAGAGCAGGATTTTGCCTCGAAATTGCTAGATGCTTGGAGCGGCCTTCAGTACATCAATTTTTTTTTCGGATACGATAATATTGGTGTTTAGCTGCAGACGGTTCTGAGGCAATCCTTCCCTCCCTACAGTTTTTTAAAAAATCAAACCTTCTATTTTTATGAGACTTTGAAATCCTTGTACAAATTAGACTCTTTGCAAGGGATTAATGGAAGAAAAAAACTTACTTTGTATTTTAAAATACTGGAGGGTTTACCTGCTTCTGAGACCAAATGCATTTAAAACGAATGGAAAATTAAATCTCCCATAATTCCATTTCGACTGTGATTCTGATAGCAGACCCCGGGCCAGTGCTGCGAGGTTCCCCGCAAACCTCACGGCCGTCCTGCGGGTTTTCCTCCCGTCGCTCGGCACGGGACACGCATGCTCTTTATTGACAAACTGTTTTCTGAGAGGCAAGTGCTCTTGTGTGTGTCTGCTTTTAGGACAAAACAAACACGGACGAATACCTCTCCTGGATCGCCGCGCGTTTCCCAGAGCTGAGGGTCCTTCCTCCTCGCGTGGGCCACTGCGGCTCCTCGATGTCTCTCCCGCGCCCGCTGCCCTGGACCGGCTTCGGGCCTCCGTCGTGTTTATTTAACAGCCTGCTAACCTGGGTCTCAGACTCCCGCCCCTGCAGGCAGAGGCCTTCATAAAGAGCCTCCTTCTGCCGCCCAGCCCGCCGCGTCTCATCCGCTCAGGACGCTGCCTCTGTGTCCCTGACTTCGCCCGTCCCTCTCCGGAGTCCAGAAAGCAGGCTTCATGCTCCCTTCCCGCGCCCTCGCGGAGTCCCTCGGGGCGTGCCGAACGCGGCCTGAGGCCCCAGCGGGCTCCCCGCTTCTGTCTGGAAGCAGCTGGAAACAGAATACCAATCTTCCCATTCGGAGGCCTCCGGTGCCGGGGGCTGACTTGTCCGCGCGTCGTCCCTCCCGGTCTGTGCCGCGGCCCGCAGGCTAAGAGCTGGGCACTTCTCAAGGGAGGACCTTCCACTCGGGCCCGGAGGGATCAACTCGCCCACGGTCAAAAAAGCCAGCGGTCAAGGAGGTTTTCTAGGGCTGGAGACCGAGGGCCAGAGGCATGCCCCCGCTGTGCCGACCCGCCGAGGGCGCCCATGTGGCCGGACGACATTGCAAATGCTCTGTGTTGACCGGTCATGTAACACGTCACCCGAACAGTGGGCTGATGACGCGTTTGGACCGAGCCATTCAGAAGGCAAGGGCCTATCTGTGCCTTTGCCGTGATGAGGGCTTTCCAGACAGTAAATGAGTGATTTGCCAGAAAAACCGACTAAGAGGAAAGCGGTGTGCGGACTAGGGGATTGCAGCCCGTGTGCCCCCACAGAAGAAGCCACATAAACGACCATCCACCCAGGAGACACGGCCGTGAGAGCGCTGGTCCCAGGGGAGCGGCCACAGCGCCAGATGGGGAGGGGGAGAGAATGCAAAGGAGGAAACACGCACGGAGGAGGCCGTCTTCCCTGCAAGCCCCCCCAGTGCAGGGCCGGGGCGGCCTCCGGCCGAGCTCAGCCCCGGGAGCAGCGGGAGCTGAACACCCCTCCTGGCCACAGGTGCAGGCTCAGGCTCGCCTGCTGGGGCAAATGACCTGAATGACATTTCTCCGGAGAGACACGCGAGCGGCTAGTAGGTCTATTAGAAGGCGCTCAACGTCCTCGATCCTCAGGGAGACGCAAATCCAAACCTCGGTGAGATCGCACCCCACATCCGTCAGGGCAGCTGGTTTTAAGACAAAGGGTAACACGTGTCGGTGGGAAAGCAAGCTGGGGTGGCCGTTACCAACACCAGCACGAAGCTTCCTCAGAACAATTACGTATGGAAGTTGGATTACACATGCAATCCGGCCATCCCACTTCCGGGTGCTCGTGCAGAAGAGTTGAAGTCGGGGTCTCAGAGAGACATCTCTCCACGCTCATTGCTGCGTCGTTCACAACAGCCAAGATATGGGAACAGCCCAACTGCCCGCCGATGGGCGAGAGATGAAGATGAGAGTATACACGCTGGAATATCATTCGGCCTCTGAATAGGAGAGCCCTCCATTTGCCACAACACGGAAGGACCCTGAGGGCGTTATGCTGAGTGAAATAAACCAGTTGCAGAAGACGAATACTGAGTGACCTCACTCGCGTGTGACATCTACTATGCTCGGACTCACAGCAGCACGCTCACAGTGGCTCCCGGGGGGGGGGGGAACGGGGGACGGTTTCCCAAGAGGTACGAAGTTTCGGTTATGCGGAGAAGGAAAGTTCTGGAGAGGTGCTCTACAGCGCACCAACTGTAGCCAACAATACTGTGTTGGATACTTGACACTTTCCAAGAGGGTAGATCTTGTGTTAAGTATTCTTACCACCAAATTGAAAGTAATAATAATAATAAAGGTTAGGGGGGACTTTGGGAGGAAAAATGGTTCCATCCCCAAACTCATCAAATTTATACATTTAATATGTATGGCTTTTTATATGTCAGTCATACCTCTGTAATGTGGTTTTTAAGTGTTTTTTTAATGTGTATTTATTTTTGAGAGAAAGAGAGCATGAGAAGAGGAGGGGCAGAGAGAGAGGGAGACGCAGAAGCCAAAGCAGGCTCCAGGCTCCGAGCTGTCAGCACAGAACCCGACGCGGGGCTCGAACCTACAAACCGTGAGATCATGGCCTAAGCTGAAACTGGACTCTTAACCGACTGAGCCCCCCAGGAGCCCTTGTAATGTGGTTTTTAACAACGGTCAATTAATGAGTGTTCAGTTTGGCACTCAGCTGAGCACGTAGGCTGCTGACTCCTGGAGCTGCTGGGATTCCGTTGGAAAAGAGGAAAGCCAGCCATGTTGGGGTCACATCCGAAACCCGGCTGGCCTGGTCTCTTTGCTCAGATGTGGCTTCCGTCTGGGGCCACACGGAGCTGCAGTTTCTGTGACAGTGAACCTGGGCCACGAGTCCCTGTTCTTCTGAGCAGAGCCCCAGTCTGAGTCTCCACTGCGGGACGCCTCTCAGGCACGTCTGTGCTGCCACACCACAGCTGTGACAGCAGCCTTTGTGGGAGGGTCCAGGCCCAAAGGCTGTCACCGATCTTTGCTTCCCAAAGCGGTTTTGTTGGGCTTACTTGACACGCTGTGCGGGACCGGAGGTGGGCATGGGGTCTGGGGCCTTCTGAAGAGGAGAAAGTTGAGGGCGTGCCTTCCCAGCTGTGTGCTCTCAGTGGCGCTGTCCAGGCGGGCCAGAGGTGGGGGGTGGCTGTACCCCAACTCCACACCCTGAGCCAGCGGTGTGAGCATGTACCACCATCCCGGCAGCCTCGTGGGTGTGTCAAACCTTCACGGAGCACAGGACAGACACCCTGATGGAGGATTTGCAGAAATCTTCAGAGTGAACAGCTGGCCCCCCCCTCTCCGGAAACCCATCCCTTACTGGGTTAGCATAGTGCCATCCTCACAGCCGTATGGCCACACTCGGGCTTGACCTGGGCTTCGTACGAATTATAAAAGCACATTTCTGGAGCACCGACTGCGTGCGCCGCGCGGTAGGGAGGGCTGGCACACGTGACTGCGTTAAGCCCTTGCAATAACCTCCTGAAGGGCTGATGGCCCTCACTCCTCAAGGAGGAGAAACCCCGAGCTCTGAGCAAGAAATCACCTGCCTGAAGCCTCTGGCTCCTGAGCGGCAAGGCCACAGTGGGCACCGAGGGCTCCCGAGCCTGCGTTCACAGTGAAGACGCCGTGTGGCCTCCCCGTCTGCAGACTTGGCTTTGGAAACCACATCCAGAGGCCGTCGAGTTCTTCCCAGGGGGTCTTGCCGCAGTCGGTACGTGCTGACCCGCACTGCTCTGTGACGGATGCCGACTCCCGGACACGTCTACCGAAATGAAAACAGTAGCTGGCTTGGGCTTCCTCTTTTTAAAACTGGGAATTGCTTTTCTCTACGTCCACTCCTTCTAAACACACACGCATTTCTACAGGCGTATTTGAGAAAATCGAATGACGGCAAAAAGCACAAAGAAAGGTGCTCTCTGGAATCCAGGCACTGAGCTGTAACTGCTCTCGGCGTCTCGGTGCGGCGCCTCCAGGGACCCCGAACAGCCGCCACACGCAGACATGCACGCGCATTCACGCGTGACCCCCTCCACATCGCCGTGGCCGGGACTGCAGGACCAGCTCGTGGTTCGGAGTCTGGGATTTCGCTTAGTGACGCGTCAGAGGCGTTTGTCCCTGTGATGGACACAGCCGCACACCGTGAGCAGCACAGAGCACCCACCACAGGGTGGTCCTCACCCACGGACACACGTGATGTTCCTAGCTCTTCTCTGCTCTCCAATCTGATCAGGAACCTTCTAGAAGTATCTTCAGCATTTGTCCGCTTGTCTCTTAAAACAAGTTCCCGAGTACTGACACTCCCGGAACAAAGATGTGCTCTTTTGTATAAAGATGCAGCCGTCTCGGCTCAGGCGAGAAGCCGGGGAGAGCTGGAATGAGGGCAGCTTCCATCCCTGCCAGAAAAGATAAACCCGCAAGTGCACAACTTTGCTGAGTCCATCATCAGAGCGGTGAGGTTGCAAAGCCAATCCTAGACCTGGAGAGAGGCCTGAGCATCGGGCCACCTGGGCAGATGTCATCCAGATTGGTCGGAACATTGAACGAGAACTTTTTAAACGAATTGCCGAAGGACAAGAGTGGGTCAGCTGGTCTGCAGGCGGGGGGAGTCCCACCCTCTCGCTGGCTTTTCCTCCAGGAACCCGGCACCTGTGCACGGAGAAGCCAGGAGAATGGAGGGACGAGGCGGCGTGGCAGCTGAGAGGTGGTGGGACCCCGGGCTGCACCTGAGACCTGGCATGTGGACTTCTCGGCCGTGATACACCAGGGAAGCTCTTGGTCTTGACAGACATACCGTGGCCGTGGACGGCGTGGACATCAGTACTGTGGCTGTGTACAGCATGGACGTTGGGGGAAGCTGGGGGAAGGGCATGCAAGAACCCTGTGTTCTATCTTTGCAATTTTTCTGTGAAGGTAAATTACTAAATATGTTATTAAATTAAAGAAAAGGACTTGTTTTATTGGGAAGAAAAATGTTATTACAAACTAGTCAATTAGTAAGAGATAAAAACACCTGGGTATAGTGTGGCAACTCTCCTGGCCCCCTACATCGATTGGCCTTTATTTTGAAATTCGGCATTCCTAATATGTGAGTTTGGGGAGCTGGAAGGGACCCACGAAGGTTCCCAGCTTTAACTTTTTCTTGTGACTCGCTGTGTGATTTATGGTACAGACTCCAGAATGATTCTCAAATCCCATGCCAGCTCTGGGTCCCGGCCTTCCAATTTCTTCCCGTACTGGGGTGAGTTCACTCTACAAATGAGACCATCCGTTGTGTCTGAAAGGACCCAAGGGGGAGATTTCGGTTTGTTCCAGAAGCTGTCCTGTGCTGCTTCAGCGGGGAGGCTGGTGGCTGAGAGCTGGGCACTGGCCCTTCAGCCTGCCTGCGTTAGGGTAATGGCGCCATTCCTTACGACTTGGCCACCGGGGCCGAGGGACTCTCCGGGTCCAGTCACTTCATCTCTATAACCAGGAGACTAAAAGGGTTGCAGTGAGGACCTAAAGAGCCGGTACAAGAAACACACTTGGAACAGCACCCGAAGCAATACAAATTAATTGTATTATTGTATCAGTTATCTTTCTGCTGTGCTGCGGTGACAGGTTCCTCCAGGTCCTGAGGGGCTGGCAGTGGTAAGGCTTTGATCTCGCCCAAGTTCTTGGGGCGGCCGCAGCTCTGCCCCGCGCGCTCCCTGCCTCTGGTGGTGGGGCGGGCGCGGGGGTCCCAGAGCTTCATGAGGGACTTGGGCGTCATTGTGGCCTCTCCTCCACGATTCGGAGGATGGAACTCGTGATTTGCACTCATACTTCATTGGCCAAAGGAGGTTCGGTGACCAAGTCTGGTGTTAAGGGGGGCAGGGAAGTGGACTCATGTTACGGGGCTGGGGGTGTAGGGAAAAATCAGGAGACGTCCACCAGCCCCCCACAATTACTACAGTTACACGTTAGCACACCCGGCAGTGCACGTCTCCACAGCTGGGGCTGTGCGGTGAGATCTCAATAATTCTCTTTGCTTTCATTTAAAGACAGCCCTCCCTCCCTTAAGTCTTATTAGTGAGACTTACAGTTTGCATAAAACAACATTTCTCTTCTGCGTGGACTTATTCCTCCAGCTGCTAGAGAAAACACACGTTTCCGAACCGATTTTGCAAGAAACTCACATCGCGGAGACAAAATGTTAGGAAAGATCGCTGTGACGTGGCCTCGTGACATGGTGTCCTGGCGCTCACCGCCACAGGGAGGGGCCGCAGGGAGCCCACCGTGAGCCTTGACCCAATAGTCGTTTCTTTGACCCACTTTGTCCAACTAAAGAAAAATCAGGTGGAGCATTTCCACAGTACTGGGGGGATTCCGATCGCTTGGGCACAGAGAGAATTCCCAGCTCTCTCCCCTCCTAACTCCAAGCCACACCCCTACTGAACCAGACCGACCCTTGATCTGCACAGAGGCCAGAAAGGTACGCTCGTTGTGCTTCAGTCCTTCAGAGGGAGAAGCTTAAGGGGAACCGGAGAGGTTGTGAGTAGGTGAAGTTTGAGCATCGCAGGTCCAAGGCCAAAAGCCACCAGGGAGGTGAATTCCGGGAGAAATCTTTTCTCCTGAAAGTGTAAATTCAAAGCAACAGATAATCAAGAATCGGTTCTTCAGCGTCTCAAGTGTGTCATCAAGGATTTGACGTCTCGATTCCCTGACAACGGCATAATGATCATCACCGGTGCTCAGGTTGGCCATGACGAGGGTTTGAAGCACCAGAGTTTCTGAAAGCTGATAAGGAAGCAGCCGTTCCATGGGCTTAATTGAATTCTGTGTAGGACTCCAAGAGGCCTTGATCGTCATTCTTAGTGGCTATCAACTTGACCCCTACCGAATAGCCCAGACTTATGGGAAACCCATTAAAGAGTCGAGAGGCGACTCGCACTCATCCTGTCTGAAAATTAATGGTGTTACTCGGGCGCAGCTGGAGGCTCGCTCATTTACTCCCCGACGCTGCGTGTCAGGGTAGGATCTAATATCTGCTCTTTCATCCGAAAGCTGGGAAGACGCTGTGACCGTAGGAACTTAGACACAATTCATCGGTCTTATACTGCATGTATACATATGTTTGCACACACACGTAAGTAAGAAGCACACACATACACACACTTGTTCTCCACCTGCCGTTTCATCAGGAGCCTCTCTCTGCTTCTTGAGCAAGAGGAGAGAGGATGGGACCCACACTTAGAACGTTCATCACATCTGGTCCAGGGGGCAAGACCACCGTGACCCCGAGGAGTGTAAGACCTCGAATGACGGGGAATAACCAAAACTGTACAACCTAAATGGCCCAGGATATACCAACTTCCTTCCAAGTACTTAGCTGTGCACTTCCGCAAACAAAAGATAATGACTTAACTCTTAAATCACTACAGTCCTCTGAAGTAGACATTGTTTGCACCTTATTGACGAGATAATGAACCTCGGAGAGGCGTATGGCGGTTCCCGCATAACGTCCCATCCTGCGGGGAGCCGTGTGGGACGTGGACACGCATCTGCACACCCACACTTCCTACCCGGCCCCGGGGAGAGACGCTCTTATTAACGAGGAGTTATTCATTTCGTCGTTAAAGCAAGCTCACTCACGGCTTTCTGGGACGCGGGGTGTTTGCGTCTCGGTGCTCACCTGGCCAAGCCCCCAGCGGTCAGCTCTAAGTCTTCACTCGCTCCTGCGCCCCCACACTGCAAGCAGCTGGAGGGAAGCACCTCAAGCCAGCGCTCCGTGCAGCAGCCCGGCGGGTTTCCACAACCGCACCCCACCGGCCCCGTCTGGTGGTTCTGAGAGTGGGGTCCCCGGCCAGCAGCATCCGCAATCAGACACTGGGGTGGAGACTCAGCAGCCTCGGTTCTGACCTGACGACCACACAAGCTTGGGACTCCTTGTCCCCTCCTTCCCCTCCCAGAGGACGTTGTCTCTGCAGATTCTTTCCCCTCCTGGAAACAGCGGTACCTCTGCCTCCATCCCCACTCACAGCAGAAGGCCTTGCTTCCTCTTCCATGAAGAGCAGAGGACAGTCAGGGGAGGACTTCCACGCCCGCTGACATCCCCCCTGCCGGTGTGCAACCAGCCTGCACCTCCCCCCCTCCCTGTGGCTACCTGTGCTGCCCAAGCGCTGCTCCCAGGCCGTCCCCTCCGACCCGGCTCTGGGTCTCTCTCCTCTGAGATGCCCTGGGTCCCGGCCGCAGCCATTCGTCCACTTTTCTCGCCCCTCGGATCGCACTGACAATGCTAAATCTCCGAGGGCTGTGATTCCCGTCGAGACCCAAGGACCCGACCAGCGTGCAGAGTCTCTGGACGCCGCTTCCCTTCCAGTCCACTCTACGTTGCTCCCCACATAGCGGTTTTCTCTAAAGAGTTGTCTGCTCCTAGCGAGTTCTTCTCCTCCCCTCCTCTGCTGAATCCACGCTGCCAAGCCTGGGCGCCCGCTCCCCACCAGCCAGCTCTGTGAAGGACTCCCACCCCCCCCACCCCCCCGTGGCTGGGTCTCAGGGTCCCTTCTCATTCTCAGCTTGTCTGTCCGCAGCGTCGGCCACCGCCGCTCAGTTCTCTTCACTTGGCCTCCGTGACAACAGACTCCCTGGGTCCTAGGATTTCCTCGCCGACATTCCTTTTCTCCTGCGCTGGTTTTCTTTAACCTCGAAATGTCGGACCACCTAGAGCCCAGGGCTCGGTTCTGTTCACCTCTTTATGTTTCTACCTGGCCCCTTGGGCAGTTCTTCTCAACCTTGGCCGCATATCGGAACCACCCGAGAGTTCTGAAAACCCTCCGTGCACCCTAGATCAATTCCATCAGAATCTCGTGGGTAGAACGGACGCATCCGTAAGTTTTCAGAGCTTCCCAGGTGATCGCTATGTGCAGTCAAGTTTGAAAACCACTTCCCTAAGGGACCTCAACCTGTTTATGGCCAGACCATCTACGTGCTAATGGCCCCCGATTCTAGAGTCCCGGCAAGCCCCTTTCCCTTACATCCAGACTCCCACTCGGCATCTGCAATGAGGTGCCTGAGACACAACTCACCCTTAAACTGTTCCAACTGAACTTTTGGTCCAGCACCTGAAATTCAACCACGGACTTCTGTCTTAGCGGATAGAAGTTCTCAGGCCAAAGATGTCAACTCCCCTCTTCCTGTTCCACACTCACGCCCAAGTGTAGTAAGTCCTACACTTCAGAGTATGTCCAGGATCTGACCACCCCCCACCATCCACACGGCTGCCACTTGGCCCACGCTGTCACTCTCTCCTGCCGGACGCTTGCAGCAGGTTCCCTCAAGCATCCAATCTGCCCTTCCACTTTCAACGTGGCCAGAACGATCCTTTCGAAACGAAGTCAGTTCTTATCTATCTTGTACGGAAACACTCCCCTGGCTTCCGATGCCACCGAGGGTGAAACCCAAGGGCACCGTTTCCTCTTAAGGGACATTGTCTTAACCATCTTTGCGTCTATAGTCCATTCCGTGCCATTGTTAATCAGGGATTATCAAAACAGATGGTGGAATCGTTCCTGGCCACAAAACAACGTTATCTCTCTTCTCCATGACAAGAAAACATTTTTAGAGAGTTCTAGATCAGCACTTTCTAAACTTGCTGGACCATGAAACATTTTAAAATTATAATATATTGATGGGACACCAAGAGGAGTTTATGAAATATAAATGTAGGCTGAGATTAAAGCAGACAGCACCAAAAAGGTTCTCGAAGGTGAATTAATAGCTTAAAGAAATGATAAAAATTTGATTCATACTCACTTTGCTTTAATGCACCGCAGAACACAAATTGGGGAAAACTGCTTATGTGTAAGTTAATGAGTATAAAATATACGAACATAAAGTAATTTTTTACACTGTGCGTTTTTGTTAGGAAAGAAGAGGTGCTCTTGGATAGTGATTTGGGGGGTCGCTTCTAAAACACACAGCTGCTTAAAATCAGGAATGCTGCTGCTGAGTCTCTTCCCATGTGAGGTCCGCGATCCAGTCTAGTTCCACATCTTGTTTAATTAGAGTGGGATACGAGCGTTCTGCTTCTCCGGGCACAATGTGCCCGGACTCTGCAAAAAAGAAGACTATTCTTCTCGTGCCGTGGGGACCTACTGAATCAGGCTGCTCCAAAAGTCGTTCCCCTTGGATTGTGTCTCTTCATGGATCTGCTCGTGGTATTTTGGAAACTGAATCTGGGTGTGCTGCACTTAGGAGCTCTCTCTTGAAAGTTCCGGAGAGTTCGAGAACCTCACGAATTTTTGTGTTTGTTATCATTGCAGTTGTTTTGATAAAACAGACTCCCTCCAGCCACGGGTCTGTGGGGAACCAATTTGTGCGGTATAAATATTTCAGACTCCATAAATGTTGAATAATGCCACAAATACATGTTGAAATATTCAGGCGAAATACCCAACACAGAGCAGTGGCCCCTCTGCAGGCGGAGTCGGCAGGTGCGGCTAGATTCCACGAGGTGGCGCCTTGGGCGGGTGGGAGGAGTGGGGTGTGGCGGCTCTGATCCAGGACGCAGGGGCCACGTCGTGGCTTTGCGACGTGGCGGCTGCCTCCTGGGGTCCATCTCTGTACCTCAGCTATTTTATCTGTAAAATGGGCACAGTAGTCCCGAAGGATTTAAGGAAAGATTAAGTGTCTGAAGCATTAAAGGACTCGCACGTTTGTGAGCGTCAGATCATCTAAGATAGATTTTCAGGTAGTGAGAGGAACGATGATGTTTGGTGTCTTTATACAAATGTCTATAAAGTGCATTAAGAAAATGAAAGTTAGAAGCTTGACTCTCCCTTCCTCAAAAAGTTAAAAATAGAACTACCCTGCAATCCAGCAATCGAACTCCTGGGAAGGTACCCAAAGTATACAAAAACACTAATTCAAAGGGGCACGTGAACCCTGATGTTTAATTTGTTTTAATTTTTACTTTTCAGAGAGAGAGTGGGGGAGGGGCAGAGAGAGAGATGGAGAAGAGGATCTAAAGTGGGCTCCGTGTTGACAGCGGCGCGCCTGATGGGGTCTCGAACTCACGAATTGCGAGACGATGAGCTGGGCTGAAATCAGGTGCTCAACTGACTGAGCCCCCAGGTGCCCCGGCACCCTGATGTTTATAACATCATTATTTATAATAGCCAAATACGGAAAAAACCCAAGGGTCCATTGATTGATAGGTGGATAAAAATGATGTGGTGTATGAGTATGTATGCCTGTATACAGCTACAGATACACAGCAAAATATTACTCCGCCGTGAAAAAGAATGGCATCTTGCTATCT
This sequence comes from Paguma larvata, assembly GCA_030068075.1. Lineage (NCBI taxonomy): Eukaryota > Metazoa > Chordata > Mammalia > Carnivora > Viverridae > Paguma > Paguma larvata. The sequence continues at coordinate 46,642,353 of CM057844.1, read as the reverse complement.
GCAACAGCGTACACGAACTAGAGAGTACAACGCTAGGCAAAGTAAGTCAGTCAGAGGAAGTCAAAGACCATATGACTTCAGTCATATGTGGAATTTAACAAACAAAACCAATGAACAAAAGGGAAAAAAAGAGAGAGAGACTAATCAAGAAACAGACTGTTAACTACAGAGAACACACCAATGGCCATCAGAGGGGAGGTGAGTCAGAGGATGGGGGAGGCAGGTGATGGGGGGGAGGAGTGCACCTGTCGTGATGTATGGAAGTGCTGAATCACTAGATTGTACATCTGAAACTAACAGCCCACTGTATGTAACTAACTGGAATTTAGATAAAAACTTAAGAAAATAAAAGAACTATGACCTTCCCACTGCCCCAAAGCAACAGTTATGAATACGTTCCCTGGATTATATCTGGGGAATTACGGTTATGAAGCAGCTACTCTAGTTAGACTTTTTTCTTATCCTCGGACACATATTAAGCTGTCCACTGGACATTTCTCTGGAAATAATGACATTAGTAAGGACCATTTGTTGAATACTTTGGTCCAAGCACTACGCCCTGGGTTGAGGTGTTGGCTTCTAATTCCTAAACCCGTCCTGCAAAGCAGCCATCACATCTCCATCTTCGGAGTGAGGAAACTGCGCAGCCAGGGCAATAAGTGGCCCCTGGGCCCCTTGGGGGTGCCGGGCGGGGAGCCTGGAAGCAGTGCAGAGCGTCCTGCTCTAACCTGACCCCTCCCCTCTGCCCCGCACCCCTGGGTATTTAGAAGGCTGTGAACAACCAGGCACGAGGCACGCCGAGAAGAAATATGGACAGAGAGGGTGCTCATTTGGGAAGGACCGAAGTTACGCCAAAGAAGAGTCTGTCACATTGGGGGCACGGGAGTATGAGGTCGGGAGCACGCCTGGGGTTCCCACTGGCCCCGATCCACCTCAGCCACTCGGCCCGGGGCTCTGGCTCCTCCCGGTGAAGAAACAGCACCACCCGTGGACCAAGAGAAGGGAGAAGACTCCAGGCTGGAGGGAGCTCGCCAAGGGTCTCCCGGCGGGAAATCCCAAGTGCCAGACACCATCTTGGGGACGGGGGACCCCGAGACCTTTGATAGATGCTTTATCCTCCTGAGTCCATGCATCCGTGAGCCCCCCGGGGGCTGTGAATCCTGACTCTCTTCCCCTCCAACCCTCCCAACCACGTCCTTGACCTGCTTTTAGCACATTGAACTTTTAAACACACCGGGACTAAAAGCCACAGAATCTGCCTGTGGTTCCCACTCGCACACGACACCCACATTCACGCATCGAAAGAACGCGAAGCCAGCTCCTGCTGACTCAGAGGCTTAGTCACCTTGTCTCGGTGCCTCCCCCACCCCACCCCACGGCTCAGCTCCTGGGGCACACAGGCAGGAGAGGCCAGAAGTATCACCTCCCAGGGAGAAGTTTGATGAGGGAGAAGGGGGATTCGTGCCTGGCGTGAACACCTCCACGTTTGTTTTAATTTTCTTCCCTCAGGAATACAAGTATTTCGATACACATGGACACCGAAAAGTAAAATAAAAACCACACATAATCTCATCTCTCGTAGATTACTGGACCTTTAGACCATAGTAATCTATGGTCTAGATAACTATGGATCAGCCTATAAGTATAGTTCCATGATCTGTTTTTTTTTTAATTTTTTTTTTTTAGTGTTTTTATTTTATTTCTGAGAGACATAGAGACAGAGAGTGAGCAAGGGAAGGGCAGAGAGAGAGGGAGATACAGAATCTGAAGCTGCCTCCAGGCTCTGAGCTGTCAGCACAGAGCCCGACGCGGGGCTCGAACCCACAAACCGTGAGATCATGACCCGAGCCGAAGTCGGTCGCTTAACCGACTGAGCCACCCAGGCGCCCCCATAATCTGTTTTTTAAAAGAACAAAACACCGCGTGCATGTTCAATGTGACCCTTAGCGCTCATACTACTCTTTCTCATGAGTTACGCTCTGTAGTGGAGGAGATACTATGATGCTCTAACGTAGTTCACTAACTTCTGCGTAAAGGGCATTCACGCTCTTTCCACGTGTTTATATTATAAACAACAATGCACTGAACATCTTTTAATACAAATATTTGTACCTATGTTATATTTCTATAATTATTTCTTAGAAGTCAATCTTAGAAGTCAAATTTCGGGGTTGAAAGGTGTGGATATTTTAGAAGACTTTAATTTGCATCTCTAAGCGCCTCAGCAGGAATATCGTACTAATTCCATTTCTACAAACAACGGTTAAGCGTGCCTCTTCCGATGCCAACTTCTTAAGCTTACACTTTACCTTTTAGTCTTAGGAAGACAATATTTGTTTTAATTTTTTAATTCTTTTTTTTAAGTTTATTGTTTTTGAAAGAGAAAGTATGAGCAGGGGAGGGGCAGAAAGAGAGAGGTTCTGAAGCAGGCTCTGTGCTGACAGCCGTGAGCCTGATGCAGGGCTTAAACTCACAAATGAATAGATCATGACCTGAGCTGAAGTTGGATGCTCAACCGACTGAGCCCCGCAGGCGCCCCAGGAACATAGTAGTTTTTAAACATATTAGTTTATAATATTTTACGTATTTTTAAATAGTGGTGTTGCAGATTATTTTTGTATATTTAAGAAACACATTGACACTTTTTTTTCTGACTTGTGGGTTGGGAGAGTGAGAGAGTGAGCAAGCAGGGGACAGACAGAGAGAAAGGATCAACAGACTCGGAGCTGTCAGCATGGAACCCGATGTGGGATTTGAACTCATAAACCGTGAGATCATGACCCAAGTCGAAACCAAGAGTCAGGTGCTTAATGGACTGAGCCACCCAGGTGCCCCTTATATGTAAGTTAACAGAACATGAAGAATGTAATAAACATAAGTATATTTAAATGTTTATTTACTTATTTATTTTTGAGAGCGGGGGGAGGGGGAGAGAGACAGGGAGAGAGAGAATCCCAAGCAGGCTCCAAGCTGTCAGTGCAGAGCCCGACGAGGGACTCAAAATCATGAACTGTGAGATCATGACCGGAGCCAAAATCAAGAGTCAGATGGTTAACTGACTGAGCCACCCAGGCGCCTGGAACATACATACATATATTTAATTTAATTTCTTCCATTACAATAATTTAAATTATAAACAGATGCATAGTTTATATAATATCGCGCCTCTAATGTGTGTAAGAATGTGTGTGCATGAAATAGATGAATATATATATGAAAAGAAATAGAAATGTCTATTTCTTTGAATGGGATGGAACGCTCATCTTGCCGAATGGCCAGGGGTGAGGGGGAGCCGGAGGGAGAGCCTGAGGAGCCCTGACCACCTGCAGGAGGCACGCTGACCCCAGGTAACCTCGAGTGCCCACTACATGCCCAGTTTTGCACTGGGCGCTGGGGTACCACAGCGAGGCACCCTATCCAGTGTTCCTACTACGCACCGAGGACTTCAGGATATATTAACCACAACATTGCAGGAGACCCTCAGCTACCTGTGTGACAAGAGAACGCCCGGAGACAGTGAGGGAAGAAGGGCGGGTGGCTCCGTCACCTGGAGAAAGCAGCATGCCCCTCCCTTCGTCTGCGGACATGAGCTCTCGGAGCTCGGAAAAGGCCAAATGCTGAGCAGAGGCTCATTTGCTCTGGTTACTTTCACACGCGTGCTCTGTGTGGAGTTGGGGACAGCCAATGTGAGTCCTGACGCCGTGACAATGGGACAGGCTCTCAAAGGACATTGGTCAGTCCAGTTCTTCTCCACTGGAGGTGGCTCTGCATCCCAGAGCCATCTGGCAGTGTCTGGGGACATTTTTCGTGGTCACAACTGCCGGGCAGGCGCTACTGGCATCCAGCGGGTAGTGGCCAAGGATGCTGAACATCCCACAGCCCAGAAGACGGTCCCCTGCAGCAAAGACCTACTGACCCGCCATGCCAGGGGCGTCAAGGTTGAGAGTCCCTGGCCCAGGCTGAGAGAATCTGTCACGCTCTGGGCTCAGATGTCAGCTGTCAGCATACGTGGCCCCAGACGGAGCTCGTCTTGGTGGAGGAATGCCGTGCTAGGAGAGTGCACAAGCCACACGTGGGGAGGACGGAACGGGCGCTTTCTGTGTGCTTCATCTGGAACCTTCTTACCACAGCCGGGCACATTAGTTCACACAGAGAACGAAAAACGGCGCCATTCGCTTTATCCAGCCCTCTCTCAAAATATTTACAATTGCCAATCTGATGGTACCTGAATTGCTATGTGAATGCGGCTCAGCCTGACCGATGTCATTATAATACTGACGTCACCTTTAACCACCAAGAAGTGCCGTAATCCCTCCCGTGACAATAAACAATGTCAGCAATCTGTAAATAATCCGTGGAACGCGGAGCTTCTGTTCCACGCTGGAGGCCTCGCCGCCCGTCCGTAAGGCAATGACAGCGCCGCGTGCGGTGGGATCCATATTTGCTGAGTATTCTTAGCATCGATTTCCTTCTTTTCCTTCCTTCCCGGCCCCCCAGGCTGTAACGAGTGAACACTCGTGGTTTACGCTGAGTAGAGAGATTCATTTTATTTCAAGGAAGCATCTACGTTTCTTGATGAGAGACCAGCGTGTCCCACTTCTGCGAAGACACAGTTACATAAAACACAATGAAAAACTTTCATTAGGTTTGCAGAATACATACACGTGAAAATCTCGGTGAATGTGACCAAACAGATGAAGGCGCTCAATAAGAAAATTCAAAGCTTCCGTTTCTCATCTTATTCACTCAGCAGTGCAGTTATTAAGCACTTTCCATGTGTGTTTAGGGACCCGCATTTTATATATTACAAGGTGTGCATTTTTGTAACAATTGCATTTATCACTTTCTAAAATCATCACTGTGGAGATTATTTACAAGTGATTTCTTGCAACGGGATAGGATTTTAAACACTTTTTAGCTACAGATTCCCCACACAAATGTTTTCAGGGATGCAGAGACAGAGCCGCTGGGTAAAAAGGGGCATCCCAGACGGCACTGCGGCGGCAGGGCTAAGTCACTCCTGGGTAGCCACATGAGAAATCAGAACTCGATGGACAAGAGAAGCAATGCGTAGCAAATAAGTTTCTTAGTCCCTGAGTTCAGGTGCGCAAGAAAGACAGATGCTTTGTTTGGTATTTACTTTGTTTTCAGCCACTCTGTGCTACCTTCTCCCTCCCGGAAGTAACCACGCAGCTCAGCCATCGCTCTGGAGCGTGGGCTCTCCACTGCCCGCTCCACGCCACCCACACGGAAGCACAGAAGGGTCTGCCGTGCTCGCCATCCAAGCGCTCATGGCCTGAAGACACCAAGTCCTTGGATGAAGAACACCAGCATGGAGAAGACCCGGCTGCTTGAGTTGACTGTCAGGGTTCAAATCCTCCCTTGACCAGTTACTAGTTGTGTGATCTACAAAATGGTAATAAATTCTTTGACAAACTGTTGTCAGGATTAAATTAAATGCTGCACAGGAAAGGTACAGCCACATCGCAGGGGCTCAAACGTGCACAGAGATGAGTCTCTGGTCCATCCTTGGAGTTTTTCACGTCATGTCTGGGCCGGAGCAGAGAGATGTGTACCTAAATCCCAAACTCCCTGAGCCTGCAGGAAATCTTGCCCCCTCACATGGCCCCCTCCCCAGAGTGCTGCCCCAGGCTGCTCACGGGCTCCAAGACCTCCTTCCTGTTCCTGCCCCAGGCACTCTCCTGCCCGCTCTGCCCATTCCCTGTGGGCATCTTTACCCCTCATATCTAGTATAACGTCTCAAGGATTTATTCTCTTGCAAGAGAAGCACAGAGTTGGCATCTTCCGGCACCTTCCCTCTTCTTTTAGGTCCACAGGCATTTCTAAGCCTATAAAAGAGCAAGAGTCTGGCTTCAGACCAAGCTGGATCCAGAGACTCCAATTCCCATGCCAGGATTTGCTCTTATGCTCCCCATGCCCAGACTCTTTTGTAAAGGGCTGGTTGACTCTCACGCAGGCTGCACGCTCCTGGTGGGGAAGTGAGTGGCCCCAGGGCAGTCCTCAGGGAATGAGATGAATCATGCCCACAACCTCTGAGGTCTGTTTCAGTGTGTGCTGCACCCGAGCAGTTGATGGGAGAGGAGGGTCAGATGTTCTCAGGGGTGCAGAGTCAGGCAGAACATTCCAGAACAAAATCCTCTCCATGGAACCACTCTGTCATTGCTTGCAAGGAGCACGATATCGTGCAGGAGGAGTGAAATGGAGGCAGCAGGTGTCTAGCGGGTGAAAGACCAGCTCGTAGACCAGACTCCATCCCTGGTGAGCACGGCCTCCTCTTTCTGAGTCACAGTGACACCCACTCTCTGTCACCATCACAACATCCTGCTCATAGAGGCTATCACCACTCTTTAGCGTTAGGGAAACTGAGGCTTGAGGGGAGGGGAACTCAGAAGCCTGCCCAGAGTTACCCCTAGTGGGCGACTGGCGTGTTAGCCCACATTGGGCAGAGGGCGACTGAAGAAGTGGGGCAATGTTTCACAGTGCCAGTAAGACTCAGGAACCGGTCCCCAGGCCTGGTGCCTTGCAGCCCTACCTCCCAGGCTGCTCACAGCTCACGCCGATAAGGACCACACTGTGTACGGCAGCAGGTGGCTGTAGTGATGGCCCTATTTACCCTGTCATTTCTAAGATGCACTGTTCTCGGGTCTAATGACCCCCAGCGGGCCGTGGTTTGTAATTCAGTAGCTCCAGGTTTCTCTGTTCCAGTCGTCCTTGCCCGCCTTCACCGCGACATCAGGAACAGAGGCCACCCGCACAAGCAGTGAGGAGAAGGCAATGGAATGCTCTCACTGAAGGGGTGTCTGGCGGGCCCCATTGTCGGGTCCCCGGTGCCTCCATCCCCCAAGCTGCTCCTCCACACCCACTCTCCCCCAGGCCCTTGGTCCCCTCCTGAACCGCCCTATCCTTCCAGCTTTTCTTTCCTCCCAGCTCCCACCCAGCTCCCACCCGTGGCCATGAGCGAGCAGTTGAGAAGTGGGTGTCGGACACCAGCTGAGACAACCGGGGCCCTCCCTCTGGCTGTTGAGCCGGAGAAGAGGCCATCTCTCTCTTGTGACTGAGCGTCAAGCACATTAACATCTGAGACCAACTGGTGGCCATGTTCCCTCCCATGGGGTGGAAAAGAATGAAGCCAAAGGCAAAAGAAGCCAGGCAGGGGAGTGCGTCCTGCCTCTGAATCTTCAGCTCCACCTGCTCCTGGAACCCAATTATTGCCTTTCTTTTCCTGTCCCATCCACGCCTGCATGGGCCGTGAACAAGCACACACGCTCCTTTCTGCTTCGTAGGCTGGAGCTGAGTTACCGTTACTCGCAACTAAAAAGTCTTAGCTAACGCAAAGAGTTTTCCAGAGTTACCATCTTCTAGATGTCAATTCCTTGTCTACGCTATTTGTTTATAAGCCCAACATTTATAAATTGCATTTCTTTCTTTTTCTAATTTTTTTTAATGTTGATTTATTTTTGAGAGAGAGAGAAAGAGATACAGAGAGAGAGAGAGAGCACAAGCAGGGGAGGATCAGAGAGAGAGGGTGACACAGAATCTGTACCAGGCTCCAGGCTCTGAGCTGTCAGCACTGAGCCCAACGCGGGGCTCAAATCCATGAACCGTGAGATCATGACGTGAGTTGAAGTTGGATGCTTAACCCACTGAGCCACCCAGGCGCCCCTATAAATTGCATTTCTATAAGTAGATGTAATTGCAAGCCTGAATGGACCAGACCAAAGCATAGTCTGCAGTCCAAGGACAAAGACAGCCGTAGTGTGCACCTCCGTAATCTCAACTCCCGGAGATCAAGCCGGCTCATTCACCTACTCATCCACGCATTCATTTAAAGAATTCTCGTTCAGTGCTTTCCAGAGCTCCCATCATGACTACAACAGAGATGATAGAGAGAGACCCGGGCAGGACTGACCCTGCAGGAGCTAACGATAAGACACGCATGAGCATAACCGTGAGAAGTGGACAAGTGTCACAGCAGAGGACCAGAGGAGGCGCCTTGGGAGTTCAGAGGTAGCAGGTATTACTCCCACTCCGGGAAGATGTCACGGGTAAGATTTAACATTGTCTGGCTGACAGCTAAGCTAAGAGGGGGGTCTGAGGGTGAGTTCCAGGTTGGGGGGGAGCACTGTTAGTACTCCCTTCTTGCCTGAGTCATAAGCCAACAGAGAGCCAGACAGAAGCCTGACAGCTACAGAGACAAAAAGCCGCCTTTCTCCCAGAGGCCTAGCAAGCCTGTTACTGCCCGCCCCTGAATTAAGGAGACCTGCCTGACTGGTCACAGGTGCAGCTGGACACCCGCAGCCCCCTTTAGAGGGAGAGACGATTTTAGTGCATGGCGAAGATCCAGGGTGACCGCCGGGTTGCAAGGCAGACAGTGAGAGCGAAGGAAGGTGCTATTAATGATCACTGCGGAACAGCAATCAAAAACCTGGGCAAACAGAGTAGGCCAGAACCCTCTTGCTGCAGACAGGGAGCCAAACTCCAAAGGGAGAAGGAGGCTGGCCGAGTGTGCTCAGATCCTTCACCCCGCTCGTTAGCCAGAAAACCCCGTTCCCCTGGGGATACGTGCCGGGGAGAGACCAAAGGGTCTAGCGAGTTCTCTCCTAGGTAAGCATCCAGATTATAGAATATGTGGTCTGCTAGGCATGATTTCTCAGGAGCGAATGGCATATTTACGGTCACACACAGTGAACAGCTACCGCAAGCAAGGAGATTAGAACCAGGCGGGAGGCACCCAACTTGCCCAACCACACAGGTATCTCCACGGATCGCTCACCTACTGCATGGCATTCCGTTAGCGAATGGCTTTACATGACTTCGTGCATTCATTGGAAGCTTTGAACAACCCTGCCAACAGGGGTCCCTGTCATCGCTGCTGACAGATAAGGAAACTGAGGCTCAGAGACACGACTTGCTCAGGATGACCAAGCTGTCACAAGGACAGAGCTGGATTTGAACTCAAGACTTCAGTCTCCGTAACCCAAGTGCTGTCTGCCTCCTCCACTGAGCCTGGCACCCCTCAGGCTGCCCTTGCTGGGGCCTGATAAATACGTCCTGAAGGGAAAGAGGGCATGGAGCCCTCGACAGGTGTATGAGAGAGAGCCACGCGCGTCTCTGTGTTACCCAAGACTCTGCTCGGCTTCAGAGGGAGGCAAAGCAGAACACAGCCCCGCACACCACGTGGGGCAGCCCTCACTTTGGCTTAATTACAGGTAGTCAGCATGGACTCACCAAAGGAAAACCACGCTTGGTCGATCTGATAGAATTTTTCAAGGAAACAGCACAAAGAGTCAACAGGAGAAAGCCTGCCTATAATTTACTTGGACTTCAAGAAAGCGTTTGATACAGTGGCTCACAAAAGACCAATATTCTAGGTCAGCAAGTATGCGATGGCGAGGGAGCTGTCTGAACGGGTAAGGAGCTTGTCAAGACGTTCGAGATAGAGAGGATAAGAGTCGGTGCAAACAGCTCGGGGAAGAGGAGACGTGACAACCGGAGTTCTGCAGACACCAGCGCTCTGGCGGGCTTTGTTCATTTCCTGACTGTTCCGTTAGATGGTGGAGTTAAGAGAAGGCCAGTTGGCTTTTTCCGAGGGCCTCAAGCCTTAACTTTAAATTCTTTAGTCCGAGAGATAGTCCAGAGGTACGTACGGGTCAGGAAGAAGTTTTATTTGGCAGCTGGAGCTGAAACAGCAATTTTCACTGGAGTTGCCGGAGTGAATTGAGATTCTTCTGAGGATTTAACATGGTCTGAGCTTCAGAATGTTCGAGTGTGGGTTTTTGCTCCCAGCATTTCTCTGCCCGCCTGGCAACTGCTTTCCAACTTCTCTCTCTAAGAATCCGTGCCCCCTCTACCCCCAGCACATCCCCACAGGAGGTTCTTGCACTCACCCCTAAACGTGGGGTGCAGAACTCCAGCCTGATCTGCTCACCTGCTGCCCCCAAGGACATGGCGCTCGGGTCAGGGGGCACATGCCTCCCGAGACCGCCCAGTCAAAGTGGACCTCTGCCCCGGCTCGGAGACGGCTGTGACAGACCCCTTCTGCTGGGGAGCCCTCAGGAGACAGGCAGCTTTCACCTGGGGATGTCAGTCTGTGGGCTTCGTGCAGGAGGGAGGCAGGCTGGGCCACGGCCTCTCTCAGGAAAAGGTGGCACACAGGGACCCGGGTCTGGGTGCGGTCACAGCCATCAATATTTCCTTCACGTTGAAGCTGCTTGAGTCAGATTTTCTGCTGCGGCACGAAGAGTCCTGAGTGAAACGAACACCCCCACCCCCAAATCCCACGGGTCATGAGCACCGTCAGGTCTCCAGACACGGATCCTTTCTTCCAGAACTTAACCTAGAAACCATAAAATGAGAGCAGCTCTGAATCCGTCCGCAGTGATGGCCTCTGACGGTCCTGGCCCACGAACCTCGCCGGCCCTACTGGGACTCAGCAACCACACCCCAAGTTCTTCCAGGGAGACTTATGAAACCTGTCCGGACCCACACGCCCATTTTGTATTAGAGGCAACAGAAGCCAACAAAGGGTCCTCTCCACGAACCTGGAAGATCCTGCTCCAGGGCAAGACCATCTGGTATAAACCGGGTTTTGTCCCAGGTACACTACACGCCTGATCGATTTGTCATCGTCATCGTCACCACTGTCATCAACGGCCACGCCCTCACGCATGCTGAGCACCGCGCTGACTTTCTCACCGGTGTGTCCATGTGGCTTCTTCGTGAAGTCATCTTACACGTTAGCTGCTGTCATCGGTCCCGTTGATATACCCACTTGGTCAACAGCTATTGTTTTGGTGCCTGTCATATGGCTGCACCTGTGCTAACGTGCTGAGGAACCAGTGTCAGAAAACACAGCGCTCTCCTTCCTCCCTGGAGGGTGGGGGCCAGTGCGGCCAGGAAGGGGCTTCTGGCCGGTGCTGGGGAGAGAGGCAGGGAGAGCCTATCCAGGGACCTAAATGAAGCTGTCAGAGACTTCATTCTTGATCTCATGGGCCACGGAGGATCATTTATGGATTTTCTTTAGGAGGAAGAGATGATGAGTCTTGCATTTTAAAAGAACCGTTTGGAATACTGTGGGGTTACAGAGATTGAAAAGCAACAGATAGATTTGGGAGATAATTGGAGGTAAAACTTAAAGATGTAGGAAGCATGGACTAAGGAGGATGAAGAAGAGGAATGCCAAGGATTATGGCCGGGGCTTGAAGTGATGCACCGCGGGGAGCAAGGTGCCAGGCGCCAAGACAGGACCACGGACAGAGACCCGGCAGCGAAGACCAGCGGTTCAGTTCAGGTGACGCTGAATTTGAGAAGCATTTGAAATGTAGCACTGTTGAATGTTAGATTGGGCTGGGCGATCATCGGGGAGTCTTTGGTTTATAGACGGCGATTTGAAGCTGAAGTGGATGAGACCCTCTAGGGAAGAATAAAGAGTAAGAGTCAGACAAATAAAAATAAAGACAAATAAAGAATAAAAGAGTAAGGATGAGCCTTGAGAATGCCCACAGTGGAAAACCAGGTAAACAAGGACGAGGGAGGCAGATCCGAGAGGGGGTGTGGATGCTGGGCGGGGTGGGGGACACGGGGACGCAGGAAGAAAGTGGCATGCCAGTCAAGTCCTGGTCAGCAGCAAGTGAAGGCAACTCAAGCTTGAATGCACAACAGCGGTGGGAATGAGGGTGTGGCTGGCGTGGGCAGGGAGGTGGGAAAGGGGGTTTGGGGGTCAGTTTATAAAGAAGGGAGAGAAGCATGTTTATGAGTTGGAAGGGAGAATGTCACCAAGAGACTGAGGTTATAACGGGAGGTAAGAAAGTGTAATTGAGAACCGAAGTGTCACAGGCCAATGTGGGACTCAGAGCGAAGATGGGAGAGTAGACCTCCAACCAAGGAGGATCAGAGCCTTCACCAGACCAGGAGGAGACAGGGAAAAGGCAGTGTTGGTGGGTTCGAGGACAAGCCCCACACGGCTGGCCAGCCAATAGGTGGCAGAGGCTAGCCTCGCTCTCTGGTTGGGGTCTCACCACACCACGCTGCCCTTAATCACACCGATTGTCACTTGTTTCAACAGCTCCATGACTGTGAGTGCAAACAGTTCTCAACAACATAATGCAGGTGACCCTTGTGGGAGTATTTGCCGGTAAGCCTGGGTCTTGGGTACCGGGCCCGTTTGAATACAACACATTCAGGGGGCTACTACCTTGTGGGGCTACTACCTGGTGGTTGGGGTCGCTGACTCCGTGGAGATGCTCTTAAATATTTGGATTTCTAGGCCCCAAACTCAGGGCTGGTAGTGCAAGAGGTAATCAGATAGGCCAAGGGAAGCTGACTTCTGTACAATCTCCGTGCTTTGTAAGGTGTTTGGTCAGGTTTGGGAACAAGGGAGTTAAGACATTATCGATGATACATGGTATTTGACGTGGGTTCCTGGGCAGCCCGGTCTATACAAATAGAATATTCAACAGTCTCCATCACCGGCCCAGGATTCCCAGGTGTCTCCAGGCACTGATTTGTCACAGAGTCCCGGGCTGCGTGTCGGCTGGTAGGACTCAGCCTTCGCTGCGCACTGGTCTCACTGCGGGGAGGAGGGCTTCAGCAGCTGAACCTCCCCTGAGCTGAATCCGACCAGTGGACTTTGAGTGTCTAGGTGTGGGTTCACTATTTTCTCAGCAGCTTTACTGGGACATAATTTACATACCGCATAGCTCATCTGCTTTGAGTATATAATTTAACGGCTTTAGTGTATTTACATAATTACATTTTCAACGTCTCAAAAAGTTTCCTAGCTAATTCTAGCATGTGGCTAGGCTTGAGACTTGCAGCAAAAAAAAAAAATCATTCACGGAGATATGCTTAAATGAACTATATACGCTGCAAGCGTGGTGGTCAAGAGTTAAGGTCCAATGGATACGGTTCTGAACCGGACCTGAACGTTTCTGAACGCGTGGCTGCCTGAAAAGGACCGATAGAAGGTTATGCGTAAATTACAAAACACAAGGTCTATTTCAAAGAGCCGATGTTACTACATCCATCCATTCATTCAAATGGTATGTAAGCAAAAGGCATTGATCACCTGCTATGTACCAACCGCTGTTATAGGTGCTGGAGGTCCAGGGAAAAAGCAGGAGTGGAGTAGGTTCAGGACGCCTTGGAGTTTGTGAGAATAGGAGCCGTGAAGCCACAAGGGTCTATCATTACCCTCTGATAGAACCCACCGTCTACACAGGGAATCAAAATATACAGGCCACTATCATTTAAAAGCTACCATGGACTTTTGATTCGTGAGTCACAGGTGCCAGATTCACCCGTGATTTGCATGGTCACTGATGCCCGCGAGCGGGGCGGAGATGGGCCCGCGGTGCTGAAAAGTCAGAGCAGAGCCTGGGGCTGAATCTGGGGATGGAAATCCGAGCACTCATAGTTCAGCAAATGGCTAAACCAGGATAGGCCAGAAGTGGGAGCAGACGGTGGTGCTGCGTGGCCTGTGATTTTCCTCACAAGCTCCTTGTGAACTTGCAGGAGCGTGTGTCTGGGCCGTGAGAGGGAGCTGAGGGGCTGGAGGGCTCCACGGGTAAGGGCTGCGTCCCAACACCGTCAGGGGCAGAGACGCACACGGTGAGTGGCTCCAGCCCCACCCAGCAGCTTCTGTCGTATGACACCCTGCCAGGCTGGTTGTGTGTGATGCCTGCCGAGGTGCCCTTCGTGGACCACGGGGAGGACTCGGCCTTTGTGCGCGGGAGGAGGAGGATGTGGGCCGGCTCTCTGATTTTAGACACCTTGAAGCTGCTCCTCAGTAATAAAAGACCCTGTTCTGTCCTCGAGACGGAATGGCCCTGTAAAATCGTCTCCTACCCCCTCGGGAGCTCTATAACCCAGTTGAGAACATTTGTCATCAAAAAGACCAAGTCATTCCCTCCAGCCCCAGCCTGTCTCCGCCGACACCTTCCCTACCCCACGGCGCCTGCCCTGCTCAGGGAACAGCAGGGCAGAAGGAGGCGGGGGCGGAGGAGGATCCAGCCCCGGGGGGGAGAACAACAGGCTTGTTATCTTCTCCCTCATTGTCCTCTGGAAGAAATGACCGCAGCTGCGCAGTCGGTGCGGCAAGGACTCCAGAAGTGATTCATGTGTTGCTATGTTAATTAGGAGCAATCATTTTTCCCGCAAAGCAACCCAACAAATACGATGACCAAATAAATCTGCGTGCTTCAGTGCCAACAGCAGCGTTTAATCTGGAGAGGCACAGCTCCGTGCAAGCACCGCCCAGGGAGAAGGCAGGTTCCAATTTTCAAGGGAAAGAGCACACTCCTGCCTGTCTCCTGAGCCGGGGCGGGGGGCCCCTGCCGGGAAGGGAGGCTCTGAGCCTCTGCATGGTTCTCCCGGTCAAGGCGCCGGCATCGACTGGGGACGATAACGACACGAATTACATGCATTCCTTGCTTCCTGTGTGCCAGATGCTCAGACTAGGAATGCTACAGGCATTCTCTCAGAGACATTCTGATTTTTTTAGACTCATCATTAATTTCCAGAGAGGTATTGGGGCTCAGAGGTGAAGTGACTTACCCAAGACTCTCAGTAAGTGGCAGGGCCGAGCACGGAACTGTCAGGCACCCCATCTAAGCTCTTAGCAGCACTGAGAAGGGGCTTATAGGCTGACAGCGATGGGGCCGCAGATGCCTGGGACGCTTCCTCTGCAGGAAGTTTCCTCAGCTCGGGAAACGGCACCATGGCCATCCCTCTCCTTGGTGAGAACTCCTGTTCTCTTTGCAGGGACGTCTCTACCCCGTGCCCCCAACTAGGGCGAGCTGGGCTATGGCGGAGGGATGAGTTCTGGGGAATCCAAGCCCATGGCCTTGTGAGGGAACAGAGGGCCAGGGGGCAGAGAGAGGGGGAGCCACGGCTGAGTCTGAAGAAGCAGCCAGGTGATGGTCAGGGGCCCAGGGGCAAAGCCTTGGTGGGAGCAGAAACAAGGACAGGTGCCCGGGGGCCATCACATAGACACGGGGTGTGCGGCGTGCCCGTGGATACGGGTGGCATAGGGCAACGGGGCTAAACCAGTGCCTCTTCTTCCTTTTAGAGGAGACAGAGTCTTGCCTCTAAGGGCACCGGCTTCTTTCCAAGCCCAGAGGGCCCCCAAGTGCAACCCTACTTACAACACCAGTCTTGAGTGAGGCGTCCTCCCCCACAAAGATTTTCTGTTAAAAACACTTGAGAAACGCCGAGTATTCTACCCCCTTGAATAATCCAGTTGCCGTTGTTATGCGAACAGATCTAGGCAATTCCTGCACAAAAATTATTCAACTTCATGTAAGGCATCACTTACCAAATATATTTGCTCCTGAACTTTTTATTATGAACCACAGGCACCATCCTGTGGTTCCATGCTGGGGAAGGCTTTGCCACCCTTGGGAACTTTGTGTGCCTGGGGTCAGGGGCACGGAGATGTTTCAGTGGAGTTGGCAGAGAACATTCCAGAGCCTGGCCCAAGGTTGGCTGAAAGTCAAAACTTACCCTGGCCCGTATTTCTGTTTTCACTCCTGCGACTCGAGGCCCCACGAAACCCCTAATGTCCCATGTTCTTTTATATGGAAGCAAACAGCATTGCCTTTGGGCTCAGAGCAGATTTACTTTTGATATTTCCCTCTTTAATATGCAAATTGTACACAACATGGAAACATTCCTTGTTTCTGATGCTGAACCCTGGAAAGATCAAGTCTGTGGTGACAAGGGTTCTAGAACTTTCCGCGCCTCTGAGAGGTGGAGAAGGTCATTTTCAGAACAGTTCCTGTGAAATTTGAAACAGTGTCCACAATCCTGTGAGGGGACAGTGGGTCTGACAAGACCCAGGAATCCCCAGGGGTGGGTAAATAAGAGGTAATAAAAGACGGCTGCCCATCCCGGGACGGTTGGGCCCCCAGCCTCCCAAGTAGTGTCTTCACGTACAGAAGCCTGGGTCCTGTGCGCCGGGCTCTGGACTGGGCATGACTGTGCCCAGCGACGCCAAGCTCGGAATCTGGGGAAGAAACTGGGTTCCTCTGTATGAGAACATCCGTGTGCATTCCTGCGACTTGATGTCTCGGTTCCTCCAAACACGGACGACAGACAGCACACTGTGAGCACGAAGGGCCTCAGGTGACTTTGTTTCGAGGGGGGAGGAAGTGGGACTCCTTTGGGCTTCAGGGCACGCGTGCAGGGTGGTACAGCGGCTCACTCCCCAAGGTAGGGAGGCCCCCATGCAGACCTGACTGTGAACTTGTCAGGCTACAGGGGTCTGAGGAGCATCTGAACCCCCGGCGGGCACAGGGCATGAGTGACAGGGACGTGCGTGTGGAGGCCAAGCCCCGGGGTGGGGGTGCTGCTGCTAAACGCGGCTCAGAGGGGCTCTCCGTCACAGTCTCCCTCTGAAGCCCCTTCCTGGCACCCGCTGTAGGAGAGGCTCAGGTCTGTTCGGAAGATGGGGGGGGGGCATTTGTGGAAATGCTGGAATGGACAGGGCAGGCTTTACAAGAAAACGTTATCAAAGTATTCCATTTCGAGCTGGGCTCAAAACGTCACCCCACCCAGGCTGAGGGGGGCCTAACGCATCTCCTAGGAGAGTGGGACGCCGGCAGGAATCCACGTTCTCCTACTGGCTCCGCCGAAATGTAAGTCGTTTCTGCTGTCACCATCTGGGGCCCCAGTCCCGGCCCACGCGGCCTTCCTGGGTCCTTGACCTCGGCAATGCCGACGTGGACTCCGTGTTTAAAACCACAGCCGCCTCGTCCATCCACCTCATGATGGATGCTCCAGGAATGTCACCAAACATGCAGAATAGACTAAATTTTAGGAAAATCTGGGACTGCAAATCCCACCACTACCCCGGACCCACAAAAGTGTTCTGGAGGCAGCCAGAAGTTCAAAGGCGGGAAGGACCCTCAGCTCTTGAACTCGCCTCAGCTACAACCCTCTGCAGGGAGCGGCGGCAGGGAGACCCCAGAGTGAAGTTGCTTCAAGAATACTTAATATTTTGAATCCCTACTTTATTATACACGAAAACTGCACTATGTAGATAACTTCAGTTGGATCCAAATTCCAATTTGAAAACCTAGCGTAAAGCGCACTCCCCAGAATACATAATTAGACCATGTTTATTGCCGCAGCACCGGCACTCAGAGTGTTGAATACGGGTTAATCTTGGATAGATTTAAAACACCACCTGTTCACTTCTGTTAAAAAATATATTATAATTGTAATTTCTGTTTCACCGAAGTACTTAATCCTCACGTATTTGGTTTCATCTTTTGAATATGTAGTTGGTTTCAGAAAACCTCCCATTAGTCAGGGAGCCAGCGGGCGGCCCCGATGTTGAAGATGCAGGGGTGTCTCAACGGGGTGACGGGCAGACAGACCCACTGTTCACAGGCCTCCCGGTCCAGAAAGCCACCGCTGGGTGGTCACCAAGTCCTGTTCAGGACCAGGGGATCCCTTAAGCCCTTCAAGAACAGGCTGCTCTGAGCATTAGGGAAGGGGGCTGACTACTTGTGCGTCTTACTGCCTGTCTCCGTGAAAGCCACAGGTAAGTGACCCCTTAAAAACGTGAACTTCCGGGGCACCTGGGTGGCTCAGTCGGTTGGGTGTCCGACTTCAGCTCGGGTCATGATCTCACAGTTTGGGAGCTCAGGCCCCACGTCGGACTCTGTGCTGACAGCTCGGAGCCTGGATCCTCCTCCGGATTCTGTCTCCTCCTCTCTCTGCCCCTCCCATGCTTATGCTCTGTCTCTTTCTCTCTTAATAATAAATAAAAATGTTTAAAAAAAAAAAGTGAACTTCCTTCTCGTCAAGCCACGGACAGAGAAGTTCCATGAAAGCTTTGCCTTTGACTTTCTCCAGTCAGTGTTTCCCAGATGGAAACAATCAAAACAAAACACAAAGCTTTACAGCTAATTTTGCATTTGCCTGCCTTTTCTACAAGGTTATAGGCTTCCTGAGTAAAGGCGTACGGACGTTAGGGCGAGAAGGTGGCTTAAGGTGCTTGGTACAGCCCCTCGTCACTAACCCCGGAATCCTGGGGTCACCTCCAGGGTTCCTTGGGACGGTTCCGCAGGTACAAGCCCAGGCTTTGGGCGCGGGTTAGCCCGATGCGGGCCCAGCGCGGGCCACACTGCCTCCTGGAGGAAACGCGTGAGTGTCTGGAGACATTACGGTTGTCGTAACTGGGGAGACGCTGTTACTGGATCGTGAGGGCAGAGGCCACGGGTGCTGCTAACCATCCTTCGAGTCCCACGACGACCCCCTGCCACAGAGAATTCTCCGGCCCCGAATGGCAGCAGTGCCAGGACTGGACAGGCCTGTGTCAGGACTGGTGCTGTGTCCCTCCCAAATCCATATGCTGCACGGCAGCATCATGGTGTTTGGTGGGGGGATGGGGGTGGGGAGATTAGGGTTAGATGAAGTCACGAGGGTGAGGACACAGCAAGAGGCCGCCACCTACAAGCCAAGGAGAGGACCCTCACCAGGTTCCTAACTGACCAGCACCTCATCTTGAACTTCTCAGCTTCTAGAACTGTGAGAAATTTCTGTGGTTTGAGCCTCCCAGCCCATGGTATTCCGTTTCGGAAGCCCAGAGGGACGGATTCGTCTCTTGTTAGCCAGCTGACCTAGTGGAGGTGGCATCTATGTGGGCCTCTGCTTCCTTATATGTGAACGGGGATGAGAGTGACACCTCTCATTACCCAGAGGTTGGCAGGACTATCTGACGTGACAAACTGGCCGGGCCGGGGATGTTTGATGACTCCTTCCTTTGGCCGTTCCCCATTCAAACAGCCGCCCTCATAAATGGTGCTCGGATCACTGGCGGCTCTGACTGGACTGTGAGCCTCCACGATTAAGACCTCCGCAGGCCACATCTGGGCCCTGGCGGTTGTTCGGGAAACGAGGCTCAGGATCTTTCTGCACTGCGCTCAATGGTAATCGCCAAGAGGGTCAAGTCGGCCCACGGCAGACCCCTCCTCCCCTCAGGAACCCCGAGGAAGCATGGGGAAGCTGGAAATGACCGACGACCACCGTCTCTCCAGACTCTGGCTCTGGGGCCAGCTGGGAAAGCCATCAAACCACCAGGCCAGCCTTTGCCCCCTTTACCCATCACAACACAAATGGGTACCCAACCCACAGGGTTGACTTAGGAGGCCTTCGACACAGTCATCTCTATAAACAGCACAGAGCTGTGCCTGGCACAGAATGAGCACCATTGGCTTGTTGGCAATAATACCCACAGTGGCACCCACCCACTGTGTCTCAGAGGCAATAAGAGAGAAAATGTGACGCAATCAAGCCAACGAGATCGGGAGCCTCACAGAAGCAACCACGAGGCAGTCAGAGTGGGCACACTGGGAGCCACCAGCCCCATCCCAAGCGACCCCCTGAGACGCCCCTGGAAAGATGAGCCGGTGGGAAGCACAGAATGGGCACCTTTAAACCTGAACAACTTTTGTTTCCCCCCAGAGAGTGAGAAATCCTGTGTTGCAGGAAAAGGAATCAGAATTGAACAGAAATGGAAGAAGTGTAAGGTAGATTTAGGATATTATCTTTATAGGCTGGCCTGGTAGCTGCAGGATTAGAGGCGGTTTCGTGGGAAAGCAAAAATCGTAATTTTAGGTTACTCAAATAGACCAATTTATCTATAAATGGAAAAATCCCTCAAAGTGGAATATTCTATAATAACACATTTAAAATATTTCTAAAGGTAGCCATTTTATATGGAGTTTATCTTGACTTTCTGTTAAGCATGTATATCCCAAGGTTAGTTCATGCATTTTAAGAGGTTAGACTATAGATCACCACGCAGAAGGAGCAAAGGAGCTGAGTGAAGGCTTCTCTGGGGACACAGGAGAGGAGCGAGGGGGGAAAGGAGATGCACACTCCCAGCACGATGAGAACAATCTGAAAATGATTAGTTCTAGTCCCGGCTCTGCCCACTGTAACAAGAGGGAAGCGTCCCCTTTTGTAAAAGGACTGAGCATAGTGCCAAAGTCCCATGTTGTAACCTGAAATATAAAATCCATTTGATTCGTATCTAACATTTAAGCGTGACTAAGTAGCTTTTAGTGCTGGGTAGGAATTTGTTTACGGGAAGGTTAGGAGCAGGATTTTCGAGACGGCTGTAACGCTCTCTGGGGAGCGGAGCCTGTAGAAGTGTATTTCTACTGATCATACGCTAAGCTTCCAAATGTTTGTTCTCAGTTCTGAAACATTTGTAAGACATTCCTTGTGTCCAGAGAAAAAGACATCAATCAAGTTGGACATCCTAGCCAACTGGTCATGTGCATGGGTGAACTGAAGGGAAAAGGCCGCTCTGGGTTGCTCGCGTTAACTGGGCACCCAGAAGATGAGTAGCACTGTCTCAGGGGTTGGGGTGTGGCGGGGACCGCAGAAGTGAAGGGAGAGGACAAAAGAAAGAAAAAAACTTACTCTTCGTATTGAGTGATGAGTTCTCAATAATTAATTTTTGTAGAGAGCTGTAGAGCAACCACTCTGAAGAGGGCGAGTTGCTAAACCTTCCCCACAGATACAGATTTCTCTACAAAGCTTCGGTTCTAGAACGCTCAAACACGATGACTATCAAAAATAAAAACTAAACACCCAGAACTTTAAGCATACTGTTCATCAATGATTTGGGTTGTTAATTTAGCTAATTGGTGGTTTAGATTTGGAGCTCTCAAAATGTGTAAAATATTTATAAGAGAGTGAAGAAATGCCGCACGCAGGCAGTGTTGAATAATAAATCTTTTAAATATGGAAATGAATGAGTCATTTAGCATTTTTGTTATTTGCTTTCGCGTGAGCATGTCGAATATTGCAGGCCGGCAAGATGGCGGACTGAATTCAGAGCAGGCGGAAGAGAGGGGAGCCGTTGTTACCAGCAGCAAGGTGCACAGGAGGGTACACACAGGTAATTATGTGAGCTTCGTCATTCAGTTCCACGTTTGGTTTCCAAATTTGTTTTAAGGTAGAATAAGTGTGTGAGTTACCTTTGATGTAAAGCCTTTGCTGTAAGGTTTAAATGCTCCTACCCCCATTAGCCAGATTCCTAAAACACGGGTGATGAATCACGGAGCGCCTAATACCTCACAGTGGAAATTGTGATAAGCAGTCATCAGTCACCTGTGGAGGCTGCGGTATGACTCCGACATTTTTTGCTAATGCCCTATGATTCATCCCTCTTTCAGAGCACACAGAACATTTATATTCTAAAAGCAATCATAGATTTGAGATACTTAAACTAAGTTTTGTCTCTTACTGAGGCAGATAAATTCATGGGAAATCAATTATGTATAACCCGGTTGCATACCACAGTAAACATTAGGACTGAAAAAGCTTGAGAGAGACTGACAATTGTCCAAAGAAATGTCTGTGGGATGTGTATTTTTGGAGGCAACTGAGTTCACTGTACTTATGAAACTGAACAATTTTAAACCCATTTACGGATGATTTTGAAACATTCTAAGAAGCCTTGAGGGTTTGTTTTCTAGTAGAAGACCCAGATGCCTCCAGCCAGCGATGAGCAAAGCTTAGCGACAACTCATACGCTGAGTTGCCAGTGAGTCACTGATGCCTACGTTCCCTTTTAATAATCCACCCCCAAGGACCCCGTCGTGTCTTCTCCCTGGAATCCTTTACCACAGTCGTGTTCCGAGGACAGGATGGTGTCTTGTCCAAAGTCCCTAAATCCTACAGACAGATCAGGAGAAGCTCGGACAGGCTGGCATTCTGTGTGCATTCCGTGTACAGGTTCACATGCCCACACACGTACACTCCAAAGGCGCCCATGCGTTGGAGTAACTCATGTTGCTTAAGTTTTAGTTGGAATAGCTGTCCCGGCCACAGTGTGTTTCAAGAAAGATGCCTGACGGCAGAGCCCACAGTTTACCTGTGGAGTTTCCAGGACCACACACACCTGGCGTGAGGCAGGTTCGCAGGCATACTGGTTGAAGCAAACAGACAACCCCAGTCTGCTAGTCAATTCTTCAACAAAATGCCAATTAGGCAGAGTGCCAATACACGGATGCCTATTTTCATGACGGTAGGCTGAAATTCTCACTTTCCAATGGCACATCTTGGCTCCACACGGGGAATACTGGGTTAGAAAAATGATCTAAATGTCCATCTGTTCACAGACATGTGGCTAAGCCTGTGTGTAAAATGCGCCGTGTCCATGGTCTTCTTCCCATGACCATTTAACTTCCCGACTGGAGAGCTCTGACCAGGTGCCAAGCCCGGGCAAGCAGCACATTCCTCTGCTGTAGGGTCAAAGGAGCATCCCGTGTCTGCCCTCAGCACCATCCGGCCTCACTCTTCTCACTCTTACACGTGGGCGTGTCGCTGCCTCGAGGGTCCTGTGTAGAGAGCCAGCTACTTCACCCCACTCTGCAGGTAGTGCAGAAGCCCCCACCCCCTGCCCCATGAGACCAGGAGCACTCATCACTGACCACCGTTCTCAACTGCAGTACATGAGGATTTTCCTACTGTTGCTGCTGAAAATTCAGATTTTCATCTAAACTGCTTGCTTGTGAATTAACAATTCTGAATGCTAAAAGAGATGCCGAATTTTATTATCTTTGAGCTACAAATGCTGGGAAATGTAATTGAAGTTGGCAAGGTCTGCACAGACTCCTCCCTCCTCCCTATTTTCTTATCTATAATCTGTATAAACGCTTGAATACACACGCTCGTGCTTGAGCGCGCACACACACACACACACACACACACACACACACACACACACACACTGTTTTAGGGATGTTTTTAAGTTCCCACTGATGCTTATACTGTCCTCCAGATGCTCTGCCTTCTTCAAGTCTGATATGCAAGGGGTGCCTGGGGGTTCAGTGGGTTAAGTCTCTGACTTTGGCTCAGGTCACGATTCCCTGGTTCCTGAGCTCGAGCCCCGCATTGGACTCTGTGCTGATAGCTCAGATTCTGGAGCCTGTTTCGGATTCTGTGTCTCCCTCTCTCTCTGCCCCTCCCCTGTCCCTCTCTCTCAAAAATAAATAAACATAAAAAAAGACTGCCATGCAGTTCTTTGCATTTCAATAGACATTCCTGGCATGGTCATTGAGTCCTTCACTTATTCTTTCAGTAGACTATTATCACTGAGCAATTACTAAGTGCTAAAAAACGTGTTAGGGGCTGAATATACATCTGGAATAAAACCATCTTTATAGCACTTAAAATCTAGAGGGGAGTGACAACACACAAATAAGACTATAAATAATCATATCATTACAAAGTATGCTAAGTTCTATCAAGGAAAATGAAAAACTAAGTGTAACCTATAATGTAACAGATGATAGATTCTTCTTGGACAAGCTGGTCTGGGAAGGGGTCCCTAAAGAGGTAGCGTTTAAGCCAAGATTGGGATGAGGGGTCACTCCCATGAGGAGGCACGGCACTGTCCCAAATGGATGAAACCACAAGAGGTTAGCCACGATGCTGGGAAACCTCGAATGCTTAAGAGGTGTTAGATATTTAGAAAAACCCTTCAAAGAAGCATTCTGTAAGTAGGAACCTAGTCTATTTGGATTTGCTGAGGGCCATAGAATCATCTTTCCCAATTGCTTGGCCCCCTGTGATAAAATGTGTGCCTTAAGGTTTTCAGCCATATTGAAATAAGAATGCATTGGGTCACTGGAGAGAGGGCAGAAAACCAGGGGCCGGCGTCACAGCAAGTCCCCAGGCGTGTGCCCTTTCTGTGCTGGCTGTGGGCAGGCACGCGTGTGCATGATGCGCCCTGCCTGAAGCCACAGCCAAAGCACCCAAACAAAGTGCTCTGCAAACCACGGTGCACTTTGATGCATCGTGGGATATCGGGGTTCAACCAAGTGTGATAATCCTTCCTTGAAAGGGGGAGTCTGACTCTCCTCCCCTTGATAGGAGCTGGCTTACTAACTCATTCTATAAATACAACGAGGTGGACATGATGGTGTTTGACTTTGAGGACCAGATTATAAGCTGTTGCCTCTTGCCTACCTGGTCTCTCTCAGATCACTCCCTGGGTGGTGGTGGCTACCAGTCCACGAAGCACTCAGGCAGCCCTTGGGAGAGGCCTATGTGGTGAGGAAGTGGGGCGTCCAGCCCACATCCAGGTGCGGCCTCCATTTCAGAAGTGAATTCTCCAGCCCCGGTCAAGCCTTCAGATGATACGGCCCCCCTGACAGCTGGAGTGCAGCCTTTGGAGAGAACCCTCAGCCAGAATTCACGAGCTGAACTGCTTCTGGATTCCTGCCCTTTGGAGAATGTGGGATGATTAATGTTTACTGTTTTAACCTTCTAGGTTTAGGGGTAATTTGTTCAACGGTGAGGCAGAGTTAATACAGAGGCCAATGGAATAGTCTCCTTTCCAAGATGGCAAGTTGAACTTTATTATTTCTTGACACTATGACTGTTTTTAAAAATTCCATCTATATTTTTGGGCGCCTGGGTGGTTCGATCGGTTAGGTGTCTGACTTCAGCTCAGGTAATGATCTCACAGTTCATGAGTTGGAGACCCACATCAGGCTCTCTGCTATCAGCACAGAGCCCGCTTCAGATCCTCTGTCCCCCTCTCTTTGCTTCTCCCCAGTGTGCTCTCTCTCTCTCAAGAATGAATAAACATTTCAAAAAATCTATCCATATTTAATGCACCAGTGTAATCAACATAGAAAAACAATCCGGATGTCCATGCATACATGAATACTTGCAACAGATCAACACACACATTGAATTAGTTACAACTTAATTTGAAGATAAGAAACCAAACTATACATTAAAATTAAGATAGAGTTATTTACATAGAACAGGTGACGTAGTTTCTCTGACTTTCCCTGAGCTGTAAAATTGGGCTAAACTAGAGCCAGTCTTGGGGCGCCCGGGGGGCTCAGTTGGTTAAGCATCTGACTTCAGCTTAGGTCATGATCTCACAGTTTGTGGGTTCAGACCCCGCATTGGGCTCTGTGCTGACAGCATAGAATGTACTTGGTCTCCTTGTCTCCCTCTCTCTCTGTCCCTGTCTTGCCAGCTCTCTCTCTGAAAATAAATCATCTTTAAAAAAAAGTTTAAGGGCACCGGGTGGCTCAGTCGGTTAAGCATCTGACTTCCATTCAGGTCATGATCTCACAGTCCATGAGTTCGAGCCCCGTGTCAGGCTCTGTCCTGACAGCTCAGAGCCTGGAGCCTGCTTCAGATTCTGTGTCTCCCTCTCTCTCTGCCCCTCCCCCACTCATGCTTCTGTGTGTCTCTCTCTCAAAAATAAATAAACATTAAAGTAGAGCCAGTCTCAAAGCATTATAATCTGCTAATCACCATGCCTGACACATAAATAGTCAAGTGCCCCATGGCAGTGGTGCGTTTTAAGGTGTCTGTAGCATCATACTGGCTCAGCAGCCAGGCACCTACTTTCTCCCTCTATCTCATCTACCACCACAGACTCAGGGTTACAGTAACAATAATGGTCAGCAATGTTTGAGGCCCAACTACACAGTGTTTACCGTTCGGAATGGTACAAAAGTATTAGCACAAGAGGCAGAAGCTACTATTTTTGTTATCTGCAATTCGCAGGTGAGGAAACTGAAGCCTTACAAATGTAAATAATTGGGCCAAGTTCTCACAGGTCATACGTGGCCCAGATACTAATACAGGCAATTAGGATCTGATTCTGAGATCTTTTCTACTAAACCAGATTGCGTCAGTGTAGGGAATATTATTCCCCCTCTGCATCCCAGGAGAAAATCTCTTTACAGAGGTCCCTCGCCCCAACAGAGGTGACCACATCCTATGGAAGTCACTGGAGAGGCAGAAGGAGGACTAAGTTTCCCCTTGGGGTCTCTCTGAGTTCCAGGGATAGTCAGAAGTGACTTAGCATCACTTGAGAGATGCAAGGTGACCCTCTAAGCCAAGGATTGAACACGAGCAACATCGAGACCCAAAGGAGCCAGTGAGGGAACCAAGGAAGATTGAGGGAAGGATTTCTAAGCTCAGATGAGATAAGAGAAGACAGACTATGACTTACTTAGCTGTACCTTCAGCAGCCACAGAAGCCAGTGGGGGCTGGACAGTGGCCTAGCCAAGCACAAGAAACAGCACCTCCATGAAGGCCAGCCAAGACCCAGGGTCCACGAGCTATGAAGGAGTTCTCCATTCACCCTGACACCATCTTGGGGAGAGGAAGAAGAAGGAAGCTGAACTCTTAAAGACTGAGCGTCCACACGGAAGGGAATGATCTAGGAGGAAGGGCAGCTAGAAACTGGAGAAAACAACGAATGTTAACTGCAAAATCTGTTTCCTGCTGAGCCGGGGGTAGAGTACTCATGACCGAGATTAAATAATGTATGCACAAGTTTAATGTCTGGGTATTCTTCACACTTCTTGGAGTAGTGTGAGTTCATAGTCGACCCCATCACTCAGAAGGTCCTTCCTTGGTGTCCACGGCAGATGTCACAAAAGTGAGGAGGAGTGAGGAGCTAAATGGGCAGAAAGCAACAAGGCTGGTGGCTGCCCAATCTACAGGTCCTTGCTCAGTGGGTTTGGGGACGAGGGATGGTATTATGGAGCTTCTACTCCAGGACAACAAGTGAGAATCCTTCTGGTGCCTGTTTCAGCTCCGACACACTCATCATCTGGGCACCCTCTCCCCTTCGCACTACAGCACTCCCTTTTTTCTCCGTCTCTGGCTTAAAACACACCTTTCGATGCCGGGCACGAAGACACCTTGATGAGATTTTTCTCACGTGCCCACAATCTGGGACGCCATGGAAAGTCACTGTGGCAGTGGTTAGGCTTCAATTTACCATGCAACTTTTGATGCCCGGAATTGTTCTTCCTAAAGAAAATGTTCTTAGTAAAAAGCAAGTTTTGCTGTCTTATCTGAGAATTGTGTGATCTCAACACAATTCAGGAAATCAGGAAAACTTCGGGGAATGCGGCTTTTTTGAACGAGCAGCTGCAAATGGTTTTCGTGCAGCCGAAACTCCATTTATTTTTCAGATATACTTTGAAGCATATTGTGCCGATTTTAAAGAAGAGGTTCCCCGAATTATAAGCACATCATATAATGTATGTACTGTTTACTGTAGACAGTAGGTTTTAAGGTAAATTTGCTAAATATGGACTCCAGGAAATGGCACATTCATTTGTTCACAACTGAGTTAGACGGTAAGAACTGATGAGTGTTGGGAAGCATTAACGTGAGACATTTCCAGGCCTGGGGCTCTCTTAGAGCAGCTCTCTCTCATAAGCAGCGTGATCTTTTTCCCACATAGCAAGCTTTTGAGACATAATGGAAAAGAACCATAAGGTACAAGTCCAAGGGAATGTTCTCTTACCGTGTGGAAATTAAAACAAGGCTGTCCAGGTATGGGTTCATAAGTCTTTCTCTGAGTTTGAAAATTAATATGTGTCTGACTTTACCATTTTTCTCCAGTTAATCACTGGAAAAAAAATAATGCCTTTGGAAAAGCGAACTATACACTCGTGCTGTAGAGTTGGTAGTCAAGTCTCCGGCGACAAGTCTATAGGATTCTCTGTTTGAATGCCGCACTGTTCGTGTGAACTGACACTGCTGATATTAAGCTCTGCCTTCATTCAGGAGGGTGACTTCTTCCTGGAAAAAGGTGCAGGTTCCCCTTGAGAATAAATCTCTTTTCTTATACCCCTGCCTTCACTACCCAAAGGGTAATGAGTAGACTCATCTTTTTGTTGTTGCTGTTGCTTCATTTGGTATTCCATTGAGGGCTAAGTGAACATTCCAGTAGAAATTATGCTGATATCATTCTTTATCATGTTGAACTGAAAAGTAATTTCAATTTCTTTGGTTCTACATGGTATATTCCCATATATTCTATGTGCATTTAAACACCTATATCTTCGACATGACTTCTGGTATCACTGGAAGGATTTCAGTGCATTTTTATTGTTGAAGTGGAGAGCTGTTTGCCAGCCTGGCTTTCAAGTCAATGTTTTCATGTGGGAACAGAAGGTGTAAAAGTGAAAATATGTCTCACTCTTCCCTTAAAATGGGACCTAAAAATGTTTTCTAAGAATGCATCATGTAGATTTGCATGTGATTTCTTTGGATTATCTCAGGAGGCATACAGCAAAAAGCAAAATAATATCTGAAAAAACACCAGAGGGCATGGTCATGGTGGGTGGATATTAATAAACTCTCAGCAGCCATAGGGAAAAAAAGGTTATGTTTTCAGAGCTTCTTTATTTGTGTCCTTTCCCCCCAGAAAAATAAATATGAATCTCTATTGCCAAATCAGAGGCAAAAGAAGCAATCAATTTAAGAAGTGTGGGGTCAGTAAAAGTGGAAATAGCCCAGCACTGCCTGGAGAATTCCAAACTCGGTTTGTTTGTTTGTATTCATTCGAGCGATAGGCACCCTCATTTAGCACGTAAGGATTCAGTAAAGCCTATTTCTCTGCAAAAAGCAACGGGTTCAGCATCAGACTTTCATTGGACACAGAGCACTTGTGAGGATTAGCTGGAGTTTGACCGGCTATCACATTTCCACCAGAAGGGAGTCGCTAGCCCAGCATCTGGAGCGTGATACTTCACACGAAGACACCGGCTGCCCCTCACGTCTTGGGAGGCCAGGGGCTCTGTGTGTGGTTGTACGTTTTTAGAATTCCCCCTTGCATGGTCATTATGAACTTCCAGCGATTGCCAATGGGCCTTTCACATGACACTTGGAGGTTCGTAGGATGGAGATGGATCCAAGGAGGAGGGCAACCCCGCCTACTACCGTCCAAGCAAATGCTGGCACGTTCCCTCACAGCGGAAGCTGGGAACACGTGGAGATGTCAGCTGTGCCTTTTCCAGCCTCCTGGGACCTGGTCACCCAGGAAACCCCGGACTCCTGGGTCTCTGGGGCTCCTTGGGGGTGGCACTGCTCTACGGATGGAACCCACCATGCTGCCACCGTTGAATTTCTCTTCTATCTTAGAATTCAAAATGAAATTTCAGTGCAGGTAGCTTGAGTTATTCCATAGCTACTCGTAAAGAGTTCTCTCCTAAGCAGAGCGGACCATTACTCCACTAGGGCCACCATAACAAAGGACCACAGATGGAGTGGCTTGGGCCACAGAAGTTTATTTTCTCACAGTACTGGAGACTGGAAGTCCAAGGTCCAGATGTCGGTAGGCTTGGGTCCTTGTGAGGCCTCTCTCTGGGGCTTGCAGGAGGCCATCTGTGCCCCACGTTGTCCCTCTGTGGGCCTCTGTCCTGATCTCCTCTTCCTATTAGGACACCATTCATATTGGATTAAGACCCACCCCGATGACCTCATTTAAACTTCAATGGCCTCTTTAAAGCCCCATGCCCAAATACAGTGATGTTCTCACATCCTGGAGGCGGGGGCTTCAAGATTTGAATTTTGGGGGAAACACAATTCGCCCGTAACGGTTTCTGTGTTCTGATTCGCTAGTGAATGGAAGCGAACGTTGAACATGGACATTCAGTCAATTAACAAATAATCGCTGAGCGGCGGGGAAGAGGTAAGCTTGAGCAGGTGTTAGGGTGTGGAGGTTATGGGTGCAGTCCTCAGAGCTTACTGGTTAGCAGACGGCAGGCGTCTCAAAGAAGGGAAATTGAGAGACGAAGTCTGGATGAAGATCACCTTGAAATAAAAGTTCTAATTTTCACGGGAGTTTCCTCGCGGCACATCTTCTCTTGTCCATTAGAAAAGGGCATGATTTTCTTTCCTTTTAGAAACAACATGCAAGGGAAAGCAAGAACAAAATCTCACCCTGACATGAGCCACCTTGCCTTTGCGTGTGTGAGTTTGAAGTGCTGTTGTTTCTGGTTGAAATATTCAAAATGGATGAAAATGTATAACAAAGACCATGAATAACACTGTCAAGATGGACAAGGATCCGACAGTCCCCTTCCATGCAAATGCGACGGGGGTCTCCAATGTTATGAGAAATGAGTTCCTATTAAAGCTCAGTTTTTGTTACTTTCTCTTTCCTGGTGTTTGGCTTTCTACCATATAATGGGAAATTAGTAGAAACGCATTGAAAACATCATTGTGAACAGGTGTGTGATTCAAGCAGCCGATGTTTAAGTGACAGCTGAAGCATGAAAGCGACTACTAGCAGATAAATGTGTGTGTAATTTTAGAGTTAATAATTATGTTGCATAATTTTCTTTGGAAGAAGAGTTTATAATAACATTTTCTGAAAGTGCCAAGCAAAGTAATTACACACTTGGCAAGCCATAAAAACTCGACAATTTGGCAAATGCCTCATTAACCAAGTTCTCGGGTCAATACAAGGTTTTATTTTGTTTAAAGCAGGAGATTAATTTTTTAAAAAACAGGCCTTACTTATTTTACGGTTTCATCATTTTTCTTGTAATTATGATTTTACTTACAAATATAATGTTTTAAAATGTGATTCTTTCTCAAAAGTCAATATGGTAAAAATAAGATGGACATTTCATTCACAGACATCAAATGGAGTTGATTCTAACAAGTGCAAGAAACTACCCCTTCAGTTCCTGTTCCCAAAGAGCCACAGTCATTATTCCCATCTTCACAGGGGCAGGACTTCAACATTTTAGTAGAATAACTTTTTGGCAGGCGTTTAGCTAATGGCTACGGAAACCATTCTGAGGCCAGGGACATAATTTTGTGAGTTCGTCCATATTTTTGAGAAGTATCACAAGTGGTCTTACTTTCTGAGTTATGTTACTGGAAGGTCCTGAGAATGGGGAAGTTTAAAGAATTCTTCGTATCAGGTCTGGGGATTCAACCAGTCCTCTTTCAGGAAGCTTCCATTTATACTGCTACACTTGCTAATCAGCACCAGCTGGTAGCCAATTAAGTCGCAAGCCTGGGAGCACAGCCCGGATGGACGAGGGTGTGAGTCAGATGGGCCTGGCTGCCCTTCGTTTGTTGATTTGGTTGGTTACTTACCAAGAGGTTCACACACATTTAAAACTACTGTTAAATAAATTCGATGCATTTGTCTTGTGTTACAAATGCAAAGTAAAGTAAAACCACAAGTAATGGTATCAGTTAGAATATGTGAAATAATGAATCCATCACAACCACACCTAATAAATCCCCTTCTGCAGGTGATAACCCTTTAAGTTTGACCCACAACTTATTCCCCACAATCCTTCTTAGTTTCATGCAGTCTAGTCTATTCTTCAAAAAAAAAAAAAAAAAGAAAACATAAGTATACCATGCATGCTGGATCATAACTTGTTTATATCACTAACACTGTGGCTTAGCAAATTCACACGTCAGTCCATAAAGATTCTTCTTAATGGATCCCAGGCTTTTGTTCTATGCACATGACATACCTTATTTACATATATCCTGATGACAAACATCTATGATTCATCTCTTTTAGACACCTAATACCGCAAAAAATCCTCTGGGTATATATCTTCGTTAACTTTTTATTTCTGAAACTTAGAGTGTAGGATTCCTTAGTCAAAGGGTCGCATACATTTTTCAGTTTTTAGCCAGGTCACTCTTCAGAAAGGTTGAGCCAATTCACGTCCCTGCCAACGGCATCTGAGAGCACCCAAGTCTCCCACCCCCGTGTCTCTGAATGTCATTGATCTTCTGTTTTGCTCTTCTACAAGCAGTAAAGGTATTCCACTGAAGTTGTGTTTTGCATTTAATTGCTGGTGATGTGTTGGAGTTTTCCATGGTTTTATTGAGTTTGGCTCTGTTTCCTGGCCCGAATAAGTGGATCAACAGATTTTTCTAAGATTTAAATGATCGTTATTAATACTGTATTGATTATGATAATTATCGACACAATAACTCGCTAACAGTTAACAAGTACGTGTACTTTTTATCACTGAATCTTCATGACTATACTTATTCATTTATGCATCCAATAAGTATTTATGAAGCACCGACTCTGCACCACACTATACCATGAAGACGAAATGGGCAGTGATTCAACAGGCCCACGGGCGTCCACCACCTTCCCGATAGAGGAGAATAAACTGCAGCCTTCAGGTTCAAGGGCACACACCCAGCAAGCTGGGAAGGCAGATATCAGAACCCAAGTTTTTAACATCTGCACTCTACGACAGACGGGAAGAAGAACCACTTTTACTTTTCCACGGCGAAGACTATTTTTAGTCACTCTGGAGCACCCCAGTCAGGATTAAATTAAAATTAATTCAGCCTCAAATTCATACGCGGGAAGGGGTGATCTCCTGCTAAAATAACTTCTGCTTCCATATTACAATTTATCTCATTGCTACCTTATCTGTGCCTTGGTTTTTGAATGTCCAGTATGAATTATGACATCTTCCTTTAACGGGAGCAAAAAACGCCAACAGGTGACCTCTGAGAATCATGTTTGGAAACAGATAAGTGCATTTAAGTATAATTGATTGCACCAGTAATAACGCCCAAAGTGATTACACAGTCTAGTACTTACAAAAGTAATTACACTTCAGAAAATCAAAATTAATTTGTACACTTCTGATGCACTTTTAAGGCTGTTGACATTTTATTGTAGTGCTTCTAATGAAATGAAAATTATTAATAATTGTTCCTACTTGAGTGTGACAAATGTCACTTGGCTGGAAAGGCAAAAGCACCACTGAGCACTGCCAAATTATAATGTTGTTCCGAGTTGGGGGTGGATGTTAATATTCAAAATGGCATCGGGCAGCTGCATAGGCAGCAGCGGCTGATGGGCCGTATGTCCTGAAATGGATGTGGACGGATGTCTACATAATTTTCTCCTCCTCTTTAATGGCCAGGCGATTAGATTGGCAAAGGCCCACACGAAGCGTGAGCATGAATCATGTTGACACACACCTGTGGAACGAGGGAAGTCACTAAGCAGATGGACACAACACGAGACCACCTTTATCTGCAGCCATCACCGGTGATCCCACTGGCTCTGCCGCAAGACACGCTCGCGGAATGATGGTTAGGATCACAGGCACCGGGCGACAAATGGAGACTCATCGGCATTCGCCGGGCATTTGCAAAACTTGAAATTAGCCATTTCCAAAGAAAAAGAAGCCAGAGGTTCACAGCTGGGTTTTAATATAAACCAATAAAATGAAAATTAAGCTGAGGAAGCCACTCAGCTTAGAGGGACTCAGGGTTGCCCTGGACCTGAAGCCAGTACTCTTTTTCTCTCCACTGCGGCAAAATACACAGGACATAAAACTTACATTAGTGACACTTGGTACTTTCCCTTTGTTGTACGACCACCCTCTGTCCAGTTCCAGGACACTGTCATCTCCCTAGAAAGAAGCCCTGCACCCGTGAAGCAGCCGGCCCTTAAACCCCCTCCACATCGGCCCCAGACAACTACGGATCTACTTTCTGCCTTAAGGATCCACCTTCTCTGGACGTTTCCTAGAAAAGGAATTGCCCAATGGGTGGGCTTTTGCACCCGGCTAATTTCTCTCAGCAGGCGGTCTCTGAGACTTGTCCTCGCTGTCGCGCGAAGCCCTGCACCGTCCCTTTTCATGGCCGAGTAGTATCCCGTTGTGCGCATGACCACGGCTTGTTAACCCTTCCGTCGGCTGATGGACGTCGGGGCTGTTTCCACCTTCGGCTGCTGTGAACCTGTGTCCACACGTTTTTGTCTGAACACTGCGGTCAATCCTCACACTCTTCAGTAAAAGTCCTCACGGAGACCGAGCGGGTGCAGAGGGTATGTGCGTTCCTGCCGTCCTGACCCTTGCCCGTGACGTGGACGAAAAGTGGCCTTTGGAGGGAAGCTCCGTGTCTCCTGCTCCGAATCTCCCCTTTCCGCCTCAGCAGGGCACGAGGGTTCGCCTCCTTCCCAAACCGACAAGGAGAGGCCTAAAGCGGCTACGACGTGAGCCGGTTTCCTCTGCTGGGTGTTCCCCCTGATTCCATCATGAGAAAGGGTCGGTTCCCGCGAAGGAGTGCGGACCTGGGATCGGGGGAAGGGCACACAGGCCCTGCTGCTTCTGAGGCCTGGCAGGCTGCCCGCCCACCGGGGACCTCGGGTTTCGCCCCAGCAGGGTGAGCAAAGGCACCGGGATGAAGACCAAGCGAGGCGTTCGGACCCCGTGTCAGACGAGGACGAGGAACGACAGTCACGTACGGTTAGGTTACGCGGCTGCGACAGAAGACGGCCGCGTTTATTGACGGCTTACAGAGCGAGAGCCGCGGCGCCCAGCGCTTTCCAGACATCCGAGTCCGGGCTTCCTGGTGGGGCAGGGGCTTCTGTTGCCTTTGCAGAGGAGCCGACTGGGTGTCAGGAATGCGAAGCTGACACACCAAGGGCGGCCTGGCTGGGATCCAAAGCCAGGCCCTGAACTTGCACGACCTTCATGTTGTGTGACCCACAACCCCACGGGGCACTCCACGGTCGGCTGGCTCAAGAGGACAGCCTGTTCCAGTGAGTCCCTGGCTCTGGGCTTCCTCACCCTGTGGGCTCGTTCCTGCCACCCCAGCCCGCTACACGCTGGGGAAGCGAGTGTGGCCCTCCACCAGCCAGCCTTCCGTGGACAGACCCCTCAAAGGACCCTTTCTGCTAATGATGACTGAGGGCAAGGGGCAACCTGCAGCCCACCAGGGACCCGCTCAAGCCCTCTAAATCCTTCTGTGTCCCCACTTCCTTGGGGATAAAAGCCCAACCCTACCCCTCCCCATACCGCCCACCCCCTCACTGGATTTCTTTCAGTTTCTCACACATACATCGTCTTTGTAAACAAATAAATTCTTTTGTAAATCTTTTGTAAGCCGAGAGGCCAGCCACGGAAGAACTGGAATACACCCGTATGCACAGTTTCCAGCACACAGCAGGTGCTTAATCATTGCTGTTCCTGGATGGGCACGACAGGTAAGTAGGAGGACCGTCTGCTCCAGGGAAGACGGGAAGGGGTTCCTAGCATGGGAAAGTGTCAGTGTCAAAGCCAGGGCAGTTCCAGGCAAACCGAAGCACATTTCCTGAGCACCGAATCTGCAGCGTTGAAAGCAGGAACGCGCTGGGCTTCTGTCGGCCCGCACACAAAGATCTCCGAGAACTCGCTTCCGCCAACTTTCACTCCCGATCTCCACCATGGCTTCCGCTCCCCCCCGTTATATCCGCCGCCAAACCCCCGACGGCTCCCGGCCTTGCCTCTGTCTCCCGGCTCGGAATGCCTTCCCGTCTCACAGAAAAACTGCTACTACCCATCCTCCAACACTCGCAGCGGGGCAGGTGTCACCTTCTCGATGGCGGCGCTCACTTCCCGCGTCGGGGGGATGGCCGTAAGGTGCCTCGTCTTCCCGTCACACTTCACTCCCCTCCGGGCCCCAGCTCCTGTGCAGCCCGGCCCAGGCCCAGGACGTGCACTGTGACCTGGCGTCCTCTTTGCCCCGTGTGCTCCAGGAGGGTGTGGGCAGGGTCCCGCCCACTCCCTGCCATCTCCACCACGCCTCCCGCAGGCCGGGGCACCCGGACGAGCTCGGGAAGTGGTCACTGGACAAACACGGAAACAGGACGTGTCCCACATGGCAGCGGTGGGGCTGTGCAGCGGGTTCTGGCCCTGCACAGCACTCGTGCACAGTCCCCCCTGCTGCCTTAGTCACAGGCCTGTGAGGGCAGCGTTGCTGTCGGTGCTAGGATCCTCCAGGGAAACAGTACCAATAGGATGTGTGCGTCCAGAGAGGGTACAGGGGAGAGAGAGAAAAACAGACAAATTTTAAGGAACCGACACGTGATTATGGAGCCTGGTGAGTCCAAAATCTGCAGTGCAAACCAGCGGGCTGGAGACCCGGGGAAGAGCTGCGATCGGGCCCAAAGGCGGTCAGCTGGCAGAATTCCTTCTTGCTCCGGAGAGCTCACACGTTGCTCTGTCGAGGCCCTCCACTGATCGGATGAGGCCCGCCCGCATCATGGACTATAATCTGCTTTACTTAACATCCACGGGTTTACACATGAACCTCATTCATAAACACTCTCCTAGAAATATCCAGAATGATGTTTAAGCAAAAACCAGGGTGCTGATCCAAGTTGACACATAAAACCAGACCATCACGCATTCTGTTTCCAAACGAACACATCCTCACGTTGCAGGATCAGGAGCTCCACTTAGAAAGGCAAGCAACTTTGCATCTATTATCTGGAACCTATCGACAGAAGTGGCCACGTCGGAGATGCTCTGTGGGGTCGCTCAGGCGTGGGCTAGCCCACAACGGCGGGCATTCCAGAGGCACGCATGGCCATCTGCAGACTTGCCCAAACAAACTCTTCCCAGGAACACCGGCAGATTCCTGGCAGTTTCTCAGGGATGCGTAAGGATTATTCTCAGTTACTCAAGGAATTCATCAAGAGTTCTCTTCTGGCTTGCCATGAGACCCCTGAGAAGAAGTGTGTTCATCAGCCCTTTTCCTATCGTTAACTTTGTCCTGAGCAATAGTCACGGGAATCCACCAATTATCTAGAGAAAATCAATGCAGATCTGTGCTGACATGATCAGATAAGAACACCTTTAAAAATCTGTAACATCTCTCCAAGTAGGCGTTCTCAGGCCGGCTACAGTGGAGTTGTGTTTATCGGCATTTGAATTAAGCATTGTTAAAATAACGCAGTGTTAAACAATTAGGCACAGAATTTAAAAGTTGGCAATTACTCCTAGTGAAAAATTAATCAAGAGTCACATAATTTTGAAGCCATAGAACCTGCTGAATACCGCCCCCCGCCCCGTTTGCATGGTCACCGTGGGGCAGCCCCGTTCTAGCCGGGAACGGCTCTGACAGCTCTCGGCAGGACGCGTCTTGAATGGAGTAATTCAGGACGAGTGGGAAGCCCTGTGTTATTAAGAGACCAGTTATGAACTCACACTATGGACTCAGAGGACCAGGGAGCCCCGTTATCTCCCCATCACCTCCTGTGTCCTTAGGGTCTTTCTCGCTGGTGCGCCCAGCCCGAGAGAGCTTCTAGATCACCACTGGATCTACTAAGCATCCTGCTGATCACGGCCATTAGATAAACCAGCCTCCTGCCGAGACAGACCTATGCCCACACTCACGCGCATTTGCTGGCTATTGACAGCGGAGGGGCCTCTGCCGGTCGTCTTCACCTAGACGCGCAGACGCGCCTTCCAGCCTCCACTGCACGGGACCTTCTGTCCTCACTGAGACA
Organism: Paguma larvata; assembly: GCA_030068075.1. Taxonomy (NCBI): domain Eukaryota; kingdom Metazoa; phylum Chordata; class Mammalia; order Carnivora; family Viverridae; genus Paguma; species Paguma larvata. Next base: position 46,605,235 of record CM057844.1, on the reverse strand, counting down.
GAGGTCTCCATCCTCCGTGGCCTCCCCATGGTGGGGGACATGGCAGGCAGAGCGTTTCCCTGGGCTGGTTTCTGACTAAAGTCAGGCCCAGGACCTTCTGTGCTGGGGGAGCACATGGAAGGCAGGTGCCAGCCACTCTTTGCTTCTTCTCAGTTTGCCAACCAAGCCCCACCCCTGGGAACAACCAGGACGCATGGCAACCCTGTGGTCCCCATACCGCCTCAGCCGAGACACTGAATTTCCATAAAAGACAAATTCTGCACGTTTGCTTGACACTAAACTTTAAGGTTTCTTTCGGGAACTTGTTCTTCGAAGAGTTTATTTGTAAATAAACCTATTCCTGTGGCTTGGCTTTATTTTGTACAAAATCTGTAAGTGCACAAAAGCACGGACATCATCACGGCTAGGCACGTGGCTTACTGCCCACGAGGACACAGACCTCACCCCGCCGATGCTCTGGGATCAGGAGGCCGACGGCTGTCCCAAATGGCTTCCGCCCAGGCCCTGGACAAAGGACACCTCCCCAGGTGACAGCCCGGCATCGTGAAGGCAAGCATTCATGGCTACCGACTTCCTACGGCACCCCCGTGCCTTCCTGCTCCCTGAGAAACTCCCATACGGTCGGGGACAGTACTGTATCAAGCCCCTGCAACCAGGAAGAAAAAGAAAGTCACTGATGCGCCGCCCTGATGGGGCCGAGCCGCTGATACAATAAAAGCAATTGCCCGGAAAACAAACAGGCAGACAGCCGCCATGTATTTAAATCGTTATGATCAGTCTCTGTTACTTGCACTTGAGTCCAGGGAGCCTTTGGCCAAAACCAAAAGAGACTAGAACACATCCAGCGACTACGGACTCAGAAAAGCTAGATTTTCCAGCATTTCCCTTACGACCCTGGAGAACTCCCCAACCCTCTAAGCCTCCCCTTCTTTTTCTGCAACACAGGTGTTCCAGTACCTGCTTGACGAAGGGTTCGTGGTTGAGGGGTTGAGGGTGACCTACCTTAGAGCATCTGTGACAGCCCAGCATTTGCCGTCCCCGCTCGGCTCCCCGCATGGATGCAACCTAAATGTGGTTTTGCCAACTAGGAAGGGAAGGGGTTGAACTCTCTCCCCCTCCCTGTCTCTCCTCCTCTGTTCCTCCCTCCCCCTGAAAACACACACCAGACAGGGAGCATCCTCGCTTCCCCAGGAGGAGCCCTGAGACTAACCGCACTAACCAATTAGGAAGGGGACAGGTTACCGTGAGGCAGCCATGGATACTGTCACCCATTCTACTTTTGCTCCTGGTTTTAGACAGAGCTGTTCTTTTTTATGCATATAATTTAAGAGGTTAATAACGGTGGCTTTGGGGCACGAAGAATAATCCATTACCAGCACAACGATACTAACGTTCTATAGTAATCTTCTATATAGAAGTAATCTTCTATTTCTACAGCAATAAATATTCTACAGATATTTTCTATAGTAACATCTTGAGTTTCTTTTTGCCTAGGTTAGGAACAAAGTGGCATGTTTTTCAGAAATTCAGAAACACCGGTTTGCCAGTGTACCCGTCAAGTCCTCTTGCGGTTCCGGGATGAGCATGACAGACGTTTGGGTCCTCCTTACCCAATTAACTTTGTCCCGTGTTGAATTCCGGAGCTCCCTCATCAAAATGAAAGACCTTTCACTGGTTATTATTAAGCCATCGTGTTAATCTCCATTTCGACACAATTAAATTTTACTCAAATTGTTTAAAAAATTTTAACTGAAAAAAACAATGTCAGGAACTGAATTGTCTCTAAAACACTTGATTGTTTCTGGATGTGAAGGTTTGGTGGTAAAATACCGTCTATATTATTTCCCTGCTAACCTGTCATCCCCAAAGAAGAACTCATTTAAATACGAATGGAGCATCTGCAGAGAAGAGTGTCTTGTTCCAGGCAGAGCAGCACGCAACAGCTGCCTCTTGGGACCTGGGGCCGGACCACCCCCCAAGTACAAGGCCAGAAGGGACCTCCATGGAAGAGACAACCCTTTGGTGGCCGGCCTCTTTGGGGCTGGGCAGATGTGGGGCTTTCCTGGGCCCAGCGCCCAGCCTCCTGCTATTTTCAGTGAAGTTTTAGTGGGACGTAGCCACAGCACGTGGGTGCGTGTTGCCCGTGTTCGCTTTGGCACAATAACCACGACGGATGAGCGGTTTCAACAGAGGCCACATGGCCCGCAAAATCATGGCAGAGCGAAACAGAAACTCATGACATCATTACATCCTAGAGCTTCTAAAGCTTCCAAATTCGTTCGTTAGTATCTGTCTTAAAAATAGACAGATCTGCCCAACACACTCACACACACACACACACACACACACACACACACACACAGATTCCGAGTCCATCAAATAACAGAAACACAACACTGCTGGGTATTTCTCCTCAGTTTAACCTTCTTCTGCGACCGCGGCTGCGCGGGCCGTACACTCGTGGTTTGGGATTTCTCACGTCAGCGTGCGTTTCTGTTTATTGGCTCATTTTATCAGACAAAACTGACACAGGCTTCTTATTAATCTGGCTCCAAAGGATCAAAACGCTTTAATAAATATGTTAGCTCCTTTAGGTCTGAGAAGAAACGAAACAGTTCGTTAAATGTACTGTGACGTTGAATGAAGGAAGCCTCCGGTTCCATTTAACTCAAGAGCCGGCTAGATCAATGCAGGGGACCGATAAAGTAGGCGACAGCACACTTTCTTAATGGCCAATTAGGGCCCACTTCCCTAAAGCAAATATGGACGAAAGATCTGGAGTGGAATACGGGGTTTCATTAGACGGCTGAGTGCTCCCTGGGCGTGTGGAGCCTGCGTGTGGCGATGGCAGAGACCCATCGCGGGAGGAGGATGTAATGGGAGGAGCGGAGAGAGGGGACAGAACCAGCTCCGTTTTCCTGGGAAACGGCCTTTCATCTGGAACCAGAGTCATCTGGGGAGCTCATTAAAATGCGCCTTCCTGGTCGGACCTGGGAGGTCCAGGCCCTCTTCTGCTGACACGGCATTCTGCAACTCCCCTCCCTCTCCAGCTGAATGCCTTGACAGGTAATTTGCTCCACCAGGCAGGCTGCTGGGTCCCCCTCTGGCTCGCCAGCTCCTCCGGCCTCACCCTGAAGGCCGTAATTGAAGGGGGCCCTTCCCCCTGTTCTGGAGCCCTGGCCCCAGCCTTCCGGATGGCACTCGGGGGTCTCCGCAGAAAGCCAATGGCAGTCGAAAGGTGCTGGCACCTGTGCCCCTCGCCGCTTCCGGGAACAAGGTGGTGCCGGGTGAACCAGCGGGAGCCACGACCCGGTGAGGCGGTGTCAGCTCTCTGAGCACCCGGATTTGTCTCCAGTGCTGCCTGGCACCTCCCCCCTCCGTGCTCACCCACCTCATCCCGGCCCCCCTCTCTTCTTGTCACTGAAAGTAACACGGCTGCGCACACCCCTTCCTCCAGCCCTCCGCAGGGCCCCGGGGACATTCGCTCCACTGTGAGCAGAAGCCCGTGGAGCCGGGCTCTCATCTCCCTCAATGTGTACGGCCTCCCAGGGGACGGAGCTCCCCAGTCGCTCGCTCCTGGACCCCAGTCTCCGGTGAGATCACACTGCTGTTTGGTAGCACACAGAATGAGCCAGGAAAGAGGTTCCCCGGAGAAACAATACAGGAGAGGCACGGCCGGGCCATACTTGGGATATTCATGATTCGCAAACAATGGCCAAATATCTGAACCGCGGGGCGGCTCTGTTACCAGACATCCTATTAATCTGCCCCTGTTCTCCAGGTACTAGAAAGTTCTATAGCTCGTTCTTCCTACCTCTGCCATCACAACGTAATGTAACACACACCTTCAGGAGTTTCTCACTCATTCAGAGCCATGAGATGCCTTCCGTCTTTAGATTCTGCTGCTTGAAACATGAATCCCCCGGCTCAAAACCTCCAACCGGGAGACAGAACTCGGCACACCTCTGCGTGCATTCTAGCCACTGATTCCTGCCCGAGCGTGGGGCCTCCACAAGGCGGACTGTGAGGTGGAGAGCGGCCCCAGCAGGTTCCCGGGGAGCGGACCTGAGGGTGAGGGAAGGAGACCGGGCAGGGGTCTCGTGCGGCTGCACACGGGAGCCCTTGCCAAGCCCACAGGGGATGATGGACCCAGAAGGGCACTTCCGAGTCATTCAAATAGAGGCTGGAAGGCTGTCCCTTTGTACCCCGAGTAGGTGGCCATGGACTGAAGACTGCCTGAGAAGGGCGCAACCCTGGGGAGTTCCTCTTCGGGCAAGGCAATGGCCACCTGCAGACGGGGTGGGGGGCGGGGGAGGAACGGGGCCTCCATCCTGCCCGGAGGGTGTGGGCCACGTGTTCACCTTCCATGTTACAGATTCTCTGCTTTTCCTTTTTGTCGCAAAGCTCAGACTCTACAGAAACAAAGACATTATCTCTCCTCCCCTTGAAGTCAGATTTAGTCCCCAAAGCCATCCGTGTCCAACGCCTTCTTCCCACCTTTGCCCAAGCCACGTGATCCGCCCTGAACAGGCTTTCCCCGGAGTTGGGTCCATGTTCTGTATTCTGGCCTATTGGCCACTCAGCAGTCAGACCAATGTCACCCTCTTCTTGGGACGCTCCAAGGTCGACATCTCACCGACGAACTCTGAAGACAAAGCCGCAGTCCCCCGGGCCGAGTGACCCGGCCGCCCACCAGGACTGGAGCTTCTGAGCTCGACTGCTTTGCACCGTATCTGATGCCCCGGTCGCGCACAGACGTGGCAGCTCCAAGGACGATGGTGACAAGGGGACGACGAAGATAACTGTACTGATGACAAGTGGCTCAGCCCTGGCCTGCGGCCCGTCTACACCCTGCTCTGACTTCTGCTGTTGGTCTCAGCCGCGTGACTCGCTGCCAGCCTGATTTATGGGGAGGAGCTGACATCTGCTCTGCACAGATCACAGGAATCTCCCAAACTCCAGGCACCTTTGAGCCCAGGAAGAAGAGGACAGATCACACATGTCCCTCCAGGGCAGAGGGGCTTCCCCGGGGACCACCAGGCTGTTGACATTCTCTAGTTTGCATCGAAATGAACTCAGGAGTTGGAGATAGTTGCGACAGTGAGGGATGAGGGCTGTTTCCTGGAAGAGCCGTGCATGTTATCTCCAGACGGTGAGGGTGTCTGTGCGCTTCCCGGCCACGGGGCATCAGGACGAGAGGGCTCAGCCGCTATGGGTCTGACGTTGCCTGCTGAATGCCAGATGCACACACCTGTTGGGGTGGATTCCTTTGCCAGGAATGCGGAGTTGGCCAATGAGTGCAGAGTTCCAGGAAGGCAAGATCGGTAAGTTCTAGACATCTGGTAAGTTCTAGACATCTGCTTTACAAAGTTGGATCTTCACAACATGGTGTTGTGCACTTAGAAATGTGTTAGAAAGTAATCCGCGTGGAGTGTTATTACTACCGAACAAATAAATAGACAAACAAGACTTTCGAAGGCTACCGGTATGACTATGACCTTGACTGAGAGGGCGGCATCACGCATGCACACGTGTGTCTACACTCACCAAATGTACACGTTAAGCATGCGGGATTTTCTGCATATCAATTACACCCCAAGAAAGCTGTTTAGAAAGACTGTTTTCAACATCTCTTTAAACGGGATCCACCATCTACAGGCAGTCTAAAGTGGGTGTGGAATTCCGACAACCTTATAAGTGCAAAAAAATGCCAGATTATTTGTTTTAAGTAAAATTAAGCCTAATTCTGAGATACTGGCCCAGGTGATGCCTCTCTCGCTGTGCCAGCAAAGCAACACCATTTGGAAGGTCTGCAAGAGTTTACGACTTAAATCACAAAGCAGGAGCCCACCAGGAATTTCCCCTCGTCAGGCCAACACCTGGGCAGTGATGCAGTTGAGGTCCAGGGAAGGAAGAGAATTGGTCTTTGTGAAGCATTAGTATGTGCATGGGCCCCGCATCACCCCGAGTCCTCACCGTGGGGCCAAGGCACCAGCGTCACAGACAGACCAGACAGCAAGTTTGACTACGCTGAGGAACCTGTCCCTGGTCTCCTGCTGAATGTGACCAGGATCTACAGACCCCACAGCCTTCCCCCAGCACCGCCCCCCACATCTCCCCTGCACAGGAACCAGCTCCTCTGGGGACGGCCCAAGCATTTGTCAACTTGGTCAATAATGGATAATTATCCATTGGAATATTTGAAAAACCAGCCAGTCAGGGATTTTCCCTGACAAAAGTGCCCAGCTCCAGAAGCAGCCCTGCCTCCTACGTGTACAGGCTGTGATTCTCCCCATAGCCTCGAACTGACAGATTCCTGACTGCGGCGGCGTAATTTATTGAGATATTCATTTGCGTTTGGTTTCTACGTCTTTCCCACTCCTCATTCCAAGATGGTAGCCAGATCACTGTACTTCGCTCCCGGGAATCTCATGATTTCAGGCCAGAAGCAAAGTTATAGCCACATCCTCTCTCTGTCTATTGTGAACACCCAAGCATTGTTCATAAACCCCAGTGCCTTCACCGAAGATGAAGGCCAGCTTTCTCCGGAGGGCTGTCTCTGTTTTAAGGCAGCATTGACAAATTCTTCATCCTATCTAGCATGTGCTGCTGTTACTGAGTCGTGTCTCATGGTCCATTCATTCATTCACATCTTCGTCAACTGTTTATTGAATGCCTACTGTTAGCCAAGCACAACTCTCTTCAAGAATAGAGGACAGGGCAGCAGCCCCCGAACCAGCTTATCACCTGCCCAAATGTCTAAAATCTCTACAGCCGGAACTCTACAGGAAACATCCGTTCATTGTGACGTGCCCACACTTTGCTTAGGACCGGGGATGGTTCTTGATTCTGTAAAAGTCACAAACAGACATACAAACAGAATATTTGTGAATGGGGATAATGCATCTAGAAAACCAAATTTATAAAATATTAAAAGTAGTTATCTTTGAAATGACTTTTTCCTATTTATTTTTTGCACGATAGATCTTTCCACGAAAAGCCTAAGTGTTTTAGCAATAAAACGCTGCACGTGTGGCCCGGGTTTTGCCGTTGGTGACGACTCATTTCTCACGACATCGGAGCCATGAACTGCAACGATTGACAACTGCATTTCTGATGCATCCGTCACACCTTTTCCCTTTTCATTTCCAAAACGAAACACGAATAAGTACTGATATGTGCTAATTTACTCAGCGTATCCGCATAATATAGAGAGTTCTGCAACACTGAAAGGCAAGGGCGGCGCAGAAGCCAGGCCACCCAAACACGGAGAGAAAGGCTGTCCGTCAGGTCCTGTGTGGTTGACGAGTGGTTATTAGTAAGACGAAAATGAGGCAGAATGGCTCTTAGAAGGGATAAAACTTCTTGAAATTCTCTACGGGAAGAAAAATAAAAAAGGAATCACAAATAGAAGGTGCGAAGAAACCCAAAACTTCTCAAAAGAGCCTAGAGCATTCCATAACTAATAAAACATGCATTGTGACATCCAGTAGTGAGCCTTGGGGTTAGGGAGAGTCTCACCGCTGGAGCTCTCCCTGCCCAGCCGGGGGCACTGCATTCAGGGTCTGGGCTTGGGTCTGTGGATGCAGTCCCACCCACCTCCTGAGGTCCCGCAGCACCCCAGCTGTCTGCAGGATAAAGGGGGCTGGGTGCACATGCCAATGGTTACAGCCTGTGGGGGTTCATTCTGTGTGTCCTGTGACTGGCTACGGGGTGCCAAATCCATGCCCTCTCTGCCTGTGTTTGTGAGGATGTTAATGGAACAGATTTGCATTTGAATCAACAGACTCTAAAGTGGATGGCCCTCCCCAGCGCCAGCGCCAGGGAGGATGGGCAGACTCCATAGGTTGTAAAGCAAAAGGCAAGGAAGGAGGAGTTTGCCCCTTTCTCTTCCTGCCTGCCTGCTTGCGTTGGGACGTCTCTCACCTCCAGCTCTGGCTCCCAGGTTGAGATTTAAACCTTTGGTCCCCATGGTCTCAGGTCTTCAATCTTAGACTGAATTATACCACCGGCTTTCCGGGGTCTCCAGCTTACAGATGGAGGAGCTAACACATGAGAAACTGAGTCACAGAGGTCGAAGCTGACTGCTCTATCCCAAAGCAGGTGGGTACAGAAGGGACCGGGATTAGAACCCAAGGGGGTCTCACACGGAGCTCACACCCAGAAGTCTATCTCCTACACTTGAAGTCTTTCCCAGGCCTAGATGTAATCTCTGAAAGCAGGACTTTTAGTGACTACCAAAGGTTTGATCTCGTGGCTACGCAATAATTTCATTTAACCAAAGTCATCCTTCTACATTCAGATTATTTTCTATAAGCAGTTATTGTAAATAAAATTGAAATAATATGTCCATACGTAAGTCCTGATGCACAGCTAATTCTTTGACTCTAAGCTCCAGACCTCGGCTGACCGGCGCTGGAGTTGGAGGAATAAGAATAAAAATTTCAGAGATGAAAAGACAAGATAGGAATTCCCATTATCACCATATGGCGTGGTCTCATTCGGAGAATCCAGCCCATGCAATAAAATAAGAAAAAAATCAATATGGTAAAATCATTAGAAAATAGAAGATTGGAGTTTTTTGCTGGTGACATTGTCCATCTTGAACGGCCGATAAAATCAACCCAAGTACAGAAATAATGAATATCCACTAATGTGCCAAGTTACAAAAAAAGAAAAAGATCAATAATTATATCAGCCAAACAAGCCGGGGAACAGGACTGATGAAGGGTCACCGTCACAGCAGACGGGGGACTGTAACACGGTGGAAACCAGCTTAAGCAGAAGTTTATAGGATCAAGTTGAAGGTTATCATGAAATTAATTTTTAGGCTACATAAATAAATAATGTTACATCCTCTATTGCCGGGAGGGATGCTGATTTTATGCTGACAATCTATTAATTATAATAACGTAAATCAGATCTTTTTCTTTGGCTATAGACAAAGCCGCTCATACTTTATGTTAAAGCGTGAGTAGATGCTAATGGCTGTCAAAAATTTTTAAGTTAAGACACAAGAAAATATTGTTTGTAAAATTATAAAATTAAAGACGTTAAGCAATGCAGCGAGTTAGCAATGATGGGGGCAACGAATCTGGGGAGAGAGGAAGGGAGAGACTGCCCAGCACATTCTAACAAGGCCATGGACCACCGTGTGGAATCCCAAGAGACGTCCTGACCTCTCAGCTTACCTGCACAGAGAGGGCAAAGCAAACGACACCAATACTAAGGTAAGAGAAGATATCAACATCAAGCTTGGTTGCAGGTAATGTCAAAAAATTGAACTGAGGGGCGCCTGGGTGGCTCAGTTGGTTGAGCGTCCGACTTCGGCTCAGGTCATGATCTCACAGTCTGTGAGTTCGAGCCCCGCATCGGGCTCTGTGCTGACAGTTCAGAGCCTGGAGCCTGCTTCGGATTCTGTGTCCCCCTCGCTCTCTGCCCCTCCCCCACTCATGCTCTGTCTCTGTCTCAAAAATAAATAAACATTAAAAAAAATTGAACTGAAAAGAATTGCATGTGTCCCTGGTAACCTGTGTTTCAAGGAAATCCTCAGTAATAAAGCAACGGCCAACAGTCATGACTAACTTCATGTTTAGTTGTAGAAAAAACAAAATGCTTTCGGTATAAAATACACTATGAAAATGGAAAGGTATGCCATATAGTTGGCAAAATAAATGCCGTCCAAGAAAGAAAATGTTAATCTCCTTCTATATAGCTCTATATAGCTAATTTGCTAATCTTTGCAAAAACAAGATAACGAGCAACTCACAAAAATAAGCAAAGACAAGAATCACAACTAGCTAACAAATACATGAGGCAACGTTCGAACTCAGTAATGATCAAAAGAATCTAAGCTTCAACAGGCGTGAATATCATTTAAGTTGCCGCGTCGAAAACACGTGCATTTAAAAAATATTTCCAAGTCTTAGTGACATGACAGCAAGAGTGCATTACTAGTGAACCCCTGAGTTGGGAAAATGTTCCTGGAAGGCAATTTGACAATAGGTGTATCGAAGTCTTAAAACACTGCCTTTCCTGACCCAGCAATCACCCGCAGGTTCGCCTGTCTGCTCGTTTGATCGTTTAGGCAAACATTTATTACATTTGCCTACTTACTTACTTATTTATTTATTTATTTATTTATTTATTTATTTATTTATTTACTTATTTCGAGACAGAGCAAGTGAACAGGGGAGGAGCTGAGAGAGAGAGAGAGAGAGGGAGAGAGAGAGAATACCAAGCAAGCTCTGTGCTGACAGCGGGGCTCCATCCCACGAACCGTGAGATCATGACTTGAGCTGAGATCAAAAGCTGGACGCTTGACTGACGGAGCCACCCAGGCGCCCCAGCATGCACCCTATGTTAAATTCTCTACTGGGATTATTTCACTTGACCTCCACAAAGCCCTGGGAACTAGGACTCATTGCCATCTTGCAGATGTGGACAATGGAGATGAGGCCAGTCCTGGCTGAGCTGGCCTCCAAAGACTCAGCCCTTCCGGGAGCCCACGCACACGAGTGGCCCTATGCTCGTCCCCACCCTCCTGCCATGCACATGACAAGTGCACAGACATGTCCATTGCTTCACTGTTTATAATGGAAAAGAAAAGAGAAAAATCGTGACCGAGCTGGAGAACTGACAATCACACAATGTGACAGCAGACTTAATGGTCATAGAGCTTTCAAATTATATACTTTCAAGTAAAACAATAACTGTTTAGTCTTCTGGAAAGTACCGGGAAAAAAAAAAGACACAGAAGTAGAAGAAGAAAAACCACACAAATATTGGTCACATTGTCCACATTTGCCCACAGTATGGGTAACTGTCATTCGTGCTGTTTTTAGGGGGGGATCAATTTTTTTCAAATGAACGTGTAATGCGTGTGAAATTGCACATCACATGTGTAAGCGTGTGTGAACACACACCAAGTGATGCTCAACAGAGCCTCAGCGCAATGTCACACCGTGTGCCGTGAGCCTGGGAGGCGCTCACTCACGGGCACTCTTCCCACCAAGCCCTGCCCAGACTCGTGTCTTCTTTATGGCCCTTTGCGGTTACAGACTCCTTCCGGAACCACCGTGCTCCATGTGGCCGGGCAGCCACTCGTTCCTGTGCGTTTGGCAGAAGCAAACCCCAGAGGGGCTCTGTTCCAACCCTGCTGCATTAGGTGAACTCCCAACTCCTTCTCAGCCTCCACGTCCTCTGGTTGCACCTCTTGAAGACATCTCGGATCCCCTTTCCAGTCGATGCCCTTGGTGCCCCAAGGGCTCTAGCTGAACCAGTTTGCAAAGTCTCCTGACCACCAGGCACCCCTGTGCCAACAGAGCCCCAGGGTCATTTCTCACGCGATGCCCCAGGAAGGGCCTCCAGGGATCTCCCGTTGCCCGTGGCGTAGGGCTCACATCTTTAGCAACAGATTTTTTTGTAATGTTTATTTATTTTTGAGAGAGAGCAAGAGAGACAGAGCATGAGCAAAGGAGGGGCAGAGAGAGAGAGAGAGAGAGAGAGAGGGAGACGCAGAATCTGAAGCAAGCTCCAGGCTCTGAGCTGTCAGCACAGAGCCCGACGTGGGGCTCGAACTCACAGACTGTGAGATCATGACCTGAGCCAAAGTCGGCCGCTTAACTGGCTGAGCCCCCCAGGTGCCCCCATTTAAAAAAATGTTAATGTTTATTTATTTTTGAGTGAGACAGAGAGACAAAGCATGAGCAAGGGAAGGGCAGAGAAAGAGAGGGAGACAGAATCTGAAGGGAGCAACAGACTTTTAAACTAAATACTACATCCAACCTTGCTATCTGAAACTGACCAAGGTAGAGCTGTTTGCGTCCCTCCGTCTGCCCTGAACGGAGCCGAGAAAGCAACTGTAGGGCTCTGTGGACAGTGCGGGGAAAGCGCTGCCCACAGGAAAACTGGACACACCCACTGGCTTGTTGGGGGCAGGATCAGGCGCTGGAGGAATATGTATGTTTTATTTGGGGGAGGAATGGGAGTTCCTATAGCTTATGAGGGTATGGAATTGGGAGGGAAGAAGAAATTACAAAGTGTTTTTGAAGGGTTTAAAATACACTAGACAAGAGATTGAGTTGTTTGGAAATTTATTTTGGTCACATGAACCGCCGTGTTACTCATGCGTCCCGCTGCAAGAATCGAGGCTCTGCACACACACGCTTGCCGCGACGTGGACAGTCTTCCGTGATCTCTCTGCTACCGTGCTACCTGTCTCCACACGGAGCGGGGCACTCACGAGGACCGAGGCCCAACAACAGCAGGTGCCAACTCTACTCACGTTCCACAGGGGTGTTCTAGAACCCCGACCAGGGCTCAGCAAAGGGCGGTCTGTGGAGGGGCTGGCACGTGGGTTTGTCAATAAAGTTTTATTGCAACAGAGTCACATCCACTCATGGACATATTACCTGTGGCTGCGTTTCTGTGGCTACAAGAGGGTTGAGTTGCTGCAACAGAGACCATGTGGCCAACAAAGCCTAAAATATTTACTCTCTGAGCCTCTCCAGGAAATGTTTCCTGGAGCCTCATGCAGAGCGTCGGGCCAGGCCTTGCCAAGGATGAAGCCGAGAACCGATCTGGCACTGTCAGCTGACTCTCAGATTTGTAACACAGGCTGGGGAGTGGGGTGGGCTCCGAGGCCCGGCGCCCAGGAAGCAGGGCCAGTGGGTTGAGGACCAATTCTGGTGAAACAGCTGCAAACCCGTGTCCCCTGGAGCCTGAGGGGCTCAGTGGGCTCAGGCTGAGAAAGCTAAAGGCGGGAGCCTGGGTGGGGTTATAGGGGACACAGCTACGGGGCAGAGGGGGCCGGTTCCCACTGGCACGAGTGCCGTGGACGGGACGCAGGCAGAGAGGGAGCGTGCGCCCGGCTGTCCTTTCAGTGCCGCTGGGAACGAGGACACGTGAGCTGAGCACAGCTGGCCGTGCCCCGCTGGGGGCCGGGGGGGGGGCCGCAGGAAGAGTTGAACCCCCCCTCCCCCGCCAGATACACGCCTTCATCCCATGGAGGTGAAGTGGGCAGAGAGCTCAGCGATGGGCTTGGGCGATTGGGCGGTCTCTGAACGACCCGCACCCGCCTCACAGCAGGTGAGAGCAGCCCATGGGCATCGCCGGGGAAGACTCCTGCCCCCTTCCTCCCGCTCTCCGTCACCCTCCTCACTGCCCTGGGCCCAGGGGTCAGAGGCCACACTTGGAGGGCGCGTGAGGGGGGAGGTGCTGCCCGAGCTGCTTTCCCACCACCTGCCTCGTGTGCACCCGGGAGGGGGGAGGGGAGAAACTTTAACTCTCAGGGAAGTTCAGGGTTTTGAATCTTATTTGCACGATATGTTTTAGTGACTGAGGGGGGCTCTTTTCTCACTTGAAAAGAACTCTCATGACCCGAAAACGGGAGGAAAACCCCAGGGCCTGCCCTCGTTTTTTGTCCGACGGGTGGAGGAGAGCTGGCCCCGTCGGGCTTATCGGAACCAACAGAGGGAAGAAGAACGCTGCCTCCCCTCAGGAGACAGAAGAGCCGGTGCACGCGAAATGAGAAGCCGTGGCCGCACAAGGGCTCCCCTGGGGAGTGACAGGGAGAGGTGGGGACTGCGGCAAATCCAGACGGGGAAGCTCCCCGACGACGCGGCCACCACTCGCCCCACGCTGACTGACGCTCCTGGAGATGCAAACGCGATGTTGCCAAATCTGCTGATTCTTCATGAGAACCTAGAAATCTGAATTTTTACGCAAAATACATACTCTTAGCCTCATATTTTCCTTTTTTTTTTTTTCAAAACAGGTCACGGCCAACACTGGAAGCACCAGACGAACTCACCCATCCTTTCCACTTCTCGGAAATGAAACAGAATCAGCACCAACGTTCCACGTTTTATCCAAGCGGGTTCTTTCCTTTATCTTTTTTTTTTTTTCTTTTCACATGAACATTTTATGTACAACAGATATTCTGCTTCAGATTCTAGCAATGATCTCAACTAAGAAATATTAAAGCTTATGACAGGGGCGCCTGAGCGGCTCAGTCGGTTAAGTGTCTGACCTCAGCTCAGGTCACGATCTCGCGGTTTGTGAGTTCGAGCCCTGCACTGGGCTCTGTGCTGACAGCTCAGAGCCTGGAGCCTGCTTCAGATTCTGTGACTCCCCCTCTCTGCCTCTCCCCTGCTCGCACTCTGTCTCTCTCTCTCTCTCTCAAAAATAAAATAAAACATGAAAAATATTTTAAATAAAAAATCTTTAAAAAGCTTACGACAAATAATAAAGGAAACTGTAATATAACCAACACTGTATGCGTTTATTTCTTCTTGCCGTTACTTGTTTAATTTGCTTACTTTTCCAAATTTAAAAACAGGCCTTTTCGTGGCGTCGACAGAAGAATACAGCTTCCTCCCCCTGTGAATCAGGAAGAGGAAACGAGGTGGAAAAATATTCCACCCGAGATCTATCTGGAAACAAACTCAGTGAGTATATTAGGGTGTGATAGTATTCAAATAACATTATTCTTCCCGTGGACTGTAGGCTCTATTAACGGTGTTCCATAAACAATAAAACCTAGTCACCCATGAAATTCATTTCTGTGAACGTGCTCATTATGGAGACATTAAAATAAAGGAAACGTATGCTGGAATTTGAGTGATATAACCCTGCATATTATAAGGAAATATTCCTTGTCAAAAGAACAAACATTAGCAGAAAATAAAGCCCGATTCAAACGCAAAGCTGAGATTAGGTGCTAAGTATAGCAACTGAGCTCGATCTCTGGGTCCGAGCACGTTCGAGCGACAGATGCAAATACAGAACTCCGCGTTCTGTTTCGACGCTGTTCCACTCTGCAGACCCCGCTGGCGTGCTGCTGGAGGGGCTCCCAGTGCGTCGTGGGCCCCAGGGGCAGACCCCGCCTGTCCACACCGTCCCGTGCGGGATGGCCCGGGAACACGTCGGTTTTCTCCACGTGGAATGGTGCAAACAGGCGACCTTTTCCTTGGGAAGTGTGGAAATAAAAATATGACTGTCCCAACTCTTTTATTTCGCACATTCCATTTTATTCCTGGCTGGAATCAAAGTTTGCTGTGTTCTCAGAAGGCCCGGCCTGCCGAGCCCCGAGCGTTTGAAACGCAACTCCCCTGACACGCGAGCACACAGGTGCTCCCCTCAGTCCTCAGATGCTCCCGCGACTTACAGCAGGAACGGAAGCTCACACGTTGGGCCGAGCTTCCTTTTCAAAACAAGAATGGAGCGGGGAGCGGGGGCACCGTGCTCCCGAGTGGTCTCTTTGCAGAGGGTTTGCGTCGCTTTCTGTCGGGGCCGCACGGCAGCTCTAAACCGCGGTGGGCGCCTGCCCCTGTCTGGGGCACCTTCGGAGCCGCCTTCTCGTAGAGAATTAAAGGAAACGAACGGGGAGGAAGGCGTGCCTCCGGGAACCGTCAAGAACCTCCAGCAGGCACGCGGTTTCCATCCTTTGCCGCACAAAACGGACTCATCTGAGGGGACCTGAGCCTGACCTAGTGCACGGAGGTGGTCTCGGACGAAATCGGAGAACTGCCTTCAAGCGGGCTATGTGGTTTATAAAGCCACGTACGGTCGGATTGAGGGATATCACTGAAACGGGGGCACCTGGGTGGCTCGGTCGGCTGACCGTCCGACTCCTGCTTTTGGCTCAGGTCTTGATTCCAGGGTCGCGGGATCAAGCCTGGCGTTGGGCTCTGCACGGAATGTGGAACTTGCTTGGGGTTCTTTTTCTCTCTCTCTCTGTCTCTCTCTCAACTCCTCCCCACCGCACACATGCCCTTTCTCTTTCTCTCTAAAATATAAATAAATAAATAAGTAAATACAGAATGTCACTAAAACAGACTCCTGTGTACTCATCACAATCGCTATAGAGACAGAGAATCCCCATCCTAAATTCTATGCCGGCCATTCTGTTTTTCTTCTAATTACATCCCCCAGTTAGGTGTTTCTGAACAGTATGAATAAGGCTGTCTATGGACGAGATCGTGTCTTCTCACGACTTGCCGCTTTGCTGCCTGGTTCTGAGATCCGGCCCGTGCCCGCAGAGCTACCGCTGCCCACTGGCCCGTCGTTCCAGCACACGAAGCCACATACCCACCCTGCTGACCGTGGTTGTTTACAACAGACTTATCAAAGCACAGTTAAGGGTCACAGACCCATCACCATTACTTAATTCCAGAAATTTTAAAATCACCAAAACTGCCCTGAAATCACCAAAACACATGCCCATCAGAAGTCTCTCCTCTCCCCTCCTTCCCTAACCAGCCTCGGCAACCACGACTCGACTTTCCGTCTGCACGGATTTTCCTGTTCTGGACGTTTCGTGTATGGGGTAGACGGACTCGCACGATATAAGGCCGTGGCGACTGGTTTCTCCCGATTGCGGCACGTGTCAGGACTTCAGCCCTTTCTAGGGCTCAATGACATTTCACCGCAGGGACCTAGGACATCTGTTTATTCCTCAGTGGATGGCCGTTTGGGTTGTCTCTACTTTCGGCTACTACGGAGAATGCCGCGATAGAGGTTTCATCAGACGTAGGTTTCCGTTTCTCTCCAGTCTCCGGCTCAGAGTGGAACTGCCGGCTCGGATGAGGCCTCTCTGCTTTGTCTTTTGAAGAAACGCCAGGCTGTTTTGCAGCGACTGCATCCTCCCACGCAGCAGGGTTCAGATTTCCCCACATCCTTGTTTCGTTTAGTCTTGCTAGCGGGCGTAAACTGGTATCTCGTTGTGGTTTGGACTTGCATTTCCCTGCGAGTAATGGCGAATATATTTTTATTTGAATAACTTCTTGGCTGAAAGTTGTACTCAGCACCTCGTCTTTATTTTTAGAACAGTTCTAGATGTACCGATTATAAGACATTGAGATGGTAGTTGTAGTTCCTATAGACATCACACCCTATTAGAACATGTCTCATTAGTATGGGCCGTTTGTTACAGTGTATGACCCAACATCATGACTAAATACTAAATACGAAATTACTAAACACTAAATCATTACTAAATACAATCCGCAGTTTATTCTAGTTTCCTTACTTTATACCTAGTGTCCTTGGCAGGTGCGAGAGCCTGTCTGTCATATCAATTTGCATTTAGTTGTCGTGTCTTCTTCGGCTCCTCGTGGCTGTGACCGTTTCTCCGATTCCCCTTCTACATGCAGTCCTGAGGGGTCCTGGCCGGGCACACTTCAGGAAGCCCTTCTGCTGAAATCCGCCTGATGCGCTTCTCGAGTTTAGTCTGGGTTAGGGATTTGGGGGACAAAGCACGGGGGCCAAGTGCCATTCCATCACATCTTATCGAGGGGCGGTTTCTCCACAATATAGTTACTCTCGGCTCCTTTTCCATAACATTCCTACGATGGGTTGAATTGTGACTCCCCAGAATACACGTCTCCCAGAATCTCAGGGGTTGGCATGACGTCATTCTGGGCCAGAGTGGGCCCTGTGCCCACGGTCGGTGTCCTCACAGGAGCCAGAAAGGCGGAAGCCCACGGAGACGCAGAAGAAAGCGATGCAAACGCTGAGTCAGAGACTGGAGTCTTCAGTTCACAAGCCAAGGGACCAGAAGGACTGCAGACAGCCACCCACGCCGGGAGGGACACGGGGGAGTCTCCCTGATTCTCGCGTTCCGACTCTGGCCCCCAAAGCCGTGACAGAATGGACGTGTGCTGCCGTAAGCCGCCCAGCTCTGTGCGCGGGCGAGCTCACCGCACTGGGCGTCCTCTCCTCCAGCGCTCGGCGGACGAGGGCAAGGCCCCCGCGTGTGTGCTGAGCCCCGCAGACGTGCGTGTCCCTGGTGCCTCCGCACACACCGCCTGCAGCTGCACTGCGCAAGGCGAGCTCTCCCAGACGCCCTGCCCGCACTCGGCTCCCGTCCCACCCCGTCTGCCAGCTCAGCAGCAACGTCAGAGCCCCGCTCACACTGGGAGGCCCCCTGCTCCCCCGGGAAACAACCTGACCGACCGGAGCGCGGGGTGGACGTGCGGTTTCTGTGGCCTCCGATTCCCAAAGTTACTCCGCTGGGCACCAGTTCCACATGCACTCGGCTGGGGTCCCCTCCTGCCTGCCGGTGCGGTCAGACTCTCTCTTCACCCCCTGCCTTCCTTCTTCGGATTCCCCAGACTCGTAAATTTTGTTTCTAAAATTGCATACATTTAGTGTTACTACTTGTGATATAAATTTTTATGGGTTTTTGACAAACACACGCCATCACGTATCCCCCACGACGGTTTTGCTGCCTTAAAAACGCAGTGTTCATCTAGTCACCTTCCCTTTCCGCCCCGAGACTGTGGCGATCCGCCCGGAGGGTCCCCGAGAGGCTCGGGGGACGACCCTCCCGCCTCTTCCAGCTCCTGGTGCCCCAGGTGTCCCTTGGCTTGTGGCCGCGTCCCTCCAGTCTCTGCCTTTGTCGTCACGTGGTCTTCTCCCCCATGCATGTCGAACTGCCCTCTGCCTTTCTCCCCAAAGGACACTCGTCACTGGATTTTAGAGCCCACCCGGATAACCTAGACGCTCTCATCTCAGGATCCTTAACTCAATCCCATCTGCGATGACCGTTTTCTGGATAAGGTCCCCGTTACAGTTTCCAGGGGTTGGGATGCACATGTATCTTTTGGAGAGCCTCCTCTCCACTCATGACGGTGACCTACCTGGTCATGGAAGAGTAAAAATCTCACCATGGATGTTCCAACTCTGCCGTCACAGAGGAGGCAGTGGAAGGAGGAAATGATACTTCTCAGAAAAACTGGGAGGTCCAGGCAGAGGTCAAGATGCCTCAGCTCACACAGGACTAGAACCGTGGCCACCCCGACAAGGAGACCTCCACGCTTTGGTCCACACCACAACTGTCTCAGATGAACCAAATTCCCCGCAGGGCCTGAGAACAGGGTCTCAGCTTCTCTTACTCAAAATGATCACCCATTCAGCCGGAAGTGTCTTTTAATCATTCATTAAGAAATGGTGTGTTGAAAAACTGAAGTTTATAAATAGAAATGCACAAAGTATGCCCACCCCAATATAAATTGCATAAGTTAGAGAGGGTACGTATTTATTACGGCAAATTCACACACACACACACACACACACACACGCACACACATTTTTTTTAAAGCACTCTCTCCTGTTGGGTGGAAGTTCATGATGACTGTGTTTGATTTTCTTTTTGTGAAACTTCTTTAAAGTAACCTAAAGAGATAGCTTTGCCTTTGGAGTGGGAACACCAAAGGGGCCAAGCATGAGAGGAGCCTTTGAGACATGAAAAGCATAGACTGAAGTTCAAGATAGGGGGTTTATCCTGTCTACTCTACAGAAAATGTCCAAGCAATGTATCTGTGGGATCCACCCCCTGAGCCTGAGCTGTGAGAACACTGGGTTCCGTTAATTCCCCTTGAGGTGTTTGATCAGTATAAGTCGAAACAGAGCCCAGGCCAACAGCGTCAGACCTCTGCAGTCAACTTCTCTCGTCTCATCTTGAAGAAGACAAGCCCCAAGGAATCCCTCCTGCTACCCAAGGTTCAGCCCAAGTGACACTTCCAATGAGAATACATCGTCAGCTGTTTTGTCTTGCTCATTCATTGTCGTTTTGTTAGATCCTTTGTTTCTTTGATGCTCAGAATATTGCACCATTTGGCTCTAAAATCTACATTAGAAGAGCATTAATTAAAGGCAGACACATTGCAATGGAGACAGTGTTAAAATTATGCTTGAAGGTACAATGTAATTAATTTTGTACAAGAGAAACATAAAAGAGAGAATGAAATTGGAGGAAATAGTATCACAACCCACAAAATGATAATGAGAACTACGATTGCAGATCAGCCGAAATATGGAAAGACATATGGAGTAATTAGACCTGGGGGTGGGGTGGGGAATCACAACAAAGGGTCACCCGTCGAGTGCTCAGGAGTTCGACAGAGAACACGTGTCTCCTGTCACCACGCACGTTTTCCCGTGGACAGGACGACTTACACTAAGCGTCTGCCAGGTGAACGAGAAGACGGTTATGATGCGAATTTGCTAAGAGCCTGGACAATGGGGCCGGAGACTACTGGACTCAGAAGCAGTCCTCCTAAGGAAAGTATGAAGCACGGGAGATGAGCGGAGATGAAGCCCGCCTCCCGTCCAAGATATGGCTGGAGCTCCCAGAATGCAATGGGGCTCATTACGCCCAGAGACATCAACATTACAAGGATGGTTCTCAGGGCAAACTTGATTTACAAGGTCCAGAACAGTTCATTTGAATTTACTGCATCTGTATTTCAGTGGTGCCTTAGGGTATTGCGATTGAAAGTTACAGAAACCTCATGAAATGGAGTCTAGTAAAAAAGAAAATGAATTTATACAAAACACACCTCCTGTGGGAATCCATCCCGTGACCCTAAATCACCATAATCGTGACAATGATCACTCGGTAAGATAACTAAGAAGAACCGAAGGAACCAAGGCAGCCTCCTTTGGAACAGTGTGGCCGCTGGCTCTTGCTTCTGGTCACACGGTTTTACCGAACTAGCATCCACGTTAGACTCTCTCACGGTTCACCTTCCACGGGAAAGGAAAGCTGAAGATTTGCATTAACTGAGGTGCAGGACCACAGCATCGCCAATCCTCACCACGCCGCGTGGCACGCAGTGTCTCCTTTGCCGAGGAGGGAAGAAGCCTGGGGGTGCGGCAGGCACAGGGTGGCAGCACCAGGGACCCGAGCGTTTCCGGGAGACGGCAGGGCTCGCCCGTGTGAGTGTCCTCTGGCTGCGATAGCAGATCGCCACGGGCTGATCAAGCTCAAGACAGCACCGCTGATCACCTCACACTTTCCGCGGGTCTGGGGTCCGGGCACAGCGTGGCTCAGCTGGTCTCTGCTTGGGGTCTCGCAAGGTGGAGACCAAGGCGTGAGCTGGGCTCTCGCCTGGAGGCCCAGGTGCAGTCAGGCCGGAACCCAGCTCTGCTCACGTCCCTGCACCCCCAAGCTGGTGAGGGCGTGGGGAGTCCTTGTGACCCAGCTCTCCTCCACCTTCCATGGTCATGGTCCTCACTTCCTTCTGAGCCCCCAGCACCTGTCACCCCCATGTTTCCACCCATAATCTATGTACAATGACATAAGCATTTTCTAAGATGATTTAGGACTTCTCCACCATATGCTCTCAAAACTCTTCCTTCTACACAGCTGAATTTAAAAAGATCAGTTTAGAAAGAACACACAATTCTTGGGCCTGAAGAGGATAATATTCTGCCACTTGCTGAGCACGGAGAGGGTGCAGAAGACCAGAGGATGAAGGAGGCATGGCCCCTGCCCTCGGGAAGACCAGCTCCCCGTGAGCCATGGAGGAAGACAAGCAAGCGGCCGAGATGTGATTTGGCAGTTGCATGACAGGGAAGATTCAGGGGATCGGAGGGCCTTGAAAATGGCCGCCTGACCCAGGCAGGTGCGGGGAGGGGTGGGCAGGGAAGGCCAGGGAAAGGAGGTGACATAGAAACCAAGGCCGGAGAATCAACAGGTTCAGGTGAGGGGAAGGGACGGGGGAAAGACAGGGCGCACACAAAGCGGAAGGAAGGGCCCAGCAGCGGGTAGCCAAGGAAGATAACCAGGTGGGATGGAGTCTGGAGAAGGGGAGAGTGAATGACAGACAGCTCGGAGAGTTCAGGAGGATCTGAGACATTTGGGGCCCCGTTGGGCACCCTGAACAGGTAGGCCTTGATTCTGAAGGTCACAGACAATGGCTGAAAGACAGGAATGGCCAGATGAGTGTGGAAACGTAAAATAAAATCCACTAGCCTCCTTCTCTCTCCTCTTGACCCAGAAGGGGCTGCTCGGGCCCTTCGCCAAAGCTCCAGCCAACCAAAGACATGCCTGCTGCTCACCAGGGGGTCGGGAGGTTGACGGGTGCCCACCCTAGAGCCCCACAGCTGCAGAACAACCATCCGAGTGCCGCTTTGGCCATCTCAAGAAGCATTGCACTGAAACACCAGGCTGGGAGCATAAGTCTCGTCTCTCTAGTAAAGGGTAAGGATTCATTCTGGGCCCTCTTTCCTGTCTCCATTGTCAACGTTTGCTCCTGGACTAACCGATGTTCCCACTGACCTTGTCTGGGAGGACTTTTCTTGCCTGGAACCCCCTGCCTGAGAAGTGGGGCAAATGTCATACTTGTCCCCTGGGACCTCGGTGGGCTTACCTCGCCAGAATCAATTCGAGCCACTATAGGATTTCTCAACAGTCGTATGAATTTAAAATGTAAGCAGTGCTCTTCTTGGATGCTAATCTTTTGTCAGAGCAGAAGATGCGTGATAAAAAATGATGGAAGTGGCTTTATAATAAGTGATGTGCGTGGGTGTGGGGTTCGCGTCACGGTTTTCGCCCCAGCTGGAATCTCGCAGCTACTTCCATGCACTGAAATCTACTTTGGGATGTTTCGTCTGTCATTCCTGCAAACCGAGCAGGTAGCGAGCTGAAGAATCAACTCAGAAATTAAGATCTGGGTGCTGGATGTCATTGTGCTAGCCCTATATCAAAGTTCTCCTTTTTCTGCGATGAATTCCTAACGCCAAGCTAGAAGTTGCTGAAGGTCTGAAAATGGCATTCTTTAGCTTTTAACTTTCACATAAAACAGAATAAAAGATTATCGCATGTCCCAAAAAAAAATCTGGCTACTGCCCGTAATAAATTCCTGTGCCTGCTCCAGATGCAGGATCGGACGGAATGTTGTCAGCTCATTCATTCTTCATGGAGCTCGTTTTTATTTGGGCTGCAGGCATTAAAAAAAGATGTCAGCTATGTATACATCATCTCTCTCTCTATTTATACATATGCACACCCCCAGATACATCTCAACACATTCCCACAGACGCGCACACACACACACATGTACTTTCTCCATGCTAACCAACTCTTCTCTCAGTGACACCTATCCTACCACAGACGTCCCCAGTGAAATAGTTCCAGGTATGATCCAGAATGAATCTTTTGGGTCATCTTATCTCTTTCATCTGGTCTTGAAAAATTTCTTTAACACGGAATTCATTGTCTCCTGAGATAGACCATCTGATTGTTAGAGATATCTATCAGAAATTCCTTTCCTACTTTGAGAAAATGTCTGTTTTTCTCTAATTTCCGCCCGTAAAAGGGTGCACTGAAGAAGGATGCCTATCTAACTGGCAATTATATGTAAGAGACTGAATGACAGAGTTTTGAAATGAGGGTAAACATTTGAAAGTCATCGGCTTATCCACAAAAATTCTAACTTTAGGAGAAAAACGAGTCACGAGCAGTATCCTGTGCAGGGTGAAAGACAGAAGATGGAGCATCTCTAATGCTCTGCCTCGGAAGGGTCTACCTGGAGAACGTGGAATAAGTCAAGCAGACCATCTCACTGAAACAAGATGGCACACTCAATGGAACAGTCGAAGAGGGTTGACAAGGGGACTATTCACAAAGATGTGGGCAAGTCAAGGGGAAGCCCCAAGAGATGAGGAGTCACCACCAGTTGACTGGCAAACAATGGGGGACATGTCCTGGGACAAGGCAGAGGTAGAGATGGAGGAGACTCTTCCCAGCAAGAGCCTTTGTCTTTGATCATGAAAGGCACTACTGTGGCCTGGACTGAAGGGAACCAGAGGGATAATATCCACTCTCTGACCTACTCATCCCCCACTGGCTACACCCACCAAGAAGCAAGGAAGCCCCGTTGCTGCAGCCCATGGGGGTCAGCACCTGAGGCACTAGCAGGGTGGGAGAGAGAGATCAAGTAAGAGCTGGAGGAGGAGCAGACTCAGGAAAACACAGACACATGATCATAAAGCGATTGATGGAGAAAATAAGGTAAATGTCTATGTGAAGAAATACACAGAACATTCTAGAATCTTCTAGATTTGCTGGGATCCTTGGGATTCAGCCACAATTTTATAAGGAAGTAGCTTTAGAAACTAATATTTTTAAGTACTTACTATGTACCAGTTACTTTGGGGATACAGCAGTGACAAAGAGGTGTGTGTTCCCACAGTGGGTGTCAGCCACAAATTAATGCCCTAAACCAACAAGTATGATGACAGATGCCAGAGGTCACCAGAGAAGACAGCTGGGGACAGAGAGCTCCGTTACACAAAGCCGAGTTTGGCTTTATTTGGAAGTTATTTCGTAGGCTATTAAAACCAATAACTGGAAACCAGCACTCAGTGGTCACATAACATAGCATTCGAGGAAGACAGGACAGCTAATACAAAAGCTCCAGTGAGTAAATAATCTTGGGGCATCTGGTAGCAAGAAAAATATCAGTGCATTCAGCACCATGTGGACATCAGACAGAACACTGAGCGGTGGGATGAGAGAGGTGAGTAGGAAAGGTTATGTAGGACTCTGGACGCCAGACAAGGGAGCTGGGTCCTCCCTGCTCTGAGTAACCAGGGGAGGGCTTCGAGCAGCAGAGTCTCATGATACGATGCAAGCTTTTAAAAGATCATTCTAGGGGCGCCTGGGTGGCTCAGTCGGTTGAGTGTCCAACTCTTGATCTCGGCTGAGGTCATGGTCTCACGGTTCATGAGTTGCAGCCTCATGTTGGGCTCTAAGCTGGTGGTGTGGAACCTGCTTGGGATCCTCTCTCTCCCTCTCTCTGTCCCTCCCTTGCTTGCGTGCTCTCTCGCTCTCTCAAAATAAATAAACATAAAAAAAAAAGATCATTCTAGCTGGCATGTGAACAAAACAGAAAGCAAGGAGACGGTTGATAAGGCTATTTCAAGAACTGAGCAATGGATTATGGTAGTCTGGGCGCCCAGAGGAGGTGGTGAAGTCAGACCACATAGGGGTTGAGGGGAGTCTGCGGAATGAGGCCACTGTGGATTGCTGATGAGACGTGGGCGCTGAGAGGTCAGGGTAAGGCTGTCCGTAGAAATAAGATGTGAGCTCTATGTGTAGATTTGTAAATGTAAACAGCTAACACGTTGTAATAATTTATTTAGTCCACCATATCCAAAATACCGTCAGTCCACCATGCAACCCATATAAAATTATTAATGAAAAATTTCACGTCTTTATCTTTTTGAAACCAAGTCTTTGAAATTCAGGGAGCATTTGAAGCTTACAGGGAATTGCAGGTCGGATTAGCTACCTTGCAAAGGCTGAGGCCACACGTGGCCGGCGGCTGCTCTATGGGATGGCTCAGGGCTTGAGGGGGTCAGTGAACGCAGGTGCCAATTGCCAAGATGATAAGGACCAGGGTGGGGGTGAGCTGTGAAACCCCCCAGACACACGAAGGGAGATGCCAAGCACAGAGCGGGGTGTGCAAACCCAACAGCCCAGGGGACACCCAGGCAGCAGTCATCCAAGTGTGAATGATACAGAAAGCCACGAGACTGGACGGAAGTCTCAAGAATGCACCCGGGGGAGGACACGTAGCATTGAGCTCTGGGACAGTCGGACATTTAGAGCAGGGTTTCCACCCCCTTCCTCGACACCGCTGTTATTTGGGCTGAATATGTATTTGGGGGCGTCCTGTGCACTGCGGGGTGTTTACCACCACCCCTGGCCTCCCCCACCCCCAACGAGAGGCCAGTGGCCTCCCCACCACCTCCACTCCAAGATGTGACAACCAAACCGAATGTGCCCCAGACCTTGCCAAGTGTCCCCTGGAGGAAGCGTGCCCCTGGTTTAGTGACTTGTGGGTTGGACAGAGGAGGAGAAGCCAGGAAGGGAGCCTGAGGAGGAGACGCTGGTGAGGTGGGAAGGGTGGGCAGGAGGGCTGCCCAGAGAGGAGACAGTGGGTGCAGGGAAGACGGTATCCGTGATGAATCCCTTGGGGACGGGGTTTTAGCTTCCAGATGTGACTGTGAAACAGGCAAAATTAAACTGGATGATGCATTTTATTTAACCCAATATACAGGGATGCCAGGCATTGGGCGATTAGCCGGATAATCCTCTGGAGGGCTCTGGGCTGTGAGTCTGTGAATGACTCTTTGATGAAAGAGGAAGAAAATGGAGCAGAAATGTCTCAGTGGTGAGGACACGCCGGCGTGGCTCTCTGCCCATGCGCCTCCGTCCTTGGCGGGCAAAGAGGCACCAGAGAAAAACCTTCCTGATCAAAAACCTCAAATTACAGAAACACAAAGAGAGGGGATGAATATTTTTCTGAAAACACAATGTCATATTTATACCACTTCCTGTGACTTATTAAATCCCCTGCTACAGTAATTATAGCCACGTATTGTTAGAGAGGTATAAACACTGGGGGGATGCATTACTGTCGGAGATGATTATTAAAACTACAACATTTTGCCTACAGACGAACACAAGCAGAAAAGAAAGTTATTAAAACTCATTTCCAGGAGTCTGCGCGTGTCCTTGGGCTGGGTTCCAAGACAGAGAGCAGGAAACTGATACCCTGATAATTTTCATTTATAGCACTTTTATTAACAGCGTATCTTGTCTCCACCAATTAATCTTTGCAAGGTTTTACTCCTTCTTCTGGATGAGGATTGGGTTTTGATAGTCTGCTTCTTGTGACACCTGCCATGAATGCAAGACATGTTTCTTAACCAGTTGTGCATGGCGTGTCTCTCCACACAAATGGACTGAACTCCAAAGAGGTCAAAAGAGTCCACGACACAAAGGAAGGTCTGGGAGAGAAAATGCACTATTACCACAGAAATCACGTGATAACATGGCAGTCTCTCCCTCCATCTCTCTCTCCCTCTCTCTGTCTCTTTCCTCTCAATGAAGACATTTCCAGGGAATGTCTAGGGACCTTTGCAAGCCCTTAGCAACCAACACCCTCTTTCCAGATCTGCTTATCCCACGAGGGAAAGGGACTGACCGCCATAGAGATGCGGACTCCTATCCGCACAGGGAGAAGGAATCCTATTTTCGGGACATCGAAGTTTCACCAGGCCGAGGATCTCAGACCAGGGCGTCCAGCCAGGACAGGAGGGAGAAATAAAAGATGCTTTGCCTAATACATGCAGTCTTTGGCCAAAGGAGACCTATCTTCTAGTCCAGAAAATTCCTGAGCCGGGAGCTAGGATTTTACTGACTGCTCACCAAACCGCAGAGACTTCCCTGGATTACTTGTTTGCACACTTTGGGTGCAGGTGGAATCTGGATGAAGTTCCTGCCCACTTAAGATTGAGTTTCTAAAACGCTGATGCCCAAAATACGCACGAGGACATCTCGGAAGATATCTCGAGAAAGGTGCCGTTTCTCGGGTCCAGCCAGAGCCCTCCTGAGCAGGCGGTGGGGAAGGAGGGGCAACGGGTTCCTGCGACCACACAGGGGAGCACATCGGGGCAGGTCAGAAACCTAGCATCGCCCGAAGCTGATAGGAACCTTTCTGGCTAAGAGTAGTCTGGGTTATTTCAAGTAAAAGTTTTGCACCCCTCAGTGCGAAGCCAGGCCTTAGAGATGAATTCTCTAAGAAAAGAGGCTGTGCACGCCTATGTGAAAATATGTTCATCACTACTTTCGACGTGCTGTGCTGGCCAGAACCAGGAGCCGCTGGGGTGTGATCACTGCTCCCGAGACAGGAAATAGGCTGGCAGCCCCAGCTCCATTTATTCCATGGATTTAAAATGCCAGATAAGGGCTCCCTGCTGCAGATGAGAAACGTTAATACAACTGGCTCATCCCTCCACCTGGACCGTTTACAGAAAGCAGGTTTTGAAGAACAGTTGCTGTTTGAAGGACTTTTCTGGGGAACTGCTGTTGCCCCAGGAATTAGATTTCCAAATTAGAGAGAGATGTTTTTATTCCTCTTCTACCCTATCTCTGGAAGCTGAAAGACACGGGAAAGTTCGAGACTAACACGCTCTACCGATTAACAGCCAAAACAATACTTTACTTACACGGTTGTACATCAGGCTTTTCAGCATGATGACACGTCTAAGAGAAATGAATAATGAATGACGTGTTTGCTTTAGTACTGTTGGTCAATTTATTTTTTGGGTTAATGGCTAGGTGATTGGTAGGGAAAGAAAATGTTAGGAGGCTGGAAGGCAGCTCTTGAGATGGGTAAGGTGAGGCACGTGTGACTGTAGAGCATGGCTAAGGGAACTCTCCACCCATTCCCATGACTTTAGTCCCAGAAAAAAAAAAAAAAAAAAAGAAGAATATTGAAGTAAAATAGAGTTTGTGTAATCCACATAAATAACTGTTTGGGAGTCTCAGAAAATAGAATGCTTTTTTTTTAAGTTTCTTTTTATTTAGAAATTAAAAAGTACTTTTTCTTAATGCAATTTAATTTTAATATTGTAATAAATTACAGCATGTTGTAGGGGTCATTTAATCTGTGTATATCGAATTACTGTACACATGTCAATAAGTTACTTTGTAAGTGCTACCTGTCAATCAGAAATACATGTACGTGTGTGGGTCCATATATACGCATATGGATTTGGAGACCCATGCCCATTTATTCAACTTAACTTGAATTTTAGGGCAAAGATTCACGCTCAGGCAATATACTTGTGGAAAGACAACACATTTTTTAAGACATAAAATCCGTCTTGAATTAAAGGTTTTTTTTTAAACAGGACACATAGAAGAAAAAAACATTATTGTTGAATCCAAAGGAGGTAAATAGAACTTCGATTCGCTAACGTGCCAATCACTATTTTCCCAATGAATATCATCTCCCCGTGCTATTAGCCAAAACCATCCTCTGTTTCTGGAAAATCAAGGCAAAAGCATATGACAGGCTACATTTGGAGACACGAGAAAATGCTTCCTAATTTTAACAACAAAAAAGGGAGGAAGGACTTCTGCTATGGTCCCGACAGAATCACAGGGGCTGGATTTCCCTTCCCTTGCTGAACACCTAGGAACAAGGTAAGCTGCAGGACACAACGCTGGTCACCGCTGGCCACCGGGAGGTACAGGACGGGGACCTCTAGAAACGGGCAGGTGCCCATCTCACTGCCTGGGGAGATTTCCACCACAGCGGGGGGTGGGGGGCTGCTAAATGCAGCCTAGTGGTCTCACTGGATTGAGGAGACCAACCTCAGGGTTTGCAGATGTCAATGGAGTTAGAATCTGTGGGCAGAGTTCTGGAAAGTGAGGGAAAAGAGAGAGCACATAAGAGAGCTCACACCCTCTGGAGACTCTTGGAGGATGCCCTCAAGACGCAGGCCCATGGTGCCAGGATATGAGGAGGCTGCTGGTGCCCCGGGAAGGACCCTCAGAAAGGTGCAGCAGTCCCCGGAGGTCACACATGGCCGTAAATAGTTTATCTCCCCTTACACGGCGTGGAGGAACCTCCTAGAACATGAGGCAATGGCTCGTGGGTTGAGAAGATCGTGCCCGAGCAGTGGCAGAAATTACCCCTGGACTTCGGTCTACTCTGCCCTCGCCAGAGCAGCACCTAAAACAAGGGGAGACAGGTCGCTTCCAAGTGAGTTAACTTCGAGCCGGAGGAAATCCCAATAATATTTAAAGAAATACAAAAAATATAGCCAAAAAATGTACAGTCCACAATGTCTGGCATTCAATCAAAAATGATCAAGCATATGAAGAAACAGGAAAATATGCCCTTAGAAAGAAAGAACGAGAGAGAGAGAGAGAGAGAGAGAGAGAGGAAGGAAGGGAGGGAGGGAGGGAGGGAGGGAAGGAAGGAGGGAGGGAAGGAAGGAAGGAAGGGAGGAAGGGAGGGAGGGAGGGAGACAAAGTAATCAATAGAAACAGACCGAGAAAGGACAGAGGTGACATGTTGGTAGACAGGCTCCAACGATAGCTAGGAGGATGCAAAGCAAAGGCACCAGCGTCACAAGAGAAGTTACCGAAAGCCCCCGGCGGGAGCAAAACGAGAGCAGGCAGGAATGCTGGCGTAGACAAAGGGATGGAAGGTACCTCAGCTGGTAAACGTGTGAACATATATAACCGACTTTGTGTTATCACTTAATCTCTTTAAAAGATGCATGTTTAGGGGCACCTGGGTGGCTCAGTCGGTTAAGCGGCCGACTTCAGCTCAGGTCATGATCTCACAGTTCGTGGGTTCGAGCCCCACATTGGGCTCTGTGCTGACAGCTCAGAGCCTGGAGCCTGCTTCAGATTCCGTGTCTCCCTCCCTCTCTCTGCCCCTCCTCCACTCATGCTCTGTCTCTCTCTCAAAAATAAATGTTAAAAGAAATTAAAAAAAAAAAAAAAGGTGTGTTTAACTAAAGGTAGTAACAGCACCATCTAGGATTTAAAACACATGTTAAACAAAAGAGTTACAAAAGCAGCAGGAAGACCGGCGGGTGGACTTGGACGCAGCAGAATCATGTCACTATTTCACACCTGAGACGGTCTAACGCCTTGTCAACGCACATGATGGTGGGTTCACAGCTGAGTGCTGTGAGCCCTAGAGAAATCATTGTTCAGAAAACACGCCTAGAGCGTAAGTTGATTAAGAAGATAAAGCTGAATCCTGAAAGCAATCAATTAATACAAAAGAAGGCAGGAAAAGAAGAAAAATGAAAGGTAAAGTTGATCGATTATTTCAGCAAACAGCCCTGGAAGAAAAGAAAAGAGAAGAACTCCAAACTTGACCTCATGCACACATAAAACCTAGCTCAAAATAAAGCACAGACTGAAAGAGATGAGCTAAAACTGTAAGACTCTGAGACAAAAAAGAATACCTAGAAGAAAACCGTACTTACCTTGGCTGATGCAAAGATTTTCTTCAACTGGACACACACACAAAAAAGCAAGCAACATAAGATAAATATTTGATAATTTGGACCTCAATGAAATTTGAAACTTTTGCTCCCTAAAAGTCACTGTGAAAAAAGTCAAAACGCAAGCCAGAGACCAGAAAAAAAATTTGAAATGACTTGTGTCTGGGATATATAAAGAATACTTAAAATGGAATAATAAGATGATGCCCATTTTTTTTTAAATGAGCAAAAACCTGACCACACAGTTCAACAAAGATGGTGGCGAATGAGCCCATGGAGAAAAACGTGACATCATCAGTCATCTGGGAATGGCAGCCTAAAACTGCTACATGCCATCGGAAACGGAAAGCACTAGAAGGAGACAGAGGAACGGGAACTATCACATACCGCTGGTGGGAAGTGAAATGTACAACCGCCGTGGAGAGCGTTCTGACCACTTGCTACAAAGCATGAACCCTACCACCCAGTGCTTTACGGCGATTTGTTCGAGAAATGGAACCGTGCACACACGCAAAGGCTTGTGTGCAAATGTTCATAGAGACTTTCTGTAATAGCCCCAAGTGGGTGGTGAACGGATTAACAAACTGAGGTCCCACAGTGCAACCGGCTACTGCTTGGCGACAAAACAGAGCCTGCACAACTGACATCAGAGCGTCGTGGATGAATCTGAAAACACTGAGCGAAAGTAGCCAGGCATAAACGGTTATACATGACTGGATTCTTTTCATATGAAATTCTTGGAGCAGGTGAGCTACAGTGATAACAGCAGACCTGTGGCTGCCTGGGACCGGGGGGGGGGGGGGGAAGGGATTGTCGGGGGGGCCTCGGGGGGGGGGGAACGTGACCTGTGGCTACCGGGGACCAGGGGGCTGGGGAAGGGATTGTCGGGGGGGCCTCGGGGGGGGGAACGTGACCTGTGGCTGCCGGGGACCAGGGCGCTGGGGAAGGGATTGTCGGGGGGGCCTCGGGGGGGCGTGACCTGTGGCTACCGGGGACCAGGGGGCTGGGGAAGGGATTGTCGGGGGGGCCTCGGGGGGGGAACGTGACCTGTGGCTACCGGGGACCAGGGGGCTGGGGAAGGGATTGTCGGGGGGGCCTCGGGGGGGGGGAACGTGACCTGTGGCTGCCGGGGACCAGGGCGCTGGGGAAGGGATTGTCGGGGGGGCCTCGGGGGGGGCGTGACCTGTGGCTACCGGGGACCAGGGGGCTGGGGAAGGGATTGTCGGGGGGGCCTCGGGGGGGGGAACGTGACCTGTGGCTGCCGGGGACCAGGGCGCTGGGGAAGGGATTGTCGGGGGGGCCTCGGGGGGGGGCGTGACCTGTGGCTACCGGGGACCAGGGGGCTGGGGAAGGGATTGTCGGGGGGGCCTCGGGGGGGGGCGTGACCTGTGGCTACCGGGGACCAGGGCGCTGGGGAAGGGATTGTCGGGGGGGCCTCGGGGGGGGGGGAACGTGACCTGTGGCTGCCGGGGACCAGGGCGCTGGGGAAGGGATTGTCGGGGGGGCCTCGGGGGGGGGGGACGTGACCTGTGGCATGACTGCGGCATTGGTTACTTGGCTGTACTCATGTGTTAAACTCATCAAGTTGTAGCTTCCACTCGGTGCATTTCACTGTATGTAAATAACAGCTCTGTAAAGCTGACGAGGGTGGACGCGGGAGGGAGGCAGGCAACAAAGGAAAGAGAATGACAGAAGGAGACTGAAGTCATGGCTGCCTTCGTGGTCAGAGAGGCAAACTCTGATCAGGAGCAGAGAACCTTCATTATGCATCCAGCACTTGAGCCACGTCAGCCCATTAGTCCACGCTCTCTGGGAGCTGAAGAGCGGCCCGAAGTGGCTTTAACGATCCTGGAAGAGAGAAGTGGCTGTGGCTGCACCCTGCCTGCTCAGTAAACGCTGTGGGTGACGGAAGAAAGTGAGGAAGGAAGGAACACAAGAGGACGACGCCCTTGGCACTCACGACGGTCCATGCTTACTCTGGGCTCCCCTCCACGAGGCTTGGAGGGGACAGCAGAGAATAAGACGCAGGCTCTGCAGAGGAGTCTAGTGCAGGAAACCAACCAGGCGTGGATAATCCTCAAAATAATGTTTAGAATTCCAACCGTGTCAAGCGTGGTGGAAAGGGGAATCGTGTCGGAGGGGCTTCGGGGATGTGGATTGTTTACGACAATGCTCGAAGACTCAGCTGAAAACAGGGAGGGAAATTATCCAAAGCTAAGGAACAGCAGGTGCAAGGGCCCTGAGACAGGAATGACCACAAGGTCTTCGAGAATCCCAAAAGTCCAGGGTGCTGGGAGCGGAGAGAGCAATGGGGAAGATGGTGAGAAATGAGGAGAGACCCGTAGTTCTAAATTTTTACCGCATGCGGCAATCACGCGAGCAGCTTTTCAAACAATATTGAAGCCTGGTCCCTATTTCAACTAATGGAATCAGAATCTCCTTATTTAAAATAAAAGGCAAGAAAAAAGAAAAGAAGGGAAATCTTTTTCAATTGCTTCTAATTAGCAACCAGGGTCAAGAACATCTAATTCAGGCAGTGGGTCCTCAGGCGGATGACTGATGGTGCGCAGACAGAAACACCTGAGCCAGCTCACACCTCGAGTCAACGTCTCCACACGCGGACCTGAATAAAGACTCGGAAATGTACTTCGAACCGTTGCTCCGCATCAATCCCAAATGATTCCCCAAAGGTTGGAAGGAATGTGTCACAGAAATGAAAGCCGGGAGCATAAATCCTTCCAGAAGGGTTAGGCGGGAAGGATCCAGCTGGGCGCAAACGTGTTGCCTTGGAGAATTTGTCTTTTCTGTTTCATCAGCGACAATCTTTCTCCAACTCCAGAGGCTTCTTTCTGGTCTCGTTCACCCCCTTGTGAACTTCTGTGTGGAGAGCAGGTGCCCCGGTCTGCCGCACAGAGCCAGCAGGAGCCGACCACGGGCACACCGCCCTTCATCAAGACGCACAAGAACGGGGCTGGGACCACGCAACCATCGAGCGCCCACCTCTAAAACAAACTTCTGTCCACTCGTGACCCGACTGAGAAGTTGCTTGCTTACGCATAAACAGATGCTTCCATTTCAACTGACTGAGCCCCCGACACAGACACACACACACACACACACACACACACACACACGGAATGGAGCGGACGGCTCTCTTTCTCAGCCTGAACTTGCTCGAGGGGCTTTGCCAGGCTGCCCCTGCAGGTCAGTTCTTAGGTCACGTTGGCCAGCTGAGGCCGGGAACGGTGCTTCGAAGGAAATTAGGAGGTAAATGTCACTAACAAGTTTGCAGTGTCTTTGAAATCACAAAGATGGTCAGGCCACCTGCCTTCAACCTGCCCGCTCCTATTAAGTCATCAAAGGCTTATTCGTGTTTCTTTGATGAGGGTTGCAAGCGTATTTCCCACGAACGATGGTAGATTAAATGTTATGAATGGACCCAAAAGGCACAGCTGGAAATGGACCAATTCTCCACCTGGGGATCCACCTGTGTCTCCATTTAAATATCAGCTTTTTACAGTCTTAGCTCAGCCGCAGCACTCTCTAAATCGGGCGACCTGTTTGAAGGGCAATTAGCAATATTTTTATATTTACCAAAATTTATAGTACACATGCCGAGGTTTCTGCTTCGGGCTACAGTGGAGTGACTTGTAGCAGACAACAGTACCGCTGAGAACAAGAAAGAAAAATGGAGAAAACAACCCAAGAATCGTGTCTGAAAGCATTAAGTGCTGCCGTTGCATCCTTGCATCTAGCGAGCAGGGCCACCCCCTGCCAAGCTGGTATTAGTATTAGTATTTCCAGCCCCCTGCCGTGTGGACGGGGTGGAGAGTGGGCACGGAGCCGGGAGCAGGAGCTGCCGGGAGGTGGTGACATCGGCCAGCACACCTTCCTGCCATCTTACCCAACTGAGGAGATGAAGACTGAAGTGTGGGGCTGCCCGGAGAGGAGGGGCCGAGATCACCCGGCTAAGAGGGAAGACTGAGAGCTGACCCGACTCCCTGATGGTCGGTCCTTGAAGCGTGCAGGATAACGGGCTAAGAAGCCACAGGAGAGCAGAAAAAGCAGGGCGCGGTTTTCAGCAATCTCTCGGGCTAAGAAGAGAGAACATTCTATGGAGCGCAGGCAACAGCTAGACCGACGGGCCGAAGCAGACCTGCACGGATGCGGTCACAGTGTCACAGCAAGGGTGACCGAGCGCGGAGAAGAGGCGACGGATAGACTCGTGGCACACCGCATGTGCACGGGGGAAGCACCCTGTGCCTTGGCCTCTGACACACCGATCTTGAACCAAAACCAGAGAGACTGCAGATCCAAATGTGAACGCACAGCGGTAACCGTCTTAAATTTTTTTTAATGTTAATTTATTTTTGAGAGAGACAGAGAGGCCAAGTGTGAGTAGGGAAGGAGCAGACAGAGAAGGAGACACAGAATCCGAAACAGGCTACAGGCTCCCAGCTGTCAGCACAGAGCCCGACGCGGGGCTCGAACCCACAAACTGTGAGATCATGACCTGAGCCGAAGTCGGACGCTCAACCGACTGAGCCCCTCAGGCGTCCCCACGGAAGTAAATGTTCTAGAAGAAAGCCTGGCACGTCTTCATTTCTGACACAGGGCCGTAGGAGCACGAACAGTAGCACCTATAGCAAAGAGCGATTAATTAGTTACCCTTAAAATTGACAAAGACACGTGACGAGAGTGCACAGGCAAGACGGAAGGAGGGAAAGGTATTTGCGATACACATGCCCAGCAAAGGCCTTTGGTCCTGAGCCTAATGAAGAACTCTCGCGAATCAATAAGAAAAAGACGGATGTCCCAACAGGAGGAAAAAGAGAAAGAAAGAAAAGACTGGAACCGTCCTTTGTCACCAAATGGCCATTAGACTCATGACCAGGTCACCAGTGACATTAATCAGGATGAAATGCAAATTCAACCCAAAACGTGCAGTCACTACGTGCTCAGCCAGGGGGCTGAATTAACAGCCAGAGGACACCGAGTACTGACGAGGACGTGGAGCACCTGAGACTGAGGCTGCTCGGGGGAGACTGGGCGTCACGAGCACTCCGGAACCCTCCTCAGGCGTGTCTGCTGAAGCAGGACACGCCGACGACCGACGACCCCCCGGCTCCCTGGGGACCCTCCCAAGGACGCGCGCACAGAGGTGTGCATTGCCAGGCTCTGCAAATATGTCAGGAATGTTTATAGCTTTATTCGCAACAGACAAAATACAGGAGGAACCCAAATCTTCGTCGGCGGTAGGATGCATAAACGGTGGTGTATTTATATCTTAAGGAGCGTGAGCAAGCACCGTCCCACGCACGCCGACAGGGACAGGCGCCACGAACAGAACGGACAGCTGGCACCTGTACAGAACCTGCCGGGTGCTTCCGTCACAGGGGTCACATCCAAGGGAGACAGGCTGTGGGGACGGAGGCCAGGGAGGCCAGGTCCTTAGGGATCCCCCAGGGGCCACACCTGGGACACCTGCTATTCCAGCTGGCACTTGCCTTGCCCTGGATGATGGTCACGTGGGTGTGCTCTCTTTGCGTGAAGCCATCGATCTGGACACTTCTTTCTGATTTACACATTTTCCATATGACCGTTCCACTTAGTGAAAATCTTACTATAAAAAACACATGTAGCCTGTGGCTCAGAATTCCACTTCTTAGAATTTATCCTGTAGCTATACTTACGTGCAGCGAAGATATACACATAAGCTGTCGTTTGGGATGGTTTTTACAGCATCGTTTATTATAGCCGACAATCGAAGACGGCTGGACGTGGTTCTGTTTAACTAAGTTAAGGTGCACCTATGCAGTGCAGGTCTGCGGCTGTGGACAAAATGCGGTTCCATACGGGTCAGTATAGAACAATCACCAAATACGGATTAATCGCAAGAAGCAAGATGCAAAGCAGTGAGCGTTGTATTCTCCCATAATTGCTAAACACCGGAGACGGAGCGAGAGCCTATGGATATTCGAACACTCACAGCAAGCTGGAACAAATGGTACATTCCAGACTGAGAGACAAGGCATGCTGGTCGAACTCACAGCGGTGAAGCTCTTTAGATTTTTTGTTCTTTTTGACTTTTTAAATAAATCATGGGCATCCCTGGTTTTCTGGTCCCACCCCTGAGGGACACGCACACACACACACCCCACACTCACCCCCCACACACACGCCACACACACACCACACATACATACCATACCCCATACCCCCCCACACTCACACACACCACACACACACACCCACACACACACACCCACACCACACACCACACACACATTCAGACACCACACACACACACACACACACACACACACGCTCACACACACACACACCACACACACACACACAGACACAGCACCTAATGCAGAGAAAGCATCCTCTTAGGAATTCATAAACATATCCTTTCTGCCTTTTGCACTGATGAATTCAAGGCATTTCTCACATTTTAAATTAATTCATGGGCATTAAACATGGTGACATTGTGCTATTTCCTGCCAGCAACGGCGTAGTCTCAGAAGCCTCCGAAAGCAGCAGGGGTGGGCACAGAGCTGCGGCGAATGAGCTCAGGCGTCCCCGCACTTACAGACCGGGGTCCGGGCCGCTCCTCCCAGCCCTGCGGGATCACGGCCACACTCACGGGGACAGGCGCGGGCTGTGCTTGCAGACACTCCCGCACCTGCGTGTGTGCAACCGCGGGGTCCTTTTCTGACCAGAGCCCTCCCTTCGGTGCCGTCGGGAATAAATTCAATTGCGCGAGTGAGGAGAGTGTCATTGGCAACGAAGAGTTTTGCCTTAAGCCAGTTTGATACTTAGGTTGAACAACTAGAGGCAAACACAATACATATGTAGATGATAATGTTTTTAACCTATTTCACAAAACGAAACCACGCTGGAAAGGAACGGGGAATAAATCGGAGCGTAACTCGAACTTGAAAGACGGCAGCGGAGAGGAATCGGGAGTGCGGGCTGGGCGGGACAAGGGACCCGCAGAGGGGAACGCGAACGAAGTGGCTCCGCACAGGCCGGGGCCGGGAGGGCTGAGACCTGCTGTAAGAGCCACCGGCATAGAACGCGGTATGTACAGGTGCTCAAGAAAGGGTCACTGAATCTGCATCTGTGTGAAACGGCCAGGCAATGGGGCTTCTCTGCCGTACCCGAGGCCGCTTCAGACTCTGGACCAAAACTGAGGTGGAGTCATGGACACAGAGGAGTGTTCGTGTGTGTGTGATTCATATATGACACATTTGTGTCTAATGTACAAATGTACACAATATATATACATACATATATATATATATATACAATGCATATAATGTAGGATTTATATAGTGTTACATATATTTGTATGTATTATATGTAGTTAAAGAGAATCATAGCTCGGCAGAAATTAATGCAGAAAACAATTTTTTTTCCAAAAAATATATTGCAACAGGGGAAGAGAGACACCAACACAGAGCTGGGTTCAATTCTGAACACAACCAGGACAAGTGGGAATTTAGAGCCGAGGGGCAAGCTGGGGGTGGGGGCAGGTGGGCACCAGGGGGTGGACAATTCCTAGGAGGAGAAACCAAGGGTGAGACGGATTCCAGCCAAGCCCACCTGACGGGATTCTCGCTGAAGGCAGGGGGGTGGGGGGCAGATACCCCTGGGGTGAGAGTGGGGGTGAGAAGCTTGACCAGGTACCAAGGGCGGGGATTTTCATCCCAATGACTCATCCTGATTCATGCCGAAACTGGATTCTACAAGTGGGTACCTGGATGGGCCTTGTGGGGGAGCAGGTTCAGGGAAATCTGATGAAACTCTGGTTAAGCAAAGAATGTTAGTTTCAAGGATATTCTTTGCAGCATTGTGTATAATAAAAATATTTTCCAACAGTCTAACGGGATGGACCCAGAAGACAACTGTGCTTGCGACTGTTTTTCCACACTGTGGAATACAAAAGTAGCTGCTGTCAAAAAGAAGCCAGTTCTGGGGCGCCTGGGAGTCTCAGTCGTTTCAGCGTGAGACTTCGGCTCAGGTCACGATGTTGCAGTTTGTGGTTCGAGCCCCACGTCGGGCTCTGTGCTGACAGCTGGGAGCCTGGAGCCTGCTTCAGATTCTGTGTGTGTGTGTCTCTCTCTGACCCTCCCTCACTCATGCTCTGTCTCTGTCTCTCTCAAAAATAAATAAACATTAATAAAAAAATAATAAGCCACTTCTACACACTGGAAAGATTTCTGAGATACGGTCACTGAGTGAGCTGCAGACCTATCAATATTTAACACACACACACAAAGACTCTGTACTTCCACAAGCCCGTGTGTATCTTATGAACGCATACAGAAAGGTCTGGAAGGATGCCCCTAAGTCAGGAGCAAGGAGGGAGCAGGGAGCAGGTCTGCCGGTGATGGTCAAGGGGGACTTGATTCTTTTGCGTGATGTCTGATAGTTTTAACAAAGAGAACCTGTTTACGCAATACTTGTATATATGTTTTTTATGTAGTGAAGCGATTGATAAGCGACCACCTTGAAAACTCTACTGTAGTATTTAAATACGATGATAGTGTTGAGTGCATGGATCAGACGTTATGTCAGGGGGCACCGTGGGTCTAGAGCTGTATGATCCTCGGTGATTTATGACCGTCTGGAATGATGTTCGTTCATTCGTTCATTCTACAAACGTTCTGTACATCAGGCAGTATGGTGGCCTGAGACACAAAATTTACAGGACGTTGGGGAGAAAAGAAAGACACAGGAAATAAAATTAGTAGCCGGGCTTTTTGAGTGTGTGTGAGCATGCAGTGCTCTTGGTGCTTTATGGGGTACCACTCAGTCCTCCTGGTGCCTCCCGAGGAATCCCACAGTGCAGGCGGGGACACAGAGGTGGAGAGACCAACGTTGGACGGCCAGGCAAGAGACAAAGCCAAGAAATAGAACCAGGGACTCTGACGTCAGAGCCCGTTGCCCCCAGGGTCCGGAAATGGTCAGAACAACGGCGCTTTACAAAGTGGGAGGCACTCCCCTAGACCGTGGAAAGAAGCGGATGGGAAGAGGCTGTGGGGGCTTTAAGTTTCAGGAACCGGCAAAAAGAACGGAGTGAAAAATCCACACTGGGGGGGGGGTCATCCTCAGAAACCGTAGAAGCAGGGAGCCGTGTGACGCTGAGCCATCTAACCGGAAGAGAACGTTCTCGTACAGAAACAGCAGGACCTTTATGTCTTCAGTTTTGTGTGTTCATCCTACAAATATTTACTGAGTGACTGCTATGTTTCATCCACTGGGTAGGAGCTGAATAATCGGTCAGGAGCAAAAAAGACATTGTCCCTGTCCTCACAGAGCATCTGTGGGCGGGAGTGCCAATACACAAACTAAATAAAAGTTGTAATTACAGGGTTCCAGTTCCAGCAATATGAGCAGAGAGGATAACTGAAAACATCTTTGCTATTGTTGTTTAGAAATGTTGATAAAACTAATAAGCATTATTTTCGAGGTGCAGCCCAGAGAGCTGGAAAGAATAAGTGACTTTGGTACACGAAAGAGAAAGCAGGAAACCAAGGAGGCAGCCAGGTGACCAAGGGAGCACAGGTGTGCGGCTGGGGGTGCTTCACCACCAGAATCTGGGTGCATCGGAATCACCTGGAGAGCTTCTTAAAACAGTTTGCTAGACCCCAGCCCCACTCTCGAGTTTCTGATTCGATCGGTCTTGTTCTAGGTATGAGATGGTGCATTTCTAAAAACTTCCAAATGATGCCGAAAATGCCGATCGAGAGAACCCACTTTGGGAATACCAACGCAGTCAGTTGTGTGCCGGCGAGGACAGGGCGCGGAGGGCGGGTGGCATTGAGACCTTCGCAAAACAAGGACCCTCTGCGAACCTCACCCTTAGTGAAAGGATTGGACAGCAAGGCACTGCCTGCCCTCAACACCCTAGGAGCTCATCTGTTTCTGCCTGGACCCCCCCCCCCTTAGAAGGAAAAGTTAAATTCTCTCTTTCCTGAGAATTGAACCAGGCCTAAATCGTACGTGCGTTTAGGGTTCAAAATCTAACTCTCAGATCATCCCCATGCCTCCGAGCCAAGGATATCATGAAAATATTGGTCTACAGCCAACAACAGCCCTACACGTCCAGCAGAAACAAGCACGAAATTGCTTTAGGAGAAACACACTCCCAGTCGAGACATATCCGCACCTCCAGCTAAACCCCAGTAAACATGGATTCACAATTCAAACTAAGAAACTCATTAGAGAAAACCCTCCACCTTCCGTGAGCATTAGCAGATGAGACAAACAGCAAGACTTAAGCCCAAGCACGGCAAATAATAGAATTCTATCCCAGCTGAGAGCGTTCAACATGACCTGAGACACGGAGGAGGCGGCAAAGCTGTGAGCACAGAATGAGACACGGGGCAGCCGCAGGA
Organism: Paguma larvata; assembly: GCA_030068075.1. NCBI lineage: Eukaryota > Metazoa > Chordata > Mammalia > Carnivora > Viverridae > Paguma > Paguma larvata. Next base: position 46,564,208 of record CM057844.1, on the reverse strand, counting down.
GCAGGTGTGACAGAGGGCAGGGCACAGCACAGAGTCACAGAACGGAACACTCCAACCCCCAAGGCTGAGGCTGAAGGAATCGGTGGGCTGGTGGCAGAACCAGCATCCTGCCCAGAAAGCAGCGCAGCGAGGAGAGGAACTGGAAGTGGTTGAGAATCGGGGATGTGCAAAATCGGAAAAAAACTGGCCCCACATACATTTACCATGAATTCCAGAAGGGGAGAAGAGAGATCGAGGGTGGGGAGCAATATCCAAAACCAGCATCCATCGACAGTGCACTATTGATGAAATATAAAGATGGGTACCCAAACGGATACATTTGAAAAAGAAAGCCATCGCTAATCACATTGAAAGCAACTAGAGGAAATGCATGGATTTCCTCTAAAGGCAGGACAATTTGATTGGGAACAGGACTCCCAACAGTAGCGAGGGAAGCCAGAGCGCTGAGAGGTAACCTCCAGCCGTCCGTCTCGGATGCCCGGAGAAGAGGGGGAGTCTGCCCAGGAATATTCATCAGAGCCCGCCTCCCACGCGGTTTGAGATCGCAGAGCGTTACTCAGGCAGAGAGAACAGAGCAGAGCCTGAGAATACAGAACAGCGGAGAGAGAGGACCGAGGGTGGAATCCGACGGGCTGGAGAAGTTGAGCAGAGATGCGGTTCAGTCGCGGGAACGACAAAATGGGGCACATCAAGACGAGGCTGTCGTGCGAGGCTCGTTCGAGATGAAAAGAACAAGAAAACCCCATCAAGGACCACAGCGCACGGGAGGGCCCCTCGGCAAGCACCGTGCCGTCTACACTGCTCACGTGTCTAAGGCCCTAATTATCTTGTTTCACGGATGAGGCAACTGAAGTTTTAAGGAGTTTAAGCACTCAATCCAGCTTCGGCTAGATTTTCACCGGGGCTCTCCGACTCCGGGGCCACGCCGTAATCGTTACGACACCACCTCCAGAAAGAAGCCCGCTACTTGCAGGGTTCCAAGCGAGATGAGCAAATTCAGTGGGGGCTGCAGGGGCCCCTCTGCCCCCAGTCCCGGCCCAGACGACCGAGGACTCTCAGCTCCTCCAGGACCTAAGCACACCTACGGCCAGGGCGTAGACAAATATCAGGACATGCAGATAACGTGCTGGGAGTGAAAGCGGCAGCAGGAACCACAGCGATCAAGGCTCCGTGTCCTGTTCAGGGATTCTGATTCACAGAAGACAATGAGCAACAGCACACGGGAAATAGCAGGTGTCACCAAGACAGAGTTTAATTTGAGTTTAAATAAAGGATGTTTTAATTGTAAGAGAGCAAAACAAGAAATTTTCTACATGCTAAGCAAAGTCCTTATCAGAGGATGCTGGTCAGCTTTATCCGTGGAAGCCGTGAAGTCCTCACTGCAGGCGCAGTGGCTCAGGCCAGCGTAGGCTTGGCCAGGACATGGAAGGCCCGGGAATACGGGCTCAGCCGGAGGGTGATATCCATATTTGTCCCAGGGCAGAATATCAGCTAAGAATCTTTGTGTCATGAATTCCAGAAAGATTGCTTCCAACCAGCGAAAACAGTTGCAGAAATTATTTGATTATGGTTAAAGGCAACCGGAACAGTAGGAATTTGGAGACGTGGGGATTTCAACACTCTATATCTATTTTAAAAACTTGAGGACACACATATCTCTTGGTTGAAACCTGCCTTAAATTTCTAAAGGAACAGGCAGGAAATAAACGTGGGAAAAACAAACAAATAAACACGCCAATCGTGCGATCTCCTATCCGGCAGGAGGTGCTGTTGGGAAGGAAAGGAAGCTGGCGGTCGCCGGGTTCCGTCCCCACGACCGGCTCGCCGGCGGAGGACTCCTGTCCTCGGGTATGAGACCGCCACACCTCCTGCTGCAGCCTCCACGGGTCCCCAGCACCTCACGCCCAGCCCGCGCACAGCCCAGGGGGAACTTCAACAGAATTTCCGTAGTTCCCAAGTCAAAGGGCCGCACGATCCGGAAAGGTGTTTCACCACGTGATGTGGCAACGTCCCCAAGAACCAGCACGATTTGCTGCTTGGCTTGCTTCAGTCAAGGCCGCGTGGAGACCACGGATTCGCTAAAGACGGTGTCATGATGTGTCGTAAAGAGAAAGGGTTTGGAGTCAGACACTCAGGAAAGAAAGTCGCTCAGTCTCATTCTGCTCATCCGCTAAAATGGGGGTTGGTGGATTTTTCTCCGAAGGGTCGGTTAGGAAACAGCTCGGGTCCTGTAGGCCGAACGGCCTCTGTTGTAGTGACTCAGTTCCGCCACAGAAAGCGGCCACAGACAGTACGTGGCTGAACGGCATGGCCCTGCTCCTACCAAACCTTTACAGATGGACTCTGCAGTGCACACTTCATGGCATGCAAACACGTCACCCATCAGGGCTCCTGTTTTGAATTTTCCCATCCGTTAAAAAATATAAAAACCGTTTTTCGCTTGTAGGTCACACAAAGGGAGGTGGCTTTGGCCCGTGGGCCACAGTCTGCCAACCCTTGAGCTCAAATGTGCTCCGTGTGCTCCTGGGTCCGTCTTTCTGTCTGCTGGCCCTGTCCACAAGCAGCGGCACATAGTAGTTGCTCAGTGAATATTTATTGGCTGGAACAGTAAACGAGAGGGAAGGGAATAAGTTGCAGAGGTTGAGGCACGCTCCAGGAAGCCAAGCACGGGGGGGCACAGGTCGCCCGTGGAGAGGCAGAGCGAGCTCTCTCTTGCCGACGTGGGGCAGGTGGCTCCACGCTCTACAGCTTTGTGCCTGCCTCCTCAGCCAGATTTTAAAACGACAGCCCCACCATATGCCTGTTTTAGACCTCTGAAATTCATCAGCCACGTCTGAAAATGCCATCTCTCTCTTTCTGTTCTTAAGCCAAGACATAGATGGTCGGCCCACTATGGTCTTGCCGTATTTCCTCAGCCCCTTTCCGCAGCAGGGGTACACCCGTCAGCTGCCCCGAGTGGAGAGGGAGGGTAAATAAAGCCCCAATAATGTTCTGATCTATCCTTGAACGTGGTTTAAGCCTCTCATAAAATGGGCATTATGAAGCTTACACAGGAAGCGCTGAGCACTCTCCCGGGGTGTGCACTCCTCCCTGACCCCCGATTTTCTGTGACTTGAAGGGCACGGAGGTAGTTTGATGCAGGAGGATAAACCAACGCCCATCCCAGGAGAGGGACGGAGTGCCGAGGCCTCAGAAGGCTGTTGCCACCGACATCACTAAGGACACACGTTAGGCGGTGACTCCGTGTGAGGAATTCCACAGCGTACGCGTGTCCCACCCGGTGACCGGAAGCACGGTCGTCAGATCCAGGAGACGGAATCGAGTGCCTTCCTCTCCGCAGAACGCTTTCCAAGGGGCACCTGTTTGTTTTTAATGGCGGGAGGGGGTGCTGAAGAACAATCTGGAAGGCCTTGGCATCGATGGAGGTGCTTGCGGGCAACCCTGGCAACGATCCAAATAACAGTCCGAAGGCCCCCGTCCTTGAAAGAAGGAGTCGAGCGGTTTCCCCAGAGTGGACCAGTTCACAGTTGCATCCTAACGTCAGGTTGTCGGCTGCCTGGCAATGGTGCCTTCCTGGGACTTCAAACGGGTGCAGTCCGTGGCGGTTTAAGTCGTAACGGGCTAAGCGGCAAAGCGAAGAGAGAGAGACAATGTCATGAGACAAAGGGATTCCTCTGAAAGTGGAACGAGATAGCGATATGGTTTTTATGTAAAATACGACTTACGTGTTTTTTCACAGAGTGCAGGTATTGTGATGGCGAACCTGTTGTGTGCCGTCACTGAGGACACAGCATCACTTGCCTCCACAGAGGAAGCAGAGACGAAGGAAGGGAGAAAAGATCTCAAACCTCACGGACAGGTATCTGTGGGAGCCGAGACAGTCTTCCATTTCCAACAGTGAACCCTGCAACTGCTCGAATAGAGACAGGGCGCTGGCAGGTGGTCTGGAAGGACGAGGCTGGCAAAACTAACGGAAAACACACTGGCAGAGAATTAGAGAGAAAATCAGCTGTGGTTCAGATGCGCGATTGTGAGAAGGACAACCTAACGCTCCGCCTTCCTCCTCGGTCACCGACTTCTACCCCAAACGGACGCATCGTTTACGAGTCAAAATGAGCGTTTGTCAACAACCCCACTAACTCGGTCATATCCGAGAATCAAGTCGTGTTCGGCCAGCAAGCGAGACGCCAGGGTCGGCCCCTCCTCGGCTCTCGGGCTGCTGGCGTGTGGGGCAGGAGAGGCTGCGGCTGTTTTCCCTTTTCTCTTTATTGCAGCTTTCTCTCCAGGAATGTTCTAGAAACGGAGCCGTCTTTCATGTTGATGCCTCCGGATGGGGAGAGGTGTGCCAGGTGCAGCTTGTAATGGGATCAAGGAGCGTTTCTGAGCCACGAAATATTTGATTTCTCTTTTTGGGGATGAAGCTTTAAGGTTCAGATGATGTTCTGAGTGCCTGCCCTCGAGCTCCTCCTAAGGCGGTGGTCCCACTGCGCGAGGAGCGCTTCCGAATCGGCGATCCCTCCTTAAGCTCTCCCGCTCCCTTCCCCCTCCTCTGTCTGTTCTTCTGTCTTCCTTCTTCTCCTCTCTGTTTCTCTCTTTATTACTACCCTGGCCAGAAATGGCCAGACTAAGGGACTGATTGCCAAAACATGGATGGCCTCCCGAGCCGGCCAGCAAGCACCAGGGAGAAGAGGGCAAGGGTGCTGGCCAGTGGACGCCTCCCCCACGAGACAGAGACCCACAGGCCGAGCCGATCCTTTATCTGAAGAAGAGAAGAAAGGTGGTTCGTGGAGACCCAACGTGTCACCCAGAGTGCCTCATAGTTTCTACATAACAGGATTCTCAAGTTCAGAAAAGTGGCATTCGAAGCCACCAACAAAATTAAAAACACCAGCTCCAAAACCAAGAACAATCATGACAAACTCTGCTACCCTGGAGTGAATCTGGAGAAATAATGGAAAGTAAGACGGAATTATCGCGGTGTTTCGTGCCTTTAGGGTAGACGCCCTCCACCGTTTTTCGCGGCATGTGGTTACCCTGGGCGGTGTTACGCGGCCTCCACGGTGCCCTGACAACCTCCGAGAGCCAGCCCACTGCAAGCTACCCATAAGCGCATTACGCGGACAGGACACGGCAGCCCCTGCCTCCCCCTAGCGGTGCATCTACCCCGGTCTCCCTCACACAACTTCAGATTCCAGCGGACGCCAAATGGAACGTCCACACTCCTCAGCAGATTGTGCAGGGAAGCCTAGGACTTGTCATCACATTGTCAAAACCCAAGTAAGCCAATGTATCAAGTCGTGTCTTCACAATGTGGCCTAGTCACCCGAGAATCGTCCCCACCACAAAAGATAATAGCTTGAAAAAGCACTTTTCTTAATCCCATCAACCCCAGGTCAAAGGCTGGCCCTGCTCATTAGAAACCAACAGATAATAAGAAGGGGTCCCCAGATGATTTGGGGGAGAAGAAGAACTCTCTCACCGACACGTTTAAGGTAAAGCTAAGGAAGGGCCACTGGAAGTCTGGGACCAGGGCTGTGGGACAAGTCCCCACTTGTCGGGGCTCCTAAGGACGGTCAGAGGGGACCTTCTGTTGGCGGTTCTCCCTCTCTTCTCCTGGCCCCTTTAGGACCAAACAGGACGATCGATTGTTTCTGCCACACGGTTGTGTTTCTAGCTCACATATCTGTACACAGGTTTTCTGAGCATTAAAGGTAACTGAACTTCACCTAAGACAGGTTTGGGAAATTCATACCTGTCTTAGGGGTCCACAGGCAGCCAAGAAAGATGCGTTTTAAAAATATTTCATAATGAGGAAATGTTGGGGCATCTAGGGGGCTCAGTCGGTTAAGCGTCCGACTTCGGCTCAGGTCATGATCTCACGGTTCGTGGGTTCGAGCCCCGCGTCGGACTCTGTGCTGACAGCTCTGAGCCTGGAGCCTGCCTCGGATTCTGCATCTCCCTCTCTCTCTGCCCCTCCCCTGCTCATGCTCTGTCTCTGTCTCTCAAACAAATACACATTAAAATTTTGTTTAAATATAAATATTTCATAATGAGATGTATGTGATATAATGTTAAATTAAAAAGCTGACTATAGAGACTGCCCATCAATGACATAAGAAAATACATTTTTATCCCAAACCTACTAGAAACAAAAGGAAAATAAAAAAATAATAGTAAGAGAAAAACAACTACATTATCAATGAAAAAGGAAATGGACCAAAACGAAAACATGACACTTAGCTGCCAAAGACTTTGAAGTCTGGACAGAAGCAGGGAAGACAGAGAAAGCTCACGCAGGCTTCCTTGGAGCCCACGGACTTCCGAAGATGGGGGTCTCGATGGGGAGAGCTCACCCACTAAAGGCTGCCGGAGAAGACTCAAGCCATCCAGGTACAACTTGAATCTCAGATAAAAACAAAGAACCAAAACACAGTGAATATCTTTTTGTGTAAATACGTCCCAGAGATGGCATGGGATATATTTTCACTAGAAATCGTCTGTTGCTCACTTGATCCCCTTGAACTGGGGTCCCGAATTGTACTAAATTGTGTCAGAACAGCCGAAGAAATCTGGCTGACCCGTTGGTGAGTTTTATTTGCTTTACGCCGTGTTTTTCCATTTTCTAACTTACCCTTGATATATGCAAATAAGGAGATTTCACTTAAAAATTTAGGTCTTTGGGGGGCACCTGAGCAGCTTAAGTGTCCGATTCTTGGTTTCGGCTCGGGTCATGATCTCACAGTTTGTGAGTTTGAGCCCCGAATCGGGCTCTGTGCTGACAGTGCGGAGCCTGCTTGGGATTCTCTCTCCCTCTCTCCCCTCCACCCCAATTCATGTCCTCTTTCCCTCTCTTTCTCTCTCTCTCTCTCCCAAAACAAATAAAATAAACATTAAAATAAAAACTTAAAAAAACATTTAGGTCTCTGGTTCCTCCTGCCAAATCAGATGATACGCCCACACAGACCCCGACTCCCGTGCGGCAAGAATAGTCTGGCGGCCCCCACTGTGCGCTCTGGACGCCCAGGTTCATTTGTTTGCTTTTATCCTACACAAGCCACTAATTCACTCGCACTGCTGCTCAGGCCTTGGAAGCTTGGCTTTGTTCGGTGTTGGCGTTTGCTCGTCTTTCCCCGGCACCTGAAGACGCGGGCCGGGGTGCTTGCCGAGAACGCCCGTGTAGTGACTGGCTAGACAGCCGAGGGTCACCACGGCCCCGGGCCGAACACTTCTCAGGGCCGGCCATTGTTCTGTCTGGGCTGGAGCCACCAGACTTAGAGCAACTGCTGGAAGACAGGAGAAGCAGGGTGTGCAGCCGAGGGCCTTCACAGAGCCCGCTGCTGCCTTGGAGGAAGTGCTGAGCTGAGGTCTCCCAGCCCAGAGAAGAGAAAGCCAAGTGGGAGAATGGGGGGGGGGTCTCTTAAAGAACCAGCGTGGCCCTAGAAACAGTTTCCAGTAACCCCCATGGTTCTTCAGTCTTGTGTTTTGTCCTTCGGGTCTGCTTATTGCCTTACAGTAAATTACCAAAAAAAAAATAAAATACCTTTTTTGCATTAAAATAGCCTACAATCATCCATTTTTTGCAGAAGGTATTGTTCTCTCTCTGTCTTATCAGCGCATAAGCTGAAGGAACACGCAGGAACGGGGGATGGTTGACTTCTGTGGGTAAGAGTTCAGGGGAGAGTTTTGCTTTTTAAAGTTTATTTATTTATTTCGAGAGACAGAGAGAAAGAGAGAGATCAGGGAAGGGGCAGAGAATAGAGGGAGAGGGTCCCAGGCAGTATCCATGCTGCCAGCGCAGAGCCCGACATGGGGCTCAAACTCACAAAACCGTGAGACCATGACCTGAGGCGAAACCAAGAGCTGGATGCTTAACCGCCTGAGCCACCCAGGCGCCCCCGGGTGAAAGTTTTTAAAACCTTCCTTTGAATTTTTCTGTATGGCTTGAATTTTATATAATAAGTTGTATCATTTTCCCCAAAATATTAAAGCCATTATTCTTAAGCAAACAGAATAATTTACAACTACCCAAACATCCAATATACATACCTAGAAAAATGTAAAAACTTAGGTACCCCAAAATGTTAATAATGGATGTCTCTGGGTGGCGGGATTATAGATCGGTTTTGGTTTTATTTCACACTGTTTGGTGAGTGTTCTGTACTGTCTGCAATTAATATGCGTTCCATTTACATTTAAAACATGAAAATAGCATTTCTTCACGAGAGAGTGAGAACTCGCCACACGGAGCCACAAGCATGTGCCTGCGTCTGACCTGGCTGGGCTCTGAGAGGTGGCGAGCAGGGATTTCCTGGGTCTTTGTCTCCTTGAATGTTCACGCTGACGGCTAACACGCCCAAGTCCCCCTAAGAACCCATCACTCCTTCCAAATGGCCCTGCGTAGATGGATAAACATGTCCTTTTCCCGAAATTATTTCAGCTTTCTTCCCACCTACCCTCATTTTATTTGGAGACACCAGAAAACCTCTGAAGCCGCCCGCCCTCTTGAAGTTAATGTATTCATTAGTTATAATTGCCTTCGAAACGTGCTCACTAATCTTAGTCTCCTAGTTCCTTAATGGTTTTGATTGGCTGTAGAACACTTTTATCTGGGTTAATTTACTATTCATAGTACAATGATGGAGTATTCATTTTGCCGCCCAGATTACAGCAGTAAATGGAGCTATACATCATCCGCGGGAGAGCTACGCCGAGTTCAGTGTTCAAACGCCTTTCAGGCATCTTAAAGCAGAAAACAACGTTCCTGCCGAAACTTTGTCACGCGCGGCCCTTCCTGCCCAAACTCGAAGCCGTCCCCTGCCCCTCTGTGAACAGATGTGCTTCTCAGCGCCTGGGCAGAACTCGCCGCGACCCCTTCAAGTGGGCTCTCCGATTCAAGCAGGTGTGGGACCACGGGGAAAAGCATCTCCGGAAAGCCTCCAAAGACGGGAGCAGCCAGAACTCTCCGGAACGTCCACGTTTTCTTGAACGTAACCTGACCTTGGAATTCCCCACGACCCTTGCTCAGAACCTGACCTCCCACCTACGAGGCTGTCCAGAGTCTACCCCCAGCCCAGTCCGAAATCTGCTTCCTACCTTCTGGACTTCTGCTGTGTAGGCTACACCTAAGGATTCCATTCTGCCGGTACTTAAGATCCCTCTGGGCCGTGTCTGAATTTCACTTTCCTCCAAAGAGCTTGGCTCCCCTGCCTGTGCTCTGAAATCAGAATCCTCTACCTAAAATCCTTTCGAAGAATGGAGGCAGACAGTGTGCATAGTTTAACCTGTTGAAACCTGCTTCCTCCAATCGCCACCCAAACTCCTCGCACGTCTATTTGAGGCAACACCATCAAATTATCAGCCCCTTCCGCCTGCTGGCTGTGTCAATGTCTGGACGCAGGAATCCCCTCTGGGCTAGAATATGCTTCCCCCGGAAGGCTGCTTGATGTCGTGAAGTCAAATATGAAAAGGGACAGGTCTGCTCGCAGACGGAAACAGAGGCGGGGCATCCAGCCGGGACTTGGACACACTTCTAGGGCCTAGTCTCCAACACGCAGAGTCAGTCACTCATCCCTGGGGTCCTCCGCAAACAGCAGGAGGTACGGCTGATACTGACTGGGGAGCCAAGAGTAAACGGGATGGGGAACGAGAGCCTCGCACACCTGAGAAGATGACCCCCCACCACAGGCGTCTTCTGTGCAATGGGAACAAATTACTGTGCAGGACAGGATGGCAACGGAGCTACAAATAGCCTTTGCTTCCCCCGGGTTTTCCCCGGAGGTAGGCTCTGCAAAAAACCACTGCGTGCCTTACCAGTGCCTAGGAGCCAGCTCTCGAGGAATGCAGAGACTGAGCTGGTGCATGAAGAGACATGAATACTTAAGCACATGGTAGCGCTGCTGCGTGGCCAGAACCCGCCCCCACTCCCCCTCCCCCCCAAACCAAGAAGGACTGGAAACAAAGTGAATGCTCATCACTGGGGCAAAGGTTGCTACCTTACTCTATAGTCACACAGAAATGAGCGGGCAACAATTTTTTAAAACAGTCTTGACTTGGAGAGATTCCTAAATGAATACACTGTCCAATTCATCCCTCAAATAAATGAGAGAGAAGTGGATAGAAATAATACCTTGAAAGATTTGAATGAAAACATCTAGTCGCTGTTTGCCAAGGGTTAGACCAGGCTGACGGGACCCAGGAGACTGACTTTCTCCATGTTATTTTTGTGTGCTGTTATGTTTTTAAAATAATGAACATGAATTATTTATATAATCAGAGGACAGCTACTGACTATGTGGGAGCAAACAAAACATGTACTTAACAAGGGGGCGGGGGGAGCCCGAGGATGGGGGTCTTGCACCCCTCAGGCCGGGCCCCCAGAGCCGTGTTGTAGACACGGGTGTATAACCAGCCTGCCGGGGGCGAGGGGGTGGGGGAATCTTCCAGAGTGAAGCTCCCAAGGATTCTGAATATTCAAGAGACAGAGATGAAGGAGGAGAGGCCCATTACGGGAACACATAATGTTCGGTGACTGCAGAATGGCCACCCCCCTCCCCGTCCCTGACCTCTCCCCAGAGCCGGCAGCCTCTCTATCAACGATCTGGCGATTTGGGGACCCTAACATCTTGCACGAACTGAAGTACAGTCTTCATTTTGTAAACGAGAAAGCCCGATTCCCTTTGGAATAGCAATCTGAAGCAAACAGAAACATCTGTTTGAATAATGAGCTGTGTCGCTGGCATGTTCAGGAGGCAGGAGTCAACTGCTGATCAGATATGGGCATCCCAGACTCCGGCTCCGGCGATGCAGGCGGTGTGGGACAGGAGGGGGCATGCTGACTGGGGTCTGGGAACCCCGGGCACATCTCCCTGAGGCCCTCCAAGCGCCCACGCCCTCTCGGTGCCAAGATTAGCTCACCGTGGTGGGAATGATGGTGCTTTCTTGATTTTCAAGAAACAACCACATCAGACCCGACTTGTCCATGGTCCCTGTAGTCAGCCCTCCCACCTTGGGGGAGCAGTTATCAGTGTGAAGCTGTGTCTCAGTGGATGTTAACTGAGACAAATGTTCTGGTCTGTGCATTTTCCAATTTTAATTGAAGGAAAGTAACTAATTATCTCGGAGAAGCAGCCATTATACATTGGCTGCCGGCTGACCTTTTGCGGGAGATGACTCGGGGTTTCTGGGGGCAGTTGATATGTTAACCAGTCATTAAAGTTGGAGATTTCCAAGGGGAGCCGGCATCTCCGACCCAGGCCGGGCCCCAGCACTGGCTGCAGCTGGAGGGGAAGCATGAGCCTGTCGTGGCCCCAAAGACAGTGACCGGACGTGGTATTGGTAAGTGATGACATGCAGTATCTCCGGTGTCCCGTGCCTGGACGGAGCGTGAAGCGTGTGTCTGTGCGCCACGGGCAGAGTGGCCTTCATTGGCCTAAAGCGGACAGGCGTGGGGGGCACAAGGAGAACAAGGCACAGTCCGGACGGGGGGCTGGGATCCCAGGCGTGCACACACACGCTTGTGAGGCAGGTGAAGGGTCTGGTGCCCCCGCCAGTCTGGGAAACACATGTGAGCTCACACAGCCTGGGAACACACCCCGGCCAATGTGCAGGGCCACTTCCAGCACATGAAGACGTCACCAGACCGGTCTTACCCAACATGGTCTCCAAAGCGGAATTCCGTGATGGCAGCAAAGGACAGCCTTGACAACAATGAAAACCGAGGGGCTGAGCACGGCATGGGTTAAGTTAAGGGGGTGAAGATGGGTGGGAGTGAAGCAGAGCAGTGCCCAGGCCTCGCTGATTCAGCCACGGGGGGACACGTCCAAAGGGCACTCTTGCCTCGGACACCAGCTCTAATTAGTGACCAAGAGCCCGGCTCTTTCTTCTGAATGAGGAGAGATGCTTCCCCATCCTCCACCCAGGGAGTCCAGGGAGACCCTGCGTCAGAATCACCTGCTCCTGAACATGTGACCCAAACCAGCCAATCAGAATTGCCGGAACCCTTCCCTCCCCCAGTCCCCTGATCGTGTGACCCAAACCAGTGGATTAGGTTCGTGGGAACCCTTCTCCATCCCTTATCAAGAAATGGTGTATATTTTCTCCCTCTTTGCTGTCTGGATGAAAGCCAGTCCCCTTTAGCAGAGATGGAGAGGCCCAGGGTGGGGGGGGGGGGTGAAGAGGACAGATATGAACCGTTGGAGGGTAGGAATGACACAGGAGTCACCGCCCCTCGGCCCAGCTCCGTCTCCAGCTGCTGGGGACACTGCCCTGCTTTCTGGAGCCGCTGCTCCCGAGGCCTGAGTTACAGGGCTGGGCCCTGTCTCTTCCATCCAAACTGACCCCAAGAAGCTGAGAGAAAGTGGAATACGGTGAGGTCTGTCCTCGTCACTCGGCCTGTGCCGGGCGGACCCTAACCAGGGGTTTCAATCTGCCTTTCTTTTTTTTGTTTAAGTTTATTTATTTATTTTAAGAGAGCAGGGGAGGGGCAGAGAAAGAGGGAGAGAGAATCCCAAGCAGACTCCATACTGTCAGCATTGAGCCCAACGCGGGGCTTGAACTCAGGAACCCGGATATCATGACCTGAGCCAAAACCAAGAGTCGGCCACCTAACTGACGGAGTCACCCAGGTGCCCCGAATCCAGCCTTTCTTGTCCCTGGCAGAGCCTCCAGACCTTACTGCGTTTGCCCCACAAATGAGACCTCCCTCTGGGATGGGAAGTAAACCCCAGGACATAAAACATGGTTAGCGGCTGCAGGAAGGGAGAGGGTAAGTGTGTCAGCACTGTGGACCGCGGAGGGCCCCCCCCGCCCCGGGGGCTCTGTGAGGGCAGGTGCCAGAACCCCTAGCTGTGCGAGGCCACGCAGGCTTAGACCTCTGTGCTGGTCGGTTTTCTCCGCTGCTCGGAGGGGACCTCCTGCTCACGGCAGGCGTGCGGTTTTCACGAGAGAAGTTTTACCACAGCATTGACTTTCCTTTAGCAGGAGTTCCTATGGTATCATTTTTCTCTGTTTTACTGCGACAGGCTGTGCAGGCTACCCGCCCCTCACCCCAAGGCAGAGACAGGTAGGCTCACGACTCCCGTCGCAGCAGTGGGGAGGCAGGCTGGCCCCACACCCTGGCGGAACTCGATGTCTTTCCTGGTCATGATGCAGAAACGGTGGTCCCCGCTCTGGCCACGGTCCCGGCCAGATCGCACGGACAGCTGCGGCCCTTGCGCGCTGCGGTCAGAGACTGGAGTCGAGATCCTGTATCTGGCATAACATTATCTCCCCCGAATCAAATCTGTGCCTAACGTGTTTGCCCTGGTCGCAAAACCGTTTCTATGAGCGATCGCTCGAATCATGTCTTCCTCCGACAAAACCAAGAGCGGGCTTTCCCTTTCATCAGTAACAAACACTCGTGACCTTAAGCGGCGCACAATACTTGATTAGCTAACTGATGAGGAAATGAACAATAGTAATATCTGACCTTTAAAGAGCATCGGATGCCTCGTGAAAAATATTCCGCAGGAAAATACAGCACAAAACACTCTGCCTACAATTTCATCACTTGGTCTTTCACCATCTCCTTCATTTGGAACTCAAAACAAAATAAAATATTTCCTCATGTCTGGAAATCTTGCAAGAATCTTCCAGATCAGATGCGCTCTGCTGGCCAGGGATGGACAGGCCAGGGAGACGGGGGCCTCGGGGGTTGGGGGCTCCGGGCCAGATGCCGAGGCACTTAGGGACTATGGTGTGTGTCCCTGGGGCGACTGTGGGTTCCTAACCTGTGCGATGAGGAGGACCTGGGTGCTCGCAGCAAGCACTGTCATTTGCAGAGTAAACTGAGGCAGTGCAGAGTCTGGCCCCCGGAAGACACTGAAGTCACGTGGGCTCCAAGCCATTCGGACCCCAAGCGCCCAGGGCAGGGCCTGGGACTCCAGGAGGAGAGCCAGAGCCCAACCCCTGCCTCTCTCTCAGCCCGTGTGCTCCGGAACGGCCGGGGGTCTTATGCACTTGGGGATTTTGAATCAGAGGCCAGGGCTGGGCCACAGCGGGATTTCTCACGGCCCCCAGGTGAGGCAGGAGCTGCCTGGCCGCTGGCCAGACTGGGTGCAGCTGGGCCCGAGACAGGTCGGGGCAGGTCCTCGTCGGCCCAGAGGACACGGGCTGGGCTGCACAGTCCCTGAGTCGAAAATGAGCTGAGGACGTCGCTCCTGAGCTGGAGTCGGGCTGAGGACACTGTGCCCAAGAGAGCCGCGAACACACCACCCCTGCCCCCACCCGGGGCAGGCCCACAGAGCCCAGGAGCGGGACTGCAGGGAGGGACCCTGCGCCCCTTGCCTGCGGAGCACCTCCCCCTGCTTGCGTTTCCCATTCCCGCCCCTTCCTTCCCCTCCGCTCCTCACCTCCTGCATCCCACTAGGCTCTGGGGGCCTCTCACACTGCCGGCACAGGAAGCTCTGCAGAAGGTTCCGGATGGCCCAACGGTGGGCTCAGGCGGTACGTTCGCCATGACGCCAGAGCCCCACGACCCCAGTCCACTGTTCTCACTTTGACGTCGCCGCACCATCTGGACCCGAGGTTGCAGACATGGCTTGTGGGGCCACTCTGGTGTGACTCCGGGGCTCCGGGTGTCCGGTGAGAAATGTGGGACGAGGGTCTCCTGAACACAGGGACCATGCCGACCATAGCCACTGCCCCCAGCACTCACTGTCCCGTTCCGGCCACCCCATCTCCCCCCACCACCAGCAGAGCTGGCCAGAAATGCCGAGCAAGGAAGGGGACCCGGAACACGCCCCAGCCAGGGACGAGTGGGCATCGGAGGCTGCATGCCCCTGCTCCCTCGCCCCCGGGGAGCTTGGGGGTGTTTCACAAGGATCTCTGAACCTCGTAACGAACACACCCTTCGTTGGGCCCTGCCAACCCCCTGTGATTCTTCCGGAATCTCCTGTAAGTGAACTCTTGGACCCAAGTCCTTGTCTGAAGGCCTTTGTCCGAGGGACCCAATAGGGGAGCCTCTGGGGCACCTGTCAGCCCCCCAGCTGCACCACGCTGCGTCCTGGGTCTCCCCCACTGGCACGTGCTTCTTTCTTGCAAAGGTCCTTCGAGAAACGCACGCGGGTGCATGCTTCTGGCTCACGCGGTCCTCGTATCTCCCAGGGGCGGGGGCTTCCCGGAGGCTCACGCAGTCTTCGGGCCCCAAAGCAGCCGGAGCGCCGAGATGCGGACAAGAGCGGATTTCGCACAGAAACCCCCTCATTTCCTCACCGAGGACATGCCGCCCAAACCAGTAAATCCATTTGCTTCTTCCACGTACTGTCACGCGCGCGGGGCCGGCTGCGGGTTTCAGAGCAAGTGTATTGAGTCCACGTTTGCAGAGCATGAAAGGGGTGTGGAGGCGCTGTGGCAATCGATTTCTCATAAATAATATGCACGGGCAGCCTCACCCCGCATTCGAAGCAGCAGCCAACTGGTCGGGGAGAAGGATCATTTATTCTGCTGAATTTCTTCAGAATGAATTCTGGGGCAGATCAAACAAAAAAGTTATAAAATAGGAATTATAGGTAATGAATGCCTGCTTGTTGCAGGGAGTCTGAGCCACCCATGCATCATTAACGCAGGTGAGGTCAGGGGCAAGCTCACGGCGACTTCACGAGGAATCCCTCTGTGTTCTTTCACGGGGCGGCAGTGACGTCTGTGCACGGGACAAGGCTTCGTCACTCGAAGGGACGGGAATCCGGAAGCATCGTATTAACATGTTGTGATGAGTGAGCCGGCACAGGACGGCGGACCAGGGGCCGCGGTCTTCGTGTTCTGAGTCCCTGAGGTGGAAGGTTTTCCTCTCTGCCCACCTCCAGTCAGGGAGATGGGGCCGCCCCGTGTTCTAAGGTCACCCTCCCCCGGGGGCACTGACAGAGACGTGCCAGCGTTTGAATGACATCTGTCTCGTCGGCAGGCAGGGGGAGGATGAGGCCGGAGAGAGCTGGAGGCTTCTCGGAACACGGATGCTCTAACCTACCAGGGGAGTCAGACCCTCCCGCCCCTCACGGTCACTTTCCCGACGCGAGCAAACTGTGAGGGGGACGTGGGCCGAGGTGCACGTCAGTAACGGGGGCAAGTCCGGGCTGTCCGGCATCCGATCCGGCTGGGCCCCGATCCTGAGCCCACGCTCTTGAGGCTGTGCCGTCTCGCACAGTTACTGAGCCTCTCTGATCTCTGCCTTCGCTCATTAAACAGAGATAACAGGTCAGTGGCAGGAATATGTTAGAAGGTGGGGGGAGGGCTTAGCGCTCTGACGGCACAGGAAGAAAAGCTTTATGGAAAGAAAGTTCTCATTGCAATTCTTGTGATCGTCTGGCCAGGCTTCTCCCAGAGCACTGGGTCCTTCCTGGGAGCCGTGCACGCTGCCGACTGCAGGAAACGCCAACTCAACGGTGGTGATTACATAGCCCGTAGCATGGGAAGCCTGGGCGGCTCCGTCGGCTGAGAGTCTGACTCTCAATTTTGGCTCAGGTCATGATCTCGAGGCTTGTGGGTTCGAGCCCCTCATCGGGCTCTGCACTGACGGTGTGGAGCCTGCCTGGGATTCTCTCTCCGTCTCCCTCCCCTGCTCACGCTCGAATGTGTGTGCTCTCTATCTCTGTCTCTGTCTCTCTCTCAAAACTAAATAAATAAACACTTACAGAAAGAAATAGCAGTGACATTGAAGCAGCCACTGCGCACTGACACAATTCACATCTCGCAACCTTCCCGACCTGGCCGCGCCCTCCCTGCCCTCCAGCGCTCCTGCCCACGCTCAGCCAGTAGGGGCCAGTGGGGGCCAGGGATGCTCTGTCACTGAGGACCTGGGACCCTGGCTCATACAGGCGGAGCCCAGGGGGCCCACACCCGGGCGCTCTGCACCCTGCAGGGGCCCCAGAGGCGGTGGTGGGCGGAGCGGGCAGGGCGTCTGGCGCATGAAAAGCCTCCATCCCGCGGCCGGTGGCGCTCTGCCGCTGCGGCTCAGGGACCGCCACGCAGCCCCCCCCAACCCCAAGAACTCCAGGAAACGAGGGGCCTCTGTGCTCGCACTCCGCCGCCTCGCTGGGATGGACGGCGGGGGCGCATGGCCCTTCTCCAGCTGCAGGGAAGAATGCCGCTGTGCCCGGTCGGCTCCGGGAGCAAGAGGAGGTTCAACCCAAGGGCCTCCGAAGCCAACAACGGCCGAGCCGGCCACCTTTGGGTCGCTCGGATCCCAAATACGTAACATGGACAGCTCCCAGCTTTCAGGGACTCTCTCGTCCGTGAATACCAGAGGCGGCGACGCAGAAGGAATCGCCTGGCCCACACCTTGCCGCTCGCCTGGCCTCAGAGCACCCTTCATCTGTCCCCCAGGCCGGCCTCTGCCACCAAGCGGCCGCGGCATGTCCACGTCCCCGACACACAGCAGAATCCCGAAGAAGAGGGTGGGCGAGAACGCTTGTGGCAGAACCCGGGATCCCCGGAGCACACGTGTAGGTTGTGCGTTGCCTCCCAGGTGGGGCCGGCGCCCCTGGAGCCACTCGGACCCCCAGGCGGAGGGGCGGACGCGGTGGAGACTCTGCTGGGAAAGAAAGAGGGGGATGTGGCCGAGGGGCAGGCGGTCGGCGGTGCCCAGTGGCCCCTTTCCACACCCGGTCGTCGGGTTCTGTGTTCGGATTGCGGGCGGTTCCAAGCAAGTGCCTGCTTTCCTTCCACGAAGTCATTTTAAATTAAGTCCACAAAGTGAATCTCAATCTTTGATTTCATCCCGACGGGCTGTCAGTAAACTTAAGGCGCAAACGTGATGGGAAATTTTTTGTCATTGTTGTTCTTGTATATTTTTTGGCATCCCCTCACAGAAGCATAAAGAATTCTCTTTGTACTGGCCCCG
Source organism: Paguma larvata (assembly GCA_030068075.1). Classification (NCBI taxonomy): domain Eukaryota; kingdom Metazoa; phylum Chordata; class Mammalia; order Carnivora; family Viverridae; genus Paguma; species Paguma larvata. The sequence goes on along the minus strand of CM057844.1, from coordinate 46,546,336 downwards.
GAAGAGGCTTTTCTCCGAGAGAAATAGGACATCTAGAGGCACCCAGCATTTCCAGCCCCGGCAAAACCCACACCAGTGTCCTCACGGCACGTCAGAGAGAGCCCGCCGTGCTCCCGCACCGTTAAGAACAGCAACAACGAAGTACCGCACAGAACTGTGGAGACACTCGTAACCTGTCACCCGGCAAGCCACACGGACCTGTCCCCTTCCGCCATCACACCCTCCGCTTACATCCTGAACTCAAATGAGAGCTCCTAAGAGCCAAGGTCTGGGAACAAGAGACAAAGAGATGGGCCGAGTTTAGGAATTTTCTAGAACTATTTACAGGGGTCACCGCCTTCTTGGAGAGGAGTGTTGGCTTTTCAGGAAAAATTCAGACAAACGCTCAGAGAGAGGGGAGACAGCAGACACCGAGGGCAGGGGGTGAACCTTTCCTGTGCACCACACGGGTGGCGTCGGCGACCATTTGTAGCCTGACCTCGTGTCTGGCAGAGTGCGTCCCTACCGTTGGCCCTCTCTTTGAAGAAACAGTGTCAGGACGCTGGCCACGTGTTTTTGTTTGTTTTTTTTTAAGTTTTTATTTATTTTGAGTGAGAGGAAGCATGCACACGTGAGCACCAGTGGGGAGGGGCGGAGAGAGAGGGAGACAGAGAGTCCCAAGCAGGCTCTGTGTGCCACCAGCACGAGCCCAACGCGGGGCTCCAACCCATGAATCGGAGATCATGACCTGAGCCAAAGTCGGATGCTAAACTGACCGAGCCACCCAGGCTCCCGACCCTGGCCACGTTTTTAAGGAAAAGAGACGCCGCTCCTTCTCCTTATGGGTATTGCTAGCTTGTAACCTAACAGGACGCTGCAGACCCATGGTCCCCAAAGCTGGTGCCTGAAAGAGCAGGGGTCTCCTCACAGTCCCGCCTCCTGCTCAGCGCCAAGGCGGCAGTCCAAGTCCAGGTACGCGCGCCCTCTGCACCACTCCCCACCTCCTCTTGGTGGCCGTCCTCACAGACTCCTTCCTGCCCGTCCGGCCAGAGAGGCCCTCTCCTGCCTCCTCTAGACCTGTGTCCTCCGACGGGGTCAAAGCTGAGCCCTATTCGTTCACTAGCCGGCCCGGCAGCGGCCCTAAGTTTTTGACCAACACGTGTTTATAGAGCCCGTCTTCCTTACTGTCATACCTGTCAGCTCAACTCCATGCTTTCAAAATGCATTCTCGGCTCGAGTCTTTCTTGCTGTTAGTAAGTCCCTTCCTACCCCACCTTGTGAACTTGCATTTGCTTTTACGTTCTAGAAAGGTGCAAGTTAATCCATTTCACAGACGGAGTTCCAGCAAATTTGAATCCGGGTCAGTTTCCACCATCTGGCGGATGACACAGCCTCATAAGAAACACTGTAGGTTTGAGTGAGTCACAGGCGGGGTGTTCTTTGGGAGGGGCTGGGCATGGAAAGAACGTCATGCAGTTTCCATAAATAAGTCCCTCGGGGCACCTGGGGGGCTCTGTTAGTTGAGTGTCCAACTTCAGCCCAGGTCATGATCTCATAGTTTGTGGGTTCGGGCCCTGCATCGGGCTCTGTGCTGACAGCTCAGAGCCTTTTGAATTCTGTCTCCCTCTCTTTCTGCCCCTCCCCTGCTCAAGCTCTGTCTGTCTCTCTCTCTCTCAAAATAAATAAATATTTCAAAAATATTTAAAAATAACATCTTTAGTGTTGTCTTGCCTATGTTTTGGCCCCGCCCCTGTTACCATGGCAAATTAGAAAAAGGGTGGGCCCTGAGGTCATGCATTTTTGTTCCTTTCCTGGAGAAGCATCATGCCAGGTGCATTGTGGGGCGTGAGTGTACCGTGCACCCCACAAATGTGTAAGAAGGCCATTGTTTCCAGGTACACTTTCTCCTCCCTGTGCTGAAATCCTTCGGCCCCGCAGCTGCGTACGGGGCCCGAGGGCACCCGCTGGGGAGATTCATTGACGAGAGGACCGTGCTCAGGTTCTCAGGGAGTTCCGAGGTGGAACCAGCCCACAGGTGACAATTTATTCTACAGCTTAATGTCTTTCCAATAGAAGCACCAGATCCATCTGGACTAAAAGTAATTTGTCTTCATTATTTTGCATCTTTGTTGTTATGAGAAAAGGCAACTTCGTTTCAGTTTGGGTAACACCCCAAGGAGACCACAATTTTATGTGCCTTCAGCCACCAAGCTCACCTTCCTCCCCATTGTTTCCAGAACGGGACAAGAGTAAGCAGAGGGCTCCCCAAGGGCTCGGTGCCAGGCTCTGCTTCCTCCCCGCGACGTGATGTTCGCTGCCACCCTGGGGCTAACAGGCAGACTTCCGAGTGTGCTCCGCAGTACGCGTCACCTGTGAGGGCGGGGCCTTCCACGTAAGGACCTCGGCCACAGCGGGCCTGGGGATGTGTCGCCACGGACCTTCATGGCGTGCGGACTGCAATCCGGGATCACGCATTACACCCGCAGCCACTGTCATTTTCAAAGAGAAAGGTATCGCCCGGGGCCGGCACAGCCTCACGGGCACGGCCGGACGTAGATTTCCCCCGAAGGTCCACATCCTCTGAATGACGGCACCACCAACGCTGCCTTCGGAAAAAAATAAAATAAAATAAGAGGCTCCGAACGCAATGTTCCCAGATTAAAATATAGTGTCTATCTTTATTCTCATGATAGCTTATCTCAGATAAAACCTCCGAGCTACATTTTGGGAAGCAGACTCAATGGCAGGCCACAAAATTTCTCTCTCAGGAGAAAGACAATGAAAACACAAATAAAAGTTGTTGCCATCAGCGCAAAGGAGGGAGAGAGATTCGCACAAGGACCACCGTCTCCGGCTTTGAAGCCTGGGCTCCTCCAGGCATCCCGGATGGCTCGCGCTGCAAGGCTGTGCTTGGCGGACAGAACCGTGCGCCCCGACCTTGAATCTCTACTGTGCTCGCTGTGCGCCAAGCACTCTGCCGCACGCGCCACCGCCCGTCACCTAACGCAGAGATGACTGGAAGCGTGAGGCACGCGGGATCGAGAACCGAACGGCCGCACTACCTTAAGCGGAGGCAGAAAGCAGCCGGCAGCCGTTTGTTTGTCTCTCCTGTGTGCAGATCCGTGTGGGCCGATGTGCGGAACCTTCAAGGCCTCCGCGAGATGCACACTCTGGCTGTCCCCATTCGCAGATAAGAAGGCTGAAGCACAGGGACGTTGAGAGACTTGCCTGAAGTCACACAGCGGGAGGCAGAATCAGGGGTGAGATTTGGGGCCAGTGCTCTTCTCTCTCCGCCAGTGTGTCTGACAGGCCCGCACAAGTGTACGAGTGCACGCCCCAACACGCGCGCGCGCACACACACACACGGACGGCAGCGATTTGCATCTCCAAGGCCCAGGTCTGGTGTCATCTCTCCCCCTGTGGCCTCTAATCAATCCCCCAATCATCTTTTAAACAGTATCGCCAAAGCCAGCGGGGACCACTGGACACAGCTCTAAGAATCTGATAAAAAATTAAGGATCCCTTTCCCCCAAAAATGCACACACCGGCTGGCTTGGAATCTCGTGTCTTGCACAACACAGACCCCCTACCGCTGAGCTGGGAGGCCCCAGCTAAGAACCTCTACCCTAGAGCCCCCCCGTGTCAGACCTCGCCGGTAAAGGCGTGAAGCCTTTATTGGTTTGATCTAGCTTGCCTGTGCCAATTCATCTTAAATTACCCTGAGATCCGCCATGGCGAAACTCTATTGATTGCTATTAGATTTGTTTTGTTTTCACCCTGATTCATATTCAAAACTGAATTAAATTCTGTGGAAAAAACACCCATCAAATGCTTCTCAAGGAGGAGAAAAGCCGTTATTATAGCCTTGAGATTCCACCTACTACTTTTTTTTCCCCAGGAGCCCACTCGGCTGGGGAAGGGAACTTTAACTAATTGGATAATCAGCATGCAAATGAAGGAGGCTGGGACTCAAACGGCCAGCAGAGGCTGGGTCCTGGCTGAATTCCCACCGGCCTGGAGGCGGGACTCCGTGACCCCCATCTCCCAGGACCTGAGGGAACAGGGTGCTTCCCCCACCTCTCGACCTACTGCTTAAATTGCCATCAAAGAAATTGCCCCCCCTGGTTGCGTTACATTCAGATAGAATGTCTGATGTGCTCGAAAGCCCAGAAGAGGAACGCACACCCTGCGCCGTGTGCGTTCCAGAGAGAATAAGACGCAGTCGGTGCCCGCGGCGGCAGGAAGAAGCATGTGCAAGCCTAACTCAGCCCTAATGCACCACTAGTCACTCTGGGAGCAAATTCCTGTGTGGCTTTTGTTCAGGAGCTGAGCTGCTCGCCCTCTTTTTAATCTTTTTTTTTTTTTAATCATCACCGTGTGATCACTGCCTTCCTGCTAAATTTGTAGTGAGGTGCTGCAGACTTGCGGCCTGTGTCTGAATGGGCAGAGCAGGGAGCCCGCTGGTCCTAGCTGCTGCGTGCCCGGAGCCCAGAGAGGAGCCCGGCGGGGCCTCCCCGAGAGGCCCCGCGGCGGCTCGCACCCTCTCCCATGAACAGACACCTCGCGCTCACCGTCTAAGGATCTGCCTTCCCTAATCTCAAATAAGAAATGAACGGTGGTTGAAATTCAGCTTTTAATCTCTCTGGTTCAAGTCAGCTGAGCCGCTTCAAAAGGCTGTGAGTGCACAGGAGGTCTGCGAGTCGGGGAAAGCTTTACGTTTTCAGACTTTGAACTGAAACACTTCTCCAGTGGGCCTCATTAGCCCCCCTCTCCCCACGCCGCCAGCCAAGGCACCCCTTAGCCGCGGGGGAGCAGGGAACAGGAGGACTGGGGGAAGGTCCCCTGTGGTGAAAGCGCCACCCCTCTAAGAGTCCTAATGAGGACACCCTTGGGGCTCAGACTGAGGCTCTGAGAAGGAAATCGGCTTCTGGAAGGGGAGCACGTGCCGGCAGAGGCGCCACGGTGTGGAAGTCCCTGGAGACGGGCACCTCCCTGGTAAGGCAGGGCATAGTCCGTGGCCCCAGTGTGGAAGGGGCATCAGGCCACAGCCACAGGGGGCTGTGCCTCATAGCCCTCGGTCTCCCTCTGTCCTCGGCCACCCGCAGGGCCACACGCTGTGCCTCTACACCCACCCAGCCTCGACCTCGCAAAGGGACAGAGGACTGTGACCCAAGTCTGAATCTTTACATGAAGACACTAAACATCCCAGACCGAATACAGAAAATCCTTGGTCGGCGAGCGTAATTCCTTCCAGAAACACGGTTGGAACCCACAGCACTTGTCTATCAAAGTGAATTTCAAGAACCGCCGGCTCCGCTGTGATCATGGGACGTTCGGCGCCACGTACGACTCGCACTGCCAGACATCCCTCGTTCGTCACGTTAGGATTTATTAGAAACGTGTGCTCGTCTTGCAGAACACTCACAGCACAAGTTACTCGCAATCCAAGGTTTTACTTACGTCAATTATTTCTTCAGACTGAGCTTACTAGGCTGGGCTGAAGCTTCCCTGCACTTGCTATACGGCAAACGGGGGACCTCCCGAGGAATACCGGAGCAGTCGCTTGCAAAAACGGAGCGGCCATGTGGTGCGTGCAGGTCTGACTGACGTGTGAGCGAGTCTGTGGCCCAAGGCCCGGACACCGACCGGAGTAGGGCCAGCGGGGACCCCCTCGCTGGAGAGCACAGGCTGTGGGCGGTCGTCCTGGCAGACATGGCTATGCTCGTGTCCCTGGGAACAGTGGAGACAGGGGGACATGGGAGGGGTTGTAGGGTACTTCTCCCCTCCGCCTACTGGGTGCACAACACACTCTCTCAACTGAAGTAGGAAAAGGGAAGAAAGAAAGAAGTCGAAATCTACATGGTTAGGAGGAATATGTTCATTCATCCTGGCTTTTAGGTTATAGTGAAATTATAGTCACATGGGTGTTATGGACTGAATTGTGTCCCTCCAGAGTTCCTAGGTTGAAGCCCTAATCCCCAATGTCACTGTGTCTGGAGGGAGGGCCTTCTGGAAGGTAGTCAAGGGTGGATGAGGTCATGAGGTGGGGTTCTAACCCAACAAGAGGCATCCTCAGGAGAAGACCAAGAGGCACCAGGAGCACACGCCCAGAGCGCAGAGCGGAGGCCCTGGAAGGACACCGGGAGCTGAGGGCAAGCGCCAGCCAGGAAGGGACTTCTCAGGGAGACCCGCCCTGCAGCCACCTTGACCTTGGAAAGCACCTTGACCTTGGACTTCCAGCCTACAAAACTGTGAGATATAGATTCCCTTTGTTGGAACATCCCGTCTGTGGTATTTGGTTCTGGTCTTCGGAACCGAGACAATGGGCTTTCCTGAGTCTTCCTTCTACTATTTTCTAAAACAAGACAGAAGCTTCCTTTAGTGCTCAGTACTCACTATCACCCTGAAGGAGCACCCCACCTCAAAGTGGAGCCCACAGATGCATTTGTTAGTTTTGCAGCAGAAAAGCCACCTGCTCTGGACGGAAGAGAGGCTGGGGACAGAACAGGAGGACAGAACGGTGGCCCTGAGGCCAGGTGTTCGGCACGTGGACTGGAAATGAGCAATCGATGTGCTAAGTACCTGTGAGGAACAGCCAGTCGGCAGCGAACCTTTCTGGAGTAAATGCCTGCACCCTTCCACAGAGTGGTGGGGCTGAGGGGGGCCCGAGGCTGGGGGCTTCCTGCACACGTAGGATACAAGCCAGTGAGTCAAGAAAAGAAATCCAGATAGTTAAAAAAAAAAAAAGACTTAAAAACCCCAAACAGAACATTTTCGTCTTTTGTATCTGAGCAACCAGGAAGCTGAGTGTGCATGTGTGTGTGCGCCCCCCCCACACTCCTGCTTTCTAACTTGTTATTATGAAAACAACAAGCCCCCCCCCGCTCCACCCAGAGCTCCAGATGGAGGGGGAGGGGGAGTTCGGTCACATTTGTAAAGAAGCGGCTGTCGTGTCCCCCGGTCTGTGGTTTCTCGGATGTGCACTGTGCCCATCCGCCCCACTCGCCAGCTGCAGTGCGGCAGCGAGACTGCCGGGCGCCTTCAGATGTCCAGTCTGTAAAGGCCAACACCCATGAGGACGAAGAGGAGAGGGGGGGGTCAGACCCCCAGGGGGAAGAAACCCAGACATGTGGGGAGTCGATGGATCAGGCTGAGCTTCAGCTCCAGGAGCTTCACACCCAGAGCAGCTGCGGGGAATAAGAGAGAAGAGATTCCCAGGCTCTCCAGCAGGGCCGGAAGCAGCCGTGTGCTAAAGTAGGTTTGGCTCTGGGGCCACGGGGCCCTGCTGCTGGCGAGACGGGGAGGGACGGGCGGGGAGCTCACACTGAAAGACAGGGTGTTGTCTGTTTTCTCACTATCTTTAGCTCGTTTGCAAAGAATGTATTAGACATCATCAATTTTCACAGCATAGGTCTGAAGGACTCAAAGTTCCTGCTGCATCACACAGCCATGGTTGGGTCCTGTCTCTTCTGCTTCTGTTTGACTCAGGGCAAGTATCTTGCCCTCTCTGAGCCTGAGTCTCATCTGTCAAACAGGCATGGTAACGACACAGCTCAGGCCTCCTAGGGCCGCTTTGGGGGATGAAAGGGACAGTGCCCGTTATGGCCACTATAGCACATGGCATCATAGACCAGAAGTGCTAAACGGATGTTAGCTCTTGGTACTAACACCCTTTGTGTGGATTTTCCTTGCCTTTTATGTTAGTTTTTGCTTCAAGTTTGCTAAACAGTATCTTTTGGCTCTGGGGAGGTGTTTGGTCTGAAGCCCAGGCAAGAACGAACAGCTCTCTGTCACCTAGGCTGTCAGGGGACATGTCACTGTCTCCCAGAGCTACATCCTGCCAGCCCTGCCACACACTTCTCCAGGGTCTTCAGCACATGGGTTCCTGCGAGGCCAGCTGTCGACACACGCTGTAGAACATTCACTAGCTCTCAGAAAGGCCTCCCAAGTGGGCTTCTCGGCAGAGGCTCCACTCTGTAAATTCCGGAGCAGATTGAGACAGCCCTCCTCCTTCGGCCAGGGGTTGGAGGCCGTGGAGGCACTCATCTGATGCTTTGAATCAGAGACTCGCTCGTCCACGAACGCTCTGGATGCAGAAGCAGTCTCTTGGCTGCTCCAGCCCTGGGACCATCTGCCACTCCATGGCCAAGTTCCCGACCATGAGGGTAGAGGTGCCAAGCCAAAGGCAGCGTGCGTCCCCAGCCAACCCAAGGCTCTCTTCCCCCTAACTTTCTCTGTGGTGACCACAATGCGCTAAGCAGGTGCACCTCTCCTTTATGCCTCATCACACATCTGGACTTCTGGGAGACCCTCGTCTTGCAAAGAAGAAAGATCGAGGGCTGGGTCTAGTGATAACCAAGAGGGCATTCGAGTGCCCACAGCTGTGAAATACTGAGCTCGATTCCAAGAAGTTGTCTGTACCTTTGCCAGATGTGAAGAGACGGGCGCCTGGACAATTGTTTCCTTTTGCAAGAAGAGGAGAGCCTTCTGGAACCCTGGAATTCCATCTCTACAAGGAGCCTCAGACCTGGCGAAGGTCCAATCTCTAAGTCGGCCAAAGACATCGTTCAGGACCTTGGACAGTCACAGAGCTTCTGGGGCCAGCCCTGTTTCACATTTTCCATCTGGCCGCACCGTGATAAATAAAGGAAGGAAGGGGAGAACCGTAGAGCAGACATCTGAGGCGCGTGCTCTCTCTCTCTCTCTCTCTCTCTCTCTCTTTCTGTTTTTCCTCTCTGTCTCTCTCACTTCCCATCATGTACCCATGTGACAGGCAAGTGCCTCACGCTCATGATGAAGTTGAACAGGAGCACGTTTCAAGAGGGCAGGAAGCATAACCCAGCATTAGCTCCAGGAAGGATTGGGTTTTGTAAAACTTGTCTTCTCTGCCTTTCACCAGCTTCCTAGAAAGTGCAGGGGATAGAGGAATCTCCCAGAAGTTTCCAGGGTACAAAGCTATGTGGAACACGTTCGCTATGAATTTGTTAATTGCATCAGAGGTCAAGGCCAACAAGACGAACTGCATCAGTGAGAGAATGCCCCCGGACAGCATCCTCAAGACTTCACTGTCTGCTCGGCTGGACATGGACGTGGGGCCGAACGGTCCAGCTGACCTTGCCGACTCACCCCGAGTCCTTTGCTAACACCATCCATCAGAGTGCTACTGTGTCGGGAAAAAAGGCTCTCGAACCAGCGGCGGGAAGTTTCTGCGGGCGGTGATGCTTCCACCAGGCCTCAAGAGGTGCTGGTGGAAGCAAACCAAGAGCAAAGAAAAGACTCCGTGGGTTCGAGCTGTGCTGATTTGGAGTGACCCAGGGTCAGGGCGCCCCAACCTCTCAGTGTCTTTTCCCTCCTTTCGGTTACCTTAAGCTGGCTCTGACACATTTATAAGATGTTCTCCGTTGAGTGCCTATGGTCTGGTAAGGAAAGAGGGGACACGGTGCCCCACGGACAGGTGCATGTTCGAACTGGGAGCCTTTTGCTGGCAAAGAAAAATCTCTCTCTGGACAAAGAAATTGTTGAAAGGAAAAGAGGTGGAGCCAGGGTCGCTGAGGTTCTAGATCATGCCTCTCCTTACAAAGGATGAGCACCGAGCCGTGAAACTCAGAGCTTAGAACTCCTTTCTAAGCCCTACCTGGGGAGGCCTCACCTGCCAGTGGCTCCCCTATTGTTGCCTTTGACAATAAGAAGCAAACACCGTTGGCCAGGCACTCAGAAGAGGGCCTTTTTAGGAGAGTGATCTGGACCTCGGGGTTTTGACCTTATGGCAGACTTACCTACTCATTCTGGAAAGCTCATCAAATATTTCAAGTCATACTGGGCCATAATAGAAACTCTTCTGTACCCCCCCCCCAACAAGCCATGAGAAGGCATTTTATAAATCCGTGAATGACCTTACGATGTCTTCCCTTGGAAAGAGGCCAATAAGACCACTGAAACAAGCATCCAGCTTTGTACTGGCCTTGATTTGAAGTAAGACCATCGGGAGTTCACACCAAATGAAGCTTCTACGACTGTCCACAAGCAAGACTTGCTTCTAAATTTAATTTCCAAATTTCATAAAACCAATCGAACTTGGGACTTAAAACCTCAGCTGAAAACTAGTTAATGTGGCCTCCTGTGCTCTCTACCGTACCCAACTAGGCCAACTGGGGGCGTCATTGGGAAGCCACCCTACTGTGGAAAATGCCTCGGTGACAGTGAGAGTCCACCACTCTACTCGGAAAGCCTCTGCCCCATGAACGGATGTCCTAGGAAAGACATACAACCACTTCACTAATCTTCGACATCCAAAGTATGTTTCATGTTTCATGTAGACCTCAAGGAACACAGTTATTTCTACCTTGATATGACTCATTTGGGTTTAAAGACAGCATCACAGAGTATCCTGACGTCTTGATGCTGACCAGCAGTCAAAATGAAAGTGTCAAGAACGACTTCTCCTGCCTGGCCCCATGCCTCCAGAAACACAGAGGGAGGCTCGGCACAGGATGACCGAGTGACTGGATACTCTCATTCTGTGAACTGTGGGTAAGACCAAGGGCTGCTTGAATAACAGAGACACATTCACTGCAACCCGGTCTCTACTTAGTCTCTTCTCTGTCGAGGCATTATCCATTTTGCATGATGGAAGTGTCGTCAACAGATTCAATGGAACCTATTTTGTGGTCTGCCATATCTATTTTTCAGGGAAACAAAACCATTCAGGATGGAATTTTGATGCTTTGGGCCCTATTTTACACCTGGCTCGTTCCCCTCTCCTACCACTCATCCCCTATTTCCATCTTTTAGATTCCTGAATGGTGAATCCAAAGCTTCTGCAACACCCAAATCCAGCTGGAAAGTGAAAAATTAACTCTGTTTTCAAAATGTTGAATGGTTTTTATGTGCCATGTGCTTAAGGCTTGCAGCTATAAAGCTTGGGAAAGAAATAACTTGGACACAATAATGTCTATAGTGTATTCCAACTCTGAAATGTTAGGATACATCCAACAATAGAAACTGGCTAAATAAATTATGTTACAACCATAAGATGGAATGCTATCTGGCCATTTAATGTGGTGTGGGAGAACATGAAATGACGATAGGAAAATGCTCCTAATATAGCAAGAGGGAAAGCAGATTACAAAACATTATGTGCTGCATAATAACAGTTTTGTTAAAAATGAAAATAACAGCCATGATTGTGTGCACACACCCCTATGCCCATGGTTAAAAAAAAGCCTGGAAGGATTGACATTAAAAACTCACTGTGGCCACTTTTCAGTAGTGGGAATGTGGGTATGTTTTATTTTTCCCATAGTACTTCTGTGTGTCTGAAACATTGCTAGTAAAAAAATACTGTTTTTCTAATCAGAAAAAAGTGATATTTAAAATATTATGAAATTGCCAAAATGTATAATAAAAAATGATTTTATTGCTTGAGAAACAGGCTGTAATAGCTAAGCTTTTTACTGTGGTAAAATACACAACACATAAAGTGTATCGTTTTCACCACTTTAGGGTGTATGATACAGTGGCACGAGGTACTTCCACACGCTTGTGCGACCGTCGCCACCGTCTAGCTCCAGAGCTCTTTCACGACCCCAAAAGGAAATCCCATACATATCGAGTTCCCACCCCGCTGTACACCCGTCTCCGAAAATCTACAAATCTACTTTCTGTCTATGGATTTGCCTGTTCTGTGTGTTTAATGTAAGTGGAATAATGTGATATGTGGCCTCTGTGCCCGACTCTGTTCACTTCACACAAAGTTCCAAGATTCATGTATGTTCTAGCATGTGTCTGTGCACCATTCCCTTTACGGCTGCATGCTAGTCCATCGTATGGCTATACTCCACTTTATTTGTCTGTTCATCCCCCGATGGACATTTGAAGTGCTTCCACCTCTTTGCTACTGTGTATAGTACTGCAACACATATTCGCATAAAGTTTTTTGGTTTGGTTGAACACCTATTTTCAATTATTTTGGATATATATCTAGGAGTGGAAATGCTGGGTCATGTGGTAATTTTATGTTTAACTTATCGCGGATCATTTGAGGTGTTCTACAGGGCGGCCCCATCACTTCCCATTCTGATCAGCAATGCAGTGTTCTAATTTCTCCACATTCTCACGCTTATTTCCTATTGATTATGATTATGATTATGATTATGATTAGAGCTATCCTGGTGGATAGGAAGTGGTATTATCTCATTGTGGTTTTATCGGCATTCCTCAAATGACTGTTCATTTGATAGCCCGTGCGTTAATTGGGTTTTTAGTCTTTTTGTCGTTGCATTGTAAGTGTTCTTTGTATATACTGGATACTAGACCCTGTTCAGATATACGATTTGTAAAGTCTTCCTCATTCTTTGAGTTATCTTTTCACTCTGAATAGCGCCCTTTGATGCAGGAAAGACTTCAATGTCGATAAAGTCCAGTTCATCTATTTCAGGCTTTTGTTGCTCATGCTTTCGGTGTCACATCTAAGAAATGATTGCCAAACCCAAGGGTATGGAGATTTATTCCTGTTTTCTTCTAAAGGTTTAACAATCTATCTTAACAATAGTAAGTTTTCCAACCCGTGAACCCGGGACGTCTTTCTGTCTATGTAGATCTCCTTTACTTTATTCCAACAATGTGTTGTCTCTTAGACTCAGGTCTCTGTACTCTTTTGAGTTAATTTTGTATATGATATGAGATAGGGGTCCAACTTTATTCTTTTGCATGTGATATCCAGTTGTCCCTGCACCATGTGTTCAAAAGATTTTTCTTTCCCCATTGAATTATCTTGGAACTCTTCTTGAAAATCAATTGACCACAGATGTATGTTTTCCCCCACCATACTCTCAAAATTCTACTCCATTGACCTGTGTGTCTATACTTATGCCAGTGCCACACTGTTTTGATTATTGTAGCATTGTAGTGAGTTTTGAGATAAAAAAAAAAAAGTATAAGTCCTCCAACTTTGTTCTTCTATTTCATGATAGAGTTGACTATTCTATGTTCCTTGAGTTTTCTTATGAATGTATGTCCAGCTTTACTACTTTTACAAAAAGCCACTGGGATTTTGATAGATATTAAAAGGAATCCATAGATTGTTTGGGGGAGTACTACCATCTCAACAATATTGTCTTCTATCACATGAACACAGGATGTCTTTGTATTTAGTTCTCTTCATGTTTTCAGCAATATTTTGTAGTTTTCATCGTACAAGACTTGTACCTCCTCAGTCAAATTATTCCTAAATACTTTATTCTTTTTGATACTGTTGTAAATGGAATTGATTTAATTCCTGTTTCAGATAGTTCATTACTAATGTACAGAAATACAACTGATTATATCATCTATGAATAGAGACAACTTTCCTTTTTCCTTTCCAATGCCGGTGTCTTTTTATTTCTTTTTCTTGCCTGACTGCTCTGGCTAGGACTTCAAGTAAAATGCTGAAAAGGTAGTGAAAGTGTACATTCTGGTTTCATTCAAGTGTGATAGTAGCTGTGGATTTTTCATAAATGCTATTTATCATGTTGAGGAAGTCCCCCTTATTCCTTGTTTGTTTAACTTTGGTTTTGTTTGTTTTTACCTTGAAAGGGCACTGGATTTCATCAAATGTTTGTGTTTGTTTTTAATCTGCATATATTGAAATGATGATGTGGTTTCTTTTCTTTCTTCATTCTAGCAACGTGAGGCATCGCACTGATTGCCTTGGGTATGTTGAACTTCTCTTGTATTCCTGGAGCAAATCCCTCTTGCTCATGGTGCATATTCCTACTATTGCTACTGGCTTTGGCTTGCTAATGTATTGTCGAGGATTTTTGTGTTTTATTCATAGGCACATTCGTCTGTTTTTTATTTTTTCTATTTTTATGTCTTTCTCGGACTTTGGTATCAGGGTAATGCTGGCCTATAGGATAAGTTAGGAAGTATTCCTTTCTCTTCCATTTTTTGGAAGAGTCTGAGAAAGATTGGTACTGGTTGTTAAGATGTCTGTTAGAATTCCTTATTAGTCAAATGGTCCTAGGCATTTTTGTGTGTTTGTTTGTTTGTAGGTTTTTGGTTCATGATTCAAATAGTTAAGCTTTTAAAAGAATCGTACTAAAACATAAATTGAAGATTTTCCTTCAAATGCTCAATTCAGTCACTTTTAACTTTGGCCATGATGCTAAGCCCATGTGATTTCACTATTTGGATGAAAACTTCTTCATTTAACCAAATAAATTGCTTCCACATTTATGCATATTGCCATTTACAATTAGTACATAAAATCTTGAAAATGTAAGTTTTCTCTGACTTTTCATTTACATTCAAGTCCTTTTCTGTCTGTGGACCTGTTTTAAGGTTAACGACTTATTTAGCACAAAGGAGACAAATAAAATATGAATCACTTATAATGTCAAGTGTTGAAGGCAAGTGAATAAAAATGTAATTCCAACTTTCAGAGGTTAGTAGCCATAAGAAGGCCAAAGTCACCCTCTAAACATCACTCCATCCATTCATTATGGAATGTAGTATTTATTCTGTGGACTACCATGAGTGCTACACTACATGCCTGTGCTGTTCATAACCCCACAGGAAGCTTGTACGTCCCTGAACTCTGGAGCTCTTGCCGCCCGTCAGATTTCTCACCCATAAGAGCGCTCTTCACGGGAAGGATCTGTTAAAATGCCTCTCAGCTTTTCTCCTCATGTTTGTTGTTGCTGTTGTTTTGCAATTGAAATTATTATTTGGTTGCAGTGACTTTTACCCATCCATCCCATGTAGTTCCTGATTTCGGAAAATTATCTCTTTGTCAAATTCTTGGGCTCACACTTTCTCTTAGTTCAAATCTGACAATTTTGAAAATGCATCTTATACCTGTGGCTACTATGGAATTTATGGGAAATTCAGTTTCATTACAGAAGCCTGACTTCTTACAAAACTCACCATTCACCTAGACACCTAGACAGTTGCTCAAAGAGAAGATATGCTTTCCATAAACTAAATGCAGCTGAAGACCTAATTCTCAAAGAAGCAGATGAGCTAGTACATTTGGAGACCTGTGGTTAAAGAAGTGGGCTCCCAAAGGTCTCCTTCTTAGATGCGGGGTCATGGCCAAACCACTCGAACTTTCCCAGACTCTGTTTATTTCTCTGTAAGACGGACATGACAATAGTTCCTACCACGTCGGATTGTTGATAGATCGAGTGAGAGAAACGAGATAAATCTGTTAGCACTATCTGTGGCAGGCAGTGAACAGTCAATACATGATAACTTCTAGAAGGAGCAGCAGCATGAGCAGCAGCAAGAATGCCAATGTTCTTGTATTTTTCTATGTATCAGATCCTCTGCAAAGGTAAGCAGATTGGCTCTACTACCCTCCTTCATGCTGAGCTTCTTGGCCAGTGGACTCGGTTCATTCATTTATTAAACACATGTCCAGAAAATAAACGCTTATCAGATGCTAGCCCAAGTACTGATGACAGGATAGTACCAGGTCTCTGACCTAATTGTTTACAGCAGTGTCCGCGAACTTATTCTGTTATTGACCAGATAATAAATATTTTAGGATTCGTGAGCCGTACACCTCTGTTAGAACTATTCATTTTGGCCACCGTACTGCAAGAGCAGCCATGTATCAAAATGAATGGGCATGGCCGTGAGCCAATACAACTTTGTTTACAAAAACAGGCAGTGAGCAGTATTTGGCTCGAAGTAGATGATTTAGAGACTTTCAGTCTACAGTCTAACAAAGGAGAGAGTTAAATAAATACAGTAGAGTATGAGAAATACTCTGATGGTCTCAAAGAAGGTCAAGGAAGTCTTCCCAGAGGAAGAAATACTTAATCTAACATCAAGTGGATGCAGAGGAGACAGCCAGGCAAGGAGGGAGAGGACGGCATTCTAGGCAGAGGCATGGTGTGTGCAGGGCTGGGAGAAGAAAGAGAAATCAGGAGACAAAGACGCAGAGACAGAGATAGAAGGACAGAGACGGAGACAGAGGAGCACCTCAGACAGAGCAGGAGCTACACAACCTGAGCAGGGCGTGAGTGCTGGGGCCGTCGGGACAGCGGAGCAAGAGATGAAGCTGTAGAGGGGTGAGGCCCGGCTGTGAAGGGTTCAGGCACTGGGTTGACAAGTCTGGGCTCACCCTCAGAAGAGTGGGAAGTCCGTGAAGGCGTGAGATGGAGAACAGCAAGATGGCTCTGCGTCTCTGACAGCTGCAAGAGGAAAGAGGTGGGGAGCACCGAGCATGGAGGAGGGGGCCTCTGGTAGCTCCAGATGGGCAGTGATGGTGGATGGACAATGACGGGAAAGAGTATAGAAAAATTTCACATTTTCCTGCCATGTGAGAGAGAGCATGTGCAAGCAGGAGAGAGGGGCGGAGGGAGAGGGAGAGAGAATCTCAGGCTCCACACTGAGTGTGGAACTCTATCCCATGACCCTAGGATCATGACCTGAGCTGAAATCAAGAATTAGATGCTCGATGACCTAGGTGGTCACTGAAGACTTAAATATTTTAACAGATTAATTGGAATGCGATGAAAAAGAGGCTCCAGGAAACCACTTTTGTTAAGAACATGCCTGCCCTTCCAGGTTTTTCTTGAGGCCCACTTCATCCTGGGACCCTTCTCCACCCTGTTATCTGGATTTGTCACCTGGCGCGCATCTCTGGTGAGAGCCATATGGGGCAGACACTTCTCCGTCTGCAGCCGTTCTCGGGGCCAGGCACCTTCACGATGGACCCCAATAAACACTCATCTATAACACCTCAACTTCTGAGCCTCCTGAACAAGTAAGTGAAATCTAAAATGAGATCAATTAAAAGAAGGGCTAAATATTCAAGGAGGTTGACTTCGTTTTCAACAGAAGAATAACTTTGACAGTGAGATAATTGTATGCCATAATCTTTCAGTTTTTCAGGATCATGGACTAAAAAAAAATCACTTCACGCTCATTAAGGATAAGAAAATAGATTTGCAAGATTAGCATCCTCTCCTTTCAGATGCATGCTTTCTATGTTCATTATTGGCCAACACACCAGTCCGTTCCCAAGGAAGACTAAATGGTTTGCTTTACTTGACATTTTGAGCTCACACATCTGAGTGCCAGGTACCATCACTTGGAAACAGACCAGCCTGTCCCCTCAGTCAGTCGGTCGCCCCATGAGGCATCTTAGCGCTGAGGTGGGCTCACGCTACTGTGCCCTTCATCCTTTCCATGGAATCTGGAAAGTGAAGATGTGGGTGTAGGAATACGAAGAAGACAGAGACTTTAAAAGCAGATAGTCACACTTGGCTTGCAAATAGCCCAGTGGTGGTGGGCCCTCACTTATAATAAGTACACACTCAGGAAAACCAATATAGACCTCTGCATATAGACCCACATGAGCAGAAATGAGGAAAAGTTCCAGCACGGAAAACTGGCTTCTGTCCAAGCCATCAAAATCTGACCATGTTCTCAATATATACGGCATTCTCTTTATTCTACTTACATTTTAGACCGAATTTAATTCTTAGCTCAGGATAGCTTATTAACTCATCCATGCTCGTAAACAAACGTTCGAAGGAGAAGCACACCAGAAATGGTTTCAGCCGTTAACACTCTACATATAAAGAGCTATTAGTGCATCAAAGCTATCCTAACAGTTCCTTCTCTTAATGGAATTCGTGCTGAATTGTGATAGCGGGAAGTCAAGTAAGAGATTTTATTTTCATGGAGGCCCATTTCTGCTGCATGACATTAATACGTGGCTAAATAAACACGGCATCAGCAGGAAATAAATCCAAATTTGAAGTCTGAAAGGGCACTCCTATTTCTTGAATATTCTGAATGTCAACTTTCTGATGGAAAAAATAATACAAGCAATGACTGTACCCCTAGGTCTATACTGGGCATCTTGGCCGAGTGTCCTCAAGTTTCATTTGTTGAATCCTTATGTTTTCTGTTCCAGAGTGTCTCGTGGCATTTATTATGTTCTCCTAAAACTGCAGCTCATGAAGGCGCTGGAAAGGTCACGGTTTCCTGGTTATGTTTTTTAAAAGAGTATAAGTTAATATATATGTTCTCCAGTAAAAGACAATCTTTCATGTGCATTTGTTTCTGAAATTGAGGCGTATCTGTTCCTGTCCTCCGGGAGCCATTGTTCAGTCTCAGAGAGTGTTTCCTAAAGTTTCTCTACAGCAGGGTGCTCCCCTGCACATCTGTAATGAGGGCAGCTTTGTTCCTACCTTTGTCTGCGGACAGGGGCACAGCGGCAAGGCTCAGACGGCACAGGGCTCTCAGGAGACTCTCTTCCGAAGACAATGGTACAAAGGCCCCGCCGTGGAGAAAGACAGAAGGTCATAGAAATTAGTGCCTGGACGCCCTTAGTTAAAAATATACAAGAAATCCTTTATCTTCTCTTAACTTCGAGTTTCATGACACTAGTCTGCCTGTTCTAAAAAAAGAGAACTCTAACATCGAGCTTTGCAGCAACCAGGAAATGTCGCTATTTATTTTGTATTTTGGAATTCTGGTGAGATGATATTTTTACATGCTGGTCATTTCGATTTTAATTGTCGGCGAGATTTTTTTTTTCTCCCTCAGCGTGAAGGATGATGACCATCTGTCCTCTGGTTTCACTGACAACGGAGCAAGAGAAGAAGGGCTTAATTTCTACAGGCTGGCTTTCTTCTAAAAAGGGAAAGTTCTCCGAAGTTTTGCACTGCCACTTGGCCCAGAGAAGGCAGGCAAATGCTGGGAGACACAGGGCAGGGGCCTGGCAGGCTCTGCCATCAAGCGGGCTGGCCAGCAGGCCCATGCCAGGACACTGGCAAGAACGGAAATACCCAGGAGAGCTGAGGCCCAAGGAGGTGTGCAGGAGGTGGGTAAGGGTGGGACTAGGAAATCAAGACCGGGGAACAAAGTGAGGAATGAGGCCAGAGGTTGAGTCACAGCAAGGACACGAAAGAGCTTACAGGGTCTGACCAGGGAGGAGGAGGAGCAGGTGGGAGGCCACGAGGGGATGCCGAGAGGGCATGAGATTCAGCATCAGACAGCTTGGGCTTGAATGTGCTGCAGAGGATCTACGAGGGCTCCCCGGAGCCCCCCTCGCACATCAGTACGATGCAGGCTTCCACGAAGCTTCTCCGGCTCTCCTGATGTTTTGGTCTCTTGCTCTGAGCTGTGACAGTCCATTCCCTTGCTCTGCAATCTCCCGAAGTCATCAGGTAGAAGGAGAAGCAGCGAGTGCCGAGGGAAAAAGGCAGGTTTGGGCCGGACCACGAGTCTTCTGCTGTTTGGACTCCGTGGTGAAGGCGCATCACGGGGGTAATTCTCCTCCGAGGAGCTGCGTGTACCCAGCTGCGCTCACCCATCCTCACTGGTTTTTTCTTCATCATCACAAAGCTCTTTGGTCCCTGGGCACTACTTTCTTTGTGACGTCGTGAGCCCGGGGACTGGCCAGGCGCACGTGTAACTGGCCCTTCAGTACAGAAGACAGAGGCAAAAGAGCAACACAGTTAGTTACCCCCAGGTCAGGGCCCAACTCTGTTTTTACACTTTCATTGACTGAAACTGAAAACACACAGGGCATTGCCTGATGAATTTTCTCAAATCAAATACATTCATAGAACCAGCACCCAGACCAAGAAACGGAACGTGACCAGCACCCCAAAAAGCTCCCTTTATGTGGTCTTCTGTTGGTGACTACTGTCCAGTTCAGGAAGGGATCTGAGCTGAATCTGCAGACATACCCATAGTGCCCTGCTCCCAGAGCCACAGCTGACCAATCCAGGGGACGCTGGAGCTGAGGCGCCGACCAGCCAGGATCATCAGCCCCAAACCCTGAATCAGGCCTCGGGTGGCATCCTCCTTTCATTATGAGGCTCTGGCTCGAAAGACAGCTACGCAAGACGGAGCATCTCAGGTGCAGAGAAGGACAGGTGGGTATCCCGTCTTGCTCAGTGAATAAAGCCAGGGAGCTGGAGAGTGACTTTTTCTTAGGGCTTCCAATTGCTCGCGACACAGCTTACTACAGCTCTTTCTGAGCCAGCAACCAAATTCTACCAACCCTCCTGCATACGACTGCAGGCAGGTAGTTTCTTGGTGAATTAGCCCCTTGGTGTTTGCAGTGAACAGAGAAGGAAAATGTTGATTTTATTTTCCCAGCCAAAGGATACAGGAAGCATCCTCGAGGGCTTGTGCCTAATATCTTCAAGGCAGAGAACAACAGACGTCCTGCCTTCCAAATGTCAAGGAGGCCTGGAAGAGCCGCGGGCCTCCGTTGTGCAGCATTCTTCGCTCCAAGGGATGCTTCGGAAATTCTGAAAGCAACACCACATTGCAAATAAACACTCTGCACTTGGAGAGGGGCGCTTCGTTCCCCAGGTCAAGGCAGCTCGCAACAGGCACTCTGCCCTTCAGGGAAGGGACCGTCATCGCCACGATTCCTGCGAGCCGCGGCGTGTGATTACCTCAAGGGCACTTGACAATCTCACCGCCTGTGGCCTGGGAGTGCTCCCCTGAGGACTGTGTGTGTGTGAACACGGGCTCCTGTGCTTCCATCGCCCACGGACGTGGTCTGTTGGAATCAACAGAACAAATTCGGACCTGTGATAGGGGCCCATTATCTGAGCTGGAGTCCACCAGGTGCCAGGGCAGCAGAGGGCCCTTGTCGGGAGGTCATGCTTGGGGCCACTTGGGCTGCTTCACGCTGCCCTGCAGGGTTCTGGGGATACGGGGCACGTCCAGCCCTCAGCAGACCAACAGTCCTGCTGTGCCATGAGTGATGCTGATTCCGTAACAGAGCCCAGCAGCTCACCGCGACTGCGTCAGGCCCGGGACGCTGTCTCCTTAACCCCCACAATATCCCTATGAGGAAGATACTATTGACCCCATCACAGATGGAGAAACCGAGGCTTAGAGGGCTCACACAGCTGGGAAGGGTCTCAGCGGGATCCGCATGGATTTGTCTGCCTCCAGGACCTGGGCTCTCCACACTTGTGCTGTCCTTGGGGTCGTAACGTCAACATTGATCCTTGCACCCACTTTCATGAACGAGTGGCTGCTCTCAGGCCCCAAGTCACACTCGGCAGCGTCGCCACCTGGCGGTGTCACTATGTCACAGGCGGGAACGGCGGGTGGTGAGAAAACGACGCAGCTCTTGGTGAGAAGCGTCCTCTGCTGCTCCTGGTGTGTCAGGCTGGTCGGGGACCTGCTTTTTCGATTTCCATTTACTCTATTCTGTTGAGGTGACATTCACATAATATAAAACCAGCCCTGTTAAAGTGTCTAATTCGGTGGCGTTTAGTACACTCACAGTGCTGTGCAACCATCACTCCTATCCAGTTCCAGAACATTCTCACCCCAGAAGGAACCTTAACCTATTACACGGTCACCGCATTCCCTCCTCATGCAGCCTCTGCCAACCACTTATTCTTCTGTCTCTGTGGATTTCCTAACAGTGGAATCACACGGTATGTGACCTTGGATCTGGACTCTTCCAAGGTCCGTCCACATTGTGGTGTGTGTCGATACTTTCTCTTTTATGGCTGAATAATATTCTATTAGATCATCCCTCTTAAAAGCGAAGTAAGAGGTGATGTGGCCTCAAAGAAAGTGCATTGACTCAAGAACCCATGAAAGGCTTGTTCTTCTCACGGGACTGTGGTTATCCTTCCGCATCAGAGAGACTGGCCTGGCTGCACACGTCGGCTCCTCCGCTGTGTGGTCTTACTAGAGACGCCTAATTACTGCGAGCACTAGTATTCCTGACCACGGGATAAGTGTAGGTGACCCTCCCTAACTCACGGAGCTATAGCGGTAGCAAAAGAGCAAAAACACATATGCAAAGATTGTCGAATTGCCCAATGCGTGACCATGATACCTAAGGTGATGCATGCTGCTTCTCCTCGTATTTGTGGGAAAACTGCCCCACTTTGACTTATATACGTTGGGAACTCACCTGTACACAGATTTGTGCCTGAGTCGCCCATGTATATTAAAAGAATCAAACCCCCGATTCACTAAGCAAAGGAATTCTTAGGTGGACAAAATCTATTACTGAAAAGAATCTGGTCTCAGTTCAGGGGATGGGTTAGCCACCTTTTAAATCAACATTTTCATCCCAGAGTCTGGCACGGTTCTTGGCACAGAATAGGCACCCGACATCAGTGTTTGTGTAGGGAGAGGAAGGGAGATACCTGGCAATGAAGGAAGAGGTCTTATACCTGATGTGTTTCAGAGGAACATTCTCCAAAACCCCTGGTTCTCAGGCAAATGGGAACTGGCAGCCAAGTCACGGCTGTAAGTATCTTTGCAGTCAATCCAACTCAAACACGCACCGGATACGTCGCCAGTGCACATCCCTCTGGGTGTGGGCGGTAGTGTGGCTTCTGGCTGCTCACCTCCTGGGCGGAGCAGAGCTAACACGAAATAGGCAATGAGAGAAGAGAGGCTCATGTGACTCAGATCACAAACTCAGACACAGTGAACGAGGGCTGAGCAGCGCGAGGGGAGCCAAGCCACGAGGGGTCACTTGGGCACAGTCCGTCCATGCTGTTTCTTCTGTCACTGGAATACTTTTTTTAAAACCCCAAACCCTGTCAAACTTAGTTATTTTTCAGGCCTGAGAGATCCAGAGCAGAGATGGTGACTTTTGAAGAGCCCTTGGGTTCTAAACCATGGATTTACTGGGACACCTTCTGTCACCACCCAACGCTGCAAAACACACTAGAGAACGCTTGCGGCGGTTCTGGGAGATAAATGGCCAGTGTTTCATTCACTCACAGAGCAGTCTGCTGGAGTTTACCCAGCGATAACCGACACAGCATCAGGTTCCCTCCCAGCCCTGCACGGGGTTCCCTTCTGACAGAGCTCAGACATGAAATAAAGGGAAACAGAAATAAGGAAAAATATCAATAACTGAAAAATAAGGAGCAGTGTATCGGGAAGGGCACAACATACAAAGTGGAACAGGAAAGAAGAGTTTATTCAAGCCCACTGCAGTAGGAGAGAAGCTAGAACTCATCTGAGTGCTAAGAGCAAGGAGTGGAGGGGGTGTTAGTGCTAGGGGCTGATGGGAAGTCCCGGGGATGGGTGCGGGGCTGTTGAGGGAGAGGAAGGGTTGAGTCAATCCCAAGTTCACACACTTTCCTCTGTGACCGGGCCATATGTGTTTGCTGACTGGAGCCCGGCAAAGTCATGTCCCCATTCTCTCCAGAAACAGAGAACCAGGTGTCACCTGCCTTGAAGATTCCATTGCAAAGGGGTGGCTTTCGGGTCCTCCAGCAATTATTCTCCTGGGTTGGAAAGATGCTCATCTCCATGGGGTAGAGAAAGCATTTACAAGGAAAACGTGTCTGAAGTGAGCACTCTGAGAGAGACCCAATGGCCAGCGTCATGAGAACCTGTCCACAGTTCAGTTAAGGTGAACGTTACAGCCACGTTGGTCAAGGGCTTCTGAAAGCCTATTCCTGATGCTGGGACCCTTTCAGAAAAGTGTCTGCCTAGACTTTACGGCACAGTCAAGAGTGCTGCTTCAAAAAATCACCTCACCAAAGTGTTTACCTCTCTGACACCCCCCTGAAAGACTGAGTGGAGAGAAAAGTTCTTCACTTCCTGAGATTTAATTAATGCTACAAGCCCTGGCTAAATAAAGATGTCCAGATACTGACACCAGTGGAGGGACTGCATATTTCAGATATTTCGAAACATTTCTAGAGGTTAGTGAGCTGAGTTAGGCGGGATGAATAAACCAGCATCGCCCTGGCGGCTGAGAGCCAGCTCCTGAAAGCCTTCTAGCATGATCAGTGTTTAGCATTTATGGTCTTTGTTGGGGCTTTCCGGACAGCAATTAGCAATTCCAGAAAGCGAGACACACTGACTCCTAACCAGGCTGCGCAGACCAGCCTGCCCCACGTCACAGCTCTGCAAACGGCCATGCGGTGGAAATCTCCCCAAGTCACCAGGTAGAAGGAGAAGCAGTGAGTGCTGAGGGAAAAAGGCAGGTTTGGGCCGGACCACAAGTCTTCTGCTGTTTGGACTCCGTGGTAAAGGAGCATTACGGGGGTAATTCTCCTCCGAGGAGCTGCGTGTACCCATACGCACAGCTTGGCCACCCCAGCGTTTCCCAAATCAGGATTTTGCATATAAATCTGGGTTGCCAGGTTCTCGTGGAACAGCACAGGGATCAGAGGGGCACATGCCTCGTGGCCTCGTTGCCTCTGCACCTCTGTTCCCCACACCCGGTCCTCTGTACACAAAGGCTGTTTGTTTGTGTGATGAGCCAGCCCTAACTTGGTAGTGTTGAATGACATCAACCATTTACTGCTGTTATCGATTCTCACAGTTCTGGGGATCGGACTTGGGGTTCCTCAGGCGGCGACAGTCCCACAGTGGCTGGGGTTGAGAGAAGCTTCCTCACTTACACGTCACCATGGACACCTGTCCTCTGCTAGAACCTCAGCTAGGGCTCTTTGTGGGAGGGTCCACACTTGGGTTCTGCACAGCCCAGGCTTGCAGGCCAGCAACTTGGTTCCAAGAGTGAGTAACCCTGCAGACAGCAGGAAGGCTCTGTCCACTTTCCTACCCTGGCCTCAAAGTCAACTTTGGCTGTATTCCATTCACTACCAGAAAGGTCCTCGACCACTCTGCTGACTAATAGGAGAAACAAAGAATTTGCGACCTTGTCTTGAAACCCCTGTGGTCTTCCCTCGGGCCACAAATTACTTATATTCCTGCCACACGCCATATCCATGCACTGCCCCCCACGCCTGCCGAAAGCTGTTATTACGCGTTAGGCTCAAGCTGGAGGTCAGGATCCTGACCTCGGATCAGGCCCAGGTTTGGATGAGGCTGCCCTCGGGTCGCTCCTCTGGTCCAGCTCTCCTCGTGAAGACCCCTGGTCTGCAACAAGAGGGCATCTGCCTCCACAGGAGGCCCAGGGCCACCACCACTGCTGCAGGCGTGCCTGTCAACAGGGGATACGGCGGGCCATGGAGGCGGGCTGCCTGGTCCTGCTGCCCTTGGCGCTGTCCCCAGTCCCCGGCTTTGCCCGCGGGCTCCCGGTTCAGCCCTCCCCACTGTCCCTCCCTTGTCACGACTAAATAGCTCACGTCTACAGCAGCTGGTTTCTCCAGTTGCTTCCTGAGCCGACATGCTTGGGAATCAAAGACTTCTTTCCTTTTTTTTACCGTGTCTTTTCCCATCAGTCCCGGCGGGCAGCCTTTCTGTGCACGGAACACTCTTCGATATCCTGTGCATCTTTTGTGAAACTGATTGGAGTTCATGCCATTTGACAGAAACCATGCCTGCAAATCTGAGCTGACGCTGCCTGGTTACGATTTCCCCGGGGGCATCTGGGGACGCGACAGTGCAACAGGAGGGCCTGCGAGTGCATCCTTTCCACCCTGGGAGGCTGCGGTCTGTGCAAAGGGTCTTAAATCTTTCCGTGTCCCCAAGGAAATTCTAGAGTCAGATGCATGGCTGCTTCTGTAGACCACGGTTTTTACCAACAGACTCCTGAGTTTGGGTTTCCCCGGAAGCCGTAGCATGAGCCGAGATTTGTGGGCTGTCTGAAAAGGGCGGGGGATAAGAAAGGATTGAATCTGGGACTCAACATGTCCCAATTCCTCTCCATGTGATAAATTGTTTTTAAAGCTCATCTCTTCCTTCTCTCCTTTGATGACCGGCAACTGGAAAAAGCATGAGTGGTACCACGAACACGTGGCCTGGAAACTCGCTTGGTAAAGAACTGCATTAACCATTTTCTGTTTTCTGTGAGCGACGATGCTGGCCACACCCTCTGGGACAACACGGTAAGGGTCTCCTTCCTGCTCTCCCTTTACGCCCCCGACAGTTTCCGTCAGGCCCTCTGCCCCACTCCTGCCACACCATGCTCTTTTATGGAAATACATGCTGCATCTTATTTTTTAAGGTGTGCACTGTGATGGTTTACAGCATATATTGTGAAATGATCACCACGGCCAAGCTGGTTAAAAACTCCCACACCTCACAGTTCGTATCACGTGTGGAGGCAAGGACTACTCGCTTAGCAAATTTCAAGTGTACAGTATAGTATTGTTAACTGTAATCACTCTGTTCACTAGATTCCTAGAATTTATACATCATTATATTTAACGTGTTTTTTTTTAATATTTTTTAATTTTTTAAATGTTTATTTATTTTTGAGAGAGAGAGAGAGACAGAGCATGAGCAGGGGAGGGGCAGAGAGAGAGGAAGACACAGAATCTGAAGCAGCTCTAGGCTCTGAGCTGTTAGCACAGAGCCTGACATGGGGCTTGAACTCACAAACTGTGAGATCATGACCTGAGCCGAAGCCAGACGCTTAACCGACTGAGCCACCCAGGCGCCCCTTAATGTGTTTTTTTTAAATTTATTTTTGAGAGAGAGAGAGAAAGCATGAGTGGGGGAGGGACAGAGAGAGGAGCCACAGAACCTAAAGTAAGCTCCAAGCCGTCAGCACAGAGTTTGATGCGGGGCTCAAACTCACGAACCACAACATCATGACCTGAGCTGAAGTCGGATGTTCAACCGATTGAGCCACCCAGACGCCCCTAGAATTTATACATCTTAATAACTGACAGTTTGAATCTTTTAACCAAACCCTCCCCACTTACCCAGCCCCTATCCCTGGCAGCCACAGTTCTCCTCTCCGGTTCTATGGGTTTGACTTTTTTAGATTCCACAGAAGTGAAATCAGATGGCATTTATCTTTCTCTGGCTTATGTCACTCAGCACAGTGTCCTCTAGGCTCATGCATATTGTCACAAATACCAGGATTTCCTTCTTCTTTAAGACAGAATAATATTCCATTATACATAAATATATGCACACATACATGCATATTTATGTATACATATTCACACGTATTTATATATATATATATGTTCTATATATGCACACACCACATTTTCTTTATCTCTTTGGCCACTAATGAGCATTTAGGCTGTTTCCATGTCTTGGCGATTGTGAATAGTGCAGCGATGAACAGGAGAGAGCAGCTATCTCTTCAAGGCTCTGGTTTCATTTCCTTTGGGTGTGCATCAGAAGTGGGAGTGCTGGGTTACGTGGAGATCCTGTTTTTAATTTTTAGAGGGACTTCCATGCTGTTCTCCATGTACCAGTTCATATTCCTACTGACAGTACACAAGGGTTCCCATTTCTGCACGTGCTTTTTTCTTTAGCAAAGAAAAAAAAAACAATGTACATTTCCTCCAACTTCATAATGAAGAGTAAAGATTGAAAAGTTTTACTTGTCCTTTTACAGTTTGGTGTGCAGGGGGAACTAGAAGAGGCACAGAAGACGGTGGGCAGAACCCAGTCAAAATGCCTTAGGCTTAAAATGCTGGGCTTTCAGGATGGAGATTTTACCATTGTTTATGGTTTATATATTTGTGGCTTATGTTCAGCAATGTCAGAGTAACTGAAATCTGAAACTAAATAAAACAAAGGCCAATGTTATTAGAAGAGCCGAGAGACCGGCATGGTACACTGTATACTACTTGGAAATCTTTTTTAATATTAAAATGCATTTTTTAGGAAAATTGCTTTAGTGACCTTCACACGTGGTGATTGTGAAGTGTCACGAAGAGAATTTTGAGCAAAGATATTTGTGAATTCCATAGAAATAACTGTCCTATTCCAGTTCAAATTGCATACCATACAAACCATTCACAAGTTAAAGGTCTAGGGCGCTTTAAAGCAGAGAAACAAAGTAGAATAAGGGCTTAATATTTAGCAGCAAACACATTAGCAAACATCTTATAAAGCAGAGGGACACTTCACTATGCATGCTTTTGATATTCAAGCCTACCTCTTCTAAGCACAGTAGTGTTGTGTGCCCTGCATCTAACATTTTTAATTAATCAAGACTTCAAGGTGCATTTATTTGTATGAAGAAATTTACCAGGAAGAGCCACAAAAGATAGAAATATTATTAATAATAGCATTCGTTTTACTTCTAAACAACTCTTTGCAAGCACACTACTGAGGACAAGATGTCAAAATTGACAACTTTGATATGCTTGAATTGGGATATATACTTGATTCATACTTTGTCCAGGGCCTTGTAGGGACAGGGTAGATGTCGTCTTCAAATTGTAACATTTTCTGGTAATAACGAGTAAATGCAGTCAACTCTGCACTCCTGCCTGCTGGCGTCCACTCCTCTCCCGAGGCAAAAGCACTCCCATCTCCCAGTGGGGAACCCTGCACACTGCCCATCTGTGCACCAGTTACCCAACTTACGGGTTGAGCCTGTGATCCACACAAGGCTTCTCAGACTCTCTGGTCCTTGAGTGGACCAACACAAACAAGAAAAATGGTTTGGCAATTGTGTCCCCTTATCACTGAGCCCAGCAAGAATTAATTCTTAGTACCGACTACGTGAATCCATGAAACCATCTTCATTGCTACCTTCTTGAAAATTAGTACCTTGGCCATTAGAAGAAAAAGTCTAACTCCTCTACACCTCATACAATGAAGGTAGCTGTGGTGGAGAGGAAGGCACTTCAGTCTTGAAACAATGATACTTTTATGGGGCACCTGGGTGAGTCGGTTGGTTAAGTGTCAGACTTCAGCTCAGGTCCTGATCTCACAGTTTGTGAGTTTGACAGTCTCTGTGCTGACAGCTCAGAGCCTGGAGCCTGCTTTAGTTTCTGTGTCTCCCTCTCTTTCTCTGCCTCTCTTTCTCTCTCTCTTTCTCTGCTTCCTTCTCAAAAATAAATAAACATTATAAAAAAAGAAACAATGATAGTTTTTTGCTACATTCATTATTACGGTATTACAAAGAAACCTTCTCTCTGTCTTAGAGGAACCAGTTGTCTGGTTCATCCAGGGGGAACACACACTTCCCAAGTTAAAGGTGTATTCAGAAGAATACAGGGGAAGAAAGAAAGGAAAATCCCATCAAAAATGGGCAAGAGAATTGGGTTTCCTTCACCAGACTATGGATTTCATGAAAACATGGCCAACATATGATGCACATGTGGTGGCAGAGTAGACGTCACAGAAGAAAAAATTGGTGACCTAGAAGACATAGCACTAGAAGTTCTGCAAAATGAAACACAGGGGAATAAAAAGATTCAAAACATAAAATGGGGTATTCAGTCACATAACAATTTTAAGAGCCCTAGAATAAGAAGCGGAGGGAAGAGAAAGATATTTGAAAAAATTATGGTGAAAAATTTCTAAATTGGATGAAAACTATAAACTCACAGATGTAAGAATCTCAATGGCCCTTACCCACAAGAAACATTAAAGCCATGCAAAGGTACACCATAACTAATTTCCTCAAAACCAGTGATGGAGAGAAAAATCTTAAAAGCAACCAGAGATTCTAGACTAAAAACAGCTCACATGCTCATCATCTAAGTCATAGTTAACAAAGAGCATTAGGTTCAGAGATGGGGATGTTATTCAGGAATGAAAAGAGCGAACTGCTGATAAAAACAAAAACTGTGACAGAATCTTCAAAAACATACTAAGTTGATGGGGCGCCTGGGTGACAGTTGGGTAAGTGTTTGACTTCAGCTCGGGTCATGATCTCCTGGTTCATGAGTTCGAGCCCCACATCGGGCTCTGTTATGACAGCTCAGAGAGTGGAGCCTGTTTCGGATTTGGTGTCTCCCTCTCTCTCTGCTCCTCCCCTGCTCGCATTCTGTCTGTCTGTCTGTCTCTCTCAAAAATAAATAAACATAAAAAAATTTTTAAATGAAAAATAAAAACATACTAAGTTGAGAAAAAGACACAAGATATTTTACAAAAAGCAGCCAGGGAGCAAAGAAACATGCCACGAACAGGAACAGAGGTAAGTGTAACGGCGGGTTTCTCATCAGAAAGGCCCCAGGTGAGGACACGGCAGAACAGCGTCTCCATGAGGGAAAAACAACACGAGCCCGTCCACTCAGAATACTCTTCTGAACAAAAGTATATTTCAAAGGTGAAGCTGGAATAAAGACATTTTATGTGAAAAAAAAAAAAGAAGGCTGAAAGAATTCACAATGAGCAGACCTGGTACAAGAAATATTAAAGGACGCTCTTCGGGGGCGAGGAAAATGATAATAGATGGAAACAATGGATTTGCAGAAAAACAATGAAGGGCACGAGAAGTGAGGAATAAGTGAGCGAATATATAACATGTACTTATTGTTTAAGTTATTTAAGAGATAATTAGCTGCTTAGAGAAGAATAACAACACTGTGGCGTGGTGTTTGTAACAGACGCAGAAGGAAAATGCATGACAATAATAGCAGAGAATCTGAAACTCGACCTGAGTCACATCCCTTACACAGAAATGAACAAAAATGAATCGTGGGTAGAAATAGAAAGCACAAAACTAAAACTTTAAAAAGTATAATAGGGAGAAACACTTGGGGACTTAGGGTTAAGCAAAGATTTTCACATCAGAATAACTTGGTGGACTCCATCCAAAGAAACCACTTTCCTATGCAAAAGGCCCTGTCGAGAAAACAAAAAGACAAATTAGAGACTGGGACACATATTTGCAAATTATATTTCCAACAAAAACCTTATTTTAAACTATATACAGAATCTGTGAAAATCAACATTTAAAAGAATCAAATTGAAAACTGAGCAAAAGATAGGAACAGACATTTCACTAAATAGGATGCAAAGATGTCAAATCAGCTCAGGAAAAAATGCTCAACCTCTTTTCCATTAGGGACTGGAAATTAAAAGCATACTGAAATATCACTACACACCATAGATGCAGCAGAAATTTAAAAAATAGTGATCACACCAAAAGTTGGTAAAGATTTGAAGAAACTGAATTGTTCCTACATTGCTGGTGGGAATTTAAAATGGTGGAGTCACTCTGGAAAATAATTTGAGATGGAATTATCAAAGATCTAGCAACAATAATCCTGGGCAATAATACCAAACTTATGTTTATATGGTAACTTATAGATGCAATTCATGACTTTATCTGCAACAGTTAAACACTGGAAGCTATCTAAATATCCTTCAGTGGGTTAATTGTTAAACTAATTGTGGTATGTCCATTCCATGGAATATCACTCAGAAATAAAAAAGGAATACTAGCAACTACTTTCGATTAATCTTAAGGGATTTACTCTGAGTGAAAAAAAAGCTCATCTCAAAATGGTTACATAGGGTATGATTCCACTTATATAATGTTCTCAAAAAAACAAAATTATAGAAACAGAGAACAAACTGGTGGTTTCCGGGGTTAAGTTACAGAGGTGGAGGGAGAAGGAGAAAAGTGCATGTTGCTACATCGGGGCAACACGAGGGACCCGTGTGGATGGAAATGCTCTCTATCTTGGTTATACCAGCGTCAGTATCTTGGCGGTTATATTGAACTCTAGTTTTGCAAAGCATTGCCTTTGGCGGAAACTCGGTAAAAGGTACATTGGACTTCGTGGAGTTGTTTCTTACAATCTCGACGTCCTTGTACCTCGAAATACAAATTTTAACTTAAAGAGAAAAATAGATACATTGGACTTCATCAAAATTAAGAACAGTGCTTTCGTAAGACACTAGTAGGAAAATAAAATGAAAGCCAAGCCATGGACCAGGAGGAAGTATTTTCAAAACATTTACCTGACAAATAATTTGTTTCCAGAATATGTAAAGGATACTTACAACTCATTGATTAAACAAGCAATACAGGACACAAACAGGTAATTCACCAAAGAAGATACATACTTCTAAAGACACAGGTAAAAGGACGTTCAATATAACTAGTCACTAGAGTTAATGAAAATTAAAACCACAATGGGATACCAGTGCACAACTAACATAACAGCTTAAAATAAAAAGACTGAGAATATCAAATATTGTAGAATACTAGAATAAATGGAATTCTTGTATGTTGCCAGTGGAATGCAAAACGTTTCAGCTGTTAGAAAACTCCTTGTCAATTTCTTACAAACATACACTCAACCAACGACCCAACAATTCCATTTCTAGGTTTTTAAGAAAAATGAAATTATATGTCCACATAAAGACTTCTACACAAATGCTTTATTCCTTACAGTCAAAACTATAAGCAACCCAAATAGAGAAACTAATTGTGGTTCATCTATACAATGAAAAAATACTCAGCAATAAATAGGAAACTACTGACATGTGGAACACAGGAAGAATTTCAAACGCATATAATTAGGTAAAAGGATGTAGTTTCGAAATGCTGTATAGTGAATTATTCCATTTATGCAGCTTTTTAAGTATATAAATTTCAAAAGAAGGAAATCTTCTAATGTATGTTCTCTAACAACACTAGAATTAGGTTAGAAATTAATATCAATCATGGATAAAGATGTGGTTTATATACACAATGGAATACTACGTGGCAATGAGAAAGAATGAAATCTGACCATTTGCAACAACGTGGATGGAACTGGAGGGTATGATGCTGAGTGAAATAAGTCGGGCAGAGAAAGACAAATAGCATATGTTTTCACTCATATGTGGAACTTGAGAAACTTAACAGAAGACCATGGGGAAGGGAAGGGGAAAAATAGTTCCAAACAGAGAGGGAGGCAAACCTTTGAGACTCTTAAATATAGAGGACAAACTGAGGGTTGATGGGGGGCCAAAAGAAAGGGGGAAATGGGTGATGGGCATCGAGGAGGGTACTTGTTGGGATGAGCACTCGGTGTTGTATGCGAGCAATGAATCATGGGAGTCTACTCCCGAAGCCAAGAGCACACTGTATACACTGCATGTTAGCTAACTTGATAATAAATTATATTAAAAGATAAATTAATGTCAATCAATATCAGTAACCCCGTAAAAACTCTAAAAACTTATAAATTAGAGAACATACTTTGAAACAAACCAGAGGTCAAGGAAGAAGTCACAAGTGAAACAGAGTACTTTGAATGATATAACACTTCATACCCACTAGGACGGCTAAAATAAAAAAAGACCACGTAACAAGTTTTGGCGAGGATGTGGAGGAACTGGAACCATCCGACTTTGCTATGTGATTGTGAAGTATACCGCTGCCACTTCAGAAAACCTTTGACATTTTCTCAAAATGTTAAACACAGAGTTCCTAACGACTCAAACGATTGCACTCCGAGGTATGTGTATGCCCAAGAAAACTGAAAACACATGTCCACACAAAACTTGTACACAAGTTTTCCTAGAAGCATTACTCAGGAGATGTGGAAACGTGGAAACTACCTGAGATGCCTGTCAAGCGATCAGAGGATAAAGTGTGATGTCCACACAGTGGAACATAGAAAGGAATGAAGTGTTAATGAAGGAATGAAGGGCTGCCTCGCAGACGGACCTGGAAAAAACTAAGTAAAAGAAAAGGCAACAGCTTGTATGACTATCATACTGAATGTCCAGAATAAGAAAATCCATAGAAATAGAAAGGAGATTGGTTAGTGGCTGCCAAGGCTGGTGGGAGGGGACCAATGGGGAGTAATTCAGGAAATTAATTGCCTTACCTTAGGAAATTATAAATAGGACAGCAATGATTA
The DNA here is from genome assembly GCA_030068075.1 of Paguma larvata. Classification (NCBI taxonomy): domain Eukaryota; kingdom Metazoa; phylum Chordata; class Mammalia; order Carnivora; family Viverridae; genus Paguma; species Paguma larvata. Next base: position 46,512,914 of record CM057844.1, on the reverse strand, counting down.
GTAATATAGGAAATAGACAAAAGTAGAAAGAATTTTAACAAATTCAAAAGCTTTTTCTTTGGAGAGAGTAGTTAAATTGCTAGATCCCCTATAATACTATATTAATTTAATTTAATTTAGCTTTTATTTGTTTGATTTTTATTTTAGAAAGAGAGTGTGAGTGGAGGAGGGGGCAGAGGGAGACAGAATGAGAATCTTAAGCAGACTCCATGCTCAGTGTGGACCTCAATACAGGTCTTGATCCCACAACCCTGGGATCATGACCTGAGCCAAAATCGAGACGCGAATGCTCACCGACCTACCCACCCAAGCACCCAATACTGTACTGATTTTAAAAAGAGAGAGAGAAAGAGAACATAAGTTATTGACATAAAGAATAAAAACGTGTACATCGTTACAGTCCCTACAGACATTAAAAGGACAAGGAAATATTTAAATGGTTTTATGCCAAGAAATTTGACAACTTAGACGAAAAAGAAAACACAAGCTACCAAAACTGACAGAAGTAGAAATAGAACAGCTGAATAGCCCTGCTGTTGTCTATCCTGTATTGATTGGATCGCTGTATGTGTGTCAAAACTCCATATAATTATGCACTTCGGATCTGTGCCATTTCACGGTATGTAAAGTTTACTTTGATCATTAAAAAATAAAAGAGTAGAGGCCAAACACTTAGAACGTATCACGCTCTCTCAGGTCTGTGAGTGGACAGTCCTTGCTGTGATTATCAGCGCATGGAGCACAGAAGAAAAGCCGAGACGCGTCTAGAACTCTGGGACAGAAGTAAATTTCAGCAAATATGTGTGACACGGGCAAATGGATCTTGGAACGGCAACAGCTGCACGTTTTTCAACTAAAAACCACAGTTTCCTAGGGCACAGATCCAACAAGTGAAGAGAGAACTGTCTATCAAATAGACACAGAGACTTCCACAGAAGTGTGAGCACCAAAAGACGCTGTACCTTCCTGACGACGGGTTCCCTGCACAGGACCAAGGTCACACAGGTCTCGGCACAAACGAAGGGCCCCTTAGCTTCAAGCATCGTGCTAAGGAGGCGCACCCAGCAGGCATCGACCGGGCATTAACAAAAGAGGCACGTTTACCTGGAAGTTCGCAGCCAGGAGGAAACGCCCTAAGGAGCCCTCCAGCTGTCTGAGACTCCACATTTTATCTCCTTGCTGCCTGTGATGCACAGATGACACTCAGCAACTTAGCCAGACACACCTGAGCTCGTTTGGCTTAACAAGCTTTAGGTAGCCTGGATTCTGGGACATTCTTCTCTAACGTCACGGGTATCTGAACACATTCAACTTCACCCTCTGGACTACCGCTCTTCCGGGGCTGACAATCCGCACGTCCTGTCTCCGACTGGCTGGTGCCCCGAAGAGGGATGTCAGGAAAGTCTGACTTCGTGCTCCATTCCGAAGAAAACGTGCAGACGGTGAAATGCACGGATCTTACGTGTATGAGGCTATGCGAGTGACGGTCTGTGCATGAGGTCAACGTGAGATCACAGTCCCCCTGAAGTCCTACAGATGTCTGGCTTTGGGCAGCGTTGCACCAAACATGAAAGTGTGGCTGCCCACGCGTCTGGCTGCTTCTCCAGCCACGGCAGCATGGAAGGTGACCCAGAGACACCGCTGTCCGGCGGAAGGACCAGAGGACTTGCGACTAATCCACGGAAGGTTTCCACCCAGCGGTGTTCTCGAGCTGCACATTTGAATACCCGGGGAGGTTCCAAAAATACCAATTATGCGTCTCACCTTAAAGATTCCGATGTAATTGAGAAGACTGGGCCCAGACGTGGCGATGTTAACAACATTTCCCAGGCAATTGTAAGGTGCAGCCGGGGCTCAGAACCCAACTGTATAAACACCTCCATCCTATAAGCAGCCCTGGAGCCCAGGCCCTGGTTCTGCCGCTACTTACCTGTGATACTGAGAGCCTCCATCTCCCGGGCCCCCAGGTTTCTCTTCTGTATAAAACCAGGGAGCTGGATTTCTTCAGTAGTTTACAAAGTTGTTTGTGCAGTGAGACTTGAAAACACCATGCCCCGGGGACCCCATCGCGGAGGTAGGTAAATTAAGAGCATCTGTGATTGAGCAGAAACAGCCAGAAACACCCTTCCTCCCCCCGTGCTCCCAGGAGGCACTCCTGCAGGGTTCTGGGGCCTTGGGAGAGTCGCTGGCCTCGTGGCTCTGAAGTGCCCTGTAGCCCTGACGGTAAGTTTCCACCCAGCGATGGGATCTGCTTCGTGAAAAGTGGGTGTCCCTCCAGTCCGCCCCACACTGCCTTCTGCACCCCATCCACGGCGAGACTAGCCGATGTCGCCTGGTGTGGTTTGGGCCGTGGCTGCTTAACTGATGGTAAAAAGGGATTCTTCTCTTTTTCTCCCAGCAGCGCCCACAGGCCACACTCAGAGGGTGCCTTTTAAAAAAAGTTGTTGAGGGGCTCCTCCGTGGCTCAGTCAGTTAAGTGTCTGACTTCAGCTCAGGTCATGATCTCACCATTCGTGGGTTCGAGCCCCACATCGGGCTCTGTGCTGACAGCTCAGAGCCTAGAGCCTGCTTCAGTTTCTGTGTCTCCGCCGCTCTCTGCCCACTCCCCTACTCGTACTCTGTCTCCCTCTCTCTCTCTGCCCCCTCCCATGCTCATGTTCTGTCTCTCTGTCTCTCAATAATAAATAAAAACATTAAAAAATTAAAAAAAAATTTTTAAAGTTATGAAAATTTAAACAAAAGGATGCTTACCCCCAGCAGCTTTTCAAAACTACAAACGTCCCTTGTTTCCTTCGACAAGGCGATGGGTCCTGGTGACAGTCCTGAATTGCGGCAAGCGCACGGGCCTCGCCTCACCCAGAGCTTGTTTACCTGGACTCACCCGTTCGGTGCGACCCGGATCTGCCCGGTCCCCTGCGCACGGGGGGCATGGCGGTGGCTATTACAACCCGTGCTGCAATCGGCATCGCTGACTACCCACCCTCGCATACGTCCACACGTATCCCTTTAGGATATGTGACTGGAAGTAGAATTTCTGGGTCTAACTGTGCAGATACCTTTATATTTAAAGCAATAGTAGGTGAGATCTACGGCTTTAAAGCACCATCTCCACGCATATAATTGTGCTGTGTGTGTCCGTGTGTGTCCGTGTGTGTCTGTGTGTGTCCGTGTGTGTCCCTGCGTGTCTGTGTGTCAGTGTGTGTCTGTACGTGTCCGTGTGTGTCTGTGTGTGTGTGTCCGTGTGTGTCTGTGTATCAGTGTGTGTCTGTGCATGTCCGTGTGTGTCCGTGTGTGTCTCTGTGTGTCCGTGTGTGTCTCTGTGTGTCCGTGTGTGGCCATGTGTGTCTGTGTGTCCATGTGTGTCTGTGCATGTCCGTGTGTGTCCGTGTGTGTCCATGTGAGTCCATGTGTGCTGTGTGTGTCTGTGTGTGTCCGTGTGTGTGTGTGTCTGTGTGTCAGTGTGTGTCTGTGCATGTCCGTGTCTGTGTGTGTCCGTGTGTGTGTGTCCGTGTGTGTCCGTGTGAGTCCATGTGTCCTGTGTGTGTCTGTGCATGTCCGTGTGTCTGTGTGTGTGTCCATGTGTGTCTGTGTGTCCGTGTGTGTCTGTGCATGTCCGCGTGTGTCTGTGCATGTCCGTGGTGTCCGTGTGTGCTGTGTGTGTCTGTGTGTGTCCGTGTGTCTGTGTGTGTGTCCGTGTGTGTCTGTGCATGTCCGTGTGTGTCTGTGTGTGTGTGTCCGTGTGTGTGTCCGTGTGTGTCTGTGCATGTCCGCGTGTGTCTGTGCGTGTCCGTGGTGTCCGTGTGTGCTGTGTGTGTCTGTGCACACGTACACGCACATGCATCTGTGTGTTTACACGCACATAGTCTCCTTCCTCCTCATCACAGGCCTGACGCAGGCACCCAACCCCAGCACATCAACGACAGACCTGCTTCTCAGGAACGGGGACAGTGGCCCCTTTCCGGGGCTCAGGGGACCCATTTCCACCTGCCTAAATGGTCGCAGGCAGCTTCCTTCTCCCTCACTCCCCATCACTTTAATGCCTTCAAAAGTCACCCTCGCTCTTGACAGACCTTCTCGATCTTCGGCTCTCTGGCCCGTCCTTCCTCGATGGAGGTCACGCTCCGAAGGAGGACAATGTCTCCGCGGGAGCAACGCTACGAACGTTTCCGGAGGGAGCAGGTGGAGACGAGGGGAAGTCCCGGGGGGCGTCCCGGGGGAGAGAAGGCGGACGGCGGGCGGCACAGCCAGGGTGGGGCGGGGCTTCCAGCACAGGAGAAGCCTGAGCCACTCAGCGCAGGGGGGAGGACTCAGCAGGAGGGGCTCCGGCCCCCGGTGAGGGGACACGCAGGCGCACCTGGGCACGGCTTCAGTCTTCCCTCGGGAGAGAGCTCAGACCCACTCTCCCGGGAGGCCGGACTCCCTCGGCTGAGCCTCCACGCTTCGAGTAAACTTGGTGCATTCGCTCGCTCAGCCACTCGCTCCTCCGCTCATCCTACAAATACGCACTGAGCACCTACTACTTTCGGTGTTGCCATCACTCCCGGCCGTCAGAAACCAGGAAAGGACCGTGTGACTGTGGCCCAGCTGCATCTCCTGGAGGGAGGAAGAGCAGCAGACGGAAGAGCCTGGCAGGCACAGAGCGGGCAGCGACAGGAGCCGGGGACTGGGAATCGCGGGGACGGCGTCTCCCTTGCTGGTTCCTCAGACACCGAGCAGCACCCACTCACTGCCAGGTACCGGCTGGGCACGGAGAGCCCACGTCAACAAGCAGACCTGCCCCCTCCCCACCCCGCGTGGCATTCTAGTAGTTGACACAGGCAAAAACAAGACAGGCTGTGTCTCTGCAAGCACAGATAATAGCCACAGGTTAACAGAGTCTGAGAGTGACGGAGTGAGGGGGATCCCACAGAAAACAGTAAGTAGGGAGGGCTTCCATGAGGGGTGGCTTTTGAGGTGAGACCAGAAAAACTAGAAAGAAAATAACATCTGGGAAAAACGTGCTCGTTAGCGAGAAGAGCGAGTGCAAAGGCCCTGAGGCAGGAGGAAGCCCCAGGTGACATGCTCAAGGAGCTGAGTGGAGGTGCAGGAGGGGAGGAGAGGGTGCAGGGCAGCGGTGAGACGGGAGAGAGCAGGAAGGTCGAGGATGGGGGGAAGAGCCGGTGGGGAAGGGGACCACGTGGGCCCTGCGGGCTGGCGCAAGAATGTGGGTTTTGCTTGGAGTGTATCCGGCAGCCGGTGGAGGGGTTTTGAGCACACCAGTGACGTGGTCCGACCCGTTCTGAAGGACACTCGGCCGCTCTGTTGAGATCGGACTGCAGGAGCAGGCCAAGGACGCACCAAGTCCCTGCCTCCAGCGTGTCCACGGGCTCCAAGTGGTGCTGCGTGGTTGGCTGCGTCCCCCTTCCAGACAGGCTGTTCCCAGAGGGCCCCGTTTGTCTCAGGCTCTTGGCCCTCAGCACCGTGTGGGGCAAACCCGGCTCAGTTTTGCTGAGGGAGCGGGGGAGGAGGGAGGGAAGGAGGCGACAGTTCCGCGGAGTCAGGAGGGGGCCGAGCCCGCAGCATCGTATTTGTTCCCTAGACTCTGTCTGGATCTGCCTCCCGGTTTATCTTGCTTATTTTGCACAGGACAAGCTGATAGCCACTTAGCAAATACTCTGCTCTATTTCGGGCGAGGCCAGCATATGGCGGCAGGAACGACTGTCCCAGAACCAGCTCCCGGAAGCCAAGCTCTGGCAAGCTCGCGGAGACTCCGTTTCACAGACAGCCGTTTGCTGAGAAGCCCTGGCTAAGAGCTGACGGAGTCGCGGCCCTTCCTGCGAGGCTCAGGGCTCAGCGGCAGGCGGTCGGGGAAACGCAGCTGCCACAGCCCTCCGAGAGCGTCGACCCACGTCCTGACACGCCCGTGGTGTGAACTTCGGGACAGACAGCGTGTCTTCTGTAAGAGAGTCGAGGTTGGGGGGGTCACTTAGTTACTGTTTCTGATGTGTGTGTGTTTGGGTGGGGGACAGAAATAGCCAGTGGGAATTCATCAGGGATTCTGAGAGAATCTGAAAAAAGTTTCTGACTCCCCGTTAAATATATATATATATATATGTTTATATATATACATGAACACAGAGCTTGCATAAGAACTCAGAAGGTTCCTGAAGCCCTTGCACGGATCTCTGGAGAAGAACTCATCCCTTCAGGACAATGCCGTCCAAGGTGGAAACCTGTGGCCATCAACGGAACCCATGGCACAAGATTCGAGAACACACTGTTTTCCAGCGGGGGCTGGGAGACCATATACACCTTTGCTAAACGGATCAGCAAAATATCAAGCCATGTGGCTTTGGTTTTATCGCTGCCTTGGAGGGCTGACCTCTTTGCATGGTGGAGAAATCCGCCCGCTCCCCACTGGCCGGGCTGGAGCGCTCGCCTTACCAGCAGGGTGGAGGTCCCCGGGCGCGGCTGTCTAAATTCCAGCCGCTAAGCCGCGGGCAGGCGAGTGCTGTGTGCACACTCTGCCGGGCAGACGGAACGGTCCACAGTGTAAACGGTCAGCAACGGGAAAGTTCACAGCTCAGACCCGCTGGGGCCAGCTTTAAAGGGTGGGGAGGCCCGATTTCCATAATGCACACCCGGAAGGATGAGAGGGTTTATTTCCGATTCACACGAGCTTGGAGTCTAGGGAGCACGGAGGGACCCAGAGACGCTCTCCACAAGGAAGTCCCTTCATGTTTAGGTCCTTTGTTGTCGTCAGGACGTCTGCAAGCTCCCCGTTGTGGGGGTAATTCCTCGCTCCTTAAGGATGGGGTGTTCTTAGTGGCTTGCTCGTAATGAATAGAATATGCTAGAATGTGGATCCTCCCGGGGCTGGATGCGGCCAGGACTGGAGGTGCTCGACTATCTGGAGTCCCCTCCCTCGTGAAGCTTGGGCTCGCGGCTGTCCCCCGGGGCTCTGAGGACAAAGTGTAACCGCAGAGTCAGGAACCGAACCGAACGGGGCGACCACAGAGCTGTGTGCATAGAAGAAAGCATGGGCAGATCCACCCCGCTGAAAAGTGGGACGCAGCCTGCAGCAGTGATCACGGCGGGCTTCCAGAGGAGGCACCCGGGACCCCAGGCGGGAGACCCTGATAACCCTTCTCTCTAACCTGAGCCTCTGTTCAGGCCCAGGGCCACTCCAAAGGCCAAAAAACCTTTTACCTTCTCACTTGAACTCCAATTTGGGAGAATGGCTCCTTTTGTTTGGTTTTTCAAAGGGAAAAAGACACACCTCAAGATACAGCTCGGGAAGCTGTGAACTTCCTCCAGGGGTAGCACGGCCAGTGGTGTTAACTGAGCACTTACTACCGGAGCCGCGAGTTACTTTCCGACCCCCGTGGCCGCACAGGTGTTGCTACTTCCCCGAGGAGGAAAGGGAGGGGAGAGAATTCGGGATTTCAGGGTGCAGGCACGGCTGGCAGGTGGCAGGACAGAAGCTCACGCTGCCCGGTGGCTCCCACAGAACCCACAGACGCATAATCCTCAGACGTCCCTGGGTCACCCATTTTGCCACCCACGAGGACCCTGCGGTCCAGTGAGGGACACAAGAGAAGCAGGTTGCTGACATTTCACACCAGATGATTCTCTGTCCTGAGGACTGCGGGGGGAGGGACTGTCACCATCCCGGGCACCACAGGGCGGTTACCAGCATCCTGCTCTCTACTCACTAGATGCCAGGACCACCTCCCCTCCAGTTATGACAATGGAAAGTGTCTCCAGACATTGTCACACATTCGCTGGGGCAGGGGCGGGGACGGAGTGACTGACACCCAGCTGACAGCCCCTGACACAGAGGACATGTGAGTTTTGCAAAGTAGAGACAAACTTCTAGAGTGTTCTACAAAGGAAAGCCCCGTCATTTCGTAACAGCAACGCACAACACCACGCGTCTTAAGAACCCCGAAACCTGAGCTCTCCACGCCGTCCTGGAAACTGACACGAGGGAACAGGCTTTGGGGTGAGGAGGGTTTTTGAAAGAGCAGAGGAGTTTTTTCTCTGTGTGACCACATTCCTAGTGAAGACTCCGTGCCGTAAATAATTCAAGGAAACATGGCGCCCTGTGCCCTCCGTCTCTTCCTTGGGGCCTCTGCCCGTAACGTGACTCCCATATTGAAGCCCCCACGAGCAGTTCTTATCAATCCTGGGATCACGTATGCACCTGGGCACCTGTGGGCTTACAGTCCGTCTCTTCTGTCAAACGGAACATCCACTGGGAAGAACCCCGTGTCCAGCCGTCCGTGGCCCAGCGTCGAGCCTTGGGCTGGTTAGCTCTCCAGCGGTACTGTTGAGCAGATCTCTGCACTGATTCTTCCAAATTCTCCCCCAGATCGTCAGGGGAAGTTATAATATCTAAGTGTGTCCACTCACAAGTCACAATGCGGTGGACGGTTGCAGAGAAGGGGAGGAGAAGGGGTAGAACCTCGCAAATGCAAAACCTGGGTAAATTTAGCCCCAACCTGACGGCCATGTCCCTGACTCTCGGCACTCTTCTCATCTCCTATTTTAGAAAGAATAGTCATCAGCTCCTGTAATCAAAGGTCTCCTGTAAACTCACTGATTGGGGGGGGGGGGGCGCGTACTGGTTGTTTTTGAAATAACACCTGCAGAACAATCATTAGAACCTTGATTAATTCTGTCTGACACATGGGAAAAAATGAAATAACATCTTTTAAAAAGCTGCAGGGTTTTTGGTGTGAATAATTTTCAGAGAGTAGTCTAAGAAGGGGGTATACTGCTAAATAGGAAACAGTACACACAGTAGAAGAGGTTGTGTTTGTGCTTGTGTGTGCGGGTGCTGTGTGTATTTGATGTGCACATGTGTGTGTTTACACAAAAAGTAGAGAGTTAATCTACTGCAGAGAAAAATCAGAAAACTCTTGGGATCCTGCAGAAGCTGACCAGGTTGGCATTGGTTAAAGATTCCCCAAATTCATCAATATGGCGGAGGCAAAACAAGAAAGCTCAGGGGTCGTGTTTAGATATGATAGAGAAGGTGAATTTATTTTGTTCCTTCCAACTTCTTAAGAAATACCCCAAAGCTAGGAGTTAAAGTCACAAGGAGATGCCGCGTACAAAAGAAATGAAGGAGGAGTCTGGAGTGACGGTTCCATCGGGGAAGCGAGACCACCCCCTGGGCGACCACGGGTGAAGGGGCCTCCCGGAGAGCCCCCCACAGGGAGGGAGAGCCACAGATGACCGTCCCTCAGCAGGCTGCCTGGATTGGGTGTCAGCGACGCCCCAGACGTGTGTGGAGAGCCGTCCTGGAGAGGGCTTCACACTACATGCTCCTGTCGGTCACACACACGCACACGCGCACACACACACACGCGCGTGAGCGCGCACACCTGCCCGGACTTTGGGTCTGTTTTGGCCACTGCGATGTTACCAAGCCGGGAGGGGACACCAGGCGCTGGTCCCCAGGGGCTCTCTTCCACTGAGGGCCTCCCAAACTGCTTCACAACATGCCAGGGATCTCGTCAAAGCTAACGAAGAAGCAGCACGAAGGGCCAGCCGGCTGCTGGACGCAGCTCCGCTCCTACCCAAGGAGCTCCAGCCTCTTAAGATCCAAAGGGAATCCCGTTCGGAGCGTCCGAGGGGCGGTGGGGCTGCGCAGAGACTCCTCTTAATTAAGCCAAATCCAGGTTCGGTCACAACACCACAGAAGCTTACTTTTTTAACCAGCAGAGGAAGGCTGCACAGAACAAGGGTATGCCCGAAGCTTAGGACCCGCTCCGATCTCGGGTGCGGCTACGAGATTCTGGCGACAATCGGGCAGACGCGACACGAGAGTACGTGGCCACCCTGGAGAGACGCCGCGTGTCTCCTCACCTGGGATGCGTTTACACACCGGCGTGGACAAGAGGTGTGGCGCTCACCCCCACTCGGGGACTCAGACCGTTAGGCCCTCGTCAGGCGGATTCCCTGAGTCCCGGCCTCTCAGGTGGGAACAACGGACCCTTGGTGCGTCTGTCCGGTGAGTCAATATTCCACAAAACGAACGAGGGAAATGGGGCCATCCCGCGGTGAGCCACGCTGTGTGTTCTTTCCAGCTCGTTCTGGTGCTGACTCAGGGTCTCCCTGCCCCAGAGACCGCTCTACGGGACGAGGGTATGCGTGTGTCACAGTGACGGCGCCTCCAGCTGGGGGCCCCTCACTCTGCAAGCCTCAGGGCACCGTGCTCCCCTGCTCACCCTTGGAGTCCGTCCAGGCCGACAGACGATGCCAGAAGTGGGGACATCTGCTCCCGAGCTACAGGGATCTGAGTCCCTGATGCTCAAGGACCGCTCCTCCTCCTCCTTCTCCTCCCCCTCTCCCACCCCCTCCACCCCCTTCTCCTCTGCCTCCTCCTCCTCCTCCGCCTCCTCTACCTCCTCCTTCTTCTTAAGAATCCACATGTAAGTGACGCCATACGGCATCCATCTCTCTTTTCCAGGCTTATCTCACTGATCGTAACGCCCACAGTCTCGTCCATGTGGTCACACATGGCAGGACCTCCCTCCCTGTTACGGCTCCGGGAGATTCCATTGTGTGGAGTGGAACGTTATATGTGTCTATGCAAAGAAATATCATATATCCAGAGATCCCCACTCAGTCATCGACAGACAGAGGCGGCTCCCTAGGTACCTCAACCACTATGCACACGTAATGTCACAGAAACGGAGGTAGACCGGAGGACCCAGGGACCAGGCCGGGGCCCCGGGGAGAGGCTGCACAAAGGGCACAGAGGAGTAAGTTCTGGGGTCTACTATGGTTAACAATACCGTGTCCTACACTTGACACCTGCTAACAGAGTAGACCGTAAGCGTCCCCACAAAGACAATGCCATGTCAGTGAGCGACGGATGTGTTCATTCACACGATCGGTTGTGGCGAATATTTCTCAGGACAGAGCATGGTCACGGAAGTGAAGAAAGGGCCACCCCATCCTGGAAGAAACGACCGCAATGGGAAAGAAAGTGGGGTTCCCCTGCCCTCGTCGTCTGTCGCCTACCTCTCTTCTCTCTTCTCCGGTGTGAGCCTCAGGGCGCGCAGCTCTTCCTGGAGTGGGCACAGGGCGCCCACTGCGAACTGATTGATGTGAATCAGCTTCCCCAGGAGAGCAAAGCGGCAGGGCAGCACCCCCAGTGGCGGCTCGGGGCCCTGGCTGCCGGGTGAGCCCTGTGCACAGACAGACGCTGCCCCCGCACCTCTCCCTTCCAAGGCTGGCTAAGACCCTGATCCAAAAGGAGGGGGGGCCAGACGCGGCCGACGGCGAGTGCAAACAGCGTGAAGACCAGGCTGGGGGCAGGAGGGGGTGTATTTTGCCAAAGAAGAGAAACTAGAAGGACTTAATCAAATCCTTGAAATGCCAGCCCGCCACCTGTGAGCCCGCTGTAACCAGCCTCTGGGGCTAAAAGGGGACAAGTGTGTGGGGCTTTGGCTCATTTTTTAAAAAATATTTTATTATTTATTTTTGGGGGGGGGAGAGCAGAGAGAGAGAGGGAGACCCAGCATCTGAAGCGGGCTCCAGGCTCTGAGCTGTCAGCACAGAGCCCAATGGGGGGCTCAAACTCACGAACTGTGAGATCATGACCTGAGCTGAAGTCGGACGCTTAACTGACTGAGCCACCCAGATGCCCCAGGCTTTGGCTCATTTTTAAGCACATGACATCAGAATCAAGAATGCTACTAAAGACAGCTCCACACTGAAAGGTTCAGAACAGAAGATACTTTGAGAGCAAGGCCCTGTTACACATAAGAAGCGTGGAGCGAGTCACTCTTCCTGGTACTTGTGGGCACAGTCCACCTGCACATCTGGCCCGGAGATGCTCACTGACACGCCCCACTGTGCTCAGTCCTCGGCTCTGCGCAGTGGGAGTTACAAAGAGGAGTGTGATTTAGTGCCAACTTCAAGACGCTCCCCATCTAACTCAGCAGACACATCCTCGGGGCTCGTGAATTCCTTGCATTAAACTACTCTTTCCTGTGGAGAACGACTTAAATGCATACTCTACGTGTGGGCAGTGTCCCTGTCTGCTGGCTGCCGTCTGAAGAGCTAACCTTTCTAGAAGAGCCCACTTTGAAGAGTAATGTGGGTGGGTCTTATTATTCCTATTGGATTCCCACTCCCCTCACTTCCCCCTCCACCAACAGAATTGTGTTCTAGACACTGGTGCTTGGAGAAGCATGACTTTGAGATAGCCTGGCCACGAATGTGCAATCAATCCCCATGTTTCCGAGGGACTGGAGAGCGGGCCTCGGTTGGAGCTGTGGCAGGGGGCTATCCTGAGCTACTTTATTATTTTTTTAATATATAATTTATTGTCAAGTTAGCTAACATACAGTGTATACAGTGTGCTCTTGGTTTTGGGGGGAGATTCCCCTGATTCATCGCTTACATGTAACACCCAGCGCTCCTCCCAAGTGCCCTCCTCAAGGCCCATCACCCATTTCCCCTCTCCCCTACCCCTCTTCAAACCTCAGTACCATCTCACACCAGTCAGAGTGGCTAAAATTAACAACCCAGGAAACAACAGATGCTGGCGAGGATGTGGAGAAATGGGAACCCTCTGGCACTGCTGGTGGGAATGCAAACTGGTGCATCCGCTTTGGAAATGTGTGGAGGTTCCTCAAAAAATTAAAAATAAAACTACCCTACGACCCGGCAATAGCACTACTAGGAATTTATCCAAGAGATACAGGAGAGCTGATTTGAAGGGACACTTGTACCCCAATGTTTATAGCAGCGCTTTCAACAATAGCCAAATCACGGAAAGAGCCCAAAGGTCCATTAACTGATGAGTGGATAAAGAAGATGTGGGTTATAAATACAATGGAATACTACTTGGCAACGAGGAAGAAAGAGCTACTTTAAAACAAAGCCTGGTCTTCAGTGAGTGCGAATGGTTCTCTGGAACACGAGTTGTGTAAACATGGGCTCTGGCCAAACTTCAGCCAGGAGGCAACGAACACTCTCTGGGGTTCTGGAAAGCCCGCCGGGCTGTCGCCAATGGCCGCAGAACATGAAGCGGTTCTAGATGCTCCCTGAGGTTCTCCTTGGTGGGTACACATGAAATCCAATGAGGATAATATTTTTCTTCCATGGCTATATCATTAGTAGTAATATTCCCTAAATTTTATCTTGTAAATAGTTATTTCATGGCCATCAAAGGCTTCTCAAGCACTTTTTAGAGATGATTTTTGTCTCAGAACGGAATTTCATGCCCCATTATCTTGCAATGATTGTGACTTTTACGTGATCATTATTCACTTTTTTTTTTTTTTTGAAATGGGGGCATTGGGGCACAGGCGACATTGTGAAAACATTAAGTTGTTTGCCTTACAGATGGGTTCAGAGTTGAGTGCTCCTGAAGGTACACCTATCCTGTTTCCAAAGCTGGTAATGAGAATATTGTTAAACAAAGGTAGAAATTAAAAATTCAGAATATATTTTACATAATTAGTATTTTAAACTCGTGTGATTTAAGCACCATTTTAAAGAATGCTTTGCCATACTGTAATTCCCACCATAAATCTCGCCTGTAATATATACATTAAAGCGCTCCGAGCTTGCTCTAGAATGTGAATTACTAAGTGCTGATGAATAATTTTGAATAATGTGACTGCTTTCACCATTGAGTGGAAAATTAAGATTGTGGTATTGCTCTATTTAGAAATGATTGGTTTGCAAGAGTGAAACTCACAGCTGTTTGGCCTCCCCTGAATGATGGTGCTTCCAGAGCGGAGCAGAAACTAGGACTCGCTGCAGAGTGTATCACGCTAAAATGTTCCTACTGCAAAGAATGTTTGCTTCCAGGCGCCTGGACGACCAGTGTCTTGGACATCGCCAGGGGAAGACTGGAGAGCCTAGTCATGGGGTGTGTGAAGGGGGGGCATGTCTGTGGGGGGCTGGCCGCATGAACTCCATGACGACTCAGTCTGGTTTGTGATGGCAGGATGTGGGCACCAAAGCAAAGGCACTCTTGCCCGTGGCCCAGGGGCTCCACTCTGGGGCAATGGACTGCTTTCTCAGGACAGAGGCCTTTCCCGGGATCCCGGACTTCCAGGGCTAAGACCAGAGGAGAGTCTGGGCCCAGTGGGGACTTCTGGTCACCCGAGATGATGACGATGATGGTGACAAAGACAACAGCACAATGATGGTTTTAATACTAGTAGTGACAGCAAATGCTAACACATGCACAGCTCTGGCTATGGGCGGGCCCTGTTCTAAACATTCCAGAATGTTACCTCTTCATACTTCACAACGATCTCATCCAACAGGTATGATCATTCCTCATCTTACCAGTGAGAACAGTGGGGTTCAGGTAAATTAAGTAACTGCTCTAAAGTCACACATTTTAGAAATAAAGGGGATTTGGTGCAAACCCTGGTGGTCCGGATCTAATGTCCAGGCTCTTAGCCACTTTGCTAATATTAAACCAGCAAGAATGACCACCAGTTCTTGGCTGTTTAGTATGAATTGGATTCTTTGCTGGATATTTGATATACTTTGCATGCTTAATGTTCACAAATGTTGTGCAGGGTGCAAATTTATGTCCCCGCATTGCAATGGAGGAAGCAGAGCTCTGAGGGGAGAAAGATGTATCCAAGGTCACACTACTGGTGAGCGAGGCCAAGACCAGCACCCCCATCTCGTGGACTCTAACCACGAGGATCTGGTGCAGCTGGCGCCCCGCCCGATCGAGGCGCTGCCGGCAATCACTCCACACTGCCACTCGCTCACCGTCGACGGCACACACAAGCTGGTGTCACTTGAAAATGTTCTTGAAAAAGCAGTAAGGATTATTAATTTGGGGGTATATTAATTTTGTGATATCTCAAAATTTGACTACACACTCTTTTGCTGCCCCATGTGACAAAAAGTACTTCTGGAACACGTCTGCCACACAGCAACCAGCAGCTGTCTCAAGAAAATACATTTGTGTGATTGTGTGAGTTGCTAATTAAACCAGTGCCTTTTTGTGGACCACTATTCTTACTTGAAAAAAAAATGACTGAGAGACAAATTGTGGTGTTTCAGGCTCAGGTCTATGGAACCGGTACTAGAATTAGAATCTGGAAAACTTTGGGGCGCCTGGCTGGCTCAGTCAGTTAAGCGTCCAACTTCGGCTCAGGTCATGATCTCACGGTTCATGGGTCTGAACCCCGTGTCGGGCTCTGTGCTGACAGCTCGGAGCCTGGCACCTGCTTAGAATTCTCTGTCTCCCTTTCTCTCTGCTACTCCCCCACTCACACTCTGTCTCTCTCGTTCTCTCTCTCCCTCTCAAGAATAAATAAACATTAAAAAATTAAAAATAAAATAGAACTACCATATGATCCAGTAATTCTACTACTGGATATTTACCCAGAGGAAACAAAATCACTACTTCAAAAAGATACATGTTTATTGTAGCATTATTTACAATAGCCAAGATATGGAGGCAGCCCAAGTGTCAAACAATAGATGAATGGATACAGAAGATGTGGCATATGTACATATATGTGTACATGTATATATGTGTATATGCATATATATACATATATATAGAGAGAGAGAAAGAGAGAGAAAGAGAAAGAGACTGGAATATTACTCAGCCATATAAAAAATGAAATCTTGCCATTTGCAACAACATGGATGGAGCTAGAGAATATTATGTTAAGTGAAGTCAGTCAGAGAAAGACAAATACCATATGATTTCACTCATGTGGAATTTAAGAAACAAATGAACAAAGAAAAAAAAGAGACAAACAAAAAACTAGACTCTAACTTTAGAGAACAAACGGACGGTCACCAGAGGGGAGGCAGGTAACGGGACTGGCGAGACAAGTGATGGCGATGGACAGTACACTCATGATGAGCACCGAGTCATGTACAGAGACGTGAATCACTCTACGGTACAGCTGAAATGACCAGACCCTCTCAAAATGACTCCCACTGAAAAGAATGGCAACTTTAAATGTTGACGAGTGTGCAGAAGAACTGGGGTTCTCACACATGGTCGGTCAGTGTTTCACTTATTCATATATATATACATGTATGAATGCATATATATACATATATAAAGTTTATTTATTTTGAGAGAGAGAGAGAGAGCACAAGCAGGGAAGAGACGGAGAAAGATGGAGACAGAGGATCCGAAGTGGGCTCTGTGCTGAACATCAGAGAGCCCAATGTAGGGCTCAAACTCATGAACCATGAGATCATAACTTGAGCCCAAGTCAGGTGCCCCATTGTCGGTCAGCATTTCTAATGAAGCTACATATAGATGTACACCATGACCTGCCAATTCCATGGCCCATGTGTTTTCCCAAGAAAAAGTAAAAACATGTGTCCACAAAAGACTTATACACATCACAGCTTTATTCACAAGAGCCAAAACTAAAAGTAATCTTGACGTCAGTGAATGGGAGGGTGGATAAACGCTCTCTGTGTCTATCTGTACAATGACGGGCTCAGTAATTTAATCGAACAGAGTAAGGTACGTAACCTGAATGAATCCTGACAATCATTATGCCACGTGAAACAAGCCTACAGGAAACAGCACACAGTATGGTAGCATACCGAAGTTCAGAACAGGCGAAAACACTCTACGGCAGAAAACAACCAGCAAGCGGCTGCTTCCGGGCACGGGGCAGGAAACAGGAGATGGTGGGAAATGGGAGAAGGAAACTTTCTGTGATGAGGGAACATTGAGCATCTTGATAGGAGTTTGGGTTACTTACACACATGCGTTTGTCAGCGCGCATGGGATGAGTCACTTAAAATGCGTGCGTTTATTTTTATGCAAATTTTACCTCAAAAGAAAAAATCTAAATAAATGCTAAACTCTGGTTTATGACACATATGTTGAAGAATTCAGGGACATGTGCACTCACTTCTACAAGTGACTTTGAAATACATGAAACGCATATGATGGTTTGATGCTTGGAGAGAGGGGACAGAGAGTCGGGTGCAGAAGGGGTAAAACAGGAACAGTAAGAGTGACATGGGGGAACGCCACGGCGTGTGCAGGCACTCACTGTAAAGTTCCGTTAGCTCTTCTGTCTGTTTAAAGGTGTGTAATGGAATGTTGGAGGGGAACTAAGTAGCAACTGAGTGCATACTGGGCTCAGGCACTCGCGCCCCGCTCTGCCGGACGCAGCTGGCTCTGCAGACGGTGGCCCTGAGCCCTGAGCCCCCCAGAGATGCCCTGTGGTCAGGTGACCTGCGTGGTGCTCCCTGGCCATCATCCTCCCTCAGAAGGGTGCACGACCACGGCGGGCAGGTGGGGTCCAGCACGGATGCCGAGTCACGAGGACACAGGCTCTGAAATCTCATCTCCAGGGTTGGGGACATAGTTCCACTTCTGGTTAGCTGTTCGACCTCGAGCAGGTTATTTAAACCCTCTGTACCAGAGTTTCGCCATCTGCGAAATGTGGGTAACACAGCCCCTTCCTCCTCGGGGTGTCAGGAAGAACCTACCAAACCAATGCATTTAAGTGACTAAGGACAGTGAGTAGCAGCACCATTGTCATTATTATTGTCTCTCTGTGACTCTCATATCCTCCCGTTCACCTCTAACACATGAGCACACAAGCACTCCCCAGCTCCTTCAGCCAACGTCCTAAATCCTCATTAAAAAAACCTCAGGAAATGGACGGCTGCCCCAGGAACCGGCAGGCTGACCGATGGGACATGAAGGTGGGCACAGGCGGCGGAGTGAACAGACAGCTGCCATAACCCAGGCAAGAGTGATGGCGGCCCAGGCCAGAGGGGCGGGGCTGTGCGGGGAGAGGACGGGGTTCTGGTCCGACCAGATGTGCTAAAGAATCAGCCGTGGGAGCCTCAGGAGATGTTCATTCTCGACGTCCCAGTCGGCATCCCTGATCGTCCCTGCTATGCCCACATTACCTCCATTCGAGGGCTCAATCCAAATAGCCACCTTCATCCATCAATGGAGATTAATTTCACAAAAATATTCTGCCCCTCCCCCCGAAAAGAAAATTGTAGAACAACAGAGGATTCCATTTGTATGACAGAAAATAATGAATTTTGGGGGGATGTATGCATATGTGATGACTTAAGAAAAACGAAGAAATAATGATAGCATTTTGGGTAACAGGGGAGGAGAAGAGGTACAGTTGAGAGATGCCCATGGGCTTCGAAGACACTGGTCTCGTGTTACTTGAGTAGGGTAGAGAGTCCACTCGTTGTCATTCTTTAAGGAATGCATCAGTATGTGTACTCTTCTGTACATATGAAATATTCATAATCGAATAAGGAAAAAGGTGCATTTAGAATGGGAAACATTCATCTAAATCAGGCGTCTCAAATGTGCCTGTGTATACATATGGAGAAGGCTCGTAAGTACCGCAGAGATGTATGTATAAGTGATATTGTGGTGGATGCATACGTATTTCTACAAGGATACATAAGAAATAAAATAGCTAAAAGCTAAAAATACCACTTCTATAAAATAAGCAGACATTGCTCCTCAGCCTTTTGGCTAAGACCAAGTGTAGAGAGTGAGCACAGAGTGGAAGGGGGAAGAAAACACTAATTTATATCCTCCATCTTTTAGATTCTACTCTGAATGACAGAAGCCACACCTGTGTGTATACCTCTATATTCTACAGTTTTTCTACATTTGACTTTGTAAAAACCACACGTTGTGCATATTACCTTTATAATATTATTAAATAGCGGTTAAAAAATGCCACACTCAGCAACCTTAAGATTCTGCATCAATAATCACAATGAAAGCAAAGGTATTTGGGATTCCTTGGCCCAAGACCCTGCCAAAACCAAGAATCACCTCGCCAATACCCCCACGCTGGAGTAGAGCCTGCAGACCTGTCCCCGCTCATGGCCGCCCCTCGCTAGGGAGGGACGCCTGCGGTCACAGCACCCCCAGACACAGCATCTCCTGGAGGCCCGCTCAGGCAGCTGTCCGTGGTGCTGCACTGCTGGCCCCTTCCCAGGCCGGAGATCAGAGCTGTCAGGGTCTCTACGTCCAATGTGCTATAAAGGCCGACGCTGGGACGGAACTTGGCGTCCGGGTCGCAGTTGGCACAACAAACGAGACCTCAGGCCAGAAGCAATTGACTCCACTAATTTGCTGCAAAGAGGAGTGGGGACACATGAAAATGGCCATTTCAGATCACGAGTGTCATGAATACAAATGAAATATAAATTCCCAGTGTCTGCGGGTCGTGAAGCCCGTCGTGCTTGGCAAGTAGGACGCAGGCCTGCTAATTGCTCACCCACTGCCAGCCGTCTGAAAAAACAAACATACTAATATGGCTTTGACTTTAGACAAGTACTTATTTGCATCCCCAGATGGGAATGTACACAGAGACAAGAACGCTGGAGGACAGGAGCAAGGCAGTTCGGAAAACATCAGAGAATGTATTGTTTTTGTTCTTAATGTTTCCACTTCTCAGAGAGAGCTGCTGGAATTTTGCAGAGATTCCCAAATTCTTCATTAGAAAAACTTTTTGCGGGGGGTGCGGGGGCGGTGCCTGGGTGTCTCAGTCAGTTAAACATCAGAATTTTGATTTTGGCTCAGGTCATGATCTCATGGTTTGTGAGTTCGAGCCCCTCGTAGGGCTCTGTGCTAACAATGTGGAACCTGCTTGGGATTCTCTCTCTCTCTTGCACACGCGCGCGCTCTCTCTCTCTCTCTCTCTCTCTCTCTCACTTGCCTCTCTCTCTTTCAAAATAAATAAATATTAAAAAAAATGAAAAACTTTTCTTAACACCTGCTGGCCTGTCAGAAGAGTGAATAACAATAATATTTTTAAGGATGCTGATGTTTTTAAAAAGCTTATTGTCTTAATTACCGGCTGCTCTGAGGAGCCTTCACAGGGCATGTCAATTGGATCGTTAATTGTACAGCAGCCTGAAAAAGGCGTTGCCTCGAAGCACTAGTGGAAGAACAAATGATTTCTAGCCCATTGGGCTCCACAGACAGCAGGAGAGCACAGGAGTGAACTCTCGGGGGCTGCGAGGCATTTACACACAGCGTGCCCAGTCCTGGACGACCCCACAGATGGGCTTCCCAGGGCCAGTTTCCAGATGGAGTCTGGGAAGCCAGCCAAGTTCTTGGGATACCTCAACTAGTACGCGTCCAGCTGGGATTCAAACTCAGGGCAGCCTGTGCCCTTCCCAGAAGTCCATGCAGCCTTCCGAGAACAGTCTTCAAACATCTTTTCTCTTTATGAAACATTCAAGAATTAATGCAGATTCCTTTTGTCTCACGGGTCAGTAAGTGCCAGCCCACAGAGTGACGGATTTCCTTAAGACACTTAGAGCCCAAGCTTCATCTTCTAGTTCAAAAAATAAAGTTTCTGTGCTTCTAAAGCTGGGTGTGTCCTTGGTAAGTGAGTCAGGCTGCACGGCTCCGCCTCTGCCCCGACTCTGACTCTCTCGTCTGCCTGCTCCTTCAGGTCGTGCCCTCCCTGCCTGCCCACTCCACACCCGGACCAGTGCGGCGCCCTTGCGCTGCCGTCTCTGAGCCGTATCCGCAGTGTTCACTTTAAACATAAACCAGGCGTGCGGGCAGAACAGAGCTCCCCACGAAGGAGGCTCGTCTGCGGACCGCGGGATGTGGACAGTACCCTGGGTCACCTGAGTAGGTCAGCCCTGAAGACGGCTGGCGGGTGCACTGTCACGGGTCTTAACCACTGAGGAAGTGGCCACCAGCCCACGAGGGCCGCTAGTGGCTGGAAGAGGGGAGGAGATGGGAGTCTCCCCTGGCGCCTCCGAGAGGAACACAGCCACGCAGGCACCATGATTTAGCCCCGTGAGACCACGGGTGAGCTCCAGGGCTAGGAAGAACAATGTTGTTTGAAGCAGTAACGTACGTCGGCTGGTATCACTCCCTGCTTACAGCACTTTCTCACCGCTTTCCCGAAAATCTCAGTGCCTCACTGTGCTTAGTGGCCCCGGGTGAGGGGACCTACCTGACACCAAACCCCCTGTGTGTCACGTCCCTTCTCCCTGTCACTGGACAGCAGGCTCAGGGCCCCTCGTGCTGTGATCGGGTGTCCCTGGCCTCGGGGACTTTGCCCTTGCTCCCCCTCCCTGAACCACTCTGCCCTCTTCCTCTCCGCCAGGCCTCAAGTTCAATGTCGCCCTCTCAGAGTGTCCTGTGCACCAGCAGCAGCGGCTGCTGGGATTGCTGCAAATGCACGTTTTCAGGCCCCACGTCAGACTTGCCTGAGCAGAGACTCTGGGGGTGGAGGGCCCAGGTGCACTTGTTTGCTGAGCCTCCACTCACCCCCTGGCGCCCCAGGGGGTGGCGGCCTCATCCATCTCAATCTCTGGCACCTAGAACGAGGCAAGCCACATAGCAGGAGCTCAGTAAATATTTGTGGAATGGATTACTGAATTTATTTTCTAGAAGCCGCCAAGCAGGCACCACGCTATGTATAAAAAGATCGAAACAGCACGGCTCTGTCTTGCAGAACTCACAGTGGAGTGGAAAAGGGCTTTTCTCACACAGCCTGGTGCACGCCGTGACACAGGCACACGACGGCCCGAGTGAGGGCCCCTGAACCCACGTGATGCCTGGCGTGCCCCAAGTACAAGACAGATCGTATGTGACACACATTCTCATCCGTGAACTGCATACAGTCTCCCCGGGTTACAGTGTGAGCCCCTCTTACCGCTCGTTCAAAGCCACACCGACGCCTGGTGCCGGGGCAGTGCCTCCCGTCCAGAGGAAGTCATTAAAAATGTATTGAATGTGGGGCACCTGGGTGGCTTAGTCAGGGGGGTGTCCAACTCTTGATAGGAGCTCAGGTTGTGATCTCGAGCCCTGTATGGGGCTCTGCACTGGCAGTGTGGAGCCAGCTTGGGATTCTCTCTCTCTGCCCCATCCCCCCTCATGCGTGCATGTACTCTCTCTCTCTCCCTCCCTCTCAAAATAAATACATACACTTTTAAAAAATGTGTCAGGGCGTCTGGGTGGCTCGGTCAGTTGTCTGACTTCAGGTCATGATCTCACCACTCGTGGGTTCAAGCCCCGTGTTGGGGTCTGTGCTGTCAGCTCAGAGCCTGGAGCCTGCTTTGGATTCTGTGTCTCCCTCCCTCTCTGCCCCTCCCTGCTAGTGGGCTCGCTCTCTCTCTCTCTCTCTTTCTCAGAAATAAATAAATGCATACATGATAAATGTGTTGAATGAATGCATGGTTGTAGACTCAGAAGACAGAAAGATCTTAGAGGGGTGTGGCTTGTGGCAGCCAGGCTTGGGGTGTTCCAGCAGGAAGGCGCAGCCACAGCAGAAGCCCTGAGTGTCGGGCAGCTCGAGGAGAGGCCAGAGGGGCGGCAGCGGGGCGCCTGGGGTGATGGCGGGGTCGTAGAAGCTGTGGTTCCAGCTGTGGTTCCAGGCAGAGGCCACCAGGGGGCTGCACCGCAACCCCCACGGAGAGCGTTCCTGTCCACGACTCTCCACGCAGGTGAGGGGTCCCCATACAGGGTGGGGTGCTATAGCGGGGAGCCACCGGCTGACCTAGCCCCAGCAGCAGACAGACCGCCTTCCCCTCCCGGTGCTGGAGACGCTGCCGGAAGGGGACAAGGGACTCAGCCCAGAAGGCAAGCTGAAACTCCCCACATGAACTCTGAAAATAAGGAATGGGTGGTCTGAACACCGCTCGAAACCGTGCACTGGGAGACACTGAGTCCTTTCAAGGCCATGGGCTAAATAATTTGAGGCTTGCGAGTCATTTGAGATAGATTCATCACTGCACCTCACCAGCTGGCCTTGCGGGGACTCATTTGATACGGCATCTCCCTTCAGCGAATTTCCAAGAAAGGATTGTGTGCACTTCTATTTATCTATGATGAAAAACACAACAAAGCCTTCTACCATCAAGCCTACCCTAATTCAGCCGAAGCCCGCAGGTAAAACCTTCTGTGAGCATGCGTGGAGACAAACGTGGACGTTCCGTGAGCGGGACAGGCACCCCCCTGCATACACGTGACACTGAGCACGTGGCGCCATCATAAACAAAATCACACCAAAACCTGTGGCACCTTTCTCCCCTCCTCAGAAACGCACTGGGCCGCGGCCCAGCGAAGATACGTGGTGATCTAAGCTATTCATCACAGGTAATAGAACAGAAAAATAACTTTTGATACACAGCCATTCCAACATGTCACGTTTTAGAGTCTTTGCTAAATCACACTGTCACAGTTCACTTTATTTTACTGCTGAGTCAATGTGAAAGAATGAACTCTCTCTCGGAAATGTCTCTGCTTAATGCTCAGGACCTGCTCTGCTAAGTTCAATACCGCGACGGTTCCGGGCTTAATTCACTCCTTGGAGCAAGCCATTAACTACGCATTGCTGCTTTGTGCCTGCTCTGTGAACTGTCCCCTTTTCTTAAACACACAACCACACGGTAAAGGTCCCCTAGGACGGGGTGTGGTCCAGGTTTGGTAGGTACTTAGCAGAAAGTCATGGCTAATGGGCCCGCGCCCATGCAGCATCTGTCATGTGACATCCAGGTATTTTGCACCCATTAAAAAGTCAACCATATGGCTGTTCAGATGATATTTTCTCCCGCAGAGACAGACTGAGATTTAGTAAGAGTGACTGCATTATTTAACAGCCGCAGTAACGAGATCATCACAAGGTGAAGGCCATCACTGCCATGGAAGGTTGCCCCAGCCAGATACGGGGACCTGTTGGGCCTGCTTTTGAGAACGTGCAAACGCAGAGTATACTGTGCACGCTGGGGCATGCTGGGAGCAGGATGGGACACGCTGGGAGCAGGCTGGGGCATTCTGGGAGCAGGCTGGGACATACTAGGAGCACATTGGGACATGGTGGGAGCTGCTGGGGGCAGGCTGGGGCATGCTGGGAGCAGGCTGGGACATGCTGAGAGCTGCTGGGGGCAGGCTAGGGCATGCTGGGAACAGGCTGGGAAATACTGGGAGCACGCTGGGGCATGCTGGGAGCATGCTGGGGCACGTTGGGAGCACGCTGGGGCATGCTGGGAGCAGGCTGGGACATAGAGGGAGCAGGCTGGGGCATGCTGGAGCAGGCTGGGGCATACTGGGAGCAGGCTGGGGCATGCTGGGAGCTGCTGGGGGCAGGCTGGGGCATGCTGGGAGCAGGCTGGGACATACTGGGAGCAGGCTGGGGCATGCTGGGAGCAGGCTGGGACATACTGGGAGCAGGCTGGGGCATGCTGGGAGCAGGCTGGGACATACTGGGAGCAGGCTGGGGCATGCTGGGAGCAGGCTGGGACATACTGGGAGCAGGCTGGGGCATGCTGGGAGCAGGCTGGGACATACAGGGAGCAGGCTGAGGCATGCTGGGAGCAGGCTGGGGCATACTGGGAGCAGGCTGGGACATAGAGGGAGCAGGCTGGGGCATGCTGGAGCAGGCTGGGGCATACTGGGAGCAGGCTGGGGCATACTGGGAGCAGGCACAGGCCGGAAGTCCTGCTCACCTTTGCCAACACCCCACTGCTGTGTTCTGACTCAAGGAATGCCCAGAATGCAGACCGGCTCTAGTTAATAACCGAGAGAAATGCCGTAGTATAAAATCAATAGAAGAAATGCAAAATTGAACAAATAAATAATGATCAAACGGAAAAAGTATCTGTAACTCCAAGTAAATTTTATTTTATGGCATCAAACACATGCAATTTTTTTTCCCAGAAGAAAGGACCCAGAATTTCCCAGGAAAGGAAATTTGGCATAAAATACGAGGGGAAGAGGGCATTGAGTTTAGAAGCACGTCAGGCCCAGGAGGCGCAGGGACTCAACTGAACAGTCAGGAAAGGCCCGGGTCCCAGTCAGCGCCGCCTCCGGCTGAAGGCAGAGGTGCAGCACCTGAGATGGCCGGCTCGCCTGCTTTCCTTCCTTCCTTCCTTCTTTCCCCAGATGCCCCTATGTCAGGACCCGGGATGGACTGCAGGGTTCTGTCCCCAGGATGCCGCTGCTCCCACGTGGCTCCCAGGCCGGTGGGGTCACGGCTCAAAGACAAAATAATGCCCCACCTCAGAGTGGTTTCCCCAACTCAACACGCAGCCAGAGCTCGGCAGTGCACGTGGGATGCGAGCGGGGTCCCCCCTCCTGTCCAGCACTCTCCCGCCCCCCTACCCCCACCCCGATTTTCCTCCTGGGCCCCCACCCAGCTTCCTTCCAGCCTCAGGCCTGTGCCCGTCTCTCCGCCGGAAATGCTCTGGCTCTCAGGCCGTCACCTGCCCCTGCTCGACTTCACGCAGGGTGAGCTCCGATCGGGGCAAACAGACAGCCTCGGAGACGGAGGTGTCCAGGCAACCTCCGCTCATGTGTGGTGAGGGCGGTGCTTTGAGAAGGAAGCTTTGGCGAGCCCCAGCTCTGTGCGCCCCTCGGTGGCTCTCCAGTGGCTTGGGGACAGGCGCTGCCAGTGCTCAAGGTCGCCCAGAGTTGCAAGAGCAGAGGTGACACAAGGGAAAGCTAGAATACTCGCTGTTCTCGAGACTCAGCTGCTTTTCCTTAAGACAAAAACTAAAACCCAGAAAACAGAAAAACTTGTGTTCCTGGAAGACTTTGGCTGATTTCTAGAGCCGTGGAAACACTTATTCTAACCATTTCTGCCGTCTTTCCTCAGTGGGAGAGTGACACTCGGAGGTCCTGACTCTGCGGTTCCCCTTCTCTCTCTCTCTCTCTTTCACGTTTAGACTCCCCTCCTGACTGCACCGACCTGGGAGCAGCTTCAGTCTTCCCTGGTTCGAAAACTCCTCCCATCTCTCTCGAGTGCTCCCTCTGGCTGCGGTCCCTGGAAGTGTCTGACTAGACCGGCTTCTCACGCCCGCCCACGGCTGCGCCCACTCCAAGCCGTCCCCCCACCTCGCTTGCCCAGGGCCTTCCTCCCAAGGTCTCCAGAGGCCACCACCCGAAAGTGCTGACACAAGACCTGGGCCGACAGACCATCCATTCAGGCCCTGAGACCCTCTGGGACTGCCAGTCCCTGTAACTGTTTCCAAATCCCCTGTCACTGGTGGCCTCACGGGTCCTTCCCTGCACGTGTTCCCCGGGGCCGTCTCTGTCTGTGAGCAGTCCCGCCATCCATTCCGCCTGGAAGACAGGACCCCAGCTATCATCCCCGGAACCCCGCTTGCCTGCACCGTCCACGCCGGGTCCCTCGCCACCTGCCACCTGCCCACCATCCCGGCAGGGGGCCGCCTCGCACCCGCCGACCGACTCTGCACGGGGCCGGCTCACACCATCTCCCTGGAGCCAGTGGGCGCATCCCCTCCGAACCTGCTGTTGGTGAAGTCAGCTTGTCGCTTGAAATGAGCAAAGGCTACAATCACTGTTGTTCTCCCTGAGAAGCGGCTGTCGCTTCTCATGCGCCGTTGCTCCCTGGCCCCCTCAGGTGCCCGATCCTTCCTCACTTTGCAACGGCGCTGCTACAGCTCCTGCCTGGCTTCAACTCCAAAAGAAGTCAGGAGAATCTCCCCTCTCTGTGGTGAGGCAGTCGGGGCCCGGGAAGTGCGTCAAATGAATGAATGAATGCGAGGTGTGAAGGGAACCATCCGGAGAGGCCGCAGTTGCCCGGCAGGACCCTTCCCTCTGTGGGCTCCGCGGGCACAGACGACACACTGTGGACAGCATCCCAAGGTGCCCACGTCTACACACACCGTGCGGGGCAATTCAGAGAGCGTGTGGCGTGTCTCTCCGCGAGCGGGCTGTTCGCCTCCTGGCTGGCCTCATGTTCGCAGGTCTTCCGATGCCTTTCTGTGGAGGACTGTGCCGTAGGCTCTGCCGTGAGCTCATGACACTTTGGAAGCTTCGCCGAGAGTCCGCTCCCAGGACGGGAGGCGGGACACTGCCTTCGCGACACACAGTTCATTCCGGGTCTTCTTATGCAACAGGGAAACAGTACTGGTTTATTCTTCTTTTTTAAAAAATTACCTAGGTTGTAAACCAAGAGAGACGAGATCCAGAACGGGCAGTAGGCTCCCGCGCGAGGTCCTGGGATTCCCACACCCGCCTTCCCCGGTTCGGGGTAAATACGGCCAATCCCGGCGGGAATGATGGAAGAACTGTCTGGAAGACGCGCCAACAATCAGGCACGTGCTGGCTGGATCTGGATGTCGGGAGAGGAGCGGAGGGCATCCAACCGCTGCAGGAGGGGGGCTGTGATTCTGAAATCATGACAAAGGGTCGATCACCAATCTCCAAAAGGGACCATATGTAAGCGTGGGGTTGGGGGGGGAGGGGGCTCCTCAGGACGGGCGGACTGAGTCTGTTTCCCGCTGCCTGTCAGCAGGGGCCCCGCCCCAGTGCCCTGCCACACGCGCCTGCCAGGGCAGTGGGGGCCTTCTTCAACGCAGCCTGCAAGGGAGAGCGTCCGCGCCAGACAGACGTCACCATCTCTTGCAGGGCAATCCCAAAGACGACATTCCAATCTTGGCCACATTCAGTGGTTGAAGGCAAGCCACGGGTCACGTCCACACTTGAGGCAAGGGAATTACAGGGACATGAATTCCAAGAAGTCGCCTTAGACTCTGCTTGCCAGGCCTCTGGACCCCAGTGCCCAGCTAAGGGTCTGAGGAAAGAAGAACCCAGAGTCCTCCCAGTGAAAACCTCAGTGCTATGCACCTTGCAGGCAAACGCCGGTTTTAGGAAGACGTGGTAAAGCAAACATTGTTACAAGCCAGCAACCAAATCATCCAGATGTTTTTAGCCAAGTGCAAAGCTACTTATTTATCGAGTGAGAAAAAAACAATCCCAGCCCTAGTTAGTCTTCAGCCCAGTGCCAAGCAGCACACCCCGTACAGCGATGAGAACATTAAATAACAGAAACACAAAAACAGCAGCAACAGCCATTTTTTAAAGGAATTTGGTAAATTTGAAGTCCAATCTAGATGCTAATAATTGCTTTATTTACTCTGAATAACTCATCATAATGCCAAAGGTCCGGCTCGTTTTTTCCTGTCTGTTCTGGAAAGATGTATTTACAAATAGACGTTGAGGTTCCCAGAGAGCACTGTGCTCATTCTTCATTCTGAGAGACAATTGATTAGTAGAACCTTGAAGTCATTTTTCAAGGAATAACCATCAATATTAACAGCTGCCAGCCTTTCCCATTTATAATCAGCTAAAAACAGTTCTTCCCCACGGGGAGAAGGCTTACATTTCCGACCTGGGGTTAGTTTATAACTCCCAGGGCAGGAATCAGGCATCATATGGAGATGATACGGAGACTCGGCCGTCCGAATAGCAGCTGACGAGGAGAGCTAGGTGCCGCTTTGGAAGGGGGTGGTCAGCACGTGCGCCCGCAGAGCACGCACGCTCCCTGCGACCTCGCGTGCAGCACCCGCGTTCTGCACGGGGCCGGCCGGCAGCGGGGCAGGGCAGAAGACACCCAGCACTCGGGGTCGGAAGGACCTGAGCTGGAATTCCTGCCCCACCACTAACTTACTCCTGTCCCCAGGCAACTGCTTCAAGCCTGAGTCTCAGGCTCCCCAGGGCAGACCACGGGAGGCCACCTCCATTTTGTGGGACGCCGCAGAGTGAAGGCACTCGAAGTCCCGTGGCGTCGGATACCACCACTTAGAGCATTAGAATTCGGCAGGCGTAGTTCTGCGGGTCTCGGCACTGCTTGTTTTGAAAACTTTGTTCTATGAAAACTTCCAGCCGCAGACAGAAACGGAGAGAGCAGTGAGCTCCGTGCATCCATCAGCTGGATGGACAATCACTCACTCGGCCGATTTGATTCCGTCCACACACACAAACACTCCTCCTTCGAATTATTTTGAAACAGAACTCAAACATCATTTCATCTATAGATGTGTCAAAATTTCTCTCTAAAAGATAGAGGCCCCTTTACATCCAATCTCAGGACTATACTGCACTGAAAGCAATAATCTCTTACCACACGAAGCATCCAGTTGGGACTTGATTTCCTGATTTTCTTATGTATTATTTTATTAATGTTCATTTATTTATTCTTGAGAGAGAGAGAGAGAGAGGGAGGGAGGGAGGAAGTCGGGGACGGGCAGAGAGAGAGGGAGACAGAGACTCCTAAGCAGGCTCTGAGCGTCAGTACAGAGCCCGACTCGGGGCTCAATCCCACGAACCGTGAGATCATGACATGAGTCGAAACTGAGTCAGACACTTCACCAACTGAGCCGCCCAGGCGCCCCCCTCGCCCCTTTGTTTTTAAACTTAGGCCA
The DNA here is from genome assembly GCA_030068075.1 of Paguma larvata. Lineage (NCBI taxonomy): Eukaryota > Metazoa > Chordata > Mammalia > Carnivora > Viverridae > Paguma > Paguma larvata. The sequence goes on along the minus strand of CM057844.1, from coordinate 46,483,748 downwards.
GGACTTTGCAACCCTTGAAGAGTTGACATGTGGGGCCGTCCCATGCACGGGAGAGTGTTCAGTGGCCTCCCTGGGCTCCACCCACGTGCCGCCAGGAGGACCCTCTCCCCCTCCGCGGTGACCACCAAAAATGTCCCCAGATGTTGCCAGACATCTCCCGGCTGAAGAGGAGGAATCACCTCCTGTGGAGAATCACAGATTTGGAAGATCAGAGGCACCGCATCAGAAATAGTAAAGAGATTATAGTAAAGGGCCTTTTCGTGCGGGGTGGCGAGGCCCCTAGGCCCTCAATTTCACAGTCATTTGACAGGGAATGAGCTTGAACCGCGCACACCCTCCGGACTGTAGAGCGCGGTGGTGGTCTGCAGGTGACCGGTGACTCTGGGGCACACGCCCTGCCCTAGATCCAGGTCAGTAAAAGTATTAGATACAAGGCTTTGTAACAGAAAAATATGTTTGTAAAAGATGTTTCACTGGTGGAAAGAGAATGTTTTATTCTTAGTCCCCCTGCCCCCCCCCCCCCAGCTAGTCTGGTGACAGCCAAGACAAATGAGTAAAGCCGGGGCCACACGGCCTCACCTGTGGGAAAAGCATCCTCGTGGCCGCCCCAGGGAGATGACAACTCACAGAGGAGCTCGCTGCCATGTGGTCTCCCTGTCCCTGTCCCCGTCCCCGTTCCTGTCCCCGTCCCCAGCCACCACCTGGCAGGCGGCAGCAGTCACTTTGTGGGGGTGGGAGCCACACTGGCTGAAGGTGAGGCACGCTCTGTGCTCAGAACACTAGTGTGACTGTCACGCCCACATCTTTGGGGCCCCACAAGCACTCCACCAACCGTCATCCGGACCACCCTCCATCCGGCCTGCGTGTCCTGAACCCGGACTACCTTCTTTCAGGACCCGAGGCTGGCAGGGACAACGGCGGGACCCCTTGCTCTTCCGAGGCCCGGATCTGACTGGTATCGGAGAGCCAACCCAAGGCACCTTCTCTGTCCCCTGAGCAGGAGGTCATCCGTGTAGACAGGGCTTGTAAAAACACCCCAGCGTGTGTGCACACACACACACACACCTCTCAGGGACAGCGTGTGTGCACACACACTCACACGCACCTCTCAGGGACACTACAGTGGTGTCAGCTCCGAGCACACGATGCATGAATTCTAGGCGAGTCTGTTTAACAAACTGAAGGATTTTGAGGGGAAAAAGAAAAGGATACTAATGCCACGTCTCCCCCAAATTGCTTCATGATCACCAAGGAATGTGAAAAGGAACGGTCTCAAACACCAACCACCCCCGGAACTACTGAGGGATTTGCCAAACTCGGAGTGAACGAGAAACGCAAGAGCAGAGACTAACAAAGAGACATTCCTCAGGTGCCGAGAACCCGGAACCCCTTGTCCTTCACCGTGGCCCCGAATCTCCACAACCACCTCAGGAACTAAGCATCGACACTGTCCCCTTCTCAGGGATGAGAAAACAAAGGCTTGAGATCCTCCAGCAGTGTTTCCTCGGTCTGACAGCTCAGAAGGAGCGTGGTGGGCGCCCGAGGCCTTCTCTGACTCCACTTCCCCGATCTTCCGGAACATGACAAGAAAGTAGCCAGCAGGCCTTCATGATGGACGGTGCTTGTCAGAAAAACATCGATTTGGTTGGAATGACGCCCCTCCCCCCCAAATATATAGCTTTTTGCTCTTAGCGTTTTTTTATCCTTTATCTGGAAAAACCACGTTGGCATATCATTTGAAAAGCTTACAAATGAGTCTTGCAGGTATAATAACACCACTGATCAGTAGGCTTGGAGGCGAGGCATGCGCTGGGATAAAATTATTTTTCTCCCAAAGGGACAAGACACTTAGCAATAAAGTGCCCATTAGCAAATCCTGCCCAACGGTGAAAACACAGGCTACGGGCACATAACTGGTGAGGGCGTGCACGGCGCTCTCAGCTGGAATGCAGGATTATTTTATTTATGAAAAGGCACTGGGAAAATTTTGCTGAGAGGGGCTTACCTGGGAAGGAGAGTGCTTTCTGCCCAGATTTCGCTATTGCTACACCACGGAACTCCAAGCGCTGCCCAAAAAATGTCATCGTCAAGTCCAAGTTTCGGGGTCAGGAGCAAGCCGCAAAAGCTGCCCCCAGGCAGGCTGCAATTTGACACCCATCCTCTAGATGAATACCTAGTTCTACCGTCACTCCTCGTGGTAGCTGAGAAATTAACACTCTTGGGGCGCCTGGGTGGCTCAGTCGATTAAGTGGCCGACCTCGGCTCAGGTCATGATCTCACAGTTTGTGAGTTCGAGCCCCGCGTCGGGCTCTGTGCTGATGGCTCGGAGCCTGGAGCCTGCTTCGGATTCTGTGTCTCCCTCTCTCTGCCCCTCCCCTGCTCAGGCTCTGTCTCTATGTCTCTCAAAAATAAATAAATGTTAAAAAAATAAAAAAAAAAAGAAATTAACACTCTCCAGAGTCTGCGATGTTCAAGAGAAGCCAGTGCAGTGTCATGGGCACGGAGGGAGGGTGGCCAGAGGCTTCCGTGGATTATGACAGAGCCTCATTTCCACAGAATTCCTGCTTTCAGACTGAACAGACAGAACCTGCACCCCCTGCACGGTATGAGACATTCCTCCCCAAATGAGCATCCTGGTGCCACCGCTGTCGCCCACAAGCCTGTGCCATGAAGTCTCGGGGAGGGGGGAGCTGCAAGAAGATGCTTCTTTCTAATGCACCTGACCTTCCTCAGGTCACATGATCCTCAGTGTCAGAGGACAAGTCCTGATGGGCCCAAGTCTTTTGTGTTCAAAGTGTGGTCCTCAGGGCCCCAGGGCTGGTCTTTCCACCTAGAATTAAGGATTTGGGGGTACAGCACGGAGACCCAGGGAGTCTGGACACGGCTTATTTGCAGCATTAAAGAATGAGCTTAGGCCACTCAGGACAAGCTGTGAGGACTCCCAGTATCTCCCTACTAATGCTTCTCCGTGCCTCTTCCTGCCTCGTTCCCATACCCCACGGGGTTGGGCAGTACAGACAGGGGACTAAGCTGATGGACGGGACTGTGGGATTTGTATGGTTTGGGAACTTATAAAACCTTGCTCAGAGTTTGGCTTCCTGGCTCAGGCCAGCTGCAGGACACCACTCGGTCCCCACATGGCAATAAAACCAGCTCTGAGGCCACGGGCCGAACGGTGGTCCATGGCCACCGCTGTGGAGAAAGATGCGTGGTGGAGCGGGGAACCCCAGCACCCCGTTCCGGCCCCCAGGCCTGTCTGACTGGAGACAGAATGTGGATTAGGAAACGGTTCTCATGAGCAGCAGAACGGATTGTTTTCATACTGTGTAAAATGAAGACTCTGTTCAGACTTGTCCATCCCTCACACACTGTTCCAGCAAGGACTGGTAATTATTTTATCCTGTTAAACATGGGAGGGGCCCGTTACACGGTCACAGTGTAGCAACGGCGCTAATCCTTTGGGAGACGAAACCGTGTTCTCCCATGAATCCACTAACATGCTTCCTGAGTGTTCACTATGTAAACAGCCAAACGGGATTTCCTGAGATCCGAGGTGGGACCCTCATGCTCACAGCTGACGAGTAGCTGTGGACGGTTCTGCTGAGCCCCGAGAGACGGCAGGCGAGGACTTGGCTTAGCCTAACACTAGGTGACCCGACCGGACAGGGAGCGCCCCTCACATGCAGAGGAAGACGCCTTCTCCAGGGGGAGGGAAGGCTCGAAGGAGCAGGTCCTGGAGAAGAGGAGGGGCGTGAGCAGGGCTGGGCGGGGGTCCAGGCGGAGTCGAGAGATAGGCTGCCCCGCCTCTCCCCTCCTCGCGGCACACAGAGGGGCTTGGTTGCCCCCACACTTGGCGACGTGAGGGCGTGAACCAGGTCAAGAAGCAATTTCTCCACATGCCATGTGGGGACTCTGCCCTGCGAGTCTGTCCCACGGTGACTCTCTGAGACCCCCGAGGAAAGATGGCTCAGTGGGCTCCACCTCATGTCAGCCAGTGAATAATGATGGAGGCGGTGGGTGTGGGGACCGTGGGACGTCCCACTCACTGTAGGAGGAAAGGAAGGAGACGGATGCACCACCAACGCTGGGCAGCAAATTATCCAGGAGATGATCGTGGGCCTAGAAAATTCACATTCGTGCATATTCACGGAGCCTTGCACACAACCTGGAAACACAAGACTTTAGCAGAGAGGAATATGCTCCTTACAGGGGCATTTGTTCGTTGGTGGAGGCAAAACTTCACAGTTGGCGGAAAGAAAGTGAACTGAGTCATAGATTCAGAGGAAAAGGACAGGCCCGTGGAAACTTAAGGAAAAACCCGCCGGACAAGGAGGGGTTGGCACGGACGTGCAGAAATGTCCTGGAAACCAAAGTGGGGAGGGGAGCAAAGGGCCACCAGCTGGGGCCGGACGTCCTCTGCTCTCAGTTACCCGGCGATGAGAATGATAAATGGTGAGCGAACCCCCACGTCCATGGATGAAAATACCCGCTGGGGGGCACCACCCCGGAGGCACCTGAGGGAGGCGTTGGGAGAGGGCTGTCCACCAGGCAGGGCAGGCCGGGTCCGCGCTAGGCTAAGTCGGGAGCCACAGGCCCAGGTGACGCCACCCACGGGCAGACCCGTTCTTCTCCCGGAATAACTGTACCAAGTGTCTGTGCAGGCTGCCCGCACACCCTCAACTTGTGTTTGCTGGGACCCGGCACTGGAGACTGGCAGGGCCCGCTCACCCGGCGCCCGCTTCATGTTGTGGGATCGCACTAGCAAGCCCCCCTTCCTCCCTGACCTCCCCGAGGGCCCCACGGCAGCGGGATGTGACGGTCACGGCGGAAGGAAGGCCCGTCAGCGGTCACAAACTTGACGAGTCAGACGGCACGTCTTCAATTGCCTGCGGGTCCAGGCCAGTGCTGGGCGAAGGTGCTCACGGGTGACCTTGACCCTCCCCTTGCGAGCCTGCCTCCCGCACCGCAGGGAGGGCCCCACGGCACAGTCTACACCCCTATGACTTCAGACTCTCCCCGTGTCCACATCTGGGCCGGGTCCGGGGGAGGAGAAGAGGATACACTTAGTGGCTACAAGCCACCAAGCAACCGGGAAGGACAGTGTGGAACACGCTACCGAAATCACTAGCGATCTTGGAACAACCCAGACTTCTAACCCCACCGATGAGGCTCTAGCCCCCGGTGTAACCGGATGTGCAGAAGGACAGAGGTTGAGGCGGCGGCACTTGGTAGCGTGTGGAGACGTTCTGTGCTGTCACCGCTGGCGGTGGGACGCTGCTGGAACCTGCCGGGCGGAGGCCAGGGATGCTAGAGATATCCTGCAGTTTTGCCACAGCTCCCGTGACAAGCCTGATCCTGCCCAAATACCAGCAGGGCTGTGGTCGAGAAACCCTAATAGGAAACTGTGTTCATCGCAATGATTTCATAGTGGGGAGAAAAAAAAGGAAATGGCCTAACTTTCCCAACATAGAAACTTGGTTCAAATGCTTTTAGTAACTAGAGAATATCGAATTAAAATACCTTTAAAAAAGTTCGCTACTTTAGGAAATTTAATGGCACGAGAAAACGTTCATGGCATGCTGCCAAGTAAATAAAACGGTCATTGGCTGCCAAGGGCTCTGGAGGAAGGACCAGGGCCTCAGGGGAAGTGCCCCAAATGACACCGTGATGGCAGATGACATCACTGCACGTTCGTGGAAGTCCACGGAGTGCACGCCACCAAGAACCGACCCTAATGCCAACGGCGAGGTTTATGGTTAATGACGGTGGACCCCACTGACTCGGCATCTGTGCCTCCTGTACCCTCCTGGGCAAGCTGCCGCTGGGAGGGACGGGCGCGGGAGGGACGGGGCGCCGGAGGGAGAAAATACAGGTGGACTCTTGGCTCTCTCCACGTGCTTCTCTGTGAAACCAAAACTGCTCGACGAGTCCATTAGTTTAGAAAATAACGATAAAGCTATTACGGCTATTACGATGTTCGTTCCATGGTTATCTGGATGACATCGAGGCTCCTCACTTAACCCCCACCCCACCCCCATCTCCCAGGAGGATGACCAAGGACCCAGGACAGACACGCCGCCTGTAACTTGGAACTCACGGCGCGTGCCTCTCCTCTGTTTCTTTGCCACGCCAAGGTCAGAAACACGCCATCTCTCTCTTCCTCTGAGCGCCTGACCTCACGGGAGGGGTGGCACTGGGCCTCCCGCCCCGCCAGGAGGACCTGGGTCTCTGCCACGCAGGTGCTGCCTTGCCAGGGGCTCTCCTGGGCTGCCATCGGCTTCCTTGGACTGGGGGTTGGGGGGCCAGGTTATTGGGGGGCTAGGCATTCAAGAGGACCTACACGAAGGGGAGACTCCGTCACCTTCCTGCACCAGCTCACTGGGACTCTGTGCTGGGCTTCTGGCCAAGGGCACCGGGGCTCAGGGAGGGTCTGGGCAGCCCAGGGTCCTGTGTGCAAACCACATCTTAATCCCGTTACCACCTCCCCAGGCTAACGAGACTCCCAACTCATCTTGCAAGCGCGCCTGGACACACGCACCTGTGGCTTCGAGGAAACAACCACAGACGGACACGTTAGTGGGACTCACGTGGTGTTCAGTTTGGGAAGGTGGAGTCATGGTTCCCTTCCCCCCAACGTTTTGTTTTGAAAATTTCAAGCCTATAGAGAAGTGAAAAGAAAAGTACACCACTCATTTGCACCATTTGTGCGTGTTTCATTCATGTATCTATGCAGATATACAGATGTTATATATTTATATATATGTATATAGGAACATAAATATTATATATGAATACATATAAATAATATGAATGTAATATATAAATACTAGATATTTATAGAATAATTATGTAGGGATCTTTTCCAGAAGAATCCCGTATATGTGCGTCGACATAAATGCACTCCTTTTTGGCTGAAGCATCGGAGAGCTAGTTTCAGACGCCGTGTGCTCCGCCCCTGATATCTGAGCATTAAGCACCTTCCAAGACCCAGGGCATTCTCCAGCGACCTCCCCTGGCCTTGGTGTTGACAGGTCTGGTCCCGTGCACTCGGAGCCCACGGGGGGGGGGGGTGGGGTCGGAAGGCGCGCGGCGCCCCAGGGTCCTGCCTGAGATACCCTCTTGCTCCGCTCCCCTCCCTCCCTGCTGCGCCCCCTCCTGCCAGCCTCCCCGGGATCACTTTCCTGCTGACGCACCTGCTCACGGATCCCCTGCTCAGAGTGCGCTTCCGGGCAGCCTGACCCAAGACGCAGCGTCACCGAGAGAGAAGTGACTCCACAACGAGCCCCTGCAGACGCACGACACGCTCTTCTTTTGGGTCTTCCGTTTCCTCCTTGTATCGTTATCTGTGTTGAATTTATGAAGGGAGAGCGTACCCAGTAGTATGGATTCAGGGCTTCTCAGGGCACATGAGAAGCATTACCAACGTCCTCAAATATTTGAAGTCAGCTCGGGAAACGTGGAGTTCAGCACCAGCAGCTTCTGGAAGCAGCTACGATGGTCGCTGAGGAAGGTACGGAGGGGAATGTGTCGCTATTTCGTGCTCGCGGCACAGAGACTTGCCACTGGAGACCACACAGGGCAGGCCCCCATCTGAGGGTGAGGACGTCTGCGTAGCCCACGGGTGCCCCTACTTCTGGGGGCGCCTACTGTTTGCCGAGCCGCTGCTAACTGCTGGAGATGCTGCTTCTCTCCGGCTGAGTCCTCTTCGGGAGCCGCTCCACCCGCTGACTCCAGCTCTGGTTTCCTTTGTTTTTTAATTTTTTTTAATGTTTATCTTTTTATTTTTGAGAGAGAGGCAGAGTGTGAGTGAGGGAGGGGCAGAGAGAGAGGGAGACACAGAATCCCAAGCAGGCTCCAGGCTCTGAGCTGTCAGCACAGAGCCCGATACGGGGCTCGAGCCCGCAAACCTCGAGATCATGACCTGAACTGAAGTCAGACACTCAACCGATCGAGCCCCCTGGGCGCCCCGACCTCAGCTCTGGTTTCTAAAGCTGCAGGAGGAACAAACAATCCCTCCCTTCACATGTGAGGCTTTCAGAGGTGACAGAAAGCTCTCTGGCTCCACCTCGTCCCCACGCTGGGCGCACGTGGCCTTGACTACACGCTGTTCGCTCCCTCATGCGGCAAACAGCTGTCGAGTGCCCGCTACGCATGAGGCACCACGGCCGGTGCTGGAGCACAGCGGCGGACTGGACGGGCAAGGCCGGCCCTCCCGAAGCTCATGAGCAGCTATGTAGACAGTGAGCGTCTGCTCCTTAGGCCGCGGTGCGCGGCCCACAAAGTCACCCCGTGGCACTTCCAAGCCAAGGGCAGGGAGAAGACTCTTGCACCTTTATCCTTAAAACGTTCCCAAGGAATCTTCTGCAGAACACGTGATCCCAAGAGATGCTCCCCAAACAGGGGTCAAGAGGCACACGGACCAGCAAAGACAGCACGTGGCATGCTAGAAATTCCGCATCTGCCTGTGGCCCAAACTCGACTCCACCTCTTTTAAACCCGCGTCTCCCTGACCTGTTCGGACCACACAACTCCGTCTCTTTTTGGAGGAGGAGTTTGGGTTAAGGTTAGGGTTATCTTTTGCAGCTGGAATTCCTTAAAGCATTCTTGCTTTGCCCTGTTCCTAAAACTGGAGACAAAATTAAAACCTAGGCAGGCACTTTCCCTGCCTGTTGCCACCCCAGGGGAGGAGACAGGAAGATGTCTGCTGGCGCCAGGGTCTGCACGGTCGGCGGAAAGTGAACAGCAGACTCTCTGCGCACACCGTGAAGGGCCTCTGAGTAGGGGTCTCTGTGTCCTCAGGAAGGAACAGGACACGGGGCAGATCAACCGGTCCCTCCTGGGCTCAGGGTTTTGGCTCAGAGGGGGTGGGGACCACCATCCACTGAGACCAACCGACCCCCTGTGTGTGACTGTCCCTGGTGATGCATTTGGCCTGTCAGTGGAGTCACGCCCTGCAGGAATGCCGTCCCCTCCTGCCTACACCACTGCCAGCTCAGAGCCCTCGGCCAAGCATCCCAGGCATTTGGGGAACCAAGACAGGGCGGAGGGCGCCCAAGCATTACTAGGACCCTTCTGGATGTAAGTGACAGAAACTAAATACAGACTGGCTTATTAAAAACAAGAACATCGCTGGGTCCCATGACCCGGCGACTCAGGGCCAGGCCAGCTGCAGGGGCCAGCCTCTGCCCTCCGGTTTATGTCCCTCTCCATGGACTGCACTCTGCGGACGCCCCCCGGTGGTGACACCGGGCACCGGCTCCTGTCCGGGTGAAGAGAGAAGCCTTTCCTGGGGGCCTAGCCCAAGTCCCAGGGCCCACTCACCCGACCGATGAGGAGAATAAGCTGACCGGCTCAGCCTGGGCCAGGTGGGCTCTCTGTGGCTGGGGTCGAGTCGGCCCCACCCAAACCACGCGGATGAAGAGTGGGCACAGGGTGGTCCCCCAAAGGAAAATGTGAGCGCCCTTACCCCGACCCCCAGGGGCCCACCGTAGGGGAAGGGCGCACCCACCCACCGAGCCAGCCGTGTCAATGGCACCGGAGAACAAACCAGACCTGCACTCTTGCTCCCAGACCGTGGCTTCTCATCAACACTGAGTCCACCTTGCCCTTGTCTCCCCCAATCACCTAAGGATGACCTTACAGATAAGAAAGATGAGCCCAGGGCTACGCATGTTAACAGTCACTTCAATGGCGTTCCATTCGGGGTGGGTGCAGACCCTCCCCTGCAGGGGGCCTCTCGACGCGCCTAGACCCTGGGCCCCCACTCCACGGGAGGCCAGCGCAGGAATCTGAGTGTGCCGCCAACATCCCGCACAGCGCTCTCGCACGTGGTCCTGGAACACCGCTTTGAGAGAGCCAGCTGGAATCCACGGAGAAGCAACCGGGGCCTGGGAGATTACTTCATATCTTTAGAAGAACAAAACAGCCTGAGGACATACATGTAGTGCACAGAATCAGAGGGAAAGAAGGGTGTGAAGAAAGATGAAGGACTCTGTCATGAGGAGAAATGAAGACGTTTGAAATACCTCCCATGCCACGCTCTGAGATAAGATAGAAAACTCCCCCGTCATCGGGAGAGACTGAGAAATGACAGAGACGGTAGGCGGTTTGGTGCTCTCTGGGGAGTCAGAAGGTCCCCTTGGGGCCCAGGCAGCTCTGTTCCTCGGAGCAGAGACCTCCGGTGCGTGAAGACTTGCCTTGGGCTCAGATGGGCCCACTCGTTAGGGCTGGAAGACGGGGAAGTAGAAGGACTGAGCGTGGTTACAAAATCTGAGTCTGGCACAGAGACACACAGGCATGTCCCCCTGCCCCTGGTGGTGTGGACAGACACACGCGTATATACACAGCTACACACGCGCGCGCGCACACACACACACCCTGGAAGAGTTCCACTAATCGCTGTGATACGGGAATTTTAATGTTGTGCTTTATTTTTACATAAATAAAAAACACAATAAAACTGTAAGTCAGGACGGACCAAGCTGTTAATTACATGTCGTCGTAACAAACGGTTTCCTGATCACGGGGGGCTTAAAATAGCAAAGGCTTGTTTCTGAGAAAGCGCCGTGCTGTCTGCGGGTGGGTGGCAGCTCCGCGCCGTAGGGTCCCGCTGGGGACCCTGTTCTGGCACCGCTGCTGCTCAGGGCAGCGGAGGGAGGGAGGGCCCGTGGGTGTCACACCAGGAGTGAGGCATTTTGTCATGGAAGTGACACGTGCCAACTGCACTCACAACTCCCGACCAGAGCTGGTCACCTGACGCCCCCTCAACAACGGAGGACACGGCAGGAAATGTAATTCTACCAGCTACACGGACAGGGACCAGACACATAGATGCATTTCTGCCATCCACAGAGAAATGAGTATTGCTTCGTACTAGCCACTAGTACACTCATAAACTATAACAATGATATGTATCATACGTATGCATATTGTGTTGCGTGTACATACAGATAATGTTACATGTACACACATACTTGTACACAGGCGTGCATGCACACACTTCCCCCTGTGCATATGTGGGCACACGTGAGATTATGAGTCACCCCACACGGCTTAGCCCACAACGAGCACTTTAAAAGACTAAAAATAGGGGCGCCTGGGTGGCTCAGTCGGTTAAACGTCCAGCTTCAGCTCAGGTCATGATCTCACGGTCCGTGAGTTCGAGCCCTGCATTGGGCTCCATGCTGACAGCTCAGAGCCTGGAGCCTGCTTCGGATTCTGTGTCTCCCTCTCTCTCTCTGCCCCTCCCCTGCTCATGCTCCATCTCTCTCAGTCTCAAAAATAAATAAACATTTAAAAAAAATATATATATATATATAAAAGACTAAGAATAAGGGGCGCCCGAGTGGCTCAGTTGTTGAGCATCCAACTTTGGCTCAGGTCGTGTTCTTATGGTTTATGAGTTCGAGCCCCATGTCGGGTTCTGTGCTGACAGCTCAGAGCCTGGAGCCTGCTTCCGATTCTGTGACTCCCTCTCTCTCTTCCCCTCCCCTGCTCACAATCTGTCTCCCTCTCTCTCTCTCCTTCAAAAATAAATAAACATTTAAAAAATTTTACAAAAGACTAAAAATAAATTATGATCCCAACCCATGGGTCCTTCTGCAGACCCCAGGCAGCGTCCAAACCCCCCACTGGCTTCTCCGCACTCACTCCCTTGCAGAGGAGCTGTGTGGAGGGTTACCCTGTCCCTGGGTCAGCGGGAGAACCGCCCTGCTGTGCCTGCCCGTGCACACACAGCAGCAGGGCCCGAAGCCCTTCCAGGTACCAGACACGGGGCTGTGGCAATCCGAGCTAGCCCTCCCCTCTCCAAGCTTCCATCGCAGCGGGAGACCGATAATGTGTGAATAAACCATCCGATAAGACACCCTCCGGTGGTGATAAATGCTCTGAAGAAAATCAAACAGGTAATGAATGGGGTAGGGGGGAGGCAGTGAGGGCAGAGGAGTAGTGGCAGTTTCTTCAGGTGGGCAGGCAAGCTGGCTCTCTGAGGAGCTGGCATTTGAAGGAGGTGCCGCAGCAAAGAGACCCGAAGAGGCTCTTGGGCACCTGCATCCCTCGCCGGGAGGGGGTCCTGAGGTGCTCCCGGCCCTCTCGAGCATGCAGGAAGGGCAGAGGGCTCCGGCTGGGGGTGGGCGGGCTCCCAGAACCTGTCTCCCAGGTAACTCTGCCCACCTGGGGCTGCGAGGGCTCCCTGGCCATCCTCAGTCTCCCCCCTTTACTCCTTTAGACGCCTGCCCGAATACGTGCGGGGCCGTGCAGTTGGCCGTGAAGGATCTTCACTGAGCGGCTCCCACCACCCTGAGTGACTGCTCCCCGCTGGAGACAAATAACCACATAGTTCAGCTCGTTCCCAGGCAGCTTCCCATTCCGCCTGCACATTAGAGCTTCCGATGCGTGGCGCTCAGCCTACTTAGAGCTTCTTTACGGCCTCATCGGCAGTAACCGGACGATTACAAAGGCTTCTTCTGTTTTTAAAAACAATGATTTATTGGACCCCTTCAACTCTTCTTTCCCGAGTCTGTGTATTACATGGGCATGTTTGGCTATAATTAAATTCCTAGATTACTGTCAAGCCGATTGTTTTACCCATCCAATCTGTAACAATGCATTTTTATTGTCTCTTATTTTTTAATTAACATGGAAATAGATGTATTCTTTGAGATCTGGAAAGGAAATGAAAACAGCCCTCTTCTCGAGTCAATCCACTCCAATCAGAGGGACTCTGGAGGAGGAACGTGGGCGTCTCCAGGAGCTCTACTTAGCGTAGAAGGAGACAGACTTTCTGGGTTCATCCATCCCTCACTCTACAGGTGTTTACTGAGCACCTACTAGGTGCCGGCCACTGAGAAGGCCACAGTGGTGAACGAGACAGGATGAGCCTATCCTCAAATGCCTACATTCTGCCGGGACTGACGTGCAACAAAGAAGTAAGTTTAAAACAGGAAGATGAGTGTCCTTTATAAAGACAAGCCAACAGCATGCCTGACAGGAAGCGACGATGGCCGAGGGCTCTGAAAATCAGGGGACCGTGGCAGCCCTTTGGGAAATGACACTGAGGCGAGATCAGACCTAGGGGGACAGAGCGAAGCCCAGGGAAACGGCACTGATGGCAGAAAGAAACAGCAGGTGCAAAGGCTCTGGGGCAGGGGCGACCTCGGCAGGCGTTAGCAGCGGCAGAGAGCAGGGAGGATACAAGGCGAGGTTGAGAAGCTGAAGCAAATGGAGCTGAATTTGCAGGAAAACAGGAAAAGAAGCATCTTCTGGGAGCAGACAGGCAGGGAGGAGCGGGCTGGGGGGCTCTGGAAGCAGCCCCGGCCGTGGCTGTATCCTAGGGGCACGCCTGCACAGCACGCCTGCTTCACGCCCCAGACCTCTTGGCCAAAGACTCTTGCAGCCCAGGAGCGGGCATAAAACAGCACGGGCCTTCATGCCGGGACACAGGCAGTCTGGCCTGGTGACCAGTGACCAGAGCGGTTTCCTCCACGCCTGGCTGTGGCCTCCGACCATGGACGTTCTGCAAAACTCCGACAGAAGCTGCCCCCCAAGAACAGGTGTGGCTGAGTTTTCCTCTCACCGGGAAGGATGGAGGCTCAGCTCGGCCGTTGCTTTGATGTAAAGAAAGCAAGGATGTTAGGTATTCTGTGCACTTCGCAGTCTGGGAACCTGATGAGCCCCCGCTGCACTGGTAGCCTTGATACCTAGAACGGCACCCGGCAAGTCTAGGTGCTCAATAAATGACTAAGAGGAAGACTGGCTGGATTGAAGACTTGACCCCTCCTCACAGCCCCTCGATGTGGCTGCAGAATCCAACGTTCCTTCTCAAGTCCACCCTGCCCCCAGGGCTCGCCACACACCCGCTGCCCCTCCCTGGGTCCCTGCAACGGCGACCGCGCGCTCGGTGCCTGGGCAGCGTGAAGCCTGATCACCCTTCTCCCTCTGAAATCCCCTTCTCTGGCCCTCTGGCCCCTTGCTCCTCTCTGCCCCCTCGGAAGTGAGCCGCATTCTCTGACCTCAGCCCATGGCAGGGTCTCCAAGTCTTGCCAGGCTGCTCAGAGATTCGGTCCTGGCCTCAGTATTTGACCCATTTCCTCCTTGCAACTTTTCCTCTCTGCGGGCATGCTAGGAACAGAGGTGGCGACCTGACATCCTGTCATTTAAAGCAGGGCCAACCTAGCATGTCTAATCAAACATACGGAAACACCAGGCACGTCAGCAAAGGCAGGTTCGGGCTGTGGCTCCGAGGCCTGGGGTCTGGGAGTCCAAAGCTCGTCACAGTAGGAAGCAGGTCGTGGCCCGCACCCCCTGGGGTCGCCCTCCGTGCGATCCATCTCTGTCTCTGGGTCCACTACTGGATAGGAGGCCAGGGAAGTGAGTGGCTTCAGAATCCCAAGGCCCCCAGGGTGATGAGGGTTCAGGCAAAACATGTCAAAGCCGGTGGGTCTCAGGCACGCCCTCCTCCCGAAGAGCGTCTGTCTCCCTCCCGCCTTCCCTCACCTTCCAGCATCACAGCTTGAGCAGGCGCCAGCTTCCGGAAGGAGCAGGAAAGAAGCCTGTCCATCCTACGTGCGTGTGCCTCAGGTGGCCAGTCCTCCTGGTCTGCCCAGGACACAGGACTGCCAGTGCTAACGCCGGCTTCCGTCGGCCATCCAAATGCGCGTGCACACCTGCACGTGTGCACGCCTGCACGTGTGCACGTGGGCGTGTGCTTACACACGCTGGTCAAAGACGCGGGTAGATTTCCCGTGCCTCCGGGACGCACAGCTGAGGTGGCGTCAATCAGCACTTTCTGGACTAGGCAGCCCTTGGCTCTGCTTCTCTGGAGAAGCAGAAGACAGACCCCAGATGGTCCGCAGAGAGAAAGAACTGAAGCTTTTCACAAACTCACTACAGAGCTTCTCACACCTTCCAGAGAAGAGCTGCAGGGCTTCAGAAATCCTTTCTCTCATGTTCTTAGCCAGAAAATAAAGCACAGAGAGGTGTGTGTGTGTGCGTGTGCGTGCGTGTGTGTTTTCCAAAAGGAGCCGAACCTGCACGCCCGTGTATTCATGAGAGCGGGCAGTAGGAAGAGTTTCTCTGCTGTAGGTCAACCCTCGTTTCTATTTGGGAACCATTTTTGTTTGTCGACATGAGCATTTAAGGGGTCCGTCAGGTTTTTTGTCAAAGCAAAGGCACCTTCCTGCTTGCTTACTTTTTCCTCTGATGTAGAAAGTTCCTGGATCTTGAGCCAGATTTTCTGACCGAACCAGTCCTGCTCTTGGAGTTGAGAGTCTCGGGTGCCAGGTAAGAGAGGCTCTCACGAACACAAATGCTGGCCTGCCTGGCAGAGAAGGAACGGGGTGAAATGAGGAAAGCGTTGGCCTGGCATCTGGAAAATTCCACAGATGGGCAGCGAAACCTAAGTTGCAGCTGGCCAAGCGGGTCCAGGCCCTCTGGTGGGGTGGGCCCCAGGGTATGCCTGGGCCCGGGGAGGTTCAAGGTCACTGGTAAAGGAGCCCCAGGGCCTGGGGACCGATGGAGCACCTCTCAGAGTGAGCGGCCAGCCATGCACGTGTGGTGGCCAACGGGGCCGTCTGTGTCCCCTGTGTTTAAATAAAACGGGTGCGAACAGGGGAAGGAGGCTGACCCCGCGACAATGAGGAGCAAAGCCTCGACGGGCGCTGAAGAACCCGCCACTCAAGAGGCAGAGGCACCGAGACGCTACAGTAAGCGGGGGGAGGGGAAGTATCAAAATAAAGAGATGCGAGGATTCAGGTGGATCTAGAGAAGACTGGAAGAAGCTGAAGCTTCTCACCCACGGCCTGGACTGAGGCGCAGAGGCCTTGGCCAGGCCCGTGGATGCTCTTCAAAACGCCTTTTGGAAAGCAGTTGGTGGAAGCACACAAGGGAATATTTGTAAACGTTGGGCTCGGTTGAATCAGGGGCGCGTGAGGGCGGAGGGCAGGCTCCCTCCCTCACGGACTCCCCGAGCCCCCAGCACTGACCACACCGGGGAGTCAACCGCCCGCCCGGGGCTCCCGGGTGCACATCCGTGGGCCCCCACTCACTCTCCAGGTCTGTTTTCCCGTGTGCACAATGGAAGAACGGTCACGCCTCCTCAAAGTGGTTGTTGCACGAAACAGAGGACCTAGCCTCCGTGCCTGACGCAGCTCGAGATTTCACCACCAGCTCTGGCATGTTGGTTTCCGCCGCTGGATCTACTTCTGTCTCTTGACGGCATGGACAGAATTCCCCACCGAGGTCGTTGTTGGGTTTATACTCTGCCCCCGTGCCTCATTTCCAGAGACTTCCCGGTCATCGGGAAGCTCGCGTTCAGGACCCTCAGCTTATGACTCTCTCCGTGTCTTAGGGCACGGAGCCAGCCCGGTTTCCACCCGCAGGAACAGGCGGCTGACAACCCCCGAGACCCAGCACGGGCCGGGCACAGCCCAGGGCAGGTCCCAGCTGAAGCAGGAAGAGAACCTAACCGGAATGTTCTATTAGTCCTGCAGATTCACAACAAACCTCACACTTTACAAACAGAAAAGAAATACAGGTTAGCTGACACGCATACTTTATTGTATGTTGTCTTGATTAGTTCTGGAAAAATCTTCAGATGTTTTATGTTATTTTAATTATAGGGACTCATTCCAAAGTCTTCAAATATTATTTCTCGTTCCCTGCCATGTATCTTTATAGACTATTTCTCTCACATATATCTTCATAGACAATTCAAGCTCTTCTTGATATATTTCTATTCCCAAAGTCTTCAAAGCCCTGGTTTCTTCTTATTTTTTTCATAACTCGTACCCTTCAGCATGCTGAGCTTTTGATGTCAGGTATCAATTTTTAACTTTTAATTTTGTCTCCAGAAAGAAATGTAAAGAGAAATAGAAAGGTTAAAATAATACTGCTCATAAGCGTACGGCTGCAAATTTCATGGCTAAAAATGGAAAATTAATAGTACCTTTTCCTTTTAACTCTTAATGCGGTAACCAGTCCTTGATTTCGGCATCTCGGTGAGGTCCTTTCACAAAAGGGTTTTCCTGTGATTTTACGGGTTCCGCGCCCAGGACGGGAGCCCTTCTTAGCTGGGACATAACAGCGCTAAGTGGAAAATTACCACTGTTAACACAGCGCTTTCAAATGGATTCCGCCATCTCGGGTTTTTATCCTTTAAAGATTTCAGATTATCTGTGGGGCCAGCCGGTGCCCCCGGGACAGGAGAAGAGAAGCGAGGAGGAGGGTTTCTCAGGTAGTTTTTGGAGATATTGTGCCAAAGATCCTCAGACGAGAGGAGGAAGGAGTCGGGGGAAGATTCTTGCTGCTCTTGCCTCAGAACCTCCTTGCGTTCCTGGAGGAGCAGAAATTCCACGATAGACACAGGCCTGGGGCCCCCTTGCTTAACTTCCTATTAAACTTGGGGGAAACTCTAAGCTTCTACCTGTGCCACAAGACGTGAGGGACCCAGTCCTGTTCATCTCTCCCGGGCTCCCTTTGGTCCCTGTGCTTGCACTACACTGGCCTCCATTCTGTGCTGGACCATGCTGAATACCTCCTTACCTCAGGGCCTTTGCACATGTCTTATCTCTACCTAGAACATGCTCACCAGCACTTTGCCTGATGGGCTTAAAATGCTACATCTTCACAAGGTTTGTTTATAGCACCTGCACCAATTGTAACTGTTTATTTGCTCATTTATTTGCCTATAGTCTGGAAACTCCCTCAAAATCATAAGCCCTAAAAGGATAAGAATTATGTCTATTTTATTCAGCTAGGTATCACTATAGCCTGTTACCTAATAAACACCCAAAACAACGTTTATTTGGATGGACGGAATGATGGACGGATGAATGAACATGTCCTCAGAGCAGCTGAGAGACTGGGGCATCTGAACCTGGAGGCCAACGTGAGACCTTAAGAAGGCTAGAAGCCCTCTGAAGCCATGGAGAATCGTGACACTTCCAACTGTGCTCCAAAAACAGCATCCTGTATTGAAAATCATGGAGGAGAGAGCTTTCCCTGGACAGTGACCACCTGAGAGCTGGCCTCCACCTCGGACACTTAGCTGCTCACCGGTACTGGGCTCGGTATTGCACAGAAAGTCAACAACTCTCCAACCAAGAGTCCTCAGCAGTGAGTTCTCGAGCGGTCTCCTGGCACCGCTGGCTGTGCACAGAGAGCAGGACCCAGGAGAAACTTCCGACAGAACTGCTCGAGGCAGGCTGGTGCCTGTGCTGAAAGCGTCGCGCGGCGGCCTCCCAGTGCGCTCGGCAGAACGCAGAGCGGGGGAGGATCAGACGCCGCCACTGCGCGGCCTCCACGGGACGCAGGCTGGGGGTCCCGGTGTCTCGGGGAGGAATCGGGAGCGGGGGGGGCGCTGCACCGACACGGCTGCGGCGGAGGTCTCCACAGGGACTGCCGCCTCGTAGATCAATACTAACGTCCATATTGACCTCAACCGGTTTCCTCGCTGACAGCCAGCAGTCCCAGGAGGTGGCAAACAATCCGCAAATAAAAGAGACAGTGAGGAAATCTGAGCAGAGGCACATTAGAAAAAGAAGAAGAAAGATTTTCTCTAAAATCGTAAAATGTTTATAACAATAGCAGATAATGGAGGAGCATTATCCTCAGAAAGCAAAGGTACCAATTAAATCTCTGTCGGGCAAAATGCCCCCTACTGCCAGAGACGCGTGCCCAACCACAGAACAAAATCCCCTCTGGGGTTTGATCCCCTACCTCCGTGACTGTGGAGGCTGCGAGGACTTGGCTGGGGGTGGCAGAGAGCTCGTCTTTTTTTTTTTTTTTAAAGTTTTCTAATAAAGAAAAAACAAAAGAAAAGACGAGAACAGGACTCAGGAGGGACTGATTATAGTGTACTCCAGACGTGGGTAGAGGAAAAGAGAATGCATTCTGCCAAGCCGGCCGAGCTCCGACCTGCAGCTCCCCGAGGTCCAGGTGCGATTCCCTGTGGAGAGGGAAAGTCGCGGCGTCTCTCTAGAATCTTCCCCCTGGACACAGGACAGGTCATTTTTCCCGGCAGGAAAATAAAGCATTTTAATTTTAACTCATCCTCGTGTAAATTGGATACTCTGAGTCTAGACCCTCTTATTTTCTGATACTCGATGGTGGGAATGGGAACACGCTGCTATTTTAAATTCTCGGCAATTTTCTGAACCATCTTTGGGAGGGAAGACTGCTCTTTTATTTCCAAAAAACAAAACAAAACAAAGCATTCCAATGAGCCCTTTGATTTTACGAAGGAGAAGCCAAAACCCTCTCTGGGGACGGAGAGGCTCTAAGTCAGGAGATGGGAAGTAGCCCTGCAGACGGCATGGAGTGCGTCACTGCTGTGCACGGAACCGCCTCCGAGCTGTGGCGTGGGACAGGAGTCTCGGAGCCTGTGCACGGGGCTGGGGAAGGAGGTGGGGTTCCTTCTGCTGGCGCCAAAAATCCTGCTGTCGATGGCAGGCAAGAGGGGGTCCCGGGACTGTGCGCTGGCTGCGGAAACACGATGTCCGGCTGAGGCTGAGAGAGCAGCACACCCGGCAGGGACTCGCTGCTGTGCTGGGCTGGGCTTCAGATCACAGCCTTCTGTCAACTTCGGTCCCTCCAAGCTTTCAATGAAGTTCTGATAAACATTAGAGGAGCCTGATTTAATCCCACTTTAAGGAAATAGGGGAGGACCTTAATCCTTCTGGAGAACGTACCTGCAAAATGCTGATGACGTGTGGAGGGAGGCCGTCGGGCCGTCTGAGAACAGGTGCAGTGGATGTCAGTGGGTGTGGCCCTCCTTGCCTCCCTTCCCTGTCTTCATTCTCCTGGCCTTAGAACTTCTATTTCTAGCCTTGAGCCCTCTCCACACCAAACTTAGCCAATCAGAGTGTTGTATCCCACTGGCTCAATCCTGGCCAATGAAAAGCTTCCCGGGGACTTTCACTGGAACCATCAGATGCTGGCTGAGAAAGCTGCTGGGTGGGGGAGGGTGCTGTAAGCATAGAGGCGCTGGCAGCTGGCTCCGGTCCCTGTAAGGGAGAGCCCAGCTGAGGAGGAAGCATGGTTATTTATTCCTCTGGTGTCCTCTCCACTCCACTGTTGCAAGTTGGTTTCATCCTTCTGAAGCCCTCACTTCTGCCGTGGCTCCCTGCAGCTCTCCTCCCTGGGGTCCTGTACCTGCCCCTGCCCCACCCCCTCAGGTCCTGGGATGGAAATGGTTCTCCCACTCTCACTAGCCCAGCGGTCCCTCGATGTGCTGCTATCTGGACAGTATCTCTGCTGATTCTTCTGCTTTGCCCGTTTGTGGTCCGCTTCCCTCCTGAACCCTGAGCTAGTGAAGACTGGGCCTCTGTGGTCCAGTAAGACACAGGCTCTTCTATTGTCAGAGGGACGATAATGGGAGCTGTGAGCCCTAAAGAACAGGGCGGTCAGGAGCCATTTGTGTTACATTCATGATGAACACAAGTTATCAAGCCCGGTCTTTGCTCACAGAACCTCCTGAACCCTGGGAAGTAACCACATCTGTCTGGAGTTGTCTCTAAACTTCCCTTAGCATGCTTATCTAGGGCTCGCCAGTGCTGACTCTCACACGCCAGGGCTGCCTGGGAGAATGACGTCAGTAAGATGGTGGAACAGGAGGTCCCCTGTTCACACCCCCCCTTAGCAACAATAACGTGGCATCTATCCACGGACAAAAGTGCTTTTGTGGGAGCTTTGGAATCCAGGCAGGAAACTCTGAAACCCTGTGCAGTCCAAGGGCTATCACACCCGGGTGGCTGACCCACTGACTACAGTCGCAACGACAGACCCAGAAACAGGCCCACGTCCCTGCAGACTCAGCCACAGCACCGTCCTCTCCCCTGTCACGAGCCCCGTAAGTCAAGGGCCCTGGGAGAAGTCACACCCAATCTCTGCATTGGCGAATAGGCCCACAGACCTCAGTCCCAGCTGTCCACCTTGAAATGGCCCACCCTTCTCAGCCATACACCAAGATCAAGTCGGGATTATCCCTGGGATACAAGGATGGTTAGACAAAGGTGTTACACTGCATTAACAGAATAAAGGATAAAAGCCATATGCTCATGTCAGTAGACACAGATTAAGCATTTGACAAGATTCAACATCCTTTCATGATAAAAACTCTCAACAAATTAGATTTGGGGGAAACGTACCTCAACAAAATAAAGGCCATATATGACAAATCCACATCTAACATCATACGACGGTGAAAAGCTGAAAGCTTTCTCCCTAAGGTCAGGAACAAGACAAAGATGCTTACTCTCGCCACTTCCATTAAACATACAACTAAAATCCTAGCCAGAGCAATTAGTCAAGAAAAATAAATAAAATGTACATAAATGAGAAGTCAGGCTGTCTCTGCGGATAACATCGTCTTACCTACAGGAAATCTTAAAGACTCTATCAAAAATCTCTTCAAACTGAATTCGGTAAAGTTGAAGGATACGAAATTGACATACAAAAATCTATTATATTTTTATACACTAACAACAGCCTGTCTGAAAAAGAAAGAAAATAATCCCATTTATAATAGGATCAAACACAATAAAGTACTTAGCAATAAATTTAACCAAAGAAGTGAAAGATCTGTGCACTGAAAACTGTAAGATATTGATTAAAGAAACTGAAGAAAACATGAAGAAATGGAAAGATAGCCCACGTTCATGGATCAGAAGAACACTGTTAGTGTCCATATTAAAGCAATGTGCAGATTCAGTGGTATTCCTATCAAAATTCCAATGACATTTTTCATAGAAATAGGAAAAACAATCCTAAATTCATATGGAATCACGAAGACCTGGAAAGCCAAAGCAATCTTGAGAGAGAAGAAAAAAAAATGGAAGCATAACACTTCCTGATTGCACACTGTGTTACAAAGCTATAGTTACCAAAACAGTATTGTACTGGCAAAATGAAAACATAACAAAATCAGACACAGAGACCAACAGAACAGAACTGAGAGCACATGGGACGCCTGAGTGGCTCAGTCAGTTAAGCATCTGACTCTTGGTTTCGGCTCAGATCATGATCTCGTGGTTTTGTGAGTTTGAGCCCCACAATGGGCTTTGCGGTGACAGTGCTGAGGAGACTGCTTGGGATTCTCTCTCTCTCTTCCTCTCTCTCTGCCCCTCCGCCACTTGTGCTGCCTCTGTTTCAAAATAAATAAACTTAGAAGAAAAAAAAAAAAAGAACCAAGAGCCCATGAGTAGACCCGGGCATATACCATCAACTAATAATGTGTGACAAGGAAGCAAAGATACTCACTGCAGAAAGATGGCCTCTTCAATAAACGGTGCTGAGAAAACTGGATATTTTCATGCAAAAGAATGAGGATAGACCCCCTATCCCACACCACTCACAGAAAGTAGCCGGAAGTAGAGTACAAAGATTCCACTGTAAGCTCTGAAAACATAAACTCCTAGAAGAAAACACAGAAAAAAGACACTCGTCTTGGAAGGATGATTTGGATGCGACACCAAACGCAGGAGCAACAAAAGCAAAAATGTAAAAAGTGGGACCACACCAAACTCAAAAGCTTCTGCACAGTAGCAGCAATGGTCAACGAAATGAAAAGGCAACCTACTCGGTGGGAGAAAATATCTGCAAACCACATCCCGAATAAGGGGTTAATATCCAAAATATTTAAGAAAGTCATACTCATACAACCCGATAGCAAAATCCTCATCGTCCCCATCACCAGCATCCATGTGAAAATTTCCCAAAGAAGACCTACAGACGACCGACAGGTGCATAAAAGGCGGTCAGTGTCCTGGCCGTCAGGGAGATGCAGCTCGTGGAAAGCCACAGTGAGGCATCACCTCACAGCCCGTAGTCTGGCCGTCAGCAAAACTCCAAGAGATAACGAGTGTTGGAGGAATGGGTATGAGCCCTCATGCACTACTGGTGGAAATATAAATGGGGCAGCCATTATGGAATACATAAAACATGGAGTTTCCTCAAAAAGTTAAAAACAGTATTTCCACAGGATCTAGAAATTCCATGTGCAGGTATATATCCAACGGAAGCGGAGCCGCCATCTGGGAGCGACGTCTGCCCCCCCACACCCACTGCAGCACTGTTCCAGGGTCAAGACATGCAAACGACGTGTCTGTCAGTGCGTGAGGAGATGAAGAGAGTATGCTGCACAGGCACACGCATGCTCTCTCTCTCTCTCTCTCTCTCTCTCTCTCATGCATCTCACACACACACACACACACACACACACACACGCAGTGGAATATTACCCAACCAAGAAAAGGAAGGAAACCTTACTATTCGCAACAACACGGATGCACCCTGAGGGCACGACGCTCAGGAAAATGAGTCTCGTAGAGAAAAGCAGATGCTGTGTGGCCTCACCCCCACGTGGGATCTGAAAAGTCCAAACTCCTAGAAACAAAGTCAGTGGGCAGTTGCCAGGAGCCAAGGGCTGGCTAAACGGGGAGGTGCGGGCCAAAGGGAATAAATCTCCAGGTGTAAGATGAACACGTTTTGGGGAACTAACGTACCAGATGGGGGCCACGGTTAACAACTACTTTGTACACTTAAAAGTTGCTAAGGGAATAAATCTCACATGTTCTCGCCATCACGAAGAAGGAAGTCTGTGAAGTGATGGCTGTGCTAGCTCACTTTACTGCGGTAACCCTTCCGCAGTGTGTGGGCATATCTAACCATCACACTGTACACCTTAGGTTTACACCATTTTTTAGGTCCGTTATATCTCAACAGCTGTGAGGAAAAAAATGAAAAACAAAACAAAACAAAAAACCAGACCTGCCCATTGAGCTCCCATTTCTTAGCGAGCAGGAGCTGATGGGCAGGAAAGCTGCTTCCTCTCAGAGACGAAACAACCGCAAACACAAGCAGACTCTTCCGTGCGCCCGCACGGACTCGGCTCATCCCCCTCCCTCCCATCTTACAGATGAGCAAACTGAGAGACTGAAGCCCTGCACGTGCTGACTCGGTGGGCGGAGGCGGGATGCGCAGAGCCTGGCGCTCACCACGCGTGCCGGGGTCTCCCCTGCCTGCGCCGCGTCCCCGTTTTCCCACAAGGAACCAGCTGGTTTAAGATGCTGGCAGCAGCTGAAAGAGTTCGTTCCTAATGCCTCTTGAACACCTTCATGTAACTAGGTTTGGGACCGGGGGCAGTTTGCAAGCTGGGTTCAACACCTGAATTTTTTTTAATTGATTGATTGAAGTGGAAGTCACATAACATACAATTAATCGTCGTAAAAGTGAGCAATTTGGGGGCATTATATGTTCATGACGCTTGCAATCAGCACGCTAGTACCAAGTATTTCTGTCGCTCCAGAGTAAAACCTGTACCACTTAAGCAGCGTCTCTCCAGGCCACCGCGGGCCTTGTCAGGAACGTTCCACTGGAACACAGCCACACTGACACTCACATGGCATCTGCAGCCGTCCCGTGTACAACAGCAGAGGGGAGACACACAGCAGAGACCTAACGGCCCCCCGAGCCGGAAGTATTACTGTCTGGTCCTTTACAGGAAGGGTGCGACAGCTCAGAGGAGGGGTTTGGAGCACTGGTTTTGACGGGGGTGGGCATCCTCGCTTGTCACTTTGCCGTATGACTTTGGGTGGCTCCTTCGCGCTCCGTGCCCCCCTGGGTTCCTACACAAACCAGGTGCCAACCTAGGCTCTGTGCTCTGCATGGAGGGCAGTTAGCACAGGGCCTAGCCCAAGGCAGGCAACCGACGGCGGCCAATACTATTATCTTGACATCTGTGCCCTTATTTGATCCTCCAACTTCCCCCGGGCAGCCGGCAAGGAGCGACCCACGTTTGTGCTGTACTGACAGGGAGCGAGGGCTTGGAATGGATCGGAGCTTGCTCAGGTTGCGAGCCGGTGACAGCCACAGCCACAGCCACAGCCGGGGCCTTGGGCTCATTCTCCTGCCACCCACGCCACCAGGCCCCACGTGCAGGGGGGCGAGCAGAGAGGAAGAGCATCAAGCCCAAAGCCCCGCCCGGTCCCGGGAACAGCGCGAGCCCGCTCCAGCATCTCCGGGATGTGCTGTGCCCGCGAACGGCTTCACCCCATTTCCCAGGTTCCGGGGGTCTTGCCGACGGAGCGCCCACCTTGCAGAACCCCCGGCTTCCTTGATGCGGAGGAGATGAAAGAAAACAATGGGTTTCTATTTCATCAGTGCCCTGCTCTCCTGAGCCGTTCCTTCCTCTGGCCACATTTGCAAATTAAAATTAAACCCCCCCAGGAAAGGGCTCCTCTCCCGGCTTCGTGCTGAGCTGGCTCTCATCTCTTTGAGGTCTTCAAAGCTGCTCTTAAGCAAATTCTTTAAATCCTCTTCCAGCGCCCTGATGTGTTCATAGGGCAACCGCTCCCGGCTCCGGGTGAATCCAGCACTTTGTAAAGTTCAGGGGCGGCTGGGGGGGTGGGGATGGGAGTTCAGCTGGCCCCGCAAAAGGCCATTTTACAGCAGTTAGCACCGCCCCGCAGCCAGAGGCCTGCTTCCTCCCCAGCCAGCAGGGAGGGACTGCCGGGATCCGCTGGCTGATACGCGGCAATGTTTATTTACTTGAGCTATGGCGAGGGCTGAGGTGACGCTGGGGAATCTGCCCTAAGAAGTGAGCAAACCAGTGAAATTCGGTCCTGCCGCTAACCCCTTCCTGGGGGTATTTGCGCACAGGAAGGCAGGAACGGTAATACTTTTAAAAGTTTGCCTGAAACCAGAGGTGTTGGGTTTGATTTAAACTCCATGAGCCTCTTACTTAGCGAGTGATTTTGCGTCATCCCCCCAAACGCGAGTGCGGCTCCTTGTCAGGGGAGCCACTCGGGTAGGTGGCCGGCCAGCGGCTCCTGGAGCTGATTTAACTGCTTTCGTCCTGCCAGCTATAAAAACCGTAATTTTGACTCTTTGACTAAGAGCAGCACATAGACTCCAGGTTACTCTCAATTTCCCTCTGAAGACCGCGGCAGAGGCTTTGCTGACATGATTTGTCTCTCTCCAGTGCCACGCCGGCGGGCCTAGGCAGGCCCAGGCAGGCCCAGAATCGCAAATCACTGCTTGTCTCTCACACACACAGGGGAGGCCAAGCCCTGTGCCTCGTGTGACGAACGGCGATGTGATGGCTTGTTTTGGGGTCGGCAGCATGGGACAGGCCGGCGAATAGACAACCTCGGCACTCAGGTGGCAGCGCCCTCTCTTCTCTCTGGCTGCTCGCAACTTACCGCCAACAAGCTGGCTGAGAACAACAGAGGTTCCTCTGTTGATTTTCTCCAGAAATCCAGGATCAAGGAAGGAGCGTGGCTGGTTCCCTCTGGAGGCTCCGGCGGGGAACCAGTCCCTTGCCTTTTTCCCAGCTGTTGGTGGCTGCCGCACTCCTCGGGGTCCCCAGGGGTAGAGGCGTGACTCCGGTCTCTGCCTCTGTCTTCACACGGCCGTCTTCCGTCTCCGGGTCTGTGTCTGACACCCCCTCCCTTCTTTTACCAGGATCCTAGTCACTGGGTTCAGGGCCCGGATCTCCTCATCCCGAGATCCTGTACCTCACTGCATCTGTAAGGGCCCCTTTCCAAATGGAGTCACACTCACAGGCACAGGGCTTAGGGCCTGGACGTACCACTGTGGGAAACAATATGCAACCCACGCCAGGAGCCAAAGGGATATGTTAGCCCCGATGCCTGCGTCCGCAAGCTCACTCTCTGTCCTCAGAAAAGGGACAGTGAGCAGGAAAGAAAAGCAAAGAAGCGGGCCAGGACGGGGGCCCTGCAGAGTCCCCCTGGCCCTGCGGCTTTCTCGCTGTGTGACCTCTGGCTGGCGACCAGTGGCTTGGTTCACATAAGAACAGACGCCGGCCGACTGGTTTGCCAAGAGATCGGACAGTCCGGGGGGGCGTCTGGCAGAGCACAAGTGCAGGGGCTGCTGGCTGCTTCCCTGACGACGGGGAGGCCGATGGAAGGACAGCGAGGTCGTCTCTAAACCCCTCTGTTTATGAGCGGTGAGGTCTTGGATCCTGTTTCTGACCTGACTTGGTCATTTATTCATGAGCAATTGGGAATCAGACACGACGAATTAAAAGCTAAGGGAGAACAGGTTCCATGCTTCCAAAGCTTCCAAAGCCCCTCATTACGAGGGGGCCGGGAGGCGGTCCACAGCCAACGGCCAGAGGAGAGGGGACGGGTTAGCTCCGCGGAAATGGGCGAGGCAGGAACAGTGACCACGCAGGTCTGGGGCTCTTCACGCAGAAGTCAGCCCCCACCCAGAGGGCCTCTCTCAGAAGCTTCCCCTGATTAACTGCTCCTACCTTCCTGGTCTACAGGGGTCGGGCTCAAAGTGACAGTGGACACTCGGAAAGCATGAGGCCTGCCAGGTAAAAGGCAAGGCTCCCAGTAAAATCCGAATTTCAGAAAAACGACAACTATTTTTTTAGCCTCAGTATATTCTAAATGTTGCATGGACGTAAGTAGACCTAAAAAGTCATTGTTTATCTGAAGTTCTAATTTAACCAGACATTCTGTGTTTTTATTTGCGAAACCCGCAACCGTGGAACGGAGATGACCAGAAACGGCCTGTGCATCCCCGCTGAGGGTCGGCCACTCTGGGACCCCGCGAGAGCGCGGCCGATCGCTTTCCCAAAGCTGGCGCCTCATCTCTCCCGTCCTGCACACTCCTCTCGATCCGCGTCACTCCCTCAGCAAGAGATGGACTCTTGACACCTCTCCCTGCGAGGCAAGGGTGGAGGGACTTGTAACCTGCTTAGAACTAGCAGCAGAAACGTCATGGTGTGACAACGGTGTGACGACTGGGGCGACGCAGACCCCGTGTGTGGCTGGGACACTGGCTTCGGGAGCCCTGAGCCACCGTGTATGAAATTAAAATAGCCTGAGGCAGCCATGCTATCAGGAAGCCTGGGTCCGTGGAGAGGCCGCCTGCAGATGATCCAGCTGAGACCCAGGAAAGTTCCAGCACCAACGGTCATCCGCACGAGGAAAGAGGCCTTCGGATGATGCCAGCCCCCTGCCACCGAGCCAACCCCAGTTTTTTAATCTTCCCGATGAGACAGCATGGGACAGAGACATGCTGTCCCTGACGTGGCCTCGGTGGACATCTGGGACTCTAACAGAACGGCTGTTGCACACCCCTGAGCTCTGGGCGGGGTGTTTTTTGCACAGCAGAACCAGGGGTCAACCATGCTTTCAGTCACGCCCTGCTTCACTCCAGCTCCGGTTACTTGTCTCCTGCCCCCCTTTGTCCTGGACAAGGCCATGGTGGGCAGAACCACGGGCCCCCGGAGACGCCCTGAAACCCAGAACCGGTGTCTTTGTCGGTTGTGTGGAAGGCAGGTTTGTGTGCATTTCTACACACCTACAATAAGGCAACAGAAGGAGAAATTAAGAAAACAATCCCATTTACAATTACACCTAAGAACAAGATAACCTGGGAATAAACCTAACCAAAGAGGTGAAAGACCTGTACTCTGAAAACACTGAGGAAAGAAACTGAAGACAACACAAAGAAATGGAAAAACATTCCATGCTCATGGGCTGGAAGAACAAATATTGGTAAAATGTCTATATTACCCAAAGCAGTCTGCACATTTAGGGCACTCCCTGTCAAAATGCCACCAGAATTTTTCACAGAACTGTGACAAACAATTCTAAAACTTGTACAGAACCACAAACACCCAAAGTAACCTTGAAAAAGAAAACCAAAGCTAGAGGCATTACAATTCTGGACTTCAAGACTCACTACCAACCGGTAGTCATCAAAACAGTATGATACTGGCATAAAAATAGGCACAGAGATCAAAGGAACAGAATAGAAACCCCAGAAACAAACCCAGAATTATGTAGCTAATTAGTGCTGGGCAGGGCAGGAAGGACTATCTAATGGGAAGGGACGGTCTCTTCAACAAAGCTTCTGGGAAAATGGACAGCGACACGCAAAGGAATGAACCTGGACCACTTTCTTACACCACACACAAAAATAAACTCAAAATGGATGAAAGCCCTAAATGTGAGACCTGAAGCCATAAAAATCCCAGGAGAGAGCACAGGCAGTAATCTCCTTGACATGGGCTGTAGCAACTTCTTCCTAGACATGTCATCAGAGGCAAGGAAAACAAAGGCAAAAACGAACTTTTGGGACCTCATCAAAATAAAAAGCTTCTGCAGAGAAGGAAACAATCAACAAAATAAAAAGGCAACTGACAGAATGAAAGAAGATATTTGCAAATGACATATCCGATAAAGGGTTAGTATCCAAAGCGTATTTCTATATTTATACAATCCAACAACCAAAAACCAAATAATACAATTAAAAAACGGGCAGAAGACATGAACACATATTTCTCCAAAGAAGACATCCAGATGGCCAACAGACACATGAAAGGAGGCTCATCATCACTCATCATCAGGGAAATGCAAATCAAAACCACAATGAGACACCACCTCGCACCTGTCAGGTTGGCTAAAATCAACAACAAAAGAAACAACAGATGCTGGCGAGGACGTGGGGAAAAAGGAGCCCTTGTGCATTATTGGTGGGAACGCGAACCAGCGCACTGCTCTGGAGAACCGTACGGGGGCTCCTCAGAAAGCTAAACCCAGAACTACGCTACGGCCCAGCGATCGCCCACTAGGTATTTACCCAAAGGATATAAAAGCAGTAATTCAAAGGGATACGTGTACGTCTGTGCTCATGGCAGCAGCATCTACAAGAGCCAGATTATAGAAACAGTCCAAGTGTGCACTGGCTGATGAACGGATAAGGAAGATGTGGTGCATATATACACTGGAATATGATTCGGCCACAATGAAGAATGAAATCTTGCCATTTGCAACAACACGGAAGGAGCTAGAGAGTATTTTGCTAAGTGAAATATGTCGATCAGAGAAAAACTAATAATACCATAGGATTTCATTCATATGTGGAATTTAAGAAACAAAACAAACAAGGAACTAAGAGAGAGAGAGACCAACGAGAATACCAGATCTTAACAAGGAGGACACACCGGCGGTCACCAGTGGGGAGGCGGGCGAGAGGACGGGGGTGGGGGGGAAGGAGTGCACGGGTCCTGGCGAGCACAGGGGATGCCCGGAGCTGCTGAGTCATTACATTGCACAACTGAGACTCATCTAACCCTGTATCTTCACAAACTGGAATTAAAATAAAACTTTTTAAAAGGGCGGTTAAGCTGGTTCTGAGCTGGGAGACCACGCGGGCAGCCCCACGCGATCGCACGGAGGAGGAGCTGAAGTGGGAAAGTCAGGACGAGAGAGACGGCAGCAGGGGGCCCTCTGACCGGTGCCGTGGCCTCGAGGAAGGGGGAAGAGGCCACGAGCCGAGGAGCCCGGGCGCCTCTGGAGGCTGGACACGGCCAGAGAGTGGACTGTCCCCTAGAGCCTCCGGGAGGGAACAACCCTGCCCACACCCTGACGTCAACCCATCGGGGCCCGTGCCAGACTTCTCTCTAGAACAGCGAGATACTAGATTTGTGTTCGAAGCCGCTGAGTTTGTGGAAATCTGTTACAGCAGCCATGGGACATGGTTAACGGTTCGATGCCCCAGAATTTCTGACAAACGATGAAACCTCTGACTATGATGACGCCAGGACGAGACTGGCCCTTCCCACCCTTCTTTCCCCGAGGCCTGGCCTCGCCGTCCTCCCCACCAGCCAGCATCGCCCCCGCCCCCTGCCCGAAGACCTTCCCGGGCCGGTGTGTCCACCAGACTTGAGGCCTGCCCCTGCATCTGCTCTCAGTTCTGCCTCCCCGAAGGTTCCCGCCTCAGTGGGCGAGGGGTTGACCACCTGCTTGTCACGCCAGGGCCACGCACCTGTCACCAACACTTGCAGGCTACCTGTCTGGCTCCAACCGCGGCTCACTCCTGCTCCTCCTCCAGTAAGTTCCATGCCAACCACGTGAGTCTTCTGCATCTCCTCCCTGGGCTCCAGGAGCCCCTGCACTGACCTCCTCCCTCAGCTCTTCCTCCGACAAGTGAGGGGCCCAACGCTCCCTCTCTTGAAGAGAAACCGTCCGAATCCTGATGGTATTTTGAAGGTGGCTTAGACGCTGTCCTGTTGCAAACTAGAACCCACTCACGGAAAAGCAAAGCAGAGAACCCAAGGACATGCAAGAACAGCTTAGCTGGTCAAGGGACCTCAGAGACCCAAACAGTACTCAGCACGCCCACCAATGAGGAACCTGTGAAATGCATTTACCCCAAAATCTGTAGGTTGAACACATGTGGGTTCCATCCTGACTCAAGTTTAAATGGGGGATATAAAGCTATTTCAGACGAAGGGTCCACTTACTGCGAACTTGCTCTTAATTCGGTCTATAAAAATGTAGAGGGATGAAACAATTTACAAATTCAGCTGCTTACACTCAGCAATAATTTACAGAAATGTACAGGATGAGGCCTCACAAGTGACTTGTTTCCCAATCCACTTTCCATTCCCTCATGCCTTTTGAAAATAGACATTAAAGGTCAGTTTCAAAAAAAAAAAAAAAAAAAACAACCAAAAAACGGTAAATATATCACCCAGACTGAATATCACCAAAGATTCCTGTAAGGACTCGTCTTGTGTTATTTAACATTTTAAGCACAGTTGCTGGGGTTAATTAGATTTCCGACCCTGAAAAATTTTAAGTGCCTCTGATGACTTACTTCCAACTGATAATTTTGTGTGAGAAACAGAAAAAGAATAACAAATAGACAGTGAATAAATACATTCTTCATATTCCTTCTTATGAGTACAGAGAATATATTTCTGAAATTTAATTAAACATCGGGATGTCCACAAGATCTGTAATAAACCACTTCGCAAGACCTCTAAATGTCAAGGAAAAGCACATTTCACAGGCAACACCCCCCTCCCCCCTCCGGTAAATCTATGAAGATTCGGGGCTTTTTAAAAACCTGCAGAACCCACAAGTACATATTTTATCTCAGAAGTACTTTTTCAAAGACTTGGGAGTAGCTACTTGTTTGCAGTATGACAGGGTGGAAAGTATTTTAATGTATCACACAGCGGTTTGTGCCATTAGTTTCAGAGATATGCTGCACGGCTTTAAAATAATGCCAGAGCTGCGGAGTTAGAGTTTAAAGTGGCGGAGCTCGAGGAGAGGGCGATAAACCATCTCTTCGGCCGCTCTCCCACCTTCCCCGCGCAGACACGCTGGGTCCCCAGCGATATTCAGACCGCGCGGGAAGGAAGGTGGCACCGGGGGAGGAGAAGCGTGTAAAACAAAACCAAAAGCAAAGCCATTTGTCAGCCCCGATGGCTTTATCACCTTAATAAGTAATGATGTCTCTGTGCCGCGGTCCCCACGTGTGGCCACGTCTCCCCGGCGGCAGCGAGAGGTGCGGAGCGACAGGAACGGGACACAGAAGGTCACCGAACCACACGGGCGGGAGCTTCACCTCTTCGGTGCTCTCTTACTCCCTCTTCCTACACGCGGGACACAGTCTCGTCTCACCGCCAACACAAACCGGACGCTCGCTGATGTCCTCCCAACAAAAAGGGACATCAGGCCCGGAGCCTCTGGCAGGCCGCCGACCGGAGCTCTGGCAGGCCGCCGAAGCTGCGTAGAGATCTGTAACAGGGTCCGGTTTGCCCTGTTCCGCGCGCTGCTGGTTTTCCAGGCGGTGAGCTTCGGGCCCAGCACCAGATGCAGGGATCCACCTGCTCATTAACATTTGAGAAGCTCCGGTCTAAACTAGCAGCCGCCGCGCTTTCCGCCGAGGGCCTGGGAGTCACCATTCGGCCTTTGCCGGCCACAGGGCTTCCGCCCCAGCGGCTCAGCTCTGTCCCTGCGGCCTGAAATCAGCCACGGAAAACACGTCCATGAGCGTGCGTGCGCGGCCGAGCTCCTACAGAACTTTATTTCTAAGAACAGACGATGGGCTGGCTTCATTCTGCAGGTTCTGGTCTGCTGACTTCTGGTCTCAGGTTGTCTTTGCAAAACAAACTCATTTTTGTTTCTTTTTTAAATGCAAATTTCTTAGAAGAAAATGTTGAGCAAACAGTATCTCAGGAATCCTCTGCCGTCCAGTGGAGTGCCGCTAAACGTTTAACGACTGGCTGTCCAGACCCCAAAAAAGCCCCAGTTTGTAGCGACTACGGATTCCCTGGGGTTAAGCGGCCCTGCCATGGCTGGTTTCCAGCTCTGCACGTATCTCACTGAACGCAAACGTACTGGGGCTCTCCGGACAAGCACACCAGTAACAGGCACGTATAATATCATACATGATGTGTTTATCCTGTTATACCCTCACACTTATCCTGTAATTTATCCTACGTGAGCAACTCGGGAGAAATTACCTCCTGTGCTCCTGGAGGCTGAGAAGCCCCACAATCTGCCACCGCAAGCCGGTGACCCAGGAAAGCTGCTGGGGTAGCTCCGATCTGAGTCTGAAGGCCTGAGAACCAGGAGATCCAAAGGTGTAACTTCCAGTCCGAGGGGAGAAGAGCCAAATGCCGACGCCCCAGCACGGTCAGGCAGAGAGAGAAAGTCCACCCTCCACCTTTTGGTCCTACCCGGACCCTCCAAGAACTGCACCGTGCCCATCCACACAGAGGTGGCCACCTGCTATATTCAGTCTGAGGATCCACGTGCTAATTAAACGCCCTCCCAGACACACCCAGAAATCTGTGTCAGTTATCCAGTTCCTGAGGCC
Organism: Paguma larvata; assembly: GCA_030068075.1. Taxonomy (NCBI): domain Eukaryota; kingdom Metazoa; phylum Chordata; class Mammalia; order Carnivora; family Viverridae; genus Paguma; species Paguma larvata. The sequence continues at coordinate 46,450,100 of CM057844.1, read as the reverse complement.
CAGTCAGGGGGACGCATAAACGCGCCGTCACGGCGGAATCGGGAAGAGGGGGGGCACAGGCAGCTGTCTCAAGCGGCGTAAAAACCTGGAAGGCACACCTACTGGGTGGGACGTGCCCTCCAGCTCATCTCGCCCACTGGGAGACGTGACCTTACTTGGAAACAGTGATTTGAGGTGGGGCCTAATCCAAAGCCTGGTGTCCTTACGAGAAGGGGAGAGTTTGGACACCGAGGCACACAGAAGAAAGAGGTGGGGACAGTGAGGAGGGAGACAGTGAGGAGGCAGGCAGAGATGGGAGCCACACCGCCACAAGGCAAGGAACTCCACGGACTGCCAGCAGCCACCAGAGGCCAGCAGGAGGCAAGGAAGGGGTCTTCCCAGGGGCCACCATAGAGAAGATGGCCCCACAGACACCCTCGGTTCTGACTTCTGACCTCCAGAACTGAGACCATACACTTCCGTTTTCTTCAGCTGCCCAGTGAACAGTAACTGGGTACTCACACGGCGGGACTCGGGGGTGCGTGGGGATGGCAGAGTCCGGAAACGTGGTGCTAGGTCACACAGCCAGCCAGTGTCACAACGGGCATTTGAGCTCAGACGTGCCCCTTACGAGAGGCCCCATCCTTACCTCTTTGACTCATGGCTTCTCAGAGAGGACGGCAAAGGGAGAGGCTTTCGGTCCAGACTCGCAGGTGCACCGAGCATCAAAGGGAGCCCACACGGGCGGGCTCCTGAGTCCTCTCTTGGTCGGTCCAGGACAGCAGGGCAAGCCCAGTGGCACAGATGAGCCCCTCCCTGTGGTGCCTACAGACCTCATCTCCAAGTTCGGGGTAACCTCAGGATTGCCCACACTGAGCTTCCGCCCAGAAGGTCCGGGTCTCAGCTGCTGGACAACAGCCGACGTGAAGCTGAGCACAGCCACCGCTGAAACCGCGTCGGCTCCGGCAGGCAGCGCTGCCACCGCCCCTCCTTGGACTTTATTTTAAAAATTCTCTGCAAATCTGTGTTTTTTGTTGTTGTTGCTTTTTAAAGAGTTGGCTCTTCCTTCTTTCTCTCTTCCTCCCCCATTCCTTCCAGGAGGTTTGGCCCTGGTGGTCGTTACTCTGTTTGGAAGGCAAAAGGAGGTTAATTAGCTTTTGTGACCCGAGAACTCTCAGGGAAGATGTCAACTGACTCACTAATCGCTCCTCAAAGCTGGATGCAGTGGGGGGGGCGAGGTCCAGGAACCGAGATGCTCAGCCAGTGCGGCCGTGAGCTCCGCCCGGCAGGGCGGGGCAGGGGGCTTGCAGGATGGCGTTGTCGTGAGCAGTCCGGCCAAAGATTCGTCCCTCGTGTGGGTCCTTCCCCTGGCGGCCCCCAGTCCTCCAAGCCGCTGTGGATTCCAGGGACTGAGTCTCACACTCCGTCATAGAAACCATCCCTCGAGCCCACACACGTCACAGTCGGGGTCCCGAGCATCCGAAAACCATGGCGCCCACACTGTTGTCCACTTGGCACAGGAAACCAAGGCAGAGAACCGGCGACGTGCACAGCCACGGCCTTCTGCGTTCCCACACCTGCAGACCACCGCGTGAGAACGAGCCGCTCCAGCGTCACCTGGGAGCAGGTCCCGGGCTGCGCCCCAGCCCCGCCGAGTGGGAGTCCCCGGGAGTGGGGCCCCATGGCGTGCCTCTCCGCACGCTCTGTGTCATTTGGACGAAGTCTGAGTTGTGCAGCTCAGGACTGCGCCCCTTCCCAGCAGTTTGGAACCAGCAGAGAAGAAATCGCCACCTGCCCTGGACCATCTGTCACCCAGATCCCAGTCAGGGACTGGAGGGAAAGCAAAGTCTTCACCGGATTATCTTTTATAAATTGATATTTCTTGGCGACTTCCTTCAGCACGTCCTGAAATCACCGAGCAGGCGGAGGTCTCCTCCCTGACCTGGGCTGGCAGTATGTTTTCCCTGATTGGCTTACTGCCTAGAACATCATGCTTGCCGTAATTACAAACGGACTGCGGCAGTCACACGTGCGTCCTGTGTCGTTTCTCCATTCTTGGCACAGAGCTCCTTCTCCCTCGGTGCCTGCCGAGTGCTGCCTAATCACCTGGCCACCAGGTCCCCCGCAGAGGACTCCCCTCTCTGGCCTGGGAAAGCATCCCGAGCCCCCTGCCCGTTTCCTGGGGAGAACTCTGCTCACCACACGTGTTTGTCTTCACTGGAGCTGAGAGAGCTGCGCTCTACTCATAATGGCACAACCCTCCCCAAACACAGGCCCTGGGATGGCCCTTCGTGGCCACTCTGCCAAGGGTGTCACAGAGTGGGCGGCAACACCAGCAAGTGAGGCGACGGCCTGTTTCGGCTGAGAGTCCAGCCGGGTCCACATTTTCTCCACGTGGGATGGGAAGTAATCCCGTACACGTCCTGTTTCGAGCAGAGATGCCGTCGGAGTCTAGACTTCCTCACAAGAGGAAGGGGGCTGACTCAGTGTTTCCGGGGGCAGGACAGCCCGTGGGCGTAGGAGCTTCCCGGGTGGGGGCTGGGGCGGGACTGCAGATGAACAGGATGGAGGCAGGTTGGCCCCGGACCCCCTCACTTCCGGGACCTCGGGGAGAGCCCCAGTAACGTGTTTGCATGCTCGTGCACTCTGCAGAACTCGCTAGGGGGAGATACTGCAACTCCAGGCAGTTCAGACCACTGTCTCGTTGTCCGACTCCCCTCATCACTTCTCCCTGGTACCGGATGGTGTCGGCACGCCCGGGACGCACTTCCTTAGGGTTTAGCGAAGTCACCTCCACGCAGAGCTCCATGATCCAGCCGGCTCGGAGCGGCCAGGCCAGCTCTCCGTGGCCTCGCTCGTGGGGTCCAGGGCCAGCTGCCGCTTCACGACACAGGCGCCCACAAACAGGAGCACGCCGCAGGAGAAGAGAAACAAGGCCTGGAGCGTGTGGAGTCAGGAGCCAGGGCGGGAAATTCTGACCACGGGAAAGTCACTCCGAGGACAGGACCCCGTTCTCATCAGCTGTCACCACAACCAGTCAAAACGAGCGTGGTCCCATGCAAGGGGTAACTCATATGCTCGGATACCAACGTCAACACACGATTTAGTTTTTTGATGGGCTGAACTAGAATTCATCAGAATTCTTTTGTCTGTAGGGCAAAAACTTGTCTGCTATGACAGTGAGCATGTCCGGCGGTCAATCTGCATGTTGCGTGCAGTCCACCATCCATAATTATAATAATAATAAAACACTTTGGGGGTGCCTGGGGGCCTCAGTCGGTTAGGCATCTGATTCTTGGGTTTCAGCTCAGGTCATAATCTCACGGTTCATGGGATTAAGTCCCCTGCTTGGATTCTCTCTCTCTTCTCTCTCTGCCCTTCCCCTGCTCATGCTTGCTCACTCTCTCAAAATAAATAAATAAACTAAAAAAAAAAAAAAAAAAGAAAGAAAAAGAAAAAAGAAACGCTTTTACCCAACCTCACGACACAGCACACGAAACTGACTTTCTATTCTAATACCACACAATCTCTGTCACAAGAAAAGGCAAAAAGTAGGCAAGAGAAAAACATAGACGGGAAATGCATTACATAATCAGGTAACTAAGTAATGTAAAACTTCAATAATTTTCTAGAACTTTTTATTTTTTAAGACATATCAGCTTTTTAGAATTTAAATAAACCCCTTTCCTAACCCATTTTTCAATGTGTCATTTTGTACTTTTTTTAAATGTTTATTCACAGAGCACAGAGAGAGAGAAGAAGGGACAGAGAGAGAGAGGGAGAGAGAGAATCCCCGACAGGCTCTGCGCTCTCAGCCCAGAGCCTGACGCGGGGCTCCAGCTCATGAACCACGAGATCGTGACCTGCACTGACACCAAGAGTCAGACGCTTAACCAGCCGAGCCACTCAGGTGGCTCTGTATTGTTTTATAATTTCAGTTCTGAGCCCGAGGGCACCCGGATCTGAGAGCAATCACCCGTCCGTGCATCTGCTCAGTAGGGAACCCTGAGACTCGGCCACAGGCGCCATGAGGCACGGCAGCGAGAAACGGCAGCAGGCCCTGCCCCCTCAGAGTAAGTGTTCCCATGGAGGGCTCAGAGTCGACGTGGAGACAGATAAATACAGAGGCCTGTGTGGGGAGCAAAAGGACCTGGCCAGGGTGACTGTCGGCAGAGCCCCCTGAGGGCGTGATGTTCAAGCACAGACAAGAATGGGGAGGGACCAAAGGCAAAACTGGAGAAGAGCAGTCCAGGCAGTAGAGCTGGGTGTGCAAATGTCCTGAGGTTACAGGGAGGGAGGCAGCTGTCACGTTCTGGGAAGAGGAAGAAGACCGGCAGGATTACACGGACGGCAGGGTGCAGTGGGTGCTAGGGAGAGACGGGCTAAGTTGCCTGCAGGAGCTGCTGTGTGTCGGCACTCCAAGTGCACTGCCGCGATCACATACGCAGGTGACCTTGAGTAGGACTGACACAGACTCCCGTGTTCTCCTCCAGCGAATTCCAAACTCGTCCTCAGCCTGCTCCAATCACATACGAAAGCCCCTCTGGACCCAGAATTCGTGTGCAAACCTGGCTCCGAGCGACAAGCCGCACCAACGTGGGCAGAGGGCCTTTCAATTCGGTATTGTTCACATGACCCAGGAGACGGGCCCCGAGAGTCAGCCCGCTGGGGCGACGGAGGGGAGCTGGGCAGAGACGCAGCACCATCCGGACACTTTCTCCAGACACCAAAGCTGGTGTCTTTCTCAACTTGGAGACCACGACCCTTCCCCGAACACTACCAGCCAATGGAAATCCCGACTTCCCTCCTCCGGGGACTCATGCAGAACCAGTCCCCGTGTGCACACTCAGGAATCTGCACTCGGTTCCTCTTTGGAAACGGGGACTCAAGCCCTTTGCTGCTCTCGTAGGGCTGTTCTTCCTGGGAGGGAGGCGGTCCAGAGAGACCGGGAGGAGGCGACGTGTGCGATACTCCTGTTCCCCAGCAGCCTACAGGGGGAGCAGGAGCGCCCGACGTGGCTGCGCAGGGAGCCTGACACAAAGCACCTGCAAACTCCGCTCCAGGCGCCGGGGGAGATGCTCCCCGCCGCCGGGGCACAGGCCGGGGACGAGGCCTGCGGAGAGCAGCTCGGTCCTTCCCTACGAGGTGGCTGTGGGTACAGTGGCGGCCATGAAAGAAAACATGGGGAGGACCCCCACCCCCCATCCCAGCTGCAGTGAGTGGCTACCTCTGCTCTCCGTGGGACGCCGTAGGCACGTCTTCTGCAGATAAGATCCCAGAGTCCCCGGTCTTCACGGCCGTGTCTCCTGCAGGCCTCGGACCCCTGGAAGGTGCGAGCCACGTGCTGTTCGATTCTGCGTGGTTTCAAGCAGCCCCGGCATGCGGCCGGAGCCAGGTCAGCGGAGGGAGTGCAGGCAGGCAGGACCTGGCTCCAAGACAAAGCCACAGGGTCTGTAAAACCCGGAGCACCTGCCGACCCTAGCTCACCTGACAGCCGTCTCCACGAGCACCCAGATGCACCTGCGGCCACCACCACTGCCCTTCAGCTCTGAGCGCGCTCCGAGGCGTCGGCATGGGCGTCGGACAAGCGTGCCGATCGCCAGTCTCATCCGGGCAGACGTCCACGAGGAATCCAACATCGGGACAGAGAGCGCAGAGCCGCAGGCGTGGGCAGGGATGGCCCTTTGACCCACTGCCCCACGGCGCTGGGGTGGGCTGCCCCTCACGAGTGTCCACACGCAGCCACGGTGCCACCCGCGAGTGTCCACGGGCAGCCAGAGCGCCCTGCACCTCTCGGCCCGGCGGGAATCCATCCGCGTTTATGGGTCCCACTGCAGACACAGCTGACCAGGAACTAGGCCTGCAGGTTCCTATTTGCAAAGCCGCTGCCCTGTCTGTTGGTTGGGCAGACTTGGCGGACAGAACGCTGGAAGACGGTACGTGAGGATCCCAGCGAGACCCCAGCCCGCCAGCCGGGGCTTCTTTCCCATGACGCGTCTCATACTGGGTTCCCAACCCGGGGCCCCGCACTGTGCTTGGCAATGGGGGGCCCGCAAGCCTCTCTCAGCGTGGTGCTTAGTCCTGGTGAGGGCGACTGGCCAGAGCAGGCGTGTGAAACAGCTGCGCTCGTGATCAGTGCCACCCGGAATGCCACACGGGATGCCACACGGGATGCCACGCAGGATACCGCATAGGACAGAGCAAGAGAATCAAAGGGAAGGTGGGGGTGGGGGGCCAGAGGCCTCTCAGGGGAGATAAAACCAAGCTGAGACCAGAAAAAAACTGCAGCTGGGCAAATAGAATGGGACCTTCTATAAGCAGGGGCAGCATGAGCAAAGGGCCTGTGGTGTGTGTGTTGCAGGGACAGCCCTGGCCTGCAAGGGACCTGGAGGGCAACCAGTGTGGCCCCAGCACGGGGTGGGGGATGATCTAAGGAGGGACACAACAGGGGGACATTGTGACCGAGGGCCCAGGGGTGGGACATAGAGATACCATCTGGCGAGGACCCAGCTTTGACAGGAGATCTGGGGAGTAAAAGGGGAAGGCACATGAGGTGCTTTTCACACTGTTCATAACAATCGCATTTGCAAAGGTCCTGTGGTATGTGTGTCTGAGCCTGGTTGGCTGCCGCGCCATGTTTGGCGTGGCCTCTTCGGCGGTCCGCGGATGGGGCTCTGTCTTTCCCGAGACGCTGCCCGTCGGCATGACCCCCCACTCCGGCTTGCTCTATCTGATGTGCCCCACTCTCCCCAGGTCCCCGGAGCTGGGGCTGGAAAGGGAGGGCGAGAGAGAGAACCACCTGGTGTGGAAGAAACTTCCAGAAGAGCCTGTGGATCGATTTCCCCTTTCCAGGTTCTGTACCTTAGAAATTCATCATTCTCTTCTTCCCCTTTCAGGTGGCAGACACTTACCTCACGTGCTGCTGAGAAGATAATTCAGAATTCTGTTTATTCTAATGCGGTTCAAAATGCCTGTGACTGGCGTTTGAAAATAGCTCTGGGTGTTAGCTAGCGGCAGCCAGAACGCTCCTGGAACTGGGTTCTCGCCATCTCCCGGTCTGCCAGCCACTCCCGTCAGTCTGTCTGTCTGCATCTGCTGCGGGGCGGGGTCCCTGGGGTGTCTGGGGGTGCAGGGGGCAGCTGCACAGGGCGCTCCCACTGGGCCGCGTGTGCTGCGTGCCCGTGCACTAAGCCCTGTGCGGGCACCAGGGTGACAGCAGGGAAGGGGCCCGGCCAGGCCCTGTGCCCGTGAAGCTCAGTCTGGCGGGACGCTCACGGTCCCCACGGCGAGGGGCTGCTGTCCCGAATTGTCCTTTTGTTCGTCTCACTCGGGGAAGCCGCGGAGGATCGGACCGAAAGCGGCTCCAGTGTGAGCGGGTAGCACAGGGAAGGGGAGGCGGGGAGGCGGGGAGGCGGGGAGGCGGCCGGTAGAAGTCTGAGGTCGGAAAGCCCGGGCGGCCAGAGCGATGCGGCCTCCGCGGGCGAGCGCCTGGGGCAGACGTCGGGAGGAGGGCAGCAGGTCAGATCTCAGAGACACGAGCGCCGGGTCGGGTGCACGGAGCTGGGGTGCGGACAGGAGACCCGGGGGGCACCGGCCACGAGCTCGGTGCCCACGCCCGCCTCCCCGGTGCGTCCTGGACACGGGGGCCGGCCCGCAGCTGCACAGAGGCACTTGGAGTCTTGTACCAAACACAAGGCTCAGCGTGCTGTGGCCCAGCCCCCACTTTGGCTTCACTTCTTGCTATTTCCGCTTACTCTGTGACTCCCAGCCACGAGGACTGGCTTCTGGTTAGTTGAATTCTAAACTCTGGCCTGCCCCAGGGCCTTTGCTCATTCTTCCCCTCTGCCCAGAACAATGGTTCTTTCTCTCTCTCTGAGCAGTCATCACCTCCTCCAGGAAGGCTTCCCTGCCCTCTCCTTCTCAAGACTAACTCAAATCCTCCTATCACTGACTCTTACAGTCTTGAAGCTTTACATAAAATTATATTTTTAAAACCTGTTACTTGTCTGCTCTATTAAATTTCATCTCTCTGAAGACAGGCAAGGGCCACATCTAGTTTTGCCCGACGTGGAATCTAAGAACAGGAGTGAAGCCGGCACTATTTAGGGGCGAATGTGTCACCCATGGTGCTGTGACAGCCCGGCCCACGGGGGGAGGGAGGCGCCTGCTCCGTGGGGGGGTGCTTCCTCTGGACCCTGGGGTGGCTGGGAGACGGCAGGCGGCCTTAAGCCCCCCACAGGGACAGCCGCAATCCCGTCCTCAGGAGTCCGGGCCTCCACTGAGCTCTTCCCGTCCCGCGGACTAGAACCATTTCACAGAGTTCGGAAAAACTAAGTCAAACGGTTTGGCGTTTTCTCCATGAACCAACAGGAGATGCAATATTTGGACTGAACGTGTCTTGTAAACAGCTTTCAACGTGAAAAGCCAACATCGAAATGCAGAGACTACCGGCTCCCCCTGGCTCTTCGGGCACGCTTCCTCGTCACATTCGGGAAAGTTTCCGCCGGGGCCGGGGGCTGGGACGCTCGAACCGCAGCCACCGCAGGGCACCGCTGTCCCCCACGGCTGACGTCTCCGTTCCACTCGTTCTCGCCCAGCCACACGAGGGGTGGCCCTGAGGGAGGGCTCTCCGGCCAGCGCCCACCCCCTGCCCCCCGCGAGGGAACTTCCAGGACTCAGACTGAATGTCAGGGGCCAGACTACCTGGTCCGGGTCTGCCGCGAGCCTGGGGCCACCCGTGTTCCCCGAAGGTCAGGCCCCGTGAGCCCCGCTGCCCTGCCGGGGCCTCTGCCAAGTGCTCGTCCTGGATCCCGGCCCGGCGCCCACCTGCCCGCTACGTGTCGGGGCACGGCGACGTGCTGGAGACTGGAAGAGCCGTGGAAATACCGGCACAAGGTGAGGTTGGGTGCAGGATGCTCCCGTCGCTTCTGAGAATGATGCCCCCGGAGGACACAAAGCGGGAGGCACAGGGTCCCGGAGACGTGGGCCCGGGCCCTCGGCCCCTCTCCTGCTCTCCCGCGCCTCCACTCAGCTCAAGAGGGCGTCCCCCCGGCGGACGCCAACGGATCTGAATCAGAATGCCCTCGGTGGCTGGGGGCACTCATTCCCCCAAAGAAACTGGCGGTGCCACTGTCCAGAGAAGACGGCTCGGTGCTGAAAGGGTAAGAAGCAAATACCCACCATGAAAGTCAAGCCGAACGACTTCTTCCGACCGAAGTTCCGCCACAACCCGGGTTTCTCGCAATTCTCAATAGGATCTGGATACAGGATTATAAAACAATATCGAAGCAACAATTTTACAGCTTCCATATTTCTCCTATTTCAGATTTAATTAAAGTTTCAGAAAAGACAAGTCTCTTCCAAGGGGCGGTGTCGGGCCGGTGTCTTCCCAGGAGAAATCAAGGAGATGCCACCAGACTCTAGGTGCAGGGACACAACCCCAGCCGGGCCGGGGGACTCAGATGCCGCAAACAGAGGTCACACGTGGCTGCATACAAAGCGAGGAAGTTTACACGGCAAACGCCTTTGCGACCACATCAGCAGGTAAATGAAGGCTTTGTAAAAAACTACACACGGGTCTTCCTCTGGGGTTATATCCCTAGAAACCCATCCTTAGTTGAAAACAGCGTTAGGTCGAAAATGCATGAATGCACCTGACCTCCCGCCCGGCAGAGCTCGGCTGGACCTGCCTTCCACGTGCAGGAACACGCGTGTGCGCCCACGGCCGGGCCGGGCTGTCCCACTCGACTCCTGTTGGATCACAGAGTGCTGGCTGCCTCGTGGGATGCACCGAATCCTGCCCTGAGTGGGAGTGAGAGGGGCAGCTGGGTGCAGGGTGGCCGTCAGCGTACGGGCTGGGGACGCTCCTGCGTGTGGTTGACGGGAGCCAGCGCTGCCCAGCACAGGGGAGGATCGGACCGCAAATCCCTAACCCAGGAAGAGATCCAAGCTCAGAGTCCCGAGGACGGTTTCCGCTGAGTGTGTGCTGCCTTCGCGCCACAGAAAAGACGAAAACTTGCTAAGTCAAACCATCGTCAGTCAGCGGCTGCCAGCATCTGCAGCGCAGGTAAGGAGCCGCGGGTTAACAGCTACGACACGCACACCCTCCGGCAGAAGGGACAAGGAGAAACAACCCAGCCGTCAGTAAACGCCCAAAAGGGAGCGAGCCAGCAGTCCTCGAGAGCGTCTCGAACTGATCAACAAACGTGAACACAGCTCTCGAACGCACTCCTCGTCGGGAAGCGCTAACTACACTTCCAAGGCGTCGTCGCCTTACCCCCCTCACACTGGCCATGACTTAACAGCGTGGCCACATCCAGAGCCGATGGAGACCCAGGGGGAGAGCGCCGAGGGGTGCACGTGGCCGGCACGGTGTCCCCAGTCCCCGCAGGACACCGCGGTTGCTGGCTCCATGTGCAAATGTAAGCGGACATCCGTGCTTCCCGCCGCCTCCCCAGCCGCCCGGACCGCGCGTCTCGTAACCCCATAACGTCTCATTCGGGAGGCCCCCTTTCCGACATACTTCAGGCACTCATGCACGTCTGTCCGACGACTTCTCAGACCGGCATTTGCCAGGACACAAGTGCCAAAGCTGTCCCTGTCACACGGCACATCGGAGGCTACAAGCTGCTCGGCGATACCGAGGAAGGGTCCAGAAGGTCATCCCCACTCGTCCCTGACGCCACCGCGCTCACCAGCTTGTAAGCAGCCCCCCAGGAGCACCGGATGGTTGCTCAGGGCCTCCCCCGACTTACCTGGGAGTCTAGCCAAAGATGGCCCCGAGGTCCTCCTGGGAACACTCACCTCCTTGCCAACTCTGCCAGCAGGGCACGAGGAACTGAAGCCGCGGAGCCGTGGAGCTGCCGGCGGGTCTCAGCTGGTCGAGAGTCCGACTCGGCTTCGGCTCAGGTCATGATCCCAGGAGCCCCGTATCGGGCTCCACGAGCCTGCTTAAGAGTCTCGTTCTCTCTCTGCCCTCTTCCCCGATTGAGCTCTCTAAAAATAAAAAATGAAAAAAAAAAACAAACAAATTAAAAAAAAATGATGAGTACCAGGCTCACTTTCTCTCCACTGCTGCTCTTCACCCACTTGGAATACATGGATTTCGATCCCCAAGCCTCTAACCCTGCGCATCCTCACGGCCCTTGGTTTCTTCTCTTCGCCTTCAAATTTCTCAAAGATAGCTCGGCTTCCTGTCTCAGTTCTTTCTGTTCATGCGTCCACCACTCCTGTGCCCTTGCTGCCTCTCTCAGTAAACTTGGCGAGGCTCCCTGCACGGCCGCCAGCACGTCCCTGTGGGCCACAGCCAATGCTGTGCTTCAAAGCATCTGATCTAATAGTAGGGGTTCTTTGTCACACGTCACAGCTGGAGCTCGGTGGGCGCCAGCCCGTGTCTGTGGGCCAGGAGAGCGACTGAACAAAGCGACAAGCACGTGGCTGGGAAGGCGTCCCCAGAGGAGGCGCGGTCACATCTCCTCCACTTAAGGTAGAACAGAGGGGACTATGAAAACCGACATCTAAAAACATATCTTTACATTTCTTCCCATGGTTCCCCCAAAAAGGGGGGAAAGGGGAGATCTGTGAGCTCAGCTTTATGGAAAGTAAATCTGTGCCTGTTACAAAACACTGTCGGTTTCACAACTAGGTCCGGAGTCCCTCTGCTGTGGGCAAAGCTTCCTGGAGGAAAAGCTGCTCCGGGGGAATCCAGAAAGACAGAATAGATGGCGATCACTCTGCAGCCCGACCGCACCCGTGCGTGTCCCCCTCCAGACACCCTGAGCCAGACGTGTGATCTAGCCTGAGCAAGACGCCCACTCAGCGTGCAGCCGCCTGTCGGCCACGCGAGAAACATGTATCCGGGGCTCACAAGGTGCCTGGCACTGGGGACCAGACAGTGAGCTCCCCCGCCCAGACCTAATGGGCAGACCCCCACGACGGACAACTACGATCGGATGGTGGGAGCAGCCAGAAGGAGGAGTCAGCAAGGAAGGGGGCGGGGTGGGCATGCAATTGTAGACCAGGTGCCCAGACCTGAAGGAGGAAAGGACAGAGGGCAGAGGGGAGGCCCCAGCCCAGGTGGTGGCAGGCCCGAGCTCCTGTCCTGCTCGTGTCGGTGGCACCTGGCTTTGGTCCACACCAGCGTAATCGCCCCGTCTCCTTCCGTGTCACGCTGTCTTGATGACCAGGGCAGCTCTGTGCAGCTCTCCAGTTTCCATGGGAACTGTCGCCTCGCCTGAAGCCCAGCCAGTGCCTGGGACTCTGTCAGGCTGCCAGGCGCTTGCCAACTCCTTCCTCCGGGTGACCCGCCCTGCGGCTCTCGTTCCACAGACAGCAGACTGACCACGAGGGATCAGGACACAGACCATTTGACTCTGACCTCTATTGCTTCCAGAACCTTCTCAGACGAGAGAGCCAGGCCCCCTGAGCCAGGTCCGTTTAGACACTTTACTCTCCATGGCTCAGTCCTGCAAGTGGGGCTTAGATGCAGTGGGGCCCGCTTCTTCCTTCCCACACACGCAGCCCCACACAGGGGAGGGCAGAGGCCCCGAGTGCCCCGCTCCCCGTCTCCCTGTAAGCACGCACCTTTCCTCAAACATACGGATGCCCGGTCACCACAGCCACCGCCGGGAAGGTAAGTGTTCAGACGGGACGCAGGGAGGGAGGTGGCCTGCCCCCGCCCCGTGTGCCTGGGTGGGAAGTGTGGGTGCACACGGCCTGCACTCAGGTCTATGCTCTGCTCGTAGCCACGGAGCCCGGAGGCCTGGTAGAAACAGAAACAAGCCCCAGGTAGCCCTCCCTAGTGGCCGAGTGTAGGCATGCTGCCAACAGCTGTGGAACAGAAGGAGGGAGGATGCGGAACAAGCAGCTGGAGGCGGGCCAACCCTCTGGCTCACGACAAAGACGCAGCCGACCCAGAACACCGGGACAGACGGGTCCGTGGGTTAGTCAGGGGCATGACTCAGCACGTGATTTAGCCTCAGGGCATAAAGGTTGGGGGCAGCCTCTTCCATGTCTGAAACCCATGTATAAAATCTGCATGCATAGTGACCTGCCAAACGCAGGTGCTCACAGGTGAGGGACTCCCGGCTCCCACCTTCCCGGAGAGAGTAGCAGGTCACTTCCCCGGGTCGGTGGTAAGAAGGTCCTCCCGCGCCTGGGCAGGCACGCACTCGCTCTCGTCTATCCTCTGCCGCTGAGAAACTCGAAAGGAGCCCGGGGCTACGGAGAGCCTCTCTGAGACACCGACTCCCGGTTCGGGTCCCCATCTTTCCAGGTGTCCAGCATTAATGGGGCAGGCACCCCCAGGCTGGGGAGCTCCGCTCTGCGGGAAAGGTCACCCCCGCCACTTCCTGAACGCCCCCGAGACACGTGAAGAAGGAGAGTGCTTAGGAAGGTTAGAGCTCCTCCCAGAGCACCCAACCCAGCCCAGCTGCAGAGAGTCCGCTCACCCAGAAGCCTGGGTGCATTTTGGGTCAGAGAGTCAACCCAACAGTGAGGAAGGTGACCAGCCCGGCCCCAGAGGTGGACTGCTTTGAGCTCTCCAGGACGGAGGCACTCCTCAGACACAGCCCTCCCTGCGAGTCTGACCCGAGGGCCGGGAGCCTTGAGACAGAGCTGCCCCCCTGTCCAGACGTGAGGAACACGAGGTTCATGAGACCTCAGATCCGGGACGCTGGGTTCAGATCCTGGCTCCACCGCCTCTCTGAGCCTCAATTTCCCCCTCTCTAAACCAGGAATGATGACATCTGTTCCAGAATAAAACTAAATCAGAGAATAAGGAAGAGCGTGAACCTACCACTGCTGTACGGGCATCAGCCGAGCTGAGAGACACAGCAGTGGGTATTGTTTCTTCCCAACGGCTTTCCGGCTCTTCTGATGAAGAAGAAAGCCTCTGTCATGGCGCCGTCGCCTTCACGCCTCACATATTCTCACTCGTCTTGTCAATAAAGGAAACAGATCCGGGGCTCTGGCCCTTTGTTGATTAACGATCTCTAGCTAAAACGTATTCACTTTTTATTGTATTCATTCCATTATCCCGTTAATACAAACGATACTAGTTTTCCATCCGCGGTACTGATTCCCTTTAATAAATTCATTTCCGTTTACAAGTCACCTAAGGAAACCAGGTGTGTATTGCCACGTGAAAGAAGGTAATCCGATTCCAGTCTATGACGTTCTGGAAAAGGCAAAACGAGGAGACACTAAACCGACTGGCAGTTTCCAGGGGTTTGCGAGGCGTGTGAACAGGGGGAGCAGGGAGGCCGTTCGGGACCCCGAAACCACAGTGTGTGGCGCTATGTTGGCGGACGGCGCCACGGCACGTCTGTCCAGACCCTCGGGACGCACACGGTGCCAAGAGTGAGCCCTCAGGTGAACGATGGACTTTGGGTGATAATGACTTGCTTATGGGGTTCGTGGACTGTAACAGTCCTGTGGGCACGCGGCGAGCGAGGGAGGCCGCGTCGGTGCGGGGCGGGCGGCACATGCGAACGCCTCTGCACCTTCCTCTCGCCCTCGATTCTGCTGTGAACCTAAAACTGCTCTAAAAAATAAAGTCTGTTTTTTAAAAGGCAACTAAGAGGAGATGATGAGTAAATAATAAAAAAGGAAATATTTCAAAGGGGCAAACTGTGTAGATGGGTTGTGGCAGCAAGGAGACGTGGCCAAAACCGCAGAGGAAGGAAAGGAATGGCTGAGGTTGGGAAAACACTGCCATTGGCACCCGGCACGTGGGACCCAGTGCTGCCTACGTGCGTGTGCTGGGCGGGAGGGCAGAAGAGGAGGACCTTGAACCACAACCAGGACACCGCGTTGAGTCGAGGCAGCCCCCCCAGGGGCTCCCGGTGCTGTGCACACGCACTAAGGCCCCCTGGTGGACCCCTGGCAGGTTCTGGATGCAGAATGGCTGGAGGCTGGGTGGGGTTGGCAACACAGTCACCCCCTGCCGCTGGGCTGTGTCCATTTTCTCAAGTCCAGCAGGCCAGGGAGGTGCTGGGTTTCCACTGGGCGACCGTCCAACCTCCAGGAACTTGTCTGGGGTGTTGAGAGGCAGTGTGGCGGCAGCCTCAGAAAGAGCGTCAGGGACGTGCTCTTGCTGGATTGCGGCTAAGGGAGGGGCTTCCTACAGGCACCACGTCCAGGGCGGCGTCTCAGTCCTGAGTTTCTGAGCCTTCCAGGCCATGGCCTGGCAGGCAATCGTGCAGTGCTCGGGGAGATGTCCCCCAGCGTGAGTATCTGGGACCCCAGCCCTGACCCTCCTCCCGCCTCGACCAGCAGACGGGCTCCGTCCGGTCCTTGCATCCTGGGGGCACAGCCTTCCCCTCCGCCTTGAGCACGACGGGCGGACGCGAAGACGGCACTGTCGCCTGATGCATTTGTTCAGGGCAAGGAGCGCTGGGTGACTGACGACATCTGACCTCTCCTTCCTCTGCCCCTCGGCAGCTGCCTGCATACGTTCTCTCAACCCGTTCCAGGCAAACCCATGCCCATTAAAGCCCCCAGGAGCCTCGTCCTCGGCCACACGCTGGTCCCAGTACAATGGCACCACCTGTGTTCTCCCGCCAGCCCTGAGGGTGGAGTGGAGGAGACAGAGGGAGGACACTGGACCTCCCCTCTGCACTTCCCCTAAGCAAGACCCCTTTCACAAATTCAAGGATGAAATTATGTTTCACCCAGAAAAGACGTGGCTAGACACCGTTTCCACAGGAGAGAGCGAGGGAGAGAGAGAGGAGCCCAGATTGCAAGGGGCAACAGAAATTTAATTTTTTTAACGGTATCAGGATAACCCTGGCTCTCCCTGTCTCTGCTTCACTCTGATTAACTTTCCCAGGACAAATATATGGAAAGAGCCCACCCCAGGCCCCGCGTAGCCGATCCATTTTCCTGTGGCCGCGGAGGCACTGGTGTCACAGGTCAGGGGCCTAATCGTGTCTCCTGAGCCGGGGCCTCTGCTGCTGCTGCGGACACATTTGTCACGCGACTCGGTGTCATTTATTTCAACTGCCATTCGTTTCTCACTGCAGTTTTCATCCGGAGCGAGCGTCTGACTGTCCACTTTGGTGGGGAACTCAATACAAAGTCAATTACGGGAAAGAAAGAAAATGAGGAGCCTCACACATCTCCGGGCCATTTCTTCCAGGGTCCTGACGCCACGTGGGGTGGAGGGCTGGCAGGCACCAGGGCGCCTCTAACCAGGAGGCGGCCCACCGGGGCTGCCAGAATCTGCTTTCCCCTGTGCTCCTTGGAGACCCGCACGGGCCCGGACGGGCGGCTGGAGCCTGAAACCAGCTGTTTCTCACACTCCCATCAAGACCCTGTGGCATATTTTACTTATTCTAGTCTAGTCTAGTCTATTTTAGTCTAGTCTTTCCTAGTCTAGTCTAATCTATTTTAGTTCTATTCTATTCTATTCTATTCTATCCTTTTTTTATTTTTATTGTGTCCCTCTGTTTATTCCTTCTCCTCACACTCTGGGAACTGCAGGGGCAGAGAAACAACGCTATTAGCTTTCAATATAATTGGACCCGGTTACGGTATGTGCGTCACACCCCCCTCCCCAGCTCCAGGAGGTTTATCGAGCCGACCGCTGTCTGGTGGAGGGACTGGGAGCTATGTAAATACATTTTCTCTCCCGAGAAGCAGTGTACTTTTGAAGGGCTTAATAACAGATACAAAAGGCTGGGCAGTCTAGGAACGGAGGCGGCCGTGGATTGGCTCAGCCTTCCTTCCACTGCCTCTGGATAATGTGACGTTTTAAATAGTGCTGGGAAGTCTGCGTTGTTCAAGTTGTCATTTTAAGCCACCTTCTTCGGGTGGCAGGCAATTATCCCTTCAAAACGGATTTAATTGTTGTCCATATTTGTCACGTAACAATGGAACTGTGCAGATATCAGGGCTGAAAGACGGTCTATGTATTTTTGTAGCTCTGAATGGATATCCCTGATGCTTTCATGCCTCCTCACGTAAGTCCCGATGCCCCGGGAAAACATACAACAGGGACGAGGTGTGCGCGGGGGCCGCTGCGCAGGGAAGCCGGCAGACTCCTGGTGTGATACGGCTGCACCGCAGGGTCCTCCAGGAGCCCCAGTGCCGGGAGACTCTCGGTTCACCTCACGGTCTCTCGGGGCTCACCACCCCCAGAGGCGAGCCCAGTGCCTGGCATACAACAGGTGCTCAATGAATGCGTGTGAATGAATGAAGCAGTCAACAATCCGTCACCTGGGCCCCTGGTTTCATTCTAGATGAGGGCCTTAAATGCCACACTTGAGTCTGACCAGACGACACGGAGAAACCAGACTCCGTCTGCAGCACCTCACGCGATGCCAGTGAGTTCTCTCGGCTGACGTCTGCGGTTCAGACCCTCCTGGGGGGTTCCGACGGGTTTTGCAGACCGCACACTCCCCGAGAGCAGGGACGTCCCTCTCGTGGAGCACCCTCCAGGGCGAGCGCTAGGCTTGCGGCACGAAACAGCGGTCACGAGGCATCGCACCTGGGCTTTGGTTACTCCAGCCACTCTGTACCATCTTCTCCTTCTCCTCCTGCCTCTCCTCCTTCTTCTTCATCGCCTTTCTTTCTCCTCCTCCTCCTCCTTTTTTTTTATTAAAAATTTTTTAATGTTTATTTAGTTTTGAGAGACAGAGAGAGCATGAGCAGAGGAGGAGCACAGAGAGAGGGAGACACAGAATTGGAAGCAGGCTCCAGGCTCCAAGCTGTCGGCACAGAGCCCAACGCAGGGCTCAAACCCATGAACCATGAGATCATGACTTGAGCCCAAGTTGGACGCTTCACGGACTGAGCCATCCAGACACCACCTTCTTCTCCTCCTCCTCCTTCTTCTTTTTTGAGAGAGTGAGCGCAAGAAGGGGCGGGGCACAGAGAGAGGCAGAGAGAGAATCCCAAGCACGCTCTTCGTTGTCAATGCAGAGCCTGACATGGGGCTCGATCCCACCAACTGTGAGATCAGGACCTAAGCTGAGATCAAGAGTCAAGACACTCAACGGACTGAGCCACGCGGGGGCCCCGCTCCGTGTCTCTGAGGAGTTCTCTCCCTGCACCAGACGGACTCCTTGACCTTTCGTTCATCTGCTATTCCCTCCCCTACCGGCAAGCCTCCTTCATGCCCACCACGGCCCTGCCCCAGGCAGCCTTCCCCGGGGACAGTGACATGACACGGGTGCGTGCACGCTCTGGCGTCAGAGGGACGGGGCCAGAACGCCAAGAACCCGCCCTGGCCGTGGGGCCCGCTTCCTTCGCGCTGGTGCTCGCTCCCGCTCACGGGCCCAGCTCTCCGGGTCTCCAGCAGCAAGAGCCCGCAGCACCGCCCGCGGACCGGCCCTTTGCTCACACAGTCACGTGACCAGCTGCAGGGGCGGGAGGGGGAAGAGCCGTCGGCGGATTGGAAGCAGGGGACATCGCCCTACCGGCCGCGAGCGGCTCCCGCTGGCTGCCGTGTGGACACGGAAGGGGGGTAAGGACAGGCAGGAGCAGGAGGTTCAGAAGCCACGGCAATTCGCCCGGGGGCTCGCCTTACGTCGGCTGGGAGCTATCTATGTCGGCTGGATTCTGGCCATATTCCGAAGGTGCTGCGGAAAGGCACCGTGATGGACTACGCGTGGGCTGTAAGGAGGAGGGGCCAGGATAACACGTGATCCGGCGGGAGCACCTGGAAGGACACTGCTTAAATCCGCGAAGACGGGAAGACCTCAGGGGAGAGTTTCAGAGGCGGGAGCTGAGCTCCCCACACGTCCCATGGGAAGTGGGCTTCTGACGTCCAAGTGGAGATGCGGACGGTGCTCGGCTCTCGAGGGAGGGAGTGAGCCCAGAGAGAGGGGTCCTCAGACTCGGCACCGGGCCCTCCCCACCCGAGTCCCCGGGGACGTCTGACCGCCTGAGAGGCCCCGGGGCCCCTTCCCCGAACTCAGCCGCTCTCACGAAGGCACCGCAAAGTCATCGAAGGAGAGGAAACAAGCAACTTTAAAATGCGTCCCTTGCTCTGGTGCCACGACTCTAAATTTCAATGACTCGCCAGGAAAATGTGCTCCTTTATGTGTTTCCATAAATCGCTCATTTCAATGCTATATGTTTCTTTTTTATTATAGAAGGAGCTAAAAAAAAGTTAAAAATCTACATGAGCAATATTTTACCTTTTAAAAGATATTGCCTTCTAACTAGACAGAGTGCAACGAGCTTTGCAAGCCAAGCGTCCCCACGCTTGGCGTGTGAGCATCCAGGTGGCCGCTGTGTGAGACACGGCGTCTTCCTGTTGAGAGGCCTGACAGTTCTCGGGACCCTAAGGAGACCCAGCCGGCAGGCAACTGCTGCTTATGCCTCAGTTTCTGTCTACACTCCTTTTTCTCTCGGGAAGTGAGTTCTCATGTTTTCAGGATTATTTTGTACAAGTTGAGGGAAGGAAAGTCATACTTAGAGCTACTGTCTCAGGAACAGAGAGGGAAATACACACATATGTGTGTACGTCTGAAATAAGTAAGCCCTCTGTTGGACTCTCCTCCACTAAACGGTAACAGCAAAACCCAGTTTCCTCCTGAGAATGTGCCAGGTGCTGCGGAGACCTTCACACACCGCCCCACGGTGACACCGCTCCAGGATCTCCGGTCTGTGGATGGAGTCCCGGACCTCAGAGAGACCTGGGTCCCTGTGAGCTCCTGCTGTCCCAGTGCCTCCCAGAAGACTCCCTCTCGCCCAACCCAGCAGGGATCAAATGAACCAAAAAAGTCCTGTGAAGTGGACGACCAGCTTTTTAATTTTATTTTGGGGGGGGGGTGAGAGGGGCAGAGAGAGAGAGAGAGAGAGAGAGAGAGAGAGAGAGAGAGAGAGAATATCCCAAGCAGGCTCCGTGCTAAGCGCAGAGCCTGATGACCGCGGGCTCGATTTCACGATCCTGGGATCATGACCTGAACCTAAATCAAGAGCCAGAGGCTGAACCGACTGAGCCGCCGAGGCTGAGCCACCAGGCTCAGTCCTGTGAAGTGGACAGTCGTTACCACCGACAGACGCCTTAAACATCTCAACACAAAACGTGTAGACATTTGCTCACTTCCCCACCTGCTCACCTCTGGAAAAACACGTCCCCCACTGCCCTCTGACTTCCCGCCTGCAGCTACCAGGCCCACGGCACCCCTCCCCACCCACCAAACCTGCTGTGACGACGCAGGCAATCTGAAGCATCCGTGGGCGTCGCCGTCAGTCAGAAGTGTGACTCTCTCCTTCAATCCTTTATTGCAGATTCATGGAAACTTAATTCGAAAGAAAAATTTTAGTACCTTGCCTGTTTTGAGTCTTTTCAAAAATTCAACTGTTTTTATAGAAACAACCGCCTTCTTCCTGTTTGCACTGAGATGTCATTGTTTTATGTAATATTTAGTTACATGATATAATTACACTAGCTGGTACAACTGGCATAAACAGATCTGGGAACAGACATAACCGGCTCTCAGCACACACACGAGGCCAGAGCCGAGACCCGCCTGAGGACGCCGGGGTGAGTGAGCCTGCAGCCTGCGGATGGCCGGGCGGTGACTGGTGACCAGACAGAATCTGTTAATCCCACAAATCGGTAAGTGGAGGCAGACACAGACGGATGGCGTTTCCCCGGCTGGTCCTCCCCACCCCCGGCCGCAGCATCCACCCAGCCCAGCACCAGGCGTCAAGCGGGCCTACGATCGCCGGATGTCAAGAGAACATGGAAGGGTGTGAGCGCCAGCGGGCTGCCCATGGAATCGGTGAGGTCAGGAGCAGGGGAGAGGGCTGCTGCGTGGGGCTCGGGATACAGGCCTGTCTGGGAGCCCCAGCCACGAGTCTGGAGCCCCGAGCCCTTCAGTCCTGTGCTCTGGTGGCCACAGGCCCCAGGTCGGGTCCATGGATCCATCCCCTGGGAAAAGAGGAAGGTTCTGACGCCTCCTCCAATCTGGCATCTGAGCCAGAGGAAGACATCGCTGAGGCCGCGGACGACGGAGGAAGCCAGCGGTGGGTTCAGCCCACGGGGCACTCCTCCTGGGCTCCGCCTGCCGCTCTGGTGAGAGCAGGTGACCGTCGGCTCTGAGGCTGGGCATTGCAGGAGTGCGCTGGCCGGGGGCAGGACGGCTGAGCCTCTCACGAGGGAGAGCACACCCCACCCAGAAAACATCTCCCACGATGCAGATGCCAAGAGACAAGCTCAGCCCAGGCCGAGGGGGGCCGAGGCAGGGAGCCCCGCGTTCACTCGGCAGGCCTGGCGGCCGTGCCCCTGGTCTTTTCTCACCCTCCCGGTCATGCAGGCTAGGCTCTCCTCATCATCTGTTCCGTTTTAACCAAAGGGCCAGAGAGGCGACCATCTCTCTTCTTCCCAAACCCTCCCCCTGGAAACAACGGTTATTAACGTCAGAACAGAGACTACTCCCCGAGCGCTCACTGGTGCCGGGCATCGTGCCGAGAGCTCTGAGCGAATGCCCTCTATGGAGGTGAAGAGCGCCCCCTCGCCCCAAATCACATGCACACCTTGGAGCCTGCGCATGTCACCTCGTTTGGAAGAGATCTTTGCAGATGGCGTTCTGTTAAGGGTCTTGAGACGAGCTCACCCAGGTTACTACAGTGGCGTCCTTACAGAAGAAGAGGGAAGACAGCATACAGTGGAGGAGAGGTGGAGGGGAGGCAGAGGTCAGAGTGGTGCCACGGGCCAAGGATGGCCGGAGCCTCTAGAAGCTGGAAGAGGCAGGAAGAACGTTCCCCTAGAGCCTCGGGAGGGAGCTCAGCCGTGCCGACACCCTGATTTTGGAAGCCTGGGCTCCAGAACAGCGAGAGAGAGAGGGATTCTGTTTTTCGAAGCCATCAGACTTAGTAGCTGTTGCATCAGCCACGGGAAACTACTACAATTTCATCTGGCTCTTTCCACGTATGTGAATAAGAAACAGCATCTTCCAGCCCTTTTACAAATGTGTTCTCACATGTTAGTCCCAAACACCTACACGCTGCTTTCTCTAAGTCTGATCACTAGGCAAATCTGAGTATCTTCAAGCAGCAGAACCAAGTATCTGTCTGAGACTGGGCTGCTGTAACAGAAGGCCGCAGACTGGGGGGCTCTGGGATACGATTTCTTACAGCTCTCACGGCGCCCACAGATCTGGGGTTCGGTGGGACTCACTTCCTCGTTCACGGTGGCTGTGTTTTCACCAGGTCCCCACAGGGTGGAGGGGGAGGAGCTCTCCGGCTCTCTCCTATTGGGGCGTGGATCCCATCCGTGAGGTTCACCCCCATGACCTGATCTCCTCCCAAAGGCCCCACCTCCCAGTACCAACTCCCGGGGATTATGTTTCGACATTTTAATTTGGGGAACACAGTCCACGGCAGTCTCTTAAAAGAATGGACACTTCGAGTTGTGTTTACAGTGAATGAACGCCACGTGTGGACAGTCAGGAGCTGCTGACGCGGCACCTGCTTCACCCCGTGCGCCCAGCGGACGGAGAGCACCTGTGGGGTTTTGCTTCCAGGTTCTGACGCCCGGTATCGGCGGCCATCTCTCTTCTCCACGCGGCCTGGGAAGAGCGTCGTCAAGGCGGGAATACGACCGTAATCCCCCGGGCCCAGATCCAGACCTGGATTCGAGACCTGCCTCCATCCCTTTCCGTTCCTGTGATTCTGGACAAGCTTCTGAGTGTCGCAGCGCCCCGTCCCTTGCCAGTGACGGAGCAGATGACAGGCCGGAGCGTGGGGTCATGGTAACCGTCATGTCCCCAGGCTCACTGCGTCTGCCGCAAGCCCGGACCTGCAGACACACAAACTTTGTGACGCCCCCACACCCTGGACTCTGCCCAGAGAGAGCTGGTCCACACGACCCTGCTTTCCAGCCCAGCAGGTGCAGTCTGGACGGCAGTGTGTTACCTTGAGGGGGGCAGTGATTACATTTCATCATTTGTGTCCTCGTTACTTTCTGGCTTACACATCGTAATTAAATAATTAAATAATGAGCCTCAGCTTCCCGAGGAGCGTGACAAATCAGTGTAAGAGATGGACCACGCGATGCCCTTGGAAGGCTGGTCTGGGACTTCGTGTATTTATTCCGCCCCAGACAGGAGGCCTCTGAGTCCCAAATTCTCTCCCGTGAAAGCTTGGTCTCCCCCAAGAGGGAAGCAGGGAGCCGCCCCCCCCACCACGGGCCGCCCCCCGCCCACGCACTCTGTCTCTCTGGTCAGGCAGGGAGGCCGCGCTTCCAGGCCACCGCCTGCTCACCTGCGCTGCGGCCTTTCCGTGGGGTGGGGTGAGGTGCTGGCGGGGAAGGGGCGCACGGCTCCAAGGAAGCCGGCTGAAGCACGAGGCTCTTCAAACTTCAAAGAAATCGCCGACATCAAAAAAAGTTCTTATGCCGTATCTGGAGCGTTTGCCGTTCACCGTAAATATCGTTCCGTTTGCCACTGCACTTCCTCTCAAACTCCCAGTTTTAAAGAACGCAAGCTCAAGCCCAAACATCACCTTCGCTTTCTAGCCTCAGCTGTGTGTGTGCGCGCGCGCGTGCGTGTGTGTGTGTGTGAGAGTGATTTCCAAGTGTAAGACGGTAGGGACCTGGAGGAACTTCTCTTTCCTGTGCAAGAGAGAACGTGACCGCAAGTCCCCGCTCCGGAGTCAGCCCTCGGACTCGGCCACTGCATGAAAGCCGGCCGGTCATCAGGGACTTCCTGCTCCGGTCAGGGTAAAACCCAGCACCCTCCCCACAGCCTACCAGCCCCTGCATGGCTCCTCCCCACCTCCTCCAGCCTCGTCTCTGCACAGACTCACTCTCCAAACACAGACCTTCTCCTTGCAGGCCCTACACTAAGAAGCCCCTCCCTGCCTCAGGACCTTGGCACATGCCAGCCAGACCCTCTTCCCGGAATTCTCTCTCCCACCACTCCCCGCCCCCCACAGCACTTCCTTTTCATCTGTCTTATCTCATATAAAATGTCATCTCCTTGGAGGAAATGTTCCCTTACCACCCACCGCCCACCCAGGCCAGGCCAGGCCTACCCAGTCCCACCCCCGTAGAGCACAGTACCGTCTCCTCTGTAACACACACACTAACAATTTCACATATACTGGCCCGTTTCACTTGTTTCTGCCCCACATACAACTCGTCATTACATCATAGCCCCCAGCAAAGTGCCTGCTACACAGGAGACACCCCCAGCTCCTTGTGAACCAATGAACACACGAGATCTCCGTGTGACCTGCATGGAGTCCACACACTAGTGAGTCTCCTCACTACTCACTTTTTGGCTACGACACAGCGGGTCCAAACTTGGGCTGCATTCGAGAAATCTAGTGACTAAGTTAATAGAAGCATCATGGTAAATAACCGAGGTGTTTTAAAACTTGGTAGCAGCCTGGGTCCCAGGCACTGAACTCTGTAGAGGGATGTCCCCCAACTGGAGGGGATTTTAAAGCAACCGGAATGTTGAGGAACCTCAAGGCCAGGCCAGGGGAAGAACACGTGAGGGACGTGGCAGGTACTCCAGGGAATTATTTCGGGACTGTGAGCGACACGTCTGGCTGCCTGCCGGTCTGTCCCCCGGGGTAGGGCAGGCGTTTGCTGAGTGGTTCCAAGTGGGGAGCATGGACCGTGGTGGGAGTCTGCAAATAAGATCCCAGCCCAACAGACGGAGGGACAAAACACCCCAGGGGCTGGAGTGCTGACACGCACCACCTCAGCCCCACCGAGCCTCGTTTCCACATCTGTGAAATGGGGGGATGGTGTTTTCGATCTTATAAATTATCATGAACATGAAATTAGAAGCGATGCTGTCTTAGTCCATTCGGGCTGCTATAGCAACAAATACCATAGACCGGAGAGCTTATAAGCAACAGAAACTGCATCTCTCACACTTCCAGATGCTGGGAAGCCCAGATCACGGCCCCCTGGGTACGAAGTGTTTGGGGAATCCTCCTGGCTCCGAGCGTCTCCTCACATGGCAGCGGGGGCGAGGGAGCTCTCTGAGGCCTCTTTAATAAGGAAGGGCACCGCCCCCATTCGTGAGGCCCTACTCTTATGACTAATCGCCTCCCAAGGCTCACCTTCTTTTGTTTATTATTTTATGTTTATTTAGTTTTGAAAGAGAGAGAGAGAGACATAGAGGGCAAGCAGGGAAGGGGCAGGGAGAGAGGGAGACACAGAATCCGAAGCAGGCTCCAGGCTCCGAGCTGTTAGCACAGAGCTCGACGCGGGGCTCGAACCCACGAACCACATGATCATGACCTGAGCCGAAGTCAGATACTTAACCAACTGAGCCACCCAGGCACCCCTCATCTTCTTTTTTTTAATTTTTTTTTACTGTTTATCTATTTTTGAGATAGACAAAGAGAAAGAGTGTGACCAGGGGAGGAGCAGAGAGAGAGAGAGGGAGATACAGAATCCAAAGCAGGCTCCACGCTCTGAGCTGTCAGCACAGAGCCTGACATGGGGCTTGAACCCATGAACTGTGAGATCATGATCTGAGCCGAAGTCGGACGCTTAACCGACTGAGGAACCCAGGTGCCCCCCGCCCAGTCTCACCTTCTAAGACCATCACACTGGGAATTAGGTTTCGACACATGAACTCTGGGGACACGTGCATCCAGACCATCGCAGAGCCAGACAGAACCACTCTCCAAAGCACGTTGTGCAGGGACAGCTCACAGCTACAGTCTTACCGTCATTTGTCTCCCAGCAGGGACCTCGGGTGCTCCTGAGACCCAGGCCCGACCCTTGCTCGCTGGGGATCAAAGACGCAGCAGGAGTAGTGGGATAATGCCTGGCACTGGGCTTGGGGACAAACAGGAGGCAAGCCAAACACCCACCAGTTACCAAACCTCTGAGTGCTTTGTCTCTGCTCATTAGTTTCCGGACGTTTCTTTTCGTAATTACTGAATCAAGCTCAGTCAACAGTTGCTTTTCGGGATACTTATCTTCAAAGAGCCAGAGAGAAAAGGCACTGGGCCCACATCGCACTCTTCGGTCCCCGCGCAGACGGCGGGGGCTCCGGTCTGAGCCGCTGTCATGCGGTCTCCGTTTCTTTCTCCGTAGATTTGCTTCCAGGGGAGAAAGTGTGAGCGCCGGGGTCCCGCTCCGAATGAAATGTTCCTAAGTGTGCTCTCTGCTCTCGTTTCGTGTGCAAGAGCTCGCGTGCACAGCCGCCTGTTGTTCTCACGTGAGCACTCAAGGTCACGCACCCCGCTCTGCATTTTGGCAGACGTGCGCCAACAGCTGCAAAGCCGCCTGACGTCTGCTGGAAGGGACGGCAGAGATCCGTCTTTCTGCAAAACCAGGTCCCTGGTTCTGTCCGGGCCACTCCTGAAGGGAGACGCGTCCGCCGCTCACCAGGCGCCGGACGCAGGACGTGCTAGCTCTAGCTGTGAGATCGAGCCCCACGTAGGATGCCATACTGAGCGTGGAGTCGGCTTGGGATTCCCTCTCCCTCCCTCTCTCTCTCTGCCCCTCCCCTGCTCACATGCGTTCTCTCTCCTCCCCCCCCTCAAAACAAAACAAAACAAATTAAATTAAATTGAATTAAATTAAATTAAATTAAAACAAAACTACACTCATAACACTAACACCACCTGGGAGCACTGAGCCCTTGGTTGGTGCTGGACGCTGTGCACACACGGTCCGGGGAGGTGCCGCGGCTGCCCAAGTCGCCTGCTCACAGACCTGGCCTCAGTCCGCTGGCCCAGCCTGGCTGACCCACGGCCAACTCCCCCAGCCTTCCTCACAATCTGGCTGTCTTCGGACACGGTCCGCTGTGAGCGAACAGAACACCCTACATCAATACTCAGTCATGGGGCTTTAAGTTCCATTTCTGTTGGTGATTTTCCCCTGCTCGGTGCATTTTTCAGCATTTCGCCCTTAGACAAATGTACGCCTTGTTGTTGAGAAATTAAATGTGCCTACGAATTTATGACTCCTCGCAGGAACATCTGCTGAGAGCCGTGTGTGCCTGTGCTGTTTCTAGAGACCGAGCACAGCATGCCAGACCCGTGTGCTTCTCTCCCGCGAGATGCTTGTGATCAGAGTCCGGAACCTGAGACGCAGGACCGCACAGCCAGAGAGGAACCCCGTCGGGCCAGCCCCAGGGCTCCCCTCTGCGCCTGAGCCCCGCCCGGTCGTCCTGCAGCTCAGGGACAGGCGCATGGGCTCACTGAGCTCCCCCTGCACGCCCCTGCCTGCACGCCCCTCCGGCACAGACAGCTCCTGAGTCATGGCCCCTTCCACAGAGGTAGCTGGGGGGTAAGACGCAGACATGAGACGGGGCTGGGATGTGCGGGGCCAGGAGACGGATGACACAAAGACCTATTACCTCTGACTGCAGGTCGCGTGACGAGCCCCGCACCATACCCTCACCTCCCTTGATCTCACTTTGATCTCAAAACAACCCCATCAGGAGGCGGTTCCTGTGCCCCTTTCACAGCTGAGGACACTGAGGCTTAGAGAGCCTTCACGGGGCACAGCCGCGTTCAGACCCGGGCCTGAGCCCCGGGCCTGAGCAAAGGGGCCGCATACAGCCCACGACACGCCACCCAGCCAAGGGGTCACACGGCCCCGTGGGGCAGTGCAGAGAGACTCGGTCCCTCCAGGTCCAGCCAAGCATCTCAGAGACCACCAGACAAGACGCGGAGAGTAACCCCGAGCGACGAAACCGTACACCCGTCCTCTCCCCACTCACGGTCCGTCTCGCCCTCCCCTCACAGCTGCCCTCAAAGTCCATCATTTCCCTGTCAACTGGCGACTCCGAATAATGCCACAATTATCCCCAAGCCTGGTGCCCAGCTCCCTCCTCTGTGTCTCTCTGACTCTAGTTCTCCAGGAGCAAATCTTCCCCAAGCCTGCTTTCAACCTCGTGATTTACGCAGACCTTTCTGGGTCCTTCTAGGCCTTTCCGCCCACCAACCTGGTTCCCACGCCCAGGCTGTGGCCCGAGCAGACTGAGGTCACCCCCTGAAGCCTGGGCAGGGGCCCTGTCAGGTCCACAGATTTCTCTCGAGGGCCCATCAGAAAACGGGGCTCAAACTCGGCACGTTCCTTCTCTTCCTTCCTGGTCCGTCCTGAGCTCTGAGCCGGGAGCAGCGGACAAGAGGCCTGAAGAGCGGTGGTGGCTCCAGCCTGGGGCCAGCCCTGGACACTTCCCAGAGGAGCAAGCCTGGAGTTCACGTGCACAGGGTGGGTGGCATTTAGGTAAGAATAATAAATAAGAGACGGCAGAAAGGCAGGGAGCTGGGGAACTGGCTGGCGCACTCTGCTCCCCTGTAACCAGCCGGGGTCGGTCCAGTGAGATTTTCATCATTGACTTGAGCCTGGAGAGAACCTGCCGGTGAGGCTACGCCCGCATTTCCATCAGAGGCTGCTGTTGTTATCAGAAGTACCCATTACCTGTCGTGAAACAGCGAGCTCAAATTGGATGGGAAAATGAGTTTCTACTTCATAAATACATAATGTGAGCAGTTTCCTTTTTTTTTTTTCAAATTGATTTATCTCAGCAAATTGTGTCTCCTTTCATCTTAAAAACCTATAGGCTGATTCTAATTTAATTATTGCAAGTTCTTATTAGAATTATTGATAGACTTCATAAGCAGAATTTGAAACACCTTTTTAATCCTGCGTGGGGTGTGGAACCAGGGGCCACACCTGTCACGAGATGAGCCTCTTGTCCCCACGTGCACATGGTTACCGTGACCGCAGACGGTGGATTACTGTGGGGAACGCACGGCAGGAGGCTGCCTGCCGATTCCAGGCGCTAAGAAATGTGTTGCTTCCACTGAAATGTCTAATTCCTAGGGACCCGGAGGACAGGGCTGCGGCAGAGAGGCCGGCCCCCGGAGGACGGCGCAGGTGACCGCGGGCCGCTGGGACAGGGGCGCGAGGTGCCGCCGGCAGCAAGGTGAGGACCGCAGCAGCAGGGGGCCCGGGCCCCAGCTACTGGAACATACCAAGGTTCAGGGACGCATGAGAAGGAGACCTGTCACATCCTGGGCCAGAAACAGGGGCCAGGCTGGGGGCCACAGGAGCGGGAAGTCAGAGGCACCACAGACCGGGTCAAAGGCGACCAGGGGAGACAGAGGTGGTGAGAGGTGGGGACGTGGCGGGCTTGGGGAAGACTGAGGTCAGCCACGCAGCCAGCGCCCAGGGAGGCGGGCGAGCAGCCACCACAGCCTGTCACACACACAGCCACCCGTCCTTCCTTTTCCTCTCTCTCCCTCTCCCTCCACCACTCCTCCCCCTCCTCTCCCTCCTCCTCCCACCCCTCCTTCCCCTCCTCTTCCTCTTCCCTTCTCCTTCCTCCCTCCCTTCTCCTTTTCCCTCCCTTCCTCCTTCTCCCTCTGTCCTCCTACCCCTCCCTCTACTCCTCCTCCTCCCCTTCCCTCCTCGCCCTCCCCATCCTGCCTCTTCCCCTCCTCCCCCTTCTCCCTGTTTCTCTGCCTATGCCTCTCTCTCTCTCTCCTCCCGTTCCCTCCCTGATCAAGCCCTTGCTGATTTGGAAGACCCCCCCAACCTCATTGTCTGCTGCCCCCCCTCCTGCCGCCCCCCCAGATCGGACCCACCGATGTCCAGCTCTCCTCCCTGTCCACCTGGCTCTTCACGTGGCCTTCCCCCGCGGGCCCCACGCCTCCTCCCACACCCCCACCCTGTGACTTGCCCCCACTCTCTCACCATCCGAGGTGCCTGTCCGTTTGCTGACCTGCCTCCGTTTCCCCACTGCACATGCTCACCCCGGCCAGCAGGGCCCACTGACCCGTCTGTTTCCCCCGTGCCACGCTCAGTGTCACAGATGCTCAGGGTAAGGAAGAGAAGCAGCGTGTCTTACCCCCGCCCCAAATCAGAACAGCGTAAACCTTCAACATCAAGTTCATGTCTATTCTGAAGATCCAGGCTTTTTCCACCTGGTACCCTGCTTGGGATTCTCCCTCACCTGGAAGATGCCCGGGACCCTCTGAGTTGGGCACAGGCTGTCCCCACATGTGGCCTGACGCTGTCCCAGGCAGCTTTCCGGGGTGGCTGGAGCTCAAAATGCCTGTGGTTCTGACACAGGGAAGCTGGTCAGTCTGACCGGGTCCCCAGTCAGATCGAACGGACGTTAAGAGCAACGTGCCCGCCAGTACCGTGTTCCGGGTAAAATGCCCGCCCCGTGCCTGGCACACGGCAGGTCTCCACACGTGCCTCCGCACGTCCTCTCAGCACCTGAACAAACCGGGAACCGTGCCTTCGCCGTCCTCCCCGCTCAGGGTGAACAAGGCGCCTGCCATTCCTGTGGCTGATGTTTTGCTCCCGCCTCGTCACCTTGACTCTTCTGGCACTTGTGATTTAGAAGCGTGTGCTCGGCTCAGCACAAATGAGTTTCCGAGGCGTATACAGTCTTCTGTGATGGGAGGCCAGATGGGGTTTTTATTGACTTGTGCCACCGTTGAGCATAATTAGGCGCAGGCAAGAAACAGCAGCCGCCGAGGAGGCCCGGCTGGCGG
Organism: Paguma larvata; assembly: GCA_030068075.1. Taxonomy (NCBI): domain Eukaryota; kingdom Metazoa; phylum Chordata; class Mammalia; order Carnivora; family Viverridae; genus Paguma; species Paguma larvata. The sequence goes on along the minus strand of CM057844.1, from coordinate 46,419,671 downwards.
CGTGGTGGCCGGGGCTGGCCCGCCTCAGAGAGAGGGCCTCGTGGATGCTCTGAGCCGGAGGCCAGACCGGCGGGCCGCGGAGCCCCGGGCGAGTCCCCACACCCGTGTGCGCCTTCGGTTGCAGGGGGCCGAGGGCGAAGGCAGAGGGCCCAACGGCTGCTCTGTCAGGGCCGCTCCCAGACACTGCTGAAGCTGAACCGAGAGCCCCCAGCTGTGCCATCCATGGTGACCGTCACCCCCCAGGCGTCCCTGGGGGTGGGGGGTGGTGTCCAGTGATGCGCAGCTCCTGAAACTCTTCTTCTGCAGCCCGAGGGGTTGGAGGAGCCCTGCTGGTGGCTGTCCGCGGAGCTGCCGTCTCGGGAGAAGGCGCGCAAAGCATCCGCGCGTCCTTGCTCAGCAGCCCATCTTGCTGTCCGGAATCTCCCGCCACCGGAGCTGCGACCACTCGGTCCCCAGGTCTCCTCACAGCGTCCTCCGCCCTGCCGCCCCCCTTGCCTCCAGTCCAGATTTGTCTGCATGGATTTCAAATACCGGGAAACACAGAGAATAAGAATACGAACGTCCAAGAGTCAGTATTGGTAATTAACAAATGCTCGCAGTTTGCATTTTGGCTTTCCCATCCTGACCCCGGAGGCAGAGGGGTTATGAAACTGGTGTGTATCCAGCCAGTCCCAGACTGTAAAACTTTGCATATAAACAGAAATGAGTAAGTATACATATTTATAAATAAACTACATACGTTTACCTATGCACTTCACGCGCATGAAAATACAGACTGTACGTGTATATATCTATATATGCATATATGTTAATAAACAACATATGGCATCGTTTTATTCCTTCTAAAATTGGCATCGGTGGGATCACACCATATCTCGTTGTTTGGAACTTGTTTCCTCTCAACCTTGTGTTTCCGAGGCTTGTCCAAGCTGAAGCGCGCTGCAGAGGAACCGGCCACGCTCCGGGAGAGGGCACAGCCTTCCAAACGGCCAGGTGGCCCCAAACTTCAGACGCCAGCCACACATTCAGGGTCCCCGGGGCCGCCATCACGCCTGACCACCTGGCGGCAAATCCCGCGGTCTCTGAGACTCCCGGGTTTGCTCATTCCCACCTCTAAGAACTCAGGAAACACTGTATTTACAATTATGGATTTATCATAAGTACAAGGATACAAATCAGAGCCAACCGCAGGACAGAGGCCAAGTCTGGGAGGGTCCACGTGCAAATGTCCAGGCCCGAAAACTTCCAGGCGCCCCCTGTGGAGTCCTGGACGGTACTACTTCTTCCCGGCTCCTGTGTGAGTCAGCACTGCAGAGCGGGGCCCATCCGGGAAGCTCACCAAGCCCTCGTGTCCAGAGTCCTAACTGGCGCTTGACCGCAACTGCCCACTTGGCCGACCCGGATCAGAAGACCCCATCATAAATCACATTGCTGGACTGTCCAGTGTACAAGGCCCCCGTCAAACGAGGACACTCCTGCTGGGCAGGACGTTCCTGGGGCCTCGAGATGACCTCCCTGAGGCTGAGGTGGAGCCCGGAGATCTCTGGGTAAAGCTAATTCCTCACACACACGTACAGATCTGGTCCCTTCGCTTCACCTTCGTGTGGGGCTCCGTCGCCCAGGCCTCCTCTTGATGCTGGATCAAATCATCCCCCGGAACACCTCTTCAGGCCTTAGCGTGACGGCGATGTCCATATGTCCACAGTTCAAATTCCTGGCCCTACTCCAGCACTCTGGGTGATGATGACCAAAAATCTGTATTTCTTCTTCTTTTTTTTTTTTTTTTAATGTTTATTTCTTTTGAGAGAGAAAGAAACCTGAGCTGGGGACCGGCAGAGAGGGGGAGAAAGAGAATCCCAAGCAGGCTCTGCACTCGGCCAGGAGCCCAACACGGGGCTCAATCCCACAACCCTGGGATCATGACCTGCGCTGAAATCAAGAGTAGGATTCTTAACTGACTGAACCACCCAGGCGGCCCCCAAAATCTGTACTTTTAATAAATTCCACTGACCATTCCAATGTTTACCAAACAATGAAAATTACTGTTTTAAAGCACTCTCCAAGGACTGTCGACTTCATCAGAACCGTGTATGTAACCTGCTGGTGCACCACGCGCAGGTGTTAACGATGGGTAATTCTCTTCACCTCCAGCAATACTTTCCAACCGTGAGCCTGGTCCCAAGGTTCGAAAGCAAAATAAAGAAAAATACATGTGCCCGAATATACAGTGCTGTTTTTCCAGGAAGAGGTAATCCCAAAGTAGATTTTGACCAAATGAATCAAAAATACTCCTCGAATAAGATACAGAAGTCCAATGCCTATTAATAATATTTAGGGCATTAGCTTAGGCGTGTATACACATTTTTATCACATAGAAAACATCAGGGTGGAAACATTAATTTTTCCATCTCGCTTCTGATGAGAGGATTTCATTCAGACTCTACGCACGTCCTCCCATCATCATCTCTGCCATCTCCAGGGCGCCCGTCTGAATCACCTCGCACACTTTCCCAGAGTACCTCATTTTTCCTTTCATCTCAGATGTTTGCAATTAAGCACTTTTTGATTCCACACATGAATGTGTTTCTGGAAATTGCTTCCTAATCCAAGTACGTATTTGTGCGACACAAGGAGACTTTGTTTTTCTTTTTTCTTTTTCTGGTAGGTGGACAGCAGTTAGCTCCAGAGTAACGACTCTTGTGCTGCTTTTTAAAGTGGTTCTTGAAAGACCTGTGTCCAATAACACGCAAGGCTTGGAGATGTGAGGTACCACCTCGTGGAATAATTGCCAAATCTGTGCTAAATCTTCTTTATTGCTTTGAAAAAAAACACAAAAAACCCTCCGCTATCCATGCTGACATGTGCCCCCTTATAAGCACCCAAGCTGGGACTGAATGAGGCTCTTTCAGCCTGAAGTGTCTTCCTGAGTCAAAACTGCATTATTCAAAATAGGGAGAGAGCGCATGAAATGAAAGGCATTTGAGAATCTGAAACGGAAAGTCACTCCCACCTTCTGAGGAATGATTTTAAAAAAAAAGTTCTTACGGTGAGGCGTATGTGATAAATACAATCTCATAGTTGAAATCTGATCAGGATACACGGTGAGAAAATGCCACAAAAATTCTAATTCAGATTTTTAACTCTGCTCTTGAGGAAAGAAGCAAAAAGCAGGTAACACCACTACCTTGCATTAGCCCCCCCAAAGCCTTGAAAATAACTTAGACCTTTTTTCTAACGCCCCCAGTACTATCTGAACATAGCAAGAGTCTATTTTTCCCTTCTTAGAATCCCCCCAGAGGGACCTGTGGCCTCAGCAGTCACCAGGGAGAGCATGAGAAGTCTGGAGAAGGAAGAGAGACCATCCCTCCTCTTGGCAAGACGGAAACCACGCAGCACGGAGGCGGGGACACCACGGTAAGCCTGCATGCTCCCACTGACGTGCGCCGCCGCCCACTGCCCCGATGACCAGGAGCGACGCCAGAGCACGAACACGCCCTTCCTTACAGATCCCGGCCCATCTCCCACCAAGAAACACAATCCCAAACTACGCCTGCTAAAGAGAAGCCACAGGGAAGAGTTGCATTCTTCAGAGAAGCCTGCGGAAGGGCTGTCTTTCCAAGGTGAGCTGTCAACACACCCGAGTCGCCGTGAGCCGACGGACACATACCGGGTGCCCGAAGCCCAGGGACTACCCGCAGGGCGTTCCCCCTCCGTCTGAAAACGGAGGGCACTGCCGGGTCACAGGTGCCTTTGCCTAAGAAGAGGGACATCTCGGCACAGTCTCCTGTCAAGTGACACCCTGTGCCTCATACGTCCGCAAGGAGCATGGGATTATCCAGGGGTCATTCTGATCGAGGTTTTCTTTTGCCATCCCCTGGGAGCCCCACCACTGCAAGCTTCTTCAATCTCTGTTCTAGTTAGATGTGAACTAATCGTCCCCATGCACACGCCAGGCTTGGAGAAGGGAGTCGGCCATAGGACCAGACCCTGGCATCCTTCTCCAAGAAGCACTACTTTTTAGTTATTGTGTGCGATTTCGAGATGTGGCACCATTCCATCCACTTTTGACAGAGGCGATCAGCAGGTTGGGATCCAATGTGCCACCGGACGGCTAACGAAGGAACTCACCCCGCTCAGGCTTCCGCGTCCGGAGGCCTCAACCCCCGCGCACCAGCACGTTAAAACGCTCCCGGCAAACACTACCTGTTCAAGAGCTGGGCTCCGAAAAAGAACTGACTACAGAGCCTGCTTCCCAAGTGTCTAAAGGTGCCGTTTCCAGACTGAGAAAAGGAAGGTCACTCTGGAAGCACATGCATTTAAAGGGCCAAGGTCAAAAGCGAGCGTTTAATCAATTAATATCTCATTAAAAAGCAGTAAGTGAGAAAACGCACGCCAAAGAATGTGCGAGAACATTCCTTCTTCCCGCTCATTCCTGTCATTCTGCATCCGCGTCTAGCCAATGCTGGGGTTCCCCAAGGAGGCATCCCAACAGACGTAGGAAGGTGAGACCAACAGAGACTACGGGGTCCCGAACAGCCTCTGCGGCTGGAACTCTGCTGTTCAGATTCTTGGCCCCACTCCCCCACCCCCAGCCACAGGTGCCTTTATTTGAATTCTCATAGTCACCCTAATCCCAAACTTAAAATTATAGACTTTCTCCCAGCTGCTTTTTAAACGCGACATTATAATTTTGAGGAAGCATCATACGTAATTACACTTAATAGACAGAGAATTGATTGAAACACTTAGCCAGAACAAAAAGCCCAGACCTAATTCTGTAAACATGTTATTGTACAGTAACCCCCAATGAGTTTGTTCTTAAACCTCCTAATTAATTTTTAATTAAAAAGCTCAAAGATGCTCTTACACTATTGTTTTAAATGGCAGTCTCAGGCAAGCGGAAACGACCGACTGCTGCAGACAAGTGTCTCCCGGTAAAATCTGTGCTAGTGAGAACTGCTGTGTTCGGGGTTTCCGAGATCCAAACGGAGACAGGAGCCGCCATTTAAGGGAGCCGTCGGCTGAAGGCCTCCTTCCTTCAGCTTCTGGAGATGTGTGTACATGGAGGCTGATGGGTTTTGTAGACAAGCTGTCCAGGCCTTTACTGAAACATATCTGTTTCCTACCCTTTCCAATACCCAGCTAAGCACAGCTCGCGCGTTCTGGGGCGAGTCGTATGTCATACTTTCACAAGCCAAAGAAGGCTGCTGCTTCCTGAGATGCTCAGTCGCTCTCCTGTTCAAATGCCATTCTGAGGAGCAATGAAACCAGCCCCGTCCTCACCGCCCGGGGAAGACCCTTCCCGCCTCCCCACCTCCATCCCTCCGCCCTGTCCAGCAGGAGCTCTGTGGTTACGCAGTCACCACGGGAACTCTGTTTCTCGGGCCACGTGGGCGATGTCACAGGTGGAGAATTATTAAAGCACCAACACCATCAGGTGTCTCTTTTCGATGCAATCTCTTTATAACAGAAGGGGAGGTGTTTCGGAAAGACCAGCACGGACTGCTTGCCTGTAACTCAACCACGGTCAGGACGTCACTGGAGGGGTGCCGTCTGGCGGCCTGGCTGCTCGGGGGAAGAGCCGCCTGGAGGACTGTAACGCAGAAGTTGTGGCACCATGTTCGCGGGCTATACTTCTCAATTAAAAGGGGAAGTTTCCTTGGCTGCTAATGCCATTGCTGTTTCTAAAATCCCTGCGTATCGCTCTGCGTGTGACGTGTTTTTCCTCTTCCAATTTTCCATGGGAAGTTTCCAGTGCTGTCACAAATTGTGGGCCAGGGTCCCTCATTAGGACGAACCGTTATTTCACGTTTATGCTGTGTTCCCCACTACGGCCCCGGGTTTCTCCTCCCTGGCACTGCACTGCTGACAGCTGGGGTGGACAGCTCCCTGTCGTGGGGCTGTTCTGACAGCTGGGGTGGACAGCTCCCTGTCGTGGGGCCCTTCTCTGCACCCTACTACCATGTTAAGCAGCATCCTGGTTTCTCCCTACTACATTGCCAGGAGCAAGGCCCCAATGCTGTGACAAGCAAAAATGTCTCCAAACATCACCAAACATCTTCGGGAAAGGGGCAAAATCCCCCCCAGCCGAGAACAACTACTCCGGACTTACCGAAGGTAGACCCTCGGCTAGGAGAGCATCCGGAGAGGAGCAAGAGGACGGACCCTGATGAGGCGAGGACGGTTACGGACCCTGATGAGGCAAGGACAGACACGACGATTCGCCACAAGGACTCGGATTTGCTCGGGCAGTTAAGACGAAGGCTTCACGTGTGTTTGCTTACCTGAGGCGAGCCTGCGTGTGCACGTGCGTGCGCGTAGGTACACCAGGGCGTGTGAGTACACAGACTGGCTGGAAACAAGGGGTGCTGGGCGGGAAGAGATCCTTTTGGCGAAAACGTGGAGAGCTTGTGTAAGCCCACACGGTCGGGAGCACCGTCATCTGGCCGGCCTTCTCCGAGAGCTGCCAGAAGCCAGGACGGGAGCCGTGAGACCGCATTAGAATTCACCAGTGATGCCACGCGTGATGCGGCCGCGTTGTGGGGACGGCGTGCGCCTGCGCCTGCTGCGAGGGCCGTGGGCCGGGAACCACACGGACCCCCCTGTAAACCCACACAGGCGCCGTCCGAGCAGTCGAAAGGCTGAGGGAACATTCAGGAATTCCCCCTGAGCAGCGTGAGCTCTGTTCTCTCGTGCCTCAGTCCACCCAACGGACGAGCTCTGAAAAGCTACCACACAGTTTTGTAAATTCGATTTACTGATTCGGCAACATTTTTTTTTAATGTAAAGAAAGGACAGATTCTTTTGAGAAGAATCTGTTAAGCACAACATCTCTAATTTTTTTCCCCGACTTCAGACGTCGGAGGTTTTGCCCACAAGGACCATGGACTACACGGTGTGGTGCTTCCGTAGCACGTGGGAAAAGGAAATCGATTACACACGAGAGGGAGGAAGGCTCCAGGCATTCAACAGAGTTAGGAGAGCCGGGTTCGAGTCCTGGCTCAACCAGACAGCCGCATCACGCCTTCATTCTTGATCTTCCCAGGGCAATAAAACCTGTCCTCTTCCCCTCCCCGGGGCGCAGGGGGCCAGTGCAGGAGGGCTGGGAAAACTAGATCATTATTTGAGATGCTGGTTACTTTTCAGTACGGAAACGGTTCTTGGCGGCCAGTGGAAGTTAGAGGAGCAGCAGCATAGATAACTGAAGACCTCCGTAGAATTAACTTCTCGGAAATCCCTCACAGGTTCCCAGCTGCCTCCACCCACAGCAAAGCTTATCTCCCTGGCTTCTGAGGTCACCTCCAGCCCTCAGCTTTCCCAGTTGATGATTTCTCTCTCTAAAAGTCCCTATTTTTAGCTGTTTTCACAGGGGCACCCAGAGGCAAATATTATACAGAAACCGCCACATCGGCCTGTGATAATCCCTGCTGGCCGGTCGGGAAGTTAACCTCTGTGTAAAGAAAGGAATCGGCTGAGGAATATGGCATGCACAATTTGGGTACAGCAGTGCTGAATCAACTGAAGTCCTTTCTCAAGCATCCTCAAGCATTCCAGAAGCCCTTGACTATTAGTATGTTAATTACGAACCATTCTTATCTATTCGGAAAACCAGGGGAGACTCCTTCACTTGAGGAAAGCCACTGTTGGGGGAAATAAAGCCACTTTCCTTCCCAACGTCCTATCCCTCCATGTGCTCCTGTTCCTAAACAGAGGGGCCCAACCGCATTCGCATTCGCAATTCCCAAGCAATGACTATATTTCATTTCTTCTTTGACAAATAAAATCCCCAGGAACCTGGGCAGTCGCTACCTTGATTTCCGGCCCCTCCCAAAGCCAACTTCTGCCGGGGACCAGAAGACAATAGCCCTGATGGCGATGCCCAGGGTAAACACCTAAGGTTCAAAGGCCATTTGCCCAGAGCCTGGACCCTGCTGGAAGGCAAGGGCGTCTACAGGCCGGTGCTAGGCAGGGAAGCCATGGAGCTATGGTTTCCAATCTAAGTTGCCCTGTTTGACCCCAGAGGAAGGCTGGTTAGCCAGTGACGGGTAAGATCCCTCAGAGGGGGGACAACCTAAGACAGGCACAGTTGCTATGGGGCTAGCAGGAAAATCTGTGCAGGGCCTAAGAAATATCATTAACCTAGGTCTAAGGAGAACTCTCAAGAAAAGCCCCTGCTGTGGTAGCTGCAGGGCAAAGCAAAAGGGCTCCGTTGCCCCCCTCCTCGCCCCGAGCCGGAATAGGTTCTGACCTGTTTATTTAGTGTTATAAGCCTTAGAGACATATAGTGTTGGTTATTGTAGAAATAAAAGGAAAATCATTCAATAGTAATCACATAAAATATAATTCTTAATCTTTTCTCACTATACTCAAGAGTGCAACCCGACCCTCAGGAATGTGGTAATTGCTGCAGACTTTGGGTTAAGATACTATTAATGGTCAGTAGATAATAAATAATCTTAGGGAGTAACTTTAGAGAAAACATGTTTTTCTCGTAGTCTTCCAACTGTAGTCAGAGCCTTTGACTGATATCTGTATACTTTGTTCTTATTCTTTCAACCCATAGTATTTACCAGAATGTATCCACTAGTTATGCTATGACTACATGTGAGCTGTTTTTCCCCCATACACTGATTGTTTAAACATTCTACGTAATGTAAAAAACAAGTGTCCTTTGTAGTCCTATGAGGTGTGAAGGTCATTTTAGTCAGTTTTTTTACTGGGAACCTTGAGAAGTTGGAATGATCTCATCCTGTCTATCTTTGCAAAATGTATACTTGCTGTGCTTAGAAAAAACTATTGAAACCTAAAAGAATAGTGAACTTCGGGCAGTCCTGACACGAGACTGGCTCCGCGTCGTTTGTCCTAGACCAGCCCTCATGCAGGGAACCCTGGACCAGCCGGAATTCCCGCAGCAGGAGCTGCCGCCCTCAGGACGGTCTCCGGGAAACCTCTTGTGTACTTCCTGGTCTCTTCTCCGATAAATCTCCTCAGTCACACATCTTCACCCACCTCTACTGCCAATCCGCCCACGTGCTGGACTTCTCCACCCTTCGGACTGCCTGCAGCTATGTGAGCCCGGCAGTCCTGTGATCCTGGGCCTCGAGCCACGGCTTTGAAATTGGAGTAAGTCAGTGCATCTCCCATCTCTGCAGAGTGCCTGCCGCCAACGGGACTGAGCACTGGGCAAGTCTCCCCAAGAGCGCGTGGGCCTCGGCCGTCTGATTGGCTACGCCTCGCAGACTCCCCTGCAAGCGGCTGGAATCTCGGTCTCGAGGAAGGTGTGTACGTGTCCGTGTTTGTTTCCAGACTTCACTGTGCAGCAGCCTTTTCCCTTCCAGAGGAGACAGACCGACCGTGCATGTCATTACCAGCCAGCCCTCCAGGGCGTTCTGGAACCTCTCCGAGAGGAATCAGGGCTCTCTCCCTGCCACGGCCGTTATTAAATCCAGCATCCTAGACTCTAGGGCAGCAATGGGTCTCAGAAACCACCACGTGTGTCAGACCGCAAAGCCTGCAAATGTCCAGAGCACTCACTCACTCCTCCCCCCAGCCTCCCCATGAAGGTTGGACCAAGCCACACTGTCTCCCCAGGGCAAGCGCCCACACATGAAGAGGACCCCAGTTCATACGGATGGACTGTTCCCCAAGAGCTGGGGCTTTGCGAGATCTGGGTGTGTTCGGTGGTCATTTCCTGCAGGCGTGCCTCATCACTGGAGGTTAACGAACATTCATTCTTAGCGTCTATCAACAATGGTTAGGTTCTTTTTTTTTATTTTTTTTTTATTATTTTTTTTTTTTAATGTTTGTTTATTTTTGAGAGACACAGAGGCACAGCATGAACAGGGGAAGGGCAGAGAGAGAAGGAGACACAGAATCGGAAGCAGGCTCCAGGCTCTGAGCCGTCAGCACAGAGCCCGACGCGGGGCTCGAACTCACAGACCGTGAGATCATGACCTGAGCTGAAGTCGGCCGCTTAACCAACTGAGCCACCCAGGCGCCCCATCTTTTTTTTTATTTTTTTTAACATGTATTCATTTTTTGAGAGAGACAGAAAGACAGAGCATCAGAAAGAGAGAGGCAGAGAGAGAGGGAGACACAGAATCTGAAGCAGGCTCCAGGCTCTGAGCTGTCAGCACAGAGCCCGACGCCAGGCTCGAACTCATGGACCACGAAATCAATGACCTGTTCTGAAGTCGGACACTTAACCGACCGAGCCACCCGGGTGCCCCAACAATGGTAAGTTTCTTAAAATACTAGTGTTTTTTCCTCCTCTGTCAAGATCGCAATTCCACATTTCAGTCCCATGAGCTATGAAAAAGTAAAGGCTGGCGTTTCTGACTGTGTGCCAGGCACGCATGGCTTACCCGTGTTACATTACGGGCTCTAGTAGCAAGTCCAAGAGTTAGCTATCCCTCACAGATCGTCATTTCCCTCACAGATGAGACACTGAGACAGGGAGTCGGTAACTTTCCCGGGTGCTATGGTCTGAATGGTGTGTCCCCCCCAACTAACCCCCACAAATTCATATGCTGAACTGCTAACGCCTAAGGCGCTGGTGTTAGCGGGAGGGCTCTGGGCGATGGTTAGGTCAGGAGGGTGCATCCTCGTGAGTGGGACCAGTGCCATCATGAAGGAGACCCCAGAGCTCCATGACCCCTCCCACCACGTGAGGACCCAGCAGGAAGACAGCCACAGGAACCAGGACGCAGGTCCTCATCAAACACCAAATCTGCCGGTGCCATGACCTCGGACTTCACAAATTCCAGAGCTGTTCTCAGTGTCCGTTTGTGATTTATCAGTCATCCTGTGGCATTGGGTTAGAGCAGACCGAATGCACTAAGATACCAAGTCACTCCTAGCGAGAAACCGAGGCAGACAGGACCCCGGCCAGTCTGAGTGGGGCCCCTGTGCTCCTTGGCACGTGGTTCACTTACTACGACACCCAAGCACCCTCCACTGCTCCTCCTGAAACATGCCCCAATAAGTACTTAATTTGTCTTACTGCCAAAACCCACAGCCTGGATAAATGCCTGCGACTTCTCTTCACACATCGAGGCAACTGGGAGTAACAAGTCACACATCCAGCGCCGAGGGGCCCCAGAAGGATTAGAATAAAGATACGACCTGCAGGTGAAGCCAGCCCCGTCATGGCCAGGCCCCCCAGCTGTTACCTGTACCTGCAAGTGAAGCTCCAAAGTGGTCCCCACTGCCAGAATCTCGTCTCTGAAGCCCCCCAAATGCCCTAGAAGAGGTGCCCTTGGCCAGCCCTCAAAATGACCTGGAAGAGATGTCCTTGGCTGGCCAGTCTCTGACCTCTCTCATCATCAGTCATGAGACTTCAGGGAAATCACAAGTAGTGACTCCTCGGAAAAGGCTGAAGACTGTTGTCCAGCAAGGACTCTGTGAAGACGCAAACGCTCAGAGCTAATGAACCAAGGAGGGACACATCAGATTCGCTTCCTTCAGCTCGGTCTACGGTGACCTCCAAACATTGTCATTGCTCTAGGGATAACTGATTTGTGAGCTCTTTGACTGGAAACAAACCATTTCCCCCCAATGGAGGCAGCACTCTATGGGGGGAAAAGAAAACGTTTTCTCACGAGTTCTGCAGAGCAGTCCCGGAATAAATAAGACACCGCCGAGTAATGAGGTAATGACAGATGTTGTCTTAGTCTGGAAGGGTGTCATTATGTAGGAATAATTCATGGCTTGGTACTGTCGGTTATGCGATGCCCGATGGACAAGCTTCAGGAAATGAGACTCCATGGGAGCCCGTATGAGTCTCATTCCATCCACTTAGGGTCCTGAAATTCTGAGATTACGGACTGTCGCTTCCTCAACAAGGGGTTTATCTAGCTTGACTTTCATTTAGCTCATCAGAAAGACAGCTCCTGCCTCCAAGAGCAATGCTTGTAGGGACTCAATACACTTTGACCCTAAAACGCTGACTCAAGTTACATCAAGATTCAGTCACACACATATGAGTAGTAAGTCTTTTTTCTACAAAGGCAAGCCTCTCTTTGCCTGCAATCCACGGATAAAATACCATACTCTACGTTGCTGAAAGGGAATGAATTACATGAGGAATTGGGAACGAGAGTGCGTTTTCATTAGCATCTATTGGGTGCTGGGGAATTACCAATCAGAAAGAAATCTCTCTCAGAGCAGCACTAAAGGAACGCATTTTCCTTCAGCGCCCATTCTAAGAGACTGAGCACTGGGGGCTAGAAAGAGGTACCCGTTGTTTCCCCCAGACGTCTCCGAAGGTGGTGGTCTTCACGATGGAGGTGAAGGGCCCTGGCACCCATCCACAGCCGGCTGCTGCTCGTCCCGCAGGGGAGCAGGAACCCGCTACTTTGTCTCCCCAGAGCCTGGGGTGCAACTCCCGTCTTGAAACATCCAACGCCAACTCCATGCCAGGCACTGGGCACGCGCAGTCAGAGGTCAGTTACAGGAACTCTCGAACCAGCATGGGTGAAACGGAAATAAACTTCGCATGCACCCAGAAATCTCCCAGATCCCAGGCTCGTCGAAGGCCGTGTGCTCAAGAACTGCCCACGGGTCCAGCCTCCCTCCGGGACGGACGGTGGCTGATCACTCAAGGGGAAAGCGGGACTATCCGGCCAGGTGTGCACCCTGGAGCTGAGTGAGCGGTCCTGGTCGTGTATGTGCTTCCCTAAGCTGACTGTCTGGTCCAGGTCACCAGAGCTGCTCGGTGCCGATATGGCCAGTCCTGGTCACGTATGTGTCCCTCCCTGAGCTGACTGATTAGTCCTGGCCGCGCGTGTGTGTGTGTGTGTGTGTGTGAGAGTGTGCGTGTGTGTTTCCCTAAGCTGATTGGTTAGGCTAGGTCACGCGAGCATCCTGAACTTGGCTTGCCCAAAGGGCCCATCCCCAAAGGGAGGTGGGGAGGTGAACCAAAATAAATGCGCTCTGCACAGGAAAAGGGGGGTCCTACTAGCAGAGACGGAAGCCATACTGGGCAGCCAAAACTGAGCCTCCCCCACGTGGCTTGCATCCCAAGAGCCGTGTGCAATACTGGTATTATCGGCACCTTATGGGTGGAAACACTGGCCCAGTGAGGTGCGATGCTTGGCCCAGCCACAGAGCTGGTGAATGGTGGCCCAGGATTCGAACCAGGGCTGTGAAGGCCCAAAATCTGCAGTGTTTTCTGTAGCCTGCTCAGCATCTCCCCTTCTGGCTCTGGACTTCAAACCCTGCTAATGCCATTACCACACCACACTCAAGAACAGGGTACAAATACCAAGGGGTTGCCCAGGGAAGGCATGCTATGAGCCTGTTTACAATCCCACGTGGACAAATTATCTTCTGAAAACTCCCTGTTCCAGCCAGTGGAGAACGTGAGAGCAGGACGTGGCTCATACAACCACGACAGGGCATGTGGGTGCCCGTGACTGGGACGGAGCCCAGGTGCGGGGATCTGAATAGCACTAAAGGTCAGCCAAGGAGCAAGGAGGTGCAGGGCACGGGATCAGCGGGGCGGGCTCCTGGGGCAGCTGAGACGCTGCGGTGTCAGGAGGCGGGAGGTGAACAACAAATGCAGATATCCTTATCGAAGCCGAGATCCCCACAGGTAAGCTGCTGGGACTCACCTTGCAGAAGAAATGACAGGGTTCTTTCTAGCAACCCACATAATACATAGTCCCACGGAGGAGCTTGGGTCGGACACACACAGAGTCCTGTGCCTGTGGCCACGTTCTGTGTCCCTTACCACTCCCCACGGACTGTCACGCTTTGCTCCTTGTGACCATGGTCCAGGCCTTTGCACAGCAGGTGCTCAACCCAGGGTTCAATGGGGAATGGCTCCGAGGACCCAACCACATTGGGTCTGCAGAGTCCTGGGTACAGAGACCTTTGGCCTGTAGAATCCAAGAAGAATACCACTGACCTTGAAGGTTTCACCATGCTGCACTGGTGACAGCCCCGCCCTGGTCCGGCCTGAATCAAGGGGAACCCTCATGAAGGCATTAGGAGGTCACGTCTCACTGTCTTTCCCCCGTTCTCTCCTTCTCCACGGACAGAGGAGAACCTCCCATCCAGGCATGCCACGCATCCGGTCAATAGTTCCTGAGCACCCACTGGGTGCTAAAGGCTCAGCTAAGTCCTCTGGCTGCACTGACGAATCAACAGGACAGAAACAGACCTGCTCCCGTGGCAGAGCTCACAGAGAATACGAGTGGACAGATCAACCAGGTAGTTTAGGATGGTGACAGTTTATAACCAGGACCGGAGTGATTGAGGAAAGGCATCTTTCCGTAAGATGCTCAGGTAGGCCTGGGACAGGAGGTGACAGGTGAGCAGAGACCGAGGGGCTGCTGGAATGCACCAGAGCAAGAGGGTCCTGAGGACCAGAGCCAAACATACAGTCAGAGGGCAGGGGGCAGAGGTATCTGAGACCCGTCTGCTGGGCCACATGGAGCCACCAGCACAAAGCAAAGGTCTTTCTGCAAGTATATGGCCTTCGATTCTCATTCTAAGTACCAGATAACAGAGGCAGCTTTTCGGCCCCGGAGTTCACTTCCAAGTATGAGGCAATATTGGACATTTGAGGGTCATTAATATCACTCGACAAGGTGCCCTTTAAACCCTCCTGAAGTGTCTTTCCACCAGGAGTGAAGCCTCTGCCTTGGGGAAGGACTAAGAAGGGAAGATGGACCATCATACACCTTGCACGCCCCTCCACGCTGTTCCCAAGACCCTTGAATACGGATGTGAGAAGGTCAGGCCTCATCCCAGTGCCCCGGTCAGGCTTAGTGGACACTCAGGAGAGGGATGAGCAGGTGGCCTCTGGGAGTGAGCAGGTGGGTGGGCTCTGCACGCCGAGTCACTTCCCACACCAGCCCTGGTACCGACCACGGTGGAGAGGTGGGCCTGAGTGAGAGAGGTTCTGAGGAAATTGGCAACATCCCTGGGGACATGAGACAGAGGAACATGCTCAGGGAAGGTCTCAAACACCTGAGGGTGGGCGCGGATGCTGGCAGTGTGGGCCAGGCTGCGGGAGCCCTCCCAGGGGAGCAGATGATAGCCCTGGTGTGAAGCAGGGTAGCGCAGGGAGCCAAGGCAGGGCTTTGAGCAGGTGAGGAATAGGAGACAAGCCCTTGAGAGAGGTTAAGTTGTGCGGCTTGGATTTTAAGAAGCCAAAGACAAACAGCAGCACCCAGGCTTGCATGTTTCCATGTGCCAGGAATCACTCTGCCAAGCACTTTATAAACATGATTTCATTTAATCCTTACGGACCCATGCTAGGTAAGAGCTGTAGGGGTCTGTTTTCCGGCTGAGGTCAGGGGTCACAGATTAGGTAGGGGTCATGCTGCCAGGGGACGGCAAACCCTGACCAAGGCTGTGTTATGAGTAGGGTTCCTCCACCTCGGCACGACTGACTTCCGGCCTGGGTGATTCTCTGTGACGGGGGCTGTGCGTTGTAGGATGGGCAGCAGCCTCCCCGGCCTCCACCCTCTGGATGCCTGCAGATACCCCGGTGTCCCGTGGTCGGGGGGGGAGCCCTCTGGTTGGGAACCACTGTCTAAACCAGAGCTCTGTGTTGGTCGTCAGCCCCAGAGAGCAAGTCTGGGCTGGGGGGGAGGGGGGGGCGGCGGATGGAAGAGTCAAGACCGTACTTACTTGAAGGCTCTCAGAGGCTGGGGAAGAAATGAATTCGGCAGAGAGCAGATTCCACACGTCAGGCGGGTTGAGGTGTCTACCACGCACGGTCAGGGATCTCTGGAGGCCGGGGAGGTTTGTGGCCGCGCCGATGTGACAGGCTCTAAAACAAAAAGACGTCAAGGGAGTGAGCGGTGACCCTGAAGACTGGGATGCAAATAAAGGCTGCCGGCCGCAAGGAAAGGAGAGAAGGGCGGTCTGGAAAACACTATGTCAGAGACCGAGAGGAGAAAAGGCTGGGAAGAGACCGACACCCAACCACAGACGGAGGGAAGCGCGGTGCTGCGCCACCAACGGGAAGGGCAGGGACCCGTGTGAACAGCCGGCTGAACACGACCAAGAAGCCAGAATGAAGGCAGATCTGACTTCCACAGGTACTTACTTAAGAGACACACATGCTTAAAAATACCCGTGGCCATGTGGCGTCAGACAGAGCTCTCAGGACGAGAAGCATGGCATCCTAAACTTATCTGTGGCCGCCCGGGGCCCATGGCAGGCAGGAGCTTGGGACCTCACCCTGACGAGAGAGGGGCCCAGAGGAGCAGGTGGTCAGGACTCCCCGTGCCCGCGCCCTTGACCCCCCCACCGGCCCTGCCTCCCACCCCGCCCACACATCCAGCAGCTCTGTGCTCCGGAACCACCAGCTTCTTGCCCGATGGGAGCCCCGTGCTCAGCCACCTGCCCAGCCCCCGAGTTCAACCAGCACCGGGCTTCTTGGGGAGCGGCGGTCCAGCCCAGCGCCCGCGGCCTCAGACACTCCCCCTGAATGTTTTCTTTCAGCTAAAGCAACTTCTTCTCTTCCCGGAGAATTTTCTAGGAAACAGTCACCGTTTTCCCGGCTCCTCTCTCCTCTGTGGAAGCCCCGGAGCTCTTCACCTTTCTTCCCGGAACCCGTGCCATTTATTCCTTCCAAGCAAGTGTTACACAAACAGTTCCCTCCAGCTGTATTTACTGTGCTCGCAAGCCGTTGCTTGGACTGGGGAAATCTGAACCTGTGAATTCGCTTTGCAAAGCATACGGATGTAATAGTTAACGTGTTCCTGTCTCCGACGGAAATGTTTAGCTTAAGTAAGAGAATGAGGCTGGCAGAATTTCCACGTGCACGGGACCACCACCTGGTTTGCGGTAGAAAAGCCACCACTGCTGGTAAGAGCTGGCGTCCCCGAGGTGGGGTGCCGTGTGTGAGTTAAGAGGGACAGAGGTCAGGGGAAATCTTTCTGTGCGAGAAAGAGTTATGGCTTAGGCCCTTCTGCAGCCCCAGCCTACAATGCCGCGGCTCGGTCTGCTGTGCCCGCACCGCTAACTCAGGGCAAACACGACCAAGTGAATATGGTGCAATCATATCCCTATTATTTTTCTGTCTCTCCAATTTATTCAGGGAGCAGGCGAGATATTTAACAATTACTTAGCAGCCTTCTTTACAAAACGAGGGGATGAATACAGATAACACTGGAAAATATTATTGAGAGCAAAATATTGAATTATCTGCGGATGGGAGCCAGTGCATGAATAATGCATTCTCCACACCCCAGGTATCGGGGCATCGGCCCCTCGTGCGCGCGAGGCCAGGCTGCTGGGCGGAGTACGGGCAGGGGGACCGCAGGGCGAAACGCTGACATCTCGGCCCTCCCCGCTTTGCAAACGGCGCAGAGCTACACACGGAACGTGCCATGCAGAGGCGGTCGCACGTCAACCCCTGTGCTGCTCTGCAGAGCACGTTCAATTTCTGCATGGCTGTGGACAGTAATCAGTAATGAAGTCATTAAATGCGAGAGGGGAGGAGAGAGAGCTGTCTTCCAACCTTCTCCATTAAACTCGGGTACTTCGGCACGTCTCTAATTAAGACCAGGAGGCTTGAGTTCCAATTGACAAAGCACTCCATCCCCATGACACACAGTCAAGAGTGCTCGAGGGCAGAGCTAATACAGTGAGTGGGTAATGGCTTGGGTAATTCCAATAAAGATTTCCAGTTACACTAGATTCCGGAGGTTAACAGGCGCTACCCAGAGAAGGAGCCCATTTCTGGGTGTGTGGCCAGGCACCTCCCAGACTCCAGGGCTCAGAGAGCTGCCCAGAATCTGAGGACGCCACCTTAGAACCCTTGGCTCAGGACCCCCTCTTTTCAACGGGGTAGTGTCTCTGCTCGGAGCTCTGAGATCTGCAGCATAAAATATTCCCAACTGGATTCACTCAGGGGAACAGAAAATAGTCTCGCCAAGTCTAAGGAAAAACAGTGGCCAGGTAATTCCTGAGGGAGGGGGATTATATTGTTTTATTTTCCATTCGTTTAGAAATTTGGAGAAAACATTTTGACATTTGCTGATTATCCCACTTTCCCCTGAGGAACCGAGCTCGAGAGCATTAATTTTAGATTCGTATCTAAGGAACACATCTGATCAGTGAGTGGGGGGGCGGGGGAGCTGTGAGGAGGCAGAGGGCGTGCAGCGTTCTGGCTATTGTAGCTTCAAGAAAGCACTTCTGTTTGGAGGACCAGGAGAGCCGAGGAGCCCTGGAGATGGGGGTGGGAGGCCTGTGAACACAGGGAGGCTCCTCCGCCACCAGGGGTCGCTCTCCAAGCCCGATGGCTTCCACCCATAGGTGTCCTGATCCCAAGGCCAGCAAGCCAACTTAGCTGCCCACCTGCACAAGGCAGACACCTGCTCCGGTGAGAAGCCAATTCATGGTGAACACCAAACACTCAGTCCCGCCCTGATAGTGGCTTCTCAAAAGACCAGTCACCATGTAAGTCACAAAAAGCCTCCAGGGTCTTCATATATTGTCCTTCCATGTGGTTTTTGGTGATGGCCAACATGGAAGTCATTTGCTTGCATTGAGTCTCGCTCCGCAGTGTGGACGCGGGAGCTGGCAGTGTGGATGCGGGAGCTGGCAGTGTGGACATGGTGCACCCCTGCACCTCTGGATAACCCAACAGGACCCAGTAAAGTTCCCATTTGGGCTGTAAGCTGCAGTTGGACCAAGTGGCCTTAAAAATCTCTATTAAAGCGTATTCCTGAATTCCATGAAGCTTTGATGGCCACACTATTTTTACTGGAGGGATTGCCATTAGTCAGTTTTTTTAACGTGGAGTTTTAAAAGTTTATTTCACAAAAGACTTGTTATATTTCTACATCTGCTGACTGCTTTTAAGATAGGTTACAAGACAATAAAAAAAATTAACATTACCAGATCCAGAAGTCTTCTTTTACTGCTTAAAGCAATTCGATGAAATAGTTTGTGATGGTTATAAATAATGAAAGCCACGCCAAAACGTTTAGAGCGAAAAGGTGAGAGCCTTCTCTGACCCATGTCCCCAGCCTGGCCCTGTCCCACCCCTCTGGGGACCCCAGGAAGCATCTGGTCTGCAAATTTTTTCAAGCCAAGTTGGAAAAGTTATACTTTTGTCATGAGAAAAGAAGTGGTTTTAATAAGATATTTTAAAATTTAATAAAGTAACCAAGAAAGCAAGTAATAAAAGCAAGAGAAAGAAAATCTTGATAAAATTATCCCAATGAACATGACCACAGCAGGACTTAATCTCAAACCTACAAAGGGGCACAGGAGCCACAGCGCACAGCCCCTCTCCCGCGAATCTGCGCTCCGCGTAACAATAGACGGCGGTTTCTGCGAGTAGCATCCGTGTGTTAAATAGAGAGTCAGATGAAAATCTTGTCACATGGCGGGATAAAAGGATTATGAGGATAGAAGAAAATGCAACATGAACAGGAAGCAAATAAAAATGGGTTGGAGGCTGGTCCTGCCATTCCAGAAAACACTTCTCTCTGCTTTCGGTGGCGGCTGCATTTATAAGGAACTGTCTCCTTTGGGCATAATTTCCAAGAAGGTTCTGGAGGAAACACCAGGCACATCCTTTGTCTGATGGTAATTGTGAAAGCTGCCGGGCCCTCCTCTGGGCACAGTTGCTGTGTGTGAGCACCCTGGCTTGCGCCGGGACGGGTAAGGAGCCCAGCCTCCAGCTCCCTCACCTCGGCGCTGCTCTACAGCCTGGTGATGGTCAGGAGACAGAACCGGGGACCTGCCAGACTTGGGTTCAAATCCAGCTCTTCCACACAGGAAGCCAAGCTACAACACTTAGCAACACACTTAACGTCTATGACACTTGGTTCACACACACACACACACAACTAAGGATTAAGTACGACATTCTGGGGAAGGCGCCTAGGATAAATACTCAACAACCAGCAGAGGATGCGGTTAATGAAGAACACTGAGGTATGACAATGAGGGAGAGCAGAGAGTCTTAAAAGAAAACCCCAAACGCTCTTCCCCTGCCCCCGCGCACGGGCTGAGCGCTAAGGAACAGACTGGCTTTATGGTTTATTGATGGATTCATCAATTGACTGCTCCTGAGCGTGGTGATTCCACCCCAGTAGTCAAGCATTTACTGAGCACTTGCTGTGAGCTAGCCCGTGTCCTCCGCACTCGACAAGCATTACCTCCAACCCAATGGGACAGACAGACGCTTTCACCAACCCCACTTCCTGACAAGAGAGCCAAGGGTAAGAGAGGCCAGTTTACCCAAGTTCAAGCTGCTTCTGGGATTCCGGGGTCCACACGCTTCCGCTCGACCCCAAACCACCGCATGTATGTACCAACTTCATCCAAGGACCGCCATAAACCTGAGCCAGGCACACAGGCCTTGATCCTGGCGATGCGGATATCAGAGCCGGCACACGTGGCTGTGGCCAGATGGCAGGAGGGGCCAGCACCCGGGCCACAGGTGAGCTTACCCGGCACCACCGCAGGGAGGCGCCCTAGACCCCATCTGGAGAACGCGCTGACTGGAGAAGGCCGCCTCTCTGTTTTTCCCTTCCAGCAAAATTACTGTGATGTCTGTTCCCCTGGTCTGGCCCGTCTTTCCCACGAGCCCGCCCCTGTCCCTGGGAATCCCACCCTGTGGCGCACTGCATGTCTCCACTGATGGTCACGAGACGGACCAGTGACTGCCTGAGTCCCATCTTGGCCCACGGCTCTGCCCTGCTCTGCAGCCCTGGTCTCGGGTCCTCGCCTCAGCTGGATTCGGGGACCAGGCATGTCCTGGCTGCAGGGCGTGTGACCTGGGCCCCCATCAATAGCGGTCACGTGGCCCACGGCAGCTGGGGGAGGGGCACCGCCAGGCCTGGGTGGGCTCCCGTGGGCGTGGCCTGCAATCACAGGTCTCTGACCCTCCCAAGGGATTCTGTAAGCTCACCGAGTCCTTCAGCGGGCTCCGTTCACATCAAAACGAGCTAGAGCGGGGTCTGTTCTTTGCACCCAAGAACGGTGAGCGAGATGGGGAAGCAGAGGAGATGTTTCAGAAAGATAACAGGGAAATAGGAGGGTGGAGAGGGAGAGGGAAGGACGGACGGAGGGAGGGAGGGAGACAGGGAAAGTTGCCAGTCTTTGTCAGACAAAATGTTAAACCTTTCCTGTGATCCTATGTGTGTGTTTCCTTTCACTAAGGCCTCGCTTCTTTCCTGGTATCTTCTCGTAGGAGGCTGACACCCAGGCTTAACCCTGACTTTCGTCCTCCACGAAAACAGCAGTTCACCCTGCACGCACGGACTGTCTTGGTGACAAGAGTTCTTGGCAATGGCAAGCAAGAGGTTTTATTTCTCCCCTGGGCCGTGCCTGGGCGCGCAGGCAGGAGAGCAGGAGGGTCTCCCGGGGAGACTGAGCAGTAAGCGGATGAGCTCAGGGTCACTGGAGGGTGCCCTCTGACCCCACATCGCATAACGCACCTGCCACTCTGGCTTAGGGGGTCCTGGCCTTCCGGCTCCAGGGACAGAATCTGTTGGAACCAAGTTGCCCCATTTAAGGAAAATGGACTTTGACTATGGAGACCTCCAGGTGTGAACGGGGGAAGTGGTTGTGGCGGGGGGGGGGGGGGGCGGCGAGGGCACAGGCTGAAGCAGGTGAGGGGGAAGAGGAGGGCACAGAGGCCGACGCCCCTCCCAGGGTGCCCCTTCCGACCCAGCTACGGGAAAGGTGAGAGGTTAAACCTCACACACGGGCACAGCGGCCGCACGGGGAAGCTGTCACTCCAAGAGTCGGGCTGTGCCCCACGGAGCGTCCAGAATCACAGCAAGAACAGAGACTCCTGCCCTCGGGCTGCCAACAGTGCGGCGAGGACTGAAGAGAAATTTGTTAATGGGGCACCACGCAGGGGGTCTGCCCTCTGGATGGTGCATGCCATTAGTTACGTGAGCAGGTAGCAACTATTAAACACTTATCAAAATATGGCTCCACACCACTTCCTGGCCCAAGCACCCCTGACTCCAGGTGCCCAGCAGGCCGCTCTCAGGGACGCCCCAGCTTATTTACCCTCCAAGTCCAAGCAGCAGGTGGGGGTGGGAGGCAGGATGAGCTGGGGCATTGCGGTCGTGGCTTAGGGGAGCCCGCACTGGATGTGGTAAAAGTACGTTTGTTCCAGGTTTCATTTTTGTTGCTGCAGGAAATCTTCATTATCTCATTGTCCAAGGTCCTGGCGGTTCCGGAAGAATCCTGGGTGGGGACGGCGTCTCCATGGGCTTCTCCTCTAAGGCAGGAAGAGGAGTGTGTGTTGAGCAGCTGAAAATTCCAACAGTAAGTCTTGGGGTCCACGCTTGGCTCTTCACACTGGACCTGAGCATGTGCGCTGCGGGCTCATGGCAACAAGGTCTTGCTGCCGAGCCTCTGGTGTGGGTGAGGCCGATGTCCAGACACCCGGGATCAGAACTTTCTGCAGGAAAGGCTGCTGCAGGCAGACCCACGGTGTCCCTCCGCACCCCGCACTTGCCCCGCACACAGCACTCTGCCCTCCTCTGCCCGCTCAGGACACAGCGCCAGGCCTGCAGTGCAGAAGGGCCCACCCACGGGTAGCTCACAGCCAGGCACATCTGGAGGCCTCTCCCCAGAGCACGTGGTGGCCACAGGGAGAAGGGTGGGTGGTGGGTGCAGAAAGGACTCTGGAAGCCAGGCGCCTGGAGGCCAGACCTGCCAGCAGTACTCGGCTGAGGGGTCGGGGGCGGCAAGAGCAGCCCTGGAAAGACGGGCAGGTGAGCAGGGCGGTGACAAGAGTCGTGGGGCCCTGCACTGATATACTTACTGTACACGGGGCTCATGTAACAGACCACACACTCATGGAGGGCAGGGCCTCGTAGGATTCATTTAAATGAATATCCCAAGCCTGCAGCAGGGCCTGCCCAGCTCAGTGAGAAACACGAACTTGAAAACTGGCAGAGGTCCCCATAAGCCGTCTGTACACTCCTAATGAACGCCGTCTTGTCCCCACTGTCCCCATCAGCCCATCCGCCGATGGCCCCGACTGTTAGGGAAGCAGGTGAGAGACACAAGAAGCAAGTCTCCTGGGGCGTCTGGGTGGCTCCGTCCATCAAGCCACCGACTCTTCGTTTCGGCTCAGGTCATCACACATCCACACACACGCATGCACACACATGCACGCATACACACACGTGTGTGCAGACACACAGTGGGGACAACCACAAATGTCCCCAGACACTGTCGAGTGTCAGCCGGGGGGCAGAATCACCCCTGCTGGGGAAGCGCTGGCCTCCTCAGTGTCACCTCCCGCTGATCCGGACGCAGTTACCAATCGGGAGCACAAATGAGGGGCACAGACACCCTGGCCACAGCTCCCTCGGGAGGGTAACACAGAAGCTGAAGTCGGGTGGAGTTGCTCTGACCCCCTGGATGACCGTGGTACCTATCACTCTCCTGGCCCCAAAACCCACTTCTCACCTGAGCGTGGCAGCAGCCGAGCCCCTGCCCACGTTGCCGGGCTATGCTTCCCCGGCTGTCTCCAGCGTCCAGGCCTGTCCCTGTCACTCCTGCCCCTTCCCCCGAGGCTCTCCCCTCCTCCCCAGGTATGCCTCACAACCATGGCTGCGGCCCTGCTGTCCGCTGGGAGCTCTCAGGACACAGGGCCGGTCCCGACTTCCTCTGGGCTCGTTTCGCCCACACCTCTCCAGGAAGACCTTTCTGACCTAATCTAGAGCTCCTCTCTCCGGCCCTCGGCTTGCTTATTTTTACAGCACAAATCCTGCTGGGCACACCTCAGGATTCTGCCTACTGGTCTCCTGTCATCTAGGACCGTAACGTGAGCCCCGCGTGGGCAGGGGCTCTGCCGTTTTATTGGCAGCCCCAGCCTGACTGCCTGGCTCTTAAAAAGCGGCTCAATGATATTTGCTGAACAGATCGAGGACTAAGATTGGCCAGAGTTCGCTGGGGCAAGAGGGAGCGTGGGCCCCCAGACACACTCCCAGGTATGACCTGATTCTACAGATGGCAGGTGGGCTCACTATCGGTCTGCCCAAAGCCAGTGAATGAGATGGAAGAGGCTGTGACCCCCCCTCCAAGGAGAGGACCCCGAGTTGGTCCCCCTACGGCACAGCCTTTCCCAACACGGAGAAAAGACAGGATTGACTTCACAAATTAAAAGGGACATTTAGAAACGTAAGACTCTAGCGTACAGTGGCCGGCACCCTGCTCACCCTCCCGAGCGCTCTTAAGATCATGTCACACCCATGCCCTAAGCACAGCGCCTTCCCGACCTTCCCCACGCAGGGCTTCCTGCAGCCTGAGAAGCTCCCCACTGGCGCACCCTGGAGAGGACACCCCATCAGCTCATTTATGGCTTCCTAGGAGTCTCCATTCTGCTTTTGTTTTCTGTGTCTCTAATTACCTTTCGCCTCCAATCGACCTCCCTCGGCTGCACAGAAGCGCCCCCTTCCCGGGCACTGCACGCTCCCCACCCCACGCAAACACTGCTTCCCGCGGGACCCGCCCCTCCCTGACCGCAGCCTCAAAGGGACACTAAGAAAGGAAGTCCCCAGCCTGATGTGATCACAAAGCACAGGACACTTTGGTGCCTGGTACGGTTCTGCCTCCTGTCACTCCTGACAGGGACCTGCCAGGCAGCGCCTCGGTCCCTGGGTGAACCCCGGCCCCCGCCCACACAAGGAAAGCGCAGCCAGGCCGCCCTCTCCTCCCACAGGTCTCCCCACGGGTCTGGGGGCACACCACCCTCCCCCTGCCCGGCCCCCTCGGGTGGCCCAGAAAAGGAAGTGTGTGTTGCGGCACCATGCAAAAGGGCTGGACAGACCAGATCTGGACAAACCGTCTGGGAAAATCGGGTTTAAAAGAGGGCAGGGCAGGACACTCCAGATCCATCTGGGGACCCTGGGGGCGAACCGAGGGCCGGCTGCAGAGCAGCTAGCAGCAAACAAGACTGTGTGGATGAAGAGGACGCAGACGGGGAAACGAAGAGCTGTCCCTGCTTCCGAGCAGGAGTCTCGAGTGGGTGCTAGCAACTAAGCATCTTGGACAATCCGAGGACTCTGCCGGGTGGGGTTGGGGCAGCAAACTGGGCAGGGGGCTGCTGGTCTCCTATGGGAGGCAGGGGACACTGTGTGTGTGTGTGTGTTGCCAGGCCTCACTAAAGTGTCACTGTGAGTTGAAAATTCCTTTTTCTTTTATCTTGCAATTACTGCCGAAGTTACAAAAGACTACAAGAATAGCACAAAGAATGCCCGTATACCTTCTACCCGGTTTCACTAATGTTTCACTGGGCCAGGTTTTACCTACGCACATGCATATGTGTGTGCTCGTATGCAGAGTACAACCTTGGTTTGGGAGCATAACTCGTTCCACAAACATGCTTGTAATCCAAAGCACTTGTATATCGAAGCAAATTTCAAGACCAAGCAGCTCCATTGTGGTCACGTGGCGTTCGGCATCGCGTACTCTACTCGTATTGCAAGACATCGCTCGTTCATCAAGTCAGAATTGATCAGAAATGTTTGCTCGTCTTGTGGAACACTCACAGAACAAGTTACTCGCGATCCAAGGTTTTACCGTACTTCTAAATCATTTCAAAGTGGGTTGCACACGCCATGCCCCTTCGTCCATTATGCTCAGGGTCTACACCCTGAGGACAAACCATCCCCTTGCAGCCTCACAGGACGCTGCCCATCCTCAGGAAACTTCACACCAGTACAAAACTGTAACTGAAACCGCGGGTCCCAGTTCAATGTCGTCAGCTGTCCCAATACTGTCCTTATTAAACTTTGTTTCTGCAAGATCACAAACTGTATTCTGTCGTCACGTCTCTTTATTTGCCTTCTCTTCTGGAACATTCCTCGGCCTTGGTCATTCATGCCACAGAAGTTTTAAGGAAGAGACACCTGTTACTTTACAGGCTGTGTATCAGTTTGGGTTTCCCTGTTGTTTCTTACTGTTCATGAGATAATGTGTCGACACCCCTCCAGCGGCCTGACGGTCAAGTATACCCCGGCACTGCTGAGTCTCAAAAGGACTTCTTCCTGTGTGCCCGTCCACCACGTCCTGCCGTCTGCCAGTGTTCCACCTGTCTCTGCTCCCACCTGACCACACAGGTGGCTGGGAATCCACTGGGAGAAGCCACAAAGGGCTGCCTTGGCCCCCAGGAGGATGCGGCATCCTGCTCTCTCCCATCAGCCTCTTCGGGGAGGCTCAGGCTCCTGAAAGAGGTGAGGAGGGGAGGGGAGAATTTCCCCTTGCCAGTGTCTGGGCATGGAGCCCCCACACTTGGGCTGGGCAGGGGGTAGGCTCCCCCTGATTGATCCCACGGCTGCTCCCACAGAAACTCTCACCCGGTCGGAGAGCTGCGGCCAGCTCCACACAGACAGAGCCCTCTCCCCCCTCCCCTGCTCTCCCAGGCAGTCAGCTTTTATCGGACACACTCATCCTCAGGTGCAGACACCTTGCTATCAACACTAAGGTCAGGAGTTCTGGTCCCCAAGTTGCAGGGAGGCCAGGAAGGGAGGTGGGGGCAGCCCACGGTCCAGGCAGGTGCTGCTGGTGCCCCGCCCACACCCCCTCCTGCAGAGGCGGCTGCTGGCAGGGCCGGGCATCTCTGTCCCAGCATCAACCATGGAGGGTGGGCTCAGTGTACACACATGCCCCCGCCCTCTCCCCCGCTGGGCAGCGCCGAGACATGTCCCATACGGCCCCCGCAGTCCCTCAGAGGATCCGCACACCCTTTATCGCCCCCCTTCCTCTCCTGCTCTCTTGCTGGTGTTTCCTTCCATCACTCCAATCTTGTCTCAGGGGAAGTCCCAGACTCAGAGCCCCTACATCCCGAGAAAGGTCCCTCAGGGTCTTCGGTGGCCATGCCTCACGTGGCCTGAGCCTGGGAGAGCCACCAGCTGAGCCTTCTTGTGCAGACTGGCAGAAAGCGAACATGCAACTGAGCAGATTTTAAAGATCTAGCTGGCTTTAGGATTCATGAATCAGGCAGCACCCCATCCAGCAAGCAGAGGGGCTCCGAGGAGACGGGCTGCTTCGGGGAGGCTGCTGTCCAGGGGGAGAACCCAGGGGCCTCTGCAGCCAGATGACCTCTCCTTTCTTTGGGGGAGGGAGGGGCCCCTGGGGCAGAGGCACTGGCACTGCCGGAACATTCCTGGCTGGTTCAGACTGTGCCTCTGGGAGGGGCTGAAACGCAGCTGATTAGGTATTAAGCCCCGGTTCGGGAACTTCGGCTAAGCGACACTACTTGGGGCCTGTGGTTTTCTAACAACACCCACAGACCCCCGCTCACCCCCAGCTCCCTGACCTCGAGGCTGACTTTGCCCATCAGAAAGGAGGGTAGTGTCAGGTCAGACAAAACCTGCAGGCAGGTCTGAGAGCCTGAGAATTCCTCAGCGGCCACAGGAGGGGGCAGCTCAGGGGTCACACGGAAGCTGGCGAGGGTGTCGTCAAGGACACCCACACCCTGGCCGGGCTCAGAGGAGGGGCCCCTGAAGCTGCGGCAGGCCCCCCCCCGCCCCCCGATGCTCCCGCCGTACGGCTGTGCGTGGATGACTCCCAGCTCGGCGGAGTGGATGACGAGTATCCCTCGTGAGTTCTTAGCAGCATGGGAAATGGGGAGATAAAACCACCACTGAAACACTGGGAGGCGCCTCGAATCCCAATTCCATTTAATAACCATTGTTATTGCAATAGTGAGTTAGAAAATGATTTTATGTTAATAAACCAATGAGTGGAGACCCATTTCATTCCCGCACATGTAAGCCTGGCCCGGGTGAGTGATCTGAGGCTGAGGGCTTGTCCTGGACGTTCTGGGAGTGGGGAGGGCGGGGCAGGGCAGAGGAAGCCGGATATTTCCAGTGCACGCCCTTCCAGCACAACAGCAACAAATCCGAGGGCAGGACACCAGGAGCCAGAACGTACAGGACAAGCTGGTAAGGACCTGGGTCCTTGAACTTCCATTATTATGAGAGGCTGCAACTGAAAACCAGAAACGTGGGCCAGGTATCAGGCCCTCAGGACTGCTTCGGGGCCAGGGGAGACAAGAAAGGTAGGGGCATTTACTCGTCTAAGTGCATTTCCAGAATCCTCTATTCACCCTCCAGCAACCCCATCAGCCAAACGGCTGCATCCAGGCTTGGGGACACATGGCGGGTCAGTGCCCAGCCCTGGTACATGGTGGAGCCAGGGCTGAAACTCCAGACTCCAAGCTTCCCTGTCCTTCTAAACAGACAGAGCGGGAATAAATGAGTGGGAGAGAGGATTGGGTGTGTGGGAGGGGAAAGCAGTGCCGAAGAGAAACCATGTATCCAGCCACGCGCAGCCGGGAAGGCGCCCGCCTGAGCTCCTGCAAGGTGAACCTTTTAATTCAGAAACAGCCCAGTGCTAATGTGCTGGGTTCTCCACTTTCCACAACCTTGTAACTGAGGCCCGTGCATCTGATTGCTATTTTAAATGTCACAGAACGGATGCATTTGGAAGTGGAATTTTAAACTGCTATGTTATTTGTTTCCCCCTTCATATCCCTTTTCTGTCAAAAAAAAAAGGGGGGGGAGCCTGATGCATTACCTTCTAATAAAATGTCAATGCATTTGGGGGTATTTTCAGCATGCTACAATTTTATAGAGTTGAAAACATAAAAGCTCTCAAAACACTTCAAAACAGAATTAGCCCACAACATCTATTCAGGCTGTATTTCTTTGTGACCTAGTTTATTCATAAAAAAAGAAGAATCAGAAAGTATGTCTGGAGTTGTCTTTCCCTCTCTTCCGTGCTCATCTGCACCAATCGAGTCCGTTAGGTGCTCCGCTAACTGCCGTAAGGGGACAATCTTAACCAATGAGCACAGGCCCCGGGATGCAGGGACACTCTTCCTTCTACATGAAAGGCTGGGAGCAGAGCCTTCGAGGGGCCAGGTCCCTGCACCGCAGCGGGCGCACGCAGCCAGTCTGCAGGGCACCGCCTCCGTCCTGATTTGATACAATGTGGGTCTTTTCCTACACTAATTTTCGTTGCTATTGTAACAAGTTATCCTACAGGGTGGCTCAGATGACATCAGTTGATTCTGGAGGTCAGAAGTGGCTGACACCAAGTGCATGCATGGTGTGCCCTCCTGGGGGCCCTGAGGGAGGGGCCTCTCTGGTTCCATCATGCTGTGGGCACGAGCACCGCAGGCCGGCTGGCCGCTGAGGCCCGTCCTGGTTGCAAGGTCCCCTGCGTTCCACGACTCCACGCCCTTCCTGCATCTTCGAGGTGCACTGAGTCCTTCTCTCCCTTCCCACCCCCCTCCTTCCCTTTGGCCTCGCCTCTCCCACCTCTCCTGTGCC